>OX439483.1:56356986-57796186 GCA_949320155.1 Melangyna quadrimaculata | reverse complement strand
CCTTATAAATTATAAGAAATTGCGTGCCCGTTTCAAAATGATGTGTAAATACGCCAAAACTAATGCTTTTGAAAAACTAACAATGGACATCAACCGACTTACATCCACTCAAAAAATTTGGAATAACATAAGGAACATTTCAAGCCCCTACCGTGCAAATACTATCAAAGTCATAGAAACAAACACAGGTCCTATGTCAGACTCGAAAATCCTCTGCGAACTATTTGGTCAATCCTGGTCGAATTACTCAAAAGACTCATACTACCATCCCCGATTCCTACAGGACAAACGAGAAATAGGACTTTCTATTCAAAACTACCCGACTCCTTGCAGTAGCGCTAAGAAAATTGAAGTGCCAATTACCATCTTTGAACTAGAAATCACGTTAAAAACCCTGAAAGGCTCAACTCCATCCTATGATCGAATATCATACCCAATGATTTCCCAACTTTCGAAAACAGTCAAAACACGTTTATGCGATCCTTACAACAATATTTTTTCAAATGGCATCCACCCACAACAATGGAAAACGGCAACAATAGTACCAATCCTGAAGCCAAACAAAAATAACAGCAAACTAGAAAGCTACCGTCCCATATCTCTATTACCATGCCTCAGTAAAGTTCTCGAAAGATTAATATGGTATATAGAACAAAACAGTCTTATCAATAAGGCCCAAGTAGCTTTTAGACCAAAAAGGGGTACAATGGACGCTCTTCTACACGTAGACTACACCCTTTGCAACATATTATCAACTCGGAGTCACGGCTCAATTATCTCGTTAGACTTTGAAAGAGCTTTTAAAAGGATCGGTACCCACACAATTCTACAACAATTAAAAAAATGGCAACTAGGTCCCAAAATTATTAAATTCATCCAACGTTTCTTAACAAAACGCAAATTTCGAACCAAAGTTAATAATGAATACTCAACAGTAAAGTCACTGGATAACGGAATTCCACAGGGAACTCCGCTATCGGTCACACTTTTCCTAATAGCATTCAACACAGTTAGTACGATTATTAACAGTGAACAAATTTTAGACCATGGAATCTATGCTGATGACCTCTCCATCATTGCCAAAACAACAAACACTAATTTGACAAACGAAGCACTAATTACAGTTCTAGATAAAATAAGTGATTGGGCTGAAATCTCTGGTGCAAAAATCTCAACGGAAAAAAGCCAACAACTGCATATTTGCCGAAAAACAAGCTGCAAAGACTTCTCTTTAGACCTCGGTACCCTCACGCCAAATAGGGTTAGCACAATAAAACTTCGAGGCCTTACCATAAATACAACATATCGATGGTCTTCCCACATTGAACAACTTAAGATAGCTCTTATATCAAGCTTAAACATAATAAAATATTTTTGTAGCAAAAAACAGAGTTCACACCAACTCAATTCTTAATGTGATCCGTGCGATCATTTTATCAAAAATTGACTACGGCCTCCCAATTTTCGGTAACTGTCCAAAAAGCGACCTGTGCAAACTAAAAACTCCATTTGATGCCGCGCTTAGAATTGCCCTAGGTGCATTCCGCACAACACCAATTTCTAATCTTCTTGCCGAAGCTGGATTCCTGCCGCTGGAAGAACGTAGAGATTTTCTAACTGCAAAACTAATTCCAAAATTCCTCACGTCATATGGATCACCAATACAAAAAGACCTAACACTAACTATGAAACGTAAAACACAACCCAAATGTGAACACGCTATCTACAGAGTATACCAAATTTCCAAGGAGCTGGATATTCAATTTAAAATACTTAATATAAAACCAGGCCGATTCCCCCCTTGGATGTTGAAGAGTGGAAGCATTGACACCCAACTGGCAATATTCAAAAAAACAAACCTAGACCCTATCCACTTTAGGCAGATGTTCAACGAAATCTAAGATAACCTATCCAAACTCAAACATAATTTCCTATACACCGACGGGTCACAAATAAATAATAAAGTTGCCTATGCAATAGGTGACAACAATTTTAATACTGTACAAGCCCTAAGCCTTTATGAGCACAACAACATCGTCACCGCCGAGTCAGCAGCAATACTAGGAGCTATCGAATACGCGGAACAAAGAAAAGGCAAATTTTGCATTTTTTCCGATAGCCTTTCATCTTTAAACGCTATACTTAACCTAAACTGCAACCTGATTCCAATCGTAAAAATACGCCACAAGCTTTGCCAATATAACTCCAAGATAAAGCTTGTTTGGATCCCTAGCCACGTACACATCCCAGGTAACAAAGCAGCTGATGCTGCTGCAAGACTAGCCACCAACTCGCCCACTACCTCTTCAAAAGTCGTCAACCCAAATGACTACCTCAAACAAATTAAAAACTCACAGATGGAAAAATCCCTAAGCACTTTCAAAAATATAAATAACTATTATTCAAACATTATTAACCCTTCTGGTATTCCAGTCCACATGCCGACAAATCTCACCAGACCTGAAACAAGAGCAATCATCAGACTAAGGCTTGGACATACCCACCTTACCCATATCTACCTACTCGATAAAAACTCAACCAACATCTCCTGTTTATTCTGCAACAACCCACAAAAAATGACAATAGAACACCTCCTAAACGTTTGTCCAAACTTCCAACCAGCTGACCATAGGATCAACCGGACAGATATAATAAAACATCCCACACATGAAAACTGTACTAAAATCTTAGAATTCTTGAAGACACAAACCTGTTATGTAAAATTTAAAGAAAAAAAAAACACAAAATGAAAATTTTGTAACTTACCTGTACCATGCGAAGGCTGATGGCTCAATTGTTAACGCCTTCATATTTACCTATTTTTTGTAATTTTATATTGCAATAAATATTATTAAATAAATTAATAAATAATTAAATGGGCATACAAAACTAAATGCCTTTTTTTCCTTATTAGGGAAAAAGGGGACAAATTCTTCATACATGGCCCACTGAGGTTGGCTACGCCACTGCGTTGCTTCTCAAAGATAAAAACAAAACTAAATATTCAAAAATAATAAAAATGATTCAATATTTGGTGGCTATGATTTTGCTCCAACAGCGTTCTGGGTTGATTTAAAATGTTTTTCGTATTAAAATGTTACACAATTCTTATTGAACCAACATTACTTTTATATTAAAATATCGCTTACAAAAAATAAATGATTTTCATTTTTATGGTGTGTTATTTGGTCTTAGTTTACCTCATCTGAAGAAGTTTTTATTTCATTCTGAAATGTGTAATGTCGAATTTTATTTTTAAAACGATATTAATTTTGCTTATTTGGATTTTCTTATATTCGACGAATCTGGCAGCCTGGGACATTCCCATAACTCGGCTATGCTTCCACCACTTCATAATGGATGATGTTAGGAGTTAATTATTTGTATCTTTTATGATGAACAAATTAATTTAGTTCCAAATCAACTCAATATTAATTTTTGCAAGAAATTATACTGTTTTGGCTTGAATTAATGTTGGATCAACAGTGAAATATTTCATTTTAAAATGATTGAAATGTTTATTGTGAACGAATTATAATTTATCATTTGAAAGCAAAAGTTTGTAAGTATTTTAATAAACTATACATGGTATTAAACTAAATCACTAAAATAGAAATAAAATAATTTATTTATCATTGTTAGAACAAACTTTTTTTTATTTTGATTATACATTTTGTCTATTTGAATCGCTATTTGCGCCACTAATTTATCTATGTACTGTAATTTAACCTTATTTCTGTCAAAGATCTTTTTTGTTCTTATAAAATAAATTTAGTTTAACACATAAATCGTGTCTCCCAAACAATAATCATTATCAGTAAAAACCAAGTATTTTTAAATTTATTTTTTAACATCACGCACATAATTTATATCCTAAAACACAAAAATATTTAAAAGTCCTCAACCATTTGATTTTTTTTTAAATTAAAGCAAAAAAAAAAAACACTGAAAGGTAATAATTTCCTCCCTCATTCCACCTAAAGCAATTATACCTTGAAAAAAAACATGAATTCTCCTAAACCATCACAACTCACGGTACGGTATAGTATAATCCATTAATATTTAACTCAAGAAAATTATCCTTGTTTTCGTGTCCATTAACATCTTCAGCACACATCATGTCAACGTCCTAATTTAAAGTGTGGAATTTGGAAGTTCTTTTTGGAAAAGAAATTCAGTTCAGTATGGAATTAGGGTAGGTATAAGAAAGATACCTTTACCTATCTCTATACCTAAAATAAACCCGGAAATCTTCTAGTGCATCCATATTTTATGATTGTTTTCTTATTGTTTTATTTTTGGGATTCTTATTCCGGCTTTTCTTCTCTTAGGGAATTGACAATGATTGTGTTTTGTTTTTACTTTACGATGTAAGAAGTACCTATACGAGTTTAAAGGCAAAGTTGTGGATTTATGAACAAAAAAAAAATATTCTGTTCTAGATTACAATAAAAGTTTAGTCTTCTGGTGTCATACATAATAAGGACAGACCAACGAAAATGCTTCTGACTTTGCCATCATAAAGACTCTCCTAAATTGACGCAAACATTCGGTGACGAAAGTTTGTTGTTGTTATTAAGTACTGTCATTTCTTGCGTCGTTGCGAAAGATTAGCTCTTATCTCGCGTTATTTTTGGAGTCTGTTTTCAACCGATGACTTAGTTAAATATCTATGAAACTTAAAAATACTATTTTACCAAATATATATTGGAGTAGGTACAATATTCTTATGTTTGCAAAGTATCTTTATTTATTATATCATTCATTATGTATCTTCTATCATTATGGGTGTTGCAATATTATTGGCGTCCCTCAAGAAACAATCATTGGTCCAATGCTATTTTCATTGTTCATAAATGATTCTAAAGATAATTTATTGACCAATTTGGATTTATTATAGAATTAAAGAAGAGTGGAAGTGTAAAAACAAATCTTACCAAACCAAAAAAAAAACCCGAGATACGATTTTATTAAATGACTTTTACCATAAAAGCAAGTCCTTATGACCCAGTCATGGACTTAATATTTTTGAGTTTTGTAAAAATAGATTCTTAGGTAGGCAAAAAGAAAAAGCATATCCTTTCTCACCTTAGTTGCAATATTCACGGATGGATAGCGTGTGCCGGCAGTGTTGATATGCTTTCTGTAACTAAATATTGGATTTTTTGAAAAATATACAAATTTACCTATATGTTTGCGTGTAGAAGATGTACATTATGTTTGTTTGTATGTATGTACCTATGTAGTCGAGGTATTCGTTGTTCGGATTAGACTACTCTTTGTTTTAGTTCCTTGGAAAAATTATTTTTTCTTTCATATTTTGGGATTCTGTTACTTTGTATGGTGAAATATTTGTTCGGGATACTTTTAACTTTTGTCTGTCCTGTCTCTGCGCCAGTAAGATTTTAACACTCAAACTGTACAGTTGGATTATATTGTTTTTTTTTTTTTTGTTAAAATTGATGTTGTTTTCGTAAATTTGTGTGTGTGTTTTGAATATGACTAGGATATTGACATTTTCGGTAAGAATTTTCAAACAAAATAAAAATCCATTCGGTTTGTCATTGCATTTTTTTTTTTTTTTTTTGGAACTAACAAGCTTCAACTAAAAGTTAAAATTGAAACTCAAAATTAATTGTCTGAAAATAGAGCTGTCAAATGATTGCTTGTAAATTGTGCAAGTCCTTTAAAGTGTCTGTTTAATTATTCTGTGTTTTATTTTGTCAAGATTTAACTCTCTAGAAATAAGGGGTCGTATTCATAGTTCATACTCATTTTAGAGCTGTGTCTAAATTAAATATAGGTTTAGTTGAATTTTCGAACGTTGATTCTATTTTCTTAAAGTTTATCATTTCAAAATATTTGAAGCTATTTGTGTAGTATACCAAGTTAATTATCTTATACAAATATAAAACCAACAATTTGTAATTAAAATCGGTCTGTATTCATTGAGCCAAAATTGTCTTAAACTGTAGTTTAGTTAAACCTGGGTCTATCTGCGACTATGAATATGCCCCAATAAGTTTATCTTTATATATCGTGTATTATTACGAAGATGGGGATTTGTACCGATATAACTTCAAAAACTTGGGATAAGTTACAGTAGCATTGATTTTCTGAACTTAAGACTATAAACTGTCGAAATTGAAAGATGAAAGTGGAAAATTCTAATCCAAAGAAGAAGAAAATTATCGATAACCAATAATTTGTATCGATAAGAAAGCGACAAAAACTACATTTTGTTTGATATTTTAAACATTTTATCTATTTACATTTTACCTTACAAAGTTATTGAAATAAAAAGTCTTCAAACGTTAAAATTTGAGATTTGTGACAAAATGTGACAAGGTGGATCTTTAAAATATTTTGTGTCTCAAGTGTCAGAAATATTATTAATTTAGGGGACGGAGTGTTGCCGAAAAACAATTTCATGATATAAAGCAAAATATTATACAATTTAAAAAATAACCTAATCCTGGGAGGTATAAGGAGACGAGTGCAAAAGTGTTAATTCATCAGGAAATACAATTAAACTTTTTTCAATCGCTCTTTCTTAATTTTAAATTTAGAATTTCTTTATTTTCAATTGAAGTAAGTTTATAGTAGCCCGTAGCGTAATGGTTAGTGCATTCGACTCTCACGCTGGAGGTCTGGGATCGCTTCCCAGGCTCGTCCACCTAAAAAACTAAAAAGTTTTTTTTTCAGGGCTACTGCCTCTTGCGAGGAATTGACAAATCCTCCAAGAGTATCACTTGTCACGAATAAGTGCTTCTCGGATTCGGCATACAATTGTAGGTCCCTTCTATTCCTGTCGAAAGGCGCACACAGGAATGGTTGCGAGTTGTTAGTCTGGTTCTTCATGAGCCGTTGTGCCACCCGATTTATTTTTTTTATTTATAGAAACCAAACTTAATCCAGTCTCTTGCTATTATATTTTTTTTCTTTGTACTATACGTAATATAATAATAAATTGACAGAAAGGTACAAAATTTGGTATTTAGACCTTTGTTTCACTGAAAGTTTAAAACAAATTCAGCAGAAAATTGATACCTACACAACACAACAACATAATTGTGCAATTGTCAAAGTGTAATATTAAATAATGTAAAATTTAATCAAAAATAGAAACTATTTTTCTATAGCGATCTAAAAAAAAACTCAAAAATACTCCAATAATGTGCCCAAAATTTTGTATTTAAACTGGTCAATGGTAGAAACATATAAAATGAGTTATTTCAATTGTGAAGAATGATTTTGTTGTTCATACTTTTGACATGTACATGTACATATACTCAGATAATGTTAATTTTTGCACTTATGTCCTTGTTTTAACGCAACGGAGAGGTGCAGAAAAGCTATTGAAAATCAGTGGCGATTCCTGGTCTTTAGCTTTTGTTTAGCTTCGTGACACTGGCAGTACACGTGCATTAGTGTGTTCGTTATTTTTATTATTTTTAAAATTGTTAAATATTGTTTCTTAAGTCATTATTACTTTTTATTTGTTTTCCCTTGAACAACAAGGTTTATTCTATTTTTATTGTTGATTTTTATTAAATGTTAATTCTAAAGGGTTTTCCAATAAGAAGTGTTATTTTGATATTTTTTTTTTGACATTTTTTTGAGATAAATGATCGGATGTTTATTTCAATGTGAAGAGGAAAGTATGCCATTAATAATGATAAACAATATCACGCAAATAGCTGCCACGGCTACGCTTACACAACAATGTCCTTTTCATGAAATTTTACATCACCAAATCGCAAAGTGGCTGCTGTATGCCTTCAATTGCTTCACGAATTCCTTCTTTAAGGTCTTCAATCGACGCTGGGCTGTTGGCGTAGAGCTTATCTTTCACGTGACCCGAAAGAAAGAAGTCGTAAGGTGTTAAATCACAAGATCTCGATGGCCAATATTGTGATCACCTCTTCGAGAGATAACACGGTCCGGAAACTTTTCCCGTAAAAGATCGATGGTTTCGTTGTTCGTGTGGCACGTAGCGCCTTCTTTTAAACTTTCTTGAAAGTAAACGTTGTCCAGATCAATGCCATCCAATTCCGGCCATAAAAAAATATTTATAATCTCTCGATAGCGCAATCCATTCACCGTAGCTATTGTTCCAGGCTCTATTTCGAAAAAGTAAGGTCCAACGACCCCGCCGGACCATAAACCGTACCAAACAGTTAATCGTTGAGGATGGAAAGGCTTTTCAACAATAAATCTTGGGTTTTCCAAGACCCAGATGGGGCAATTTTGCTTGTTGACGTAGCTACCGAGGATTCCGGATTATTTTCATGCATTTTTTATAGTGAATTTTGATAATTTCAATGTGTTTTTGAAGCGTGTATCGTTACATTTTTATTAATGGCGTAGTTTCTACATGTCAAAAAATTACAGCTTCAATAGTGACAACTACCGACATAGCGGGCTATTCAAAGTAACACCTCTTATTGGAAAACCCTTTATATTCAAAAATATATGTTTAAACAAAAAAAAGTATTTTGTTTTGCGATTTTTAAAAACTATAACATATTTCTACTTTTACCTTTTTTTACATTTGATTTTTTTTCCACCAAGTAAGTAGGTGCTTTAAAAATACACAGTCTTTTATTTTTAACAAAAATTTATATTTTGTTGCGATTCTTAAAACCGGCAGTTTCCTTTCTTAAAGAATTTTTAAATAGCAATTCGTCAAAAAAAAAAAATGTATGTTACACCTATAAATTATAATTTATTTACAATTTTAAAATTATGCTTACTTTTTAAGAAGAATATTTAAGCAGTTAAAAATTTGAAATAAATATTAAGTTTTTTAATTGTGGGTTCTTAAATGAATAATTATGAAACAAGAATCAACAACAAAAATGGGGAATAACTGTTTAAAAAAAAAAAAAAAGTAAATAGTGACAATTTTCCATACAAATGGAAAAATTAAAGTCTTTAGAGGCACGGGTTAAAGACCCCCTACAAAAATTTGTTTTGACGCAAAATCTTTTTTTTGTTTACTTAAGTTTTGATTTCAGAGTTTGTCAATTCAAAAAAATTAGTTTGGGAAAAAAGTGACACGATAATGTACTTGTACATATATGTAGTCATTTTCACAAACAATTTTGTTCTCGTTCAAATTGCTCAGTAAACAGTGTACAAAATGTCACGTTAGCCAATACTATGCAATATAAGGTAACTTGCCGAAATAAATGAATGATTATTTCACCTTTTTATTATTCCCATCTCACTTCTGACAGCAAAAAAAAAAAAAAAACAAAACAGGATCGCACCCTCCGAATCACCACAAATATATAAAATAATTAATTAATTTCGCAATGATCTAATGGGATTCAATCCCAAATGTGTATTCAATTAAAAGTAAAAGTTACCTCAACTTTAGTATTGCGTTGCGCCCAGATATGACAGTGGGCTCTACAGTTCGATTCTGACCTTCCAAGATGCAAATTTTGGTTCTTGTTTACCGACTCGGGTCACTTGTACTTTTAATTGAATTATTCAGTCACATGTATATATTTAGTAAATACATATTTAGACTGCATGTTGAGCTGGCTACCACCAAGTATTACATTAGGCAGAAATTATAGCTATTTCATGGCCGCCGCGCCGCACCAATCGTCTGGTTCCTTTTAGATCCTTTGTCGATTGTAGGTTTGGAGTTACTCCTTTTTGATTCCTTTTACTTCAAAAGACTTTGATTGGCTGCTCCAAGTAATGTTTTCGGAGTGCTTTTTCTATTCCAGATTTTATAAGGAAGTAGACTCGAAACACGGAAATATATACAAACACTTTCGTCGGATTACTTGTCAAATTAATTTTACTCGACTGAACGCGCCAAATATACACAAAATATCAGACAATATCTGAAACACACATAATATTTTGCAAAATTGTTTTCGTACAACAGAAAATAATTTTATTGCAATCAAAAAGTAGCACTGTTCCAAAATTCAAAAATTCCAAAACGACATAAGTAAAACTACGCCTTGTGAATATCAGGAAAAAAAATTGTCAAAACGACATATTTGGAGTCTTCACGAAAACGAGATACATAGGTATCGGAGATTTTGTTCCATAAAAAGCTGAGCAAGCGAATCCAAACATTTTTTCCTCAGTATTTTGACAGCCAAACTGAAATTTTTTGCTCAGGAAACCTGTTCATGCAACTGAGATTGATGCTAAGGCCCTCTTAGCTTATATAAAAATGTTTGTTAAAACTGCCAACTTGTAAGATTTGTTACTCGCAAAAAAGCTCCTAAAAGTTAAGCCCAAAACTATAATGTTGAACCTTGGGTAGTCCCTCATCGTCATTTTGTTCTTCCCATAAATCGTTTAAATTTTATAACCGTTGAATCTGAAAGAAATTGGTCAAAATATTTGAATAGAGAATTATAAATATTTTCTAGAACAAAACTGTCTCAATTTTTAGATAGATAAAAGCTATCGTTTAAATGATAAGCTGAAGAAGCCATAATTTTAATATAAAAAAAATCAAGTAAATAATATGTAGATATACAGCCCTATTCTGCCGTTGTGAGGCTCACAGGTCACAACTTTTTGTGAGTTTGTTTTTGTATAAGGCGGTCACAATTTCGGATTCTGTGGAAGCCCTCATAATAAACCTCCCAAGAACAACATGAGTTGTGATCTGCCAAGGAGCAGATCATAATTTTTAAGTTTTTATGAGGCGAGTTCACCACGAGTTTTGAGGTTATTGTGACTTGTGAGGCATCAGTGAGGTTGCCAGAATAAGGCTGATAGTTTAACAGATACAAAGAAAAAACTTAATATAATGTTCTTTTTAAATATGGGATCTTTTCTTAGAGCCTTTAGCAAACAATTTGGGATAGCATAAAGATTTTTAAGTAAATTGTATATGTACATATGAACCTCCTTTTTTTTATACAAATTCATGGAAGACCCCGAATCAACTTGTCTTTTATTTAAAATTTTCAATATTTAAACAAAATGTCAAAAAACATTGAAATGTGTATGAAATAAAATCAAACATTTAAACCAAATTTTAAAATTTAAGTCAAAATTTCGTTTCAAAATACGAATTTTAAATCATTTTGTTCTTGGCCAACTTTTTCGTGATTAATTTTTCTAAAACTACACCAACAATTCGCAACTGAAGAAATATCAATTTTTTTTTTTAAATTTCAACAATGTTTTCAATAAAAAGGTATCTCAAGCCCAACCAACAATAATGATCGAATTCAAGAGGCATCCATTTAAAATGAAAATAAATTCCGTAACAACGGAAAAAATTGGCCGAAGTTGCTTACGAGCAAGACTAGTTTTCTCCTGGAAAACATGGGTAGGACGACATTTATAAAAAAAATCACTCCTTAAAAAAACCCCTTAATTTTTTCCATCAAACAGTTTAAATTTTAATTTAAATTTTTTTATTTTCTATGTATTTCCAGGCTGAGCTTGCTGATGTCCTCCGCAAACGTCGCAATCGACCCGATGCTTCGGACGAAGATTTGGGACTGCCACGCAGTCCCACGACCCCACAACGTCGCGAAACCAACAATACAACCAATCAAAGTGAAGTCTCATCGCTGAGCATGCTCAGCATGAACTCCACCATTGATTTCGATGATGAATTACTGCCCTCATCAACAGCCAACCATTCGGGAGATTTTTCATCGGCAGCAGATCGAACATCGTCGAGTATTTCGAGCAAATTTTCAGCCGATAGTTCTCGATCAGAAGATGTGGAGCTGTTCTCATCGAATTGGACTCGTCTCTCGCATTCGGCTGCTAAGCACAAGATGGCTGTGAGGCCTGTTAAGAAGAAGGGGCCAACCCGACATCGCCGGACCTTGGAGGTGAGCTCTCTATTTGAAAAACATGAAAATAACGTAATGCTTATAAGCAAAAATGTTGTCTTTCTTTAGAGTTCCGTTCTACCATCGACCCCAGAAGTTAATGAAGATCAAACCAAGGCAGCTTCTGCAAGCCTTGAAGTTAAAGGTTAGTTTTTTGACATATTCTATTGGCATTTGAACTTTCTGATATTTATTTTACTTATTTCAGATATCTCATTGGACAAAGCTAAATCCCGATCTCTGCCACCAGGTGTCAATGCAAAGATCCTCGAACAACACAGCAACGAGGTGAAACAAGCCGTCAGCATTAAACGCTCGAAAACCGAGAAAGGCCCATCACCAAACTCGACCTATGCCATGCGTAGCAATGCAACCAAAAGTTCCATTTTTGAATCATCAGTATCGTCTAGTGCACAGAGTTCCATCACAACCGAGAGCAGCAAGGACGATGAAAGTGGCTTCTTCCGTCGGTTTGTCAACAGAAATTCAAAGCGTGGTGCTTCCAAATCTATCAGTTCATCCAACAGTAGCGGCAAGATTGCCGATGAACTCGACAGTCAGCCAGAGAGCAAGAAGTCAAATCCACCGCCAACAGAAATTTCCAAAACAGATGAAACAAAATCCGCTGAATACTCGCAGAAGGTTGAACAAACTCGCAAGGAAATCCGCAGGGATATCCTATCCACGGGCAATTCTGCCCTCAGTGCAATGCTGAATACTTTCATCCTCTCTCCCGAATCCGAGAAAATGGTCGCCCATGCTACCAATGAAAACATCACACTAAATCAGTCAGCCAAACCGAAATCCGGTCCAGCGGCTAGACAGCGTTACATTCCAAAAGATCTCTCCCAGCAACAACAACAGATGATGATGGATGTGGACGTAAATCTTAAGCACTCCCGAACAAGTCTGGAGAGTTCCGAAAAGTCCGACTCTCACATGAGAGAAGAATTCATTTCAAAGTCGATAGCCCTATCGAAAATCTCCAAGTCACATACTGAAGAGAGCTTCCAATCGACAACTCTCGTTCGAGAAATCACCGCTATGAAAGATCAGCAAAAGGAACACTTTGAGAAGAAATCAAAGATCCTCGGAATGAGTGCGTTCCAACAGAAGATGTCGCGTTCCAATGATTCCTTCAACACCAGCTCGAGTACAGATTCTGTTGAGTTGCTATTGGGAAGTGATCTCAGAAAACGAGGAAAATCTGTCGAAAAGTCGAAGAGCTTTCGCACCTATATTGAATCGAAAGACGACCAAGAGATCCCATCACTGAAAAATCAAGTGCCAAGTCTTCCCGATTTGTCCCAGAAGAGCGACAATGACTTAGAAGACGAGAAACACTTGTCACTCGGCTTCGAGATCAATGACAATAATTTGGTTAAGCAGAAATCAAGTGATCTGCCATTGAATCATGGAATCTACACCAAGAACATAATACTGACCACATCCAAGAATATGCCGTCTAGAATTCAAACTAAGTCTCCACTAATGGGCACTTCTGCGTGCAGTACGAATATCTCGGAAATCGAACAGAATATTGATATGTTGGTGAAGTCACCATTTGTGAGTGTATTGAGGAAGTCGGCAACTATAAGTGATTCGGTGGCATCAAAACTGGTGCCCAACGTTACAATAAGCCCCATGCCGAACAAACGAATCGATGTGAATGCCAAAGTCGAGACTAAAATTGACAGAATACTCAGAACAGAAGATAAAGATCTCTTCATGCCACCAGCAACTCCAGCTGCTCCTCCCCCAACTCCAGCTACTCCTCCACCGACATTAATTGCACCAACAATCATACAAACACCCACTAAGGTCCAAATGCGGGAGAAACCAAAAATCGTTGCCGATAGTGAGAGTCGAAAGTCGCTGCGCGAGAGAAATTCTTCACCACAGACAACTACTGCTTCTTCCAAATCAAATAGCTTCCATCGAAGCCGCCGAAGTTCTTCGGCAATTGAGTCGTCGTCGTCGTCTACAGCAAGCGTCAAGGTTGGTGTGCCAGAATTCATGAAGATTCAACTAAATCGAGTTGATCCCATTCGACCTAAAAGTAATGTGGTTTTGTCTAAGAACGCTCGTGAAAGTACCGAAGACCTAACTCGTCGCTTCAGTAATGAGAGTGTTGAAATCTCTGAGGTGAAACCTCCAACCCCAACCGATGATTTAAGCAGACCCACCACAATGGTTCGTTCGAATAGTTCGACATCATCGCGATCCGATGAATCGCTACCAAAAAGTCCCGTCAAGAAGACGCCCGACGAAGAGAATTACATCTTACGTATCGAAACAAATACTCCGTTTAACAATAATATCCCACTCCATGAGCGACGCAGACTCTTCCTTAGTGAAGATAAGCTGAAAAACGATCGTAAAATCGAAGAAATGAAGCTTGAGCGTAAGAAATCCATGTCCGAAGAAGTGCGAAAGATTCCCCTGGAAGAGGAACCTGTTGTTGTGGTTCTGCGAAAGAAATCCTTTGGTGTTATTCAGCCAACTGCGAATAACAACAAAGACGATCCAACACCAGAATTGATGAAAGTTTTTGCCAGACGATCTCTTAAAATCAAAGACGAAGATCTTCCTGATCCGCCAATTAAAAAATTCGTACCCAGCGTCGACAGTGACAAGGAGAATCAGTCGTCTAGTGAAGAAAAACTCGACAAACTCTCGGCAATTCAGCAGCAACAAAATGGTCTGCCTAAGACCGACAGTGACATTTCCAAGAATCGTAATTCTTTAGCTGATTTCCGCAACCATAAATCACAATCCTTGAATAATAATGGAATCGGAACACCTACAAAGACATTTCTACCACCAATCCGCCTTAGCGGACCATTTCGCCAGTCATCCCAAGGATCTCCGATAATGGGCAAGAGTATTGTTGATTCAACGACAACGACAAACAACAACAATAACAATAATTTGACAAATAACAATAATAATTTATCAACAAAGCCATCAATAGAACGCCAGTCATTGGGAACAGTTTTACTTTCGTCATCAGTGCCGCCACCTAGTGTGACTTCTTCGGTGGAACACAACAATTTTTCAACAACAACTACATTCACAAGAGCGACTATAGAGCGATCAGCAACAATGGCAACCATGAATAGGGTTGAGAGTGAATTTAAGGGCATTCATCAACGTCGGGCCGAATGGGAGAAACGGGCTAAAGAAGCTTTGAAATAAATTTTTCAACAAAAAAAAATTAAAAATAAAATGGGAAGGCAAATGAATTGATTGCATGTGAATGATAATAAATTTGGTTATGGCTATGGTGAATCGTGAAGAACTGGTTAATAATTGTTAAAGAGTCGACAGAGAGATCTAGTTTGATACTTCTGAGTTGAAACGGGACAAATGTTTGCTTTCATATCAAATTATAGTTCAGTGAACTTGCTAGGGAAAACTACTGTCAAAAACCTAGTTTTAAGCTGTCATCTTAAATCTGAGCTACTTGACACTCTTGAGGTGAAATTTTCTGTGAAACACCAAATTTTCTGTAATAGAAGAGAGTTTCTCTATAAAGTTTTCTTTCGATTTAATTTTTAAGATTTTTAAAGATTTTCATAAGAAATATTACAGTTTTAAAGATTTTGACACTATTGAGGTGAAAAGTAACTGAGGTGAAATTCAATAATAATGCATAAAAACACTTTTAGCTCATAATAATTTATTGAAATTTAGGAATATTTGATGGAATATTTGATGGAATATTTGATGGCTGCCCCTTGTGTAAGTACACAGTAAACAAAAACAAATTTGTGGTGATTGTTTTAAACTCAATTTTTTTACTATTGATTTTGACAACATGCGCAGAACTGAACAGAAATGAAAACGCTAGTGATATTACCTGTAATATAATATATCTTGGGTTGGACCTGGTTCGAATGAGGTGTGAATAATTACTTACCAATTTAAAGTTACTTGAGCCCAAATTAACTGACTTTCTTTGTTCACGGGAGCCATCGGATTTTGTTTAGTTATTAAATTCATTGATGGCTTTGATAAACCAAATACCAAATACGATAGAACTTTTTAACCTTTATCTTCAGATTTTAGACTTTTGTAATTTTTAATCTTTGTCCTTAGATTAAAGTAGATGTATCACATTCTTACTTACTTCATTTTCACAAATTTAAACATTCTAAGAAAATTATTAATCAACTTCACCTTTCACCAAAGTCATAAGAAATTTATTTTAATGTATTTGTTGTGCGATGAAATGTAATTGTTTATTATTAACAAATGTTTTTTGACGAAAAGCTAACTGTGAGACGATGAAATAAAATGAATATTAACATTAAAAGAAAATAATTATAAATAAAAAATAAAGCAAAATTTAATTATATGAATGTTTTCTTATTATTATTATTAATTAACAAATAAAAAAAATTTAAAAAAACTATAAATTGACAATTATATTTAAATTTACATAGCAAATATACAAATATATTTACATTTTTAAGAGAAAAAAAAAAAAATGAAAAATAAAACAAAAAAAAAATGCTTCAGTAAAAAAATATTTTGTTTATAAAGATAATTTTGTTAATGTTTGAATTATTTTATATATTTAATACAAAAAAGAAACAATCTTATTTCAAATAACAAATTATAATAAATATATGTATAAGAAAAAAATATAAAACAAAAAACACTTTTAAAAATAATGTGAAAATATAATATATAATAATGTTAAGATAAAATAAAAATAAGAAATTATAACATTGTTAACTATTGATGGAAATATAAATATAAAGTAAATAAAATAAAATAAAAAAAACAATTTATTACACTTTTTTTCTTAGTTGTATTATATAGAAATTAATTTTTATTAAAACCTTACTATGTTTAATTTAAAAAATATATAAAACAAAAAAAATAATAATTGATGTAAAATATAGAACTATTAAAACAAAAGAAACTACTACTATATACCATAATATTATGATATTAATACAGAAAAACAAAATCAAGAACTAAAAATTAAAATTAAACAAATAAAAACCATATATGTAATGAAAAAAAAATTTACTTGATGGTTTTTTTTTCTTTCAAATTAGTAGATTATGATCTCTCATAAAGTGACGATTTGGTTTAAAGCAGGTAACTAAGAAAACAAAGACTTATTGTGGGTCCTTGGGAAAAAAGGGAGTGAGTCTGGGAGTAATCGCTAATGATGTGTAACTTTTACCTTGGTAGCTAATAAAATTGGCGCAAAATTTTAAACAACCTATTATTAAGGATTTAGTATGATACTACTTAACATTTTACTAATTCTTTAACAGTTTACTAAAATTTTTTAAATTTTAAATACGATTTAACTAGTATCATACTAAACTAATTTCCCTCATAAGATTCAGCTGCATACGTCCAAAAAAGTGACAGCTCGTGCAAAAAAATCACAAAAACCCCTGATTTTGACAATTTTAAACGTCAAAGTGACATATGGATTTAGTACGATACTAAAAAGATAAAACAGCCATTTGGTGATTTTAACTTTAGTTAAATGATAGGTGATAGCATGATGCTAAACTCGTTTAAAATTAGCAAAATACACTTTTTAATCTAGTATTATACTAAAAATAATTTAACATCGTACTAAATCGACTAAAATTTGTGCCATTGTTATTATAGTCGGATTTAGTTTTTAATTTATTGGGAACATTTTTTATTTAAATTTTTTAGGATCGTTAATTGAGGAGCGTTTTTGCAAAAACTCAACAAGTCCATTTTGCTAATTTTTCAGGAGAAGGTTTTTTATGTCCAAAAAATAAAAGAAGAATATTGAAGAAACATAAATGCAAAAATCTTCCTTACTGCCCCTTCCATTGACAGGTGAATTTTAGTTTAAATTGGTATGAAGCAACAACCTAAATTTAGAACCCAAAAATCGTGCGTTTTTTTTTTTTCAAAACTCAAAGTCATATTTTGTTGAGTTTTGCAAAACTTTTTTATTTTTTTAATAAAACTATAATAAATTCAAAAATCGAATAAAATCTATTTGTTGACAAAAAACATTTATTTGCACACTCGAGTGTGCCTTCTAAAAACAACAATCGCGATGGATACAATATCTATAAATAATTGTTAATGGACTCGTTTTGAAGCTTGAATTTTAAACATCAAATTAAGGCTAAAATCATAAAAATCCATTGGACAGTTTTCGCACTATCCACCATAATAACAAAAATTACAAATTATACTTGTTTAAATTAGGCAAGAGTTTGAAACATTGATACGCACAAAATGCGCCCATAGTTAGTCTTTGGTGTTGGTTGTGCTGTTAAAAGTGAATTTCAATATATCTAGACTTATTAGACCTTCTAATCTTAGAAAACAATGGAAACTACGCCTGTAAAAATTAGTCAAGTTGTCACACTACTGCAACAAGGAATAACCCAATGTACTGTGTCCCGTCAGCTCGGTCTAAGCCAATCTTGCATATCAAAGATCTACATAAGGTTTAGACAAACTCGTAGGTAAGTGTACAGGTCAGGCTCTGTGATGGCGTTTCTCCGAAATCGTGCTTTGAATAGCGTTTACGTCCAACAATAACAGACAGGTTCGATAAAGACTCGTAAGTAAATGGACAGTTAGACGACGACTAAAGGAAGCAGACCTTACATACCAGGGATGAACAATCGTCTTTCAGCAATGTATCGAATGTTAAAAAAAAAGTGTATCGAATTGTACTTTTTGGTTAAAAAAAATGAATGTTTATGAAATAAACAGGAACATTTTTTTTTTTTAAATAAAACATATCGGGGCGTATTCATAGTCATTTTAGACCTGGTTCTAAGTTAAACATGGATTTGGTTGAATTTTCGGACGTTGATTCTAGTTTTTTAAGTTTATCATTTCAAGATATTTGAAGCTATTTGTGTAGTATACCAAGTTAATTATCTTATAAAAACATAAAACCAACAATTTGTAATTAAAAGCGGTCTGTATTCATTGAGCCCAAATTGTCTTAAACTGTAGTTTAGTTAAACCCGGGTCTATCTGCGACTATGAATATGCCCCATCGTGTGTTTGGACTGGAAAACAGCTAGTTCAACTTAATTCCCAAAATTTAGTATAAAGTAATGTTACAGTATAACTTTCTATGTTTATTAGTACCAGCTTATTTTATAAACAGTGTTCTTGAAATAGCCAAGTGCATTTCACCCTTGGAAAATTCAACCATAATGGTAAGCATCTTAGGTTAGGTTAAAAGGGGTGATGAAGCGGCAAGCCGAATCATCTCACTCGGATCTCAGTGGATCCATTGTGCTCCCCGAGAGTTGACTTGGGTAGGAGAAAAGATGGGTGAGAAGAGGACATGGTGGGTATCAGGTAGGGCTTATTGTGGAAGGAGCCTCCCTGAACCATCCTGAAATCTGAATAAATTTCATGATGTTTGCAGATGGCAAAATAGAGACGCTATCTAAGTCGTCGAAGAAGTATTCTCAGAGAGTTGCTCTTCTCTTTGTAGCTAGGCTGGGGAATTCGCAAAGGAAGTGGTATGAGCCTTCCACCGCCTCCTCGCCTTGACACCCTCTACATAGGTCAGATGAGCTGATGCCCATTCTGCTCAAGTGGGTTCCCATGGAGTTGTGACCCGTGAGTATACCAACTAAAAGGGATAATTGGGGCCTGCTTAGCTTTAATAAATAGTCTGTCTTGTTCTTAGAGGGTAACGGCCACAAAGTCCTTGAAACCCGACAGGACTCCAGTGTTGACCACCAGTCGTTAGTAGCTTTTAAGAAACTATGGTGAATTTTACATTTTTCTTGTTCAAGAGGCATAAGTACCCAGGGTATGACTTGGCTCGGTTCAAGTGTTGCCCCGTTTTTGGCCAGTTCGTCTGCCCTTTCATTACCAAAAATGTCACGATGTCCTGGGACCCAACGAAGGGTTACTGTGTTTGCTGCGCCCAACGATTTTAGTTCTCTGCGACAACAATCAATCAGTTTGGATTTAGTGACGATTGATGATATGGCTTTGATTGCAGCCTGATGACTATCTATAAAGAAATCAATGTTCTTTCCCGTCAGTTCAAGCGTGGAGAGATGCTTTGCAGCTTCACAAACTGCAAGGACCTCTGCTTGAAAGCCGCTACAGAAGTTCGGTAGTTTTATCGATTTGTTTATGGGTGGGGTTTCTGAAAAGATGCCAGACCCTACCCCCTCGTCTGATTTGAACCCGTCAGTGGATACCGAGATATGATCTTCGTTAGTGACCCGGTTTTCCTTCCAGAGTTCTCTTGTAAGTACAACTGGGTTGAAATCAATATGCGGTAAAATGTAATCCGTTTGGATATAAATATCAGTGAAATTAATTATCGTCTTGTGACCAAAGTGGCCCCCTTTCCAATAACTGCACTCTTTTAATCGAAGAGCGCGGGGCAAGCGAAAGGAAAACTTCTAGGGCTGCGGTTGGTGTGGATCTCATGGCACTTGTTGTACCTATACACGCGAGTCTTTGAATTTTTGTCATGGTATTGAGATTGGTGGCTTAAGCATCTACTTGTCATTGAATTGACACAGTTTGACAGCTGGTATTTTAACAACACGAACGCCAGTTCATTTTCACTTGTGTCTTTAACTGCCACAAATTAGTTTTTTGCCTTTTCAAAGACAAAGAATTTTTAATTTTTACTCGTTTGAATTTTCCTTTATTTCCTCCAACCACTTTCATTTAAAAAAATAAATACTTAGTTAAAAAACTTTTCAACTATGTTCTATTCCAAAAAATTCCTGCACTGGAAATCGATGCAAAATCAAAATTTAGCGTATGACACATGAAATTTATATTCGTCTATTTTGCAACCAATTCCGATTAACATTCCTATACTATCGCACTCTCTTGATTTATTGAACTTCATAACTTTTTACATTAAATATCGGGTGATTCCTGATTGAACTGCAGCACTTTTTAAATAAAGGATCTCCGTTGTCCCCTCCAGGAGTTATTTTTATTTTTTCTGTTAGCTTCTACAAAATTTTATCCTCCTCTAAATTGCGATCCGATATCTTATATTCTGGTCACTCATTTTACGGAATAAATTTTCTTTTACCCGTCAAATTACAAAAAATAACTTTAATGTGAAAAAAGATTCACATCTAATTAAACTTTATAGCTGTCAAATCAGTGTCATTGACAAAGGATAAAACAAGTTGGACAAAATTTTTCGTTATCTTTCAAAGACAATGTAGCATTTTATTGGTCAATTCAGTTATTTCCACTTGTCTTTCAAATTCGTTGTCTTTCATTGACGAACGGAGTTTGCCAGTTCAAAGACAAGCAATTTGAAGGTATTTCCACTGGTCATTTTGATAAAAGACGCAAAAATAGGTATTTCGTCAGTTGTAAACGACAAGTGGAAACCTCGCATTATGCTCATTGCTTCGTGCTTCGTGTAAAAAAGAAAGTAGCTGTTTAATTTTCTAAAAACGTATATTGTTGAAGTAGCTATTAAGTGACAGGGCAAAAGTGTACTGAATTTTATAAAAGTGTATTGGTGTAATTCAGCATTGTCGAGTGTATCGAAAAAAGTACAATTGTATAGACTTTTGCAACCGTGGACCTTACCCCAAAATGTCCCGCCACGGTACCAAAATTAACTGCAACTCATCGACAAGTTGCAGTACTATTTTCACTTACACTACAATTGAAAGGTTGAGCAATGTAGGCGACTTTGTAATTTTTGTTATGATGGATAGCGCGAAAACTATCCAATGGATTTTTATGATTTTAGCCTTAATTTGATGTTTTAAATTCAAGCTTCAAAACGAGTCCATTAACAATTATTTTTAGATATGTATCCATCGCGATTATTGTTTTTAGACGGCACATTTGAGTGATTCCATTTTTTTGCTCGCGAGTGTAGTTTTTGAATGAATAAAAGAACATAAATAAGTATGAAAAGTGAAAAACTTATAAAAACTAAAAATAACTTAAACCTTAAAAGATTGTCAATCTTCGTAGTATTTTTCTGTATCTTGCATGGAGTCATTATTTGCGTTGGATGATAAGATATTATTGTGAAACTCCTTAGCATCATCAGGGATGACGAAAAACAAATAACATGTTACACGTATAGATAGATTATGTAAACAGTTCAAAATACGGACATGTTGTGGCTAAAGGGTTTATGTTCGCTGGTTAATCATTCCACCGGATATACCCCATATAAATATTATGTTTATGTAAACTTACGGTATCTTCAATATCCTATACAACTTTGTATTTTTCTATAAGTTGAACCAATAAGAGCTCAGCGTTATTTTTAGTCAGGTAAACTTTTGTTCAGTTTTGCAAAAAATCGAAGAACTTTGTTGAGTTTTGCAAAAACTCGAAGTTTTTTGTTGAATTTTGCAAAATCCTAGTGTATTTGTTGAGTTTTGTTGCAAAATGGCTCAGATCTCAAATATTTTTTTTCTGTTCAATTTTGTAATTTTTTATTTTACCATCTTGTGCGTCTATGAAAGAAAAAACCTAAAAACTCATATCTCATTTTCGGATTTTTGGCGTTAGTTGAGTTTTGAAAAAAACGTTCATCAGTTCGACTTGGCATTGACATTAATTATTTTTCGGAACTATTTTAGTCATTTTGACTAAAAGTTTTTAAGAACGTTACGTACAGTTTCCATCTGATACATTATAGCTATGTATGTTTTATATATCAAGAGCTTAAAAAATATAATGTTATAAACGTTGAACGTCATAACAGTTGGTCTACCAAGCGACTACTACTTACATACAAAATATGCTAATTTCTTAAAATTATGAAATTAAAGCAAAAGTTTTTCAGTTATTCTAAAGTTTGATTCAGTTTCAATAAAAGAGTGAACCAAAAAGATTTAAGGTGTTGAATGAATAACAACCATATGTGTTGGCTACCACCAAGTAGGTATTACATTAGGCTGGAATTATTGCAATTTCAATTTAAGCATAACTTGTATGTGGCTTGTAAAAATGCTAGCTGTCCAAATGTAGCTGTAAATGAAAAAAAACTTTCATTTGGATGGGCACGAGCAGGTGACCTCGGTGGTGCAATGCGTAGTGCAACGGCCTCTGAGGTAGCTTGGTCTAGGTTCAACTCCAGTTTACGGCAAAATAATTTATAAACTAAAATTGGAACTATAGACTAAGACCACTAAAAGAAATCTGATTATTGGTGTCATGAAATTGCAATAATTCCAGTCAAATGTAATACTTGGTGGTAGCTAACTCAAGTGGTTGTTTTTCATTCAAAACCGTCAATGTTAATATGACGGAGCGAAAGCTATGCAGAAAACAGCTTTGAAAAGATTTAAACTGATTGTTCCTAGTAACTAGGCGTTGAATAAATAAAAAATATTTTTATATTTAGTTTAGAGTGCAAAATAGTTGGTCCATCATGGCCCAAGATATTGCCTATTGTTTCTTTGTAGGGAGGGCGCGCGCTCCATTGAGGGAGTGTGAGACGGAAGAACGTGTTTTTGCGGTAAACGGTCAGAGTTATCGTGAAAATTGTCATAGAAGAAATTATTCTCTATATTCTGACAAACATTTTCGTTTGTATTTTGTCTCAATTGAATAATAATTTTATTCGGAGATATACACAGAATCGTAGACTTAGGATAAGATTATCAACCGATCTACATATGAATAAAAACAAATTTCTTCGTTAGAAAATAAGGAACAACATTTACTCGGAACATTTTTTCCTAACATTAATAACTTTTATTGCATTACAAAAATGCATCAAAATTCGTTACTAACAATGACTTCGCACCGGATTTTGCAAAAACTAACTCCGGATTCGGATTCCCCACCCCCGAAACCATAAAAAAACACCCATTCAAAAGCATACGGGAAGGGGATATAGCTCCTAGACTAATGGGAAGATTGTGATTCAAGTCCCTCTAGCGTATTTTCCGTTGTACATACAGCTAGAAAAATACTAACATATTTCTAGAAGAGGTTTTAGCCAATAATCGTGTGTAACTATTTTCTCAAACTGTCCAGTTATCATACACTTTTGAAAAAAAAATTTAAAATACAAATTGATGGGTCACTCAAACACCCTATTGTAGCATAATTTATGATTTTTTGACAGGCTTCCACAAATTAGCCAATATGTAAAATTTGTGTAGATAGCAAAGTAATCGACTGGCTATTATATAATAACTTCCCCATTCACCTTAGAGAAATGACAGGAATGTGCCCAGACGACTTCCCTAAACCCTTAGGTACACTCCCCGAGAGAGCGCACTAATTGAGTTCGAAATAGAATTTCTGAATTTGACTTGGCCCCTTTTTATTATTCTTTGACTTGGAAAGATCAATTCTCAAGATATGATTTCATCCATGCTATAAAACGAAGTTGAAAACCTTAAGCTTTAAATTGGAAGACTAAGTTCATAGTTTTTCACGAAATAAATAACTATATTTATTTTTATTTTTTTTTTTTTTTTTTTTTACTAAAAGCGAATTGTTTTGGATTAACTAATCCATCATTGAGCTAAAGCTCCCCAGGACTCCACTCTTCAATTAAGGGCCCTTTTTTTTAAGAACACAATTTTATCATTGTTTTAAATATAACAATAAATCAAAAAGCTTAAACTATTAGCCAGCGAGTAAATACAAAATGTTTATTTAAAATATTAAAACAAAAGAGCTGACGCACAAACCTTAACTATGTCATTCACTCTTTAGTTTTCTACAAAATTTAGATAACTATACACTCTGTCTCTATTATTGTTTTATTTATCTATAATGGTTTAAAATTTAATTTTGTTAAATTTGTTTAGAACCAATAATTTAAAAAAACGAACAAAAACCAATTTTTCTAAAGGGTCCGCCATCTAAGGTTTTTTTTTTTCAAATAGTGCTTATTTCGTGAATGGTAACACTTAGCCCATGTTTGATTTGAAAGATAATTAGTTTTATCCTTCCGCTAAACGAATATGGTTGTGTATACGGTTGAACAACGCTGGAAAATATTGCGACATTACTTTGCCGATTTTGCCAAAAAAAATCATCTTTTCAGATGAAGCTCATTTTGATCTTGGCGGGTATGTAAACAAGCAAAATTGTCGCATTTGGGGCACAGAAAACACGCACGCATACAATGAAAAGCCGATACACCCAAAACGAGTCACTGTTTGAAAATCGGTTTATTGCACCATTATGACATGACTTCCACTTTATAAGGAACAATGCTTGCTAAATTAACTGTATTAATTTAAAAAATGTGACTTTCTACATTATAGTAAGTCTGATTACCTGACCATTAGCATTCCAAAAACTAACTTATGTCTTTATAACGTACCTACATGTTTTTTTTTCTCTCTCCATGTTGTAACTTCAGTTTTTTTTAAACTGTTATAATATCAAATTTTTGTTTCGTAGTATATTTCCTATCCTATACCAAAACCACTCTTTTCAAAAGCCAGCGCCATCTGTAATTTCAAGAGCTATTCATAACCTTAAATATTCGAATTTCGAACAACACTGTTTTTTTTTCGAATTTATGACAGACGAATTTGAAAGGGTTTCTTTTTTGTTTTCATTCTGTAATTTGTAACAACAAAAAAAAAAATAATTTGTAACAACAAAAAAAAAACGAAACAAAATTGTATAAATATCCCTTGAAAATAATTAATGAAGGAACTAGAACTAGTAGGGCTGGCCACGAGACGAGACTTTTGTAGGTCTCGTCTCGGTTTCGTTAAAATCGAAAATTTTCAGTTTCGTCTCGGTCTCGTACAATTAAGTCTCGTCTCGGTCTCGTCTCCGAAAAATACGATTTTCGGACAAACTGTTGATTATTGGAACGAAATATTATCGATTATCGTTTGAATATGTGCAGAAGAAAATAAATATTTAACTGAAATTGGATTTTTTAATTTATTAGACTTTCTGTAAATATCGGTCCAAAATAACAGTCTCGTCTCGGTCTCGTCTCGGTTGCTTAAAAAGGCAGTCTCGTCTCGATCTCATCATGCGAGATCGAGACCGAGACTTTTCTCGTCTCGTGACCAGCCCTAAGAACTAGGACTGGCCACGAGACGAGAAAAGTCTCGTTCTCGATCTCGGTCTCGCATGACGAGACCGAAACAAGACAAGACGAGACTGCCTTTTTAGCATCAGAGACGAGACCGAGACGAAAAAAATATTTCGTTCCAATAATCAGCAGGTTGTCCGGAAATCGTATTTTTCTTCGACGAGACCGAGACAAGCTTAATTATACGAGACCGAGACGAGACTTACAAAAGTCTCGCAGAGTCTCTTCTCGTGGCCTAACTAGAACCGACAACAAATTTTGCGAGTGGATGTATAAACAAAATCTGAGTATGAGGGTTTTATGTATACACAAAGGTGTATATTTTGTGATATCGAAATCAAAAGTCTGGCAGTTTTTTTCCTCGGCCATTGTGACTGACGGGGATTTAGGTTGAAAAGAGAGACTTTTTTAATTTCTTTTCAGTGCTAAGAATCACTTCAGTTAAGTTATGTAAAATATGTACATCATGGTTCGAATAATTGAACCCATGATGATTATATAAGCTTTTTAACCTTAGTAGACTTTGTTTGGATGTGCTGATAACAAATTTTTGACAATACTTTTCTGTTTCTATTTATGTACATTTCAATGGGTTCCGGAGACTTTCGTGAAAAAATGTTTTTTTTTTTGTTGCAAGGAGGTAGTCCATGCTTTTTTTTCAAAAATCTATTGAAAAAAAAATTCTCAAGCCTACGAGCCTTTTTTGGAAAGTTATAGCCCTATGAAGACTTTTAGTTTTCGGTCGAAAATAAAAGGATGAATTTGAATTCAAATATCTTCGCAACCAGACCTCGCAGAATGTTCTAGTTTTCAGCTATGGATAGCTTTAAAAAAACTAATTAAGCGTTTTACAAACCGCAATGTCCTCCGAGGCTTATTTGAGGAACTGTATGCATACAAAGATAACCAAGTTTTCAAAACTCAAGAAAATAACTTTGCATGCAAATATCTCAAAAACTAGAACTTATAAAAGGGTTTGCTTTGGATGTGCTGATTGCATTTGACAAAACCTTTCTATTTTTGTACATTTGAATGGGTCCTGGAGACTTTCGTGAAAAAGTGTTTTTTTTTGTGGGAAGGGGGTAGTCCATGCTTTTTTCAAAAATCGATTGAAAAACAAATTCTCAAATTTAAATGACAATGCAAAGTCCTGTCCGTTCTGAATCCAACCGCAACCTCCCACGAGCCTTTTTTGGAAAGTTATAGCCATATGAAGACTTTTAGTTTTCGGTCGAAAATAAAAGAATGAATTTGAATTCAAATATCTTCGGAACTAGACGTCGTAGAATGTTCTCGTTTTCAGCTATGGATAGCTCTCATTAAGGGTTTTCAAACCGCAATGTCCTCCGAGGATTATTTGCGGAACTGTAGGCATACAAAGATAACCAAATTTTTAAAACTCAAGACAATAACTTTGCATGCAAATATCTCAAAAACTAGACCTTATAAAAGGGTTTGCTTTGGATGTGCTGATTGCATTTGACAATACCTTTCTATTTTTTTACATTTCAAGGGGTTCCGGAGACTTTCATGAAAAAGTGTATTTTTTGTGGGAAGGGTAGTCCATGCTTTTTTTCAAAAATCGGTTGACCAAAAATTCTCAAATCTGAATGACAATGCAAAGTCCTGTCCGTTATGAATTCAACAACGTCAACCGCAACCTCATACGAGCCTTTTTTGGAAAGTTATAGCCATATGAAGACTTTTAGTTTTCGGTCAAAAATAAAAGAATGAATTTGAATTCAAATATCTTCGCAACCAGACATCGTAGAATGTTCTAGTTTTCAAACTGCAATGTCCTCCGAGCCTTGTTTGTGGAACTGTAGGCATCAAAATTCATCCAAATTTTCAAAACTCAAAAAAAAATCGAAAATAATGGATTTACTTTGAATTGAGATTTTATAGTAAAATATTTCGGCAACAGAAAATCCTAACTAACCGATTCACTGCACACCACTCTAGCAGTTTTTGTACTGTACAAAGGTTTCTGTTTAAATTTAAAAATCATTATTCTTATAATTAACTACATTAAACACCGAGCATTCAAAATAATGCTCTCGAATTTCAGCAAGATTTCTTATAATGATGATTTTCCTGCCTGCTAATATGAAAACACTTAAGAACGCACCACAACAAATAATGTCTACACCTTTAATTTGTTGCCTCACAAAATACCACAATCTAGCACTTATAGACATACCATACGTATTGCGTATTAAGTATAAACCAAAAAATGTATAGAACCTCTAAGGCTATGCTTATGCTTTCAGGGATCAAGAACTTATTCGTTGACAATCATGGACCATCATCATCAGCTGCGTTCGACTATAGTAGGTATAGTCTTCCAAAAAAAAAAATTCCATAACATTCATGCATAGAATGAAGCAAGGACTTGCACTTTATCCTTGCAGCATCGAGGTATCATCCTTAAACATTCTTAAGAGCATTGTAAATTAGTGTGGTACGTTTGCATAGAACATCTATAGAACCAAACAACATTATGGAGCAAAAGACACGACGCACGACGCGACGATGGGGAAGAAGGGAATTCGAGGAGGTTTGCTTATGCTGATGCTCTCCTGAACCGATGCTGAAGCCATTCCCTCCCATCAGCAACAGAGTGACACCCATTCTTAAGGTGAAAATTACTGCGTTCCTGGTTCCTGCCATCAGAGTATCAGAATTTAAACATGGCTGTGATGCGGATGGGGAGGGGGATGAGAGTATACCCGTCAGGTTTATACAACCGATGATGCCATGAATTCCTGAATCTTGTGTGCCCCTTCAGCTATTTGCCATTGTTGGTGCTTAAAATTACTTTTCCTTCTGCGAGTTTTCCTCTCTGAATAGGGGTTCCTTGTTTTTTTTTTTTTGT
The DNA here is from genome assembly GCA_949320155.1 of Melangyna quadrimaculata. Lineage (NCBI taxonomy): Eukaryota > Metazoa > Arthropoda > Insecta > Diptera > Syrphidae > Melangyna > Melangyna quadrimaculata. The sequence continues at coordinate 57,767,424 of OX439483.1, read as the reverse complement.
AAATATAGGTATGTGAGTTTCGAATGAGAGACATTTTTTTTTGCTCAATCATCACATCACAACACAACGTACATTTATGGAGTCGTACAACAAAACTCACTCCTCTTGCCTGTTAAGTGTTATATGCTTTTTTTTGCAGGCCCGTTTATAATAGGGATAGCTGGTGTGTACTCACTAAAAGAATCAAGGACATAGTCTGTAAAATAATGAAATAACACTAAATTAGTGTGAATTTATATGTTAATTTTAGCTAAAAAAAAAAAAAAAAAAACAAAATAAAACCTTAATGTTTATACTTATATTTAATTAAGTGGCCCTGTTAACGCCTCGAGCCTGCAGCGCCATCTTTAACATAATTTAAACATATTACCTCAAATAGAAGAAAATTAGCGGAATTTTCAAAACAAGGAACAATGCTTTTTTTACTTGGGATATACATATAGGTGCTTTTTAATTGTGCATATAGGTACTATATGGCAAGTTATGACTTCGTAAACAAAATTGAACTCGAGATAATAATTTTCCCTATCATTACGATGATAGAGAACGCCAAAAAAAGTGGGTCCCGTAATGCTGTCTGTCTGTGTGTCTGTCCGTCTGGCTATCTGTCCTTGCCCGTGCAGCCTAAACGGCTGGAGGGATTTTCTTCAAACTTGGTATATAGTGTTTTTGACTAATATGCACAGACGTTTTTTTTTTAAATGTTTTTTTTAGGACCAAAAATAACGGTACCTGCCATACAATTTTTTTTCGCCAAAAAGGAAAATAATATTTTTCTCAAAAACGGGTGATTTTGTTCAAAAAAATTCAAATAACTTAAGTAACGAAATGCTACTTTTTAATATTTTTTTATTTTCATAAATTGAATATTTTGGGTACCTACCTACAGTACAACCATTTTTTGGTTTTTGATTTTCTCGAAAACAGTTAAGTTGAACATTTTCATTTTTTGTATGGTAAATTTTCTCAAAACCATAAACATTACTGTAAACCAAAATTAAAAAAAAAAAATTGAAAATTATCAAGAATTGTTGGAAATTTTGTTACCCGTGGCCCGGCATTGTTCACATAGAGTGTTTTTTTTATAATACAAAATTTCCAACAATTCTTGATTAGAAATTCTAATTGGGTTGGATATAGTTCTCAATTGATTTTCGCTGTAAAATTGATGTAAGCTGGACTGAACTTAATACAAATTGCAGCTTGACAAGTCAACTGAAGAGTCCAAGTGAAAACGCCGGGACGAAACGCCAATTTGTATGGACTTAAGGCCGTTAAAAGCTATATTGAATCATTATTGAAGTAGCAATATCTTGCGACTTATGACTCGTATGGAAAAAAAATGTTATATTTTGTTTGAAGAAAATATTATGATATTTAAACCGATCATAAAAAATACCGAGAGTAAAAATTAAAAAAAAACAGAAATTTGAAGGTTTTGTCAAAATTAAAAAAAAAAAGCTATATCTTTAAAACTAGGGCTGGCTACAAGACGAGAACCTGCGAGACTTTTGTAAGTCTCGTCTCAGTCTCGTGTCGGTCTCGTATAATTAACTCTTGTCTCGGTCTCGTCTCCAAAAAATACGATTTTCTAACAACCTGTTGATTATTGGAACGAAATATTTTCGATTATAGTTTGAATACGTGCAAAAGAAAATAAATATTTAACTGAAATTGTATTTTTGAATTTATTAGACTCTCTGTAAATTTCGGTCCAAATATACAGTCTCGTCTCGGTTGCTTAAAACCCAGTCTCGTCTCGTCTCATCTGGGTCTTGTCATGCGAGATCGAGACCGAGACTTTTCTCGTCTCGTGGCCAGCCCTATATAAAACGGTTGTTTTAAAGAACAAAATAATAATGTTTTCTTGTAGGGATTCACATAATGTACAAAACTTTGCATTCAGATGTTTTCAAAAATGTGAACCGCTTAGGAGTTATACGTGAAAAAAGACCGTTTTATCTTAAAAAAAAACTGTTAAAGCTTTTATTTTGGCGGATGACATAATCTACAAGTTTTGCATGAAACACTCTTCGACAGCATTTACCGTTTCCTAGCCTTATGCGAAATTGATATTTTTGACATTTAACCTTGGAAAACTATTGACGCGTACACGATTGCACTTAAAAACCTTCTTTTTGATTTTTTTTTTTTGTCAGATTGGCCATTTTTTGCCATTTTGCCTGGGTATTTTTGAACTTGTACCTGTTTTTTCTAAATTTTGTGTCTTTTTTAAATGTATTATTTGAATGTTATAGTCTGAGAACTGGTGAACATTTGCTCAAAGTGTTTTATATCGCTTCAATTTTTTTGAAAATGTCATTTGTTTCAGTGCAAATTACATGCCATAGGTCTGGCAACGATATATAATAATAATACTTAAATGCCTGTAATAAAGCGGCCATAACACCACTAAAATGGGTTTTAATAAAAAAAAGACGATACGATTTAAAAGAAGGACTAATTTTATTCTTAAAAATTAAATTTTTCCAAAATCTATTTTTCTTTCCAAGACATCGATAGTTAGCTTATAGATGGAAACAAAATGCGGATAACGGGATTAAGTTCAAATTAAAATGTGCTTCTTTTTTTATAAAATTTTGGAATTCGGAGAGCACTATCATGTAAGGTATAACAATTTTTTCGTCAGAGGAATTCTTATATTATAGGCGTAATTTTGAAAAACAGGTTCAAGTAAAAGGTTTTGTTGCATTCGGGATTTTGGAAATTTCCGTCATCATTATGAGATTTTGGCACACAATGTGTAATTGCACACACCCGTTAGTAATCATACTATCAACTATCAATATTAAAAGTTCAAATTGTTAAAAGGAATTATTAAAGGGTATTCCGTGTACCCGGCCCTGGAAGTTGGTACAAAACAGATGATGACTAAGTTTATGGCTAGGTATTGCTATGTTTTTTTTTCGGTTCTAGATCCACTGGGTAAGGATCATAGGTAAGGATAATGTGCATTAGTAAGAGCTTCCAGAAAAGCAGCTCCCAGGCAAGGCATAATACTGCAGCAAGTGCATGGCGAATAATTTTCTTGGAATTTTCATTCAGCAACCAACTCCATCTACATCAACTGCAACCAGCTCCCCAATTTTCATCAGATCCTAGTTGTTGTTGTTTTTGTCATCATAACCCCCACCCACATCATCATCACCTTCCACTCCCACCACCTTTCTCCATGTACCTTTGTTTGCTATTTACATCCTTAATGTGAAAAGGAATCGGTTGGGTAGAAATCGTAATGAGGGTCTACCTTGGCTGAATGCCATTGCTATACCTAACTTTACCTATACCTATACCTACAAACATATAATATTGCTCGTCTGGTCCTGGGTGCACGGTCTCTTCACGCTCAAGTGCAGAAAAATACACATATTCGCCCTAACCGCGAGCGTTATTTGTTTGCTTCCAATTCTACATGTTTTATATTTTTTTTTGTGTATTTGTGTGTGCGTGGGTGTGTGTGTTTGTATGCAGGTGCAGTTGAGGTGGGTGGGTAGTAAAAGTGTGCTGGTAAATAAGTTGTTGAGCCTGCGAGTCCTGGGCGCAGTGATTACTTAACGAGGATGTGATGTACAATTCAGCTTTTTTTCTTTTTTTTTAGTTCGCCGTTGTTCTCCTGCAAATTTATGTTGACTTTTCACCCTGAAAAGCCCTCGTCTCCATCAGGAGAGCGAGTGAAGGGCTGTTGGGTAAGGTATGCATCAGATCAGTTTTCACAACATGGGCAGAGGAGGTGCTTGTTAAAGTGTACCTATATAAATGAAGGTATGCATAAGCAAACACACAAAATTCATTGTGAAATTTCACTTGAAAGCTTAAGTTAATGTGGTTAAATTGAAAGTTAATAACTGTTACTTGCCATTCAACATTTTACCATCTATTTATGGTGCTTTAGTTTCTTATTGGCGGGAAATGTTGAGCTCGCGCTCGCTCTTTCCATTCTGATGACAAAATAGAGAAATAGTGCCAGACGAAGTTGCCAACATCATAAGCCAACACTGATTGTTGTTGAGTGCTGTTTGATCTGAGAAATCATTGATTGGTCTGTCGACATGACGATGTCCGTTGCCATAAGTAAACGTTCCTACACGCACCAATTTACCACAGAAAATCATTCAGAATTTCGTAATCGGGCCCTGAACATGAGTTTAACTTAAAAGCGTAGGTTTTGAACAGAAGACAGACACTCTGTCACAACTCGCAACTTTTGGACGACTACATCAGAAGGTTGGCGTTCTGTGCATAGATTAGGTTAGGTTGAAGTGGCTGCCAGCAAGGAACTGACACACTTAGACCATAAGTTGGTCCGTTGTGATACCACGTGAATCTAGAGAGATTTTCTCCCCACTCGTTAAAACCAATTGGAGCTTCTAATGAAGCGTGCGAGACTACTTATGTCTATGTTTGTTAGATCACTAGGATCATTGAAGAAGAAGTCCCCGAGATGGAGCCTACGTCTATGGGATAGGGCAGGGCATGTGCGGAGAAGATGGGGAACAGATTCTTCCTCCTCCTCGTCCATACAGCTCCTAAAAAAGTCGTTTGCGAAAACTCCAAGCCGCTTTGCGTGCTTGCCTATTAGACAGTGCCCGGTTATGATATCAATTACGGAGCTGATATGCGTTCTGTTCAAAGATATCAAACATTTAGAGTGCCTCACATCTAGCGTAGGCCAGATCTGTTCAGGGGCGTATACAGCTTTAGTTCTTGGGGGGGTGATGCCAAAAAAAAAATAACACAAACTTATATTTGTTAAAAGTCAAGAGCCTTATATTTTTTTTTTTTATATTTTACTGTGCGTAGCTATATAAAAGAAAAGGGAACAATTCTTAATTAACTATACTAATAGTACAGTCAACGAAGGAACTTTGCTTGCAAAAAATAGTGCTCTCTAGATTATTTTTTTATATGGTAGGGGATACCCCAGGTATAACATACCCAAAGTCCCCAGCCCAGAGCCGCGAGCTAAACTCAGGAGGGGGGGTTAAAGTTACCCCATTTTAGATTTTCGTGAATATTGGCACAACCTAACATGTAAGCGCAAAAGTCTGTACTACATAATTAGAGACAAATAAATTGTCTATAAGAAAAGTTATGTTCATATTTTCGATAAGGTTAATAATAAGGAAGATGCGGGGGGGAAGAAAAGTCAACAAATCTGAAAAAACCTGTTATTGTCTTAGATATTGAATGTTTTCTGACCAATTTACTTGAAAAAAACAAAAATGGTAAATACACATTCATTCACTGTTATTTCATCATGTAATGAGGCCGAGAGTGGAGTAATAAATTCCTTTTTTTTTATATATCTGAAACTATTCGAAAAAATTGATATATACTAAATTAGGCAAAATTTAAATAGCAAGATTTGTTTTCATATGGCGCCAAAAAATGATAACGTTTTTTTAAAGGAACATAACACAAAATTTATTTGCCATAGAGGGGAGTTCTTTCTCCCCCCCCCCTTTAGAGAGAAGGGGAATTTTTTTTAATATTATTAAAAAACAACGGCAACACTTAGAACAAAAAAATTTACCTTTTTTGAAAGCTAGAACTCCGTTCTTTTATTTTATATTCAAATCAAGTTATTGATGTCCATAGTTTTTGTAAAAATTAGTTTCAAACTCCCCCGTGACCCCCCCCCCTGTAAACGCCGTTGGATCTGTTTTGTTGCAAGGCAAGTGGTTACGTTGTTCCACCTAAGGTTTGTTCTCCTTAAATCATCTTGCTTCAGCAAAAATTTGCATGAAGCTATAACTTGCCAATTTTTACCTTTTCAGGTAAAATAGGTAGTCTTGTTCCACCTTTGGCGAGTTCATCAGCTTTACAACTACCCGGAATGTCCCTATGGCCCGGCACCCAACAAAGCAGAATATTGAACTGCTGTGCCATCACTATAAGAGATGATCGACAGTTGAGGGCTGTTATAGAGTTTGTAGAGACATAGTCGAGAGATTTTATGGCAGCTTGGCTGTCTGAGAAGATGTGGATACCAGAAGTCGATATCACGTTTTCCTTTAGCCAAGATAAAACTTTCTTTATCGCCAAACGTTCCGCCTGAAACACGCTACAATGGTCTGGAAGACGAAATGAGAGACTTAAATTTAAACTTTCTGAGTATACGCCTCCACCAACACCATCATCGGTTTTTGAACCGTCCATATAGAAATGAATCGATTCGTCTTTCAAAAATGTCACGTCCTCCCATGTGGATCTGGAAGGTATGGCAACTTGAAAATTTTTATCGAAACGGAATTTTGGGATGGTGTAGTCAATTATACTTGGAAGTGATCTGTATGAGTTCAGAATAGCTGAGTGGCCTATTTTATTATTGGTCCACTGTGAAGAGGCTTTAAGACGGATTGCTGTACTTGCTGCCATTTGCTTACTAAATATATCGAGGGGTGTCAGATGAAGAAGAGTGTCCAGTGCCGCGGAGTGCAGGCTGACCTTTGGACTTTACTAAGTTTATCGCGGTTAACCGCTTTATCTAGAGCTGTCCCCCATACTGCCACCCCGTGTGTTAAAATCAGTCTAATTACCGAGATGTATATCCAGTGAGTAATACGAGGTTGGAGTCCCCATTTACTCCCAATGGCTTTCTTGCAAGAGAAGAGTGCTACTGTGGCCTTCTTGACTCTTTCTTCTATATTAGGCTTCCAACTTATCTTCTTATCCAAAATAAGACCCAGATATTTAGCTTTGTCAGAGAATGTTAGTGGAATTCCTTTAATGGAAGGAGGATCTATGTGTGGAATTTTATATTTCCTGGAGAAGAGGACAAGTTCGGTTTTGTGGGGGTTCACACCCAGTCCACACCGTTCTGCGAAGTTATTAGCTTGTTCAAGGCATTCTGTAAGAGATCTTTTAAGACAAAATGATGCTTACCTGATACGGCGATAGCAACATCGTCCGCATAGGCAATCACTCTGTAGCCCTCCGCTTCCAGGATTGTTAGCAGTTCGTTTACTATCAAGTTCCAGAGAAGGGAGATAGAACACCGCCTTGCGGCGTACTTCTACTAACTGATCCATTATACCATCTATTTTATGAGTTGGGCCGATTCTTTGACTAGAAAAACATCGCCAGGCCGAAAAATTTCCTCCTCCGTGTTTTATTGCGCCTTTTTGAAACGTTGGCTTAGCACTTTGTCATTCGGTCTGCGGACTTGCTTCATTCCATGGGGCCCATAGACTGGACTGTTGCCAAATAGGAAGCAGTGTTATTTTAGGACGAATCCAGTAGTTCAATCTGCAATGTTCTGATGGAATGACGCAAAAGGCTAAACCCACATTTCACAAAGGCGCAATAAACCACGGAGGAGGAAATGTTTTGACCTGGCGATGTTTTTCTAGTCAAAGAATCGGCCCAACTCATAAAATAGATGGTATAATGGATCGTTTTGTGTATGATGACGTCCTTAAAAACATGATTCTGCCACACGCAGAAGTAGAAATGCCCTTCAAATGGACATTCGAATATGACATCGATCCAAAACATACCACTAAATTAGCGCAAAACTGTTTTTTGGAAAATAAAATCAACGTTTTGAAGTGGCCAGCACAGTCACCTGACCTCATCCCCATAGAAAAAAAAACTTATTGGAGATTGAAGATCGCCAGATTCAACGTGATACCTTCAAAAACAAGGATTTTCTTATTGTTCTAATAGAAATTGATTGGAAGTATCCCCCAGGAAATCATAAGGAACTTGATTGAGCCAACGCCTGGTAGTTGTCAAGCACCAGTTATCAAAAATAGTGGCTTCATAACAAAATATTGGAAAACAACTACAGAATTTAATAATGTGCTTTAGTTTTGTCGAAATTGCTTTTAATATTTTTTTAATTTTTTTGTTTTATTTCCTTAACTGTGTAACTAATATATTTTTTTTTTTCATTACGATTGAAGATCTTATGTATACCTACATTAACCAAATAAAATTCATTTAAATATATTCAAGTTTAGAAATTAACTTAAGCAAAATGTAACCAAGTGAAATTGAGTGCTTTTGTTTTGTCCGACACTGTATGTATAGTTGACGGGACATTTACACTCCCTTTGAGTAGGTACGAAACTTTTCCTAACTTAATTTCTACTGGCCTGATTTTTAAGGTCAAGATCTCAAAATTGAGCTTATAAATCTGGTTAAAATTAAATAAAAATTATTGGGGAGGGGCAAAAAGTTTCGTACTGAAAGGGTGTGCAATTGTCCTGTCAACTTTATATATACTATTTTAAATTCAAAATACGATGAAAAATTTTAAATTTTTAAGAAACAAATTATACACAATTTGAGGTATAACCTTTTTCTACAAATATGTCAGTAATTTTATATTTGTTAATCTAACGCGGAAAATGAAGGGGCGGTTTAACAAAATCAATCGACACATTCTTTTTTTTTTTTAATCATGCCGTGCACTAAAGGGGTTCTTACTACCCTTAATTATGACAACCACAGTGCGAGCGTTAGGAAAACAAGGACGGATTTAAAAGGAGATACCGATGCACATTGGTTTTGAAGTTCTGAATATCAAAATGGGGGGTAAAAATAGGGTCAGGTAAATCATTCCACATTCTTGTTGTGCGACTAAAGAAAGAATCTGTATACTTAACGGTACGTCCGAAATTAGACTGATGAGCATTCCTAAAAGCGCCAGTATTACGGTTGAATTGTTTAAGGGGAGGAATGCAACTGGCTATTTCACTTGAACACTGTTTATAAAAATAGCGATAGAACAGTGAGAGACAGGTGACATTGCGGCCGTTTTCGAGGGCTACTATTGTTGACGTTATTGTTCGATCACCTATCATTTTTAGGGCCCTTTTTGTATTCTGTCCAACAAGCTTAGGTGGGTTATAGGAGCACCTGCCCATATATGTGAATTATACTCAAGCTTTGGACGAATAAATGCTTTGTAGATCACATCCAGATCAGAGGAGGTAAAGAATTTCTTGCATCTTCGGAGAAAACCTAAGCACTAAGCAGCGTTTTTGGCGACGTCAAATATGTGGTCATTCCACATTAGGTGGTCTGTGACACACATACCGAGAACTGAGAACTGTTCGGTTTCCTCGATGCAAGTGCCGCCCATGGAAAACGGCATTGGGGGTGGGTTTCGCTTTAATGACATGAGGTAGCATTGAGTTTTTGAAGCATTAAATTCTACGCGGTTTTTGTTTCCCCATTGGACAATGCTGTTTAGATCAGAATTTAATGAGCTTATCATACGCTACCGGTCAAGTTCCACATCCGAAGGACATGGGTGTGAATCTGTAAACGAATATGAGAAGCTGAGGGTACTATGTCATCTGCGAAACAGTTTAATGGATTAGAAGTTTCAGATAAAAGATCGTGTATGAATATAAAAAAAAGAGTCGGAGACAAAGCGGTGCCCTGGGGCACACCAGCATTTATTTTATGGATTTCAGACTTGAAACCATCCAATACAACTTGAATTGAACGGTCCGAAAGGTAGATTCTAATCCAGCGAAGTAGAGATTCGTCGATACCAATACACGCATTTTCGATAAGAGAGCTTGGTGCCAAACTCCATCAAATGCAATAATATTACTTTCTCCAAAACAATGTAAAGATTTGTTCCACTGTTCGGTGAGATATACCATCAGATCACCAGTGGACCTATTGCTTCGAAAGCCGTACTGCCGGTCATTAAGAAGCTTTCGTTCTACGAGATATTTCTTGAGCTGAAAATTTATCAGCGTTTCCATGACCTAGGAAAGAAGGGACATAAGTGCAGTCGGTCGATAGTTGGAGGGTGAAGAAGATACGCCTTTATTAAGGACAGGCTGGACAAATGCTGTTTTCCATCCACTCGGAAAGAGACCACTAGAGAAGAACAGATGGAAAAGCTTACTCAGTGGTTTTGCCAGCGTTGAAGAACACCTCTTCAGAACAATTATTATATAATATTAGTAACTTTGTGGTGCTATATTTTGAAAGTGTTTTGATTTACATGAAATCTAAATAAACAGGAATGTAGGAAATTGAATTTTCTATAAAAAGTATTTTAAATGATATTTGGTTCGGATGGACAATGGGTGAGATAAACTTGAAAAACCATTTCTAAAATCGAAAATTTGCTGGTTTTTCAACAATAACTTTTTATAGGAAGGAGCTATCAAACAAAATTTAAGACAAAAATTGTAGAAAACATGTTAACCTACAAAAGGAAATAAAAATAACTACTCTACGACTAACGTTGAGAAGATTGAGTAATCACACTTTTTTCAAAATGGCGGACGACGCAGAGGGTTTTTATTGTAAAATTGTGGTCTTAGAATCCCAATAAACAATAAAATTCTCCTCCCGAATTTTTGTAGATATTTTCGATTTTTTGGGAAAATTTGATTGGACTAAAAGCATGCACACAAAATTTGGTGTCTTCCCCCCTTTAACCCCTTTCATTTTTGAAATAGTAAAGTGAACAACAAATATTCGACTTGTAATTCTGAACATTTTTGCCGGACGTCAGAGTTTCGTGTATGGTTATGACTTTGACAAACAATGTGCCCTGTCATCGTATCGCTTCTGACTTTAACTAAAGAAAAGTTAAGACGTTAATGTTTAATTTTGTCATTGGAGAAATCGAAGAGGCACAAAACAAAATGATCGTTTAAAATCGCATAAATTCGCAACGCGTTTATATAACGAGTGGCAAAGCTGCCAAATTTTGCTCAAATCGGGGAGAATTGTGAAAAGATTGGGTCGGATACGATGATAGACCCCAATATAATTGAAAAAAAAACTAAGATTTTACTACAAATGCTTGTTCTTTTTTAAATAAGAAAAAATTAATTTTATTTTTTCGCATTAGAAAATTCTAAAACCTAATAATATTTTTAGTACTTTAACGAAGCAGTAACTAAGAAGTGCAAATGTGCAAGAATGTTAACCCATCGACAAGTATAACTTCCTGCATCCATTATAATCCTTCCCACTTAACAGTTTGCTCCTTCATTACATAAAAACGAACAAAACAAAACGACAAAAAAAAAAAAAAATACAATAAAAAAAAATAGAAATGAACGAACTGAAAAAACATCGCCCACTAAAGTCGAGGCATTGTTAACTCTCGTGCATCAAGCCAACACAAAAACTGGTGACTCTAGAGAGTGTTCAACAAAAATATCCTTCGGGCGATGATTCTCACCACACGACGTCATATACGCCTCCTTCTATACCAACACCCCCATCCATATATATTCTATTTGTCAACACTGCTCAATTCAACTAAGCGCTTCACGACAACGATGATGACGAGGATGAGGACGCACGGATAGGTAAGGAGCACTACCTTAACACACAGAAGTGAAGTATCTAGTGACTTATGTTCCCCTTTTCATTCACAAAATTACTTTTCCAACATTACGCTACAACTACGCTCCGTGTTGGAAAAAAGTACATACATACATATGCTTGCAGTAATCGGTCCTGTTCGCGAAACCCTTTCCTCCCGTTAGGAACTCCAAGCCTGATGCACTGCACCCAGCACCATGGACATGCTGGTTACAGGGATACAGCACCTCTTGGCCGCCAGTCAATTCACACACCCACTCTCCAAATGCTGGTATGTAGGTATTTCTTGTCATCAATTGGCACTTAACGCACATTGTCTGCGCGCTAAAGTGGATGTGGGATGCAATGTTATTCATATCCTGAAAGGAATACCCAATGCGATATGTATAATGGTGTGTCCTGTTCCTGAATAGAATAAATTTACACAAGTTTCTCTCTCATTTTCGTTCGTTTTTCTTTTTAATTAATTTAAAAGCTGCTGCTGGCTGATTGCTGCTAACCTAACTGCTGCAGCAGATATGCATGCAGAATGCTTTGGTGTGGTGTGATGGTTTAGTGCGCGGTTGATATATCCTGGAAAAGTAAACTCGTTTGGCACGAGTCCATTTCACGAGAATTTTTATTTAGAAATGATTATAATGGGTGTGGGAAGCAACATACATTCAACCTGGCGATGATGTCGACGACTGCTTGATTTTTCCTTTATTATTTTTTGTATCCAGGATGCAGTCAACTGCTTCTAGAGAGCGAAGATCTACCCAGGACGATTGTAGTGTTGTTGTGCCAGAATATGCCCTGTTCTGTGTAGTAGGTACTCTCTTGTTGTGTATAAGGATTTTTTTTCTTCAAAAATTTAAATTGCCTGACAGCCATGCATTCTAAATAAGTTCATCATTCTTCGTGCCAGGACTCGAGAGTGAATTTACTTTTTCCTATTCTATGTTTTCTTGAGTGCTCTGGTGTTGTTGATAGATGAACAACAACAACACTGCCAGATGAGGCACATGGTCTCCAATTTGTTGGGAATAATAATTTTGCAGAAGCGTGTACTTGCACTTGGTACCTGTTTTGTGTATCCACTCAAGCAATTGCCAATTGCACTGAAGTAATAACAAATCGAGATGAATCCTTCGTATATAGTCCTAGAAATAACGACTACGACGGCGGTGATGATGATGATGCAATCTCTTCCTCCTAGAGGAAGATTATAAGGATGTAGGTATAACTTTTCGCAATGTCCTGCGGGATAGAAATGCGAATAATGGTGCTCGCGAGATTGCTATACGTATATAAGAGTATTACACGTTAATTAGCAAGGACATGGAAATACTTTTTGCTATACTTGCACTTGCATTAGAAATTGTTATTTGCTTCACAGGACGATGCCACGACGAGGTTTATAGGACGTGCGTTCTAGAATAAAGGTACCTCAGTATATACCTGCTTATGTATGCTTTTATTATATTTTCGAAATGAGTTTTCTGCACCTTGGAGGCGTAGATGCATACGACAGTTATATCGTGGGTTTTAATTTTCATAAATTACACGAACGTGATGCGGAATAAATGCAACCGTGTTCAAGAAATATGCTGTTAACTGAGGATAGGTATACCGTACTCATTTGTAAGTATTTTAAGATTCAGGTTTGGGGGTTTCATGAAGGGCATAATATAAGGAAACCATCACCCAGAAGTAATTAAGAGCCTCTTTTTTGGAAATTGCATCGTGACTCGTGTTGGGTCATGATTAGTTATGTGTCTCCTGATTTATTTAACCCCACGGGTAGTTATTTAAAAATGAGTAAATACCGAGTATGGCGATAGAAAAAAAAAAAGAATAAATAATTGAATTGAAAATTGAAAAATATACCCGGGTACCAAAAACAATCATCAACGCAAATTGTTGGACCGAACCCAAAATTTTAGTATAAATACAAAATATTTTGACGATTCCTATATGAAAAAAGGTACTAGATCCAAAAATGACGGCTCAAGATCTAACAACATCGATGATTTTTAGATATGATGCCATCAAGAAGGACTTTTGATAAAAATGCGGCAACTGTTGTGTTTTTACAAAAAATTGGGATTAACAATTATATATAAACCTAGAATTGCAGACTTTATGATTCCCCAAATAAAAAATAAGTATGTAGCCCGTAGCGTAATGGTTAGTACGTTGGACTATAGTGTTTGTCCAGCCTCGTCCACCTAAACACTAAAAAGTTTTTTTCAGGGCTACTGCCTCTTGCCATTTTCTTAGATGTTGAAGGGGCTTTCAACAACGTGCTTACTGAATCCATTCTAGAGTCTTTAGTTGATTTTGGTGTAGAAGACTACATAAGGGAATGGATAATATCCATGCTCAGAGACAGACGGATTTAAGCTACGTTAGGTAATACAAACTCGACCAAACATGTAAGCAGAGGTACACCCCCAGGGTGGGGTTCTGTCCCCTCTTCTATGGCTTTTAGTCATGAATAAAATTCTTGTTAAGTTGGAAAGATGTGGAGTAAAGGCGGTGGCATATGCTGATGATTTGGTGATATAAGTGTCAGGGAAGTTTACTCCTGTGTTAAGTGAGATCACGGAAATGGCTTTAAGGAAGGTCAGCAACTGGACCACGAGCTGTGGACTAGGAGTTAACCAAAGCAAAACTGAACTGATGCTATTTACTACCAAGACTAAGATACACCCCTTCACTCTACCCCGACTCAACGGCCAAACACTCTCACTCTCCTTTAAAGCTAAATATTTAGGTGTCATTCTCGACCCCAAATTAAATTGAAAGTTAAACATTGAAGAAAGGGTCAAGAAGGCCTGCATAGCATTCTATGCCTGTAGTAAAACCTTTGGTAAAAAGTGGGGGCTTCAGTCGAAGATGATCCTGTGGACGTACACAGCCGTGGTACCACCGATCCTCACATACGGTTCGGTTGTATGGTGGCCTGCACTTAACAAAAAATATAACATCGATAGACTTAGGAAGGTTCAAAGAACTGCTAGCATTGGCACGACAGGGGCTATAAGATCCTGCTCGACTGATGCCTTAAGTGTTTTTCTGCACCTTCTACCACTTGATTTACACATTAAATATCTTGTATCTTGCAGCGCTTTAAGACTTAAAGAATCAAACTCTTGGTATGCCAAGCCCTATGGTCACAGCAATATCACAGACTTGATTCCAATAGAAATGTTTTCGACTCCCACTGACTACTGCACCCCTACAATGAGTATCAGTAAGGATTTCAAAGTTAAATTTCCATCCAGGAAGAATTGGAATGATAACGTCGTGACGAAAGATTTCGACACAACTATCTTTACTGTTGGCTCAAAGATGGAGTGTGGCGTTGGTGCAGGAATCTTCTCTGAGTCTATAAATGTATCTAGGTCCTTTCGGCTACCTGAACTTGCTAGCGTGCGCGTGCGGGTGCTGATCTGGTTGAGAGAGTGATCCACTTTCTGATGATTGTGCTAAAAGCTACAACAAAATCCTATTCTAAACTAAATAAAAAGGGACGATATCCTGAGGATATGCCCATATTTTCTCTCTTCAATTCCATCCACAGGTTCAAAAGAGTTACGGTATCAAAACGGCGCACTTCAGCGCTAATTGGGCTATGGGCTAGACTGCCCGTGGCCGCCATTTCTACCTACCTACCTACCTACCTAGGCCCTGGTTCTTCACGAGCCATTGCGCCACCCAATTTATTTATTTTTTACAAATAAAAAATAATCTTGCCATATCTTCGGTGAGTGAAAATCTGGTAGGTAATATTGAAATAGTTTTATTCGCAAAAACTCCTTTTTATCCAAATTTGATTCATGAGCTTTTAAGATTGTGGGCATTTCCTACTATCTAATTACTAATTGCTTTTCTGTAAGGACCACCTGATTCTGTTCTCTTTCACATCGGATTTTCTATTATGGGCCCACTTAACTCAACTTTTAAAGCTCTGGACTCAGATTTGAACGAACCTTATTCCTGTGAGTGTGAGAAGTTAGACACCCCTTTTTTTTAATTTGAAAGTTGTTCCAGGTTGTTCCCGGTATACAAAAATGGGGGTTTAGACCAACATACCATTTTTGACTTGCCCCCCTTTTTCGAAAATCGAAATTTTAAAAGTTGTTCCAGATTGTTCTAGTGGTTCTGAACATTGTTCCAAGTTTTCTGACGCCTATGTTCAAAATTTTAAAAGTTTTGGGCAAAATTCGAAAAAATTCTAGCCCGCTTATTTCGAAATTCCATTACTTTTTCATACTTTTTTCGGGTTTCAAAAAGTGTTTTAACAATTTTTCAGAAAAATTAATATTTAAAAGTTTGTTTTTTTTTTTCAAAAATGCAAAATACGGCTCTCCAAATTTTTTCTTTATCTAACAACCTTTGATTTTAAATATCTGTCAATAAATTCATGCGTTGAAAAAAAATTGTGACTTTGAGTACACTATATGAGCCTAAAAAACTATCTTTAAAAAACATCAATTAAAAAGTACAAGTGACCTCAACTCCAGAAATTATTGTGTTTCGCCCAAGGTATAACAGTGGGCTCTTCAGTCAGTCTGTTATACCCTACTAAAACACAAATTTTGGTCGATGTTTACCGACTATTATAAAAATCACAGCAAAAAGATACTGTGAATTTTATTATTCTAGGGGAATTTGTTTAAATTCGTGCACCTAGAAAATAAATACCCGTGGTCAGGTTTTTTATAATAAGAAGATGAAGAAATTTAAATATTAAAATATTGAAATTACTTCTGTTTTAAGTGGAGTGAATGAATAAAATTCAATTAAAAAGTACAAGTGACCTCAACTCCAGAAATTATTGTGTTTCGCCCAAGGTATAACAGTGGGCTCTTCAGTCAGTCTGTTATACCCTACTAAGACACAAATTTTGGTCGATGTTTACCGACTCTTATAAAAATCACAGCAAAAAGATACTGTGAATTTTATTATTCTAGGGGAATTTGTTTAAATTCGTGCACCTAGAAAATAAATACCCGTGGTCAGGTTTTTTATAATAAGAAGATGAAGAAATTTAAATATTAAAATATTGAAATTACTTCTGTTTTAAGTGGAGTGAATGAATAAAATTCAATTAAAAAGTACAAGTGACCTCAACTCCAGAAATTATTGTGTTTCGCCCAAGGTATAACAGTGGGCTCTTCAGTCAGTCTGTTATACCCTACTAAGACACAAATTTTGGTCGATGTTTACCGACTCTTATAAAAATCACAGCAAAAAGATACTGTGAATTTTATTATTCTAGGGGAATTTGTTTAAATTCGTGCACCTAGAAAATAAATACCCGTGGTCAGGTTTTTTATAATAAGAAGATGAAGAAATTTAAATATTAAAATATTGAAATTACTTCTGTTTTAAGTGGAGTGAATGAATAAAATTCAATTAAAAAGTACAAGTGACCTCAACTCCAGAAATTATTGTGTTTCGCCCTGGGCGAAAACATCTTCAAGTTCAACTTGAAAAAAAAAATTATTGTAAAAATGTATTATGTACCTACCTAAATATACAAAAAGTTGATCCAAGTCAAACCTTTTTTTGACTAATAGCTACCAACATTTCGTCCAAAAATATAAATAATTGAAAGCCTTATTAAATAAAAATGAATATGTCACTTTTTTTCCCCTGATCCCCCGTTTCAAAATTCCAAAAATTGAAAAACTAAACATGGTTTTTTTTAGCAATTATCTACACGCTTAATAAATCCTTTGACTTTAAAGTATATTATAATTAACTGAAATTCCAAAAAAAAAACTCACAACAGCCCCCTTCCAAAAATCCGAAATACAAAAATGGATCCAAATACACACACAACCAAATTTGATTTTTTTAAGATTTCATGTTAAAATAATCGATATTAAATAAAAGTTCTTATTTTGCTCCCCCCTTTATTGCTCCCCCACCCCCTTTATTGCTTTATTTACAATAAGAACATCCTTTAAACTCACCAATCTATGATTTATATAAAAACACACTATTTAAAGACAAATTGCACACCCCTCTCCCCCTATCCAAAATTGAAAATTGTCCGAAATCTGTAACTTTTCCCAATGCCGATTAGTTCATACTTTTCAAATATAAAATTTTAAAAGGTCTATTAGGATTTTCTAGTAATCCTTCTTAAAAAGTCCAATCCAATATAATATAATAAACAAAATTAATTTTAATTGAAAATTTTGAATGAAACAACTACAACTAAGTGTTCTACCACTAAGTTATTAAGCTCTAATAAAAATGCTAGTCGTTCAAATGCATTTGATAAGCAACAAAACCTGCACTGAGATGGAGCTTGACATGTGGCTTCGGTATCGCGATGGGTAGGCCGTTGATGTCTTAAGTTCAATCCCCATGACGGGCAAAGCTTTTCAAATAAAAATGAACATATTAACACTCAGCACCACACAAAGAAGTCTGATGATCGGGGTGGCACACGTGAAATAGCTATAACTTCAGCCAAATAACTTGGTGGTAGAACACTTAGTTGTTGTTGTTTCATTCAAAATTTTCAATGTTAATTGTTGTCTGGGCAGCGTGACTGCATTGTATGAACTTTAGTTCGATTGTTTTTTGTGAGGTTACTTATGAGGGCTTCCACAGAATACCGCCTCATAAGAAACATCACAAAAGCAACCTCACAAAACAATTTAGACCTCTGAGCCTTAGAACGAATAGGGCTGTTGGGCTAGTTGCATATTGAGACGCGTCCGACGCGTCTGACGTGACCTGAAGAGTTTCACACGAAAAGGTCATAATAGTGTTTCATGCCGTTCTCCGCCCATTGATTCGTGTGTATCATGTCAAAATACATATCAATTGAATCAAAAATCGTCTGAAATATTCATAATTGAAATAAACTTAAAAAAAAAAAAATAATTAATTTCTAAAAACGAAACGATTTTTTATTTTCAAAACCAAAGACAGTTTATTATTTTTTTTTTTACAGAAAAAAACACGCGCCGGTATCGCAGGGAAAAGTGTTTCGATTACTCTGTTACGCGATTTTCGGAAAACGCGCATCGGATCATACCGTGTCGCTCTATCAATATGCGTTGTTCTATTGATTTTGATTTAAATTGTTTGCAAAAATTCGTGCTGTAGGTACTGTGTTGCGTCACTCGTGCCGAACGTATGGACACCGGTGTAGAATTGTCTAATTTGTTTATAAAAGTTCTTGCGCAAGCGTAACTTCCTAAGGGAAAACTTTCAAAAATGTTGACAAGCAACTGATTTTTGTTTTGCATTTTTTTTTCAATCCTTTATTTTGTGTTATTTGCTCCAAGAGAAAAAGACAATAGAAGACAAATAAATGGCTTTTTGTCTGTTTAGCCATAAAACAAAATAAGAACGGTTAACTCTTTCTCAACGAATTCGATTGTGTATTTAAATTTTCTAATTTTTTTTTTTCTTAGTCCGAAAGGCGGTAGGGTAAAGTATTATATTGTATTACTAGAGTGCCCGCTCTGGGCCAGAAAGTTAGTTGTAATTATCAGTTATGGATAAGTAGCCTAGTTTTATGAATTTTGTCTTTCTTTAAGAAAGTTATGAGCATTTGATTTAAGAATAAATTTATCTTGAAATCAGGCAGGATTAATTATGCTAAGCTCACTATAACGCCCTCCAACATATTTTGTTGTCTAGCCTTGAACCAATCTAATTAAGCTTAATTTTTTGGTTCGCTTGAGCACATTTTTGGTGAGTTTAAGTTCAAATATTAATAGACACAAACAAAATTATTGCGTGCGGGAACAAAAAAAAAAAAACAACATAAATTGCATCACCCTAATTTAAATACCTGTTGTATGCATTCCAGGTTTCGAGATTATAAACAAGAAATTCTGTACCTTAATAATTGTAATATAATCAAATTTTCATAGTTTTTCCAGATCTATATGGATAGAGTAATGGACGATCTTGTCTGTGTAGACCAAGACGATACTTCAACCAGAAAACCGGAAACGAGACTGTAATTTGTAGACTCATTAGAGCTTTAGCGGTTTCGGTGGACTCGTAATTAAAGATTAAAATTGAATTAAAACTAAAATTGGATTTTTACTTATAAAATTGAACTATTTAATATGTTAATTATGTTAATCACTGCTAGAAATTGCCCCTCTCATAACAAAGATAAAAAAGCACGCCTTGGAGTGGTTAACAGATGTTGCTAGAAAGAAGCAAAGAAAAGGTGTGCCCAACTTCAAGCAGGGAGTACGAAAAGCATGTATCCGGAGCTGGAGGAAATATCTGCACCGGCTGCTGAGGCAAACCAAGCTATTCAGGAACTGCGACATGCCAAGATGAACAAGGGCGCAACTATTTTCAAAATCGCCACACAGAGAAGGAAAAATTCTCAGGAGATTAGTTCACCAAAATTCATTAACAACGCTTAAGGCGAACTTCTTGTGGATGACGACAAAATTCTTCACAGATGGCAAGATTAATGTGAAGGACTTTTAAATGAACAGTTTCCGAGGATATACATACTTTCCAATAGCTGCACCTAACAATGAAGACGTCACCGACATCACAGTCGAAGAAGTTAGTGAGGCGGTGAAAAACTCCAAAATGGGAAAAGCGATTGGGCCAGACGAGATACCCACTGAGTTCTGAAAAAAGATGGGAGACATTGGGTCGAGATGGCTAATGATTCTCATCTCCAAACTTTTCTGCGGCGACCGATTAGGCAAATCAGTGGAGGGGAAGTTACCTTCTTCCAATCTACATGGGGAAAGGTGATACACGAAATTGCGACAGCTACTGTTCGATCAAGCTGATGTCACACACACTGTTGCCACGTTGGTCATTTGTGACCAAATTTGGTCATTTTTTTACACTTGGTCATTTTGTTCTCCATCTGGTCACTTTTTTTGAAGAAGAATTATGAAAAAAAAAAAAAAACTTTTAATTTTCATTTTCTCAAAATGAATTGCAATTTTTTTTTCATCTCCTATGTAAACGTTGTATGTATTAAATTGAACGCACTGCATAACCCATCCACGACCACTTCATTTGACAATTTATTGACAGATGCAAATTTTGAAATATTTTTGGGCTTAAGCGTCTCCGTCTATTTCGCTTGTTGGTTTTGTTGGTTCTTGTTGAAAACAAAACATACAAAATGTTTTGTTTTCAACAAGTAATTAGATTAATAAATCTTTCTTGTAAAATAAAAATAACATTGATAAAGGTTTGTTATGTTCGTTACCACACAGCTCAACTGCTGCTGAAAGAAAGTTTTATGATTTAAGTTTAATTAAACCTAAGTTAAGAAACAGACTTAACTTTGACACCATTTATAATATTATGTTGTCCAAAGAGCTTCACGATAAAAACATGTGACATAGCATTTGGTCGGCAGAAACCTTTTTTTTTAAATAGGTAGATATTATGAGGCATATTCATAGTCGCAGATAGACCCAGGTTTAACTAAACTACAGTTTAAGACAAATTTGGCTCAATTAATACAGACCGATTTTAATTACAAATTGTTGGTTTTATATTTGTATAAGATAATTAACTTGGTATACTACACAAATAGCTTCAAATATTTTGAAATGATAACCTTAAAAAAATAGAATCAACGTCCGAAAATTCAACTAAACCTATGTTTAACTTAGAACCAGCTCTAAAATGATTATGATTACGCCCCTATGTGTGTACATTTTAGTAGATTCAATTTAACTTTACGCAATTTCGTATTGATTGATTTAAAAAAATATTCTGAATTTAATATAAAATGCTGTGAAAAAATGTGATTTAGTAAATAAACCTTTTTGTTTATTTATTTATGTTTTTTTAAGGTAAGACCGCACACAACTGCAGCGGAACTACACTTCACGACGCTACACGGCAAAACATTATTTGCATGAAATTGTAAGCGGCAACTGAACTTTATAAAATTTCATACAAATTATTGTGATTCGCAGTTCCGCTGCAGTGCAGTTCCACCTTGTGCGGTATAAACTTTATTATAAAGAAGGGGTGATCACATTGCCCTTAAAGTAATTTTGTGAATTATGTTGTACCTTTTTGTTTATTCATTTTTGCTAATTTCTAATTATTATTTATGATAATACATAGATGAGAAAAATATGGCTAACTTTCATTTTCTGTGTGCTATGAAGTTTTCAGATTTTAATTATTTTGGTCACTTTTTAATCGTTTTGGTCCTTTTTATTTTCAATTTTGGCCACAAGATTTATTTCCAAGTGGCAACCGTCTCACACACCATGAAGATCGTTGAGCGGATATTGGATGGCCGCCTACGAAAAATAATACAGCTGTCTGACGACCAGTGCGGGTTTGTTTCGGGTAAATCAACCACAGATGCTATTAAGAGTATAAGAATCAGAATGGAAAAATATCGGGATTCCTCAAGAGATTTCTCAAGAGATCAATTCATCGCGTAAGCGTAGAGTGGATGAAGTGGCGGGAAAACTCTGCCATCTTCTGTGATAGAAAAATGCCCCCTTAGCTGAAAGGAAAGCTCTACACGGCAGTTGTTCGTCCAGCGCTTACATACGATTCACAGTGTTGGACAATGTACAAGAAGTATGAGAGTAAATTGACGGCACCTGAAATGAAGATGCTTCGCATGACAGCAGGAGTGACAAAGCATGATGGAATAAGAAGCAAGAGAGTCCGAGGAAGCCTACACGTCAAAAATACCATCTTGGACAAAATACAGCATGACCAGTTTAGCTGGTACTGTCATGTAAAAAGAAGATGCCATGAGAACCCAGTTCAAAAGGCAATAGCACAAGACGTTCCAACACTATCCCGGAAGAAAGGCAGGCGCAAAAACTCCAGGATGAAACAAATGCAACGACACCTGCATTTAGTTGGCCTCAGACATGGAACAATCCAAAACCGGGAGGCCTGTCGACGTTTTCTGAGTTCCACCCAGCGAATCCCACAAGTGGAACCTTAGGTGAAGCAGTTGAGTGGGAGAGTTGTGGTCCTCGAGATCATGACAATCGCCAGTTAAATGAAGAAGAATAAGTTTATTATGGTAATATTTTGCAGTTTCTATATTCGAACTCTTGAATCTAGATAAATATTTTTTCACAAAGAAAAGCTGACGAAATCCAAAATATTGGCCCTTTCATTTTAAGTTTTGTTAAAAACCCGATTCAACAACGAGGCTGAGAGCTCCTTAAGGTCCTGGCTCCGCGACAAGTGCAGAAATGCACCCCCAAAACCATTCATTTGCTCATTCTTGAGATACAAATTTATGGGTACCTACTAAAATTAACATTTTCGGAGTAGATAAGTAATAAAATGTTTCCTGTTCTTTGTTTACATACATTTGTTAAATTCTAAGAAATTACCCAAGGTCTTCTTTCTTCTTATGTGCTTTTTCTTTATTAGATAAGCACACGTTTTTGGAAAACAAACATTTTGGGGATTCACCCCGATATGAAGACTCAAATTAAGTACCTATCTCAAATAAGATTAAATAAATTATTGGTTCATTATATAATACCTTTATAATGTTAAGACCTTTACTGGTATATTCTGAATGAATTTTTGTTGTTTACTTAGCTTTATTAAGATAAATAACAAAAAAAAACATTTACCAAATCATTTTCTAAAAATAAGAAGTTAATAAACATTATTTGATATCTTAACCTGCATGTGTGCCAAAATCCAAGATAAACTTCTTTGAAAATCTGTATATAAATCGGGCCTCCCCAGAAATCCGAGTGGCATTCAACTTAACAAAGTTCAGCTAGTTAATCAAAATGGTGGTATTAAAAATCGTCTTCGTTTTGCTGCTAGCTTTTACGGCTTTTATCACTGTTTCTTATGGAAAAAAAATATCCCCAAGAATGCTAAATGGGATTCCAGTTGATACAATGAAACGATACTCATACCATGTAACCATTCAGTCGCTTGGAATTAATTCTGAAAAATTGCAAATGTCCGGAGGATCAATTATAAATTCACAATGGGTGCTGACGTCAAGCAGCGCTATAATCGAGGATAGTCACAGAATTCAAATCGACTTCCAAAAGCTCTTCACAAATTCTTCCGTTGGATCCTACAGTGCTGTGGTGAATAACGATGAAAGTTCCGTGATCAAACATCCATTCTTTGACATTGCATTGATCAAAGTATTTTTCAACATTATTTTCTCCGACACCGTCAAACCAATCAAGCTGTTTTCAAGATCTCCTGCCCAAATGATGAATAAAGTGGCTGTTTTACCTGGATTCGATGTTAAGGGCGGAAGTGATGATCGTCCATCTCAGCTCACTTATGCTATGCTGAGTATTGTTCCACATAAAGTCTGCAAGGAAACCTATCCGAATGATTATGATGAGTTTCTAGATATATGTGCTATTTCAAAGAAACCAAAGGCATCACCTTGCAATATGGAATTGGGAAGTGGTTTGTTCGTTGGCTGGCCAGCTAATCCAGAATTAATTGCAATCTATTCATCGAAGTCCACGGATTGTGGCAACTCAGCTTCGTATGTTTTCACAAATGTTGCAGCGTTCAAGGGATGGATAGATAGTGAAGTTGGTGAGATACCAACATGGGAAACAACTACAACAACTACGACAATGACACCCAGTTAGTAGTTATACTTAGTTTTTAATAAATGTGCTTATATGCATATTTCAAGAGTACTAACGTGTATACAAGATCATCTTAATTAAATAAAAGTTACTCACATAAATGTAAATGCAGCAGCATAAAAAAAGCTTTTTTTTAAATTTAAAAATAACCTTACCTCTCTCTTAAGAAGGTGAACCTCTTTCACAACCTATTCACCGCACGCCGGTTACTATTCAATACTTCCTGAGCTTGATTAAAGCCTCATTCCTATAAGATATGGTTTATCTTATATGGCTTGATTATCCACGAAAAATTCAACTCTCCGCCAAACATCTGTCTATGACGCACTTCTCTCAAATCTGAAGATGCAAGATTGCAAATGAAAGCTAAAAAGATAAAGTTTGTGTGTATCCATCGAAGGCAATAACTGAATGGTTTTATGTTCTTTGGGCGTCCACAATTCTTCTATTGCCTCCTTGACTTTGAAAGCCGTACCTAACCTACATAGTAATAAAACAACATTAATAAACTGAACCTCAATGAGACATTTGGATCTCGGTATTGAGAGGAAATCCAGCAGATGTAGATTTCAATAGGAAACGGAGATGTGGAACGAAATACTGATTTTCATACTGAATCTTCAAACATATCAAATCAAATCAACTCGATTCAGCATTCCATTGGACGACTGAATAAAAGGTGAATTTTACAGGATCGCACTTTGGTCGGAGTTGCTTATTTGGCATACATAATAGTGTTTTTTTTTTTTGGAACTGTGTATTAAGTATCAGTAGTGAAACTAGTATTAAGCTGCGAGAGGGGAGGGAGGTGGCTTTTGTCTCAAGTTTTGGCATTTTTTGAGAAAATTGTATTAGCTTTGGTCCTGGGTTAATTCTAGGTTGGTAAGATTTTGTTCTCGATAATGCTTAGGTAATACTACGTTTTCATTAGAGAGAGGTAATTTTGAAATTTGGCAAAAAAGTGTTTTCATTGTCAAATTATTTGCTAATTTCATTTGATATCTCATTTCATTTTGAATTTGGAATGGTAGTTAAACTTTTGTTTTCTCTTTGTGTTTTGACATTTTTATGCGAGAGCTTTTTAAAGCTTTTGGAATAGACTGGTGATGGATAGATTTACCTCATTTCGAACCTTATTTCCTGCAAATTTGGTTGAAATTAGCTCATTTGAGAACGATAATTTGTATGGGAAATGAGTAAATTTCAGATCGGATTAGGGCGGGCCACGAGACGAGAAAAGTCTCGGTCTCGATGTCGGCCTCGCATGACGAGGCCGAGACGAGACGACTTTGTCCGGAGATTGTATATTTCGGAGACGAGGCCTAGACGAGACTTAATTATACGAGACCGACACGAGTCCGAGACTAGACTGAAATTTTTCGATTTTAACGAGACCGAGACGAGACTTACAAAAGTCTCGCAGAGTCTCGTCTCGTGGCCAGCCCTAGATCTGATTTGGAAATTTGCAACGACATTTAGTCGAGCATGAAACCTGGAAAACCTGATTTACAAATAACCTGAAGTATTTGTGTGTAATCGTTCAGTCTTGAAATTGTTTTCTGTAAAATTGCCTTTACGCTTCGCAGTTTAAAAAGTCAAGCCCCAAAAAATGTCAAAGCCTAGCCAAGCTCGTAGGAAAATAAATCTAGTTGCATTTAACATTTAACCTCTTGCACTGTCTACCTGATTTGTGTTTTTTTTTAGAACTAAGCCTAAAATTCTATTGCGGATTATCAAAGGTTTTAGGGTAAGTTGTTGTTAAATTTGACATGTAAGTTGTTAAGCAACGACCACGTTTTTTTTTGTCCAATTCTAAAGGCCCCGAACTCGTTTTTCCCGTCCAAAGTTTAATCGAAATCGTTCGAACAATTTTCGGTAAAACTTGATAAAACCGAAATAGTTGTATGTCTGGCCGGCGCGGATCCAGGATTTCATTCGCGGGGGGGGGGGACAATATCCGTGTAATTTTGCCTACCTTTAAAAAAAAACCGTCTATCGAACACTTTCGCTTTTTTAATGATTCGCTATTAGTCTGTCTTAAAAATATTAAATATGAACTGAAAATCAAATATAAAAAATAAAACAACATTTTTTTAAATTTAAATAAAGTCCTCTTTAAATATTACTCTGTTTGCTAAGGTTAGGCCTAATTTATTCGTTTTTCATTAAATTTAAATTCGCTATTAAAAATTAGAAATTGAAACACATCTAAGGCTTCGGGTGGAAATCTTTCACACAAATCGGTTAGGACAGACTGAAGTAGACGATATTCTGTATAAGGATATTCTTTAGTACTCTTCAGTAGAATTTGTGTCAAAATTGTGTGGGTAAATTTGGGATACGAGGAATTTTCAACTCAATATGTTTTGTTAAAATTAGTATCTATGTTCTCTCGGCGTGGTGGCGGCGACTAAAAAGAACGGAAATCGTGTTCCTTAGCAGCATTTCGCTGCTGTTATGGTCAAGAGCTATTGTTTGTAGCAATTTGCTCAAGGACTGTGTTAAAGACAACATATCAATTTAACACAATACCAATACTGGTAGGATAAATTGTGTAGTACATAAAGTCGTTTTAGGAAAGAAGCCTTGCTAGCTGTACTTGGGTCACGACACTGCCAAATCGTTTCCACAATTTTGACGAGGTTTAAGGAAAATTGGAGAATTGGAGTACACTTTCATACCGGTCTACACACCTAGTCTCACAAAGAGATGTGAGTGCACAGCCCAAGGTGCTCAGGAGGACAGTTTTTCATTTTGGATGCGATTTTATGAAGATAATTACCCCGTTAATGATTGCCACACCGCCAGCGTATCGAATGGTAGGTACTTTGGAACTTCGAGAAATGGAGTTATTTTTTTTGTGACTGTAGCATGGGGTCTAGCATCATTTATCGCTTCTTTCTGAATCACCGTGACAGCACCTCGAACTTCCGAAAGCATAACAGCGCATCCGCTTGTCTGTTCGAGCTTCTTCCTTAACTTGGACAAATCAATATTTTTCTGGTTCCTCTCCAATAATTTTCCTTATCAGACTCGTATTCTTCAACAGTTCTTGAATACCTAAGCTACTTCCTCAAATGCATTATGATGCCCTGTTGTTTTTCATTAGCCCAAACAGGTCAATTTTTTGTGATCCGACTTAAAGAACTCAAGATATAAGCTTTTACGATTTTACGATTAAGGTTCGCTTAAAAACCGTATATCTTGAGTTATATTACTCGGATCACCAAGATTAAGGTGTTTGGAAGGGAAAATGATAGAGCATCGTGATTCGTGATGTATTAAAAAAGAAAAAATTAAAGTGATAATACACCTAATGAAAAATTTAGAAAATTTCTGTTTTCAACACCCCGCCCCCAAAGAAAACTGCCAGACTTTTGATTTCTATATCTCAAAGTATGCCCCTTTAAACCCTAATACTCAGATTTAAGTCGGCTCCTGTACTATTAGGCTAAGCGCGCACAAGAGTTGCTTACCGAAATTAAATAAATCACTAGTTGATCGATTACCGCGCACATAAGCCTTTTTTTTTTACCAACTTTTAAATTTTATAATGCCAAGAATCGAATTGATTTTTCACTTAATCACATTTTTAGTATGATTAACATTAATGCAGCCTCACATTTTAACTTTTATTGAGTATTTAGTTTTTAAATATCCACCAAATAGGCTTTTTTTCATGGTTTAATGGAAAAATATAATGGAAAATCAAATTGATGAGGTCTTTAAACACCATTTTAGTATACATGTTTTTGTCCCCATGCAAATGATTTGTATAAAGAATGTAGCCTGACATTTCATCTTTATTAAAAGACATTGAAGATCTGATCATTATAATCGAAGTTATAATTTTTGCGAATGAAGCCATCTCGGATGAAAAATTATTTTGAAAAATTCGGATAAGTGTGCTTCCTCACTGAACCTCGTCTGCGGCGATGAGTATCTACCACACAAGCAGAGCAACTCATTTTGGGTGAACGTTAATTTGTGTCAAAACACAAACTGTTTAGTTGCTTCAAACGGTGACTGAATAGTTTCTGCATGTGCGCGCACTCTCATATAAGAGCATGGGATTCATTTCCAGTGTTTCGATATACATCAGGACGCACAGACAAACAGACCGAGTGACGGACGTCTTGACGAAAATTACTATTTTGAAGTTCTCCATCATTTTAATGTTAGTTTTATTAAAACCTCTACATTTTTTGACACGAAACCAATACTTGCCTTATAGAGCACGTAAAAACATGCAATTGCATATTACATAATTGTATAGCCCCGATCTGGGTTATCTAATTCTTCTCGAACTCTAGTTTTTTTTAAATTTTTAATCGAATTTAAAATGCGCACGTTGCAATGAATTGTTTTCTATGATTCAATTAATTTAAGGAATCAGGTGTGAGGGGGGCTTAAGGCCCTCCAGCCACCCCCTAGGGAACGATGGAATGTAAAATTATTAACTGATACTTAAAGGACGGGGAAGTCCCTATAATCTAGTCAAATTGTGTTTTTGATGGAAAAGTTGTAGGTAAATTTGGATTCTTTCCCTGATTTATGTTTTTTTTTTTTAATTGTTGAATCCGAATCATGGAAAAAACCTTAACATTTGGCGGTCTTTGCTTATAATTCAAATTCTTTCAACTTTTTCGCAGGTTTTCAATCAGTAGTGTATATTTATTTTAAGTCTGCTAAAAGTCCCGGGGCTTTAGGGCTGGCCACGAGACGAGAAAAGTCTTGATCTCGGTCTCGCATGACGAGACCGAGACTAGACGAGACGAGACTGCCTTTAATGCAACCGAGACCAGACTGTATATTTGGACCGAAATTTACAGAGAGTCTAATAAATTAAAAAATCCAATTTCAGTAAAATATTTATTTTCTTCTGCACATATTCAAACGATAATTGAAAATATTTCGTTCAAATAATCAACAGTTTGTACGGAAATCGTATTTTTCGGAGACGAGACAGAGACGAGACTTAATTATTCGAGACCAATACGAGACCGAGACGAGACTAAAAATTTTACATTTTACAAAAGTCTCGCAGAGTCTCGTCTCGTGGCCAGCCCTACGGGGCTTATTTACAATTGCCAGCTCTTATCAGTGGCGTCGATAGCCTCTTTCGATGAGTGCGTTGGATATGACTAAGTTTTGATTTCAATAGTATATTTTCACTTGCTCATTAGGCAAGTATTCGTTTCGGGTCATACAAAAATTCGAATCTTCAAATTCAAATATCTGCGTATGAAACGTAAGATAACGATGATTGATTAACAAAGTGGTATATGTACAATGTTATCTACTTACATAATATTTTTGCAATAAATAAAATTATGTTAGAGATGGCCAAACATTTATGGAGACAAAATCCAGAATTGACTAGAACGAAATGTTTACTGATGTGTTAGCTATAATAAGCCAAAGACGTCACCAAAAGCGCAAACCCGAAATCAATGGGGTATAAGAGCAGTCAATACGACTAATTCTTATCTTACTTTTTATTTTTATTTATTTTGTTTGCCTTTAGAAATAATGGAGGGGGAGTGGTAGCAAGGGGGCCGCCAATCGAATGGCAAAGAATGTAAAATACCGATTTTGATATACCTACGTGTTCTCTTGTGTTTTTTGAAATTAAAGTTTTATCTTTGTATTAACAATTTCTTTGAATTAGCGTTCTAATTTTTTTTTTCTTACAAATATTTTCAAAATTCTATATGTATGAACATAGATAATTTTTTTTTTAAATTAAAGATTTTTAAAATTTTGTTTACATGAATTCATATTTGTTCAAGAAATCAAATGGCATCATTTTTACTTGTGAAATTCATAAATCTAGTAAGCTATACTGCAGTTAAGACTTCAAACGACCATTAAATATTCCTTGCATGTGTTGCAGCAGTAAAAACTTAATACTATATAGCTCTATGCTCTTGTATAATGCCAATTCGAGTGATGGTATAGCAGCAGTCAGCAACGGAAGCAAACACATGTTCCACCGCAATTCTTGCTCTTGCACTATAGCTTCTAGAATATGAGTGTGGTTGAAATAGAAATGGATTAAAAATAAAAAGAACATCACACAGAGGGGGCGAGTCCCCCGAACTGAGCCCCGCTGTCCATGTCCACCATTGATGATGCAGGGCAGAGAATTTTCTTCAATTTTGTGTTTGTTCTGGCCTTTTAATGTCCCCCCAAACATCTCTTCTTCTATTCATAATCTTTTTGTTTAACACCAACCCGACATAGGGCGCAAAGTTAAAAGCCATATTATACTTGGTTTTGTGCGATCCAAAGGAGTTATTTTTGTTGTTTGGGTTGCATTTATGGATTTTCTTGTGGCTAGAGGGCGATTTGTGTTCCCTTTATTTCCTATAGGTTTAAACTCCTCTCAGTTTGAGAAAATGTACATTTTTCATTGTGCTGGCAATGCAGGAGAAGGAAAAGAGAGTGCACACTGCACATGCACATTTGAAGGTATAGTTCGAAGGGGGAACTGGACAAAGTCAATGAAAATGATGCCGATTGGAACGACATACAACACGAGTTCAAACGAATGCGAGTAGTGTTATTTACAGTGCGGCAAACATGAAAAGCCCAACCCGACCGACCAAAGGAATCTCCATCGCACTTCGCATTTTGTTCGTCATTTCATTTTGACTCGTTTTTTGCTTCTTGTCTGATTGAAGTCCATCACACTTCCTGCTTCAAAGAGGGCTGTGTGTTTATGTGGTGAGTCTTTAAATGCAGTCAAAAGGGCAATACAATAGCTTAAAAGTATAACAGTAACATATAGCACCATAGTATGGTACATGGTATACAAAATGTTCCATACACATTCCTACTGCTGCTCATAGGGGAAGATGATTGGTTCGGTCTAAATAAACACTTTGAGGAATTAATCAAAATTAACATTATGTGCATTTTACTGCAAATCTATCTACAAAAATTGGTAGGAAGAAACTTATGAGTTAAATGTCTGAAGGCACAAAACTCAAAAACTGTGTCGTCCGCCATTAAAAAAAAAAAAAACCTTAAAAAGTTTTTACTCGATTTTTCGGCCGTTATTACTCGTAGAGTAGTTATTTTTATTTACATCTGTAGAACAAAAAATGTTTTTCTTAAAATGTTGATTGAGAGCTTCTTCTAATAAAAAGTTAGTGTCGAAAAATTGTCAATTTTTCAAGTTAAACGAAGTCAAGGGAACCAAAAAACCACACAATACTTTTTATAGAAAAATAGCGCTCTGGTGATGTCATACCTAATGCCTGAACTTCAGGAGCGGATGCAAAGTGGAGTGCTTTTCCCTAAAGCTAAACTGCATGTCCGGGATGATGGCATTTTCGCTGCAAAACCTCTTTAATCTCCGAAGTAATACTTCTTCCAGTATTTTTATTAATGTTGCTTAGAAGCGAAATTGGACACAAAATTGTTAGTACCTTTCTTCGAGATATCAACGATCTTTGCTGTTTTGCAACTTTGGGGGAAGTAGCAGTTATTGATGCAGTTTTTCATAATGATTGTTATTAGTGGATCATCAATGCATGTGGCAGCCTTTTCAGAATGTAGTTTGAGGCGTGTTTTCCAACGATTTTATTAATTTTCTTGAATGCCTCTGATCCTGCTTGATCGCTTGTAGCCTCTTCTGAAATTCGATTTTGTTTTGGTGCTGCACTGAGTTCCGGAACAATATGTAGACTCATTGCAATTCGCTCCAAACTGTCCGGTAGTTGCTGTTGGTGGTGTTCAGCCCTCTCTGATAGATCCTTTGGAGTCGTTTCCTCAGCCACTTTCTGTGTGCGTACTGGTTCTATATGTACACGGCAAGATGCGGGTACCTACATATATCTTGAAGTCCTAGACCGCTTTTGGACTTCCAATGCATCACAGACAGCTGGGCTTAGTTTTCGAGTTATACAAAAAATATTGAAAACTGACCAATGCAATGTGTGGCCATGATTTCAGAAATGCATGGGTGAATTTGAGAATTAAGTGTTCTAAGGAGACTTATATTCCAATTTCCAAATAAAAATTAATAAATAATAAAACCTTTTGAACGCATCTTTATTCCTACTCAACACGTTTGTTAACTAGCCTGTTGAGAAAGTTTTGACTCTGAATAAATTTGTTTTTATCGGAATTAAGGTCGTGTTCGATTTTTTCGACCGATCCCACCTTCTGTAAAAAGCATTCTTTGAACGTTTTTCTATACAGTATCATCTTAATTCTCTAAACCCACTAATATTTCCTATGCTCTCCTCTAGATATCGAAATAATCAAATGCCTTAATAGGAACTTAACTAAAAATTTCAACCTTGCTATCTAAAATTGTTCTGTTTTCTTCCACTCGTATACATTTTTTGCTTAATTTATGTCGATGACATACACCTATCACAAGACTCTTGTGTTATAGACCATCATTGTCAAAATGAGACGAATTGTTTTGGGGATGACTCAACAGCCAGCACAAATTATTTAATATTCGAACTCGACCCAAGTAATATGATACCTTGATTGAATACCTAACACACTATTTTCCTTGTTCGTATTTGTTTTGCATTCTGAATTATAGCCTCTTTTATTTCTATACTTATTTTTTAGTATATTATGTTTTCTGCATAGACATCACGAACTCAAAGCTAATCCATTCGCATATATCTTAAACTGAACAGATAGAACTTTTACTCAGTTAATCCTTATTTTGTTGTTGCTTCAATAGAAACTCTTTAGATAACTGTGTTTTGGGCTTTTATTTAATCCTCTTCTATAAAAGCGAAGCCATCAATTTATTTATATCTTCCTCATTATCGCTTCTTTAGGTAGCCAATTTTACTTAACAGAAATGATTTTGATTAAATGCAACACGTTTGTAGACGTGCCTAACAAATTTCTTATCCTTCAAATACTATAACTCCTTCTTTTTTTCAATAAAACTCACATTTTTTGATGGTGCGTATGGCGTATACGTACTTTTTTTTATCTAAATGTGAAAGGCTTTTCCAGTTAGGTGTTTTACTTCAAGTCTTTGTTTTTAATTACATTAAGATACATATGTATGCGTTATTGATTAGCTTTTTTAATTGCATAATCTTTATCGTTAGTTACGGATGTGATAAATTATTATTTTTGCATTCTTAAGGTTAGTGCATTTTCATTCGTTTGGAATAAGGATTAATGATTTTAATGATTTAAATGATTTAAATACATTTTGTACAATAGAACGAGATTATATGAATATTATTATTTT
The DNA here is from genome assembly GCA_949320155.1 of Melangyna quadrimaculata. NCBI lineage: Eukaryota > Metazoa > Arthropoda > Insecta > Diptera > Syrphidae > Melangyna > Melangyna quadrimaculata. The sequence goes on along the minus strand of OX439483.1, from coordinate 57,734,241 downwards.
CTATTCTGTTTTTCTGATTTGATCTTTTCGTGTTTACCCATTTCCGGCAACTTGACTAAGAAACCTGAGTAGTAGCCCGTAGCGCAATGGTTAGTGCGTTCGACTGTCACGCTGGAGGTCTGGGATCGCTTCCCAGCCTCGTCCACCTAAAAACAAAAAAGTTTTTTTTCAGGGCTACTGCCTCTTGCGAGGAATTGACAAATCCTCCAAGAGTATCACTTGTCACGAATAAGTGCTTCTCATCTAGCCGTTCGGATTCGGCATAAAATTGTAGGTCCCTTCCATTCCTGTCGAAAGGCGCACGCAGGAATGGTTGCGAGTTGTTAGTCACTAGGCCCTGGTTCTTCATGAGCCGTTGTGCCACCCGATTTGTTTTATTTTTTTATAAGAAACCTAAAATTTAGAAAACCTCGCAAGATATTGCGGTTTAAAAAACCCTATATCAGTTATTTTTAGAGCTATCTACATAATATAGCTGAAAACTAGGACATTCTCTGAGGTCTGGTTGCAAAGATACATATTTGAATTCAAAGTATGTAATTTCATTCTTTTTGAACATAAACTAAAAGTCTTTATGTGGCTATAACTTTGCAAAAAAGGCACGTTAGAGGTTGCGGTTGACGTTGTTGAATAGAGAACGGATAGGCCTTTGCAATGTTGCTCAAAATTTAACTGATTTTAGCAATCATTTTTTAAATCAATTTAAAAAAAAAAAGATGGACTACCCCTTTACCACCAAAAAAAAAACAGTTTTTCACGAAAGTCTCTGAAACCCATTAAAATGTACATAAAAAGAAAGGTATTGTCAAATGCTATCAGCACATCCAAAGCAAACAACAAGCACACTTAAACATTAGATAGTCCAGGAAAATTAGATAAGTACAACAAAGTGCTTACTCGAAAGAATTCCAACAAAGCTGGAATTTCGCTGGAGTGCTTCATTTTCATGTCCTTAACACAGTCTACCCTAAATTTGAATTGGAGCAAAAACTTTGCGTTCATATTGGAATCTATAAAAAAAGTAAAAAAATGAAAGAAAAGTGCTTTATTTGTTACAAATCTTTATTGAACTTTGGAACGCTTTTGAGACTTGGTAAGTTGCGTTCAACGCGCGCCGTCTGCATGTCACAAAGAGTACCCTGTATGTGATATACATTTTTTTCGATTTAGCATTCAATGCATTTTCCATAAGAGAAAACCAAAAACAGCTCTAAGAAAAATTAGTTTTACCAAATTATTTTATATGAACGGGGATAGATACATAACACAATTACAATAGAATAACAAAATATGTAAGTTTGTAAATCAAGAGGAAAATATTATTGAAACTTAATACTTATTTGCTGTATTTTGCAGATAAAAATGTAAACAAACCTGTGTTGTTTTCTAAAATGTATGAATGTCGCCGTCAAAATGATATCATGTGCGTAGAGAGAAGGGCTTTTAGGGAACTATAGTTACCCATGGATTTAAATGAAATATTATTTTTACATATTTTTTCAGTAAAAAAAGGAGAATTGTGGTAGATGCACTTGAGCGGTTGCGCGGAAAGCAAATATAAATGGTGTATCCCCTATAATACAAAAAAAATATTTAATATTAAAACTCCTCTCTCCTGTAGGTTTCGGGGCGGGTGTCGAAATGTAAGAATATGAGGATGTCAATTGATTTAGAAGGGTGGTATTACCTTGTTTTTCGGCCAGCGCTCTAGCACCAACAGAATCCGAGAAATTTCACTTTTCAATTTGACAAGTGTCGAAATGTCAAAATCTGAGGGTGTCAATCAATCAATTGACAGTTGTTGATAGTCCGAAAAATCACACCTTTCACTTTGACAGTTGGTAGTTAGGGGCAAGATATAAAAAAACCGAGAAAACCCCAAGATTATGACGAAAGGTCAAAAAACCGATGCGTTCTAACTCCAAAAGAAAATGCGCAAGTTTGCACTAAAAGTCTTTACTATCTTTAATGTAGAAATGTAAAAATTTATGGCAACTTGACATGAACAAGAAATTAAATTATGTATTAATTTCGTTTTCATTTGGTAGTCTAGAGCTACTCTTTTTTTTATATAATTTCTGTTGCGTTCCTATCGAATATTACAAATCTGGAGTAAAAGGAGTAATAATTCCACACGAAACCAAGATTACGCTCCATCATTTCATTGCAAAAATTGAAGTGAAATCATCAATTCAAATACGGTGTCGTGACACAAGGCCAAGTGTCATAAGGCCAAATTTCGGAGTTTGGCTTAATGACTCTTTACGAAAGTGACATAGGGCCAAATTTTAGGAGTTGGCATTGTGTCGCTTTGTAAAGAGTCATAAGACCAATCATACGCAATCTACTGTTGAAAGCGGAAGTACCAAAAACTGTCTTAAGAGGCGGTTAGCTTCTTTACTTTTGTGCAGAGAATTTACAAATTTAAGAATTTTCGATAGACTCATTTTCTTACAGCTTGACAAAAATTAAATCAACATGTTGTAAATTTTTCTGTTGGAAGAAAACGGGTTTCAAACTGTTTGAAGAGCCTTTTCATAAAACGTTACAAAAATGATGTGGGGTTAAACTGAAACATTCTTAATTCAATATATTGGAAGACGTGAAGATATGCGGCCATCGATTCATTAGTCTACGTAGATATGAAAGGATAAACCTATAACAGAAATACCTCATTTTAAATAACCAAAATCCTATTTATTGTAATACAAGAGCAAAATTTTTTAGTAATGCTTGCATTCGAAAAATAAGCAATACAAGATGCAATATGCAATGAGCATTCCATTCATTACTAATTTTATTTTAAAACTTGGTTCGTACCTACTTATAGTTGCGTGGAGCATAAGTAATTTTAGTTTTATAAAACAAAGGTAAAATATCTAATTGCAATTACATTTTTTATATTTAAAAACATACTGTTACTTGGTTCAATCTTAAGATTCATACAGAAGTTTATGTAAAGATGAATTTAAATAAAAACAAGAACTATAAGAAAAACTGGTATGTGAAAGTTTATATCTTATGTATGGATCTTAAGATTGAACGAAGTAATTGTATGTCTTTAAATAAAAAAAATGTAATTATATATTTTATCTTTGTTTTATAAAACTAAAATTACTTATACTCCACGAAACTATAAGTAGGTATAACACAAGTTTAAAAATAAAATTAGTAATGAAAGGAACAAGGATCGAAAATGTAAATTATAAAATTGAACTTACATGATTGTCGTGCGAAAAATGTATAATCATGAGTTGTTTGAAGCCACATGATAGAACAACACTGAAAGTTCCGTCCAAAAGAAAATTACTGTGGAATTTCGCAATTTCTTTCAGGAGCAATGGTTGGAGATATAAATACTGTGTATAGCTAAAGTCTTTTTCTTAAACCTTTCTCCTAAAAAACAGCTCATTTATATATCGCGACATCCCAAATGTTTTCATTACAGTTTTGGTCTTAAACGTTTTCGGAACCTGTAGTAATGGAAATGATCCGTTACAAATGCGCATGAGCTGTCTTCGCATTTTACCAAACTGAATTAAAATAAATAGACAATTTATTTTGAAAATTATGTACCGTGTGTTTGAAACCGGTTTTGGAAAAAAATTAAATATTACATTTGGCCTTATGTCTAAAATAAAATTGGCCTTATGACGCTTTACAAAGCGACATAAGGCCAACTCTTAAAAATTGGCCTTATCAGGTGCGAACGCAGGAAAAAATTTCGGGGGGGGGGGGTTAAACTGAAAACTCAAAAATTAAGATTGAAAGAGTGAAATTGTATGGCGAGGAAGTTAAATTCATACATTTCGGGGGGGGGGGGGGTGGAACCCCCCAAAAGGCCCCCTGTGTTCGCGCCTTGGCCTTATGACTTTTGTAAAGCGTCATAACGCCAAATACCGACATTTGGCTTTATGACGCTTGGTCTTGTGTCATGGCACCTTCAAATACATATCTAACTTAACTTTAAAAACTAAAAAAATATGCATGAAACAAACAATTCATATAAATTACTAATAATCCTAACTACGCCTCTGTCTTGATTTTTGTCTAGCCAAGCATTATTGTTGTTGTTTCTCGTTGTGAAAGTAGTTTGTTTACATTTTGCATCTACAAAGAAAAGCATTTTATTTATCGGTTTTGATATATTTCACGCTTGATTTACAAACTCACATGTTTAGTTATTCTATTGCAATTGTAATATGAATACCCTTTCATATAAAAGTAATTAGAAAAAGTAAAGTTATTGAGGACCCTTTTTTGTTTTCTCTTATGATAAATAAATTGAATGCGAAATTGAAAAAAAAAATTTATATCACATACAGGGTTCAGGCATTTGAATGCTAGGTGCGTGCCGTAGTACCAAGTTTCAATAACTTAAGAACGAATTTATGTACAGAGGAGCACAGAGGTTAATATGTCATTTTCTATATAATTGTACTGTCTAAAAGTTGTTTTGAGATCATTTTGTGAGAAATAAACTTCTCAGGAATTACAATCTACAAGAAATCAATTTTCTTACGAAGGGGCATTGCCCTTCCGCTAGGAAAGTAGAGATGGCGGCCACAAGCATCCTCGCTTGATGACCCAATTAACGCTGTAATGCACCGTTTTGATACCATAACTCGTTTGACGGTTTGACCTGTGGAATAAAAAAGATTTTTTTAAAGAAAATAAGGTCGTTAGGTGATAGACCCTCCAATGGATAATCGCCTACGCCCCGAGTATGCCAATGCTAAGCAATTTACTAGTTTGCCCAAGACGCATACGATCTGATCCATTAGGGTGATCATCTAGTCTCACACTCGGATATGGTAATCTCTGTACACCTCCGTGTGCTTATACAGCATAACTTGTGGTAACCGCAGATAAAAAACCACCCGCTCGTATGACCAGACGGTTTTTCTTGGATTTCGACATGGGACAATATTCAATAGGCTTTGGTCATATGGAAAAAACTCAATAAGACCGAAATCCGCAACTAAAAATAATCTACAGCTTGTTGACTGGTATTAAAGCGAAGATCGGCCCAACGCAACCGTGTGATCGTGCGGTCGTCGTGCACCATGAGCCACCCTCAAAAACCAGTAGTCTGCTAGCTCACAGTCATAGGAGTTCGAGGAAGAAAATGATGCAAAAGGAAACCGAATTCAATTCTAGATCCATTTCGTCGCGTTGAGGAAAGAAATCAAATCTTTGATCTTCATTTCGGAAAGTTCGTTAAGGTTGCCCTTCCGCTACCACTCTATAAATGTTTTTGACCGTTTTTCTCCAAATCTATCAATTGTATTGTACAACTGTACATGTGTACACAATTCATATATTTGTTCAAAAAATCAAAAGGCATTTTGTTATACAAAAATAGCTTCAGAATTTAAGCAATGAAACAAATTAATTTCATATACTTTTGAACATTTTTTTTTTTTCACAAACATTTAAACAATTGTATTTCCCTTATTAATTAAAATCCGTCCGAAAGTGCTCTCATTTTAATAATATTTTTATAGTAAATTGCAGACTTTTTGGGAGTGCGCTCTCTCTTCGGACTCTTCATATCTACTGAACAAATCCCATATTTTTCTCTAAAAATAGAGTTAAAACATATCAAAACAATGATCGAAAATGAGTTGTTTTTTTTTTTTTTACTTACGTATATCCTTTTTCCCATTCAAAATTATCAAGCAAACTCCAGGCAGAATAAGAAGTTATATTACTACCATCATTGATGGCATTCAAAACTGCCTGCAAGTGGCTCTTATAATAAAGAACACGATTATTGTCCTCCAGTTCACCTTCATCGGACCAGCCGTTTTCTGTGATCTTAACTTCTACATTGTCGTAATGTTCACGAATCCACCTTTGGTACACCAAAACAAAAATATAATTCTTGCATCATTTATATAAATGCATAACTTTTTTAACTCACTTCAAAAGACCTTCCAGTCCTTCTGGAACACAATATAACGTTTTTGAATTAGCCTTTAGCCACTCAGGATCAACAGTTTCCTCGATGTCATAATCTCTTTGCCATGATGGATTCTCACCAATAGGTTGAGTAGGGCGCTCGACATATCTTGAAGTGTAGTAGTTTAAACCAAGAAAATCAAAAGTTCCTCGAATAAAAGTTCTCCAATATTCATCAAGTTGAGGCAGCCGGGAATATCGTCTTCCTTCAGCCAGACTGTTTTTGGCAATGGCATCTACCACAACCTTGGGGAATCCTCCAGACTTACTGTAAATTGCATTCGCAGTGATTCCTAGCTAATGTAAGATATAGTTTCAGATGATCTTAAGGTATTTTAAAGTTAACAAAACAAAACTAACTGAAAATTCCACTGCCCGGTCCACGTCATCTTTATTATTGGTTTTTGAAATAAAAAATCGCGTGTCGAGTGTAATTCCAATTCGTCCATGTTGTTTCCGAACGAAGTTTGATTGGTAAAGATGATAGGTAGCAGCATGTGCCTTTAGAATATTGGTAAAGCAAATATATTCACCAACTCCAGAAGCATGAATTTGTGGAGGTATTTGTCCAGTTCCATATCCAAACTTACATATATGAAATGGTTCGTTAAATGTTAGCCAGGTTTTTACCTAAATATGTAATAATGTATTAGAAAATCAGAGCGTTTTTCTTTTTTTATATTTTAATATAAAATTATACAACTTACTCGGTCACCGAAATTTTTAAATAATTCTTCAGCATAAAGGGTAAAAGAATCTACAAAAATCGTATTGGCAAAACCACCAAGTTTTTGTACTTCCACTGGTAAATCAAAATGGTACATGGTGACTATAGGTTCGATGCCATTTGCCAGGAGCTTATCGATCATACTGTTGTAATAATCGATGCCTTTTTGATTTCTCGACGAAACATCACCATTTGGGAAGATTCTTGTCCACGCAATAGAAAAACGATAATGATCAACCTTAAAAATAAATTTAAGAAATTTTGAAAAATTTATTTATTGAGCTTTTTTTTTATACACCTAATTATAGTCCAGACGATCTGGACAAAAATTAAGGGATTTTGCATTTAATTGTTCATTAAATTTTAAATCAAAGGGCACGGTAGTGCCCAAACAAGTTCTGGCACCACACCCTCTTTACAGGATCATTGGATAAAACGCAGGCGATTTTAGACTCCCCCTCTGACTTCAGTCCGAATACATTCAGAAACTTCAAACTCGCAGCATTTGCTAAGCTCACCAGGTTCAGGCAACTCACCAAATTTCAATTCGTTGGCATCAGTGATATGAGACTGCAAAAATTGCAAAAACCGTATCTGACTGACAGAACGACTGACTGACTCACTCGCTCACTGACAGATCATTGAACTTTTGTAGAACTTCCCAACATTGGAGAATCATGAAATGTCGCACAAGAGTAGGCCTTTGTGGTGCACACAAAGAAAAAAATAGAAGATTTTAGATTGTCCCTTCAGGGGGCGTGGTACCCGCCCATTTTCATAGAATTGATATCAACTATGTGGAGAACTTTTGATTGTCGTAGAATGATGAAATTTGGTAGGGCGATAGGACTTGACATGCAAACAAAGGAAAAACTAAAAAGTTGATATTTTACATTCAGTGGGAGTGGCAAGCACCCATTTTCGCAGAATTAATATTAAATACATTGATAGCACTTCCGATTGGTGCAGAATTATGAAATTTGGTAAAGCGGTTGGTTTTCATGTATATCAAAAGAAAAAATTGCAATTATGAAATTTTCATGCAGGGGCGTGGTTACACCCATTTCTTAAAATTTATTTCAATGGAGCACTTCTGATTTATGAAAATTGGTAGAGCGGTAGGACTTGTAGAACATACAAAAGGCTTAAATTAAAAACTTATTTTTCCTTATGAGGCTCTCAACGGGCGTGTGTTCCACCCACTTTTCCTAAAAAGTGGGTGGAAAAAGAAGTGAAATCAGACCAAAAACAGAAATGTTTAAAAAAGCCAAGTTCATCTATGTACATACAAGAACCTTTGCGTAACTAGTCAGCCGTAAGAAGAAGTGAGATGTAAAAGTCCGCCAAGTTCTAAGTTTATTAATGGTAAAATATCAAATATTTTAAGTAGAGTCATATCGAAGAACCTCAAAGTTATCAGAGAAATATGTTATTTAATGATTACTAACTGAAATTGAATTGGTTGGCTTGGCTCACCTAATTACTCAATTTTGAAGTAAAATGAGGTCGATAGGATGTATTGTATAGGTCGAGTTTGATCAAAAGTGACTGGTGGGTTATATTTTTTTTTTTTATGATTTAATTACTTGTCATTACCAATAATTGTATAGAATATATACCATACTGAATCGCAAGCAAAAACGAATAAGAACAAAATAAACAAGCAAAAAAAATAAATCGGTGCGTTTCAGACAATACCATTTTGTATGGGTTAGGAAATAACGCCAATGGAAAAAGCGCCAACATCGATTTCCAAATACATACTTATGTATTATGTAGCACAAGTATTTTTCTATCGCTCAATTTTATATCCCAATAATTATGAAATGAAAAATGTTTGCCCAAATATTATTTAATTTGCTTACCTTTTATTTGATTATTATCAAATCTTCTAATTAAATGTAGCTTATCAACTAAAATCGGTTGATTAATGATATTGCTAAAATTGCGTTAAAAAAAAAAATTATAAAAAAAAATTAAAAAAACAAAATAAAATGTTTTATTCGATTATTAATCAGTTGAAATAATCATGGATATGACGGTGGTGTGAGTTGTTGTTTCAGTACAAATATTCAATAGATTATGGTTTGGGAGATATTTCCTAATATTTAGGCAGCTGTGTGAAGTGGGAACCCCGAAGTTAAAATGTTTGGGTGGGGTTTATCAGAATCGTTTGTCCACGTTTGTCCAACCAAAAAAATCGTTTGTCCACCCTTAGGAAAAAAATATTAAGCTTTTCTTTTTTAAAGCAACTCCCCAAAATCAAAAAAAAACTCATCTACTGTCCCCAATAGATGACTTAGGAAGATGAGACTAAGTGAGTTCGGTTGTCCTCCGGCTATTTAAGATTATTAAACAAAAATAATCTTTTTTCCACCCTTAGTTCAGAATTTATTCAATATTTCTTTTTTATAGCAGCACCATACAAATTTAAATTTTTTTAATCAAAATCGTTTTAGTCCCAATCGTTTGTCCACCGTATGTCCAGCAGAAAATAAAAAGTTTTTCCAACCTTCGTTCAAAAGTTATTCAACATTTCGTTTTTATAGCATATCTCCAAACCCAAGAATTAATCCTTCCAACCTTTAGTCAACATAAATAACATGAACTTAATGCTTGTTAACAAAAATATGCACGACTGGATCGCACGACCCTGCTCTTATAGTAAACAACTAGAATATTTAATAAAATTTGTTTACAATTTGATTAAGAATTAATGAGTTAAGGAAAAACTCAAAATATTCGAAAAAAAACGTTATAATCTTCAATTTAATCTGATACTAATCAATCAATTTCATCAAGGCAAACTAATAAAAAAAAATAAATATTATTGATAGGCAGGTAAACCTGTCCGTTTGTTTTTGTCTTGCTACAAAAATGAATTTACAATAATTCCAAATAAATAATTTTTTTTTTTTTTCAAATTAATCATTTCGTTTTCTTTATTTTAATTTATTTTATTTTATTTTATTTTATTTCCTTATATTTTATTATTATATTATATTATTTTATTTATTAAAATAAATTTAGATAAAATAAAATAAATTAAAATAAATAAAATAAAATAATTTAACTTAAACAAAAAAAAAAAAATGATTTATTTGGAATTATTGTAAATTCGATTTTGTAGCAACAACCAAACCAGATGGACAGGTTTACCTGCCTATCAATAATATTTGTTTTTTTTTTTTTATTAGTTTGTCTTGATGAAATTAATTGATTGGTATCAAATTAAATTGAAGATTTAAACATTATTTTTCAAATATTTTGAGTTTTTCCTTAACTCATTAATTCTTAATCAAAATGTTTACAAATTTTATTAAATATTCTAGTTGTTGACTACAAGAGCAAGTTCGTGCATTAAGTTGTTTGGAGATATGCTATAAAAAAGAAATGTTGAATAACTTTTGCACGAAGGTTGCATTTTTTTTTTACTGGACTAACCTGGACAAACGGTGGGCAAACGATTGGGATTAAAACGATTTTGCTAAAAAAAAATTAAATTTTTATGGTGCTGCTATAAAAAAGAAATATTGAATAACTTTTGAACTAAGGGTCAAAAAGCAATTATTTTATATGGATAATATTAAGCAGCCGGTGGACAAACGAACGTAATTAGTTTCATTCGCGTAAGTTGGGGGTTTTGCTATAAAAACAAAATGTTGAATAACTTTTGCAAAAGGTCGAATTTTTTTTTTTTGCTGGACTAACCTGGACAAACGGTAGGCAAACGATTGGGATTAAAACGATTTTCCTAAAAAAAAAATTAAATTTTTATGGTGCTGCTATAAAAAGAAATATTGAATAACTTTTGAACTAAGGGTCGAAAAGCGATTATTTTGTATGGATAATATTAAGCAGCCAGAGGACAAACGAACGTACTTAGTTTCATTGGCGTAAGTTACCGCTTGGGTTGGACAAGCTTTTTGACTTTGGGGGTTTTGCTATAAAAACCAAATGTTGAATAACTTTTGAACGTATGTTGAAAAACCTTTTTTTCTGATGGACAAGCGATTGGAATAAAATGTTGATAAAAAAATTTAACTTTTTATGGTGCTGCTATAAAAAAGCAATGTTGAATAACTTCTGCACTAAGGGTGGAAAAAAGATTATTTTTTTAAACAGCTTGAGGTCAACCGAAATCACTAGTCTCATCCTCCTTAGTATTCTATTGAGGGCAGTAGATGAGTGTTTTTGATTTTGGTGAGTTGCTATAAAAAAAAAGCTTAATAACATTTTTCCTGAGGGTGGTCAAACAATTTTGTTGGTCGGACAAACGTGGACAAACGATGAACAAATGATTCTGATAAACCCCACTCAAAAATTTTGTCTTCATGGTTCCCACTTCACACAACTCATTTAGGAGTCGTTTTGCAGCAGTTTTGGGTAATTCTTCCTACATTGCGGGTTGTTCCATTTCATTGCATCAAAATGCATCAAATAAATCCAAAATTGATAAATAAAAAGTTTTTTTTGAGCGATATTTCCAAATCGAACTCGGTGTATTATCCGCCAAAAAAAGAATTAGTGAAATTTATCATTAAGTAAATACTTTTAAATAAGTCTTTTTTTTCTCAAACTGTTTTTCTTATCGGTAATCCTAGTCAGTAAAGTAGTAATTAATTAATATTTAAAATCAACTATACCAAAAGCTAGATATGACGTTTATTTGGACAAGACCACTTCTGATACTACATAACGTACTTTTCAGTTTTACAACTAACTTACCTTCAAATCCTTCAATACTTTTAAGTCCGCATCGAAGCGGTGATATGAATCCGCTGCAACATCACCATTCGATCTGTCAGCAATTTCATCTGGTTTGTTGTGTGAATATTCATCCCAAATTGATGGACCTTTACCGTCTGCATTCCAAGCACCCTCTATTTGATATGCTGATGTTGCTGAACCGAAACTAAAGTTTTGAGGAAACTTTGAACTTCCTTTTGCACGAAGCGAACAATTTTTAGCCTCAACTAAACCAAAAGCACTATTTTGCAAACAAGAAAAAAAAAAAAACAAAAAAATAATAATTAGACAAAATCTATAACCAAATTAGAAATCAAATTTTACGTACGCAAGAAGGCCAACAATTATTACGAACTGCACAAATAACCACATTTTTATGTTGTGTTATTTAAAAGTCAACTACATTAATATAAAATTATACTTTTGGGTTTGAATTATTGAAAAAACAGAAAACAAGATAAAATTTATCTATCGATAAGATTATTGATTAGAATTTCTGATGGCAGTAAAAATGCATCAAATAAACGCACAAAGCACATTATCTTTTGATAAATTATGTATGTTCAGCCCCGTATCCAGTATTTTGTTGCGGGGGGGAGGGAGTGGCTTGCTATAAAGACTAACGTGCAATTCTATAAACAATGCATATAAAACTATGAACATAATAATTTTTGATGTGTAAACGTCTTAGCTCTTGGTATGGGAACGCACCATTTTATTTTACCGAACATTTTTGATTCATGGAAGCCAATGGTTCGTCCATTGAAAAGAGTTAATTGAGGTTATGTGGTACAGATCGGTAATGTGGTATAGGCAATTTTGACTCATCGGAGCCAATGGTTCGTGCATTGAATAGATTAAATTGAGGTAATGTCGTATATGTCGGTAATGTGGTATAGGCAGTTTTGATTCATGGAAGCCAATGGTTCGTGCATTGAATAGAGGAAATTGCGATAATGTGGTACAGGTTGGTAATGTGGAACATGTCAGTAATGTGGTATAGGCAGTTTTCTCGAAAACCAAGCAACCAACTGGAAGTTTGGTATGCCTTGTTTACACATCCTCCCCTTGAGTCCCGGCACTCACACTTTTTTTTGTAATAATTTTGTATAAATTTTTTAAATGAACTAAGATAGACACAATATGGATTTTATTCAATTATTTCAAAGTTTTTACAAATATTTTTTTTTGTTTGGTTTCAAGAACAAATTTTAAAGCATAACAAAGAATGCCGAGAATTTTTTTTTTTTTTTTTTTTGAATAATGTGTTGTTCTGGGTTATAGTTGAATGTATATTTACGTATACATGACAGGCTTTCAGATCTGTTGAAAATTGTTCATTGTATAACCGAATACCTATTGTTTTCAGCTAAATAAAATTCCTTGATAAAGTTGGAAAATACCTACCAACGAAATGTCGAAAAAGAATGGAATAGTTTTAGTTGCATTGGGAATCAACAGATCTGTAAGCCTGTCATTAACATAATAATATAGGTACATTCAACTATAAACCAGATCACCACATTTATAAAATCATTAATTAAGCAGAGGGCCTGCCGTTACCATCATAAAGGTTAAGCAACAAATTTCTATATTTATCACAATGAAAAACTTTTTTGAACATATTAAATACAAACACAACAACGAAACTTATACTTATAAGCACTACTAAAGACTTAATGACGACGATTACAGATTATTTGTACTGAAACAAAAGCATAACTACAACTACATAGCATCACAAACAAAAATATCACACTCAACAAAAAACTAGACAAACTTAAAGATGATCACAAAAGGGCAATAGGGTTTACGTTCAACGAGATTTGGTTTTTTAACAAGACAAAATTGAATTTCCAGCAGAGAGCTAATTGTTACTTTCACTGGGTACAAAATTTGGTTTACCAGTAGCAAAAAACAACTTTTCACCCATACATGTTATAGTTGACGTAGAACAATATATACAAAATATTCAAGAAGATAAAGACAAAGATGTTGCCAGATTTAAAATTTGCAAATAACACTTTTCAGAGAAAAATCTCGAATACTATAAAAATCAATTTTAAAAATCTATGAAATAACACAAAAAGCAATTTTAAAAAATGGGCACAACTAGATCGAACAAACTTTCTCTCGTAGCTAACAACTTTAAGGTAGCTTGAAGTTGACAATGTACATGTATTTGTTCCATAACCTCATGATATCATTAAAAACAAAAGTTAAAATATAAACTGCTATCTACTATAAATTAATTTAAATTACTTTAAGTTACTATAAATTTGTTATTTAAATAGCTTAAACAGATAGAGCTAAAAAAAAATATGCCATCTGATTTTTTTTTTATAAATATGAATTTATGAAAAAAAAAATTCAAAAATCGTTAGAGCGGTTTCCTTAAAAATTAATTTTTTATATATAAAAATTCTTGAACATTTTTAAAAATAAAATTGGGTATGCCAACTTTTAGAATTGAATAAAATACAATTTTACACAAAATTAAAAAAATATTCATTGACCTGTTTTCAAGATATTGAATTTCCAAAAAAAAAAAATTCAAAAATATAAAAATCCAAAAGTTGTATATGCAAAATTGTTAAAATTATAAAGGACGTCTTACGTAAAAAAAATTGGTTGAAATCAGTGTAGCCGTTAACGAGATATTTGAAAACCAACAAATCGGGTCTATGACAGGTACCGTTAATTACCGTTATAAAAAAAATGTTTTCTACCAAATTATAAATTGTAGTAATTTTTCAAAATCGTTAGAGCCGTTTTTGAAATAAATCAATTTTTGTATATTGGTTCTATAGCAGGTATCGTTATTTTTTTAACTAAACAAATTTTTTCAAGTTCCCCACTAGGGAAACCTTAAGTCCAAAGTTTGAAGAAAATCGCTTCAGCTGTTTAGGCTGCAGGTCGAGGTACAGACCCACGATACCCACTTTTTCGCGTTCTCTATCATAGTAATGTTAGGGAAAATTACTATCTGGAGTTTTTTTTTGTACGAATCCTAAACTTGCCCTATCCCGGGGTTTAGACAAGCGAGTAGAACTAGTAGCGTATCTGTGTGTTAGTGTATCTGAACACAAGAGAGTCGACTACCCAGCGGGAAATATCGTCCCCAATGAATTTTATAGCTGAATTCTTCAATCAATTCACTAGCCAAATAATAAAAGGAAACGTCATGCAATGATTTAGTGAGTGAAGAGTCATGCGAGGTTTCCTCAGTTCATAGATTTGAACCCACTTTTTGCTTTGTTTGTAGAAAACAACAAGACAACAGCAATCAATCCACTAGCCAGATAATACAAGGAAACGACATATAGTGATTTAATAAGTGAAGAGTCATGCAAGGTTTCCTCAGTTCATAGATTTAAAAATTGCTTTTGATATGGAAAATTATAAGATGATAAAACTGTTGAAAAGTCATGTAGAAGTTCTTCAGTTCATCGTCTATGTCCACTCATATGTTTTGTAAAGTGTGCACCGCCATTGTGTGGTTTGATAGAAGTTGATTTTTTTTTATGTTCTCTGTGTTGACATTATAAGAGGACTTATGAATTTCCATTAAAAAGAGGCAATCTCAGATTTTCTCAAAGTTTTTCAGATTTTTGGTTAATCACCACTTCGCATATGAAGTGGTGACTAACCAACAACCACCGACCTAGTGATTTAACTTTAATTTAAAGTTTTAATTCTATATTTTAATTAACCAATCAAAAATAATTCACAACACAACAGAGTTAATGAATTTACTATTTATTTAATTTTCTTCACATTTTTCATATTGAATTAACTAATTGTTGAATAAAGAACTACCTACTTCTTTATCTTGTGATTTGATAATTGAATTTTCATTACCATTTTCATCGAAAATATTGAACTGATGAATAAACCACACACATTTATGTAGTGAATTCATAGATTATGGAACCACCATGTTTTTCATCATCTGGGTCGGTGAATAAACAACTTCCAAAGAAGTAGTGATTTTGTTGGCGATTTTGCATCGGATTTTCAGCATGTGCTTCCCGCCTAGGACATGCCCTTGTTAATTTCATCAAAGGAATCAGCTGAAAAGTGGACGGTGCAGCTGCCATTCCTCAAGGAAAAAGCTGATTTTTCCTCAATGAATTTTTGAATTTTTCCCGCTGGGGAGCTACTAGTCACACATACATCCATAAAACTAACACTATGATACAAATGCTACTAGTTCTACTAGCTTGTCTAAGCCCCGGGTATACTACGTATATCGCAAGTAAAAAACAACAACACAAAATGAAGCTGGCAACACCAAAACATTTTGCAGCATTCAAATTGACACAAATAGCAAAAGCCTACACGAAGTAATCAAACAAGACAGCATTCAAATGACATTTGCATACAAGCCAAATTGCACTTTAGGAAAGCTTTTTATGAACACGAAAGAACCAGTAAAAAAAGAACAACTGAAAGGTACTGAAAATAACAACTGTGATATGATGTATATATAAACGCCGCCGCCGGGCCCTCGGAGTGAGGATAGCCGAATAGAGAGCAGACATTAGGAAGAACAAAACATTTCAACAGGCTTATCTTAGCACATAGAAGTAACCAAGCACACAGCTGATTTTGATAATGTCAAAATATTGGACAAGTAGAAGAGGGGAAATACTAGAAAGCTTGAGAATACAAGAAAGACTGACCAAAGCAATGAACACGAAAGAAGACAATAACAACACTAAGTCAAACTACAGTGTGGCACTGAAGAAAGTTCTGTGATATTAGCATTTAAGTTCTTGTCTGTTTTTAGGCCTTATTTATTCGCCTTCCATTAAGTTTAAATTAGAAATTGATCGATTTTAGATATTTGAATTTATTCACTCCTTTAACGATTTAAAATGAAGTTTCCTCTATTAACTAATTGTTTAATTAATTTAAAATTGATTTTAGCTAAAACGACAAAATCCACTTTTTAAGGGGGATATTTCGCCATAATAGAGAGTTAACGAACTGTTTCCTTTTATTCACTCTCAATTAGCGTTGACAGTCGATATTTTGTTTGCTTTTTTTATTTGTATTCATAAAGTGTGATGTGGGAAACAAAAGCAAACAAGATTTGAAAAAAATCTACACCTATTTTAATGTTTTTAATGCACTGAATACGAATCAGACCTCAAAATTACCAAAAAAAAAATACCCTATAACGTTTGGTTTTTGAAATTCTCCAATATTAAAGTGGAAAAAACTGTTTTGCAACGATTTTTCATTGCAATATAGCGAAAAACATAAAAAAATTATTTAGGGGGTAAATTTTTATGTGTACCAAAAATATTCCGAAAAGAAGGTATAGTTTGTATTTCCACCAGAAGGGTTTTTTTCAACTTTGCGGGTTTTTGTTATTCAAATCACACTTTCAGATTACAAACAAAAGAAGCAAACACAAAACTGCCTGTCAATGTTAATTGAGAGTGAACAAACAGATACTATCTTAAACTTGATTTAGTGCTAAATTGATAGTTCATCAGTCAAAATAAAACAAAAATCCTAAGGATACTTTTTAAAAGCATATAAATTTAAAGCAGCAATTTAAAGCGAGCCCGTTAACTAAAGGCGAGTGAATAAATCAAAAATTAATGAAGTGTTCTTAATGAAAATTTTATATTAAACGTGATGTTAGTTAAAACGACACAATTCAAATTTTAATGGACTGTGAATAAATTGGCCCTTAGTGTTAATTTATTTATTTAATTGTTTGTTGTTTATTAATGTACAAAATCAACGTACAACAAAAATTTTCGGTTTTCCTATACAAATAATGTAAACAAAAAGTAAGAAAATCCATGTATGAAAATTGTTCATTTTCCAATAAGATGTGTTATTTTAATATTTAAAGAAAAATGGCATATCTTTAGATAAATGATCGGATGTTTATTTCAATATAAAGAGGAAGGTATGCCATTAATAATGGAAAACAATATCAGCCAAATGGCCACCACGGCTACGCTATATCCTTTTCATTAAATTTTACATCAACAAATCGCAAAGCGGCTGCTGTATGCCCTCAATAGCTTTACGAATTCCAACTTTGAAGTCTTGAATCGGCCGGCGCTGGGCAATTGACGTAGACCTTTTCTTTCACGTGGCCCCAAAGGAAGAAGTCGCAAGGTGTTCACTCACAAGAACTCGGTGGCCAATTGTGATCACCTCTTCGAGAGATAACACGGTCCGGAAACTTTTCCCGTAAAAGATCGATGGTTTCGTTGCTTATGTGGCACGTAGCGCAGTCTTGTTGAAAGTAAACGTTGTTCAGATCGATACCATCCAATTCCGGTCATAAAAAATTATTAATCATCTCTCGATAGCGCAATCCATTCACCGTAGCTGTTGCTCCAGCCTCATTTACGAAAAAGTAAGGTCCAATGACCCCCGCGGGCCATAAACCGCACCAAACAGTTTCTCGTTGAGGATGGAGAGGCTTTCAACAAAAAATGTTGGGTTTTCTGATCCCCAGATGGGACAATTTCGCGTGTAGACGTAGTCACCGAGGTGGGAATGGGCCTCATCAGTCAAGATGATATTCATGCATTTTTTATAGGGAATTTTAATAATTTCAATGCGTTGTTGAAGCGTGTATCGTTCCATTTCTACTTGTCAAATGTCAAAAAATTACAGCTTCGAAAGTGACAACTACCGAAATAGCGGCCTATTCAAAATAACACCTGTTATTGTTTTCAGCTAAATAAAATTCCTTGATAAAGTTAGAAATTTTTTTTTTATATGAAACAAATGTAATTTGGATGGCCCTGATCGCTTCAACTATTACTGCTATGATCTTACAAAAGAGGAAAAGTTGAAAAGTTTTTGACACGTCAGCATTCGAGGCAAGGAGGAGTAATGGTTTGGAGAGCCATTTCGTTCTGTGGGGCGTTCGATTTGGTTTTCGTTTCCAACAAAATGTAGAAGGTTCCCTACAAAGGTCTTTTGCAATCAGCCTTCCCCGCTATGATAGTAGGTACTGTTTTTTTTTTTTTAATTTTAGATGTTCTGCACTTAAGTGCAGAATTTTAAGTGCAGTATTTTAAAATAGCTCACCGAAGAGTTGATGTGCTGGCTTTTTCTTTTATTTTGCTGGTGGAGACAGCTGAATTTGACAGGATTCGGAGGTGTTAAGCGGTTTTTGTCCTCCCTTGTAATTTGTACCGTAGGCAACACTGTTTTTAATATAATTTCTTACGACATGGTTACTTCGGCCTATTTTTTGGCAATACTTGTCATGGAAAACCCTTCGGAATGCAACGCGTCAATTTTTCCTTATTCTACCCCGGTTAATACTTTTTCTTTTCCCATTTTGGATTTAAATCAATAGCAAATACTCCTTACAGATCGCGACCAACTTACTAATTTAACGTGTGCGTTCATGTGAACCAAAAAAACAGCACTTTTTTAACAGCATAGGCAAAAAAGAGAAAAAATACCCGCTGACTTCCACTCACCTGCCATTTGTTTATGTTTTTTGTTGACATCTTAATAATCTTTCAAATAAATGCAATTGTTTGATAATAATTGTTACACACACTTGCAAAAAAATTAAATTTATGTAAAAAAAAAAAATGAGTGCGTCTAATCAAGTTGAGAGTACTGTACTTAAATTATGTTTTTTCATAAATTTTAGATTGGTGAATTTTAAAAATGTTCTTATAGTAAATAAAGCAAATTTTTTTTTTGTTGGATTCCAAAAATAGGGGGGGGGTCAAAAGAAGGATTTTTATTTAATATCATGAAAATCCTTTTTTAAGCTGTAAAATTTTTTATTACGGTTATTTTTACATGAAATCTTGGAACAATTATTACACTTGGCCCCATTTTTGTATTTCGGGTTTTTGGAAAGGGGGCCGTGGGTTGTTTTTTTTTTGGAAATTTAATTAATTATAGATAATTGCTAAATGAACCAAGCTTAGTTTTTCAAAATGTTGGTATTTTGAAAAGGGGATCAGTTTCAAATTTAATTTCTTGGAACAATTTTAAGAACATTTTTTGAAACCTGAAAAAAATATTAAAAATTGGAATTTCGAAAAAAGGGGGGCTAGAATTTTGTTTCGAATTTTACCCATACCTTTGAAAATTTTGAACATACAGGTCCAAAAACTTGGAACAATATTCACAACAACTAGAAGAATCTGGAACAACTTTTAAAATTTCGATTTTTGAAAAACGGGGGGCTAGGTCAAAAGCAGTTTTTTGGGTCAAAAACACTCATTTTGAATATTTTTCAAAAAAAGAAAACAACAATCCGGAACAAAGCGGCAACAACCTGGGATCACTTTCGAAAAATTCCAAATTAAAAAAAATGTTGGGCTAACCGCTATCCTTCAAAATTCCGAATTCTATTTTATTTTAACTTAAACATAAACATATAGCTTACCTTTATGGAAGGCATTTACTAAAATTGCTAGTAAAAACAAAGGAATCGGCCGAAACAAACACAATTTTATTCCACAAAAGTATTATATGCGTGTCGTGATAGAGAAATTACTCAGGTGGGTAGACAGACAGCGACTAGAAAGCCGGGTGCAGGTTCCAGGACAACAAACAATGAATATGTGTAGGTATACAATATATTATGTTAGTGGTAAATGGTAAGGATTTAGTTTAGTTTGTTTTTATGACTTTATTCTATAAATTTGAAAGTTAATCTTCCTCTTTAAAATTGGACATAATATAAAGGTTTTTTTTTTTGAGGGTACTAATCTTCTTCTTCATTTAACCGGCGATTGTCATGATCTCGAGGGGGACCACAACTCTCCCACTCAACTGCTTCACCTATCTTTTCACTTGTGGGGTTCGCCGGGTTGTCCTCAGAAAACGTCGACAGGCCTCCCGGTTACAGGTGTCGTTGTAGTTGCTTCATCCAGGAGTTTTTGCGCCTGCCTTTCTTCCGCGATAGTGTTGGAACGTTTTGTGCTATTTTCTTTTGAACTGGGTTCTCATGGCATCTTCTTTGTACAAGGCAAGTTGGTCATGCTGTATTTTGTCCAAGATGGTATTTTTGACGTGTAGGCTTCCTCGGATTCTCTTGCTTCTTATTTGATCGCGCTTTTTCACACCTGCTGTCATGCGAATTATCTTCATTGCAGCTGCCGTCAATTTACTCTCATACTTCTTGTACATTGTCCAACACTGTGAACCGTATGAGCGAATAACTGCCGTGTAGCTCAGGGGGGCATTCTTCTATCACAGAAGATGGCAGAGTTTTCCCGCCACTTCATCCACCCTATGCTTACGCGATGTCTGATGTCGTCATCACAAGATCCTTCGCTATTGATCATTGATCCAAGATATTTAAACTTTTCGCACTTGGGAAGCACTGTTCCATTCAAATAGATGTCCGGAATAGGTCTTTGTGGATAAGAAAATGGACAGCATAGGTACTCGGTCGTTTAAGCGCTAATGCGGTATCCATTTCCCTCCAGAACATCCACCCATACATCAAGTACTCGTTGCAAGGACACAGGATCTCCACTTATGATGGAATCATTCAGAGTAGCTGAGCACAAATATGCACGTCTGCCAGCGCGATTCAGAGGCTTAATGGGGTGGGAGGGGGTCAAAGTTGTCAAATTTTGGTAAAAAAAAATCAATGGGTACAGGGATAGCGATTTTTTTATTTTGATACTTATGTATATAGGGAGCAAAATCCAAAATGGCAGATGAAAACAGTTGAGGCTAACACCGCGGCAGACGTGTTTGAAAATTGCACTGTTAAACCAGAAAAATTGCATTACTTCTGCCCCAAAAAATCCAAATAAATATTTTGAAATGCAATTATCTTTATTTTATCATGAAAATTGTTATTTGAGGTTGATTGTCAAAAATATTGTGTTTTAACCTATAACTCCGAAACGGTAAGTGCTGCCGAAAATCATTTCATACAAAACTTCCAGATCATGTTGTCCGCCAATAAAGTAAGTAATAACAATTCTTTTTCAGAAAAGACTACTCGGCGATCGATAATATCTTCACTTTGACCAGTATTGCCCAAACTTACCTAGAGAAAAAAGGAACAAAACTTTTTGCATTCTTCGTCGACTTCAAGGCTACATTCGACTCTATAGATAGAAGATCTCTCTTCTTAAAGCTCGGCAACGTAGGTTTGTCGTCCAAAATAAACAGAATAATACAAAACCTGTACGAAGAAAATTCAACTTCAGTTTGGATGGAAACAGACTGTTGAAGACAAGGATGTCTTCTCAGCCCTCTATTATTCTCGATATTTTTGGATGATCTGGTATCATTTCTTCCTGGGGAAATCGACTATAAAGTTACTGGGATAAAGCTTTTTCTCTAAGCCGATGACATCGTTATATTCGCCCAGACCACAACAGTGATGCATATCATGATAAATGAGCTTTATAAGTACTGCACTTTATGGAATCTCAAAGTAAACATCAATAAGACAAAAATCATGGTGTTTAGAAATGGAACAGGAGGTACGCAAGTTATGTATAAGACACATTCCTCCCCATCATTACTAGATATCCGGTTTTATCCTTTAATTCTTTATATGGGAAATCTTCTATTCCCACACTATATTTCATAATT
The DNA here is from genome assembly GCA_949320155.1 of Melangyna quadrimaculata. NCBI lineage: Eukaryota > Metazoa > Arthropoda > Insecta > Diptera > Syrphidae > Melangyna > Melangyna quadrimaculata. Next base: position 57,712,220 of record OX439483.1, on the reverse strand, counting down.
TGCACATTCCTTCACGGAGCAGACTGTAATATGAATATCATTTTAATGTTTGGTCATTTTTGCTGACTTAACGTAATAATCAATGCATCTGCTAATGTACCTTGGAAAATTTCTCAGTGAGTTGATTTCAATCCGTAGAACCGTTAAGACGTGTTTGACAATAAAAAGTTTACGCTTAATAAATTGTATTTTTGTTTATTTTTTTTTTATAAACCTTTCGGATCGCGAAAACAAATAAATCGCACGAGAGGAAAGGTAGACTTTGGAAAATGAAAAGAGATAGAAAGAGTCAAACAATACAAATATCTAGGAGTAATCATCACGCCAAATTGTCTTTCTAGATGACTTAGGAAGATGAGACTAAGTGCATTCGTTTGTCCACCGGCTGTTTAAGATTATCCATAAAAAATAATCATTTTTCCACCCTTAGGTCAAAAGTTATTCAACATTTCTCTTTTAAGCAACATTTTTTTTACCAAAATCGTTTTAATCCCAATCGTTTGTCCAGGTTAGTCCAGCAAAAATTAAAATTTTTAAGACCATCGTCGTTCAAAAGCTATTCAACATTTCGTTTTTATAGAAAAACGATTATTTTGTATGGATAATCTTAAACAGCCGGTGGACAAACAAATGCACTTAGTCTCATCTTCCTAAGTCATCTATTGGGGGCAGTAGATGAGTTTTTTGATTTTGGGGAGTTGCTATAAATAAGAAAAGCTTAATAACTTTTTTCCTGAGGGTGGAAAAACGATTTTTTTGGTTGGACAACCGATGGACAAACGATTCTGATAAACGCCACCCAAAAATGTTGACTTCGGGGTTCCCACTTCACACAGCTCAACTTAAATGCAAGAGAGGATACAAATCACTTCATTGGAGTTTGCCCAATCTTAAATAAGATAAGAAGAAACCACTGAGGTAAAAACAACTTGTCGCAACCAGAAATTATTTCAATTCTTAACGGGGACAACTGGATGAATCCTTACAACTTTTTAAAACTTGCTCTAAAGTACAGGCAACGAATAATTAATGAAGAATTCTAAATCAAATTATTAGGTATATATTAAGAGGTTATAATTGTTATGTAAATACTGATTTCTTTTACGAGCTGACGGCACAAACCAATGCTTCTATTGTGAAAAATGTAACATTATTGTTCAATAAATCACATATTCTATTCTAGCCTACTCAGAGTATGAAAAGTACAACTTCCATTTTAAATGTAAGAAAAAGATCGATATTTGACGACACGTCTAATACGACGCGTGACGACACTTCCATGTTGAATTGTAGAAGAAGATCGATATATGACGACACGTCAAAAATTTCGGTTTGCTGTTATTTTTATTAAATTTAAGCTGCGTCGCAGTAGTGGCTCCAACACACTCATCTTAAAATTTTATGAATATTCATTTTATAACCATTATTTTCTGACGAATAAAAACCCTTATCTGCCTAGGGTATTTTACTCCCTCCGCGTACAAGGGTGGAGAAGGGGTCAAAAAATTAACATATTCCTATGGCTTTAAGTATTCTTAATCCAACGAGACATTCCACGATATCAATCGATGTCTGGTTCTCGATTTATAGGCTAATTTATGTGAAATTTCGTGTTAAAACATGGTCTGAAGGCAACCCTTATATCTCCGGTCTGCCAGTGTTGCAACCATGGCAACACTTCTTAAACGTAAACTAAGAATGTGGACTATTAGTGTACCAAAGCCCATCCCGTCAGAATGAAGTGCAAGGTTGGCTCCCTTAACGCCCTATCTATAAGGAATTTAAGCAATTAAACAAATTAATTTCATATACTTTTTTCATATACATTTTTTTTTTACACAAATATTTAAACAATTTGTATTTTTCGGGGAACAAAATCAATTCTCTTAATAACTAAAATCCGTCAGGAATGGCTCTCATTTTAATAACATTTTTAAAGAAAATTGCAGACTTCTTGAGAGTGCGGTCTCTCGCCGGGCTAGCCATATCTACTGAACAAATTCCATATTTTGCTCTAAAAATAGAGTTAAAACATATCAAAACAATGATCGGAAATGAGTTTTTTTTTTTTTTACTTACGTATATCCTTTATCCCATTCAAAATTATCAAGCAAACTCCAGGCAGTATAAGAAGTTACATTACTACCATCATTGATGGCATTCAAAACTGCCTGCAAGTGGCTCTTATAATAAAGAACACGATTATTGTCCTCCAGTTCACCTTCATCAGACCAGCCATTTTCTGTGATCTTAACTTCTACATTGTCGTAATGTTCACGAATCCACCTTTGGTACAAGCAATAAATACAATTCTTGCATCATTCCATCATTTATATAAATGCATAACTTTTTTAACTCACTTCAAAATACCTTCCAGTCCCTCTGGAACACAATATAACGTTCTTGTATTGGCCTTTAGCCACTCAGGGTCAACAGTTTCCTCGATGTCATAATCTCTTTCCCATGATGGATTCTCACCAATAGGTTGAGTAGGGCGCTATACATATCTTGAAGTGTATTAATTCAATCCAAGAAAATCAAAAGTTCCTCGAATAAAAGTTCTCCAATATTCATCAAGTTGAGGCAGACGGGAACTTCGTCTTCCTTCAGCCAGACTGTTCTTGGCAATGTCATCTACCACAACCTTGGGGAATCCTCCAGACTTACTGTAAATTGCATTCGCAATGATTCCTAGCTAATGTAAGATATAGTTGCAGGCGATCTTAAGATATTTTAAATTTAACAAATCAAAACTAACTTTAAATTCCACTGCACGGTCCACGTCATCTTTATTATTGGTTTTTGAAAAAGAAAAATACGTGCTGAGTGTAATTCCCATTCGTCCATGTTGTTTTCGAACGAAGTTTGATTGGTAAAGACGATAGGTAGCAGCATGTGCCTTGAGAATATTGTTAAAGCAAAGATATTCACCTACTCCAGAAGCATGAATTTGTGGCGGTGATACTCCAATTCCATATCCAAGCTTACATATATTAATTGGTTCGTTAAATGTTATCCAGGTTTTTACCTAAATCATAATTCATTAGAAAATCAGAGCGTTTTTCTTTGTCTAAATTTTTTATTTTTATATAAAATTATACAACTTACTCTGTCACCGAAATTTTTAAACAATTCTTCAGCATAAAGAGTGAAATAATTTACAAAAATCGTATTGGCAAAACCACCAAGTTTTTGAACTTCCACTGGTAAATCATAATGGTACATGGTGACCATAGGTTCAATGCCATTTGCCAGGAGCTTATCGATCATATTGTTGTAATAATCGATGCCTTTTTGATTTCTCGACGAAACATCACCATTTGGGAAGATTCTTGTCCACGCAATAGAAAAACGATAATGGTCAACCTTAAAAAGAAATTTAAGAAATTTTGAGAAATTTATTTATTTAAGATCAACAACGAGTGAAAACCGCCCCGCGGTCTGGCACTTATGCACATCCCCAGACAAATTCCGATCGATGTTGAAAAAGTAATAACGAGGTTCTCAAGAACCGGTCCCACCAAAAAATTAGATTTTATTATTTAAGAACTGCATACCATGTACATAATATTCATACGTACATAAGGTACACTATTTAAATTAATTTATTTATAGTTTTTTTTTTACATAATAGTTCATATTTAATGCTTTAAGCTAAGCATACAGAACTATATTTAAAGAGACTAACTTCAATGAAATAAACAAAAATTGCTCTTTTTATATTTGATTTTGAGTTTATATTTAATATTTTTAAGATAGACATACAGATAATGTCCCCCTGACCGAAATCCTGGATCCGCGCCTGTATACATATAAATATATATTAAGTCCCACAAGTATATTAATATCGCTCAATTTAATATCCCAATTATCAAATGAAAACTGTTTGCCCAAATACTTTTTAAATTGCTTACATATTATTTTATTAGGCGTGTTTTATTGCAAAAGCTTCCATGGTACAGTACGATTTTACATGCATTACAAATACAACATCGCTAGTAGCTCTACAGCCGATAAGAAGCTAAAGTAGAAGCCTACTGTGGATAGATTTTTGGCGTTTATTCGAGCCTCTATTCTACTTTAATTTCTTATCGGCTTTAGAGCTAAACGGGCGATGTTGTGTTTTTAAATTGTAATGCATACAAGTCGTACTGTACTATGGATGGATTTTGCAATAAAAAACACGCCTATTATTATCAAATCTTCTTATTAGATGTCGCTTATCAACTAAAATCGGTTTATTAATGATATTGTAAAATTGGTTAAAAAAAAAAAAAAAAAAAACAAAATAAAATATTTTATTAGATGATTTATGAATTGAAATAATCATGGATATAACAATGGTGTGACCTTGTTGTTTCAATACAAATATTCACTAGATGACTAGATTATGGTTTGGTCAATATTTCCTAACATATTGGCGTCATTTTTCAATAAGAAGATCAGAAGGGGAGACAAAATTCTTGCATCGACGGAGAAAACCTAAACACTTAGCAGCATTTTATGGCGATGTCAAATATGTGGTTGTTCCATAAAAGGTGGTCTGTGACACACATACCGGGTACTGAAAGCTGTTCAGTTTCCTTGATGCAAGTGCCGCTCATGGAAAGCAGCATTAGGGGTGGGTTCCAATTTAACGACAGGAGACAGCATTGAGTATAAGAAGCATTAAATTCTACACGGTTTCTTTTTCGACAATATTGTCGAGATCAGAATTTAATGTGCTTATCATACGCTGCCGTTTCCGGCAAACCCGGCGAACCCAACAAGTAGAACCTTCGGCGAAGCAGTTGAGTGGGAGAGTTGTGGTCCCCCTCGAGATCATGACAGCCGCCGGTAAAATGAAGAAGAAGAAGATCATACGCTGCCGTTCAAGTTCCACAACCGAAGGACATGGATGTTAATCTAGAAACGAATATGAAAAGCTGATGGTACTGTCGTCAGCAAAACACTTTAATGGATTAGAAGTTTCAGATTAAAGATCATTTATGAATGTAAGGAAGAGAGTCGGAGACAGAACGGAGCCCTGGGCACACCAGCATTTATTTGGGGCATATCAGACTTGAAACCGCCCAATACAACTTTGTATTGAGCGGTCCGAAAGGTAATTTCTAAATTCTTATCCAACGAAGAACAGATTCATTGACACCAAATGCATGTATTTTCGATAAGAGAGCTTGATTCCAAACTATATCAAATGGTTTTGAAATATCAAGCGCAATAATCTTACTTTCTTATAGTTGTTTGAGATTTCAAAATGCATCTCCTTCGACTGTTTTGATCGTGATGATTTGTTAATGAAACAATTTCATTTCCTTTTTCCACGTTTCGACGGTGGTTGCCATCTTCTTCCGGGGATCTTTTATTGACAAAAATAAATTGAATATATTATACACATGAGAACATTTGGTGTAACACTTAAGCAAACTTTTACATTAGGTAGATGTTTACAATTTAAATAGATAAATAAACAATAAAAGTAGAAACAATAAATACATGACAATGTATTGAAAACTGTAAAGACAATTTGAAAAATAAAATTCTAAACAAATAAAAAATTGTTGTGAAATAATAAAATTACTTTGAAAAAACACTTCAAATGAAGTTTTGTCGGCTTTAAACTGTCAGAAATTCTGCCAAGTCACTAATGAGCAGTAAACCTTCTTCATATCATAAGTAAACCACTTCATATCATAAATAACAAAAACAATATGAATCGTAAACAAGACAGCCAAAATATTTAATCGGTTTACTGCTCATTAGTGACTGGCCAGAATTTCTGACCGTTTAAAGCCGACTAAACTTCATTTGAAGTGTTTTTTCAAAGTTATTTTATTATTTCACATCAATTTTTTATTTGTCTAGAATTTTATTTTTCAAATTGTCTTTACAGTTTTCAATACATTGTCATGTATTTATTGTTTCTACTTTAATTGTTAATTTGTCTATGTAAATTGTAAACATCTACCTAATGTAAGTTTGCTTAAGTGTTACACCAAATGTTCTCATGTGTATAATATATTCAATTTATTTTTTTCAATAAAAGATCCCCTGAAGAAGATGGCAACCACCGTCGAAACGTGGAAAATTGAAATGAAATTGTTTCATTAACAAATCATCACGATCAAAACAGCCGAAGGAGATGCATTTTTAAATCTCAAACAACTATAATAAATTAACAAATTGCTCAAGAACTCAACAACAAGTAATCTAACTTTCTCCAAAACGATATAAAGATTTGTGCCACGTTTTTCAACTATACCCAAAGCTAGATATGACGTTTTTTTTGTCAAGATCACTTTTAATTCTATATAAGTATTTTTCAATTTTACAACTAACTTACCTTCAAATCCTTTAATACTTTTAAGTCCGCATCGAACCGGTGATATGAATCCGCTGCAACATCACCATTTGATCTGTCAGCAATTTCATGTGGTTTTGTGTGTGTATATTCATCCCAAATTGATGGACCTTTACCGTCTACATTCCAAGCACCCTCTATTTGATATGCTGATGACGCTGCACCGAAACTCAAGTTTTTTGGAAATTTATTTGAATTTCCTTTTGGACGAAGCGTACAATTCTTAGCCTCAACTAAACCAAAAGCACTATTTTGCAAACAAGAAAAAAATAATAATTAGACAAAATCTATAACCAAATTAGAAATCAAATTTTACGTACGCAAGAAGGCCAACAATTATTACAAACTGAACCAATAACCACATTTTTATGTTGTGTTATTTGAAAGTCAATTACATTTTTTGTATTATATATATACTTTTGATTCTGAATTTGCAAAACAGAAAACAAGATAAAATGTATTGATCGATAAGATTATGGTTTAGAATTTATGAAGGCAGTAAAAAAGCATCAAATAGAAGCATGAACATCTTTTAATAAATGATGCATGTTTCTGCTTCAGGCTCGTAGCCAGCATTTTGTTTCGGGGTGTGGCTTGCTCTAAGGACTAACTTGCAATTCTATAAACAAAGAATATAAAACTATGAACATAATTATTTTTGATGTGTAAGGATCTTAGCTCACGGTATGGGTAAAATTGAAAGTAGGATAGCCATAGCCACGGACACAGCATTACATATCCGGACCGCACCATTTTGCTTAGGGGCCAGTTATAGCTATCATTGAAAACCATAATTGAAAAAGTTAACTGTTGATTTTGAGACCTTTCGAAAGTTTAATCATTGAATATTTAAATGCAGAAATATAGCTTACGACTTCAAAATTATTTCTCCTTCAAAAAAAATTCATTTTGACCCATATGTTCCCCATAACGTAACTTTTAATTTTTCAATGATGAACTACCTTACCAATGATCATTGAAAAAATTAAAAGTTACGTTATGGGGAAGATATGGGTCAAAATGACTTTTTTTTTGAAGGTGAAATAATTTAAAAGTCGTAAGCTATATTTCTGCATTAAAATATTCAATGACTAAACTTTCGAAAGGTCTCAAAATCAACAGTTCACTTTTTCAATGATGGTTTTCAATGATAGCTATATCATTGAAAACCATCGTTGAAAAAGTTAGCTGTTGATTTTGAGACACTTGGAAAGTTTAATCATTGAATATTTTAATGCAGAAATATACCTTACGACTTCTAAATTATTTCTCCTCCAAAAAAAAATCATTTTGACCCATATCTTCCCCACTTCGTAACTTTTAATTTTTTCAATGATCATTGGTAAGGTAGTTCATCATTGAAAAATTAAAAGTCATTTTATGAGAAAAGTTGAGCCAAATTGAATTTTGTTTTACCTAGAAATAATTATTAAGTCAATTAGCTTTACTTTTGCATCAAAATAATCATTTATTTTTTCTTCAAAATCTCTCAAAATTGACAATTAATATTTTCAATGATGGTTTTCAATGATAGCTATAACTGGCACCTTACCGAAAATGTTTGACTCATAGAAGCCAAAGATTTGTGCATTGAATAGAGTAAATTGAGGTAATGTGGTACAGGTCGGTAATGTGGTAAACTGAGGGTAAAAATTTGATTTAAAATTACTATCGTATTTGATTTAAAGTATGTATTTTAAATGAAGTGGATCATTTTTAATTTTACGTTGAAACAATGTTAATTTGAATATGCGACGTAATTATAAGAGATTCAACCTAGTTTCAAAGTAAAACGTATTTATTTATACCTTGTATTGTAATCAACTTTTGTACCTTTACATTCCGTTCAACGTTGTTTTAAAGTGAGACGTTATAATTTTTACGAGAACGAAATCATGGTCGTCCTATTTATCGATACCAACACGGGGAAGCATTTTATATTGCCGCCTTTCAAGGGATAAATTTTCTTCCTCTGCATCATCTTCGCTGCTCCAAAAATATGACGCCCTATTCTCCCAGAAGTAGGTAATTTGCACGAAACATTTTTTTATTTTATTATTTCAATTAAAACAGAGCTCTATTTCTATTTAATTATTATTTATTTTAAGATTTTTTTCCTTTCGATGTCAAAAGCGAAAAGTTTACACAACTGAATATCATGAATGAATAAACAGAAATGGTGAAAATTCTTTTAATCGTTTAATCGCTAACTTCTACTGTTTCGTTGATCAACTCTAGAGTTGAAAATCAAAAGTTGAAAACGTCAACTTTGAGTGAATAAAAACTATTTCTCAAGTTGACTGTAAAAATCCCAAAGTTATGTTCAACTTTGAGTAAATAAATTAGGCCTAAGTCGTTTTCAAATTGGCGCTAGTGTAACGATTTTTTTTTAAATAAAGGGAACCATCCTGATGTTGGCTCCTAGCAGTCCAGGTATAACAGGTCGATGGTTTAAGTAATGTGCAAGAAGCATAATACAAACGTCAAAATTAATCCACTTGTTTAAATCTAAAACGAGCTCCTAAGCAGGTTAAATTTTGACGTCTGTATTCATCTCAGTAATGTCAAAATTTAGCCATGGGATCAAATTCAACGCACTTTTAACGCAATTAACACACGGCCTAAGATCCACATTTAAAGTGCACTCAAAATGAAACGTATTCATTTTACATTGCGATCCACTTTTGTGGCTTTTAAACTGCCATCAACGTAGTTTCAAAATGTTGCATGGATAAGTAAACCTCAATTTGTTTGTATTTGTAAGTTTAATATAAAACATTTCGAGAGCGCGTTATAGTTTTTCGAGGTAACTTCCTCTCATTTGCGATGCACTTAGGAAGATAGTCATGGTGCATCTACATGTGTAGGTGGTCCAGAAAAATCGTTGTAGATTATTGTGTAATATCTCCAGGTTGGAGGAAATTTATCAGGTCGTTCAAAGTAGAATCGGAAACATTTTCGGATCATATTATCACAAATGCAGATGATCAAGACAGCTTTAAACTCACCTTACCTTCAAAATTAGTTTGGAAAGAAAGTCAAAAAGAACTGTATCAGAGTAAAGTTATACACTCCTTACAAAATCTAGTTGTTCCAACCCCAGTCCCAGGGGACTTTTTTGACTCTCATTATACAAAAAGCACGTCCTTACCCTGAGGCCGCACGAGACAGTACCGGTTTACAGTGGCGATGGCGTGGTGTCCATATTATACTGAATTGGAACTAAATTGTTTTGCATCCTGTTTTTCATTAGTGTTGTACTGTTCCTCTTTTTGTTCAACTACCGCGAAAGAAAATAAGACGGAATAACACGGTGGCCGCGGTGTTATTTTTAGTTAGTTTGTTCAAAATACTGTGAAAAAATTGATATGGGTCGGGTAAAAAGCATATAGCTTGACTTCTACGGGTCCGATCTTCAAGATTTAGATCTTTTAAATGACGATAAAATAGTAGGCTAAATTTAAGTTAAAGTTGAAGCAATTTTAGGGTGTTTGGCGGATATTTTGAAAGGGAACGGGAGGAATCGTATGATGATCGAAAGCGTGCCGCGCTGGAGCGATGGTCGGTGACAAGAGATACACACACACAATATTATGGCAAGGTCATTTTGCAAGTGTAACATGTGGATTTGTATGTATCTAACTTTTTCAATAATTATGAAAGGAACAAGACGCCTTTTCTCGTCTTAATTTGTTCATGATGTTAGAAAAGAGTGATATGGCTCTAGTAAAAAGAGTATAAGTTGGGTTCTAATGGTCAGATCTTCAAGATTAGGATCTTAAAATCTCAGGAAAATAATCAATTCATCCCAAATTGATGGACCTTTACCGTCTACATTCCAAGCACCCTCTATTTGATATGCTGATGACGCTGCACCGAAACTCAAGTTTTTTGGAAACTTATTTGAACTTCCTTTTGGACGAAGCGTACAATTCTTAGCCTCAACTAAACCAAAAGCACTATTTTGCAAACAAGAAAAAAATAATAATTAGACAAAATCTATAACCAAATTAGAAATCAAATTTTACGTACGCAAGAAGGCCAACAATTATTACAAACTGAACCAATAACCACATTTTTATGTTGTGTTATTTGAAAGTCAATTACATTTTTTGTATTATATATATACTTTTGATTCTGAATTTGCAAAACAGAAAACAAGATAAAATGTATTGATCGATAAGATTATGGTTTAGAATTTATGAAGGCAGTAAAAAAGCATCAAATAGAAGCATGAACATCTTTTAATAAATGATGCATGTTTCTGCTTCAGGCTCGTAGCCAGCATTTTGTTTCGGGGTGTGGCTTGCTCTAAAGACTAACGTGCAATTCTATAAACAAGGAATATGGAACTATGAACATAATAATTTTTGATGTGTAAGGATCTTAGCTCACGGTATGGGTAAAATTGAAAATAGGATAGCCATAGCCACGGACACAGCATTACATATCCGGACCGCACCATTCAGGAAAATAATAATCTACAGATATATGTTAAAATAATTCATAGGAAAAATAATTGTATTTCGAATTTTATAACTTAAACAAATTTATTGAAAAAGTTTTTAAGTGAAAATTTTTTACTGACAAATCTAACATATTAGATGTCCGAAATTAGATTAAACGCATATCAAACCATTGATATTTCCATATATTCAACAAAATTTTTGGATGCTGTACAAATGTATTTATTTAATGGGATAACGATTGGAACTTTACAAAATTAGTGTTGAAAATTAACGTATAAAAACATTTAAATTTTCTTACTAATACATACAAACCTGAGCAACTTGCTCGTCAACTGGCTTGCCATTTTCGAAGCCAGTTGGGAAGCCAGTAGAGAAGACAGTGGCCTCGTTCAGACTTGTTTATAAAGCGATATAACCTGTGTTTTATTATCTTTTATCGGGATCTGGATCTAGATCTGGATTAACTTTTACACGTAATACAAAAACAATTTGGGATTCTGCTTTCTATCTGAATCTATTTCAAGATCCAAGAATTAGTTTTAATTCTCAGCACCAGGTGACCGCTTTTATTCCTAAATGTTGTCAGCACTGAGAAAAAAAACAAGATACAGATCCCGATAAAAGATAATAAAACACATACTTCAACTACTTTTCCATTTTTATTTTTTGTTTACATGTCAATTTGAAAACGTCAAAAAACTCAGGAATACCACAATCGAAATGCAAAATTTTTGTGGGATCTGGATCGTTTTATTATCACATGATGATCCATATGGATCTTGGTGGATAATAAAACGCGGCTATAGATAGCTTTTCGTTGAAAATTTAATGAAAAATTAAATATTTTTTCTACTACAACTTTAAATGAGGGGAGGGACCAAGAAATTTTAACATTTCCAAAATATGCAACTGTCAAATATGATTAAAGGATGGCTATGATTATGATCTCTTAAAAATCCTAATTTTTTGAGAGCATATTTTTTGCTTGAGAAAAGATGAGAATTTTGGGGATTTCGGGTGACATTTGGAACATTCTGATACCGATTTGTCAAGCCATAGACTGTCAAATTAAATTGAAAGATTGCTACGGAGATGAAACATTGAAAAACTTAAAGATATCTGAATTTTTTGAGATTAAATTTTTTGCGCAGGAAGAGGAGATTTTAGCGCCTTTGGGTGACATTTTGGAAAGAAATATTCCTCTTACGACGTTATTTAGTTTATTACCTATCTGACAGCCTATGATCTGTCAAATTCCATTTAGAGATGGCTACGATGATGATGGATTAAAAAACTTCCACAAAATCAAATTTGTTTAAAAATTATTTAAGAAAAAATCGAAATTTTTGAATTAGATGAAAATCAATCCACGTTACTTTGACGCGACAGAAAAGTCTGTCAATGCATCTGTCAACGCATTGGCAGTATTATACGTTGACCATCTGAAGACTTGATGCAGAATTCGACTTAATTTTTTGTGAAGTAAGAACAAATCGAAGTCCGATGCCAAAGCAAATTCAATATAAAAATGTGTATTTAAAATGCTAGATATGCTATCCTAGTGAAAACTAAACGTGACTGCAGATACTTGAAAGCAACTTGCTTACAAGTTGCGTGCCGCCTCCGTCACAGCATATTCACGTATACGAACTTGACAGTCAATCTATGTAGCCAACTGGCTTGCCAGTACTGGCTCGTGTGGCCGCAGGGTAAGGCAAAAACACAACATCATACAAATATAAAAAGCAATCGTTTTACAAAGAATGCTACACAGCTACAAAAAATGAAATTCCTCGACCGACTTAAACAAAACACTTACCAAAGAGTAAATGCTGGCAAACAAAAATTATAAACAACTATGAAAATCAAAAAAAGAGTATTTTTTCGATTGGCAGCAGAAAGGCTTTCAAACACATCTAATAGAAGAGATTTTTGATACAAGATCAACAAACTAAAAGGTCCGAGTATGATAAGTGGAATTAGATTCCACGTCACTGATCTTGCTGATTACTTCAAACTTCTTTTGAATCGCTATCCAGGACCCGATAATTTCTTGTATGCAGAGCCCACTTATTCGTAATAATTTTTTGGATCAAGAAATATCAATAAGTGACTTGCAAACTGCATTATTTAAAGCTTCAAACAATAAGGCGTCGCGCCAGGCCCTGATAAAATTCCAAACGAATTTTTAAAAACAGGCTCCTGAGTTCCAGTCAAAAATGTTAGAGACTTTCAACTACATTTAAGATACGGGTGATGTACCACAAACCTCCAGAGATTCTATTGTGTATCCTATCTTTAAAAAGGGAGACCCAATTTTGCCATATAATTAGAGAGGGATATGATTTATGAATTCAATAGCGAAGGTTTTCACTTCTATTTTGAATGAATGAATAGTAAAATGGGGTTTTAGTACACTGCTACCTTAAGATCTACTGTGCCCCCGTCTAGAGCTAGATGAGATCGCTCATTCTATAGCTCTTCCTCCAATTTTGTTTCTTTGAGAAACTTGAGTATTTGAATAACCTTTAGAGATGGTATTTCGCTCTCTTCTATCTGGTGGCGTCCTAGATACCTATGACTTTGTTGCACGAGTGCATCGCATTTCCCTAATATGTGGTCAGGTGTTTCCTCATGAGTGTCGCAGAATCTGCATGTGGCACTACTCACCAGCCTAAGAATACTTAGGGGTCTATCTAGTTCGCAGTGACCAGTGAGGAAACCGGTTATTATTCTGAGGTTATTCCTGCTTAAGCCTATACAGGATGTAAAGCGTTCTTGGTTGTAGCACCCAAGAAGTAGTTTCGCTTGCCTCAGGTGGGGGAGTTCTGTCCATAATTTGGAACTTTTGGCCTCCTCTTCTGTTTTGATTTTATTTTTAATCACATTTTCTCCTGTACCACAATAGGGCTCAGGACCCATTAAGGGTGTCGTTGCTCCTATTTTTGCCAAGGAGTCTACCTCTTCATTACACTGGACACCTACGTGCCCAGGTACCCAATGAAGCGTAACATTTTTATTTTCGCCAAGGTCGTTTAACCTATCCACGCACTCCCATACCAGTTTTGAACTATTAGCATAGGAGTTCAATGCCTTGAGTGCGGCTTCGCTATGCGACATAATGGCAATGTTTTGGTTACGGTAGTTTCTTTTGAGATTACGTTCGGCACGTTTTCCTATGGCATTTACCTCAGCTTGGAAAATGCTAGTGGACTGCTCCATCGACAGAGAAAGTTTGGCTCTTGGCCCAAAAATTCCTGCACCCGTCACTTGAGACGTTCTCGATCCATCGGTGTACCATTTGATGGCATTTGCATTGAGAGAGTTCACTGTTTCACCTACCCACTCTTTCTTGCTACTTAACTCCGTTCTGAATTTTTTCTCGAAGTTGTACTTTTTAGTCATGCCATCTCTTGGAATGTCAAGTAATCTTGATACTGAGGACCTGGAAATGGATTCTCTTGCCCTAATTCCTATACATTTTCCCTTCCCAGTACCTTCCGTGGCGAATATTAGGATGGCTCCCTATGCTGCGCTTTCTACCACCACATATACTGGGGTTAGGTGAAGGATAACCTCCATTTCTGTCAAGTTCTAATTGCTCTAGTAATGCATATGCATGCGAGCCTTTGAATTCTGTATAGTGATTTCCTAGTTGTTGCTAATTCGGTTCTTTTGTGCCATGCAACCGCACCATAGGTAATGATGGGCCTTACAATCATGGTGTACATCCATCTTATGATGTTTGGTTTGCAACCCCATGATTTCCCTGCAAGCCTCTTGCATATCATAAGGGCTTTTGTGGCTTTCTTGACAGTTATTTCGACATGTTTATTCCAGAGTAGTTTGCTTTCTAGTGTAATTCCCAGATATTTTACCTCCTTCTGGGTATCAATTACTTCACCAGCTAACCTGATAGTTTTCTTGCGTGGCAGAAGTCTTTTCTTAGTAAATTGTATGATTGTTGTCTTCGTAGGGTTTATGTTTAGTCCTACCGAAAGGCACCATTTCCTAGTAATTGTCAGTTTATATCACAAAGGGGGTTCTTCAAACTTCCCTAATGCTATTAAAACAATGTCATCGGCAAAGCCAATGCAGCGAATGCCTTGATAAGTAAGGCTTTCGAGTAGTTCATCAACTACAAGACTCCACAGCAAGGGTGACAGTAACCCTCCCTGCGGACATCCTCTTGTTGTGATGATTTTCTGAATCTTTTGCCCTGCGTGTGCTTCCGTCGTTCTTGTGCCTAGCAGCTCACTTATCCATCCATCCATTTCCTAACGAGTGCTTTATTGACAGCCTCATGCGAGGTGTTGTCAAAGGCACCATCAATGTCTAAGAAGGCACATAAGGCCGTTTCTTTGGCATCTAGGGCTTTTTACACAGTATTTGTGAGCTCATAAAGGGAGCTCTCGGTAGATCTGCCCGCCCTGTATGCATGCTGGCGATAGTTATGAGGCATTTTTATTAATACTTCTGATCTAATGAAGTTATCAATTACCTTTTCCAAAGTCTTCAGTAAAAAAGATGTTAAACTTATCGGCTTGAATGATTTTGGATGTATTGTATCTTTTTTCCCAATCTTCGGAATAAATATGACTTAAGCTCTTCTCCATAGACTTGGTATATGCCCATGTGAAATGCTACTTCGAAGTATGCTTATAAGGTAAGGCATTAATTCCTCTTTCCCTTTTTGTAAAAAGACTGGAAAGATACCGTCTACACCCGGTGACTTAAAAGGTTGAAAGGTACTGATTGACCATTCAATCCTTTGTCCTGAGCAGATAGTTGAAGCTATCTTCCAGTCTTCCCGGTTAGGTTTGAGAGGTATTCTCTCTATTGTACTTCCAGCCATTGGAAAACTACCCGGAAAATGAGTATTTAGTAGCAGAGTTAACCTTTGCTCCTCATCTTCCGTAAAGCTGCCATCAGACTTCCGAAGTGCTAGAGAAGTCAGAGCCTTCTCTTTTGCTAGAGCTTTGTGCAGCCTTGCTGCAGCTGCAGTTCTATTTTGCTATAACGCTTAAATAAATGGATAAACCTTAATGAGGTTCTAAGTGAGTATCAATCTGGGTTTCGAAAAGGATACTCTACAATCGATAACATTTTTACAAGTATATGCTCAATAAATTTCGACACCTAGTTTTATGTGCACCACATGTGAGATTATGGTATACCGCTCAATTTAAATTCATTTATTGGTTACACTTTTCCAAATAAGTATGGAAATATAAACAAAATGGTACATAAATTCTAATAATAATAGGTTACTTAGTATCGATATTTGATTAAATATAAATTTTTGGAAAGGAAAGAAAAAAAAAAAAAAACAAACAGCACATTATCGTGACTCGGTTATTATGCACATACATTTAAAAATGATTTTGCAGCTCAATCGGCTTTTAATAATTTACCAACCGCAAAAAAAAAAACACTGTTAAAATTAAAACCACCATCACGCAAAAAAAAAAAATGCATCACGTGATCAAAAAGCTTTGTATAATCCTGATAATTAATACACACATCGTAGTGTATTGTAAAGGTTTGCATATTTGTATATACACTACACACCTTCCACTATAGGTAGGTATATTATTGTAATGATTTAGAGTTTCATGATGCAGTTCTTCCGTAGTGCTTTTTTTTACAAATTGCTTACAGCCAATGGTTTTCATGGTTGGCATCACAGATTCGCATCATCATTAGGGTAATGGGTAAATATTACACTATATAGCCACTGGAAGGGACCCCCCCCCCCATTCCCTATCATTTTCATTCCACTATTAGATTACCGTCAACAACAACAAAAATTCGTAATATGTCCAATATTATAGAGGAAGATTAACTTTCAAATTTATAAAACCAAGTCATAAAAACAAAATAAACTAAATCCTTAGCATTTACCACTAACATAATAATGTATACCTACACAAATTCTTTGTTTGTTGTCCTGGAACCTGAACCCGGCTTTCTTAGTCCCTCACTGTCTACCCACCCGAGTAATTTCTCTATCATGACACGCATGTTATCCTTTTCTGGAATGAAATGCTTCTTGTTTCGGTTTATTCCTTTGTTTTTGCTTGTAATTTTAGCTTACCATAAGGGTAAGCTATATGATTTAATTAAAAGAAAATCGAATTTGCGATTTTGATAAAAACTAATGAAAAAGAGAAAATGAAATTATAGGCAGTAGCAGTAATAGAAAAATTATTTTGAAAAATTAGAAGTACTGAAAAAAATACAAAATAATGAGAAAAAATGGGCACGACGGGATCGCACAAACTTGCTCTCTTTAACGTAGCTTGAAGTTGTCAATGTGCATATGTATTGGTTCCATAACATTATGATATCATTAAAAACAAAGGACCTCTTACATACAAATTACTATATATTTGTTATTTAAATAGCTAAAACAGATAGAGCTAAACAAAAAAAGTATGTATTAATTTATGAAAAAAAAAATCTAAAATCGTTAGAGCGGTTTTCTTAAAAATTAATTTTTTATATATAAAAATTCTTGAACTTTTTTTAAATAAGATTTGGTGTGTCAGCTTTTAGAATTAAATAAAATACAATTTTACACAAAATTAAAAAAAATATTCATTGACCCGTTTTTAAAATATTGAATACTCAAAATAAGAATTTCAATATTTATTTGTTTAAATCCAAAAATTATTTTTTCAAAAAATTGTATATGCAAAATTATTAAAATTATAAAGGACATCCTATATAAAAATTTTGGTTGAAATCGGTGAAGCCGTTAAGGAGAAATTTCCAAATCAAAAAATCGGTTCTGTGTGGTACCGTTCATAACCATTATAAAAAAAATGTCTCCCAAATTATTAATTGTAGTAAATATAGTATTTCGCAGGTACCGTTATTTTTTGAGCTAAAAAAAAAATCAATTTCCCCTTTAGGTGATATAATTATGGTGATGGGAGACTTAAATGCCAAGGTTGGCACTGACAACACTGAGCTTAGGCATGTTATGGGAACACATGGTAACCGAAATGACAATGGCAAACGATTTGTCGATTTCTGCAACGCCAACGGCCTTGTTATTGGAGGGACCATGTTCGAGCATGAGGCGTGCCACAAAGTCAGTTGGGTGCCGACTGACAGACAAGCAACTTCAAACCAAATTGACCATTTCGCGATCAGTCGGCGTTTTAGAAGCATTCTCCAGGACGTCCATAACAGAACCATCTGATGGTTGCTACCGTAAGATTGCGTGAAGCTGCAGTTCGGAGATCCCAAGGAAACAATCGAATGCCCAAGTTTAATACAGATAGACTAAGGGATCCCGCAGTGCGCCAACAATTACCTTTCACAAGGATTGAACGCAATCAGCAGCACGGAAACCACATCCATCGAAAATCATTGGTGTGCTGTGAAAAATGTGTTCATATCCGGTGCTGAAAGTATAGTCGGCCGGGCGTAAGGAAGAAATACTGCTTGGCTTTCCGACGAAACTTGGGCAAGGATCGAAGAAAGGAAACACCTTAAAGCTCGCATCGCAGCTACCCCAGCAGCAGGGAGAAACAAGCTTGAGTCTACGTACCGCATGAAGATGAGGAAAGTTCACCGTAGTGTGCGACATGATAAGCGTAACTACATCAACGCATTGGCTACAGAAGAAGCCGCTAGTAGGTGTGACAGTCGGACCGTCTAGCTCAAAACGTGGAGGGAACACTTTTCTGTGTGGTTTTAAACCGTGTTTTCGCCAGTGAAGTGAGCCACCCGAAGTAACAATTTCCCGAATACGCACCGTACCCCCCAGTAAAGAAGAAACCATCACCGCCATCAAAGCACTGAAGAACAACAAAGCGGTTGGACTTGACGGTATTCCTGCAGAGCTCTTAGGACAGCCCCAACAACATCGAGGGAGCTACTGCATCCACTTATTAAGAGAGCTTGGCAGGCGCGAACGCAGGAGAGGGTTTTGGGGGTTCGTGAAAGCACTGGAGCGTGTAGGTTGAGGCAAAATAAAAGGACAATCATACCGGAAGGGGGTCTATATACCCCCGTTAAGATGGGAGGGGCAATTATCTAAAATAATGACTTGAGATAGAAACAACACTATTGAAAAACAATGGTAACACCCACAATATTCTCCTTTAGCATATCTTGAACCCGAGGAACCCATTCTTAAAATTAGTTTTTAAATAATAGTTTTTGAGAAACTGATTTTTAAATTCGAAATATTGAAAAAGCAGTTTTCTCCAAGGATCCTGTTTCTACTGAGTATGTAAATAGTAGAAAAATTCTTTTTCAGAATGTTGAGTTTGAAAATTAATGTCTCAAAAACTATCGATTAGAATAACTTTATTTCAAAAGAAAATTCAAGAATAGGTGTCTGGGTTCAAGATAAGCTACAGGAGAATATTGAGGGTGTTACCATTGTTTTTCAATAGTGTTGTTTCTACGTTAAGTCATTTTTATTATAATTTCCCCTCCCATCTTAAGGCGGTATAAAGACCCCCTTCCCTTTGGCTCAACCTACACGCTCCAGTGCTTTGATGTATTTATGCCAACCATTCTTTATTTTCCATTATACTGTTTGATAATACTACTTGTTATATTTTTTTTTTATCGCTAAGTTTTGAAATGCTGTATTTTGGAAAACATTCGGTCGACAGAAATGGTTTTGGGCTCAAATTGGAGCAAGGTAGGTTACTTTAAAATCGTAGAACAATGTTTTTATTTAAAATTACTTCTTTGGGACTAAAATCGCCAATAACTGAAAAAAGTTTTTGACAATGAAGAGGTCGCTGCTCGAGGTCGAAACCTTAGGTTTTTTGCTCCTGAACAACTCAGAAAAAATCAGAAATACCAGATTTGATGCAAACTGTGACTTTCATACAAAAAACAAGGCTACTGGACTATTAATGAAAAAATAAAAATAAACTAAAAACCGTGGCTCGTTTTTATTTAAATTATAAATTTCTTTATTTGCAAAGATTTGTACAATATTTAAGAATTAAGGATAAGGACATGGCTTTGCTGTCGTCTGTCTGTTTCTATAATTTGTAATCTTTTCATTGTCCCGTCACTGTGTCAAAACATCAGTACAAACTGCAAACCCAGTTGCAACACTTGGATCTTTGAGTTTTTTTTAAATTATTTATATAAATTATTTAATTATTATTTAAAATATTTATATAAAGAAATTATTTATATCAGATTCTAATTTAATTTTATTCATCAACCCATTTTTGAACAATCGGATTTTCAAAAACAAAATTGTTATTTTATTTTTTTTGTATCAGTTTTATTAATTTTGAAAGAGTAGGTATGCATCTACATATACAAAAATGACGAGAACGTCAAAATATGAAAAGTTGTTCTATGGTAAGTACTGTTAACAAGAATGCCAAATAAAATGTTTTTTTTTTATTTGGAATTAGACTCCACTAATTATTTATCTCCCAAATATTTTAATTAAAATTCCTTTAGTCGCTTTTGAGAAAAACATCTATACGGTTTTCTAACAAAAGTTTGTTTTGCAAATTTTGATAAAATATAAAAAATGTTTAAATCGGTTTGTCCATAATATCGAGATACTCGAATGTATGATAAAAAGTTCTATACAATTAATAACAATGTAAACTAAAATTCAATTGGGTTTTCTTATGATAACATACTCGAATGTTAGGCTGCATAGCTTCCTAACGAGTTTTCAACATTTATATGCTTATTTTTTTCTAAAAACATGATTTTTCAAGAATTCTAGAAAATATCAAGAAATCACTTAGAATTCCTAGTTTAAACAGTATTGACGAAGTCTTTTTGGAAATATTGGGTATTAAAAATTATTTTTTTGTGTTTTTATTTCAGACAAACGTTTTTCCAAAATGTTGGTATACGAGTAGAATTGTGTTTATACTTCATAGAAGATCCACCGTAAACTAAAATTGAAAACAAATCAAGTGAACCCTTTTGCGAAAAAAAAACAAACAAATGGAACCAATAATAACCATTTTTAGACAAACAACAAATTTCCAAAAAGTAATTTTAAACGTAATCAGCTAAATCCATTTTCGTCACATTTTTTTTGTCATCAACTCACGTTTTTAAGAAATTCTCTTTCGAAAATGAGAAAAATAAACGCGATTTCGCTATTTTTCAGGTTATTCAACAAGGCGATTTATCACTGTGCAAAATCGAATAAAATGTTGTGCCTTTCATTAACGACTTTTTTAACAATTTTTATTGAACAAAATTGTTATTTATAATTATAATTTGCTTAACGCTAGTTATTTTTAAGGATACATTGATTATTTTAATATATGATGGCACAAAAGGGGGCTTAACTTTTAACATTGTGTTTTTTTTTGTTTAATTTAGGTGCCATTTATAGCTATCATTGAAAACCATCATTGAAAATATTAATTGTCAATTTTGAGTGATTTTGAAGAAAAAATAAATGATTATTTTGATTCTAAAGTAAAGCTAATTGAGTTTATAATTATTTCTAGGTAAAACAAAGTTCAATTTGGCACAACTTTTCTCATAAAATGACTTTTAATTTTTCAATGATGAACTACCTTACCAATGATCATTGAAAAAATTAAAAGTTACGTTATGGGGAAGATATGGGTCAAAATGAATTTTTTTTGAAGGAGAAATAATTTTGAAGTCGTAAGCTATATTTCTGCATTAAAATATTCAATGATTAAACTTTCGAAAGGTCTTAAAATCAACAGTTAACTTTTTGAATGATGGTTTTCAATGATAGCTATAACTGGCCCCTTAATTGCCATTATATTTGAGTTTTAATCTCAAACTATTGTCGGCTTCACGTCTCGGATTGTTCAGGTCCGGTTTTCATTGGGGTGGTAAGGTGATGGGTAGGTGAGGCTATCAGCCACGGCCGGCAGTAAGCTAACCTTGGGTCAGCGTGGAAGGGGATGTTCTCTTCGACGTTAGTTATTATTAGATCCTCGTCTAGTAAGTTCCATTGCTTCAAGGTACATCTTCGCTGGTCAGGATGTCTTGGCTGGTGCCTTTCATTTTCATTAAAAGAAGTTTTCGTTTGGACCCATATTAAACAAAAAAAACATTAGTGTAAATGTATTAATGTAAACTTTTTTCTTATTGTTAAAATATCATGCAAAGTATCATAGTCTTTCAATTTTGCAAATACGTGCGACTTAGTCGGATTCCTTATTTTACTTTTTTCTTAACAAAATGTTTTAATCCGTACAAAACATCAAAGAGTTTGTGTATTGTGGTCATGGTAGGATAATATGAGTCTTGGATTTGGTGTACGCAAAGGAGCTGTCCCTCTATCTCTTTCTGTTTTTCTGTCCCATACCCTCTAATATGCATTCTCGTGTGAAGGTTGTAGTTTTATTTATTTCAACATCACGGATCGTGTGTTTTTATGGAGCTCAAGCAAGCACCATGGACAAGTTTATTTTTGTTTTGTATTTTATATACATACATAGTTCTTATTTCAGAAGCTAGAGAAGGTTTTTAGTCTTTTTATAGTCTACATTGAGTTTTTATGATCTTTTAACAAAATTAATTTCATTTTTATTGCAGAAACTAAAAGAAAGAGTTCTTATGCCTTCCATCGTTCGGTGTTCTTTTTGTTGAATGATTACGATGTTGGAGTGTGTTACATACATTGTTGTGCTTTATGGATTGTTTAGTCTCGTACGAAAAAGTTCTGCGGTGGCACTCGGTAAATGTCGTAAATTTTTAATGAAATCAACTTGTAATGGGAGAGTGTTGTGTTTATGTGTAAAAAGAAAGATATGGCGTTGACGAAAGTATACATAAATCGTGCTTTTTGATTATAATTTGTTAAAATATATGTATCATTGAATATAAAATTATTTAAGTGAACTTCGTGCACCTGCCTTTTTTATTGCTAGGTAACAGGCTTCACTGGAATAAGTTAATTAATTAATTAAGTTAAAAAGAATTGACCTGGAAGTATAAAGTACAAAAATTAGGCGGATGGAAATGGTAAACTTACAATAAAGTCCAGCCGCTTCGTTACAACGATGGGCGGAAAAGTAAAAAAACTGTTGGGTTTATCTTACCAATATGTATAGGAAAGGAATCGATTCTAAATCTGCTTTCTGCTGTTTTGTTTGTTATAATAAACTTGCATTAAAGGAGGTTTGAATGATCCTGAACTTTGCAGACAATACGTCCGCTGAAGTTTGAACACCCACCAAATTCGTAATAATTGTTCGATTTAAAAAAAAATATCGAACATTGTCTTTAAAAAAAAGTTATGGCCAAAAGATTCAAAAATCACCAAAAAATTATCTAAAAATTTGGCCTTCAGTCACCACTGTAATTTTTTCCGCGTTTTCATAAAAATTACGGCAATCGCTTTGTCTCGGCAAAATCTAGTGCCAATATTTTTCAGTTATTTTATTTGCCTTAAAAAAAGTTATGACTAAAAAAATTTCGGCAATCACCTCGTCTCGGCAAAATCCAGTGCCGATATTTTTTAGTTTTTTTTGTTTGTCTTAAAAAAAGTGTTATGGACAAAAGATTCAAAAACCACCAAAAAATTAACTAAAAGACTTTGGTCTTCAGTCACCACTGCAATTTTCGCCGCATTTTCATAAAAATTACGGCGATCGATTCATCTCGTCAAAATCTAGTGCCAACATTTTTTAGTTTTTTATTTGTCTTTCAAAAAAGTTATGGCCAAAAGATTGAAAACACAAAAAAAAAAAACATTGGCCCTCAGTTACCACTGTTATTCTCGCCGCATTTTCATAAAAACTACGTCGATCGATTCGTCTTGGCAAAATCTAGTGCCAACATTTTTTAGTTTTTTTTTATTTGTCTTTCAAAAAAGTTATGGCCAAAAGTATTAAAGAAATTAGTAAAGAAATTAAGTAAACAAATTTTGGCCTTCAGTCACCACTGTAATTTTCGCCGCATTTTCATACAAATTGCGGCAATCGCTTTGTCTCGGAAAAATCTAGTGCCAATATTTTTCAGTTATTTTATTTACCTTAAAAAAAGTTATGGCCAAATGATACAAAAAAAGCACAAAAAAATGAATTTAAAAAAAACTTTGGATACCCACCATCAAAACCATCATTATCATAATCTACAAAAGCAAAAACACCATCATCGTCATACACATCTTCACCATCGACAATAACATCCTATCGCCAACAACATCATCATTACTATTTGCACAATTTTGATAGTTTATATTAAAATCTTCCTTTAATAAATAAAGTTCAGTAACTTTCTTATTAAATAGAACAGTTCTTACTTTTTCAAAAAATCAGGTTTATTTATAAATACATACATAGATACTCGTGTAGTGCGACTGAAGAAAGAATCTCTGTACTAAAAGTTGGGCTCAAGGGTATACTGATTTGGATTCCTAGAAGCGCGAGTGTTACGGTTGAATTGTTAAAGGGGAGGAATGCAACTGGCTATTTCGCTAGAGCACTGTTTGTTAAAATTTACTTATCTAGTAGAATTAAAATAATAGCGGTTACAAGTTAAAGTTTTTGAAATTTTTTTTGTTTGTAAGTCTGATCGTAAATGTGTTAAATAAAAATTTTGTATGTAGCTAGGTATCCTACGATGTAGGTAGGTATAAGTACTTAATATGCTCTGAAATAAATATTGTTTTTTTTTTTCATTTTTGTAAATATTTATTAAAAATAAACATGAAACGCATCATTTAAACAAATCATTCACATTTAAGGACAAACCCCGACTTATAACATGTTTTGTTTTTTTTTTCAAAGGTTTGTTCCTACATCTAAAAGCTTCATTACTTCATATTCGATAACACATTTTTTTTTTGCAATGTTCGTATGCTTGTGTCTTAAAAATTACTGAACAGAGTTTCTTCAATTCACACAGTTTGCTTTTACTTGTAGCCCAAAGGTTAAGAATTCGGTTTGAAAATCCGCCCACTGCTATGACATTTGGATCATATTTTCGCCTTTTTGAAGACAAATCAAATACAAAAAAAAATATGTATGGATATCGCATGCAAAATATATGATAACGGTAATGAAGTTTTGAGGTTTTTTGAGAAAATTTACTTTTTTGGCATTTTTTTTTTTGTAGTTAGAAGTTATTCAAAAAATATTGCATTTATATAAATAATATTTTTGTTACGAACAAATGATATCGTAGAAAAATATTTTTTTTTTATTTTTAACTTTTTCTACCTTTTTTTTATTGAATGTTTGAACTGTTTTTTCAGCTTGTTTAAAATATTTTCTCGTAAAGATATAAAAATATAATCGAAACATTCAATGCACCGTCCATGTCAAGCTAAATTGTAGTTGTTAACTGCAGGAGAATATTCGTTCGATCCAGTTCATTTGTGAATTTTATTTTAAACGGCTAACGAAAATCTTATTTTATCAAAACTGTCACCTACGCTTGTAAAAAAAATCAATTAAAAACGTCAATAGAGAAGGGCTTGTTTTCGTTAAAACGAAAATCCGAGAAATTTGTATTTAGGCTGTAGGTGGGCGGACAGACAGGCAGATAGAATTGCGAGACCCACTTGTTTCGCGTCATGGTAATGTTAAGGAAAACTTATCAACCTTATCGGAACAAAATTTCCTCCGGATTTTTTTCCCAATTGTTATATCTTAACAATGTTATAATCATTAACAATTTGCGAAAAAGTAAAAGGTTGATCTATTTCTCGGGAGAACGTTGGTGAAAAAAATCCTTGTTATTTACTTGGATCATGTGAATAAGACAAAATCCGACGGAGAAATCTCCCCTATGATTGGCGATGAGGCTGAATATCGTGAGTTCGATGTTTTTTACGAATTCATAACTTGCCATATACAAATACTTATCAATACATAGTAAAAATATTTAGAGATTTTTTTTAAAGAAAGTTTAAAAATAAAATAGCACATCTTTGTTTAAGATCATTAAAAAGAAACGAAAATTGTTGACCACATCAAAAAAATAGTTTGGTTAATCCGTAGAAAAAATGCAACAGGTATTACGAACAAATTAAGTAAAAAATTATAACCACAACAAATGCTCCGTCAGTGAATTAAATTAATTGTACCTAACCTACATTGTGTTAATATTTTTTGTTTAAATAAAGCTCTTACAATTTTCTTTCGCAATTTTTACAGGAGAAATTATAACCCTTTGAGCTTAACGATCGTCAAGCTTTGGGTGCTTTTTTGGTGTCACTATTCGTGACACTTTTGCGTCTTCACTTACGTTACCACTTTAAGTATGGCAAACTTTTGGCGGTACCTACATTCGGCTTCATTTTTTGTGGTTCTTTTTTTTCAGTTTCAGGAGTTTCAAATGTTTGAAATGCCGAATAATCTGACAAAAATAAGTTTTTTGACATTAAATCTGGACTTACCTATTTTTCTTTTTTTTTATACAGTATGCGCACTCAAAGGGTTTTTGATACCCTTAAAATGTTAAATTAAACACAGTGCGAGCGTTGGGAAAACAGGAAAGGTTTAAAGAGGAGATGAGGGGATCTGTGATACACATACCGAGTACTGAAAGCTTCTCGGTTTACTCAATGCAAGTGCGACTCATGGCATGGGGGGTGGGTTTCGTTTTAGAAGCATTCAATTCCACGCGGTTTTTGACTCCCCATTGGACAATGCTGTCAAGATCAGAATTTAATGAGCTTATCATACGCTGCCGTTCAAGTTCCACATCCGAAGTTCCACACTGCTTACGCAGTGTTTTTTCCAGCGTTGAAGAACACCTCTTCAGAACAATGGGAGGGATATTATCCGGGCCAGCGGATTTGTGTACGTTAAGATCTTTTAGAATTCTAGCAACTGCACGAGTGCAAAAGAAGATTTGTCCCATAAAATCATTTACGTGACAGAAGCGGTGTTATTGAAGACGGGCGTTGGGACCGAGGGCGAGGTGGTATTTGGTATGTTTTTCACAACACTCAAAAAGTTTATTAGTAAATTGGCTACGAATGACATTCGTAGCAAAAATATTCATGCATTGTACGAATATTCGTGAAATGTACGAAGTACTAGTATCGTGATTTCCATACGAATACATTCGTGAAGTGTTACTACTACCTGTGGTAGTATGCACGAATTCATTCGTTGAATATACTTATAACATTCGTAAACTAAAATTATGCAATTTCTATGAGTACATTGAACGAATTCTTGTGTACATATAACTAATAACATTCGTTAATTTCTCGTACGAATACATTCGTAATTTCTACCAATGCATTTGTAATATTTACTAATGGATTCGTACTATTTACGAAGTAAATCTTGTATTAGTAGACAAAATCCATTCGTAGACTGACTGTACGCATTATTCGTAGAATGTACGAAGTATTAGTAAAGTTTAAAAAGTTTTATCCGAAATATACGTTATTTCTTTTGGTAAACGTATTCCATTCCTCAAAGGTTCAAAGGTGTTTTCGTTTAGTGCGTCACCGCGCGCGCCGGCCGGAAAAACAAATTTGTCATTTGTGTTAAGTGACCGAGATACATAAGTGAACAAATTCATCTTTTGTGAAAAATAAAAATAAGTAAGTATTAATTAGATTCAATTACAAAGTACTAGTGACCTCAACTCCAGAAATAATTGTGTTTCGCCCAAGGTATAACAGTGGGCTCTTCAGTCAGTCTGTTATACCCTACTAAGACACAAATTTTGGTCGATGTTTACCGACTCTTATAAAAATCACAGCAAAAAGATACTGTGAATTTTATTATTCTAGGGGAATTTGTTTAAATTCGTGCACCCAGAAAATAAATACCCGTGGTCAGGTTTTTTATAATAAGAAGATGAAGAAATTTAAATATTAAAATATTGAAATTACTTGTGTTTTAAGTGGAGTGAATGAATAAAATTCAATTACAAAGTACTAGTGACCTCAACTCCAGAAATAATTGTGTTTCGCCCAAGGTATAACAGTGGGCTCTTCAGTCAGTCTGTTATACCCTGTTATACCTTGGGCGAAACACAATTATTTCTGGAGTTGAGGTCACTAGTACTTTGTAATTGAATTTTATTCATTCACTCCACTTAAAAAACAAGTAATTTCAATATTTTAATATTTAAATTTCTTCATCTTCTTAGTATTAATTAGATATTATTAATTATTATTAATTGAGACAAGTGATAGAAACAAAAAAATATTTTATAAGAATAACTTCATACTCCATTAGTGAAACTTACTAATCATTAGCAAAAAAAAAAATATTCATGATGACTCAGTGCCCAACAAAACAAAAAGAAACTGTGTGAACTTTCAAACTGATTAACATTTTGCAGGAGATTTATGTTGCAAATTAGCTCAGTGGATGCATGCTCGCTCTCGGCGCGGAGGATACCAGTTTAAATCCAGGTAAGTAACTTGACATTTTTTTCAATTAAAATATAATAATATAATTTCAGAACTAAGGGAAAACCAGCAGTTAGTCAAATTAGTACAATATACTAATAGCACTGTATAATGTACGAATAAATAACGAGAGCATTGGTAAATATTACAATACTATTAGTACAATATACGTTTGTTTTTGTACAAATACGATTTAAATATTCGTTATATGTACTTATATAATATATATGTCCATTCTACGAATGCTATTCGTGGCTGAAAACCACGAATAAAATTCGTAGAATGCACGCAGTTATTATTAATATTTACACACGAAAGTTTTTCAGTGTGACCAAACATTTTTACTACCTTTGGGATATTGTAGTATTTTTTGACGTAGTTTTTTATCATGTAAAAATTTGGTTCTTCGGATAGGAACGTTGCAGGGGTTTCTAGCTTGTTGAAGAAACTTTTTCCGGTTTTCCTCAGTAGGGTTGGCTTTATAACATCGAAAGCTAACTTCTCTAACTCCAATAACCTCTTTACAGCTCGAATCAACCCATGAGTTTTCTTTGGGTTTGATAGATTTCACCCTATTCGGGATAAAATTTTTCATTCCACAAAGAATCAAGTTTGTAATCATATCTGCACTGGCGATGGCGTCTGCGTCAATTTCTCGTATTGCCAAACGGTTCTCGTTGGTGCTTTCTCTTTAACTGAGTTTTGTTGGCACGAGAAATTAGCAGATATGACACAATGGTCTGATGAGCCTAGAGGCGATAATACACTAATAGTGTATTTATCAGGGTCAGATGTAAGAAACAAGTCAAGAGTGATAACGTGAATTTGAGGCTTCTCGGAATATGGGCAGTCAATCTTGAGTTCTTATTAATGATCCTGAACTTTGCAGACAAAGTGTCCGCTAAAGTTTGAACAGCCACCAAAGTCGTAAGACTTGTTCGATTTTAAGAAACTAAACGGCAATCGCTTCGTCTCGGCAAGATTTAGTGCCAGTAGTGCTATGCTCATTGTCCTGATCGTCCCCAATTTGTCCCTACTGTTATGGGTGACTTGCTTTTGGAAATATCGTTTAATTCGTGAGACCGTTTATTATTTTTGTTGCATACTATTTTGACCATTTTCTTAGCTACTCAAGTTGTCTTTGAGCTTTTGACAACAAAAACATAATTTCTAATTATCATTACGCATATTTTCGTTGAGAGAGTTTCAGTTTGAATGCTTTATGCCAAATTCGCTTTTGAAATATAAATCGCAATAATCGGAATTTGTTTGGCTTGTAAGCAATCTGCCTCTTAATTTCTATTAAAATCATTGGCGCAAAATTATACACACATAAAGTACACTTTAAAATGATTTTAGTAGAAACTAAAATCATAATTAGTATTTTTTAATAAAGCCCACTTTATCGTTAGCGGCTTGTGATAAATTTAATACCGAGGAAAGCACCTTCTATCTTTTAAAATGGGGCTCAGTTGAACCAAAGTACCTATCTGTTAGTCGCCTGGCATTCTAAAATGTCTTCAAGTGATTTCTGAAATCCGAAAATGTATAAAAGAAGAATTTTCCTCTCGCTGCTGATTTTATAAGATCACTCTGTCTGGTCTGCTCACTGTCGTCCCTACCCTCTACATACCTCACTTTACCTTCATATGAAAAAATACTACAAAATTATAAATAATTCATGTTATGTATGTATGTCGAGCATAGAGACGTGCCACAAAGTCAGTTGGGTGTCGACTGACAGACAAGCAACTTCCAACCAAATTGACCACTTCTCGATCAGTCGGCGTTTTAGAAGCAGTCTCCAGGACGTCCATAACAAAAGACGTGCTGACATGGGAATGGCCCGGGACCACAATCTGATGGTTGCTACCGTAAGATTGCGTACAGCTGCAGTTCGGAGATCCCAAAGAAAGACTCGAATGCCCAAGTTTAATACAGATAGACTAAGGGATCCCGCAGTGCGCCAACAATTAGGGGACCACCTTTCACAAGGATTGAACGCAATCAGCAGCACGGAAACCACATCCATCGAAAATCATTGGTGTGCTGTGAAAAATGTTTTCATATCCGGTGCTGAAAGTATAGTCGGCCGGGCGCAAGGGAGAATTAGTGCTTGGCTTTCCGACGAAACTTGGGCAAGGATCGAAGAAAGGAAACACCTTAAAGCTCGCATCGCAGCTAGCCCAGCAGCAGGGAGAAACGAGCTTGAGTCTACGTACCGCATGAAGATGAGGGAAGTTCACCGTAGTGTGCGACGTGATAAGCTTAACTACATCAACGCATTGGCTACAGAAGCAGAAGAAGCCGCTAGTAGGTGTGACAGTCGCACCGTCTACAGAATTACCAAAGCGCTCACTGGTGTCCAGAGCTCTTAGCAACACCTGGTTAAAGACACAAACGGATCCCTGCTAATTTCGGATGAGGATTCCCTCATAAGGTGGAGGGAACACTTTTCTGCGGTTTTAAACCGTGATTTCGCCAGTTAAGTGAACCCTATTCCCACTGAGCAATCCGAAGTAACAATTTCCCGAATACGCACCGTACCAGCACTGAAGAACAACAAAGCAGTTGGACTTGACGGTATTCCTGCAGAGCTCTTAGGAGCAGCCCCAACAACATCGAGCGAGCTACTGCAACCACTTGTTAAGAGAGCTTGGGAAACAGAGAGCTTTCCTGAAGAGTGAAAAAAAGGAATGATTGTCAAGCTCCCAAAGAAAGGATATCTCACACAATGCGAAAACTGGAGAGGAATATGCGTTCTGCCTGCAGTAGCCAAGATAATAGCAAGGATAGTATTGGACCGAATTAAAGACCACCTCGAAGACACACTCGACGCCGAACAAGCAGGTTTCCGCACTGGATCTTCCTGTGTGGATCACATCAACACCTTGCGGATCATCATCGAACAGTGTGTTGAATATCGATCACCACTTCACCTGCTGTTCATCGATTTTAAAAAGGCGTTCGACAGTGTCAATAGAGAATTTATTTGGCTTGCTTTGCGCAGGAGGGGCATCCTAGATAAATTGATTGCTATTATCAAGGCTACATATGATGGATCCTAGTGTCACGTTTTGCACAAAGGTAGGCTGTCAGAGGAGTTGGAAATCCAAAGTGGAGCTAGGCAAGGCTGTACTGTCACCAATACTGTTCCTGTTGGTGATAAGTGACGTACTGCACGCAGCTTTGTCAAATGGAAATGGAGAAATTCAGTGGACTCTGCAATCTCAACTCAAACATCTGGAATACGCGGACGACGTTTGCTTACTCTCTCATAGGATAATAGATCTCCATCAAATGACAACAAGGGTGGAGAGAGAAGCAGAAATCGTAGCGCTTAAGACCAACCCGGCAAAAACTAATAGGATCAGCCTTGGAACTTACTCATCAATCCAAGTAAATATTTCTGGACAACCCGTAGAGATGGTACAGGATTTCCAATATCTTGGGAGTATTGTCTCTACGGGTGTCGGAACTGAACTGGACGTAAACAGCCGAATCAGAAAAGCAAAGGCTGCATTCGGAATGCTGTCCAAAATATGGAGAAACAACTCTTTTTGCTTAAAGACTAAGCTACGACTGTTCCGCTCCAATGTTGAATCCGTTCTGCTTTACGGCTGCAGCACTTGGAAAGTCACTGACACTGTCACTAGAAAGCTGCAAACCTTCGTTAATAGATGTCTACGAAATATCTTGAGGATTTTCTGGCTCAACCGTATCTCCAATGCCAAACTTCATGCGAGAACGGGTCAGGAGCCCATAGACTCCATTATACGAAGAAGAAAGTGGCAGTGGATTGGACATACGCTTCGAAAAGGCGATCGGTGCATTGCATCTCAAGCAATGCAGTGGAACCCGCTCACACAGGAGGGAAGACAAGTGGGCCGGCCTAGAAGTACATGGCGAAGAACGGTCGAACAGGAATCGGCATGACTGGGGAAAAGTTGGAGAGATCTGAAATATATTTCAAGAAATCGTACACGATGGCGCGTAGCTGTAGTGGAGGCCTTATGTCCCGTAAGAGAAACATCACGGACGTAATAGGTCCGAGGACCTAAGTAAGTCAGTATGTATGTATGTACCTATGTTTGTGGTTTATTGGATACATTTTCATCATTCATTTTTTTTTTTTGATAGATAGAGTTTTCCCGATTGTTTTTTTTTTGTTTAGGTGTTAAGTCTGCTGTC
This sequence comes from Melangyna quadrimaculata, assembly GCA_949320155.1. Taxonomy (NCBI): domain Eukaryota; kingdom Metazoa; phylum Arthropoda; class Insecta; order Diptera; family Syrphidae; genus Melangyna; species Melangyna quadrimaculata. The sequence goes on along the minus strand of OX439483.1, from coordinate 57,679,858 downwards.
TTCTTTCGTTTGTTTTAAAAAGAAATATACTCCTCAAACTGTATTTGCTTTCCCAAACTGTTCATTTTTCGGTCTGTTCGACAAAAATTAACTGGGGGTAGGACTTAAGGGTTACACTAGTTGTAGATTGGTTACAAAATATTTATAATTTGATACAAAATTAGTACCTGCTTTTAAAATTAAAATGGTTTTACCTAGTATGTACTAAACCTAGTTAATAGGAGGTGACTATAATTTTGCGCCATTGTTATTAATTTGTCATTTGCATTTTCCTCTGAATATATTGCACAAGAATCTACGTTTAAAATGAACCAATATTAGTTCCACATTGAGCTTTGGGAATGGATATTAAATCCTCCAGAACTCTATCCTGCATTGCAAAATTCTTCCCACAAAAGTTGTCTAATAAGTGGATCAAAATTTTTAAGTTTTCTAAATTCGAATTTGGTAACAATGAAAGTCTTTTACCATCCAGCACATTTCTTATGTACAAACTTTTTTCGCATCTAAATTACACAATTTTAAATAGATTTTGTCTCATTACCCTTTCTATCTCACACAGCTCACACTTTAAAATTCACCCAACCAACTAAAGAAACCCCATGCGCACATGACAACACCAATCTGATCCGATCCGACCCAATGCGACAAAGAATGTTAATCAAAATCCCTGGAAAACACTAAGGACACATAAAATCAAATAAAATCCAGAGGTCTTTTCCTTTTTATATATCATCCAGATCCAAACTTCTGAAAACGCAAAGGGAGCTAAATAACACACGCAAAACATTGAAGGACATAAAAATAATAACAACCGTGCTATGGCCACCCCAGAGCCTTCACCATTCACCATTCACAGTCACATCAGGGTTTTTTCGAGTGTAAATTTGATAGCTGTTGCAACTTGCACCCCTAATAACCTCCCAGGACTCTGAGGAGGAGGAATGCTCCTGAAGTAAAAAGTAATAACACTGAAAGCCATATCGTTGCTGCTTGCAACTGCTTAGCTAAGCGATCGCTTCTATGAAAATTCCCGTTTTGTGTTTTTTTCTATTGTGTGGCTGCATGCATCTGTGTTTATGTGTGGATTTTTATGATGTTCCTGATTCCATGGCGCGCACTATTTAGTGTGCATAGCATATTTAGGGTGAAAGCAGGACACACTCATATCTAGAAAACAGCAGAACAACCCGCCAGAGCCAAGTCAAACTTATAGACAGACGCTAGACATAAATCTTCAACTTTATGGCATCAATAAATGTCGAGGCACAACGGATTCCACCCTTCGTTTGTTCGTTAATAAAAATGCTGCACGCCAGAAGAAAGGATTTCATTTTTCCATTCCACAAGAAAATAATGTATGTATACAAAAACCCACCCCAAATGGCCAATGACAATGTTAAGATATAACTGAATAAACCCCGCTGGCTGCCATGATACCTATGGTCTATATATGGAATTGATATCCTTGAGCTCCTGGGCTTCTGGCTCCTGGTATGTTTTTCATTTCTCTCTGGAGAGCTGCTATAAGCTAGCCGGTTCTTCGTCATCCGGTGGTAGAAAAGGTAGAACGTACAAAAGCTATAAGTTTTAAGGACGAAAAATGTGGTTGTCGTTGTCATTGTCGCTTCGCTTGTCGACAGCCGGAGCGTCATCATCATTGTTTGTTGGGTCGTTCATTCGGGTTGGAAGAACATAAAACTGCGCTTATTTTTCCAGTGCAGGATTAAATCTATGAAATGAAATGATCCCTCTTTTATTTGTGTGCGTTTGTGTGAGCTCTTTTTTATGGGACACTCATTTTCACCTATAATAGAAAAATTACTCGACTGAACGTCAACGAAAAATCCATAGCTCTATAAAGTTTGGAGTTCAGGAAGGATTTTTTTATTTTTTAGTTCAGATTAGTCTTACTGCTAAAAACTAAAATAAAAGGGGGAGTTGTTGTTGAGCTTCCGAAATTAACTATCATCCCTTAGCAGAACTCTCGTGGAAAAGTACAATAAAATCGTAGTCTGTATATGAGCCCTACTGATACTAGGCACACTGGGATAGGGATGGAAATAAATAGCGCACTTTGCATGAATGTTATTAAAAGTTTTAATAGGAGCCCAGCTATGGTATAATACATCTAGGTTTTTCATACTTCTCCGTCTGGAAGTGTAATTAACAAGGATTAGAATACCAAAATAAAAAAGTTTCACTTCAAAAACATCGTTCAGTTGTTATAAACATTGTTAGTTTATATGAATTCATATTCCATCTCAATCTAATCACATTGCAAGTGGATAGGTAATCCTGTAAAGACATTCTTTTTGTGTTAAAAATTATTTTTTTGTTCAAACTTAACTACTCGCATATGTTCATATGTGTATAATATGTTATAAATAATGTGAAAATTGTTAATTATAAGCTGCATTTTGTTATCCCCAGATCTGATTGGCATTTAATCGTGATAATAAAACAAACAGAATGATAATGACAACATTGTTGTAATCCACCTCTTTCTTCCTTATTATGCATGTATTCCCTTCGTTTATCTTAACTTCAAATATCCATCTGTTCGCCAGAGTAAGAACTAATTTTTAAGAGGAAGTGCTAAGGGTGTCTGTTAAGAATGGATTTGAAAATCCAAATTTAAAAACATAGCTCGTTCTTGAATTGTTTTTGAAATACATGTATTTTAAAATGTAAAACGAAACCGAATCGGACCTGGGTCTATGAATTTCTGGGAGAATGGTCACAATTGTCATTTTTCCATATTATTGGTATAATTCGAAACCTTAGCCGAATTTGAGGATTTAACTTAAATTACTTTTTGAGGGAAATTAGATTTTCTAATAAAATAAATGATTTACAAAAATTTATAAACAAAAATAAACTAGGAAAAAATAATACAAAAACGACCTGAAAGAAAGTCGAAAAATCATTGATTTTAATATTTTTACTAAACTGTTCATAACTTTTTGTTGTGCAAATAGAAGCAAGACATATTCAAGTGAAAAGAAGAAAAGGCCCTCTCATGCTTTCTCAACTGTCGTACCTGTGCGAAACGCATCTTAGAATTCAGGTCACTTGAGCTTTTAATTGAATATGAAGAAGAAAACTAATTATTTGCGGAATAGTTGCGAATATTGTTGACAAAAATTACATCGCGTTGTTACCAAAAACAGTGAAAAATTGGCCAAGACTAATATTAAACTGAGGAAATTATAAGAATTGTAGCTGACCCGGCGAACTTCGTTCCGCCTAAATTCATTCGCGTGGAGAAAATAATAACTCTGAACATGTACAATTCTGGTTACTGTAATTCGGTCAATTAAAATTCTTTATTCTAAAGTTTTATTAAATAGAATAAAAATAACTAAATTAACAATGTCGATGTGTTTCAATGAAACCAAAATAATTGGCGGTCGGCCAACCTTCCGCTTTTTTACTGAAGTGCTTTATTGTTCCCAAAATTTTTCGTTTTATTTTCGGCCGCGTACACGTACAAAGCGGTAGGTTTGCTGATATGTGAGCACGCCACATACAATTGACCATGTGCGAAACATGGGAATTCAAGATTGATGCCACGAACATCCAGCGATTGTCCTTGCGACTTATTGGTTGTCATAGCAAAAGCGAGACGCACCGGAAATTGAAGACGGCTAGATATACGAATGGCAAATCGTTCGGAATAACCGGAATCCGTGGAATGAGAACATCTTCGCCTTTGAATTTTCCCTTCAAAATCGTGTGTTGAATTAGATTTGATTTGATGTTTTTCACAATCAAACGTGTTACGTTATAAAGTTTTGGTGCATTGAGGTTGCGCACCGAATTATAACTGAATTGTGTTATATTCGGGAAAACAGTCGTGATGAGCTCTTCTGGCGTTGTTGTAAAGTGGCAAAAATTCTGTGGAAATTCAATCAGGCCGAAATCTTTATAAGAAAACGATGTTTCCGGGTTACCAATTTTCCTGAAAATTTTCCGGGGTTTTTCCCCAGTGTCTTATGTGCCCTTTTTAGGGCCTACACGAATTTATCAAGCCCGTTCTCCAGTTATGATCTCAAAACAGGATGTTCCCTGATTTCCAATATTCCTGGAAATTTTCCGGGACTTTCCTCCAGTATCTTGTGTCCTTCCTTGAGCCAATACGATTCCATCAAGCCCTAAATCGTGGAAATCGAAGTAACCGTTCTCGAGGTATGCACTTAAAAGTGGATGATCCCTATTTCCAATTTTCTTGGAAATTTGTCGGGATTTATCTCCAGTGTTCAATGTCCATCCTTAAGCCAATACGAATTCATCAAGCCTAAAATCGTGAAAATCAAACGATCCATTCTCGAGTTATGCGTGCACACACGGACGAAATCTCTCTTTTTTATATATACACTAGCTGACCCGGCGAACTTCGTACCGCCTTAAGAGTCTCCCAAGCCAATGCGGAACATTCGTTGCGGCGAAGAAACATTTGTATGTCAAAATTCATTTACATGGTAATATATCAGAGTGCCCACACCAACGCGGCGGAAAAACATATACAAAAATTTTAACTGACGAATGTTTCTTCGCCGCAACGAATGTTCCGCATTGGTTTGGGAGAGCCTTTACAGTCAATAATTGTTATATTTACTTTTAGTAAACAATTAATTTATGATTTTATAAGCGTAGATAATAAAAGAAATTCAAACAATTTATTAATTTAAATAAATTTTTAGCATAAAATAAAAATTTAATAAAAATAAAATAATCAATTATTTTATTGACGTGTCAACAAGACGTTTGGACTTTGTTTGATTATTTTCATTGAAGCACTCTGTGAACATGCCACGTACAATTGACCATGAGACAATCTTGCATTTTCCAGATTCAGACCACAAACACTCAAGGACTGACCTTGTGACATGTATTGTCATGGCGAATGAAAGACGAAGAGGAAATTGAATTCTTTTAAACTCAAAGGGCATATCGGTTGGGATCATCGGAATCATCAAAATGAGAACTTCGTCACCATTAAATTTTACTTTTAGTATCGTCGCGTGAATAACATTTATCATCAGTTTCCTAATTACCAAACGCGTTCTATTGCACAGTTTTGGTTGGTTCAGATTTCGTAGCATGATGACTACCGGTGGTAAGCCAGGCACATCCAAAGAGTTCAAAAATTCAGTTGGATAGTTTGTAGCTTCGTCTTCGTTTGTTACAGTGTCGAAAGACTTATATGATTGCAGAGTACCGACGATTCCATCCTGAATTATGAAATTCAAGTTTTTAGCCGCCAAAACTGCACGCTCATTCAACCATTTGTTAATTTTGTGGTTAACAATGATGTTTGGGAAAACTTTATTAATAAGATCGTCTTTCGATGAGATGAAATTACAAAAATTCGGAGGATATGAAATAAATGCGCTCGATTCGTCGACAGGAACACGGCCATTACCGATAGTCAGCAATCGCTTGGAGAATTCTTCAGCAGATGGATCGTTCATCAATGCAACTCTCATGTACCAAGTTTGTTGCCAAATGAAGTTTTTACACATTGTGCCACAGAGTTGATGATTTGAGGCAAGCGTTTATTTCATCGGCAGCAGTCGATTTTGGAATGACTGGCAGTGTTTGGCGGAAATCGCCAGACAGCAAAAGCGAGAAAAATCTCATTAATCTATTTTCCATCACGTGGATATTAAAGTTGCAATAACAGTTGTAGTAACGTTTGCAGTTGCATTTGAAAACAAAATTAAATGTATTTTTATAAAAAAAAGACATATTCAAGTGAAAAGAAGAAAAGGCCCTCTCATGCTTTCTCAACTGTCGTACCTGTGCGAAACGCATCTTAGAATTCAGGTCACTTGAGCTTTTAATTGAATATGAAGAAGAAAACTAATTATTTGCGGAATAGTTGCGAATATTGTTGACAAAAATTACATCGCGTTGTTACCAAAAACAGTGAAAAATTGGCCAAGACTAATATTAAACTGAGGAAATTATAAGAATTGTAGCTGACCCGGCGAACTTCGTTCCGCCTAAATTCATTCGCGTGGAGAAAATAATAACTCTGAACATGTACAATTCTGGTTACTGTAATTCGGTCAATTAAAATTCTTTATTCTAAAGTTTTATTAAATAGAATAAAAATAACTAAATTAACAATGTCGATGTGTTTCAATGAAACCAAAATAATTGGCGGTCGGCCAACCTTCCGCTTTTTTACTGAAGTGCTTTATTGTTCCCAAAATTTTTCGTTTTATTTTCGGCCGCGTACACGTACAAAGCGGTAGGTTTGCTGATATGTGAGCACGCCACATACAATTGACCATGTGCGAAACATGGGAATTCAAGATTGATGCCACGAACATCCAGCGATTGTCCTTGCGACTTATTGGTTGTCATAGCAAAAGCGAGACGCACCGGAAATTGAAGACGGCTAGATATACGAATGGCAAATCGTTCGGAATAACCGGAATCCGTGGAATGAGAACATCTTCGCCTTTGAATTTTCCCTTCAAAATCGTGTGTTGAATTAGATTTGATTTGATGTTTTTCACAATCAAACGTGTTACGTTATAAAGTTTTGGTGCATTGAGGTTGCGCACCGAATTATAACTGAATTGTGTTATATTCGGGAAAACAGTCGTGATGAGCTCTTCTGGCGTTGTTGTAAAGTGGCAAAAATTCTGTGGAAATTCAATCAGGCCGAAATCTTTATAAGAAAACGATGTTTCCGGGTTACCAATTTTCCTGAAAATTTTCCGGGGTTTTTCCCCAGTGTCTTATGTGCCCTTTTTAGGGCCTACACGAATTTATCAAGCCCGTTCTCCAGTTATGATCTCAAAACAGGATGTTCCCTGATTTCCAATATTCCTGGAAATTTTCCGGGACTTTCCTCCAGTATCTTGTGTCCTTCCTTGAGCCAATACGATTCCATCAAGCCCTAAATCGTGGAAATCGAAGTAACCGTTCTCGAGGTATGCACTTAAAAGTGGATGATCCCTATTTCCAATTTTCTTGGAAATTTGTCGGGATTTATCTCCAGTGTTCAATGTCCATCCTTAAGCCAATACGAATTCATCAAGCCTAAAATCGTGAAAATCAAACGATCCATTCTCGAGTTATGCGTGCACACACGGACGAAATCTCTCTTTTTTATATATACACTAGCTGACCCGGCGAACTTCGTACCGCCTTAAGAGTCTCCCAAGCCAATGCGGAACATTCGTTGCGGCGAAGAAACATTTGTATGTCAAAATTCATTTACATGGTAATATATCAGAGTGCCCACACCAACGCGGCGGAAAAACATATACAAAAATTTTAACTGACGAATGTTTCTTCGCCGCAACGAATGTTCCGCATTGGTTTGGGAGAGCCTTTACAGTCAATAATTGTTATATTTACTTTTAGTAAACAATTAATTTATGATTTTATAAGCGTAGATAATAAAAGAAATTCAAACAATTTATTAATTTAAATAAATTTTTAGCATAAAATAAAAATTTAATAAAAATAAAATAATCAATTATTTTATTGACGTGTCAACAAGACGTTTGGACTTTGTTTGATTATTTTCATTGAAGCACTCTGTGAACATGCCACGTACAATTGACCATGAGACAATCTTGCATTTTCCAGATTCAGACCACAAACACTCAAGGACTGACCTTGTGACATGTATTGTCATGGCGAATGAAAGACGAAGAGGAAATTGAATTCTTTTAAACTCAAAGGGCATATCGGTTGGGATCATCGGAATCATCAAAATGAGAACTTCGTCACCATTAAATTTTACTTTTAGTATCGTCGCGTGAATAACATTTATCATCAGTTTCCTAATTACCAAACGCGTTCTATTGCACAGTTTTGGTTGGTTCAGATTTCGTAGCATGATGACTACCGGTGGTAAGCCAGGCACATCCAAAGAGTTCAAAAATTCAGTTGGATAGTTTGTAGCTTCGTCTTCGTTTGTTACAGTGTCGAAAGACTTATATGATTGCAGAGTACCGACGATTCCATCCTGAATTATGAAATTCAAGTTTTTAGCCGCCAAAACTGCACGCTCATTCAACCATTTGTTAATTTTGTGGTTAACAATGATGTTTGGGAAAACTTTATTAATAAGATCGTCTTTCGATGAGATGAAATTACAAAAATTCGGAGGATATGAAATAAATGCGCTCGATTCGTCGACAGGAACACGGCCATTACCGATAGTCAGCAATCGCTTGGAGAATTCTTCAGCAGATGGATCGTTCATCAATGCAACTCTCATGTACCAAGTTTGTTGCCAAATGAAGTTTTTACACATTGTGCCACAGAGTTGATGATTTGAGGCAAGCGTTTATTTCATCGGCAGCAGTCGATTTTGGAATGACTGGCAGTGTTTGGCGGAAATCGCCAGACAGCAAAAGCGAGAAAAATCTCATTAATCTATTTTCCATCACGTGGATATTAAAGTTGCAATAACAGTTGTAGTAACGTTTGCAGTTGCATTTGAAAACAAAATTAAATGTATTTTTATAAAAAAAAATCTTAAAGAATTTCTCAAATGATGAATATAGATTCGCAGGATGCACGCAATTGCAGTTGCATTTTCTTTAAAATAATTAAAAACTAAAAATATTTGTATTAGGGCTGGCCACGAGACGAGAAAAGTCTCGATCTTGCATGACGAGATCGAGACGAGACGAGACGAGACTGACTTTTAAGCAACCGAGACGAGAGCGAGACAAGACTGTATATTTGGACCGAAATTTACAGAGAGTCTAATAAATTAAAAAGTCCAATTTCAGTTAAATATTTATTTTCTTCTGCACGTATTCAAACTATAATCGAAAATATTTTGTTCCAATAATCAACAGGTTGTCCGGAAATGGTATTTTTCGGAGACAAGACTTAATTATACGAGACCGACTCGAGACCGAGACGAGACTGAAAATTTTCGATTTTAACGAGACTTACAAAAGTCTCGCAGAGTCTCGTCTCGTGGCCAGTCCTAATTTGTATTTACTCCTTATAACTTCCTGAACATTTGTACCATTATTTATGGCCCGGGAAAAATCATTGGATTCAAGAAAACTGGATGATAATTTTAGTTTTATTTAAGAATGACTAACATAAGTTGAACAAAAAGTTGGTAGAAGTTGCAATTGCAATTATTATATTTTTGCAAGGTTCAGGGGGTTCCGAGAGCTATGCGGGCAATTACCGAAAATAATCGAACATACTGCTGTTTTAAAAAACATCTTTGAAAAAAGAAATAAAATTCAGTTGAACATCAATTAAAAATATTTTTTTTTAAATTTTATTATTTGTTTGATTGTCTTCACCCACAGTTTGGCAACAAAGCGAAGTAAGGCGAGTTGGTAAGTCCCAGAATCCATACGTCTAATTTTGTGTTTTTAAATGTTGAAATGTTTCTATCCATATTTGCACTACTTACTGGAAAAAGGCAGAACAACGCCTGCCGGGACAGTTAATATATATACATATATAGCACTCGCACTAAATATACAAATCGACCGTTAACCTTTTGGAAGGTATTCACTTTTTTCAAAACGAACTTTATATAAAGTCGATTTGACATTTTTTTTTATTTGTTGTTTGTAATATAATTTATTTTTTAATTTCGATTAAAGTATTTTCTACATATAAGATATCATCATGCTATTTTACCACTATTTCCGTATACTTTTTTCTGTATTTTAATAGTTTTTCTGTTATCCAACAAAAAAGAAACCTTTAAAATCTGTCTAGAAGTTCTTGAGTTATAAGTGTTGTAACTAACACGACTTTGTTTTATATACATATATGGATTTGTACATAGATAGATTTTTTTTTTTTAAGGAATCCTTATAATTTAATTTTAGTTTCCAAACAAGAATTTCTTAAAAACTTATGCAGACAGCAATAAATACATAGCTTCATAGATGAGGGATTTGTGTTCATTACCAAAAATAACCGTAAGAACAAATTTTACTTCTTCGTGTTTAATGCAGTGCTAGCGGTTAAACTGGTGAACTAACAAAAAATTTGAACTTCTTTTTTTTAGTTTTAAATGTATTCCTTTTATTTGTTTATACTTTAACAGTGTTTAAAATTCAGGCAGAACCAGTAGCGGATCCAGGGGGTGGCTATAGGGGCTAAAGCCCCCCCCCCACAGCCGAATCATAAAATAATTTGAAATATAGAAGGCAATACATTACAACGTGTAGAATTTTATATTCCGTCTAAAATATTGTTAAGATATGAAATTTGATGGACAAAATAACGTGGTTGGAGCTGAACTATTTGCATACATGTTATGTAATTTTTTTTCTAAGCCCTAACATTGGGGCTAAAGCCTGAAGCGAATTGGACAAAAACTAAGTTAGGGGCTATGAATATGGATATTTTTAATGCAACGACAATCTTTCCCTAAAAATTAAACCCAGAAAATTGGAACAAAAAAAACAGCTTTGGCGCAATAAGGTCTGAGAATATTGGACAAAAAACCTAGCCCTGGTTAAGCAACTTACTTCCTAAAAACTAACCTTATTTCAGAGAGTTTTGGAAGCTCAAGTCTAGGGACTGTCAAAGTCCGAAGTTGGGGCTAAGGCTTGAAGAGATAAGTAAAAGGAGATAAAAATGGTCGGGGCTTTACATTAACGTGTCAACTGTATATACTAAAAAGCTAATTTACCGAAAGAAACGCATTTGAGGCTTAAACCATTGGAGAACAACGGGATGTCAAGTTTAGTGTATGTTTAATACAACAGGAATTGTTTCTTATGGCCTTTGCTGGGCTTAGAAATTTTCGGGGCTACGTTTTCAAAATTTGAAAGGTCCAAGGCAATTGTACATACAAAACATAGAAATTCCCTAGTCAAGGAGCCAAATTCCAAAAGCGTGAGTTTTCTCTGTGCGCGCTCAGAAAATCATGCAAAAGAAAATGAATATTTGCAATCCCTCTAGAATCTAGAGTGACGTGCAAATTTGTCGACATATTTTTTTAGCATGAATACCTATAAAGCGTATGCAGCGTATACACGAAAACTCATTCACGCTGGCAGAATTGGGCCGCGGCTTATTTCTTAGAGCAGCTTTGCCTTATGTCGTAAAGTGTCAGTTTGAACAAAATAGTTTCTCTTTGATTTGGATAATTCAGGAAAAATGAGATCTTAGAGGACTAATACCGTGTCAAAGCACGTATATGAGCTTTTGCTAGTACGAACACTTAAATATAATTTTTCTGAACTAGCCAATTAAAAACAGTTTTCAAATCTTGTCAAAAATGTGAAGTTCAAAACAAACCCACAGCTAATTTAAAAATATAACTACATAATATAGGTAAATAAACGAATTTGTACGCGTGGTTCAAGCATATATGGCTAAAAATTATTGTGCGCCTTTGAATTTGCTTCTATCTCCGATACAGCAATTATGAATGATTGTTATTGTACTTTGTATTGAAAACATTTTGAAGCGCAACAGGAGCGGATATAAAGGCACACAAAAAACGGATATCATTAAAGGAAAAGGAAAAAAAAAATACTTGAGCCTTAAAGGTTAGACCGCACTCGCCGGAACTGCACTGCATCGGAACTACACGTCACACGAATTCGTATGAATTTGTATGAAGTTCAGTTGCCACTTAGTGCGATATAGTCCTTAAATTTCATAAAAAATAATGTTTTGCAGCATTGTCGTGAAGTTTAGTTCGACTGCAGTTGAGTACGGTCTTGCATTAAACCTAAACTGATCTCTATTGTTTGTTATAAATTATAAAATTTATCTTGGGACAAGCAAATTTTATTACTTAAGGTCTCAAAATGGATCTCCAAACTGCAAGCCGCCCCACAGCCAAATCCTAGATCCGCTACTGGGCAGAACCACCGCTGATCCCGCGTGCAAGAACGTTGAACCGCAACCAAATTTTGTATTCAGGAGGTCCTTCACAATATAAACTTCTTTGCATAAACAAATTTTCGAAAAAAAAATAGTTTTTGAATTTTTTTTTTTAAATACTAAACTTTTTTAAATTTAACACATTAAAATAGGTTTAAACATTCTTTTAAAGATTGTATTTTTTTTTCATACTAAAAATTGGCATACCTACTAAATTTTATTTTTAAAAAATATTTAAGAATTGTTATGTACACAAACTTAGTCAAACTTTCTTTCGATTTTTGATTTTTGTTTTCATATTTATCAATCAAATCAGGTTACCTATATTTTGAGCTTGAGCTGTTTTGAACTTTTATTTTAACCAATTTCAATAATTTATAGTTCGTAATTTATAGTTTTAATGTATAGGTATTTTAACATGTTTTTAACGGTATCATCATTTACTCTGAACCAATAAACAAACACAGGAATGGTTGCGAGTTGTTAGTTACTAGGCCCTGAGTAAATTAATTATTGATAGAGAGCTCGTGCGATCCGTCGTGCATTTTATTTTTTTGTTCAGTATCATAAGGAACAGCAATTCAATGAGTTTTTTTTTGGCTACGTGTCTGATACGAAATATTGAAGTTAAAACCAAGTTAAATCTTCCAGCAAGTCAGTCTTCCAGCATGAATTATAATTCAGCAAAAAAATATTGGTTGCCACCTCGAAATGACAATTTGTAGGTACATGTTTGTTGAGTGATTCAAAATAACTTAATATTTTATTATTTTTGTTAACACTATTACTATATATCATAACATATGATATAAAATATATGTGACAAAACATATCACATACATGAATCTAAAATAAATCTCATCTCGTACAAAAAGTTTATAAAAAACTTTGCGAATGATGTTTTTTTTTCATAAATTGTATATTTCCAAAGCGATTTTAGTGTGTTTTTTTCTTACTTTTGGATTTTTTCTACAGCAAAGCTTGCCTCTACTATGTCAATTTCTTATTAATAATTATATAATAAAATTTTATAAATCACAGAAGTTAATAAGAGCTGGAACTGTGAGCATACACAATTAAAAAAAAAAAAAAAACAATAAACAAAATTAAAATAGAACGTTTCCAGGTTAACGGCAAAAATTCTCGTTCTTGATGTTATAGTCACTTTTACAAGCCATATTTAGCAAAAGGTTATAGATATATAAAGAAAGAAAAACCTAAACAATAGAAGTTATATTGTTTTTGTTATGTTATTTGGTTATAGATGTACATATACATACATATCAGAGTTGACATGTTAACATGGGAAACGGACACAATCCCGAAATTCTAAATCCCGAAAACCCAAAATTCCAAAAATACAGAATCCCGAAAACCCAGAATCCCGAAAATCCAGCATCCCGAAAACCCAGAATCCCGAAAAGCCAAAATCCCGAAAATAAAATAGAAAAAATAAAAAACTCTACCCAAAATCCCGAAAATCCAGAATCCCGAAAACCCAAAATCCCGAAAACCCAAAATCCAGAAAGGTCAAAATCCCGTAAATAAAATATCGGAATTTCTGAATTTTCGGGATTTTGGGTTTTTCGGGATTCTGGGTTTTCGGGATTTCGGGTTTTCGGGATTTTGGATTTTCGGGATTTTGGGTTTTCGAGATTTTTGTTTTCGGGACCCCAACCCATATATTCATTCACTCCACTTAAAATCAAAGTAATTTTAATATTTAAATTTCTTTTTCTTTATGCAAATTTTCTGTACATTCTAAATACATTAAGTAATGTATGTATGTATTTTCATGTAAACAGCAGGTATAATGGTTTCAAATCTAGCTTTACAATAACGGATAAGTCCAAAAACGTGAGGCTCGTCATGACGACCGTCGGCGGCGCTGCGCGGTGTATGTCGTCGGTCTGTTTGATTAAACTGCATTTGAGTTTTTTGACAGATTTTTACAAATTTTATTCAAAAACATCATAAACTTAACAAGAATTATGGACGAAATTTTAAAACAAATTATATGTTGGAGAACAAAAATTAAAATTGAGTAATCTGCTCATAATTACGTATTTCCAAAATAAAAATACCTACGGAGTCATTCCATATGAAAACGTCTAATCGAAAAGCCATCGCATTTTTGATTTTTTCAAACTTTCAAACTTTGTGGGAATCATCTCTAGGTTCCAACAGATGGAAATCCACCGGGATTAAATTTTCGCATTCACCGTTCCCCCTCTTAAAAATTATCATTTTAATGGTTTTTTATTTTATTTTTGGAAATAATATTTTTAAAGATATCAATACGTTTGAGGTGTCACTTTAATGATACAAAATGTTAGTTTTTGGGAAAAATATTTTAATTTACAAAATCATAGCCAAACATTATCAACCACGGTGCTGAAAAACCGTGTTTTTTGCTGTTTTTTTCTTGATTTTAAACTTCGTCCCGTTTGTCGACTTAAATTTAACGCGCTTATATTTCTCAAATACTAAGAACACATACTTTCAAAGAAACAAAACAAAAAATTGACTCATTTTTCTCACCCTTTATATAAAATATCGCTGCTTTAAAAATCCATATTTTGAAAAATTGCACTTTTAAGGCCATAATATCACTATGTTTGACAAAAAATATCGAATTGAAATTTTTAGCATTACTTAGCTTGTAGCTTTAGATTTAATTTCTGAAAGTTTTGTTTTGTTATTTTCATCCATAGTGTGAGCGCACTGGTTTAAAGAAAGCACTATTTTTCAAATAATAACAAAAGCGATACTAGAATTTGAGAACCGTTATGAGCAATACTCTGAATTTTTTTTTTTTGATATTCAATTTTAGTTCTCTTTTTATCGAATCGAATGAGCTATCATTTATCAAAATCCGTTAGAAATTGTAGAAGCTATGATTATTTTTACTCGGAAAGAAATTATTTTTAAATGGAACAAATGGTGAAATAAAAAAACTGTTTTAATTTGCGATGAATTTTTTCTTTTTATTTTCATGTTCATTTATCTTATTTATTTTATAAAAAAAAATTGATTTCACAATTTTTGACCAATTTTGATAAGTGGTAGCTCATTTCATTCAACATAAAAAGGGCATCAAAATTGAATCTTAAAAAAATAAACAAAATCAGAATAACAGTTCTCAAATTCTAGTATCACTTTTGTTTTTATTTGAAAAATAGTGCTTTCTTTAAACCAGTGCGCTCACACTATGGATGAAAATAACAAAACAAAACTTTCAGAAATTAAAGCTAAAACTACAAGCTAAGTATTGCTAAAAATTTTATCTCGATTTTTTTTTCAAACATAGTGATATTATGGCCTTAAAAATGCAAATTTTTAAAATATGGTTTTTTAAAGCAGTGATATTTTATATAAAGGGTGAGAAAAATGAGTCAATTTTTGGTTTTTTTTTTTCTTTGAAAATATGTGTTCTTAGTATTTGAGAAATTTTAACGCGCTAAATAAAACAGTCGTCAAACGGGAGGCAGGTTAAAATCAAGAAAAAATATGTTTTTTCAGCACCGTGGTTGATACTGTTTGGCTATGATTTTGTAAATTAAAATATTTTTCCAAAAACTACCGTTTTTTATCTTTAAAATGACACCTCAAACGTATTGATATCTTTAAAAATATCATTTCTAAAAATAAAATAAAAAACCATTAAAATGATGATTTTTAAATTTTTTAAGGGTGGTAGAAGGGGAACGGTGAATGCGAAAGTTAAATCCAGCTGGATTTCCATCTATTGGAACCAAGAGATGATTCCTACAAAGTTTGAAAAGAATCAAAAATGCGATGGCTTTTCGATTACACGTTTTCATATGGAATGAATCTACGTGACAATTTTATTTCTTATTGTATTCAATTTAATCACAAAATTAACCACCAGAAATAATGCAATCAAAAGTCAAGGTCCTGTGTATATCTGTATACCTATATACAAAAAAACCTATTCCTGCTTACAACATTATTATATGTACTGGTACATCCTCTTTAAACAATACACAACTAAAAACAACATGATTACACGAGAGTGTGTTTGTTAGATAAAAGGTACTCATGTCGTTTTTTGTTTGTTTTTTTTTTTGTTGTGTTCATGTATGTTTAAAATAAAACCATCGTTTTATCTTGTTCAATGTACCTACAGACAAAAAAGTATCCATAGGAACCATCAGGACATCCAGGATAAATGTAATCCAACTATAGCAACATGGTGTAAGGTTTCGCTTGTTTTTGGGGTTTCTCATACTAAACGGGGGAAAGGGAGAGACGGGTTATGTTGAGCCCGGCAAAACCCAGAAGCATGATGTTGGGATTGGGACATGCGCAATTATTTGATTGATAGAATTGCATTTAAAAGAAGTATGAGGATAAATTGAGTGAGTTGGAGGATATGAGCACTCACTTACTGAAAAAATGTAATGAGTTAAAAACTTTTTAAAGAGAAACTCTACCACCCACTCCCTTATTGCCATAATCAGAAGTACAAAAATAGTATACAAGGCAGCACCAAAATACAAAATAAGTACTTCCGTACAACCTCACCAATCAATAACCCTAAAAATAATAGGAATAAGCTAGATTGGATCCCAGCACTCCGACATAATATTCAAAACACACTTTTTTTTAATTTATATTTTTCTAAATGAAATAAAAGTTGGACTAAATTCTTTTGAAAACTATGTATAGCCTTTTTTTAATTTAGAACTGCCTATTGGAGCTCAAGTTATAGAGAAGCTAACAAATTAGATTAGATAAATGCCTTATTCCAAAATGGTTTTACAATATGTCTGCTTACAAAAAGCTTACAGCTCCTGATGCGTGCGAAAGATTAAATGATTTGCAAAAAAGGATTTATTTATGAACATTCCATACAAATTTGATGTGCTGCATTTACTATCATCGGCCTTCACATAATAAGGTACCAATATTTAATATAAGATTTTGTCTGATTAATTTTATTTCCTTGTAAAACTATTGATTGGGAATTATTTTTGTTTTGCATGTTGTGGTAAATTTGAAAATAATTTTCAAGCACAAAAAAAAAAACAATTTGCTCTTCTAGTCTGTCAGTTTTTTTTACATTAAGTGACATGTGTCCTTCTTATGACAATGCAAACATTTTTGTCTTCAGATATTGTGCAATAAAATGCCTTGAATTTGGTGGAAAGCGTACAAAATGAAAACTTGCAAACAAAAATAATTACTGTGCTCTCGAACTCTTTAAATAAACATTCAACGAAAAATATTTGAATTAGTTAGGGCGTTAAGGCCATATCTTAGGTCAAACCTTGCACTTCATTCTGACGGCATGAATTTTGGTACACTAATAATCCACATCCTAGTTTTACTTTTAAAAAGTGTTTTCACGGTGACAACACTGGCAGACCGGAGATATAAAGGGATGCCTTCTGACCATGTTTTAACACGAAATTTCACATAAATTAGCCTACAAATCGAAAACCAGACATCGGTTGATGTCGTCGAATGTTTCATGTTCGATTAAGAATACTTGATGCAATTGGAATATGTTCATTTATCGACCCCTCCCCGACCCTTGTACGTGGGGGGAGCAAAATACCCTCGCCGGATAAGGGTTTTTATTTGTCAGAAAATATTGCTCATAAAATGAATATTCATACAATTTTTAGATGAGCGTTGACGTAGAATTTCATACTCTACAGCATATCTGAAGTTCATTTTTATCCACGTATTAGTTATTTGTATAATCGCTTTAAAAATAGGGGGCATGGAAGGCTGAAGTATATCAAACCACTTTATATTCATCTTGGTATTATCTAAGCATATGGCACATGACCTTAGGATAATTTTTAATGCCTAATCTTATCCAATCAAAATAATTTTAATATAATTTCCCTAGAAAAAGTTATAACCTTTTTATAAAATGACGACTAAATTTTCAGTGCAACGAGTATAACATTACCAAATTTCAACGGAAATTTGGCACACATGTTTCATTTGTCGTAAGAAATAAGAATCAAAAGAGTTCATTAAAATATCTGGGGCTAAGGGGTGTTTTTTTGAGTGAAACAGAAAAGTTTAAAACTATGCCCCGTAAACCCCCTCAGAACTAGTACGTTGATGAAAGTTGTTTGAAATGTTTTGTTTCTTATTGTTATCAAGAATATAAAACGATAAATCAAATATCTATTGTCAAAGGTGGTTTTTGAGGGAAAATGTTTTATCTGCTCTACTCAAGAAATACACGAATTTTTCCATTAAAACCATCATTACTTTTTTAATGCTGATTGTTTCGTCTTAGTTTTACTTAAATTGGATTCAGCGTTAAAAAATACTTTAAAATCATGTACCATATTATATATGTGTACCTCGATGCTGGGTTTATAACCCATATTTTCCTTCCGCCTACAAAAAACACCCCTGGAACCAATATGAGACATGTGTGCCAAGTTTCATCACCATACCATTGAAATTGGGTAATGTTATGCTCGTTTCACTTAATTCACAAAATTTCACAAAATTCACAGTTAGAAAGTAATTCACGTTAGCTTATTCGAAAATAACAGAAATGTGTTAATGTGAAAAAACAAATAATAAGACGACATAACCCTGAAAATATCGCTCGCACCGAAATAAAAAATTATTAGTGAACGAAGGATATTTTAATTGCCTACAAGCTTGCAATTTTTCATCTAAGATCAATAGTTTCGGAGATATAGATTACTTCGCGTTTTCCATAATGGCGGATTTACCCAGGAGAATGGCGTCCCGAAAAACTCAACATAAGATTTTTTAATAGCCTTTTTCAGGTATACAAAATTCAGCCGTCCTTTATTTCGTTCCATAAATCCATTGTTTTCTTGCTAATTTTCCTGTACTATAATAAATTTCCGTTACTTATATACAAAAGAAGAATACATTTTTTTTATTCGACGTGTAGTTCTCGAAATATTGGTTAAAACGACTTTTCATTATGTCAGATAAATCCAATGCGCTTAACCGTTTAAGCTTTTGTTTTACTAAGCTTCGTCGTATACTGTTAAGTTGAAGATCTCATGGCTTAATAAATGAACCCTTCATTCATATTCAAATATTTTCTGTTAAATTAAGTTTTTCTTTTAAAATATATGTAAATGTATGTCCATTTGTATATACGTACATATATAAGAAGAATTATTAAATAATTTCAAACATGGACAGAACTTCACAGAATACGATTACCATACAAATTAAAATTAAGCATATTAAGTCCAATTATTTTTTAACAATCTCAGGAACTATTCGTCTATAAATTACAAAGCATCTACGTAGTTTTACAAAAAAAAAACTTCTTCACCGAACGGTCGTTTACTTCTACTCCCATTTCGTCTGACATTTGGACTAAAGGCCGTTAAAAGCTTTTTTGAATCAGTAATTCAAAAAGTAAAATTAAATAATGCTAAGAGTTGTACTTGGCTGATTAATTTCAGTAGTATACAGAATTTGTATTACAAAAAAAAAATATTCGTCTAAATAATTGAGTTTAAAATTAAGTATAGAGATTCTTTTATTTAAACGTACTACCCGAATGTAGAATGCTTTCCCGGGCACTATTTTTCCCTGTCATTATATTATCAGAGGTTCAAAACCAATGTACATCGGTATTTCCTCTTAAATCCTTCCATATTTTTCTAACGCAGGACTGGATCGCACAAACCTGCTCTCGTAAAAAACAACTTTAACGTAGCTAGGAATTGACAATGTTCATATGTGTATTGGGGCATTATATGATACCATATCAAAAAAGTTTTTAAAACTAGTTAACATATTAATTATTAAAATATATGCCATCTTATTTTTTTTGATAAATATAAATTTATGAAGAAAAAAATCAAAAAATTTGTTGAACATTTTGAAAAATAAAATCTGGTATAAGAACTTTACTAAAAATGATTTATTGACCAATTTGGAGTTAATAATTGTGATTGGAAGTGATTAAAAATAATCTTTCCGTCGGCTTTTTTTGGTCACTGTAGTTTTTGCAATGAAACAATTAAGTTACATTAGCTTTCCCGACGTTTCGGCAGGGGTTGCTGCCTTCTTCAGGGGAACTTTATTTGGGCAACAAGAAAAAATATATTGTTTACATTATAATAACAATAATTGAAACAATACAAAATACACTCACTTTAATAAAACTGTGTTTAAATTTAAACTGACATTTAAAATTATTGTAAAAAAATCCAAATAATATTTTTTTGCTTAATTGTTCAAATTATCATAATCTTCCTGTATACAAAAATTTGTTGAAATCAGTGAAGAAATTAACGAGACATTTGATAAACAAAAAATCAGTTATATGACTGTTTTGCATTGCATTTAAAAGACCTGAGGTCTTACAGCCTTATAGTTAATACTAGTTTGCTATTATTATCATAAGGTACCGTTACTAACCGTTATTGGTAAAATAGGTGTTAACCATTAATACTAACTCGTAATTTTTTTGTCAACATTGTTGGAGCCATTCAGGCGCTCAGATTGTCAAAATTCAAGATATCTGCCCTTTCTGTAAGAACACAGTAAACATTGTGATTTTGACAACATGGCCCCAAAACCTTACATTTATAACAACAACAAAAAAAAAAAGTCCTTACTTTTTCTGGACTGGGGTGATTTTTCATATTTTTGGGGCTATTTTTTGTACGATAATTTTAAAAGGATAGTTCTGGGCAGGCTTGCCAAATTGGGCTATTTATCGGAAATTGGGCTATCTTTTTTCCAAATAGCGCAATAAGGCAAGTTTAGGATTCGTGCAAAAAAAACTCAAGATAATAATTTTCCCTAACATTTTTTCCCTAACGCGAAAAAAGTAGGTCTCGCAATTCTGTCTGTCTGTCTGTCTATCCGTCTGTACGTCTGTCCGTCTGTCTATACCTCGATCTGCAGCCTAAACGACTGAAGCGATTTTCTTCAAACTGTGGACTTAAGGTTCTTATGTTATTTCCTAGAGGCGAAATTGAAATTTTTTTTAGCTCAAAAAACAGGGGTACCTGTCATACAACCGATTTTTTGGTTTTCAAATTTATCGTTAACTACTACACCGATCTTAACCAACATTTTTATATAAAAGATCGATTACAATTTTAACAATTTTGCATATAAAAGTTATCGAAATTTTTTTTTTAGATTTTTAAAAAAATATTGAATTTTTTTTTTAAATTCAATATCTTGAAAACCGGCTAATGATTTTTTTTAAATTTTGTGAAAAATTGTATTTTATTAAATACTAAAAGTTGGCATACCAAACTTTATTTTAAAAAATGTTTAAGATTTTGTATACATATATAAAAATTTATTAAAAAAAAAAAACCCTCTAACGATTTTAGATTTTTTGTTGTTGTCATAAATTCATAATTATTAAGCAAATCAGATGGCAAATTCTTTTTTGAGCTCTATCTGTTTTAGCTATTAAAATAACTAATTTATAATAATTCATAGTAATCATTTATATTTTATATATTGTTTTTAAAACTTTCTTTTTAACGATATCATAATGTTATGGAACCAATAAATATGTACATTGTCAATTTCAAGCTACGTTAAAGTTGTAAGCTACGAGAGAAAGTTTTGTGCGATCCAGTCGTTCCCATTTTTTTTTTTTTTGGTATTGGGCTACTATTTGAGCTACTTTTTCGGTTCCGATTTTGGGCTACAAAAATTTTCAAATTGGGCTATCGAACTAGTTCAAGATATGGCAACCCTGGTTCTGGGACACTAATTAAATAATCGTACAAAGAAATCGTGCGATTTTTGTGTACGATTATTAAAAAAGTGTCCCGGAACTATCCTTTTAAAATTTTGTAAATCATATTAAAATAATGGTATCTACATACAAATCGTGAGATTTTTTTTACGATTATTTTATAAGTATCTACGATTATTTATTAGTAAAAAAATCGTGTCTTAAAAGTTTGGGGCCATTTTTCATAATGAAATTTCACCCCAAACTGTAAAATGAAAATAGAAAAATGGCTACAAATAGGAATACAAATTATTTTTCTGTTGTTGTTGCTTTTCATATAACTTTTTGGTGCAGTTTTTCATATATTGCTTGGGGCAATATTTCATTATTTTGGGGCCATTTTTCATTATGAACAAAAGCTCCAAATGTGGGGTCATTTTTTCATTTGTAGATTGGGGCCATTTTTCATTGGGGCCAAATTTCATGTAGCCCTATAAACCTCTATACCACTATACCAGGTTTTTTTTTAAGTAGCTTATGATTTAATTTTTTTTTTTTAATTTATAAATAACCAACTAGCTTATTATGAATTAAAGTTTTTTTTTAATTCATAAGTCACCTACTAGCTAATGAATTATAATATTTTTAATTCAAAAACATGCAAACCTGATTCAAACCAAGGGAAATCCCTGCCCATTTGATGACTCTATTTTTTCTTATTAAAAAAAAATGGTTCACTAGGACGTATACGTACTTTTATTATTTTTTTTGTATGTAGTTTCAAAATGTTGTTTGTTGTAACTTTTTATTTCCAATTTAACAATTAAAAAAATTTACTAACCAAAATTGTAGAGAATTTATTTGTCTACAAAAAATTGTTAAAATTATTATCTTATGACATTAACTGTTCTCAAGGTATAACAAAGCAAAAATCTCCAAAGTACGAGGATGCTCAAAGTAACATTTCAAAGAAAGTTAATAAGAATCAAGATTATCCTACTTCTACCTTTTATAAGAGTTCAACGGCAACGCTTAAAAATCCACTCATTGGACAAGTGAAATGCTTAAAAATGCATCTATCGCCTAATGCCCATTCCCATGGTATCCTGCTATAAGTGTATCATGGCTTAAAAAAAAAATCTCATTTCTGTTTTTATCCATGTACACTCGGATAAAAAGTAGGTACCTAATGTAAACATAAACATAAACACCAAAAATCCACTCAATATTCATTTCATACAAAAAAAAAATCAAAACAAAAAAGAAAAATTGCATTCCATTCCAATTTATTCGCCCTCTCGTCTCAAAACCATACTACTTTTCCTCCTGTGTCCCAGTCAAACACAAGGAATCTTAACAGCGTTGCCGCAGCACTTCACGAAAGTGTAACAATTTTTAGAAAATATGTTACAAAAGCAGCAAAATTGTAACAAATTAAAGAAATATTTTTCGTGGCTTTCTTGCAGTTGTCAAAATTTAGAAGCAGAAACCCTTGACTAAAGTGAAATTTCTTTCCATTAAAAAAAGCATATATCCGTATACCTTTTTTTTGTCGGGTTTTTTCATACCAAAATTTCACAAAAATAAGATTTGAGACTAAAATACAACTACTGTCCAATAAGATAACCGTCTATGGTCTAGTTTTTAAGTGGGAATTAAGACCAGAGTTAATTAACTCTGGAAAAAGATTTGTCTATGGTCTAGTTTTTAAGTGGGAATTAAGACCAGAGTTAATTATCTCTGGAAAAAGATTTGTCTGCAGTTACATACAGAATTAGATTTCCAGTCCATAATGTACCCAGAAACACTTGATAATCACGGAAGATAGAATATCAAAATCATCTGAGTTAATTCAGATTTAGTTCAGATAAGCCAATGTCAAAAAAGCAGGTACAAATGTGTGGAAGCGTTCAAACTCACTTCAACACCATATTAACGTAGTTTCTATCAATAATGTGAAATAAAACCCACAGTTTTACTTGAACAAAAATTGAAAACAGAAAAAAGTTGACAATAATATTTTATGGCAAAAAGGTGTTACAAAAATGGAAAAAAAAAGTAACAATGTAACAACGAATAAAATTTAAAAATAGTGTAACACTTTTGTTACATTTGTAACATTGTGGTAACGCTGAATCTGAAACTGAATTGGACAACCTGAAATATGACTCATTTATTGGACTCACTCACAACTCACTACCACTAACTTGGAACCAGAAAATCAACACCACTACCAAACCAACTATCTGGGAAAGGGAATATATAGGGAACATGCCAGCGGTACCCACATGAATTTCCCTAAACAAATACAAGGAAAACAGGGAATTTTCTTCCTATACACATGCACTACACTACACATACATATATTTAGCGACTCAACAAAGTGCTATGGTCTTCCCGTTTTACAACAATCTCAAATACCAATCTTTTTTGTGGATGTCAGTTGTTTTGAGTCGGTTCACGGATACGGTTGGTCATATGAGAGCACAGTTGTGATTTTAATTGGATTTTTTGTTTGTTAATTTATCACCACATAAATTAAATTTATTTGTTTATACCCGGCTTTGCCGTAAGAGATACATATACCCAGATACCTCGCTACCTGGTCAACAAACCTAGAAAACAATTTTTTGTTCATTCGAGTGAGAATTTGCTTTATTAGTTGTAAAAAAAAATA
Organism: Melangyna quadrimaculata; assembly: GCA_949320155.1. Lineage (NCBI taxonomy): Eukaryota > Metazoa > Arthropoda > Insecta > Diptera > Syrphidae > Melangyna > Melangyna quadrimaculata. The sequence continues at coordinate 57,655,607 of OX439483.1, read as the reverse complement.
GAAAAGATAAACAATCTCCATCGACTTTATCGCCGGTCGTTCGTGGCGGCATCTGTATCCAAAAGCCGGCAAGTTGAATCACTTACATATTACATTGCTGATGGACTGATCCCCATTCCCTGCCACACTCAACGCATTCAGACATTTCACGTCGCGTTCCCTCGTCGGCTGAAAGTAATATTTTCGCACCGTGCGGTTTTACTGTTATTTATCTTTGTTTGTCTTGCATTATTTATAGTTCGCAGTTTATATTGGCACAAGAGCTAATTCCGAATCCGAACCTTTGTCAAGTGCATTGTTGGAGTACTTTTCAATTGCAATTTCTGTGGCCCTCCTCTCAACACACGCATGCATATTGTGTTGTTTATATTTTTATGTGTCGAGTGTCCCTTTCATCTATAACCGGGGGTAAAAATATAAATAAATAAATGAATAAAAAAAAAATATAGGTATATAAGATAAATATCTTTTGTAAGGTAATTGAACCGTACTAATAGATAGATATAAGCGTGATGAGTGAGACAATTCATTTTCGGTTATCGTCAAACTAAAAAAAAAACAGGAATATATATACCTACGTAACACAACGTAAATAAACAAAACACACTCATTCTATTTGTACCTATAGTGCGAAGGATAGATACGAATACGTGTATTTATCTGTCTATAGATAGATATGCATGCACCACAAAAAAAAATAGTTGAAAGGAAAAGTGAATTAATGTGTTCCTCTTTTATCTAGACAGTTGGGATGTTTATCACGGTTTGTTAAATTTAAAAAATTAAAAAAAAAAAAACGAATTGAAAAAGGTGCGTTTTTAATATCACACCACAGCTAAGTGCAGTGCACTTTGTATCTCTTGTATCTATCAATCTTTTTCTGGTCCGTGGTGTTGCGTTTTTCGTTCTTTCGTTTATAAATATTCAACACACATACCTACCTTCAAACACCTAACAAATGATGAAAAATGATTGAGTGTTAATAAAGTGAAGTTTTGTTGTTTTTTTTTTTTTCTAAATACAAAATATGTACAATTTAATTTGTGAAGAATAATAATTACTATTAGAAGACATCAACCTAAATCATCAAAAAAGGATAATTTAAATTAATTCCTCAACAATGGATTTATTATTGAATATAATTAAAATGTTTACCGGATTCAAGACACTTCTAGGAGTGAATATTTTTATTGGATTTTTGAGCTTAAGTGGTAAGTGGAAGGGAATTATTATTTGAGTTTTACTAAATATATTGTTGATTTAAAAAAAATTACATAAAGTTAGGGTTCAACTTGGGGCGATTTTCCATTAGGGGCGCACGCCTAGAATTTTGATTTTTTTTTTTACAGTGAGCTAGGGGTCTCTATAGAATAGCTTTAAAATATTACGGTGAGGAAACACCCCTAAATATGATAAAAAAATATTTTAATTTTTCGATTATGGCATTTTTTTTCACACTAGTACCTACTCAAGTTTCCATTAATATAGCACACATTTTCACACGCGAATACCTTTTTTGGTAAATTAACTAATTTAATTTAACAATTTTAATATCAGCAAGTTTTTATTTCAATTTCTAATAAACATTTAAAGTTGCAAAATTGAACTCAATATGCATGAAATCTGCGGCGACTAAATAAAAAAATTATACAAATAATTTGACAGTTCTACTACTCAACAACTTCGCTATGGTAAGTGTTGTGTGATGCGTGGACTTTCTTTGGGATTTTTTGTTGGGAATTTGTTTGCTAATTAAGATGTTTTTTTCGATTAAAAGTACTTTATGGGTGGCACCCTACGCAGGTTAAAGGATTTTAACTCCCTTTTCGGGTCCTCTGTCCCGCTCACGTGACTCCGTCGCCCCGCTTAGGGTATGCTCAGTCGTCTGGCAGGCGCCTATGTTGTCAGTCGGTATGTTATCAAAGTTTTTAAAATTTAATTTTTGGAACTTCAGGTTTAAGCCCGTATGATACTACATTTTTTTCTCATTTTTAATTCATTAAATCATGACTTATTGTCAGCAAAGAGGAAAAGAGAAAATAGTATTTTTTATGTAAAGAACGACATTATTTTTTGACAATTACAATGTCCACAAAAGTAAATATACACAAAAAACTAGTGTTCTCATGAGTCCAGTGTATACTTTTTTTGTGGTCACAGTGTACTTTGAAATAATTTTTAATTTTCAATTTTTAAAAAGTCAAAAAAAAAGCTGCCAGAATCTGAAATATGTTCATTTTTGATACATTTTTTGTGACTTCTTTACAATAAGGTGGTTATTGTGTACGCGCTCACTCATATCGGTGTTTTCAATTACAAATTGTTTGAACTGCTCTAGTTTCATTTTGAATGCCTTCAAAATGAGAAAAAAATGTATCATACGGGCTTTAGTAATCCATAAAAAGTCACAAAAAAATACCGAACAAAAATCCACTATCCCAACACTAACCATAGCAAAGAAGCATGTTCCCTCATTTGTATATGTTAAAGAACTGCCAAATCAAACAAAAGCAGTAAATTACATCCATTTTGTATGAAAAATGAAAACTTTATAAATTAATTCAAAATGTAAATAAAAGTTTCCTCACTTTAAAATTATGATATTTATTATTTTTAGTCATAAATCTATCGAATAAAATTATCCGCGTGTGAAAATTCGTGCGCCCTTAAAGGAAAGTTCAGCCAATATTTTAAAGGACATGGTAGGTACACCTTACTGATTTTTCACAATTAAAACAAATTGTGATACTTTTTTAGTAGTAAATGTATAAAGATGTAAAACAAGGTTCAAAAACTTGGCATTTTTACCTAGTATCTTAAAGTGTGTTTTTATCATCAGGTATCTAAAGTAAAGTAAAACAAACATTATGAAGTTTTAAGAAGGTAGGTTTTTGAAAACGATAATCAATTAATCATATTATACACTCGGCGTGTAGTTGAGGCGAAAAAGGCGGCAGCTCGCGTGACCAAACGTTGGCCGTACTTCACCCGCAGCATCGCCCGCCCTCAAATTTTTTTTTTTAAATTATCTACTTTAGACATTTTTCAAAAAGTATTTTTGTTTTTAAACTACAGCGATGCCACCGAGTTTCTTTTCGATTTTCATTTTGAGATAGAATTATGAAATCAAAAAAAATAAATTTGGGTGGTTTATGTTTTGCACATCAGGATGGTTCGAAAAAATGTTTTTTGATCAATTTCAATGAAATTGACATAGGTTGCTGTTTTAATATTTTCTATTCCAAAATTGTGTATGACCAAAATTTTGTAAATTACTCAAAAATTATGTGTGACTATAATTCTGTAAAAAGGGAGATGTTCTGAAATGTACCAACTACAGAGGAATTAGTCTCCTAAACGTCGCTTATAAAATCTTGCCGGCCATCCTGTGTGACCGCTTAAAACCTTTTGTCAACGATATGATCGGCCCTTATCAGTGCGGTTTTAGGCCAGGCAAGTCAACCGTCGATCAAATGTTCACACTCCGACAGATTTTAGAAAAATCTCGGGAATTCCAGATCGATACACACCACCTTTTTATCGATTTTAAAGTCGCGTATGATAGCGTGAAAAGGGACGAATTATACAGAGCTATGTCGAATCTCTGTATCCCTGCCAAACTCGTCCGCCTGTACAGGATGACGATGAAAAAATCTCGCTGCTCCGTCATAATTGGAAAGACCACCACCGATTCCTTTGATGTTGAGAAAGGATTGAGGCAAGGTGACGCGTTATCATGCAACCTGTTCAACATCGTTCTTGAAGCCATTTTACGCAACGCACATGTCAACACCAGCGGTACAATCTATCAAAAGTCACATAGACATTGTCGGCAGAACGAAGCGAGCTGTGGCAGGGGTATTCGCGAGCATTGAAACGGAGGCGGATAGAATGGGATTGGCGGTTAATGAGGACAAGACGAAGTAAATGCTGTCATCGAGAGAGGAATCTCAACATCGTCGACTCGGGCAAAATATCACGATGGACAGATATAACTTAGAAGTTGTCAAGGACTTTGTCTACCTGGGCTTCACCATTACATTGCAGAATGACATCAGTGCAGAGATCAAGCGAAGAATTACTCTTGCCAACCGCTGTTTCTTCGGTCTAAGAAGGCATTTAAGAAGTAAGGCCCTCTCTCAGAGAACCAAGGAGACTTTATACAAGACCCTAAACATCCCGGTCCTGCTTTATGGGTCGGATAAAAATCTGCTAGGATGCTGTGAGAGGAAGATTCTTCGCGTGATTTTCGGTCTGGTGTGTATCGAAGGAGTATGGAGGAGAAGATTCAACGACGAGCTATACTGGTTTAAATTAGTGAATTTACACTCCGGTTTAATTTGATACAAGTTTCGTTGATGTACACTTTTGGCTCAAATACACCATCTCCTTTGGCTCTATTTCTAGTTTCAAAGCAAAATTGTTTGTTGACTAAATTGTTGCGCCAAAAATGTATTATAACATTGATTCATTTCTCTTTAAAATCGTTATTAAAAATTGTTTTTTTTTTCATATATTTTTCCACATTTAATTGTGATTTTAAATTGAACAGAGAGTAAATAAATTGAGGAAAATTTTGTGGACTAGTATTATTGCGAACGCTCCAACTTTCTCTTTCACGAGTATGTACCTACGACACCTCCCAATGCAGTGTTCCCCTATTTAACTTCCTGAATAAAGAGTGAAAAATCAGTAAAAAGGCATACCTACATTTACCTTATATCCTTTATATAAACACAACCTTTCCAGCTGCCTATTTAATATTTATTATCAGATGAGTAAAATCACATCAACAGCCAGGTAGGTAGGTACCTACCTATCTATCTACCTACGCTTACATTTACCTTCAAAGTCCAACATCCATTCATGTTGATTCAGCAAACAATACGAAGTGAGTAATGAAAAAGGTGAACAAACTTCCGAATACAATACCATTTAAGTATAGCGCCCCTATAATATTGAGTTCTATATTAATTAATTTGCAACCCTTTATGCTCTGTTATCCTTTGGCAAACTTCAAAACTATAACTGTGTCCTTATACTTATATGTAGGAACATAAAGGTAGGTAGTTATTAAACGTAATGCACTTTGAAGTTGACTATTGTGCATTTTGTTCAAACTTTTGAAAACAAAAGAGTGCATTCAATTATTTTATTTCAGTAGGTTTATTGAAATAGGAATATATGACAACTAGGCAAATTTAGATTTCGTTGGTCTGAAAAGATTAAAAATATATTTTATGAGGTAATGTTGTACCGGTTTAGGGTATCTGACTGTATGTTCTTTTTAACTTAATTTTACCAAGTAATTATAGGTAGGTAGGTATACCTATTATACAAAAGAGATATGGACGGAGAGTTGGCACACGCCATAGTCGTAACCTTGTAACTTCAACAGTAGCAAAGGGTGATTTTAAAGAGGTGACGGTTGATTTATGCTCAGTACACATATTTTGAAATTTGCGAATTGAATCCGTGAATTGGAGCGTGACTATTATTGTATTTACTTTCGGAGAATGACACAGCTGCTCAACAAAGTGGCCGAAAATTTGACTTCAGAAATTGTTGAGTTAAAGTTATACGCTCGCTTAGGGTGGACCAGGAATTCCTTTTTTTTTTGTTTGTTTTAACGCTCTCTAGGAATTATGTTCTCTAGTTCCTAAAAAAAAGCAAATGATATTAAGAGGTCGCGAGCATCGATTTTATGCACAAATAGTATTTTTTAGAGTTTTTATTTTTTAAAAAATACAAATATTGTTTTTTTAATCACGTTTTAGTTATCAAAATCATCATTAGAAAAAATCCGACAAAAATGTGTGTGCTTTTTCTTTTATCAAAATAAAAATGAGTCGTTTTTTAAGGGTTTTAAATTTAAATTCGTGAAACTTTTGATAAAACACCCCCCAAAACCACTATCAGGATACAGGGTGATTGGTATAAGGTGCACCAAAAAGCTGTAACGAGTAGGTTGGGTTAAGACAAGAAAAAGTCAATTTCCCTCCGTTTAGGCGGAAGGGTTAGGTTAGGTTGTAAGGGGTGGTGTTCGGCAAGCCGAAACACCTCACTCGGATCTCAATGGATCCATTGCGCTCCCCAGGATTTACGAAAAGGAAGGAGAGGGGAAGGGTAAGGAAAGGAATAAGTGGAAGATTAGGTAAGGGGTGCCCCCCTGAACCATCCCGAAATCTGAATGAATTTCAGGGTGTTCTTTAGTGGCAGAGACGAGATGTCGCCCAGTTCGTCGAAAAAGTATTCTCCGAGGGCTGTTTTTCTTTTTTTCTAGCTAGGCTAGGGCATTCACAAAGGAAATGAAATGAGCGCTCCTCCGCCTCTTCATCCTGATACCCTCTACAGAGATCGGATGCGATGATGCCCATTCTGTTTAAGTGGGTTCCCATTGAGTTGTGACCAGTTAGGATTCCAACCAATAGGGTTAGTTGAGGCCTGCTTAGCGACAGTAAGTATTCAGTTTTTTTCCTAGAAATGGCCGGCCAAAGATTTCTCGAAACCCAACACGTGTCAATTTGTGACCACCTATCATTGGCGGCTTTGAGGAAGCTCTGGTGGATTCTGCTCTTTTCTATCCCCAGTGGCATAAGTACTGACGATTCAGTTTGGCTCGGATCAGTGGATGACCCGTATTTCGCCAGTTCGTCTGCCTTCTCATTCCCATGTATGTCACAGTGTCCTGCGACCCAACGTAGAGTAACTGTGTTTGTTGCGATAAGTAATCTCAACTCCTTGCGACAACATTCCACCAGTTTTGACTTTGTGACAACTGAGTAAATGGCTTTGATGGCCGCCTGACTGTCTATGAAAATGTCAATGTTCTTGTTTACTAGCTTACATGTGGCAAGATGCTTCGCTGCCTCATAAACTGCAAATACCTCCGCTTGGAAGACACTGCAGAAGCTTGGAAGCTTTATTGATCTATTTAAAGGTGGGTTATCTGAAAAGATGCCTGACCCTACCCCTTGGCCCGTCTTGGAACCGTCCGTGAAAACCGATACATGATTTGTATTTATGACCCGGTTTTCCGTCCAGACTTCCCTTGTAGCGATATCTATTAAGGCCACCGGATTGAAATCAGTGTGCGGTATCATATAGTCTGTTTGAATGTCTATGTCCGTAAAGTTCATAATCGTTCTATGACCAAAAAGGCCCCTTTTCCAGTGATTGCTCTGTCTTAGTCGCAAAGCACTATTGGCCGCCATGTCCTTCGTTAAAATTTCAATTCGGGCGAGTGACAGAAAAGTTTCTAGGGCTGCGGTCGGTGTCGTTCTCATGGCACTGGTTGTGCCATTACACGCTAGTCTTTGGATTTTAGTCATGGTTTTGAGATTGGTTGCCTTGTCTAAAGCTGGCCACCAAACCAGACATGCGTATGTCAAGATATGCCTTATTATGGCTGTATACATCCAATGAATGGGTTTGGGGCTGGGGCCCCATCTTTTACTAAAAATTCTACTACAAGTATAGAATGCTATTGAGGCTTTTTTCTCCCTTTCTTTAATGTTTTCCTTCCAGTTTAGTTAACGATCAATTACTAGACCAAGATATTTTGCCGTACCTATGATATGTGACGGAGTCCCATTTATGTCGGGAGGGCTTTAATTTGGAATGTTTCGTTTTCTCGTAAATAAAACTAGTTCTGTCTTGAGTGGGTTGACATTAAGTCCACAGCTACTGGCCCAATTACTGAGCTCGTTAAGCGATTTTTGTAGTAGCTCGCACAAGGTGAAAACAAATTTCCCTGAGACCATGATCACGATGTTATCAGCGTATGCAACGACTTTGACACCACTTATATTAAGTTTAACCAAAATCTGGTTAACAACCAAAAGCCAAAGCAGGGGTAACAAGACCCCGCCCTGTGGAGTGCCCCTGCACGTCCTAACTTTTAACTTGCTATCACCCATTCCTGCGTTTACGAGTCTCGTTTGAAGCATGGGGTCAATCCAGTTTGACAGCATCGGATCGATGTCTATAGAGTCAAGGGCTTGCCGAATTGCAAAATTTTCGACGTTATTGAAGGCCCCTTATATGTCAAGGAAAGCATCCGAAATAAATTCTTTGAAATGGATTGATTTCTCAATCGTGCCGACCACCTCATGAAGAGCTGTCTCAACAGATTTGCCCTTCATATATGCATGTTGGGCCTGTGAGAGAACTCCATCATTTAGTTTTAGGCGAATGTGCATTTCTATTAGTCTTTCTAAGGTCTTGAGAAGAAAGGAAGATAGGCTTATTGGTCTGAAGTCTTTCAGTTCAGTGTGAGTGGGCTTGCCAGCTTTCGGAATGAAAATAAAATTGACTTCTCTCCAGTTGGAGGGAATATAGGTGATGTTTAAACAGCCTCTATAAATTTCCACTAGAATTGGAACAATTATGTCTTTAGGGCTTTGGAGCATAATTGGGATTATTCCATCAGGCCCTGCAGACTTCGATGCTGAGAAGGAGTCTTTGGCCCAAGCTACCTTCCTACTATCTACAATAAGGTTACCAATATAAGAGTTTTCAATTATGTCCGGGCTTCTGTTCTCATGATGTGTCGGTGACACATCCTGGGAAGTGAGTGCTCATTAGTGACTCTAAAGTCTCAGAGGATGAGTCTGTCCAGGTATTATCTGGCTTTTTTAAAAAGCCTGGAGGATTATGGACCTTTGACATGACTTTTCTAAGCCTAGCAGCATCATTTGTGGACTCAATGTCCGTACAAAATTTTCGCCAGGCTGCTCTATTTGCGTAGGAAGTTCTGTTTTTGTATTCATTTTTACTGATCTTGAAAATATCCCAATCAGCAGGGTTGTTACTATGTTTAGCTCTATTGAAAAGCCTCCTAGAGTTTTTCCTCAGAACGGACAGCTCGTTTGACCACCATACAGGGTTGAGCTTGCCTTTTCTTTTGGTTAAGGGGCAGGAACTTTCGTAGGCCTTGTATATGTCTAACGTAAGTTGATTAACTCGGTTTTCAATGTCTGAGCTGTTCAAGATTGGTTGACTACTATATCGGCCCAAAAGTGAGGCCAATGTTATGTTGTAGGCTTCCCAGTTGGTTTTACTGGGGTTTCTAAAGGGCTTAGGATTGTCTATACTATGCTCTATTTGGAATGATATGCTATGGTCTGAGAACGTTACATTACTTGAGACTTACTGATTGCAATGGAATCTGAATTAGTGGAGAGTGTCACATCGAGCACTTCTCTTCTCTTCCTGGTAATGAAGGTTGGTTCATTACCACGGTTTAGTATCAACAAGGAGGGTCAATTTTCTTAAAAATTAACTTAAAAGAGAAAAAAAATTATCAAAAAACAACAACAAAACTTGCTATGCCCTGCCATACCTTTTTGGAAAGCCAGTTGCGTTTGTGAATAGTTTTAATTTTCAAACTCGAAATTTAAAAAAAAAAATTTTTAAATTTCAAACTAATTTAATTCAAAATTTTACGTTATTAAGTAGTATTTTTGTTTTAAAAATTCATTGCTCTGATTAATTTCTACTCAAACACTTAAAACCGGATCGATCTAGGTTCTTACTTTTTAAGATATTAAAACAAATGTTTTAAATTTTTTTAGAAAATTGACCCTCCCGCCTAAACGGAGGGAAATAGACCATCCCTCCTATACAATTTTTTCATGGATTAACCCAACTCGTCGTCTCGAGCAAAGTGGGTGGAAGCACCATCAAGTTATGAATGAGATGAAGCTAATTGAACCTATGGAATGTCCTCCAATAGATAAATATAGTTTGTAGAATTCAACTTAAGTGGCTACTTAAATTAGCATGTATTCGAACCAAGGAATGTCAAAGTGCACCCGTTATAACTGTTTTAGTAAAAAACATACTCAACAAATTATCTTAAACCACACAAATAATTTTTATTCATAGCTTTTCGAGCTTAAAGCTAAAAAAATGAAACAGGCTAAAAACTGGATATCTTAAGACTGAGACAAGGTATCAAATTTATTTAAACGCAACTACAAAGGCTAGTATTTCTTCTAGAAATAAAGGCCTAAACGAAGTTTCTATCAATTACCGCGCAATTACCGGTAACATGGATCAGGGTACCCCAAAGTAAGTCTTTTCTTAAATTCCCGATAAATTATATCAAAATTGGAGATAGGCCCTAACTGTAGAACAATTTTTTTCTTAGAATATACCCCAGAATCATACCCTAAAATACTCTTGACGAATTAAGGGACACCCTGTATATCAATTAAATTTGTTTATAAAACTGCTAGATATTAAACCCACTCTTTCAGGTGATTTTTTTTATGTTTCAACCCATTCTTTAAGTTTATGTAAAACACCATGCATATTATTTTTTTTTTAAGAAAAAGGTTTAAAATTCTAAAATTCGATTAATACAAAAAGGTAGGTATACGCCCCAGTGAACGGTAATATGGCTATATACTTTATACGATTTTCTTCATATTTACCATCTAAATGTCAGTTTATCGTTAACTAGATTAGGTACGATATGCCGACTTTCTAAATTATCGACTCTACATGATCGACTTTTATAATCTCGACAAAAAATGTTCAGAATATATTTAAAAAAAAACCTTGATCGTTTTTTTGTTTAAATGTTTAAAAGTGATTCATAAAAGCTGAAATTTCGAAAGTCTACATTTTGATATTAAATGACAAGGATTTGATAGGTTGCATAGCTCAGCACAAGTCCCTGGATTCAAAAAATTATTACATCCAGGCTTTAGTTCGCTGGAGTTTACGAATCAAAATTTTTATTATTTTGGAAAAATGTTCTATGTAGTCCAGATATAGATATATATTTATTGAACAAAATAATATTTACAATTTGACTTATAATAACAAGTTAGATACGATGATATTATACATTTATTGGCACATGGGGGCCTAATCTTATACTTTGTCTTAAGTTTAAAGGATTATAAAATATAAAATACATGTCGAATAATTAAATCTAAAAGTCGGCTGACTTTATTGTCCTCGGGGTGTTCCGTCCCGGTTGTCAAATTGTGGTTTTGGTGGAGAGATGGGTTGACCTTTAGCCGCGGTGATATACTTACCCTGTGTCAGCATAGAACGAAACTGCTGGCTCGTTGTCCGTGATGATGTTGTCAACCAGGATTTCCATCGTACTGAGGTATCTCGGCTCGGGGTGTCGCTGCTGAGTGGCCATTCTTCTCATCAGTTGATTTGGGTGCCTGTTAGTGACTTCTACAAGCTTCTTTGCTTGAAGCAGTAGGTACCTGTCCAGGGGGATGATGTTAGCTTCTGTGTAAAGACGCTCGTTGCTGTGATGTCTCATTCGCTGCCGATCAAAATGTAGTCCGGTACAAATCCTTAGTAACTTTCTTTCGAAAGAAAGAAAGAAAGAGAGATTTTGGCATCCAGATGGCAATGGTTGGTCAGATGTCATCAGGCTGTAGAGGAAGGGGCCTAGCTTCGAACCTTGGGAAACTCCGGCTTTGATGTTCTTCACTTGTGATTTGCAGTTGCTCATTTGTACGTAGAATTTTCTGGAAGAAAGAAAAGAAAAAAGAATTTTTATTAAAGACGGAGGTAAATGTAATACGCGAAGCTTATGGATAAGGGCTTCAGTCCTTACGCTGTCGAATAAAGCATTCGACATCCAGAAAGCATCCAACGGTGACACGATGGTTGTTGAGCGCTATGGTGATGTCATGCTGGAACTTCAGGAGCGGTTGCAAAGTGGAGTGCTTTTCTCTAAAGCCAAACTGCATATCCTGGATGATGGCGTTTTCGCTGCGAAACCTCTTTAGTCTCCGAAGTAATACTTCTTCCAGTATTTTACTTATGTTGTTCAGAAGCGAGATTGGCCTGTAATTGGACACACGATTGTTAATGCCTTTCTTCGGGATGGCTTCATCTAGTCAAAAAATATTCAAATATTTTGCCCAAAAAAAATGCTTTAGAACAACTTGCTTTGAATTGTCAATAACTTTTTTCTTAAAATCAGACCAAAAAAACAGCTTTTTTATACTATAACCACAATTTTAATCTCATGTGCTAATTCTTTGGCCACTTAAAATTTAGCACTCGGGCATACTTCTAATATGGAATTAATACACAAACATGTGTAATAACGGTTAATTTCCAGGGATGATTATGGGATCCAGTTTAGATTGCAATAATGTGAACAGTTTTTAAGAAAGGCGTTTGTCAACTGTATAAGGCTATGTTAACTGAAAAAGGCATAATGTACTAATTCTCTGTCCAACACTGAACATTTTTTATAGCAGATATATCTGTATTACCTATATACCAGCTTACACACTCATGTGCCTATAGATAAAGGAGTAGTGTCATTGCTTTGTTTATTCCTTTTTGTCAGGCAAACACAAAAAACTTGACACCTGAAGTATCAGTCTTCAAAAGCATTCATCAAATAGGTAGCTATACGACTCACCTGCATACCTTGCAATACCCTCTATATCCGAACAAACACTTTACAAATACATTGACGCCAAATCATTGCTCTGTTGACTTAAAATCTAAACTATGCACATGTATTTGTGTATGCAATTCGGTATTTATTTACGTCACATTACTTCTTACTTAGAATAAAGGAGCCATGTTGATGAAGCATTCACCAACCTCACACACATGGTCTCCTAACTTGTAAGCAAAATGAATAAAAACGAAGCACCATAACTCTCATCTTACGTAGGTATGTAACTTTTCTAACATCATCCGCAACAAAAGAACATTTTTACTTTCCTTCTAGCCTTTTTTTTGTTCTATGAAAGGACTCTAAGAAAAAAAACACATTCACTTCCAAAACCGGGAATAATTGAAAAAGCTCCAAGCAGGGATTGTTATAGCTACAATTTTTGGTCACCATTGTTGTGCAATACAAAAAGAAAATCACCACCAGGAAGGAGTCCTACAGCCTGAACGGCAAAGAAAAAGTAAAATGACAGGAAAAAGAGTGTGCAACGAAGAAAAAAAAAAACAAAAAAAAGGAACTCTTATTTACGTTTTTTTGTTTTTATTGATAATTTTCCAAGTGGATTTCCCAAATAAAATTGCAAAACAAAAAAAGGAATTTCTGGCATCAGTGTGAATGTATTCTCTCCAGAAAAAAAAACAAACAGAAATAAAACAACAACACCACACTCTTAAGTGCATTACGCCATGCATTAAAGCCAAGACAAGGATTGAAAATTTATGGCAATGCCAAACAGAATGAGGCAACAAAGTAAAGAAAACAAAAATAAAAAAACACGAAAATAAACAGAATGAAAAAAAAAAAAGAATTTTATAAGGAACAACATAGTCTGCATCAACAGCAAGCAAGAAGCAAGCAAGCCCGTTTCCAGGTTCTTATGCTCACTTGCTGTTGCTGGAAGCATGCGACGTGGCCGGCGGTGATGGTAGGTGACAACCAAGTACAATTGGTATCACGGGCACATACCAACTTTGCGACACAAAAGCTGCAATCGAATGGGAGAGAAACAAACGTGAAAGGACAAAGGAGAAGAAGTATGAAACCACATCGTAGACAACATTTCCAAAAAAATAAAAAAAAAAAAAATATTACTCACAAAAAAGACGTCAGAAACTTTCTACAAACCAAAAGAAGAATGGTAAAGTGGTATCCATGCCATCTTTTGGAACATTCATTCAATCGTCTCTGGAATGTTTGTCCTTTCTTTTCCTTAAACAAGCCATCCGCATGTCCAACTTGATCACAGATGACTATGAATTAATTGAAATTGAAAAGGAAAAGTTTGGTATTTTTATGATTTTTATTTTTTTTTGTTCGCATAACCAAATTATTAGATTTAGAAGTAGGTAGGTATTAAAAGGATTCTATTGTCCTTTTCTTAATCGGACACACACATAAGACAGACACAGCACCATAAGTATATGGGAATGCTCCATAAACATTTATAGAATGACGATGATGTGAAAAATGCAAAATGATTCATAATTTTAGGATGAAAATGAAATGAGGAATAGTGAGCCAAAGAATCCTAGAGGAGCCAAACAAAAAAAACATATCCTTTTGTTGTCATAAATCATACCTATACAGCAAAAAAAGGTTTCTTTTATCTAACCGAGACTGAATGGAATTATATTATTAGTGTTATATTGTGGGTTTTCTTTTGAATCGAGAGCAAAAACCGCATTGTCTCTTCATTGTCGAGTTTTTGTTTAACCACCATCAGCATAATGAATAATAAGAACTTGTATAACGATGATTAGATGCAGAGAAAAGAATGAGACCGATATATCGAGTTTTGGGATATTTTTTTCGCGATTTATTTTACTTGCGATTTAATAAGGACAAGTATTGACAAGTAATGCAAGTTAGATATTAATTAAATAGTTACGATTATTACCGCATAATTACCCGCACCTACCTCATCAACATACCTATATAAAGGATTTTCCAATAAGAGGTGTTAATTTGAACAGCCCGCTATTTCGGTAGTTGTCACTTTTGAAGCTGTAATTTTTTGACATTTGACAAGTAGAAACTACGCCATTGGAACGATACACGCTTCAACAATGCATCGAAATTATTAAAATTCACTATAAAAATGGTGAAAATATGGCAGAGACGGTTTGTGAACCTAAAGCATTTTTGGGTCGTCGGAAAGCACCTTGTGGAACCGCAATTCAGAAATTGGTGGACAAATTTGAGCTGTTGGGACAAGTTAGCGATGTGAAGAATAAAACCCGTGCACGTCCCTCAAGAACAACTGAGAATATTGCTGCTGTAGCCCAAAGTTCATTCCTCGTCGTTCTTTGGAATTGGGCATTCCACAAGCGTCATTTCACCCTAATTTGCATAAAGACTTGGGTCTTAAGGCTTATAAAGTTTAGTAAACACAAGAATTCAAGCCGGCCGATCATCAACAACGTCGTTTCTGTTGATTGGGTCCTTGAAATGCATGAAAATTATCGGGAATTTCATCGAAAAATCATCTTGACTAATGAGGCCCATTTCCACCTCGGTGATGGCTACGTCAGCAAGCTAAATTGTCGTATCTGGGGCTCGGAAAACCGAAGATTTATTTTTGAAAAGCCTCATCCTCAACGAGTAACTGTTTAGTGCGGTTTATGGTACGGCGGGTTCATTGGACCTTACTTTTTCAAAAATGAGGCTGGAGCAACAACTACAGTGAGTCGATTGCGCTATCGAGAGATGATTAATAATTTTTTATGGCCGGAATTGGATGGTATTGATCTATGAACGAATGAATATAATTTTGAGGGATATTGCACATTGACCTTAAGATCTATTGTGCCCCCAACCTAGAGCTATTTCCAGATGTATTCCTCTAAAGAATTGGAGTATTTGGAGTATTTTAATAGATGGTAAGTCGCTCTCTTCTACCTGGTAGCGTCCCAGGTACTTCTTTCTTTGATGTATGAGTGTGCTGCATCAGCCTAGAATATGGTCCGGCGTTTCCTCATCTGTGTCACAGAACCTGCATGTGGCACTACTTACTAGGCCAAGTAAACTAAGGTGTCTTTTTAGTTTGCAGTGTCCAGTGAGGAGACCCGTTGTAATTCTTAGGTTGTTTCTACTTAAGCTGATACAGTCTGTAAAACTTTGGTGGTTATAATTCCCAAGTAATAGCTTAGCCTGTCTTAGCTTTGGGAGTTCTTTCCAAGTTTTGGATCTTATTGCCTCCTCTTCTTTTTTGATTTTGTTTCTTTTCACGTTTTCTCCTATGCCGCAATAAGGTTCAGGTCCCGTTAAGGGAGTCGTTGCACCTATTTTTGCTAGGGGGTCTGCCTCTTTGTTGCCCTGAACAACTACGTGGCCAGGTACCCAATGGAGTGTGATAGTGTTATTTTTGCCGAGTTCATTTAGCCTTCCTACACATTCACATACCAGCTTAGAGCTGATGGAGTAGGAGCTCAGAGCTTTGGCTTGGCTATCTGACATAATGGCAATATTATGTTTGTTGTAATTCCTTTCAAGATTATGACCTGCGCATGTTCCTATCGCTTTTACTTCAGCTTGAAAAAAGCTAGAGGACCGTCCCATCAGTATGGAAAGTTTGGTTCTTGGCCAAAAAATTCCCACACCAGTCCCTTCTGTCGTTCTCGATTCATCAGTGAACCACTTGATGGCATTTGCTGTTTCGCCTACCCAGTCTTTTTTGCAACTTAGCTTCGTTTGAAAGTTTTTCACGAAATTATATTTTTTAATCATACCATCTCTTAGAATGTCAATAAGGTTTGTTATTGAGGACTTCGGAATACAGTCTCTTTCCCTCAGACTGATGCATTTTCCAGTCCCAGTTCCCTCCTTGGCAAATCTCATAATGGCTGCCTTTGCAGCACTTACAATAAGCTCGTGTAGAGAGGATAGACTATAGATGGAGGATAACCTCCATAGCTGCTGTAGGGCAAGTTCTCAGTGCTCCAGTTATACATAAACATGCGAGCCTTTGTAATTTTTCTAGAGCTTTCCTATGTGTTGCTATTGATCTAGGCAATGTTTACTTTCAACAAGATGGCGCTACGTGCCAAACAAGCAACGAAACCATCGATCTTTTACGGAAAAAGTTTCCGGACCGTGTTATCTCTCGAAGAGGTGATCACAATTGGCCACCGAGATCTTGTGATTTAACACCTTGTGACTTCTCCCTTTGAGGCCACGTAAATTATAAGGTCTACGCCAACAGCCCAGCGTTGATTTAAGACCACAAAGATGGAATTCGTTAAGCTATGGAGGGCATACAGCAGCCACTTGGCGATTTGGTGATGGAAAATTTTATGAAAAGGATATTGTTGTGTAAGCGAAGCGGGGGCGGCCATTTGCCTGATATTGTTTACCATTATTAATGGCATACTTTCTTCTTAACACTAAAGTAAACATTCGATCATTTATCTCAAAAATGCCATTTTTCTTTGAATATCAAAATAACACCTCTTATTAGATAAAACACAAAATTAAGTTTAAATTTTTGTACGTTAGAATCCATTTTAACTATTGAGCTCACTTTTATATCTGAGCGAAACGTATTTAATGGAGTAGAAGTAACATAATCCTTTTGTTGTGTTTTCTAAAAATCACAAACAAAAAAGTCTAATCAAAATTGGTAAAGCAGTTTTCGAAGTATTTTAAATAAAAACACCATATGACATTTCTACCCATTCTAGATGAACTAAAACACAAACATTTTAATAGTACGCTAGTACTACTGCGACAGTTAAAATTGGTGTATGTTTGCGTCACAATGAAGTATCACTATAAAACTTTATTGAAAAGTAATTTTATTAATCGATCCAATAGTACTTTATGAATATTAGGGATTTTAATTAAAATCTCTCAGCCGTCTCAGATGACAGCCTTCCACCATTCGTGTTTGATGAAGTAAAAACACAAAATGAAAATATTAATAAAAGTAATTTTGCCATGTTGTGTCCTACCATACCATACAGACATCAGCGCAGTTTAATAACAATCATCTCTCCACTCCACCTCTCGCGTCGTTGTTTTGTTAAAAAAAAAAAAGCCTTTAAGTACCTAGGCAAGCTTATTTTGTTTTTACCGACTGACAAGCTAAATTTATGCAATCCCAAGCAATTTTCTGAACAAACTGGACATATTTTGGCATTTTATTCGTAATACTTATGTACACTTTGTGCGAGTTCATTTTATTTATGTTCATTTTTTTGTTGTTGTTGTTGAACGATCATTAATCTGTCAAAAGGCAACAAAAAAATTGAGCTGTCAGTTTAATTAAGGTGCCTCGCAGGAAAATAACAATATTGGACGATAATATTTTCTTTTTTATTTTGATTATTTGTTTGTTGTTGTTTTCCTGTTCCTGTTTGTCGTCGTTGACCGAGCAAATTTGATGGCGTATTTTGTGTTTTTTTTTTCGTTCCATTTCAGACTCGTGTCGTATTGAAAAATCGAATTTTACAATTGACTGAGTCTTTCACATGCCTGAATGCTGGATCCCAGGGATCTGGATGTGTTGTACCAGGTTCGGGAATAAAAAGCACTTTCCTGATGCGTGATGTATGAGATGAATATGTATCCTAAAAAGCAAAAACATTGATGCTAGTAGGTAGTTCTGTTTGTACGGTCGGTCAGTCATTATGATGATGATGATGATGATGATGATGTGAATTTTGTTGTTTAACGATGAGCACAGAGGGCGTGTGCATCAGTCAAAGGCAAAATTATTGAACGCTATCTGCGGTATTTTTGCAAAATCGAATATTTTTGTGAGGCTTTTTTTGGCGATTGTGCACTTATGTCGTCCATTAAGAATGCAAATTATTCGTTTTATTGGCGGCAGTGGCAGATGCTTTGTGAGGGATTTTATGCTGTGGCAGATTGATTGCGAGTTTAATAAATGGAAATGGTATAGTGACACAAAAATATCTACTATTTGCCTTTGTCATTTCCTCTATAGCTATTAGTTGTGTTTCAAATATATGACGTTTAAAAATGTGGTTTGATGTACCACTCAGCACTAATGGACTTTCAAAATATGTATGTAGAAACAGCATTTTGGAAAATCATATAGAAAATATAGAGTTCTATAAATTGTCAAAAGGGAGAATCATTTACTTAATGAGTTATTTGTAGTATGCAGCTGTGTGTTTATTTAAATTCTCAACAAAGCAGCACACTTAGTAGAGATATGATCAAAATATGTCTGTACATACAGTCGCTCAAAAATAATACGTTGCGACTTTAAAATGAAAAACAATATTTTTTTTCTCAGGTAGGTATTGAGAGTATAAACCAGAAAAAGCGTTTGGAAAATATTTTTGTTCGTTGCTCGAAAATTGTTTTGTTTCATTTTTAAAGCATATAGTACGCAGCTGAAGTGAAACGAAAATTGTGTATGGTCTCCACATCGGCAAATATAAGTACCTAGTCATGGAAAGCTCTATCAGATTTATGTACCTCATAATTTGTTTCCTTTTTTTCTCTTTCGTCCCTTAATTTGTGGTCTGCGAGTATAGGGTTATACATAGTGGTGTGGCTTAGTTTTTGCTTCTTATTAAAAATGAATAAAATTGAATTCGAAATAAATTATATTTTCATCTATTTTTTTTTTCAACGGCATCAAACAAATCAAACGCTTCACCAGAAAAATTATTTGGACCAAACCAAACCTCGCAGATATCTTAAAAAATAAATTTTAGTCAGACCTTAACAATTAATATTTCAAATGCAACAACTTTGCCAAGCGGAGAGAATTCTCGGGGCTTAACTCTAAAACTGGCAGGTCTGGAGGGAGTTTTACAAAAAATCGAAGCTGGAGCTTAATCCCAAGAAAAATTTCATCTCAACGGGGTTGAGACCAAACTGCGTGCATGCTTAATGCACGACTTGTATCACTCTTGGATAGGATAAGAGAATTTTCGGGGCTTAACATTTAAAACAGCCGCAGACGAAGGAAATATTGAACGAAAGTAGTTGTGCAACCAAATGCAAGACTAGACACGAATTTGCTCTTGTTATGCAGAGCTAGAATTTGAAGACATAATATTGTTTGTAATATTACTCAAAAGCTTTCAATACAAATAAAGGCTACCTATACTTTCTGCAAAAAGTACAAAAGTGAGAAATAAATATGTACATATATGTTGAAAACGCTTGCTCCTAAAACAAAAACAGTTGACAATTTTTCATGCTACGTTAAAGTTAACTATCAGAATAATTTTGGATGTTTATTTCTCACTTTTGTACTTTTTGCAAAAAGTAGGTGAATGAAGTTAAAGCTATATTGTCATTGGAGAAATGCGAGAACAGTACCATCAAATTAATTTATTTTGTTAGCTTCAAATATGTTAGTACATAAACGAAAAATACTGGCACAGTTTTCTCAAAAAATGTCAAAATCATTTTTCCGTTATGTTTCTAGATACATTTTCATCAAAAAAAAACTTTAATTGACGCAGTTTTATATAAATTACTAAGGCTTTACAGGCTTAGTTTTATCAAAATCTGAAATGCTCCCCGTTTTCGATGAACTTAAACAAACAGTCGAAATTCTCCTCTAGCCAATTAGCTACATAGTTACCTACACAAAAATTATTTCTAGCAAATTTGAA
The DNA here is from genome assembly GCA_949320155.1 of Melangyna quadrimaculata. NCBI lineage: Eukaryota > Metazoa > Arthropoda > Insecta > Diptera > Syrphidae > Melangyna > Melangyna quadrimaculata. Next base: position 57,635,549 of record OX439483.1, on the reverse strand, counting down.
TAAAATTCCTTCTTTCGTTAATATTCTGGCTTCAATTATAGTGAACGAACAACACACCAATTTAAAATAAATTAAAAAAATCTTGTTGAATCTACAAGTTGCCCGTTCTCATTTATATAAGGGACAATGGACAAATCAGGCCCAGCACCAATAAGAACGGCCTTCATATCGAATATAGGTACATGTTTATGCATTCATTATCCGTTAACCGTTTGTCCAAATTCGCTGTGTGGCTAAAGTTATTAAATTTTGAATAAAATGAGTTTTAGGGTCACAATTCCTTTTTTTCATAGTTTTTCTTTAATATTTTATATATTTTTCGGTCGAATTAAACCAAAGTTTAAAATATTTAAGAAAGGATAGAAAACTATATTTTATATTAAATTTCAAGTTAAAATGTGCTCTGGAAACACGTCGACAATAGCAGAAAGGGAATCAATAGATGATTTAAAGGAACAAGGATTCTCAGGCCCAGAAAAAGCTAGGAGACCGAACAGAAGTAAGACCATTGTCACGTTTATCTAGCAGACACTTAAAACTATGGAAAAAACGAAAAGGACGCACAGCTCAAGCAACAACAATACGAGAAAAGCGACTCATTCAGCGGCTAGCTTCAATTTCCACACTATCAGCGCCAGTATTTCGAGGGTTTTAATGATAATTAAAATCAGTGGTAACATCAAGAGTATGAAAATCAAAAAGAAACCGGTTCTACGGCAGCTACATAAGGAACTACGGATGAATTTCGCCAGGGAGCATGTTGCCTGTAGCTACGCATGGAAAAAGGTTGTCTTTTCAGGTGAAAAAAGTTTAATCTTGATGGACCCAATGGTTACGACTTTTATTTTCACGATTAAAGAAAAAAAGAACTCATCAAGACATCACAGTGATACATTAGGTGTTATGGTGCGGGGAGCTATCACAATTGGAATTAATAACTACAACAGTGAACGGAAATAGTTACAGATGCCTGCTGTAACGGGTATTTCCAAAGGTAAAGAATATTCTGGAACCTCTACCTTGGATATTTCAACAAGACAACGCCCCTATCCATACTTAATGGGTAGCTAGAAGATGGATGGAGTTGGAAAACTTTCGACTTTTACCATGGCCACCCTATTCACCGGACTCAAACATCATCGAAAACGTTTGGGCCTGGCTAGCTCGAAAAGTTTCTGATGCTGGTAGACAGTTAAGAGATTAAGAGGTCTTGGTCAAAGCTAACTGCGATGCCTGGAGCCAGATTTCACTGGATTATTCCAAAAATCTGTATGATTTAATTCCAAACCGTCTAATAGAGCTAATTTCAAAAAATGGTGGGCATACTCATTATTTATTGACAAAAACATAATACATTATTCTTTAAAAACAAAAAAAGTAAACATTTTTATAGTTTTGTTCTTTTTTTATAAGATTTTTCAAGTGGCCTCAATCAAGTGACACATTTTTGTATACCCATATCTTGTTGCAGTCCATTCTTATAATTTGTGAAATTCCTATCGAATTTCCAAGTTAACCCTTTAAATTTATACTTTTTTATTGCGAAATATAATTACCTACTCACACGTATCAAAAATTTACAAGAAAAATATTTCCTACAGTTATTTATCGAGAAAAAACTTTTGTGAAAATAGTGGCTTCAAACAAGTGACAGGGAGTGTATCTATGAATTAACATAATACGAATAATACATAAATTAGTGATAAAGAGCTTGGCAGGAATCTGAAATACAGAATTTTGGTCTTACAGTATTTAAAAAAAAAAAAATCAAACAGAATTTTGGTCATAAAATTCCAACTGAATTTTAGTCATACAGAATTTTGAAATCCAGACATTTGACCCGTTCGCTAAGATCATTAGACCTTGAGGCATATTAATCACCATCGGAGAGCGCTGTCAGTTTAATATGAGACCAATCTTATTCGTGTTTTGATTTATCAGGATAAATTTTTTATTATTTATGGTTGTGTAAAGCTTACAAGGTATCATGTTGAATTAACAAATAACTTTTGTTAATTCAACACGACGTTCAAATCTTATATCTTGTTAAAAGGTAACACGATCAACTGGGTTAAATAATAACAAACTGATAATTGGTTAATTTGTCTGTCTGTGTGTATAGATGACACTTTTTTTATGCTTACCAATAGGGAATATTCAAGTTATTATATTAGTGAATTAGGCGTCAAAAATTCAAAGAAAAAGAAATTATCTTAAATTCCGAATATTTCATCTTAATCTTTGACAAATTTCAAGCTTATCTGTGACAAATACATACAACACATGATTTTCTGAAAATTAAAAATAATAACACTAAAAAATTTAAATAAATGCCAAAGACACACTTTTTTTTGCACTGATCCGCTAATGGATTTTACGATCTTTCATCGCCATCTCCGCTTGTTCACCATTTCAAACTACCAAGGAGGAATCTCTTGTAGAAATAAGCAACAAAAAAAAACAAAACTCGATGATACTTTACCATCAGCTGAAAAATTTATATTTTTTCTTTCAAAAGTTAATTGACTTCAGCGCACACACATTGCTTGTGCCGAATTAATTACTATACGCTCCATAAAGAGTTTTTTTTTTTTTTTGTTTTCTTGCCTGATACCCTTGATATATGCATTCTTTAAATGGAAATGTTCTAAAGAAAAGGAAATAATGTGCGCATCAGAGGCAAGGCAGTCCGCACCGCTTATACTATGTCGACTTCAAAATGTGATCCCTTTATAAAAGCACATCATTTCAGACAATTTCTATACGTAACCAGCTTCGCAGCTATATAGCATAATATGAAAACAACCATAAGCAAACCCATTGAGCCCAGTGGTCTTTAATTGAATTTTGCTGTTCGCGATCAGAGATTGAAGAGTTGATTGTTAATGTAGTCGTGTGTCCATGCAAAATCCACTTCAAAAGGAATGTCCAATGAATTTATATTAAAAAAAAAAAAATTGCATCATCATCCATGTTATTATCATCAACCTTGATTGTAACGCAAAACACTGAAGACTGTGGAAATGTTTTAGCAGAACTAAATCGAGCTCATGGGTGGTTGGACCTTGAACTGGACAGTGTCGCTATTATGTCCTTTATGTGTTTTTTTTACACAAACTTATCTTTTGATAAATTTAATGTCATTATGGTTAAAACCATGCTTTAAATAATTAAGATTTGAAAAAGAAATACAGAAAATGTAAAATTGTCTCGATACGTCCGTATTTATTATCCTTCCGTGAAAGGTTGTCTAGTTAGATATTGCCTACTTAATAGCTCTAAGAAGTTGGATATGCCTATTGCCTACTGTAAGACCCCGTAGTTTGTAAATTCTAAAACTTATCGGAAAAACTTGGAAATGTTGAGAAGAATTGGAAACAGTACGAAATGTTTTGTTTTCTTTCATAATTCATTCCAGAGTTTTACCATCATGAATCTGGTCTAGTAAGCTTACCAGCCTCAAAAGAAAAACTGGTGATTAAAAATACCCTTAACAGAGCAACAGGTCAGCGGGACAGCGGACCCTAAAAGGGGGTTGAAATACTTGGACTGGTTCCTGATGGAAAATAAATAAATAAAATGAATTGGGTGGCGCAAAGGCTCGTGAAGAACCAGGGGCTAGTGACTAACAACTCGCAAGCATTCCTGTGTACACAGGCGACACACAATTTTATGCCGAATCCGAACGGCTAGACGAGAAGCGTTTACTCATGACAAGTGATACTGTTGGAGGATTTGTTAATTCCTCGCAAGAGGCAGTAGCTCTGAAAAAAAAGTGCTTCCTAACGGAAGAATTTCCTTATTTCGAAGTTTTACAGTAAGAGATTTATGCTTTATTCATTTGAATAAATGACACTTCAGTCAAGATGTACATAACCAATTTTTAGAGTATTGGCGCTTTTTCTTGTATAATTGCCAGTACCGTGCAATATTTGATTTATTTATATGGACTTCGATGTGTCTCCCTTACTTGTCCATAAAGGGTTCCCCTTTAAAAAACGAACTCTCTTATTCAAAAGTCAATAAATAAATCGATCCTTAAAATAATACAAAAGAATTTTCCTAAACCGTCGAGCAACAACTACAATTTACCCCAACAAAGGAACATCCTTTTTGTGTCCATCGTCAGCTCAACACATACTCGTATATTGATCCATCCTTGCCTGTTAACGTATAGCTCCTGTCATCATCTCTAATGAAAACATTATTATAACAAGATGAGCTACTGCTTGTCAACAGCTTGGTTGCTTTTCTGATTTTGTTCTTCTTTTTTTAATTCTCTCGAACCACCCTCTACCACTCAAAGCCACGCCCCCGCAGATGAGCTCGGAGACGGATATCACATCCGGCAGCGCGTCCGTGACTTACGGATCCAACACTGCTGGGGTGCTTAAGCCGCCTCCGTATTCACAGAAGAACCCCCAACCCGTTGGAAGCACGGCCGCTGACAACGGTCCTCCCTCCATCGGGATGGGGCTCAACACCCCCCCAGGGGCGGGTACTTCTGCCAGCAGCGCGTCCGTGACTTACGGATCCTCCACTGCTGGCCGAAGTATACCGCCCATGGGCTCAAGGAAGATACCACAACCCGTTGGTGGTAGGGTCATGAAAAATGGCTCTGCTTCCACCGAGTTGGGGTGGAACCAAATCAACCGTAAGGAGAGGCGGAATGCCGAGAGGATCGTGAAAGCTATCGGTGACATTCCGGTAGCGGATCGTGACTCGCGACAAACTGCCAAACTCCAATGGGCCATGAACATTATGGCTCTCAGAAAGACCAGCGGGGACTACACGTCAAAGCGTCAACGGTCCATCGGGAGCACCATCCCCGATCCCAAACGACCCAAGGTGCAAGGCACCGACAAATCACTTCACGTGAATAAAGGTCTGCCCTTTAGTGACGTACTAAAGGACAAAATTGTCATTGCAGTCATCGACAGAAGTAATGCAGATGGCAGGATCTCTCCTGAGAATTGGTTGAAGGTCATAGTGAAGCTCTCAGCTGGCTTCATGAGTTTAGTGAGGGAGCATCCCGGACCTCAACCAATCACAGACGATGCAGGCTGGCACCAAGGACGTGTTAAGCTCATCGCCTGTGCAGATCAGAGATCATGTGATCTGTTTAAGCTTGCTGTTAGCAGACTGGGAGAGGTCTGGCCAGGTGCTAGTCTCGAGGCTGTTGCTAGGGATGATATCCCCTGCAGGCCTAGAGCTCGTGCCTGGATCCCGATCGAACCAGCCAGCAAGGATGAAATACTCCAGATGATGCAGTACAGCAATCCAAGCCTACCTACAAAAGATTGGGTAGTCGCGAAGCTGGAAGAGATCAGGGGTTCCTTTAGATCTGCTATCATAGTAATCAACAAGGAATCTCTGGCTCCTCTGGTGTCGACCGAAAATGTGATTAGGTACGGCTTCCACAAAATCGCCTTGAAGGTTTTCAAAAAAGATGAGGAAGTTGCACAAGAAGCCCCTCCACAAAACCCCCAGGACATGACCATAGACGAAGACCCTGTCGTCGGCATCGAAACTCCAGAGATGGAGATAGATGACATTGACACTTCTCCGGCTATGGTATTGCCCAATCTGCCAACCGAAAGGAAGGCTCCTTCCGTCGACCTCTCCGACATGGAGAGCGTAGACTCCCCTATCAACGTTCTTCTAAGCGAGGAAGAACTTTTAAGATCTTCCTCTGAAGCCGAAGACGCTGACCAAACGGTGCTGGAGGTTGATCTGACCGACTGTGGTAACAATGCTGCAGCTGATTCAGATTAATCTCCAACACTGTATTATGGCTTCGGCCTCCCTTCTTCTCCGTCTGAACACAAGCGGAGAAGATATTGTCCTGATCCAGGAACCATGGATTGCTAACTCCAGTGTTCAAGGACTCAGGACTCCGGGCTATTACACGCTGCATGCGCCAGATAAAGGTGAACCTAGATCTTGCATAGTAGCTAAATGTAATACTAATGTATTTTTACTCCCTGAATATAGCGATCGAGATGTAACGGCCGTCAGATTACAAACCGAAAAAGGGTTGTACTGGATTGTGTCCGCCTATCTTGGCCATGACGATCTTGGCCCTCTCCCCAGTGTAAAGCTAAGGAGACTGATCGCTGATGCAGAACGGCAGAATATACGCCTAATTATCGGGTGCGACGCAAACGCGCACCATACAGTATGGGGGAGTTCGGATATTAACGACAGAGGTGAGTCTCTTTTCGATTATATTCTTACTACTAACCTACTTCTAAGTAATGTTGGAAACGTACCAACTTTTGTAACTAGAAATAGACAAGAAGTCTTAGATATCACTCTTGTCTCAGATATGGTTCATCAATCGATATTGGATTGGAAAGTATCTTCTGAGCACTCGTTCTCAGACCATAGATACATTCAATTCAGTCTAAATGATGAAACTGAAAAGCCTCCTTCCTTCCGGAACTACCGGAAAACAAATTGGCTCCTATATAGGGAAACTCTTAAAAAGTTAATCAAACCTGACCTTTTTAATCCTCCCCTGAACAAAACTGATCTCGATAATAAAGTCAAAGATCTAACAAATGCACTCAACAAATCAATGATCACTTCCTGTCCTCTAACTAAAATTAGGGGCAAAAAGAAGCCTCATTGGTGGAAGCCAGGGCTCGAACCGCTCAGAAAAGAATGTAGGAAACTTTTCAACAGAGCTAAATACACCAGAGAGAGTTTAGATTGGGATATATATAAGAACTCGCTGAAAGTGTATAAAAAACAAATGAGGATAACTAAAAGAACTTCTTGGAGGAACTTCTGTGACAAAATAGAAGATTCTTCAGAAGCATCCAGACTTAGGAAAGTCCTCTCTACCAATCCAGGGATGCCAAGCTCTCTTAAAACAGCAGATGGCTCCTGGACCAAATCCTGTGAGGAATCACTAAATTTGCTACTTGATACTCACTTCCCAGGTAGCTCACAAATTGTCTCAAATACTGAATTCGCTCAGTCACATGACTTGGTCAATCAAATCCAAGGTCTGATTACAAGGGACAAGCTCCAATGGGCTATAGACAGCTTCCAACCTTATAAATCCGCGGGACCAGACGGCATTATACCTGCTGAACTTCAGAGATCCTCAGATATCATAATTCCTTTACTGGAAACTATACTGATCGGTTGTCTGAATTTCATTCATATTCCTTCAGTATGGAGAGAGGTGAAAGTTGTCTTCATACCCAAAGCTGGAAAATACTCCCAAATTAATCCAAAAGACCTGAGACCAATTAGCTTATCATCATTCATTCTTAAAACTTTCGAACGTCTGATTGATATCCACCTGCGTGACACTATAGAGCTTAACCTTATCTCTAAAGCACAACACGCTTACTGTAAGGGAAAATCGGTGGAAACTGCTCTTCACACCTTAGTAAGATCTATCGAATACTCCCTGCACCATAAAGAGTACACGCTTGCGGCTTTCCTTGATATAGAAGGCGCCTTTAACAACGTCAGCGGCCGTGCAATAGTAGGAGCACTGGAAAATTTGAAGGTGGACGGCCTACTGATTAAGTTGATAGACCATATGTTGGGAAGTAGGGTCATCAACTCTGCATTGGGAGGCTATTCCACTAGAAGATCTGTCACTAGAGGCACACCACAAGGTGGGGTCCTTTCACCACTTCTATGGAACTTGGTCATAAATGACTTACTGACTGTCCTGGAGGGTGAAGGATTCAAAGTGATTGCGTATGCCGATGATGTTGCAATAGCTATATCAGGGAAACACCCCCAGGTTCTTACAGAACTTCTTCAAACCGCTCTTAACAAGCTAATAAAATGGGCAGAACGCTGTGAGCTAGGTGTAAACCCCCGCAAAACAGAACTTGTCCTCTTCACAAGGAAATATAAAATACCACAGATAAATCCTCCAACAATTAATGGTGTTCCACTTTCCTTTTCAGATGTAGCCAAATATTTAGGTCTCATACTGGATAAAAAACTAAGTTGGAAACCTAATATTCAAGAGAGAATTAAAAAAGCCACTGTTGCTTTATTCTCCTGTAAAAAAGCTATAGGTACTAAATGGGGTCTATCCCCTGCCATAACTCACTGGCTCTACACTGCGGTCGTAAGACCGATTCTCACTTATGGGGTAACAATTTGGTGGACTGCTCTAGATAAAGTCACGCACTGTGACCAGCTGAGCAAGGTCCAGAGATCAGCAGGTATGTGCATAAGTGGAGCTCTCCGCTCGACACCATCAGCTGCACTAGACATACTCCTCAGCCTCACACCCCTCGATATATATGGCAAGCAAATGGCTGCGAACACAGCCGTCCGCCTTAAAGCCATTTCTCAATGGACCAACAACTCTATCGGTCATACTAAAATTCTAGACTTATATGAATCTATTCCTTGTCATTCCGACTACACCACATCCAAACTAAATTTCGACAAAAGTTTCCAGGTCACCATACCCTCAAGAGAATCTTGGGACGTTGGGGACCCTCTCAAAGGTGATTCAGTTCATTTTTATACTGATGGGTCGAAAACTGAGGAAGGTGTGGGTGGCGGAGTGTACTCAGACAGACTTAATTTAAGTCTCTCCTTCCGGCTTCCTAACCACTGTAGCGTATTCCAAGCGGAAATTCTGGCAATTAAAGAAGCTCTGTCTTGGCTGAGAGAAAACGTGATATCAACATCGGATATACGCATCTTCTCAGATAGTCAAGCAGCACTTAAATCTCTCAGCTCTGTCTCTACCAACTCCGTTACGGCCCAAAACTGTCGATCGTCTCTTGAAGAGATGGCGGAACAGTTTAATATTCACCTTCTTTGGGTGCCGGGCCATAGAGATATTCCGGGAAATTGTAAAGCCGATGAACTTGCCAGAAATGGAACTCTAATGCCCGTTTTGCCTAACAGGTGGAACATAGGTATACCGATCGCTACGTGTAAACTTTTGCTAAAACAAAACTCTGCAAGGAAAGCAAACTCTAGATGGACAAACCTTACTACATGTCTGGCCACAAAAGAAATCTGGCCATCGCTAGACCCTAGGCGCTCTAAAAGTCTGCTATCACTTAGCAGATCACAAATTAGCTCCGTAATAGGTGTCATAACAGGACACTGCCTTATAGGAAAACATGCCACAAGACTTGGCGTTTTCTCAAATGACTTCTGTAGAAGTTGCATGGACGAAGAGGAGGAGGAAACAATTCCTCACCTCCTCTGCACATGTCCTGCTCTTTCACAGAGGCGCAGACTCCTTCTTGGGGACTACTTTTTCAATGATCCAAGCGATCTAGCAAATACAGACATACACTGTCTCTCTCGCTTCATAAAAAGCTCCGAATGGTTTTCGTAATGAGGATAATCTCCTCATTCCTATCATGTGGTATCACAACGGACCTAATTATGGTCTAAGTGTGTCAGCCGTTTTCCTGACAGCCACTTTAACCTAACCTAACCTAACCCTCTACCACTATGGAAGTTTATATACGTTAGCGGATGAAAAAAAGAAATGAACAAAAAAAATCATGTTGTAGTAGTATATACACTTCTTATTATTGTAAATGACTTTGTGTCAAAGGTTTGAATAGAGACAGCAAAAAAAAACAATGAAAGGAATATCTAACAGAAGAAAAAAACTTAATCCAAGGATATACGCACTTTTGTTAAAATCTTGATTACTATTCAGTCAGGGAGATTCATATTTTTTTTTGTTCTCTTTAACTTTTCTCCTTATACTAATTGAAGTGTTTGACACATGTTTACACGTTGCATTATTAAGGGTATATCAAATAACAAAGTGTGAACAGGGAGTAAATGACAAAAATGATGTATTACTGAGATTCTGCTGCGGTCGGTATTGCATACAAAAAGATTTTGTTAACCACATTGGTCTCAGGTTTCCTATCTGGGTTATGGAAAAAGGTGTGTTATTTTTTTAAAGTCAATCCATAACAATGATAAAGTCAGTAGTTAGTCAATTAAACAATTGGGCAATGAATTTATAGCACTTTTTGGTATCAATGAAAGATTTAAAGTATTAATTTTTGTTTAAGTTTTAAGTCAAAACTGAATTTGCTAACTCGTATGGATAATCAAGAAGAAACACTAGCGCCGCCAAACGAATCCACATCGCGTAACAAAAAGCTGGTTCATGATTTTACAAGGTTTTCTTTACAAAGGTACGGGATACAGTAGTCCAACAGACCACAGAGAGGATTTTTTTTACTTTGAACTTTAATACGATAAGAAAATGATAAAGTGCAGAATTGCTTTGGAACAACCAATATTTAAAAATGTATTTATTTCAAAAACGGTTATAACGATTTTGACAAAAAAAAACAGTTACTATAAAGTATGGTGGTCAGTAGTTAGGTACAAACAAATTTACTAATAACGTTTATTAATCAGTTCCGACTTTTTTACTTTTAAATTTCTCGTTATTGTTTTACCGATTTCATAAAAAATTCGTATACGGGAGGCCTTTTTAAGTTTCAACAATTTTGCATAAACAATTTTTCAAAAAAAGGGGTTTTGATTTTAAGAAAAATATCATTCTTTTTTTGTGAAAATTCAATATCTTGAAAATAGGTTAATGGATTTTTTTTATTATATGTAAAATTGTAAATTAATGAATACTAAAAGTTGGCATACCAAATTTTATTTTTATAAATGTTCAAATAATTTTATACAGGGTGATTAAGACAGGAAAAAAATAGTATGGGGGATCTATTTCCCTCCGTTTAGGCGGGAGGGACAATTTTCTAAAAAATTGACTTAAAACAGAAAAAAAATTATTTAAAAACAACGGTTAACTTGCCATACCCATTTGGAAATTCAGAAATTTCTTCTTTAATTTTCATTTTTAATTAAGTTGTGTTTGTGAATAGTTTTAAAAAAATTTATTTTCAAACTCGAAATTTTGAAAAAAAAAAAACAAACTAATTTCTTTTCGAAATTTTACGTTATTAAGTACTATTTTTTGTTTTCAAAACTCAATGCTCTTATAAATTTTTAGTCAAACACTGATATGAAAGATATGAAAAAATAAATGAAGAAACTTTCTCATAAAACTAAGAAGTATCCGGCTAAATGATCATTTCAGCAACCTTATCATTATCATCAACCTCGTTTTTTCTTGTTTTTACTAAGATGCTTAGTTATTTACTTACTTATGCTATCGCTACAGTCCGGTGTGGACCAGGGCCTCAACCAACAAGCCTTCTCCAGCCAGATCTGTCCCTAGCTAGCTGCTTCCAGTTTCGCACGCCAAGTTGGTTGAGGTCCTCTTCCACCTGCATTCGCCACCGGTTTCGCGGCCTCCCTCTGATGCGCCACGCCGTCCCTCGGGGATGGATCCAAAGACTTTTCGGGCCGGAGCATTCGTGTCCATCCGTTCTACATGACCCAGCCACCTAAGTCGTTGCCTTCTTACTTTTGTGACTAGATCGATGTCGCTCTCGCTGTACAGCCCGTACAGTTCGTTGTTGTATCTTCTTCTCCATTCCCCGTCTATGCATACGGGACCGAAGATCACCTGAAGAATTTTTCTCTCGAATATTCCTAAAGCGTACTCATCCGCCGCTGAGGAGGTCCATACTTCTGCATCATACAACATGGCCGGTATGATGAGTGTCTTGAGTGTCATTCGAGAGAGGGCTTTACTTTTCAATTGCATTCTTAGCCCGAAAAAAAACAGCGATTGGCAAGAGTTATCCTCTGTTTGATCTCAGCGCTGGTATCATAATCTGAAAAGATAGCGGAGCCCAGGAAGACAAAGTCCTTAACTACCGCAAAGTTATATCTGTCTATGATGACGTTCTGTCCAAGAACTTGTCGGTGTTGAACGTCCTTTCTAGATGACAGCATTAATGCACTCATTCAACGCTAAACCCATCTTTGCCGCTTCCTTCTCAGTGCTTGCAAAAGCTCTAGTGCCCTCACGATTTGTTCTTCCAATTATGTCAATATCGTCGGCGTATGCAAGTAATTGGATGGTCTTTTGAAAGATTGTGACTCTAGTGTTGACGTGAGAGTTCTGCACTGTTCTTTCAAGTATGATGCTGAAAAAGTCGCATGACAGCGCGTCCGTCGCCTTGCCTAAATCCTTTTTTGACATCGAATGTGTCGGTGAGGTCTTTGCAAACCTTGATGGAGCAGCGTGCCTTCTCCATCGTCATTCTGCACAAACGGACGAGTTTGCTAGGGATACCAAAACTAGACGTTGCTTTATATAGCTCATCTCTATAAATACTGTCATACGCGGCCTTAAAACCAATGAACAGGTGGTGAGTGTCGATTTGAAGTTCCTGGGTATTTTCTAAGATCTGCGGTAGTATGAATATTTGGTCGATGTTGGACTTTCCTGGCCTGAAGCCACACTCATATGGACCTATCAGGTTATTGACGAACGGCTTCAGGCTACTAAGATGCTGGTTTCTTTATTTTTTAATACTTGAAAAGTAAAAGTCCTAGTTTTCAGTGTTTGACAAAAAATTGACAAGAGCATTAGGGTTTGAAAACAAAAATTATGCTTAATTACATAAAATTTTGAAAAAAAAAATACTGTGCAATTTTTTTTAATTGTTTTTTTTTTTTTCTTCAAAATTTCGAGTTTGAAAATTAATTTTTTAAAAACTATTCACAAACGCAACTTAGTTTGCAATGCAAAAATGCAAATTTAAGAAGATATTTCCAAAAAGGTTGGCAGGACATTGCAAGCTTTACCATTGTTTTTAAATAATTTTGTTCCTGTTTAAATTCAATTTCTTAGAAAATTGCCCCTCCCGCCTGAACGGAGGGAAAAAGACCCCCCTCGCATACGATTTTTTTTTTTGTCTTAACCCAATCTATTCGTTACAGCTTTTTGGTGCACCTTGTACCAATCACCCTGTATATAAATAAATAATTAAAAAAAACGCTAAAAACGATTTTTAAAAGTTCTTAAGGGTGGTGATCATTTAAGATAAGCGTTTAAATTTAAAAATATTTTTTTTTATTTTGAAAGAATACAATTAAAAAACAAAATTGATTAATTTTGTTTTCTAAAAAAAAGAATATTTCTTGGTATGTTCACAAAAAGTTATGTGTTGGCGAGTTATTATTTATAAAGAAGTCAATGGAAGTCATTCATTAACCTTTAAAAAAATGACCCTCATTTTCCAATATCTATTTTTCGAAAACTTCAATAAAATCGTCTAATATAGCAATCCTCTATTCTATTTTTGAGCAGTTCCTAGATATTAATTAATTCATTGATAACTTGTTCACATTCATTCATGATTGTTTAGTAAATCCGAGTAGGTAGAAGTATTGTACTGTAATTAGCTACCTCGCGTCTCGTGTGTAGGTAAGTACTGTAGATAATTCTGAAGAGCCCCTTCCGAAAATAAAAGCTTTATAATCAAACTCGTACAATAGCAATTTAAATTCCCCATAAATCAAAGACAATACAAAAACAATTAAAAATTCTTTTGATAATAAAAGATAAAATAAATTTAATCGCGTCAGTAAAGATTCTGATTTAGCGGAAATAAACAAATAAATTAGATTCTGAAAATAATTATTTCATTCATAAAAGTTATCGCAATGCAACCTACCTATTTGCTTTTAATTATGAAGGGCTAGGTATCTTAAAAAGTGATTTTTATTTTAAAAAGTTGATTGTTGTTATCTTTTTTTGATAAACCTACCTACCTAACTGACTGTATAATTGTTGTACCGCTTATTTATACAAAATGTGAGATACTTTTTGAATTGAATTCCATTATAATGGTCATAAACTATCTCAACAATGCTTATTAAATCCCATTCTTACGAATTTATTTTAGTTTTATGTTTTCTTTTTGAAGACATTTATTATGGAAGAAGGTATCTGCATGTGTAAAAAAAGATACATAAATCTCCATTTGAGTTAGGAAGGTATATATAATTAAACGATTTCCATTCCTGCACGCTGCTCTGATGGCTCTGGACGACGACGATGAGAAGCACGCAGGCAGGTACATACGTCTACCATCAAAAGTGCTCACAGAACGCCACTCAAGGCTTTAATTTCGTAATTATTTTTTCACTCTTTTGTGTGCGATGCGAATGCGATGAGTTTCCACAGAACAGAGCAACATCATCAGCGAGCGGACAGACGAGTTCCTGCGAGTTTGAATTGAAAAAAAAAAAATCCTGATTATGATTTTGGTGCGGTAGAGGAATCATATTATAATCTTCACCAGCAGTCAGCCTAATTACCTACCTGGGTGCTGCTCCTCCAGCTTCCAGCTCCTCTCACGTTGCTTCGTCGTTGCCATGCTCGTCATCGTAATCGTGGTAAATAAACATGTGTGGTGGATGTATATATTAGCTCTGTGTCGCCTGAGACCCCAGAGCCGAGACCATCTATCCCATCAATGTAATTTTCGTTATATTCTCGTGTGTCCTTAGGGAAACGTGTCTGCTGGAACCCTGGAGGAGCATCACCATCATCATCATCATTATCATCACGATGGAGCGCAAAGCCAGACATTCTTTCTTTGGGTGGAAATCGATTTGCCATGCTTCTCGGATTCGAAGCAAGGAGAGAAGCTGAAGATTTCAACTCAGGCAGGACTCAGGGAGTTAGTAATAATCGTAAACAAATAACAAAAAAAAAAGAGGAAAACATTTTTTTTCTCATATGTGTCGGCAAAAATGTGTGTGCGCCTTGAATACGAAATTCGCATCAAAATACGAGACAACCAGGAACAAAAAAAGTATAGCTATGAAGCCGCATTTTCTGGGGGGCATTTACGAGTATGCTGGGCTTTTGTTTATATTGATGGATGATGTGTTTTGTTTTCTTCTATTATTTTTCATAGCTATATAGTGAATTTTGTCTTGCTGAATCGGTGGAAAAATTAATTAGCCAAAAGGGATGGAGAGCGATTTTTTCTCCAGGCTGAAAGCATCGCCATCATCGCCAGTGTGAGGTAATTTGTGGTTGATGGTTTGAATTTCAATAGAATTAATTTTTTTCTTTTTTGGCAAACCCAAAAAAGTTTCGTACTTTTCCTTGTGCATAACTTTACAAATTCACGAACAATATTTTGGGTCAGAAGAAACTTTGTTTTTTATTGTTCGTCCTCTTTTAGCAACGACTGTCGACTTGTTGAATTTCTTCCTTATGCAAAAAAAATGACAGTAAGAAGTTTTTGTTTTTTTGTGACAAATTTTAAAAAATTACATCTGAGGCTACATAACTTTCTTCACTGTCCACTGTTTTGGAACTTTAAAGTCGATATATGTAGGACCTTAAGAAATTTCTGACTTTCTGCTTTTATAAACTTATATATAAATACAAGCGAGAGGGTATCTACATTTCGCCGTTTTGGTTGTAGATGTGCGGACAGACATTATTGTAATATTAGCGAAAAATAATATCTTGAGTTAATCTTTTTTTACGAATCCATAACTCCATCTAGTGGTTTCTTTTTAAATCATATGTTATTTTGACAATGACAGCTGTTTATCCCGCTCGAAATCTTGACAGAAATTCAGTATCACACCTCCGCGGAACGAAGTGTTTCGCTTTACGGTTTAAGCTTAAACAACTTTGGAAAGTATTAAAAACTTATTTCCAAAGTGATTTGGGCGAATAATCATCTTTTCTGACGAGGCAAATTTTCATTTTGGCAGCTACGTTAACAGACAAAATTGCCGCATCTGGGGCTCGGAAAAACCGCACGTTACTGTCGAGAAGCCAATGCATCCACATAGAGTGACAGTTTGGTGCGGAATTGGATTGGTGGGCAGGAGTGGACCATTTTTCTTCGAAATGAGGCTGGGAACAACGTTTCGGTCGACGGTGGGCGTAACAGAACCATGTTAACCGAGTTTTTGTTGTACTGAAATTGTAGACAAGAATTTGGACGAACTCTGGTTCATGCAGGATGGCGCGTCATGCCACAATCGATCTTTTACGCACCAAATTCCCAAATCGTATTATCAGCCGTCTTGGCGATGTCAATTGGTCGCTTCGGATCTGCGATTTGACCCCTTTGAACTTTTTTTTTTTGTGGGGAACCGTGAAAGACCGATGTAATGCCAACAATCCGGGAAAAATTCAAGCACTTAAGGCCTATACCATCCAAGCAATCCGTGAGCTACAGCCCGAAACCATGAACTAGGTCTTAGAAAATTGGAGTAACAGAATGCGCAGCTGCGAAGCCAGCCGAGGCAGTCACTTGAGCAACGTTGTGTTCCATAATTAATGTGAATTAATTTTGTTCGTTTTATTGCATTTTTTAAAAGAAACTTGTATTTGGCCCACTCTGAATATAATCCTGATCACTGAAACAAAAAATCTTGTCCCTATTCAAGTGAGACGAATTGTACTTATAATCGATTTTGTAGAAAATTTTCATGGCTTTATTTTTGTAAAAGACTATTTTTTGAAACGAGAAACTGTTTTCAAGATAAATGGGAAAAACCAACAAAAATACATGTTTCTCTTAACTACCACTCTATTTTCTAAACCACTAGCCAGTTAACTTCGTTCCGCCTAAATTCGTTATTGTACTGAAAATAATAATTCTGAACCTGGCACATGAGACTTGATGTACATAATTTGGTCAATTTAAATTATTAATTTAAAAATTCTATTAAATACAATGAAAATAATCGAAGTATTACAATGTTGATACCCCGACTCCACAGCCCATGAACGATGTCCATAACCAATTTACAATCTAATCCACAATCTGATTTGTATGGATATGTCGCTGCTTGGGCATGGATTTTTGCGACTCCATGGGATTTTTTTTAGATATGTTCCATAGGCCGGCCATCGTTCATGGCATGTGGAGTCGGGGTGTGAAACGCAGTTATTTACGTGTCGGTTAACCCGCTTTTTCACTTTTTCACTGTGCTTTTTGGAAGACAACGTTTTTTGCCTCTATTTTCGGCGGGGTGCACGTACCAAACGGGATGTTTACCGACACGTGAGCACGCCACGTACAACTGACCATGTGCAAAAACATGGGAAGTGAGCAATATTGCCCTTGCGACTTATTAATTCTCATTGCGAAAGCGAGACGAAAAGGATGCTTAAAACTTTAATACGAAAGGAAAATTGCTCGGAAAGAATAAGTGGAATTTTCGCATCAAAATCGTCGCTTGAATGACTAGTTCCGTTAAACGGTTTGTGGCTTCGTCGCAGAGTCGTCCATCAAAGAGTCGATGGATTTGTATGAATGTAACTTATTCGGCGATTGGATTTTGAATGACGAAATTCAAATGATCGACAGCGACACCCTTGTCGTTCGCAGCCGAAATCGCTCGTGCACTCAGCTAATTATGGTCAACATAATTCTAAGTGATATACGGAAAAACATTCGTGTTGCTGCCAAAAATTCGGTGGAAATTCTATCAGGCCGGCCGGTGAATAAGTCTACTGGAATCTTTCCCATCGCCAACAATTGCCGGGAGACCTTAGTCTGCAACGGACTTGTCATTCCGTAAAGCAACTCGCCTATTCGTTTTCCATTGCAATTTTTTTTATAATATCTCCATAAAGCCGACGACGACGCCCTCTGGTTGAGTTGATCTTGGAATGACAGGCAACGTATGAAAAGCATAATCATAGTGCCACCAAAACGTTTATCTGTCAACGTGCGATTCAGGGCTTCCAATGCGAGTTTGTGAACCACTGTAAACTCGTCCTAGGTGGTCATGTAACATTGCTGCAATACTTTCGATATCCCAGACTTCCTTGAAATGTTGCATGTAGGATCTTCATCCACGATTATATGGAAATTTCAATGCCAGAATGATTCGACCGCCTTGTAGCCCAAGGGGTCTGAATATCGTGAAAATCGAACGACCCATTCTTGAGTTATCCTATTGAAAAACGTCATATGCACCTTTACCGCCACCTCTTGAGAATTTTTTAACTTTTCTTTTTTCCTAAACCTTCGCATAGTAATTTCAGTAAAACCCGCAAAATGAAGTATCCCATTTAGTCCAGTTGTTTTCAAGTTTTAAGCATCCGTACAAACCACGATCCAATTTTATTTAACTTCTTCTTCTTCATTTAAACGGCGATTGTCATGATCTCGAGGGGGACCACAACTCTCCCAATCAACTGCTTCGCCTAAGGTTCCAATTGTGTGGTTCGCCGATCCAATTTTATACAGATAACAAATACGAAGAAAGCGCTTATATTTTTTTTAAGGAAATTTAATTAGTTTTATTTTTGTGGAGGATTATTTTTTGATTCCTGTAACAGTGTCTAATATAAACGTGAAAAAAGAAAAAATTTAACGTTTCTCTTTACTGCCGCAAGGGATCCGTTCAGATTCTTGGGGATTTTTTTAGGTCATCACTAGACATTTCTTAGTAAGTGTCTCAAGTTTCAAAACTGTTGATTTTTTTTGCTTGAAGTGAAGGTAGATTTTTTCCTAAGTTGACTGGATTAATAAATCTCCCCCAGTTTCGCAAGTTGCAGAACTCTATTTCCAACCAAACTGTGAAACCATGTTCTCTGAAAATTAAACCACCAAAGACGGTGATTTCCTTAAACAAAAAATCAAATAGAAAAACAATATTTAACTAAATCTTATCTGATTTCTGGCTAAGTTGATATAACTTAGTGCATTTTATTTCATAAATCAGTATCATTACAAACAAATTAGTTGATAAATGATAAGAAATTCAAACTCAAATAGAAATATAATACAAACAACAAAAACTGCAATATAAAGGTTATTTTTTCAAAACCCATGACTTTAGTTGATGAACGATCTTCCACACGAGATTAAATAAAAAATGTTTTTGGACTCAAAGTTTATACTCATCGTCGTCGTATCGATATTTCTTTTGCTTGTGATCGGTGAAGTAGTGACGCAATCATCATCGAGATTAAGAAATGCTCAAACAGTTGACTCGTTAAAACGATTCCCATATCATGTTACAATCGAAATTGTAAACAATCGATACCAAGTCGTTCGTCGCTTCTGCGGTGGATCAATATTGAACGAACAATGGATATTGACGTCTGGCATATGTATTGAAGGAAGTGAGCAATTGCAGTTGCATTTTCAGAAGCTCTATTACCATTCTTTCAATGTATCATTTTCAATTGGCGTGAATAAAGATGCCATTCATATGCATCCGACTTATTACTATGATGTGGCTTTGGTTCGTATTCCGGTGATATTGGTATTCTCTGATATTTTAAAACCAGTCATTTTGTCATCGAGTCCAGTTAATGGTTTGGAAGGTCGATTGGGAGTAATGCCTGGATTCGATGTTCAGGTGACACCAGAATTAACTACCACGACAACAACCACTACGACAACGTCAGGACCTGATGAGGGCAGTGGGGACTGGACTACTATTGATGATTATGATACAACTTTAATACCATCTAAACGCAACTTAGATGATTCAAATAGATTATATTCCTTCGATCAGAACAATCAACAACTCGTCTATGGAATGTTCCGAATTCTATCAAACCAAAGATGCAAGAACATTTTTTATAATGATGCCTTCGACGAGTTTCTACAGATATGTACCGAAAATTGGGTTACCTCCAGCGACAATATTGAATGTTGGGATTATGGTAATGGTCTGCTTGTTGGATGGCCAGCGAAGACTGAATTAATTGGCATATATTCAGCTTTGTTAAATAATTGTAGTAGTTCCAGACCGGCAGTATATACGAATATTGCTGAATATTTGCCATGGATTAACAGTCTCATCGGACTCAACCCGTAAAATGAGATTAATAAATATTTTTGTTTAAAGTCCCTGAAGCTTGAATAAATATGTTTTGATTTAAATTTTTGATTAAATGATTTTTGGGTGACTCTTATTTTATTTGTGCATTTCCATCAAACCTTTCGGATTTATTACCAACCACAACCTACCTAATATTATTCTCGAATTCTTTTACATTTTTTTGTGTGTTGACTTTTTTGTCAGGCCCACCACCATATCGTGTTGGAATTAAAACCTACAAAAAGGTTATAGAGGATTTTTTTTTTGTTTGTATCAACGAACCAACATCAGAAACCAAAATAAAAAACAACTAAAAAAAACTCAAATAAAATATTTCAAAAAAAGCTTGTGTAAAAATGAAGAGGACTATATCCCTCGCTTTTTGCTTCAATATTTAGGGCTTTAGACCAGTTTTTTTAATAAATCCCTTCTTTATGTCTGAGGCTATACTCATATACATATACATATTTTTTTTTTGTTTCATCATTCGCACAAACAATGGTATGATTTTTTTTTATTCTTTGAATTTTTGTTCATGCTTTCCATTGTTACTCTTTCGTTTGCAGATCAGAGACAGATTCATTTTTGTACCTGGAAGCGAATACAAAATATCCAATCCTACTGAAGTAGGTAGGTACTCGGGAACAAACATACATACATATTTATACGAAATGGCGAATTCCAGAATCCAGATACTTTTGTGTCGGGTTTTTATTTTTTTTTTTTGTATATTTTTTTGTACGCTGTGAATATATCTCCTGTTTTTTTCTTCCACGAAGCTTCCAAAAACTTAAAATGATGGGAATATGTGGAATGTGGCAAGTTTTTTTTTTTGAAGGTAGGTTATTGGGATTACAATATTAAGGAAAAAAAAATGTATGATATAATGGTTTTGGCATCAGTTGGTAGCTTGAATACATATTGTTAAAATTGTTAAATGCTTTAATTTATTCCAATGTTAAAAAAGCAATCTAAACTATTATATAAAGACGAAACAAGTGATGGTACATGAAAACAAAATAAATTCCTACGGTATCCACAAAAAATCCCTACTTTAATCCCTTCACCTAAAAAATCCAAAAAATAATACTTGAAGAAAGAAAAATAAGATATTGGTGTAATGATTTTATTTAACTTTTTTTAAGGATTATTTCAGTTTATAATTTAAAATAAATAAAGGGAAGCTTCAAAAAATTGCAAAATTTAAAATAAGTACGAAATAAATCAAACTTTTACACTTTTATGATCAATTTATAAGAATATTTTTTTCAAACAGCAGCGTAAATTCTGCTTCTTTCTGGAAAATGTAAATACGTGATTATTTTGAACCGTTTTTCCGCTGCTTGCTTTGGTTTATTTTTTCTTTTCTGACACAGTTTTTTTTTTAAGCTCACGATAGAAAGAGACATTTACATTATTGAACTGATTGACAGCGAATTTGACAGAAGAGACCAGAAACAAAAAGGTGGAAGCACATTAGATATACTTTATTAAATATGTGTGATATGATGTTTAGAAAGAAAAATATATGGGGATATATGTAAGTATAATAATTGTAGGATGTGTGGTAAGATTAAAAAAGAAGTAAAAATTATTAATAATAAAATTTTAAAAATCCCTACGCTTTCATATAAATTTCTGATATATCAAAAATATGTCCTTTTTTCCCTACGGTGTCTTTTTCAGGACAAAAATCCCTACGTATAGGGATTTTTCCCTACGTGTACCATCACTTATGTTATATGTCCGCGCATAACTCATAAAGTATTTGCCTGATTTACGTGACAAAATTTTATAATAGTCTTTATGTCTATGAGAGTGTCTTAGGCTATACTCTAATTTATGCTCTCAAACCGGTTTGATATTTAAAAAATAAGAATTTTTAGATAAATTCAACACTTTTACAAACATTTTAAGCACATATCTTTTCTCAATAATACATACAAGCTAAGAAATAAATATAACAAACATTTCAAAGTAATCACCTTTTCGAAAGTATTTCTATATTATTAATTTAGATTCATTGCAAAGGGAAAGAAGTGTGTGTAGCTTGACTTCTAATGGTCGGACCTTCAAGATTGAGATCTTAAAATGACGGAAAAAAGGATACAGTCGTGTGTATTAAAAGAAAATGATTCAAATAAAAAGATGGTATTGGTGGACATTTTAAAAAGGAACTCGTTAGGAATAAGTTCAAAAGAATTTTAAAAAAATTATATAGGTAGGAAAGTTGTGCAAAAATCAACAAAATCTTTGCCAAAAAATCTTTGTATGTATGTACTTATAGCAAAAAAAAAAATATAATTTTTTAAAGTTTGTGAAGCAACGCGAACATGTGTCGGCTAGTGTTAAATATATTCAATAAAGATCTGTATTGTTATTTATTATATTTTGTTTTGTTTCCTTTATTTTGTTCGAGCACACAAAATTTATTAAATTTGGCCTCTAGTACGATAGTTTTTTATTGAACAAAATTGTGTGACAAAAATACATAAAAAAGCTCAAGAATTGTATTTTATTTTTATTTTAATTAGAAAATTATTGAGTATTGATTTTTCATTTTAATGACAGATTAATCATTTTTAGCAAGTTTCACCAAAAGGCCATTATTTCAATGGTTTTTTTTTTTTGCAAAATAAAAAATACGAGTTTATTTAAAATTATTTTAGGTCAGTTATTCAATGCGTCGTTCGCGCACACCTACAGTCTAAATGGCTGAATGGATTTTCTTCAAGGAGAAAATATTAATTTTCAAAAAAACGATTCCAACGACTTTCTTAAAATATAATCAAAAAATAATTATGTTGAGAATATCCTGCTATTTTTGAAAAATTTTATATTTTTTTTGTACCTCTAGTACAACATTTTTTTTTGGTTTTTGATTTTATCGAAAACAGTTTAGTTGATATTTTTAATTTGTTTTATGGTGAAGCTTCTAGAAAGTTTCAAAATTATTGTCAGTCCAAATTTTCAATTTTTTTTCTTTTTTTTTGAAATTAAAAAAAAATAAATAATGTTTTTTTTTTTTGTTTTGAAAACTCAATAGGTATATTGAAAACGACTTGGTAATTTTTTTTTAATCTTAAAAAGTATGTACATATGTAATTTTCAAAGACTCGTGAGGCCCTTCCTAGTAAAAACTTGTTGGACATTTCGGTATACAGGAATGTCTCTTGTGCACCAAAAACAAAAATACCGTCGTATTGGACGGTTTCATATCTGAAATCCACAGAGTAAAATCTAGTGTGCCCCAGGGCTCCGTTTTGTCTCTGACTCTCTTCCTTATATTTATAAATGATTTTTTGTCTGAAACTTCTAATCCATTAAACTGTTTTGCTGACGACAGTACCCTCATCTTCTGATATTCGTTTACGGATTCTCATCCACGTCCTTCGGATGTGGAACTTGAACGGCAGCGTATGATAAGCTCATTAAATTCCTATCTCGACAGCATTGTCCAATGGGAAATCAAAAACCGCGTAGAATTAAAAGCTTCAAAAATTCAATGCTGTCACCTGTCGTTAAAGCGACCCCCCCCCATCCCGCTATCCATAAGTGGCACTTGCATTGAGGAACAGACCACCTTTTGTGGTTTATTCGTCCAAAACTTGAGTACAATTTTCATGTTTGGTCAGGAGCTCCAAAAACTAACTTGAGTTTGTTGGACAGAATACAAAAGAGAGATTTAAAATGATAGGTGAAAGATCTTTAAAGAAAACAATTACATCTCTCAAACACCGACGTAATGTTTCGTGTCTTTCTCGATTCTATCGCTATTATTATAATCAGTGTTCTAGTGAAATAGCCTAGCCAGTTGCATTCCTGCCCTTAAAAAATTCGACCGTCATACTCGCGCTTCTAGGAATGCACATCAGTTTACCTTGGAGCCCAACTTCGGACGTTCTGTAATGTACAGCGATTCTTTCTTCAGTCGCACTACACTAATGTAGAATCCCATTTCCATTCCCATCTCAATATGCAAACATTTAGAACCAATGTACATCGGTATTTCCTTCTAAATCTCCTCCTACTTACCTAATCGCTCGTGCTGTGTTAAAAACATTTTAAGGGTAGATATAACCCCTGTGTATGCGCGGAATATTAAACAAAAGTACCATGCTATTTCGATTTCGTACGACACTTCTTTCTCTTCTTCCTATGTCTTCTTTTTCATACCACACTTTTTACTATGAGTGTGACACATCTGTATAGTATAGGACTGTTCAGTGAGGAAAAAAAATCAGATCAGAACAGAACAGCACAGATTTTTGAGAAACGTCAGACAAGTAAGAACAGAAAACCAAGAAAAGCGGGTTATCCCAGTGGGTAGTGCATTGAACTGACAAGCAGAAGCCTGCGGGATCAAGCCCCACATAAGCCACCATTTTTGTTTTTCCTGACGAGGCAAAAGGGTTTCATAATTGGCAAGGCCCTTATTCTAGCCTTTGCTAACCCTTGCTAGCCCCTAGCCAGAATCTATGTAAAACTCCTTAGTGCTTTGTTGAAAACTAGATTATCTTGATTTGATTGATTGATTAAGAGGTGTACTGAACACATAGTTTCATTCAAAAAGAATATGAACCCACAACCACATACCATTTTCTTTTTAAATTTGTATTTCTATTGAAACTCTAAAAGCTTAGGAAAATCACTTATTTATTTAGTTTACCTCCAATTTCACAGTTTTGTTTAAACCTTGAACTGAGTTAATTTATACTGGTGATCTGGAGTTTAAACTAAAAGTGGAGTTTAAAATTCCACTGTGAATCTGGGGGTTACAAATATAATCAATTTTTTTGTTTACATTTTTGACAAAAAAAAAGTTTTAGTTATTCAAAATAACACTGTCTATCCAAGACTTGTACTTCTGGATATTAACGTAGACTGAAGGACTACTGGAATCGCAGTCATTAGATGAATTGGCATAAATACCAAGCAATTTAGGGTTTGCTGGCCAATCAACCACCAATCCATTTCCAAAATCTGTCACACACGGCGCATTCCGATTGTTACCCCAACCCTTGGCACACACGTTAAGATATTCGTCAAAAAGATCAGGCTTATACACACTACTGCATTCGCTGTTTGAGACAATTCTCAGCATGGCATACGTCAAGCTATCTAGTGGTGGTGGAGTAAATGAAATAGTAGAATTATCAAATCCTGGCAAAACAGCCAATTTATTTTGTTGCTGATCCAAAGGTGTTTCCAATATTGCTATCGGCTTGATAGTATTTGAGAAGATCAAATTTACGGGAAGCTTAACCAATGCGATGTCATCGAATCCTGTTGGATATACAATCACGTTGCTTGGATCGTTGTTTACGACGACAGTAAATGATCCTGAGGTGTCATTCCTGTGGAGTCTCTGAATGTGTAAATTCAATCTCAAGCTTTCCTGCACACAATGCGCAGATGTCAAAATCCAAGTTTGATCTAAAATTGATCCTCCGCAAAGTATTGGTTTGCCGTACGAGTACCAGTCGTAAATCGGTTCAATGGTCACGTGATGGGGGAACCGCCTCAGAGTATCAACCACAGCACCATTGCTCATTCTTGGCTGAATGGCTACAGCTGCTGAAGCAACTGTAGTAATTGCAAAAACCACCACCAATTGGGCTAGCAAATTTCTCAAACTGATGGCCATTGCTAACTTTCGCGGGCAAACTTTCGAATACAAATAATAATGGTGTGAAAGTGAGACCTGCTGATATTTATATTCAAGTTTTTGTTGATATAATTTATCGCTCGAATGAAAGTTGCAGTGATAAAAGGTCTTATCATAAAATACTATCTCCGTGATTCTTAGGAATTTAAGTGACAAATAATATCCGTTTTATTGTTATTAGTTGTTGTTGAAATAAACTGAAATAAAATAATTGAGATGCTTCACAATAAGGGCAATTTTAAAGACAAATATTTTCTATAGTGGTTTTATGGTAGGTACCTCTTGCAATCTTGTATACCAAATAAGGATGTTTACTTGTGTAATTATTTAAGCTTTTTAGTGCTATTTCGGTGTTTTTTTTTCTTCTTGAACTCTATTTAAACAATTTAATGTAATGCTAATGACAAGTTGTTTTTTTAATGGCTATCTTAAGTTTGATGTAAATTTATAAGAATTGGTATTTGAATTGGAGAGGTTGCTTCTATACAGTCTTTTAAATTGTTTGATTGAATCTTGGGGTAGAGTACGATAATCTTGGTGCCAAAAATTGATAACGTTTTTTGTAGCAGGGTAAAAAACAAGCATTTTTTACAACGAGAGGGGTCTATCGGGGTTGGGGCATTTCAGAAAAAAATGTCTAAAAATGGGGGGGAAAATATTAAAAAAACAACGGCAACACTTCCAATGAAGTATAATACCGGTTTTGAAAGCCAGAAATCTGTTCTTTAATCCTAAAGTTAAATTGAATTATTGATGCAACCAGTTTTCGAAAAATTTGCATGTAAACTCAAAGGTTTGATAAAAAAAAATGAAAAAAAAAGTTTAGACCAATTTTTTTCAAAATTGTGAAATAAAGTGCTAAATTGGCTTCTAGTGGTCAATGCTTATATTAATTCTGAATCGAACACAAAAAAACCAAATGGTTGTACGTCATCAATTTTTTTAAAAAATTGAATATTACTAAAAGTACTACGGCCGATTTTTTAAACCAAATTTGAACGGAATTTATTGTTAATAGTTTTCTTTAACAATAGGTGTCATGGATGGAACGCTTCGCGGGTTCAAGGATTTTAACTCCCTTTTTGGGTTCTCTGTCGCGCTCATGCGACTCCGTCGCTCCGCTTAGGGTAAGCTCAGTAGCCGGGCAGGCGCCTATGTTGTCAGTTGGTGTGCTTTCAGTTTATTTGTAATAAACAGTACCTTGGGTTTTCCGCTTTTTTAACTACCTTTTTGGGGCCTCTCTCCCACTAAATTTTGAGTTTTAAAGTATTTTTTTTAACTACTAACACAAGTTACTTGGTTGAATCAACAAATAAAATAACAAGTTTCTTGCTTTCTGAAAACATATAATTTTAGCATTGTTAGTGTTGCCGTTGCTTAAAATTGTTTTCTTCATTTAAACTCATTTTGTAGAAAATTGCCCCTCCCGCCTAAACGGAGTGAGATAAACCCACGGCCCGTAATATTATACAAAATGATTGTATTAAGCCTCTCTATAAAAAGCCGTTATTATTTTGCTGCGCCGCAGTTATCGTACTTCCCCACATTAATCCTTAAAGTGAGATCACCGTTAATACCAAGAAATTATAAAAAAGTAGTTTAAGTAATTTTCAATTTTCTCAAAAACTAGAAGACATAAAATCATTCAGTTTTTTGTGTTCGATTCCAGAATTGATCTAAGCATTGACTTCTAAAAGCCACTTTAGCACTTGATTTCACAATTTAAAAAAAAAACTAGTCTAAACATTTTTTATTATTTTTTTTTTTATCAAAATTTTGAGTTTTCGTGCAAATTTTTCGAAAACTGTTAACATGAATAATTTAATTTAAATTGAGGACTAAAGAACATATTTCTGGCTTTCAAAAGCGGTAAAGTACTTCATTGTAAGTGTTCCGTTATTTTTTTTTAATATTTTGTTTTCCATTTTAAGTAATTTTTTCTAAAATGCCACTTCCTCCTAAGCGGGATGAGATAGACCCCATCTCCCCCTCCGATAGTAAAAAATGCTTGTTTTTGGCCCTTCTACAAAAAAAAAACGTTATCAATTTTTGGCGCCAAAGTTATCGTACTCTCCCCAAAATCTTTAACAGAAATTAATTTAATATTTATATACACCTACCTAATAAAATTAGTGATTTCTGTACATTCTATTTATAGGTATCTACCAAATTTTTAATTGGAGCTTTTGTTTTGGCAAAGTGAATTTTTGAAAAATATTTTTTAATTTGTAGGTTGTTTTATATTATTTTTATTTTTGTACCCTTTGGTATTTTCATTGAAATTAACATCAAAATACAGATAACTCTCCCATATAAGCATGATAGTACCAGGATTTTTACAAAAACTTGGTTAAAACTCAGGGTTACTTCTCTTTGCGTCAGAGAAAACAGTTATGTACTACTCTCTGCCATACAGATGCCTATACATTTGTTCCGGAATATCTTAACAAAACTAACACTTTCCCAGTGCTTTGTCAAAAACCTTTCCGAAGCCTCCTTAAAACAATAATGAAGATGAAGAAATTTAAAAAAATAAAATTAGCTACTTCTATTTTAGATAGTTTTATAAGCTTTCCAAGAAATTAGGGTTTAGACTGAAAAAGCACTGTTATGCTGGATGGAATATTTGTACAGAAGGTCGTACATAGCAGTCAAATATGATGTGAATTTCAGGTGCATTACTTAAACACAGTTTAATTAGAATTTATTAAGGTACTTTATCAAACGTTTATAGCATAGAGGATCCAAAATGTGCAAAAAAAAAAAATAAATAAATCGGGTGGCACAACGGCTCATGAAGAACCAGGGCCTAGGGACTAAAAACTCGCAACCATTTCTGTGTGCGCCTGTCGACAGGAATGGAAGGGACCTACAATTTTATGCCGAATCCGAAAGGCTAGACGAGAAGCACTTATTCATGACAAGTGATACTCTTTGGAGGATTTGTCAATTCCTCGCAAGAGGCAGTAGCCCTGAAAAAAACTTTTTAGTTTTTAGGTGGACGAGGCTGGGAAGCGAACCCAGACCTCCAGCGTGACAGTTGAACGCACTAACTATAACGCTACGGGCTACTACCCAAAATATGCAAGACACTGATAAAAAAGTGCAGTACATCATCTGATATACCTACATATACATTATATACATATATTATAGACATCTGTATGACACAGAGTAGTAAATGATTTCTCTGACGGAAAGAGAAATATAAAAGTGTTGCAACCCTTGGTTTTAACCAAGATTTTGTAGAAATCCTGGTACTATCATACTTAAGAGAACTATCTGTATTTTGATGTCAACTTCAATGAAAATACAAAAAGGTACAGAAATAAAACAACCTATAAATTAAAAAAGAAAAAATATTTTTCAAAAATTCTTAATTAAGAATTTGGCAGATACCTTTTATCTTTTTATTAATCAGCTTCATAACAACATACCAAATATTTCAATGGAATGTCACATTTTTTTCTCAAACATCTATTTCGCCATTTTTGACTTTCAAACGTTCTTCTCGAGTTCTAAGTTTTTGACAATTTTTGTTGTCATGTATAACTTTCATGTTTTCAATAAAATCTATCGACTGCAAAAAAAATCATTTCGCTATGACTTACCCTTTAGAAAATAAGATTTCGACCTTTTAATACGTTCACCCTAATTAACCCTACTTTAATTTAAAATTTCAAAAAACCCTTATATGAAAATTTTTATATTAAATTTCATTTCCTATTGTATTTTTTTTAATTTCTTTATGGCTTACCCCATAAGCGCAATCAGATAATTGAATAAACGCAAAAATTGACCTTTAAACCGTGGCAACCCTATGAAGGGCCCACTATTTTTTAGGCAACCCATGCGCAAACTGTTTGTTTGGAAAATATCTAAAAAACTGTATACCTCTTATCTGGTAAAGAAATGAGGGTAGGTCGTCCTATGGCCGTCTCCCAGACTATAAGTTTTTAGTAGAAAAAAACTAGACGAGGAAAACTTGTCAGATCCCTAGTGAAAACTTGTTGAACATTTTTCGGTACCCAATGAGGAATGTCTCTTGTGCACAAAAAAAAAATATAATAATAATGAGCAACATGCAAATTCAGTATCAAACGACACTCTTTTGTCTCCCTTTTCTTTGTCTTCTTTTTCATATCACACTTATTACTATGGGTGTAAAACATCTGTATGTTATAGGATTGTTCAGTGAGGAAAACCCTGTTCTAAGTTGTTCTTCCTCAAAAGCAAGTACACACAATCCTGTTCTGTTCTGAATGCATTTATTATGCAATATGGTATGAAACGTTAGATTAGAGTATGAAACTTATTAACTTTCGACATTGAATTTTTGTATAGCGAGTTAGCTCAGTGGGTAGGGCATTGGATTAACTAGCAAAAGCTCGTGGGATCAAGTCTCACATAAGGCAACTTTTATTTTGTTTTGCCTGGCGAGGCAAAAGGGTTCATAATCACCAAGGCCCTTGTTCTACACTTTGCTAACCCTTGCTAGCCCCTTGCCAAAATATATGTAAGACTCTCTAGTGCCTTGTCGAAAACTAGATTGTTCTTCTGCCCGGGAAACATTTAATTGGACACCGATTTAACGCTAAGCTTAACTACCATTTGACTGGACAATTAAATAGGAACTATACAAATAAGTACCTATATTTATTTATTTTAGGTATTGGCAGTTTTTGTTTTTCTAACCAAGAGGTCATAGAGTTTATAAATAAGCATATTTATCCATAAAATAAATTGAAAAAATAACCCTTCATTTCAACCATCGAATCATAAAATATTTGAAACGTGACATTCCGGACCAATACAAAATTGAGTCTGTCTCCTCAGCTCAAACCCCAATCCATATGGATATTTTATAAGCAATGGGCATGGACATTGACAACACATGCATAGCATATTATATATAATATCATTGCATAAATACAAAAATGTGTCTCGAGAAGTTAAATGTGTATGGTTCTGAACAGCTCTAAAGGTTCATAAATGTCCTGCTGTCCAGACTGTGTCCTCTTCTCCTTTTTCCTCACTTTTCTATGAAATTGAAGTTTTAGTTGTTGTACACAAAGGACCATAAAGCACATATTTCAACAAACATATAAGTACACATACATTTATTCATATAAATAAGTGCACACTTGAAAGTCATAAAAGCAAATATTGGCATTGTGCAAATATAAATGAAGAAGGATCGACAGAAAAATGCAAAAAAAAAAATCTAAAATGTCCAGATGAGTTGGTAAATGCATATACTTATGTCCTTTCTCCCTTTAAATTTTGTTTTGCGAATGCAATATGCATGTGTAAAATAGATTCAAAGAAAAAAATAATTTCAGTTGTGCAGTGGGGACACATTCATTCATAATAAAAAATATTTGTATGCTAAAAAATTTATTTTTGTTTTTATATTTGACAAAAAGCTTTTAAGCATGAGAACTCCAAGCTAATTTTATTGGAGTGAAGGAATTCAAGGTTTGATAATGATTTATTCTTGACCGCCATAAGAAGTATGGTGTACTGTTGGAATCCAAACAGGGACATTAAATCCAAAATCTGGTAGAAAACGGTTAAAGTTTTTTGTTTCCGAAAAGGATTATATAATTCTAAAACTTGTTAATCTAGATGAACTAAAACTAGCCATAAATGCACGAGTATGATGTCTTTGGCGCCAAAAATTGATAACGATTTTTTGTAGAAGGGTCAAAAACCATTTTTACTATCAGAGGGGGTCTATCTCACCCCGTTTATGAGGTAGGGCCATTTAGACGAAAATGACTTAAAATGGACAACAAAATATTATTAAACAACGCAACAAATACAATAAAGTACTATACCGATTTTGAAAGCCAGACATCTGTTATTTAATACTAAAGTTAAATTGAATTATTTTCGCCAACAGTTTTCGAAAAATTTGCATGCAAACTCAAAAGTTTGATAAAAAAATGAAAAAAAAATTTAGACCAATATTTTTTCAAAATTGTGAAATAAAGTGATAAATTTGCTTCTAAGGGTCAATGCTTTTATTAATTCTGAATCGAACACAAAAAACCGAATGGTTTTATGTCAACAAGTTTTTGAGAAAATTGAAAATTACTAAAAGTACTTTCTTATGAGTTTTTTATTTGTTTGCTTGCTTAGGTACATAAATAGAGTATGCTAGTGACCAGCATTACAACGCGGCGTATAATCAGTAAGGTATGTCGCCCAAGTATTTTGAATGTAAATTGTTATTGTAAAATTTGGGTGTTCTTTCCTCAATTTTTGGCGATTTTTCCAAACCGAATTTTAACGGAGTTTATTGTTTTCTTTAGTTTTCCCCACTCCGTCACTCCGCTTAGGGTATGCTCAGTCGTCAGGCAGACGCCTACGTGTTCGGTTGGTGTGCTTTCAGTTTATTTGTAATAAACAGTACATTGGGTACCCTGCTTTTTTAACTTCCTTTTTGGGGTCTCAGTCCCGCTAAATTTTGAGTTTTAAAGTATTTTCATCAAAAAACTATTAACGCAAATACCTTGTATGAAACAAATAATAAAATAACAAGTTTCTGGCTTTTAGAAAACCTATAATTTTAGCATTGTTAGTGTTGGCGTTGTTTTTATTTTTTTTTGTTTTCATTTAAAGTCATTTGTAGAAAGTTGCACCTAAACGGAGTGAGATAGACCGTATAGTAATAAAAACTGGTGGCACGTTTTCCTGCACGTTGAATTATTCTGTTTCTTTTTGATTAACATTCGTTAAAAATAGTCTAGACTTCGAATATCATGCGCTTCCGTAGCTAAGCTACAACTTACACCTGTTTTTTCCATTATCTTTGAAGCAAAGTCGTAAAATTTGAAATGCAACTCTGATAATTGTTCGTCTTAACGCTTCTACTGGCTGAGCAACTACCACCTTTCATATTTTATCAATAGCTCGACTATTTCTGGAGATAATTGCTTACTAAAATTTGGCTCATAACAAATTTTCTTGCGATTAGCAGATATATTACACCCCATTTACTAAGTGCTTTTATTTTACCGTTTTTCTATTTCATTATGGAATTTTCACGACCCATTTTCAAAACAGATCGTGAACAAAAATTACAACTATCGATTGGCAATCGAAACAAGATGATTAGTTAGCGCAGTTTGCCGTAAAATCAAACTATTGCCAGTGAACCTATTCTAATGACCCAAAAAATCACATGATTTTATCAAATAAATTGATCAAAGCACTATATCAAAATAACTTTGCATTTTCCAAGTTATGTTTTTATGTCAAAATAAGTGTCAACAAAGTCTTGCTATACATCAAATAAAGTTGGGTATACATTCAATAATTATTAAGATAGAAGAACATTAGTTTGTGAAAATGTGTGAACCTATGCAAATGACCGGCAGTGTAAGTATTGACCACTTAAATCTTAAAAACAAAAAAGTGGTCTAAACTTTTTTTTTCATTTTTGACCAAAATTTGAAGTTTCCATGCAAATTTTTCGAAAACTGTTGACATGAATAACTTAATTTAAATTCAAGATTAAATAACATATTTCTTGATTTCAAAAACGGTAAAGTACTTCATTGTAAGTGTTGCCGTTGATTTTTAATATTTTTTTTCTGTTTTAAGGCATTTTTTTCTAAAATGCCCCTACCTCCTAAAGGGGGTGAGATAGAACCATAATAAAAAATACTATAATAATATAATAATTTTGCCCCTCCTACAAAAAACCATTATAAATTGTTGGCGCTAAAGTTATCGTACTCTCCCCGCCATAAATAACAAGTTACTTAAATAGTCAACAAAATAAATAAATAAATTGGGTGGCACAACGGCTCGTGAAAAACCAGGGCCTAGCGACTAACAACTCGGAACCATTCCTATGTGAGCCTGACGACAGGAATGGAAAAGACCTACAATTTTATGCCGAATCCAAACGGCTAGATGAGAAGCACATATTCGTGACAAGTGATACTCTTGGAGGATTTGTCAATTCCTCGCAACAGGCAGTAGCCCTGAAAAAAAATTTTTTTAGGTGGACGAGGCTGGGAAGAGAACCCAGACCTCCAGCGTGACAGTCGAACGCACTTACCATTAGGCTACGGGCTACTACCTTAAATGGTCAAGATAGTCAAATAGAAAATGCTGATGGTTTGGGTGACGGTTTGTTTTGAGTAGGAGGATGAGGTGTGGTAGCGGGAGTAGTGGGAGGGGCAACCGTCTTCTCGTGGTACAATAGTTTAAGCATTAACCTGTAAGCTTGACCTATCTGAAGTTTTTTTTACCAATAGCTTTTCATTTTCTCAAAGAAACATTTAAGGAAGTACCTACCTAGGTAATCGAACAATAACAGATATAATGTAAATACAATAATAAACTTACCAAAGTTTTAAATATCGAATAGATTTTACGCACTTTTGCACTTCAAAAAACACTAAGAGAATTATTATTCATCTCTTCTAGCACTTTTTAAACATAAAATAAAAAAACAGACCTAGATATGCCACCAATTCGATGATTTAATACAAATTAGAAAGGGGAATATTTTTTAATATGGTTTTTACATTTTAAATAATTTAAATAGATTTTTTTTCCTTCAGATTTTCTATGATAAAAAATTAACCTAAAAACTGAAACACTTCCACCATTCTCAATTATAATTAAAGCCGCTCATTTATTTTATGGAGCACAATTCAACTTAATTTTGAATTTAACAATATTTTTCTAACTGCCAATTTGAATCGATTTAACACTACCATTACCGACGACCGACGATGTACAACACCAACAAAAACACCGACACCATTATTGGAAATTAAACCAACGAAAATACAACGAAAATCGATATTTTACAAATTCAATATTAGTTATTTAATAATTTTACGTTCAAATATTAAATAATTATGGTTAAAATAATTTAAATGAAATTAACTTTCGTGGAGCAAACCGATAGAGAAATTCAAATTACACAAACTGAAACAATGTCCAATCTCTTTTCCAGTGATGTTTCTTCCATTGATGCATGATAAATGTGGGTGTATGTGAATTTGAGTGATAAGTCTCTTGAACACAATGCAAGACCCCGATTACACGATTCTTTTTTTCGGTTGTTTTCTCTTTTGTCTTTTTGACAGATTTGGTGAGAGGTTTAGAAATGTAAAGGGAAGGAAGTAACGAAAGCAGGCATTCAAATTTCACTACTTTTTCTGTTTGAACTTTGACGTTTAAGATTTGGCAACCACAATGCTCCCTGGGGCTAGCACAAAACTATTTAAACACAAATGAATTAGAATATGAATTGGAAAATGATTGAATTGGAATATTTTTTTTCGTGATCGAATATATGTACGTAGTATACGAGTGTATTTTAGAAATAAGTGATTAAAAAATATTTAATTTATAACTACTGAATATTTTCTTACAAAATAACCCCAAATGCCATGAACGTCAAAATAACAAAAACGTATGTACGTATTTTCGCGAACCATGAAATCATGTCAAAAATACGAAAGACGAAACGAACCGTATAATCAGGCTCTTTATTTTCAATTAGAAGAAAGCCCTGAAAGAGACAATCGAATTTAAAACAAAACGATAAGTTTGTTTCAAAATCCAGAAGTTAATCAAAACTCTTCCAGACTTCTCAAATTGGGTAATTTTGGGCAGAAGAGAGAAGAGAACACACCTAACGTCAACGGGGATTTTTACCAAATTGTCAAACTCAAAACTGACAGCCAACACTTTGGCGCAATGACAGTCAGTGTGTTCATTTTCATTCCAACGTCAGTGCGTTCTTTTTCATTCCAGCGTTAACTATAGTTCCTTTATTATAAAACAGTTACTTGGAGTTTTCATTTGTGGTTACATGGAGCCCGATTACACGATTCGCTTTTCGGTCGTTTCCTCTTTCTTCTTTTTGACAGATTGGGTGAGGGGTGTAGAAATGAAGAGGGAAGGAAGTAACGAAAGCAGGAATGAAAATTTTAAGAATTTTTTTGTTGCACTTTGACGTTTCTGATTTGGCAACCACAATGCTCCTTGGTGTTAGCAAAAAATTATTTAAACAAAAATGATTGAATTGGAATATTGTTTTTCGTGATTAGATATACCTAATTATTTGAGAAATAAGTGATTAAAAAATATTTTAATTTATTACTACTGATTATTTTCTTGCAAAACAACCCCAAATTCCATGAACGTCAAAATAACGAAAGGAAGTGTGTACGTATTTTCCCGAACCATGTAATCTTGAACGTTCGTGCCTGTCAAAAAGGCTAAAGAGGAAACAACCGAAAAAACGAATCGTGTAATCAGGCTCATAGATTGTTATTATATTTTATTTATACTTAAATTAAAAATTATTAAAAAACAACAAATTTTATTTTGTATTTCTTAAAAAAGTTTTTTATTAAATTTAAATTTAAATTTAAAAAACTATTATCACAACTTTTTGTATAGATATATTTGTAAATGCGACGCGTTTCGGAGTGTTGCTACTCCATCATCGGGCGAACTCTAAGTATAAATAAAATATTATTATTATTATTTTATTATCATTTATTAACATGTAATTAAAATTACAGGGTAACATAAAAAAATAATGGAGCCTAGCAGCGGAGACTATTGGCTCCTTTTTTATAATACAAATTTTATATATTTACATTAAGAATTGAAAGGAATTTATTTATGTTTTCGATATTTGTGAAATTGGGAGTTTTAAGAACTTCATAAATTGATATATCTTGAAAAATAGATTTTATAATAGGTTTTGATAATTGACAATTTTCTAGTAGATGTGAGATATTCAAAGTTGAATTACAGGTGGTGCATATCGGTGGGTTATTTTTGGTAAGTAGGTGTTGGTGAGTTATTGATGTGTGGCCAAGTCTTAAACGAACAAAGTTTGAAATTTTAAGTTTTGATAGGTTTGGATATCGTGGTCGAGTTTTGTCAACGTTTACTTTTTTGTAGTGGTGGTGATAAAGACTCCATTCGTTTTCTTGTCTGATATTAAGGCTTTTATGTATATATGTTTTAAGATCGTTTTTGGTAAAAACATTGAATTTGTGTACTGGAGCGTCTTTTGCATAAGATGCGGCTTTGTCGGCTTCCTCATTCCCACGAATATTGACATGACCAGGAGTCCACATAAGTTTCATTTTGTTTGGCATCATAATCATCTTATTTCTTATTGCTGAAACTAGTTCAGTGTTGTTGTTTGGGTTGCTAATTGCCTTGAGAACTGATATACTGTCGGTGCATATAACGAACTTGCCTCTGCAGTTTGTAGCTGTTTTGGTAGCTTGAAGGATAGCAAATGCTTCTGCCGTGAAAATTGACGTGAATTCCGGGAGGGTACCAATGCTTAAAATATAACCATCTTCTAATGTGACGGCAAATGAGGTGTTGTCTTGTGATTTGGACCCGTCTGTGAACATGAATTTCCAGCTTTTATTTTTAAGCTCTGCTGAGATGTTCCAAAATAATGAGCGGTATAGTGAACTGTTGGTATTAGTTTTCTTATAATCAGCTAAACTCAACATAATAGATTCGGGTTTAATATGCCATGGAGGGTAAGATAAGATATAGTTTTGTGTTTTTTTGATTGGGATTTCCATTTGATGTCCTTTATCGAGGATTATGCTTATTGCAGATGGGATACGTTTTTTGCATTTGTGTCCGATTGTTTGGTGGATATCTTTATCGATAACTGAGTTTTTTGAGAAGACTAACTTCGCAATCAGACTTGATGTTATTTCTTCAAAACGTTGCTCGACAGTTGGAAGTCCTGCTTCTGCTAAAATATTTTTGATTGGAGTTGTAGGGAAAGCGTTGATGCTCCTTCTCGCTGCTTGATGGTAAGTTGGCTGGATTAATTTAAGAGTGGATTTTGGGGAATTACCATAAATATAAATTCCATAATCAATTTTACTTAAGACTAACATTTTGGTTACATATGAAAGTGTATTAATATGTACTTGACTTTTCTTACTTGCTAGGTACTTAATAATATTTACTCTCGCCGCTAGTGATTTTTTTAAATTTAAACAATGGTCCTTCCAATTATATTTATTATTGAACAATACTCCTAGGACATTTAGTTTTTTTACATTTTCAATTTGTACATTATTTATACTTAAAGTAATTTCAGGACAATTAATTTTTCTGCAAACATGAAGAATTTTACATTTTTTTAAAGATAGTTTTGCTCCTGAAGTTAGAGACCATTCTAAAATATCATTCACAACATTATTGAATAAAGTCTTGCATTTATTTAGATCATTTATTTTACTTAATATATAAATATCATCTGCATAAAAACAGTTATCTAAAAGTTTGTAGTTATTTAATATGGTTGAAATATCATTGAAGGCGATTATAAATAAAACAACCGATAATGGAGATCCTTGAGGGATACCATTATGTAAAGGATAAGCGTTAGAAAAAAGATCGTTAGCCTTCGTAAAAAATTTTCTATTGGTTAAAAATTGTCTGACATAGTCAAAGATTTTCCTTCCAACATTCCAGGTTTTGAGTTTTTCAAGCACTATATGCAATCCGATCCGGTCAAATGCTTTTTCAAAATCAAGTGAGAGTATAGATACATGGTTTTTGGAGGATAGAGCTTTTGAAATATAGTAGTCTAAGTGAAGATGTGCATCAATGCAACCTCTGTTAGATTTGAAGGCTACTTGGTTGGAGGATATTATTTTTTTGGTTTCAACAAACCATATCAGACGTTTTGCAACAATTTTTTCTAAAATTTTAGAAGAGCAGGATATAAGGGATATAGGTCGGTATCCATCGATTAAATTTTTGTCTTTGTTTGGTTTAGGAATCGGAAGTAACGTTGCAGTTTTCCAACTTTGTGGAATAACTGCCGTATTGAGAACGTTGTTGTATAATCCTACAAGTCTCTGTTTTATTTCAAATGGCAAATTTTTAATCATTGGATAACTAATTCGGTCTCTGCCAGGTGTTTTTCCTTTCATTTTATTTAAGCATGCTTCGAATTCAACCATCGAAACGGGTTCTTCGATCCGTTTAGCAAAGATGTTGTTATTAGATACAGAGGGTATATAATTAAGAAATTCATCCTTACTGGATTTAAAGTTCAAGTGGAAATTTTGGTCTTTTGAGTACTGAGACCAAGTTTGGGAGAAAAAATCGCATATTTGTGTTGAATCCGTAATAATCCCATTTGTTGATTGGATACACGATATTTTAAGGGGATTTGGATTACCTGTAAGTCGTCTAATGTTTTGCCAAATTTTTGTAGTAGAGGAGCTGGGATTTAAGCTAGATGTAAATTCCGAAAAACTTTTGGATTTGCTATCTTTGAGTTCTCGTCTAAACTTAGCATTTGCCTTCTTATACAAAATTAAATTTGTTTGTGAAGGTGATTTTTGGAAGTTTTTTAACGTTGTCATTTTAGTTTTACGGAGTGTAGAGAGAGTTGGGTTCCACCAAGGGACAACTCGTCTTGTTTTCAGTTTATTTGAAGGTGTTGTTTGAGGGATTGAGGTATTAGCAGCAGTTCTGATTGCTTTTTGAATTAAAGTTGCCTCTTTGTTAATGTTTGGAGTTGAAGGTTTGTGAACTAGGTATTCTGTAACGACTTTTCTAAAAGTTGTCCAATTTGAAAAGTCGGTTTTGAATTTAGGGATTGGGCGAGTTTTAGCAAGAGTAAGATCAATATTTGTAGATGAAAGGATTGGGAAATGGTCACTGTTGTGGAGATCTCTTAAAGTTTTCCAGGTGGTCATAGGAAAAAGTTCAGGTGAGCAGCAGGTAATATCAACATGAGTTAATGTGTTGTGGGTTGAGAGATGAGTTGGTGAACCATCGTTAAGGAGAATGAGATTTTCATTTAGTAAAAAGTCTTCAACTATTTCGTTTCGGAGTGTTGCTACTCCATCATCGGGCGAACTCTAAGTATAAATAAAATATAAAATATAAAAGTATAAATAAAATATAATAATTAAAACACGAAAACCCAACAAAATGTCATTGATTGTGTTTGTTTGCTTTTCGTGTTCCGATTTGGAATTGTTTTCAATTTTGTAATAATATATTATCAATTTAATTGTTTTTATTAGGTATTGATTTCGATATTTGGAATTGTTTTCTGAATAATTCACTTTTCATCGAAATATTATTCTTCCAATAGGGGTTTTTGTGTGATATTCTTCCGATTGGGTCAATTTTTTAATAAACAAATGAATGGCTCATAAAAAAATGGACAAAAAAAGCAAGAAAATTACAAATATTTTATGTATGATTCGATTTCATGCAAAAATGAAGTTTATAGTGATTTAATTTGTAAAATATATGTATTTTTGAAGCGGTAGTGTTTTATTTAACAATTAATTTAACGCAATCAAAATTTTGTCTTGTTTATTATTTCTTATTTTGTCGATGTTTTTTTCAAACCTTTCCCATTTTCTTAACTTTTATCGTTTTTAACTTTTTTAACTTTGAATTGCAACTCTTGTTCTTGACCATAGTTAACTATGGTAACAAAAAAGAACTAAATCAAATAACGGTTGTCACTTAAATGTGTGCCAAAGTGTTGATTTGACGTTTAGACGCTATGAGACAGAGATATATTGCATTATCCAATTCGCACACAACCTTTAAAAAAAAAAAACCCACCCACAAACCCACACCCATCCAAATAAATTGTTGGTACCTTTTCTACAACCCATGTCTCTTTCTGGCCCAGCTGAATGGAGTCGCTGTAGGAGCCGCTTGTCGAACTATCAAAGTTCAAATAAGACAAAATAGTATACAGCGCCACAATGGAAAGCTGTAGCTGCAGCAGTTGCCAAAGTTGAACTGTTTTCTACAAAAAGTTGAGCGATTTAAATGACAGCTTGTGCTACAGCGATTCTTTTCGCTACCAGCGACTTGCATTGTGTTCAAGGGGCTTCTCACTCAAATGCACCATACACCCACATTTATCATGCATCAATGGAAGAAACATCACTGGAAAAGAGATTCGGCATTTTCTCATTTTGTGTAAAGTGAATTTCTTTGTCAATTTGCTCGTGATCGTTTATTTATTTTCACCATAGTTACATATTTAATATTGGGAAATTAAATTATTAATTAACTAATATCTTATTCGTTAAGATCATTTTCTCAAAAAAAAATCATCGACTTTCATTGTAAAAAAGTACATTTGCTTAAAAAATAAATTTGGTTTTGGATTAATTTCCAATAATGGTGTAGTCGTTGTTGTTCGTGCTGTTCGTGTTGTTCATTAGGTTCAATTTGGCAGTTAGAAAAATATTATTTAATTTAAATTCAAAATTAAATTGAAAGAATTTAGTATTCTCCTTAAAATAAGTTATCGGTTTTTTTGTTATAAACGGGAATGGCGGAGGTCCGTTTCAGTTTTTAAGTTTATATTTGAGGCCGTGAGTGCAATAGTGGCCTAACTTCATTTTTTATTATTTTCAGTAGAGCAAAAATTAGAAACAGGTTATTTTCAAACACTTGTAGTTTTGAAACAAAGAAACATAGCTTTGATTTTCTTTTTGCAATAAGCTCAAAAAGTAACAAAGTTTTGATTTTGTATTCATCATTCTTCAAAATACCGTTATAACTGATTTAAAAGTAAGATAGGCCACTATTGCACAGAGGAATAATCTAAAAAAATAAAAAAAATTGAGAAGATAGGCCAACGATTTGTAAATAAAACAAGTTTTGTATATATTTTGTATTTTATTTTATTTATTAATTAAATTTTTCGTTAATAAAGTTGAAATTTAACATTTGTTTTCACTTTCAGAAATGTTAGGATTCATAAAAGCCTTTGCGCTATTTACAGTAAAATTATTTTTTCTAAGATCAGTGTAAAAATTGTGATGTATTGTCGGTAAAAACTGCAGAATGTTTAGCTTATAGGTCTTCCATCGGGGTATAAAGTTTTTAGGTTGAGCCTTGCTAGGCTTACACTTATTGTTTTCGATACTTTGAAAAAGAAAAATTTCTTCAAGAGAATATTTAAAAAATATTAAGAGGGTGGTCTTTAAATATTGAAGCTCAAGAATCTTTAGCCAGTTAACCTTAAGTTCTTCTGTAGAGATTTTTTTATTTGAAATGTTTTTTTTTTCAGTTTCAAAGTGGAGAAAAAGTGGTCATTGGTCATTTTTATAACATTGAATGTTTTTTTCCCGCTGAGCTTATGACTTCTATTCAATTATCGGGGATGTAAATATTTGGAAAATATTTTTCTCAAGCAACCCAAAATCTTATTCGCTTTGTTAAAATATGAATGTCCGCTGACGAGAAACTTATGGTTAATCTTATCAACTCTATATAGTCCGGATAAGATTTTATGTACCCGTAATGTACTCATCCACTTCGTTATGGTAGCAACAGCTGCAACATTATTTTTAGTATGAAACTCTTTAACTTCATGGCTTATCGAGGGAGATTATCAGGGTACCCACTTATTTTTAACACATTGCATTGATGTCCCCTGTGATCAAATAGTAAAATAATCGACCTAACTTCTTAAAGTTTTAAACAATAAAATCAAATATGCGAGCACAAAAGCTTAGGTGGTAGATAGGCCACTGTTGCACTCAAGCTTTAAATTTGTATGTGTTTGGCCTAGGTACAAAAGGCCTGTTACTATGGCATGAAGCCGAAAACTTAACAAATTTTAATGCAGAAATGTGGGTTAATAGGAACAGATTCAATTCTCGTAATAAACTTAATTTCGACAAAATTGCAGTTAGGCCACTATTGCACTCACGGCCTGATTTGAGCATTGAAAATCTGAATATACAAAAAAAATATATTTAAAATTTCTAAAATGGAAAAATCGTTAAAAAATGTCCCCTTTTTTAATGTTTATAAAACCATGAAATTTGGCTTA
Source organism: Melangyna quadrimaculata (assembly GCA_949320155.1). Classification (NCBI taxonomy): domain Eukaryota; kingdom Metazoa; phylum Arthropoda; class Insecta; order Diptera; family Syrphidae; genus Melangyna; species Melangyna quadrimaculata. The sequence continues at coordinate 57,593,265 of OX439483.1, read as the reverse complement.
AAGAATTTGTTAAAAAGAATTGAATAATTCCTTGATACGTAATGTTTTTTTTTTTTTTTTCTTGAGTACACAAGTTGCTATTTTGTGAAGAATATAAAACATGTTACCACAAGTTATTCGGAATCATTAAGAAAAGCCATTTTTGGAGAATTTCTACACTCCTTGAATTCGTTAGCTGCAACGCAATCATATGGCTGGAGACTTTTTACAATTTTTTTAAATACTTTTTGCCCTTCCATCATCACAGTTATAAGCTTTTAGATGGGATATATGTATGTGGTTGTAGGTACCTTTACCTACCTATATATTATCTAACTAAACTTACTGTTAGATTTGTTAGCCTGCTTTCAGAAATTGAATCCTTAATTTTATAATTATTTCATGAAAAGAACTCCATTGCTAAATAAAATTAACAAAACCACTAAAGCGTGAAATCATCATTAAATCTTCATGTATGGGTGTTGGTGGTGGTGGTATTTGAAAGAAAAGAAAGTAACCATAATTATTTCCTTAAAGTCTGTGTCTATAGCCAAGTAGGTACGTAGGTATATACTCAGCCTGCATCCTAGAGCTCGTTACTCCTTGTCGTGATTATTATATCGTTGAATTTGTGTTGTTGGAGTTGGCGTTGGCATTGGCGTCGTTGTCGTCATCATCATCATCATCGTCATCATCATCAACGTCCTTCATCCCGGTGGCCAAGAGTATAATATTTCTGCAAATTGAGACGATAAATGAAAAGCAAACTCATTGCTGAATTGCAATGTTGAATGTGTACTTTTTATAAAAAAAATATATATATAAATACAAAAATGCATGTATAGGTAATGTTGGTTCATTTATATTTATACAAACTTTATATGAAAGACTTACATAGGTACGGTACATATCTGCCTCTATATTTATACAATATTTTAATTTCTGTCGTGTTCTTGTTCGTTGTTGAGGTTTGCTTGATGCAACTGCGACTTCAATTGCACCCTTATATTATTGCAATTTAAATTGCAAGCGCAACATATTGCTATAGAGGTCTGGTTGGTATATTCTTCATGCTTATTGCATTTTTTCTCCATATTGTTTAAAGTTCTCTCATTAATGGCAGTTTTTTTTTATTATTATAAAAGGGAGGTGTTTTTTTTTTATGTTTTAATTACACTGAATGTCCTGGAGCCTGAAGGCTGTTTGGTTACATTTAGCATAACTATTATTAAATTAACTTCCATCATCATTATTAATTTCTGACTTTTGTTTTATTTTTTTCGTTGCAGTAATTGGAAACATAAATGCTGAAACATCCAGATTTGTGACACTCCCACAGAGTCAGACAGTCATTGAAGGCGATTCAGTTGTATTCACGTGTCATGCAACTCCGGTTGGAGGAATGGATTATTCATGGATTCATAACGGTAAGTGATATCATGTACGTTACATATACAGAGTGATTCACAAAAGGTGTGAAAAAAAGCTAGATAGTGTAGATTGAGACATTAAAAAAAAAATCATAAAGGGGGGAGAGACGTTTAAAAAAAAAACGGTAACCCTTGGCTGAAAGTCTTAATTTGGGCTCGATATAGGTAGTTAGATTTTCTCTTTGTTAAAACCGTTTTAAAGATTTAAATTTTAGCCTGTCGCTTTTCTTATGCAAAACGACTTCTCCAATTGGACCCACCAATTAGTTTTTCCCGAGTACCGAATGTTCGAAATTTATTTAATGTTCCATACGCGAATTAATTTCTCATGGACCTATATCATTTTTTGTTTACTGCACAATTAAGCAAAAGTTCAAAGCGCAAATTAGTCAAAGTTAAAATAAGTGAACAGTGACAAAAATGAACACGTGTTTCATTTGCTGTGAACCGATAGAATTTGGCAAGATTGTTTATGTTTAAAAAAAAATCAAACTCTTATATCAGCCAGCCTAAGGCAAGGGCTGAAACAGTATGAGAAAATGCTTTGAAATGTAAGTAGCACAGAAATCCATGTGGCATGTTCATGCTGGAATAAATATGGTGACTTAAATCGACTTTCGGTATTGCCGGGAAGTACGACTGACAGACACACATTCTTACCAGAACCATCACCATCGTTGGATTGGAATTGGAAGAACCATTAGATTATAATTCTGGATTCGACTATGAACACTTGTGCTTCATATGCGAGGAAGTCGCAGGAGAGAGTTGATCAGGTAGAAAAACTTCACTGAATCTTGCTTTGAACTTTTTCTTAATTGTGCAGTAAAATATAACAGACTCCACAACAAAATGATATACCTACCTGAGAAATTAATTTGCGTATGGAGCCTTAAATAAATTTCCAATATTCGGTACTTGGGAAAAACTAATTGGTTGGCCCAATTAGAAAAGCCGTTGGGCATAAGAAAAGCGATAAGCTAAAATTTTAATCTTAAAAACTGTTTTAACAAAGAGAAAATCTAACTATAGCGAGCCCAAATCAAGATTTTCAGCCAAGATCTCAGATTTAAAAAAATGAGTTCTGGTAAAACATTTTTTTTAATAGAAAAATATTCATTACTTTTTTATTTATTGAAATACAGAAAAAAGTTGTACAACCAAACTGTTCGAAATTTTGAGCCCAATAAACTTATGTTAAAAGGTTTTTCAAATTTTTGATTGAAAATGGCCTAAATTTAGGAAAATACTAAATTTAGCTTTTTGTTGGCCTGTAACTTTTTAAATATTATTATCAATAACGAAAAAATGTTTAACGCATAAAATAGGAAATTTTTTTTACGCATTTTATGCCCTACAATTTTTTTGTAGGACTTATATGAACCCAGATATTTGGTAAAAAGTAAAATCTAAGATGGCGGCCAAACGGTTAATGTTATGAATGCGAAAACTGAGATTTATCATATTCGTTCAACTCTCTATCGAATAACAAAAAAAAAATTGGGGGTGGTACAAACTGCTCTGTCAGATTATAATTGCAGTGGACTATTAGTTTTTGCAATGATTTTTTGATTGGAATATCTTGAAAGGTTTTATGGGTTGGTTTTGGACTCACCAAAAGTATTCTGAAAAGTATAGTTTGTTTAATCACCACAAGGTATTCTCAACTTTTAGATTTTCATATCGCACTTTCAGATTTCAAACAAAAAAATAAGCAATAACGAAAGTAGCTGTCAAAGCTCAAAGATATTGAATAAACCTCCTTATTGAGTGATTAATTTATTGAAACTTCATCATTCACAATAGAGAGAAAAAAAAACATGGACATTTTTAAAAAGAGTATTTAAATTAAAAGAAGTAATTGAAAGCGAGCCAGTTAACTAAATGACGAGTGAATGGCCCAAAAAAATTAATGAGTTTTATTTTGAATGAAACTATTATTTATTAAAAGTGATATAAAATAAAATGACACTCTCCAGTTTTAAATGATGTAGTGTGCATAAATTGGCCCTTTATAGCCGTGTTTTTTGAGAGAGCGACTAGCAACTCAGCAAAATGTTTGCACGATAAACAATAAAAAAAACAATAAGAAACAAATTATTAAAGAGAATTTCGTTTGTGTTTTCCGTGTAAAACTTTTACTGAAGTCACTCTTTCAAAAAACACGGCTTTTATCACACAAAAATGGTTACCAAAAATCTAAAAATATATAATAATGTCAAACATGTTAAACCCACCATCTATTATGCGGCATTTGATATTACCCATCAAGTATCAAGAACTTAATTAGGGATAAAATGTAAAGCAACTCACACACGACCATATACGAGTACATATACCTATAAGCTAAAAGATCCCTGGTGCCATATATTAACTGCGGTTAATGTACCCTACCCTACCCTACCCATGTTGTATAAGGACATTCTTTTTGCCTGCACTCTAATTTCCATTTCTATTCTTCTGCTATGACATTATTTTGTCCTCAATCTTTTCCCATTCATACATATGATTTTTTTTCTGTTGTACGTTCCTAGTTCCTACCTATATTCCTCCTGATGATGTGCTTATTCGCTACCTACTCATCATGCTGTGAGCTGGTGTTTTGAAATGTATTGTTCAACTTCATCTTCGTTTTTGCGCGTGATAATGATGATAACACTTGAGATGAAGTATCCATACATATTGTGCATGGATATACTCGTAAATGTAGGACCTTATGCCTCAATTTAGGGGTGCGAACAAGATGATGCTCAACATGAAGCCTCGTCGTCGTCGTATAAAATAAAATCTTCTTAACATCTACATATTTTACTGTTGATTTGTGTGCATTTCATTTTGCTCTTTCTGTCTCTTTTATATTGCAATTTCGCTATTTGAAGCCATGACAACTGAAAAAAAAGTGTGTAGCTTCGTAGGAATATGAATCTTTATAAATTTGCAACAACTGACATTGTCGGATTTTGACAAATTTATGCCTTAAGGAATAAAATATTTATGTTGTCTTTTTTAATGGCCAGTATTTGGAAATATCTATGTATTTAGAGTAAGGTCTAAAAAACCAAATGTTAATATTTGTATCCAATTATTAGGGCTGGCTACGAGGCGAAAGTCGGCGAGACTTTTGTAAGTCTCGTCTCGGTCTCCTTAAAATCGAAAATTTTCAGTCTCGTCTCGGTCTTGTATCATTAAGTCTCGTCTCAGTCTTAGTCTCGCCTTTTTCACGAGAAAATTTAAATTTGCAGTCTTGTCTCGGTCTCATCTCGGACAGCTGTTTTTTGGAACGAAATATTCTCAATATGTCAAAATATAATATATCCCCCATAGGACGGTGTTCACATTCGACTGACACCTCTGAACTTTTTCGATTTTACAAAAGAAAACGTCGAAAAAAATCCATGTTAAGTCAGAAAAAGTCGGATGAGTCAGTCGAATGTGAACGCCGTCTATAATTTAAAAATACATATGTGAAGAATAAAATAAATATTTAATAAAAATTGGATTTTGAATTTATTAGCATTTTTAAAGTGTCTTTTTCTTCTGCCGGGACAATCCAGACGGACGAGACTCTCACTAAATTTCGGTCCATGTATACAGTCTCGTCTCGGATGGTGTAGCTCTACCAATTATATGTGTAAGTTTCTTATTTCGTCTCCTTAAAGGAACGAGAACTAATAGAATAACGTCAAAAGCCTTTTCAAATGAAACGTAAACAATATTATAGACGGTACTCCTCCGAATTTACAAAAGAAAACGAATGGTTTGGTATGTTTAAAACGTGTTTCCTTCAAAATTTCTTTTTCAGATAGTCAAAACCTTTTAATTAGGCAAATTGAAAGAAAAAACAATAATAATATTTGAAGGCGAGTTATATCGTAGATTTCAATAGTTTGGCGTAACTTAAAACGTCTGTCAGTTAAATTTCCCGACTCAGGGAGTCAAGCCCTATAAATTGAGATGCATTTCAAGAGATTTGTATTGATAATCTAATTGATGAACTAGTAATAACATCCGCGACTTTTATCGCACTTTTCAGCAGTATGGCGTAAATCAAAACGTCTGTCAGTTACATTTTGAAGAAGCTACCACTAATATACAATTTAAAAACGTCTGTCACTTACATTTTAATTTTTGTTGGGTCAAGACCTTTTGATTGGGATACATTTCAAGTGGTTTCCCTCAAAATCCTATTACTAAAAAATAAAATAAAAAATCCGCGATTTATTTCGCACCTTTCCAGCTGTTGGATGACACTAAAAACTATTTTTTCTATACTTTGGTACTCTGGTAGTCAAGACCTTCCGATTGCGATACATTTTGGTGGCATACATCAATTATCTAAAAATTTCAATAAAAAACCCGCGACTTTAATCGCATCTGTCGGGGGTTTTGGGGCCACTTAGACGTCTGTCATGTACATATTCGCACTCAGGAGGTCAAGATCTTTCGTTTGTGATACATTTCAAGTGGTTTCCTTTTTGACAAAAAACGCAAAAAAAAAAATCATTTTCAGGACGTCTGTCGGGGGTTTCGGGGCTACTTAGACGGCTATCACGTACATATTCAGGAGTCCATGGCTAAAAGTTGTGATCCATTTCAGGTGGTTTCCAGAAGCCTAAAAACGCCAAAAAATCGCGTTTTCGGGGACTATTAAAATCTTTTGGTTTCCTTTTACTACCAAAATCTGCTGTCAGGTCTTAGACTATATACATAATATAAATAATATGAAACAAAAACCCTTGCAGATTTTTTTGTTTTCGTTTTATAAAATACATAGATACATATATATATATATAGTTTATGTATGTAGATAGTTATTTATGAAACCTTTATTGCCTTACCATACAAATAGGAATAGCAAGGGTGCCATTTTCTTACCACAGAAATGATTAAAGTTTTCAAAAATTATTGTCTTCTGCATTTTTTATTTGAAAAAAAAAAGTTAAACTTTTTTTTCTAAAATGTCCAATAGTTAATAAAATTGTCAAGTAAATACTTTTGTTTTGTCAAAAATAGTGTAGAATATTGCTACACAAAAAATAACGATGATATTAATTCACTCACTAGTCGTTGTGTTAAAAAACGTAAAATAAGGTAAATAAAAACACACTGAGCACTGAGTTTTTAGAACGCTCATAAGGTTTATTACTACCATAAGGAGTTTAAGGCTTATCTACTGATATCAATCCTGAGTTATCCATTATAAAACACTTGCAGGGTGTCTGAAGCGGTTTAGCGTTATTTCTTGCCACCCCGGCAGAGCCTTATTTGCTACCATGTGCATGTTTTTTTTTTCCTGGCATCTTAAGAATTATTTGTTCGCAAGTATTTACAAAAGTAGTACACTACGGCGTATACTTGTTTTTTTTTTAACCTAATTTTTATCAATTGCCAAAGGTAACTTCGAGTAATGATAATTACTTATATTTGCTTTTTACTTATATTTTGATAACTTACCGCGTTAAATATTAGAAATATTTTTAATTTCTTCTTCCCGACATAAGTTCCGAAAATCATTAGAAGATAAAATACCGAAAGTCAGCGAAAAGAAAAGTTTAAAATTTTATAATAATTTCTTGTCAACAAAATAAAATTTTATTCTGTCTTTAAAGCCAAGGTTTTTGATGCGTTCAATTTAAGTCCCAGCCCGTTTCCACACATTCTATCATAAAAGCTCCTGCTTTCAAAATGTAAAACCTGCAATTGAGGAGAAAATATAAAAGCAAAAAAAAAATAATATTTCTTTTTTTTCGAATCAAAAATTATGTTATACTTTTCCAGCGTCAAACACAAATTTCAATCGATTATTGACCGTTAAGCAGTGTAGGTAGCCAGACAAAAAATGTTAATTGCTTTTTTGTGACAAATTGGATCTTTTTAGAGAAACAAGGATACAAAATATCGCCAATGATGTTTATAACATTTTGCCTTGGCAGCGAGTAAAATAGTTATCAGTAGGTCGGAAACTATTTTCTTTAAATTTTGTTTTGGAAATTTATTTTTCAGAAAGGTATATTATTATCAAATCTCATTTTTGAACATCGAGAAAACATTTCCGAAATGATGGGCCATATTCGGAACTATTGTAGTCATTTTTAAAGATTTGTTTCCTTTTAAGTTTGTTAGAGCATTATTATACGTGAATCTTTTACCTATTGCACAGAAAGGAATTATATATCAAAACAAGCGCTTAAATGTTGGAAAGTGAATAATATCACACAAAAAACATAAATGTTAAAAGAGAAGCCAAGTTTTTCTATGTGAGAAAACTCTTTGCACAACAAGTCAGCCGTAAAAAGTAATGAGATCTAAAAGTACTCCAAGTTCTAATTTTATTGCTAATAAATATTTTCCAACGTATTTATAAAGAAAAAATAGTTATTTCAGCTCCTACGCTTAGCAAAACTACACCATGGAATAAGAGTTTTCCGGACTCAAACTAAAGGCAATTGCTTACTGCTCCGTTTGAGTCCGGAAGATTCTTATTCCATGATGTAGTTTTCCTAAACACGGGAGATGAAATAACTATTTTTTCTTTTTCAATACGGGGGTTTACATTTTAAGTAGATTTATATCGAAGAACCTCAAAGGAGAATGCCCAAAAAAAACCCAGAGTCGATTAAAAAAAATCATATATGGATTGAAAGGGCTTTGTTTGTAGATAGCAAATACGAAATTATTTTCTTAAAAAGTTATCCCCGGGACATGCTACGACAATTTATTTATTTTTAATAGCAAGGTGTTTTTGCATGTCTACAAAGTTGGTAAGGGCAACACAGACAAAACTTTGTCGAATAAAATAACATACCTCCATATCTACTGGACACATGGAAGTTCAAAAAAGTTTCGAAAAACAAAGTTCCGAAACACGAAGCTTCGAAAACAAAGTTTTGAAAAAAAAAAACTTTCAAAAAGGCAAAGTTTCATAACACAAGTTTTCAAAAAAAAATTGTTACAAGAGTGGCGGACGTTATATTTTATTTTGGAATTTCGGGTTGAAATATATGGAAAGTACTCTTGTCCAAGAAATCAGTGAAAAAAGAAAATTATGAAAACAAATCATTTCGGACTTTTACCATTGTCGTTGAAAAGTTCTAAGTTTTACCGTTTTCATTTCGGAATTTGACAGTAACATATGCAGTAAAGAAATAAAAGTCTTAACTATAAATTATCATGACAGTATGCAAATAATTAAAGTTGCACTTAATTCTCACGTATACTTTTTCCTCCAACTGTTGTCCGTTGTTGTAATTTTTTTTTGAAACTTTGTCTTTGGGAACATTGTCTTTTGGTAACTTTGTCTTTTGAAACTCTGTTACTATTTAGCTGCACATTCTTAGTATCTAACTCTTATGCCTCAAATATCAATTTTTATTCTTACAAAATAAACTCCATAGCGGCCAACGGTTGCACAAAGTAGCACCTTTGCGAGTAACGAGTTTCTTGTCATTAAAAAGCGGTAGGCGAAATAAAGACAGATGCATTTTTCCGTAGTTCTCCTTCAACTGTTTTTTTTTTTTTTTTTTTCATTATTATTCATGTTACCATACCGAAATTGTGTTATTTTTCAGTTGTAAGATATAAAATTTAAATATCATATCTCTGTACAAGCTGTGTTTATTCACTAAATTATGTAAATTGTAACGCTTTGTTCTACGAAAATAAATATATATTAAAAAAAAATGGTAAATGCAAGATCATATAGCGACTACCTACTTGCTTTTTATAACGGACACTGATTCGAATTCTTATCATTTAAAATTTTTCATTCATTATTATTTATATAAATAAAATTTTGTGTACCGATATGTGTGACAACCTCCATTTTGGACAGCATCATCTTATGGCTGCAGATTTTAGTGACTTGTAGCTGACCTATGTAATAGCATGGATCAATCACAATATGAAAAAATGTCACTGTTTACTTTTTTACATGAAGAAACACTAGAAATGGTCATAGCCAGTCCAGGGGATAACGTTTTTAGAAAATAATTCCATATTTGTTGTCTTCAACTAATGCCCTTTCAAACCATGTATGACATTTCCTAATGGACTCTGGGTTTTTCGCCCATACATTTTTGGGTATTCTCCTTTATTAGAGAAATCTGATATTTAATGATCACTGACCTGAATTTGGTATTTTCCCTCTAGTCAACTTTTCATTTCAAAACCAAGCTCAGTGATTAAAATTTGTCTATAAAACACGTACCTATCTTAGTGAGTTTTTGAAAACCTTAATTTTAAAAATCCGTCGAGGAAAAAATTCCGAGGGTTTTATTAAAACTAACATAACGATAATGGAGAAATAAAAAAAAAAAAACAGTTTCGTCAAGACGTCCTTCGGGCTGTGCGTTCGCGGCTAGAGCCTAAAAGGTTGAACGAATTTGCTTCATATTTGGTGTGAAACGTTTTTATTTGATTCCCTAGGGATTTGATTTAACTTTGTACAAGTCATTTGTTGGCTACGAAAGCAAGTTCGACACATCCCTACCGAGAACATGTTACACGTATAAAAAATATGAGGATTTAGAATGCTTTTTTGTTTCAAGATTAATTTTTGACAATATTGAGGTATTTGCGTTTTCCTAGAAATATTAACATCGTACACATTCTTAGTACATCCTTTATTTTGCATTTAAAATGATGGAAATTGTGTTAAGAAAATTCTGATGGAATTCCTAATTAAATCCAGCTCAGATTAATTTTGGAGAGCTAACCCTTTACGAGTATTACTCCAATCAGCTAGGGCTGGCCACGAGACGAGACTCTGCGAGACTTTTGTAAGTCTCGTCTCGAAAATTTTCAGTCTCGTCTCGGTCTCGTGTCGGTCTCATAGAATTAAGACTCGTCTCAGTCTCGTCTCCGAAAAACACGATTTCCTGGCAACCTGTTTGTTGTTGGAACAAAATATTTTCGATTATAGTTTGAATACGTGCAAAAGAAAATAAATATTTAACTGAAATTGGATTTTTGAATTTATTAGACTCTCTGTACATTTCGGTCCAATATACAGTCTCGTCTCGATCGCGTCTGGGTTGCTTAAAAACCAGTCTCGTCTCGGTCTGTTCATGTGAGACCGAGACTTTTCTCGTCTCGTGGCCAAGTCCTACCAATCACCAGTGTACAAAACTTTTTAAAAGTTTTGTGTATCCTGAATTCAAAACTATCATCTGTCACCTTAACAGCTGTCACTTTGGCACCTGTCACTTTTACACCTGCCACTTTTAGACAGATGTCTCTTTGACATATGTCACTTTTATATCTGTCACTTGGAAATGTCTGTCACTTTTAGAAGATCAAATCAGATTCATAAGAATAGGTGTGTTCAGGAATAGAAGATTTCAGACGGCCTTCATAGGATTCCTCATAGGATTCATCATCAAAAAATCTCAGTACAACATTTTCTTTTTCAACTTTTTTTGAGGTTATGTTACATGGAGAAAAAATTTTTCACAAAAAAAGAAAGTACTTATAGGTACCGCATTTGACATAAACTTCCATTTCAATTAATCTCGAAATTATATCCAATCTTTCCTTTCCGCTGACCATATACTTAATTCACGATTAAGTAAATTGGGCAAATGGAGTACGTCTAGAAGCCTTTTTTCTGGATTGATACAAATGATTTCTGTTTTGTTCCTACAAACCAATTAAATTATTTTTCATTAAATCCGCTACTGAACATGAACAAAATGTATGTTTATGTTCGAATAGAAGAATCTTTTATATGTGCTTTCTCTCAAGCGTTACTCTATACTCCTTTTCGAATGCTCGCGCTCTCTAACAATAGAACTTTTATTTTCCATTTCAGGTCATGCCATTCAGAACTCTACTCGTGTACATCAAGTTGGCTCCAATCTGCATGTGAATAATGTTGTTAAGGATGTAGATGGCGGAGACTATGCATGCATTGCTACGACTGACTCAAGTGGAGCACGTCAGGCCTCACCACCAGCTCGTCTAAACATCATATGTAAGTATTAAAATTTATATACACATAAAAATATAATATAAATATAATTGTATGTATAATTTTTTTTCTTTCTTTATATTTTGTGTACAATTCACATAGAAATTTATATGAAAAAATGTGAAGGAATTTTACATATAACTCTTAAGAATTTGAGAAGATGAAAATAAGGTGTTTTTTTGTTGTATGCGCGCGTTATGCAAATAAGTCGACATTTTTCACAACAACTGTTGTTAATTTATTTCACGCGAGAGAGCAATCTCACTGTGAAATGAGTTTCTCACAAAATCTTCACTTCAAGTTATACTATAATTTAATGGTACGAGATATGCTTATGCTGTGCTATGCTTTGACGGGCTACATCAGCTGCTGTGGGTTTTAATTTGAACGCATAAACATTACTTTTGTGGTGAAGGAATATTATTCTTTGTTTTGTCTTTTGTCTACGAAAGAATATAAAGGATGCAAAAGTATACATGCGAAGGAAAGGAAGTATTTTAATTGGTATATTCTTGGGAGGCGAATTCAAATTGTAAAATTAAGCTCACATAAAGAAGTTGCCAGTGGGGGCTTAAAATTTAATGAATTTTGAAAAAAAAAAAAAAAACAATTTTCTTATTTTCTAATTTAGTTTTTATGATTTTATTTAACAGCTTAAAGCTAAGTAGATACACAGTTTGAGTTAAAATGAAATATTTTTCATCTTGAGTCTTAACCCTAATAGCTAGTGAATTGTCATTTTATAAATTTCTGGATATTTTTTTATGCTCACGACTTAAAAATATTTCCATTATAAGGTTGTGGAATGCTTTCAAGTAAGTCGGTTCCCGCAAAGTGAAGAAAAAAACAACGTGTCACAATATTTCTTAATCCGAAGTAGTATGTACTTTTGTTATAAAAGCCCTTACTTCCTCTCAGAACCTTTATTAGTGTAAAATTCTACTTGTTTAAAATTTCATTCCATTTGTTTAAAATTTAATTTAAAACTTTTTTTTACTTGTAACAAAAATATGTACCTAAATCCCTAATGAAATAAATTTTAAAATAGAAGTATCCTTGCTTTACAAGAAACTCCTAGTTGTTAATCCTTTAAAAAAAATAAAATCACGAACCTGTCCACATTTTTCATATTCAAATGCTTTTCAAATGACACTCAACTCATTGAAAAAAAAAAAACTTATTCCCTCTGGTGTGCTCTTTAAAAGGTGTTAAAATTTCATCTCTATCTTAATATTGTCATTAATCCTTTAATATATATAATTTTCTCTTAGATACGAAAGACAAAAAACTTTGTTTCTACAAAATCCAATTAAAAAATTTATAGCTATGGGTACCCCATTAACCTAATAGATTTATCTTCTATGTAGCATAAGATAATTCAACAATCTTTCGCTATATAATTTCTTATAGCGAATGGCGGAAAGTATTTGTGTGACACTTGATGTTGCAGAAAGGATTCTTTGTCATACGGAAAACTAAAGTTTTGCCAGGAATTAATTTAATGATGATTGAATAATAGAAAATAAATTCAAAGTGACATTTTCCATTTAATATTTTGAAGTTTAGAACAACAATGCTGCATTTATTAAGAGGTACCTATAGTGTCGAGGTACCTATAGTATAGAAAATACTGCAAAATAAGTTAAAATGCATCATCAGTCATAATCATCATTCATCTCCAATGGGTTGCAACCAACGTTGCCACTGGAAAAATATTCCAGTGCGACAATTTCAAAAAAAAAGTTTAATTTTCGTGCTAAGTTAAATAAATAAGATTTTCTCAATATTATATTTTACAATACAATATTAATATTATATAAGATAAATCAATATTATAACGTGGTGTAAGAGGTTCATCAAATAAATGCCACCTGATCTATTACTATTCTTATTTTGTCCAAAAATGGAAGCTTCTAGTAATTGATACGTCATTTGGAGCAGTTGTCTTGAAATTTCTTCAAAATTTGAACTTTCTTATTTTGTTAAAAGGTAAATTATTATTTGAAGTTAAAGTAAAGTAATGAAGATTATAAAAGTGTGCAATTTTTATTTTTTTACGTGCCACGGTGTCACTAAGAAAATCCGGTGCCTTTTTGTTTTCAATCGAATTATTTTCTGTTTTAACGGAGCAATCTTAAGAAATTGTATGTGTGTGAGTTAATTGTCTGAATAATTGGTATTTGACAAGCATTCTAATAAAAGGGTAAATATGTACATATATCTGCGTTCCGATTCCACTCCACCAGCACCATTTTAAACATGCCCAGAAAGGTATAACAAGGGCTCACTCATATTAATCGTTATAAGTCTTACTTGCGATATAGATTAGCAGCCTTATGCATAAACGAATTATAGCGAGTGCATAGTGCTATGCACTCTTTATAATGCCTCTGAACGCAAAAACCTTATTCATAAACTTATGCAACGTTGAATAGAGGCAACATAAGCTAAACGCGTTTGGAGGTTGTATAGAGCCAACATAAGGGTTGTTTAGTATCGGAATGTCACTTTGACTCACACACAACAATAATGTAGATAGATATTAAGGGGGCGCTTATTTTTGTAATCTTTGAGGTATTGAAATCTGACTATCAAAATATTTTATAAAATTAAATACAACAATAAATAATGTTGGTTTTGTTAATTTATTGTATTGTAAAATTAAGAATATTTTTTTGTACACTTTATTTTATAGAATCTACTTAATAAATGTAAAAGATAAGATTTTCCATCAAATCTTACAACTTTTGCAAATGCTCGACGGCTTGTGTGATTTAAATAAAATTATACAAAGATTCACCTTCATCACTTTCACGGGAAAATACAAATAAATTTTAAGCATTACAAAATAAACACCACCCTTTTATTTTTCTCCTCAACAGAAACATCACGATGTGAGTGAATGGCACAATTCATGGAATAAATCAAAAAGGACGTTTTTTTTTGTTTCAAATATTTTTAATTTTATTTGCAAACACAAAACACCAACAAAGTAACTAATTAATTAATATTAATTATAATAATATTAAAAGAAATTAATAAAAAAAAAACAAAAAGAATCCAATCTTCTATTGATTTTTCACACATCACACACACAGCTGGGTCTCCTTTGTCAGTTTTGAAAGTAAAACGTAATAGATTTCTCCTTTATGGTACTAATTTTGACACAAGCTCATTATAACTATAATGGGATGAAAAATATTTTATGCATAACAATTTATGCAACGTTGTAGAGTGGCTACATAAATCCTTATGCAGTGCATAACTATTCATCTGTTCAGCGGATTCTAATGAATACGCCTGTAGGTACATATGTTGTTACTGAGAGCTTCAAATCGTATCCTCAAACTATCCAGATAGTGTCGGATCTTCGGAAAAAAATCCGGATCCAGTTTGGCGAATTATGTCTATTTCAGGTGGTGAAGCAAAGCAATAAAGAACACTTTTACCGTTTTGAAACCTTGAACTTTTGAAACGTTGGAAAAAAGTCAATAAAAATCTCGTGGGAAAGGTTGACTTGATTTAGGCGGTGGGAGGCAACATACTCCAGGGTTAAAATTCCATCCTATGCCATCAAACAGAAAATAATTAGTAAGAATATAGTGGAACTTACCAACCAACTAACTGAGTTCCACCCACTTATAACTTGTACCAATAAAAAGAATCTGTACCCAGCTACAATTAGAAAAAAAAAACAAACAAAATTATGAACCTGAAAAAGAGATCCCTCAATCTTTTGATAGGAATTATCACAGGACATAATCCCTAAGGATGTGCGGATTCAGAGGATGTGGAGACGAAGGTCACTATCCGGCACTCTGCAACATAAGGAAAACATTTTTGGGTAGCTATTTCTTCAACGAATTTGCAGAAACCTCGAAGTCAACAGTTAATAACATCTTAAATTTAATAAACTTCATCAACGACTCCAAATGGCTCGATACTCCATTTCATATTAGTTATATATTTTAAAGGGATGGTTTAATCCGTCGGGGTATCACAAGGATCAACATTGATCTAAGTGTGACAGGAACAAGATCTAACGCCAACTCGACCCCAGCACATTGCACATTAAAAAATTTAAATACGTTTTGTTTGTAATAATATTATCTAGCATGTTGTGTTAAGTTTTTTTTTTGTTTGAACTAATAAGTAAAAAGTTACCGTTAGTTTTAGTAATTTTCTTTTGGTTTTTAGACGGTTTTTCATTATTATTTCGAAAAAAGCTTATATTTTGGTTAGTTTTTCTTTTGTGTTTTGTCTAGCTGTAGTTATTCCCTACAAGTTAAAAAAATTGAGCTCTTATCTCCAAACGGGAGCCGAGAAATCTCTGAATGAACACAGGCAAGTCGTAGCCTCCCAAAAAAGATATTTTCGGTTTTTTACAAATATCTTGGCTTCAGTATATCGCAAAATAAAAGATGAAAAAAAATATTACTAATTAGAACATTATCTATTGTTTAAATAAATAAATATTTTTTTTAAACAAATAAATAAAAGTTAACAGCTAGTTTTAGTCAGTTGTATTCATTTTGAACAAATACTTTTGAGTTATAATTTTGATAAAGGCTTGTGAATCGGCTTAGTTAAAAACTAATTTTTAGTCCTTTTAATTTCCTAAAATAAAAAAAAAAATAGCTCCCTACGACATACTAGAGCTGAATGAATGAATGAATAATGGAAGTCATACAAACAAAAACCTTTTCTGTATGATAAATAAATAGTACAGTAACTATACATGTACATTCACGAATGCGGCACATCTAGTATTTCTGATTTTTTGCTGCGTTTTCCCGATATTGGCCTAGTAAATAACCTAAGTTTTCGACCTCGAGCGGCGCGGTGACCGCTTCATGGTCAAAAATCAGAAAAACCACGATTTTTCGCGTTTATTTTTCAGTTATTGGTGATTTTAGTCCTAAATAATTAATTTTGAATAAAAGCATTGTTCTAGGATTTCAAAGTGTTTTAATTTGCTTCAACTTGAGAACAAAACCAACTCTGTGGACCCAATGGTTTCCAAAATACAACAATTCAAAATTTAGCGATAAAAAAAATTATATAAGAAGTAGTGTTATCGAACAGTATAATGAGAATGACAAATAAAGAATGGTTGACATAAATAAATCAAAGCACTGGAGCATGTAGACTGAGCCAAAATAATATAGACCAAGAGCCCACAGCTAATTTCGGGAGTGGATTGGTAGCCAAAATATGAGTATGAAGGTTTGTAGGTGCATATATCGCGGTATCAAAACCCACCGTCTGGCAGGTTTCTTTTTCAGACTTTGGCAGGGGTGGGGGTTCGAATAATCTTGGCAATCCGACCAATAGAACTCAAGATATTAGGTTGATAAGCGAACATTATTTATTACAAACTTCGCAGTGGGAAACATTTTTTTCAAACTTTTCACTTACGAAGAGAAATTGAAATTTTGTAACTCCAAAAATAACGGTACATATCATACAACCATATAACATTGGACGAAAAAAATATGTATTCCAAAAACGGCTGCAACGATTTCGATATAAAATACTACAGGTCACTTAAGGTTACTAGCGGTACCAGTCAAACAAAACTCTTTATTATTTTCAAATTTCTTGTTAACAACTTCTGCGATTTCAACAAAATTTTGAATACTGAAGGTCTAAGCAAATTTGCATATAAAAAAATATTATTTTCTTATAAAAATTGTCTTGAAAACGGATAAGTGATTTTTTTTTAAATATTAGTTTAAATTTTAGAAAACCACTCTAACTATTTTGTATCAAAGCAATCGTGGCGTACTTTATTTTGGGTTTTGCTATTTTAACGGATTTTTAGCTCTGTATATAACAAATGTATAGTAATTTATATTAGCTACATAATATTTTTAATTTTTCTTCAAATAAATGAAAATCCTAATATGGGCTGAAGGTCAATTTTTGAAAATTCTTATTTCATTTTAGTTAAAATTAGGATTTTCATTTATTATTTTTTTGCACCAATAACATATAAAGGGTCCAGGGGATCAACGGCTTAAGTCCACTCAAATTCATTCTGAGAAAAACGATAATATAAGTTAACTTTCTAAACAAATACTAAATTCTAAGGAAAATGAAATAAAGGATCAACATATTTTTTCCAATTAAATGTACTTATTTATACAACACAAATTGATTTTAATTTTATGAATTGTATATTCTAATAAAATGATATACGGTAAAGGTGATTTCCTTCTACGGTCTACAAGGTAGCCGAAAACTTGAAGATATTTTTTGAAAATTTATTGCGAAGGAAATAAACATGATAATTAGAAACGGTTTTTTGCTTTTTGTTCCTACATCTTTCGCGGTGTTAGACCGTTTCATGTATTTCAATATGTTTTGGCATCACTACGAAATAAGTATTTAAAATATCGGGTTAGCTTTTGTTTTGAACTGTTACTACGTAGATGTGCTACAAGGACTGGAAACAAACTTTAAAAAAAAAAATGTTTTGTTTAAGTTTTGTAGCCAAAACAAAACTTTTTTTTACAAAAAGTGTCATTTCGAGGGGTATCCAAATTTTTTTTGGAAATTTTATTTATAATATTATTTTATTTTATAATTCCATCAAATAGTACTTACAGAAAACTACAAAATGTCATTATTAGTTTCACTTTTCAAAAAATGGACTTAAGCTGTTTTTCACCTGGACCCTTCATATAGGTACTTTATACATATCTTCAATTTATGGTGATCATTTCATCTCTATAAGTTTAAGGTCATTATAAGTTTATAATTGGCTTTTGACCGACAACAAAATTTAGTCCTTGGTGGCAAAAATGAGATTCAATAAATTCTCAATAGAATTCTCTTAAAGGAGTTGTTTTCAAAATTTCAAATCTAAAAGTTGGATTTTTTAAAGTCAAATTTCGTTTTTGAAAATTTTATAAGATTCTTTTAAGAAAATAGAACGTTAATTTAAAAATACTTACCTCAAGATAACAGTTTAAAAAATTTTTAGTTTATATAAATCTTAAAAACTCGCGTGAGCTTTAAAAAAATATTAAATATATATTTGAGTGCGTTAAATGCTACATATTATTTTCTTAAAACTAATTATTACTTACAAAATAACTTATAAAATTAAACATTAATTTTGAGTGAAAAATCTATTTTTAAAATTATCAGATTTGATATTGTCATTAAAGGAATTGAAAAGTAATTTATTTTTATTAAAAATACAAAATCAACTGGTTAACTAGACTATTAAGAGTATTAAGCTAAAAAAAAAGATTCAGTTGGCAGCATACTTCTCAAGTTTACCCAGCCTACATTAAAATTTAACCGACACAAAACTGAAGATGATGAAATGGATCCACTTATAATCCCAATTATAAAATAAAATTGCAAGTTCTCCCTGTGGATTGTAAGTGATGGGAGATTTATAAGCTTTAGTGCCAGTTTGTTCACAGTGGGTTAAATTTAGTATGTGACTTTCATAGGCTTTAATTAAATAACGCTAAGCAACCAAAATTGGCTGATTAGTGAAATCCATGATTAGCAACTCATACTTTGAATTTTTTAAACAAAATTTTATCAACAAAAACATTTGAGGATTTCCCAGCTCCTCTAATCATGGACATTGTCAACATTTAATAGTAAACGATTAGTATTGCACCATTCTCAAAACATATGCAGATCATCTTTAAGCAGTTCGCAATCCATTAAAAAGCTAATTTTACGAAATATTTTCACGTCATCAGCGTAAACCAATGCCATAGAATTTGCTTAGAACCGAAGGGAGATCATTTATGAATAAAACAAATAACAATGGATTAAGGTGACTCCCTTGAGGTACACCAGAGTTGACTTTAAAAGGACTGGAACGGTCATTTTTGAACTCAACACAGTAGTAAACTTTAGAAAATTTTCAAATCCTATTCTTAAAAATTCACATTTCATTTTTTAAATGTATTCAAAGTAAACTTAATAAATTCTGTTCGCGACGCACGATGGTGACGGTTGCAATTTTCGTGGCGTCGCGTCGAGTAACGCGGTTCTTTCTAAGATATTAAATGTGAACGGTCATTATGGGAGATATTTTATAACTTGCCTAATGCCAACAATGTAGTAGCCCGTAGCGTAATGGTTAGTGCGTTCAACTGTCACACTGAAGGTCTGGGTTCGCTTCCCAGCCTCGTCCACCTAAAACGTTAACTAAAAAGTTTTTTTTCAGGGCTACTGCCTCTTGCGAGGAATTGACAAATCCTCCAAGAGTATCACTTGTCACGAATAAGTGCTTCTCGTCTAGCCGTTCGGATTCGGCATAAAATTGTAGGTCCCTTCAATTCCTGTCGACAGGCGTACACAGGAATGGTGGCCAGTTGTTAGTCAGTAGGCCCTGGTTCTTCAAGAGCCGTTGTGCCACCCAATTTATTTTTTATTTTTTATGGTAAATAAGTAGGCACCTCAAATATCTTATCATAAAGTTGGTAAACTTCTTTACGAAAACAATACTGAAAGAAAAAGACTGATGCCAGCGGACCCATAACTTTTTATTTCACAAATTTTTTGATTCTCTTCGCTAATGATTTTTTTATCGCAGTTGTTATATTTAACAAAAAGAGATATTTTGTTAAAATATCAAAAATACGCCACCCAAAATTTAAGGTTTCTGCTTGACATTCAATTGAAAATGCATGTGATGTCGTTGAGACAACAAAATCGATCCGACAAATTCTGTGCGGTTAAATTTCAATACAAATTTAAAATCTTGAGGGCAGATAAAAGTTGAAGAGCTTTTCTATACTTAGGGCCAGTTTCACAGTGAACACTTACCGGAAAAAGTTGCACTTAATTTTTGTTGTCTGAGTAAGTGACACTTAAGTGCCCAACACGGGATACTTAAGTGCAACTTATTCAGGTAAGTGTGCACTGTGAAAATCGGCATTTTGTATCTTATATTTCGCGCTTAAGTGCCGCTGCTGTTACTGTGAAACTGGCCCTTAGGCTCTCCCAAACCAACGCGAAACTTTTTTGACTCAACAACGAAACATCCGCTGGTCAATATAAATTACGTGACTCAACATATTAAATCCGATGAAAATTTCACTGTCCCACCGTTTGTTTCGCGTTGGTTTTGTGAGAACTTTTAATCCTATAAGAAATATGTGTAATCACAAATGATTCAGAATTAAACAACAAGAAACTACAAATTGATAGAAAATTGAAAGTCGTAAAAATAAAGTCGTGCGATCAAAGAAAAGGCGTTGCAAAATAGCAACTACCAGAAATGTAACTTAGAGCTACCAATTTTAAATATTAACCAGAAAAGGACTTAAAACAGTCCTGCTATTATATTGCGCATCATTTTACAGATTATATTTACAGTCAGAAGCTCGATCCTTATAAAAATTCAGTTAATCCCGATGGGCTATGGAGCATTTAACGGGTACACAGTGTTAGTCTTAGAGCCCACAGCAAATTTAGGGGTGTGAAAATGAACCAAAAAAAAAGTATATGAGTCTAAAGGTGTGGTAATGCTTATGAAAGAAATGCAAGTCTTGCAGTCCCTGGAGGCGGCTTAAGATGCGTTATAGCAATTTGAAAACCTTAAAAAATCAACTTTGAGGATGATTGTATGAACCAAAAAAAATGTTTATCCATCCCTAGGTATTGAGCCCCTGATTACAGATCCGTATGTCCAAGACCGATTGCAGGCGGCATTTAACCTGGCAGACCGTTTATAGAACCCGAAAAATTTAAAAGAAATGGGTAAAAAAATTATTAAAAAACAACGGTAAGAACTAAAACGCCCTTTTATTTATGAATGTAAAGTCAGAAGTCCCTTCTATCATTTCCTTTTTAAACAAAGTTCTTTTAGTGAACAGTTTTTGAAATATTAATTTTTAAGCACAAAATTTTGATAAAAAAAAAACAAATCCTTTTTCAGTATTGACTATGATTTGAGCATTGAATTTTAAAAGAAAAAATAATACTTAATTACGTGAAATTAAAAAAAAAGGATTTTGAAAATTTATTTTTTTTTATCAAAATTTTGAGTTTGCAAATTAATATTTCAAAAACTGTTCACTAAAAAAACTTTATTTAAAAAAAAAATGATAGAAGGGACTTCTGACTTTACATACAAAAATAATAGGACGTTTTAGTTCTTACCGTTTTTTTTTAATAATTTTTTTACCCATTTCTTTTAAATTTTTCGGGTTCTATAAACGGTCTGGCAGGGTAAATGCCGTCTCCAATCAGTCTTGGACATACGGATCTGTAATCAGGGGCTCAATACCTAGGAATGGGTAAAAAAATTTCTGGTTCATACAATCATCCTCAAAGTTGATTTTTTAAGGTTTTCAAATTGCTATAACGCATCTTTAGCCGCCTCCAGGGACTACAAGACTTGCATTTCTTTCATAAGCATTTTACCACGCCTTTCGACTCATATACTTTTTTTTTTGGTTCACTTTTACACCCCTAAATTTGCTGTGGGCTCTATGGTCTATGTGCGTTCTTCTATATATCTAACTAAAAATTGGGAGCCATATTTGAACACAAATTGACTAAATCTACAATTTGATTTTTTTTTGTTTAGTTCTACTTAAACGGCCGTTGCAAATAAGTATGGAAAAATGCCCAGACAGATAAAATGCACTCGAAAACCATTTATGACCACTTTGTTTTGGTTGATTAAAATATCGACTTAACATTTTCCTTTCCATCCCCCAAGTCGTCCTCGCCCTAAAAAGCAAACTTAAATTTCAACAACTTGAAAATCTTCAGATGCATTTCATCCACTTGTGATGTGTTTTCTGAAATTTAATTTCGTATAATTATTTCCACTATCGACACTCCTAATGTGTGTTATATGGTGCGGGGTTGTTGTTTTTCTGCACCCTTTGCAGCCCTTATCACTGCCATATGGAGGGGTTGATAAAATTAACACACTACGCCAATACATGCGCATGCTGGATGTTTTTCTTTTACGAGATCGTTAATACAATTTAATCAGATTTGGCATTTGTTTTAGTTGCGAGAAGAATCGAGTTTTGTTCTTTTTTATTGTATAATTCGGTTTCTGCTACTTCTACTACTTTTCATATAAAACCATAAAATCACAAACACACTCACTGATAAATTATATAGACAAGTGAATGTAACAACAAAAACAACCCTTCAAACAGAGTCAACCCCCCTGAAGGCTTTTGATAGCTATAGAACCATAGAACCATAAAAATGAGATTTACCCAGTGGAATTGGATATTTCTGTGTAAAGTTTACTCAGGGAGATCCAATACGAAAAATAATATCGCTGATGTTTCGTTGTTCCTCATCGTTCTCTTGAAATGACGATGAGTGTCAAGAGGGTTGTGTTGTGTTTTGATGTGAATGTTGGTTTGGTTTGGTTTAGGTATGTTGAGGGTGATGTGACGATGATGATGATGATGAGTTTTGTCCTGCGCTTCATAAATGTATACAAGGAAATATACAATAGAGACGACTGACTACAAACAACAAAAACCCAACCAAAACAACAACACAAACAAACAAACAAAAAAATCCAAACAAACTCATTTTGATGGAAGGATTTTTAGGTTACAGTGTAATAAAACAAAAAAAACAACAAACGACAGCAACAAAAAATCGTAAAAAATTCAAATGGAAAACAGTAAAAAAACAGAAAGTATATATTTTATGTTTCTAGTTTTAACGACTGCAATCTGTGTGCGTTGCAATATACATTTATACATACCTTACTACAGTGTGGGCAAAAAGTGTTTCTGTTTCGGTTTCTTATCTGGCTGGGATTAGGTTTTCCCTTATTTTTTATAGTTTTATGTTAAAACAAATCATAAAGTTTTGGGGAATATTTTTTATCTTAAGTCGAAATGGATCTAGGCGGTTTATGTGTTCCAGTTTTAGTGCGAATTAGAGGTCTTATCATATTTAAAAGCCAGGCAACACAGAGTTATGAGGGTAGGTATGAGAAAGTAATAAAAAAAATAAATCTCTGGCCGACATTCTTTAATCAAAATATTTTATGACCGTATTTTGTTTATAAAAGTCCTTTCAAACGTATTTAGAACTGACAGAAAAAAAAATAATAAAACCCCAAGGCTCTCAATAAAAATATATGCTTATATAGAAAATAAAATACTTGTATCTCCCAGCATTGACAAGTCTTTTAAATAATAATCATTATTGTCACTATTTAAAAAAAACGAACTGTATAATAAACCTCAAATCCTAGCATTTTTTTCAGAAATTGAATTTAATTATATTACTTTAATTTAAATATTAACATTGAACATATTCTAATTAAAACATGAATAAATATAATTTTAACTCCACCTTTCAAAGTCAGTATAATATAAGAACGTTATTCTTAATCAATTTAAAAAGTCAGTAACATAAAATGTGTCTATATATATTTCAAAATTCTGTTTGGCCGAATTTCTGTCAATTAATCGATAATTATATTTGAACAATTCATAATTCCTTAAAAATATTACATTATTCTGTATTCAAAAAAATATATATCTTTAATCCTTTATTTTATGTTGTTTGCAACTTTTTTCAATAAAATCAAAAAAAAAACAAAAAATGTGTCTCTTCTCATTAAAGTTGCTTAAATTTTAATTGACTCTTGCATAATATTTTCTCTGGTGTAATTTCCGAGAACCCTCAAATTCTGTTTCCACGAACCACGAACTCGAGTGAAGCGATTTTGTTTCCTAGAGCTGTAGTTAATTTTTTTAACTCCAACAGTAATGGTTCGTTTTTCGCCATACAACCCAATAAAAAAATCTTATTTATCACCAAAACGACTATTACTATTTTGAACACAACAAAAAATTGCCTATGTATGTATGTATGTTCTTCAATTTGACTTTCTTTTTTGTAGTTATTTCGGTAACAACATTTTAGAAGCTTCACTTAAAGTTAAATAAAAATTTTCTTAAATTTGCTTTTGAAAATGTACAATGTACGTATACCTATACATGCATACTTACACATATTAATAAATTTTTAGTTCACAGCCTTTTGAATACAGAGTTTTCTGAACCGAACCTTGGCATTTATCAACTGAAAATTGATCGCTGACAAAACTCTAAGATTGGAATGAATGAGTTTGTGGTGTACCCCCCCCCCTTTTGAAATAAAATTCGTTTGAAAAACTATATACATCGATATCGATTGATAGTAAGAGTACATGTTGAGATCTAATAGAATATTTAGAAATGCTTCCTAAATATTAAAAAAAAAAAACACGTATACGCCACAGTGTACCTTAGTGTAACCGATTTATTGAGCACCAGACTCTTAGTAAAAACAATTTGCTAGTATCTTCCCTCCAAAAAATTAAATCATCTCTCATTTTGGTGAATAGCATTTTAATTTGTTTGATATTTAAGTATTGGTTTCGATTTAAAAAGAAAATTCCAGGTTCGAATCAAAACTAAAACTTTATGATGATGGAAGTATACGGTCCGTCATATCTGTCTTTTTGTCTGTGCGTTCAGCTTAACTTGTATCGAGCTATAACCTAAATGGATTAACTTGGGTGAACTTCTTTGTGATTCCCTAATGGAGAAATTCGAATTTGGGTTTTGGCTCATTTAGAACTCCGTTAAGGATTTTAATTCAACTACGCACCATGTAATGCCTGAGGGAATTAAAATAATACTGAGGTCCAAAAATGGAAACAGGATTTTGAGGTTTTTTGTGAAAATCGTCTTATTCATGTATATATTTTTAGTAGCTGAAGCGATTCAGTTAATGTTGGTGGTGCTTCTAAACAGTTTTACTCATATAAAATTTAAATATTTTGTGAGCAATTTTGTATAAACAAAATAAAAAGAAGAAACAAAAATTAATGGCGCAAAATTATAGTCACATAAAGTACACATTAAAATGAGTTTAGTTGATACTAAAATCAAAATTAGTATTTTGACAATTATAGTCGTAATAAAGCTTACTTTATCGTTAGGGGCTTGTGATAAATTTAATACCGTCGAAAGTACCTTTTATCTTTTAAAATGGGGTTCAATTGAGCCAAAGTACCTATCTGTTAGTCACATGGCATTCTAAAATGTCCACAATAGTGATTTCCTAATCCAAAATTATATAAAAGACGAATTTTACTATCGATGCCGATTTTAAAAGATCACTGTCTGCTCACTTACCTCACTTTATCTTCATAGAAAAAAAAATATTATATAATTATAAAAAACTCATGTATGTATATACCTTTGTTTATTTTTTATTGGATACACTTTCATATAATTAATTTTGTTTTAACAATTAAAGTTTTCTGATTGTTTTTTGTTTAGGTGTTAGTCTGCTGTCTTCTTTCGTTTGTTTTTAAAAAAAATATACTCCTCAAGCTGTATTTGATATCCCAAACAGTTCATTGTTGGGTCTGTTCGACAATAATTAACTGGGGGTAGGGCTAAAGGGTAACACTGGTTGTAGGTAGGTTAAAAAATGTTTAAAATTTGATACAAAATTAGTAACTGCTTTTAAAATTAAAATGGTTTTAACTAGTAGGGAAAGGTTGGAACAGTGAGACATTTCATTTTTTAGCTTCCCAGAAACTTGCGCAGACATTTCGGTGCAGACAATAACGTTTCTTTTCAATTCCGCAACTTTTATTTCTGTTCCAAACAACACCCAGTTGCGCGAGTGCTCTCAGTGAATAAAGAGCGAATAAAAAGGACAAAAGTATTTTTTTTTCGGTATTTTAAAATTAGTGTAGCATCTTCACATATTTAGGTAAGTGAGGCACTTTTTTTTATTGGATTGTTATTATGTGTTTTTTCAATATACAAACAAAAATCTACGGTATTCTTTCCAGTTTTGTATGCAAAAAAGTTTTTCTTGAAATGATAAAAATTAAACAGTGAGACAGATTCAAAGGTCGAACAGTGAGACATGTTTTTTCTTATCTTTGCTTCTTTTATTCAACATAAAAATGTTTTTCATCCTTTGCCGCCAAACAATACGATCTTACTCTCGTCGGTCTTTAAAATATTTCTCCATCTTTATAGTGACCAGTTCAAATGTCGTTTTGCGAAATAAATACGCCTTGTTGCACGTTAAGCAGTTAAAAGAGGGACTTTTCTAGGCCTACAAGCCTTCAAATTATGTTCCCTAAGTCGGCTGCGAACAGTTTCAACACTTGCAGCAATATTCAGTTCCTTTCTTAGCCCTGTTGCAGGCTTAAACGGGTCCTTCTGATTTTTTCGGATTTAACGTTGGACGAGTAATGGCGATATGGCGTGTTTTCGTCCACGATTTCCAATTTTTGGAACAAATATTATTGCATTACGAACCATTTTGTTAGAGCAGCCAACTAAACGCCTAACTTCTGCATAAGTTCTGCCCTCGGCAACCATTCTTTTAATAATATCACGTTTTTCGGCACTACAATGCTTTGCACGGCCCATATTATTTTATTATTTTTTTTTGTTGCGAAAATCACTTAAACAAAAACAAACTATATTTTTTTTATTTTTTTCTTTTTCTTTTGCAAAATTAAACATAAAGACTTTGTTCTAACAGAAAAGTAAGAGCAGTGCTATTATTTTTACCGTACAAAATGGCAATTCTCTCTCAATATTCATTTACAAAAAAAGAACCGTTATCATTTTAATGTCATTGATCTTGCTTTTAGAAAGTGGCCAATCAAGCAATAGTCAGTAATAGTAGAAACGAAGAAAATTCTCTTCAGTTGGTGTTTTTTTTTTATAAAAATTAAACTTTGTAGTGGCGGTGCTATTTTTTTTTACCGGCATACGTAGTATAGGGCAAGTTTAGGATTCGTGCAAAATAAAATCGAGATAATAATTTTCCCTAACAAGTGGGTCTCGCAATTCTGTCTGTCTGTCTGCCTGTCTGTCTGTCTGTACCTCGACCTGCAGCCTAAAAGGCTGAAGTGATTTTCTTCAAACTTTGGACTTAAGGTTCTTATGGGATTTCCTAGAGGGGAAATCGATTTTTTTCTAAGCTCAAAAAATAACGGTACCTGCCATACAGCCAATGTACAAAAATTGATTTATTTCAAAAACGGCTCTAATGATTTTGATAAAAAAATTACAGGTTCTTATAATTACTACAATAAATATTTTGGTGTAAAAAAAAATTTTTGGGTTTTCTACACAACAGACGTCTTGTCGAAAATCTCTTTTTTGGCCCTCTCCATCATAGTGATGTTGGTTTTGATTAGGATCTCGAATTTTATTTTGTGACTCGAAACCAATACTTGCCCTGTAGAGCAAGTAGTAAAAATACATATATATCGATTTCATAAGGCACGATTGTAGTAGCAATATAAGATTAACGTTTAGTGCATTGGATTATCACACTGGAGGTCAATCAAAAACCAAATTCTGATTACCAAAATCCAAATTGTTCATTCAGAACAAATAAACTTTGTGTTTAACTTAAAAAAGAATGTTCCGACCATCCACAACCATTTCGTGTTCCGGTGAAAACTTTGTTTTTGTCTCGATTCGTTATTTATAATGAATCCTTTATTAGTTAAATAATGTTTAAATATTCGTTTACAAAAATGATTTTCAATTTCGAATTTTTCAAGTGAATTTTCTAAATTTAATTCGTAAAATCTCGATTTTCCAAATTGTATTAAGTGTCTTTTTAAAAAAAAATAATGTTTTAATTTAAAAAATAAAAGTTCAAATTTAGATTTTTAAATTTTATTCGTGCCTGCTTCACAAATTATTTACTCAAAATTTGCCTACCTACATCCTTAAAATCATTCAAAGCTTTCTGTCAGATAGACTTTTTTATGTCAAAATTTTTTCCGATTCATCTCCTCTGTTTCCCATAAAAGCGGCCGTTCCATAAGCTTCAACCTTATCGCCACTTTTATATAACTTGTATATTGCTGATTTTCCTAGAAACTTACACTGTGAAAATGCCTTCTTTGCTGATGATACAGCTATATTCTATACCTCTAACGATTGTCAAAGTATATTAACGAATCTACAAAACGCTCTATTTGAAATCGAAAAGTTTTTTCACAGGTGGAAAATTAAAATAAATCCAACCAAATCACAAGCGATATTTTTTTCAAGAAAGAGAAAAGCTTCAAATCTACCTCAGTATAATCTGTCGATCTGTAACACTCCAATAGAATGGACAACAACAATAAAATTCCTAGGTATCACTCTCGATAAGACATTAACTTTGTCAAACCATATTACTGCTTCTATCAAAAAAGCCAATCTTTTAATAAAAGTTATCCATTATTAGTAAAAATTCTTATCTAAGCAAGGATAATAAACTTCTTCTCTATAAAGTTGTCATACTTCCTACATTAATATATGCTTCTCCTTGCTGGAATAAATGTGTCGAATGTCATTTAAAAAAACTTCAAATTTGTCAAAACAAAACTGTTAAAATGATTATGCATCTTCCCTGGCATTTCTCCACACTAGCGCTGCATGATATTACCAAAATTTCAAAAATAAAGTCTAAAATTACAACAATTTTAATTACAAAATGTTTGAGCCACGAAAATGTATTAATAAATTTACTGGTTTAGCCATACCAATTTAGTTTAAGTTATTATTAAGTTAGATTTTAAGATTATTTTATTCATAGTTTTTAAGATTTTTGCATCCATTGAGTTTTTTTTTTTTTTTTCAATTTTTCTCATAACAATCTCCACTTTCATATGAATTCTCTATATTAAAAAATCTTTAGTTGCTAAGAATCAGTGTATTCCAATCTCTATGTTAAAAGTATTCTACCATGTAACACGATTTCACTGAAGAAGAAATAAATTTGAATTTGAAAATGAAGAAATAATTTTTAAAAATTAATTTATAAAATTCACTCATGAAAATTTTTATGTTTAAATTCGAGCCAATTTGTAAGCATAGCTCATAAAAGCCAAATTCCATATTTAATATTTGGCAAAGTACCTACTTTTTGAAACTTCCATAGCCAAAGGTACAAAGTTTACGAAAAGACAAAGCATAGTTTTTGAAATTAAATTAATTAAGCTATGTTTGAAAATTCGCGTGAATTTTTATATAAGAAACTCACATTTCCTAGAACGTATGTTGTTGTTCAATTCAAAACAACAAGGATCATGACCCCCCCAAATAGAAATTCTTGATCCACAACTGACACCCAGTTTTACTTTTTGTCAGTACCCCTGCAATATTTTTTTTTTGTGATTACTTACCGTTAACAATGCGTGATTCTTTGTTGAGTTCAGTTTCAGTTTCAGTTTCAGTAAGTGATCCACATGACAGGTCCAGGCAGGGGGGTTTGGGGGTTCAACGCCCCCCGTCCCCACCCACCGACATTTATTAAATAAAGTTCATCGCATGAGAATTTCAGTCTTAATTTCAGAGTTTTCAGTTTTCCCACGAGATAAAAGTTGAATGAAGAGATGACCTTTAATAAATGTAACTTTAGTAGATATCCATGTAGTTCTATGTAGCTAGTATAAATATCTTTTTGCCTGAAAATATTTCACCCATAAAACCACGTTGGCGCAGACATAGATACAATGCCTGTCCACATTGGATTTTTAATGCTGGTTTAGGCTGGCGCGAACGCAGGAGGTGGTTTTGGAGGTTAAAACAGATTTTGAATAAAATTCGTGTTTAAAATGAATAAAGTAATTTTAATTAGACTGCATTGAATTTGACTCAAACGGAAACAGGGTTTTTGTATCTTTTTTGCTGAGTTTTTGGGTTATTCCCGCATACCTATCACGTAAACGTCTACGAATATTTTGCATCACACAGGTCTTTCTAAGAAGTAGGTACCTTTACATACTTATTATATTTAGTTCGAAATATTTTACAAATATATTTTTTTTTTTATAAAAAAAGCTAAATAAGAGAAGAAATAATTTGATGCTACTTTTGCTTTATTCACACAAGGTACTCCATAAAAATTCAAATACACTTACATTTTGTTGCTAATTTTATACTTTCTTATGTCTGAAATGCGACCCTGGCTTGCATAAAATTTTCCAAAGAACTGTTTTTAACGGTGTACATTCCATAGAACTGCGTTTTTTAATCTTCGAATTTCCCTGAAACGGCTTAACTAATTTTTATTAAATTTGTATGCAGTCGCCTCTGAAAAGTGTAAGCATTCCGTACCAATTTTTTTAAAAAAGAATATTATTTGATTTAAAAAAAATGCAAAATCTTGTGCTGTCTCGGGGTGGTAAGAATGTTTCAATTCAGAGAATTTTTTTTTTTTTTAATAACTTTTGTAATTTTAAAAATAGTTTTCATTTTAATTGGAGTTGAAACATTACCGTCCTTCAACCTTCAAGTCAAGATTTCGACTTTTCACGATAAAATATAATATTTAAAAACGTCTTACATTTTTCAAACACCCCCCCCCCCCCCCCCCCGAAATTTGTTCCTGCGTTCGCGCCTGGACAAGTCGCTCAAAAAATTAAAAATGTCAAATTGGACATACAAAACTCGCAAACCAGAAGCTCGCACGGAAAAACTGCTTCATACTTCAACCATCACTATCTTCAAACACACGCTGCCGACCGCCACCATTTTTGATTAAGCAACAATTTCATCACCCATATGGTCAAAATTTAAACTAAGGCCTTATAGGAAGTTGAATGATGGCGGTTGTTTTATCTCATGAAATTCCATGGGTGGCATCCAGTTCCAATTAAGTCTGACTGTGTATCTGTAAAAAAAAAAGATAAATAGACAAGAATTCTCACTAAGAGTTCAAGGATTAAATGCATTGTTCCACTACATTCTGCAAATTACATCTATAGCTTAAATTCTAATGCAATTAAATTAACAACTATAGAAATCCTTTTTATTAGTCTGTTTGTAGATTCTTCTAAATGAACATTAAAGAGATGTACAAATTCCTTTATCCATACTCCATCTTACTTCACTTTCAATATTTGTAAATATTCCCATATCAGTAGTAGCTGTCAGTATATCCATCAAAGGTATGCCAACATCACTGTGTCGAATGGCCATTTATTTCTTCTAGCAGCCCTGAAACCTCTGTATTCAAAAACACAAGCACACTCGTAGGTATATACCTTCTTTCGTATAGAGATACTGTCTGGAATGGAATTCCACTTCTGATCCAAAGGCATATCGCATCACTTGAACACAACACCACTATACACCATCACCATTACCATTTTGCATGCATTCACATCGTTCCCTGGGGACTCTCTCCGACTCTGATTCCGTTTTAGCTTCGACTAATGTACTGTAAAGTAGGATGATGGAGATCGTATCTCTCCATTCATTCGATGTGTATACATTTCATCAGTCAAGAGCTTCGGTATTTTTACTTTTTTTTTATTCTGTGATGAAAAATCAAAAAGATTGTGCTGGAACAGCGAAATGGGAAAGTAAAAATCAGCGGCAGAGGCAGCGGGGTATGGTCATTCACTTGCCATAAATATTACAAGTATCATCACCAAACCAACCGCCATCGTCATCGTCATCGTCCGCCTGCGCCTCTTGAAGTTTTGTCTGAAGCATCTGGAGAATACTTTTTGGCAACACACATTGAAATTGTGTTGGCAATAATGGAGGTTTGGTGGGGGGGGAACTCGGTGTATGAATTCGGAGCAGAGCGCAGGGAGGATGATGATCTATACCAATCTTTTGTAATTTGTCAAAGGAAACGCAAAAAAGAAAATTAATTATGTCTGAAGCATGGATCGCCAAACTCCGCGCGGAGCAAAGATGGTAACGACCGACGACGGCGATGAAAACGACGAAAACGACGCCGACACGCTATTTCGCTTCATTGAGCCGCGCGAATGGTGAAAAAAAGACCCAGGAAGTCGCAAATGTTTAAACCAAACGAAAATGCGATAAGATGAAAGGAGTTCTTTAGCGAAGTTGGCATACGTACAGCTTTGGAGAAACCAATGATGACAGAGTCGTGCGGTGGTGGTGGTGCATCGACGAAATGCACAGTAATAGCAATGACGGATGCATTGCTGTGTGAACCAATGCGCTGATGGATGTCGTGTAGGTATATTTTTCAAAGGAACGCCTGCCTGTGTGTGCATCTACCTATATGGAATGAATGCGTTAAATAAATCGTGCGGTCATGCATCTTGCAAAAGCGACTTGTCTTCTTTGTCGAAATGTTGTTTAGGTGATGAGAGTAGACTTTGACTTTGCAAAATCGACTAATCCGTAACATATGCCTGAACGGCGAGTGATGGTATGGATAATTTTCAATGAGTTAACATCAAACAGTTTGCTTTTTCTACTTACATATCCATCGATATCTATACATTCTCTTAGTTTAGATAAATAAGTATTTCGCCCTTGAGCATCTCGTATAACTGAATGCAAAACGTTGCAACAGTAATTTTAAAGATTTTGCCGAAATATTTTAAACTTATTTCAGAAACAGACAGTTGTTACCTAAATCTTTGTCTTATCTACGAAATATTTCAGAAATAAAACATCTAAGACTCAGTTTTTCAGTGATAACTCATCAACCAGAGTTAGTTACTCTGGAAATAAGTTTTAATACAATCAAGTCCAGAATCAGTTCTTTAGTGGAAAATCCATGCTGAAAGACTTAACAAACTCGAACGGTACAAAATCAAAAGCATGTTCAGTTAATATACAGAGCTGACACACCAAATTTAACAAATTGACTCTTGTTTAACCCTTATTGCTCATTGAAAAACTGTCTATAGCATTATTCTTTCAATTTCTACATTTTTGAAAAGTTAATCTTTTACGAATTTATCTAAAAGAGAAACACTCTGACATTAATAGAATAAAGACACGCCATCTTTTGGTTTTTATTTTACTTACTACTTACTTAGGTCCTCGGACCTATTACGTCCGTGATGTTTCCCTTACGGGACATAGGGCCTCCACTACACCTACGCGCCATCGTGTACGATTTCTTGAAATGTATTTCAGCTCTCTCCAACTTTTCCCCAGTCGTGCCGATTCCTGTTCGACCGTTCTTCGCCATGTACTTCTAGGCCTGCCCACTTGTCTTCCCTCCTGTGTGAGCGGGTTCCACTGCATTGCTTGAGATGCAATGCACCGATCGCCTTTTCGAAGCGTATGGCCAATCCACTGCCACTTTCTTCTTCGTATAATGGAGTCTATGGGCTCCTGACCCGTTCTTGCATGAAGTTCGGCATTGGAGATACGGTTGGGCCAGAAAATCCTCAAGATGTTTCGTAGACATCTATTAACGAAGGTTTGCAGCTTTCTAGTGACAGTTTCAGTGACTTTCCAAGTGCTGCAGCCGTAAAGCAGAACGGATTCAACATTGGAGCGGAACAGTCGTAGCTTGGTCTTTAAGCTAAAAGAGTTGTTTCTCCATATTTTGGACAGCATTCCGAACGCAGCCTTTGCTTTTCTGATTCGGCTGTTTACGTCCAGTTCAGTTCCGCCACCCGTAGAGACAATACTCCCAAGATATTGGAAATCCTGTACCATCTCTACGGGTTGTCCAGAAATATTTACTTGGATTGATGAGGAAGTTCCAAGGCTGATCCTTTTAGTTTTTGCCGAGTTGATCTTAAGCCCTACGATTTCTGCTTCTCTCTCCACCCTTGTTGTCATTTGATGGAGATCCATGATCCTATGAGAGAGTAAGCATACGTCGTCCGCGTAGTCCAGATGTTTGAGGTGAGATTGCAGAGTCCACTGAATTCCTCCATTTCTATTTGACAAAGCTGCGTGCAGTACGTCACTTATCACCAACAGAAACAGTATTGGTGACAGTATACAGCCTTGCCTAACCCCACTTTGGATTTCAAACTCCTCTGACAGCCTACCTTTGTGCAGAACGTGACACCTGGATCCATCATATGTAGCCTTGATAATAGCAATCAATTTATCTGGGATGCCCCTCCTGTGCAAAGCAAGCCAAGTAAATTCTCTATTGACACTGTCGAACGCCTTTTCAAAATCGATGTACAGCAGGTGAAGTGGTGATCGATATTCAACGCACTGTTCGATGATGATCCGCAAGGTGTTGATGTGATCCACACAGGAAGATCCAGTGCGGAAACCTGCTTGTTCGGCGTCGAGTGTGTCTTCGAGGTGGTCTTTAATTCGGTCCAATATTATCCTTGCTATTATCTTGGCTACTGCAGGCAGAACGCATATTCCTCTCCAGTTTTCGCACTGTGTGAGATCTCCTTTCTTTGGAAGCTTGACAATCATTCCTTTTTTCCACTCTTCAGGAAAGCTCTCTGTTTCCCAAGCTCTCTTAATAAGTGGGTGCAGTAGCTCGCTCGATGTCGTTGGGGCTGCTCCTAAGAGCTCTGCCGGAATACCATCAAGTCCAACCGCTTTGTTGTTCTTCAGTGCTTTGTGCGTATTCGGGAAATTGTTACTTCGGGTAGCTCAGTGGGAATAGGGTTCACTTCACTTGCGAAAACGCGGTTTAAAACCGCAGAAAAGTGTTCCCTCCACCTTATGAGCTGGTCCTCATCCGAAATTAGCAGGGATCCGTTTGTGTCTTTAACCAGGTGTTGTTTAGAGCTCTGGACACCAGTGAGCTCTTTGGTAATTCTGTAGACGGTCCTACTGTCACACCTACTAGCGGCTTCTTCTGCTTCTGTAGCCAGTGCGTTGATGTAGTTACGCTTATCACGTCGCACACTACGGTGAACTTCCCTCATCTTCATGCGGTACGTAGACTCAAGCTCGTTTCTCCCTGCTGCTGGGGTAGCTGCGATGCGAGCTTTAAGGTGTTTCCTTTCTTCGATCCTTGCCCAAGTTTCGTCGGAAAGCCAAGCACTATTTCTCCCTTGCGCCCGGCCGACTATACTTTCAGCACCGGATATGAACACATTTTTCACAGCACACCAATGATTTTCGATGGATGTGGTTTCCGTGCTGCTGATTGCGTTCAATCCTTGTGAAAGGTGGTCCCCTAGTTGTTGGCGCACTGCGGGATCCTTTAGTCTATCTGTATTAAACTTGGGCATTCGAGTGTTTCCTTGGGATCTACGAACTGCAGCTGTACGCAATCTTACGGTAGCAACCATCAGATGGTGGTCCCGGGCCATTCCCATGTCAGCACCTCTTCTGTTACGGACGTCCTGGAGACTGCTTCTAAAACGCCGGCTGATCGCGAAGTGGTCAATTTGGTTGGAAGTTGCTTGTCTGTCAGTCGACACCCAACTGACTTTGTGGCACGTCTTTTGCTCGAACATGGTCCCTCCAATAACAAGGCCGTTGGCGTTGCAGAAATCGACAAATCGTTCGCCATTGTCGTTTCGGTTACCAACACCATGTTTTCCCATGACATGCCTTAGCCCAGAGTTGTCATTGCCAACCTTGGCATTTAAGTCTCCCATCACCATAACTATATCACCTCGTGGAACGCTATCATAAGCAGCACTCAGCCGGTTATAAAAGGCCTCCTTCTCCTCGTCAGAAGAGAGCAAAGTTGGGGCGTAACACTGTATGATGGTGACGCGACGTACTCTAGTCCGGAACCTGGCTTTCAAGATCCTGTCACCTAAAGGCTCCCAGGAAATTAGGCTTTTGAGAGCTGTTTTGGAAAGCAGCAATCCAACGCCAGATTCCCGAGCGCTTCCAGGTGTTTTTCCGGAATAGAATAGTACAGCGTTACGGGTTGGTGACTTGAACTTCCCCGAACCCAGCCATCTAACTTCACTTATCCCTAAGATGTCCATCCTATACCGCATGAATTCCTTCTCTAGTTGCAGGAATCTGGCATTCTGAGGACCTTCTTTTCCGTTGTCAAGAAGCGTCTTCACATTCCAGAAACCAATCTTTGTCCGGGTACAATAGCCAAAAGTCGTCAACGAGTTATCATTAATTATCCGAGGCGTAGTGTTGGTTTCGGTAGCGGGTTGATTTCAGTTACGGAGAATGCTAACCTCCGTAACCTATCCTAGAAAGCTAGGCCTTTTCGCACTTGTAATTTTGGCCTATTTATGTATATTGGGATACATAAATAGTTGCCCGGGGACCACCACGAGGAGGTAAAACAAGCACTTCATCGTGACTGATTGTTGCGCTTCTGGCCCAGACCAAGTTCTGAGCAATCAATAGTTTCCCGATCAGGCACGATGCAGGTCAGGCACGATGCAGGTTTTTATTTTAATCAATTGTTATTTTGACACTGACAATAATTTTACAGAAACTCATCAGTATTATTATTTACTTGGTACAAAGTTGACCAATTGACGCTTGAGCAACGTTGCGAAATATTGCATGAAATTACTTCCAAATTCTGGATTCTGTGTTGCCAAAAAAGTTGGAATTTTTAATGGTAATTTCGGGTGAAATAAAGCACCAACTGCAGCTGGAGTACCGAAATTTGTGAAGACATTTCGTCAGACTGGTATGTCATTGATAACCAAACACATACATATGCCGGTGTTCGGCCGGAGTGATCAACGGAGAATATTTTTATTGTTTGCAGGCTTGCTATATTATACGAAATATCGCAAAAGGTGGGTTCCTAACCTTTAGGTCAGTTATTGGTCAAAAAAGGTCAACAAGTTTCAGAAATTGGTCAGCTATAGGAAATTTGTAATCAATGGTTAAAGCTTTTTAAGGTCACCAACTATTTTTGGCACCTAATTTATGGGATATTCGCAAAAAAGGAGTGCAATTCGAAAGGTCACCGACTTGTGATAAAAGGTCAGCTAGTTTCAGTAATTGGTCAGCCATAGGTTTTTTTAATGAAGACTCTTATACTGTCACCTTTAAACAATCTTTAAAAATTCATTAAATAAAAACCTATCAATTTCTGAACTATGTTGACCTTTTATCACGACTCGTTGCTCTTGATTTTGCAAATATCCCACAAATGAGATGATAAAAGTCTTATACGCCCTTGAAAAAATAAATTTGTTTTTCGAATATCCGATAAATGAGGTGCTAAAAATAGTGTTGACCTTCAAAAATTTTAAAAAAATTACTGAAAATAGCTGACCTTTTATAACTAGTCGGTGGCCTTTTGAATGGTTCACTTTTTTTGCGAATATCCCATAAATGAGGTGCCAAAAAAAGTTGGTGACCTTGAAAAACTTCAATTATTAATTAAAAATTTCCTATGGCTGATCAATTTTTAAAACTTCTTGACCTTTTTTTGACCAATTACTGACCTTTTAGATGGCATCCTTTTTTTGTGAATATCCCATATATGAGGTGCTAAAGGTTAGGAGCCCAAAAGGTGCGACATTTTTTTTTAGTTTTTGGGGTGTAAAATTTGTAGTTGTAAAAAATGCCGTGACTTGTTTTGACAGATCTGAAGACTGTCATTTGCTATATTTTATCAAAATTTTACGATAATAACTCATAACAATCCGGCAAGCTTGGGTTGCTTAGTATGGTTTCGCAGTATTACTCGCCCATTTTTCCTCTAGGATGTCGTGATTATGGAGGAAACTTTACACTCAATATTAAGTGTTCTACCATTTTAACCGACTTTTATGACCAGAAATTCAGGAGGAGGAAGAGCAATAAGTGTAAGGTAATTTCTTTTTTGAAGTTTAAAAATTTGTCAGCTACTTTTAAATTTAAATTGGCGAATTGAATTTTCATTCAACCCCATTTCTGAATAAATGTTTATAAGATTTTGCAATAATTCTAAAATAACTGAACAAAATATCGAAAAATTTAGACCGATTTTTTAAAATAACATTTTCAAAATGTCGACTGTAATCGACATTTTAACAATCGATATTTCGACATATTGTTAAGCGCTTGTAAACATCATTCCAAAAACCATAATCTGATCAAAATGTCGACAGGTAAAATGTCCCACGATTTTCTTCAACGCAGTCGACATTTTGTCAAGTCGAGATTTTATAATGTCGAAATTTTTTTTGGTTGACCAAAAAATTGACGGTATTTTAAATTTCAAAAAAAGTCGATAAAAGTCGGCATTTTGTTATTCCGCTCGAAAAAAGGATGAACATTTTCCACGTTTCATTCCTCACACTTCACCTCCCTTGCTTACAAACTTTCATTTCCCCAGTTAAGTCTGGCTCAAAATTGATCCAGTGTGTGATGGACCATTCACACAATTCACATGAGAGCGACCAACGAACGCCGAATGCACAAACAAATGGGATTTACAACATTTATAGACCTAAATCCTTTACAAAATCCAGACTCTGATGTATATTTATGTTTAGATAGTAAAACCTACATTTAAATAAAAAATAAAATAATATAGATTTGATAAAATATATTGTTCGTCGCGGATTGCAATAGAAAGTTACGAATTGTCAAACTCTAACTCTACACACTGCTACGAATGAATTGTTCGCACGCATCTAACCTCAAAATGTCTTCTTTTTTTTTTCTTTTTCCATTCGGGACGAATTCAAATGGGATTCCATTTGAACGAATTGTCAAGTTGGACGAATGTTCATCAATCCGTTGTTCGTTGGTCGCTCTCGTGTGAATAGTACTTAAGTGGATAGGTAAATTGACATTTTTTTAAAATTTGAATTAAATTTTAATGAAAATCGATTTTATTTTAAAAAGTCTGATTCAAACGCCCCTCTCGTTTTTCTTGTTAGATATACATCTGTTATATATAACCTGCAATTAGACCTGCAATTGTGTATACTTTGTTTTTTCTTTTTGAAATTGTAAACTCAAACTGTAAGATAAAACACACCCTTTCAGTTGGTAGTAGCCCGTAGCGTAATGGTTAGTGCGTTCGACTGTCACGCTGGAGGTCTGTGATCGCTTCCCAGCCTCGTCCACCTAAAAAACTAAAAAGTTTTTTTT
Organism: Melangyna quadrimaculata; assembly: GCA_949320155.1. Classification (NCBI taxonomy): domain Eukaryota; kingdom Metazoa; phylum Arthropoda; class Insecta; order Diptera; family Syrphidae; genus Melangyna; species Melangyna quadrimaculata. Next base: position 57,554,131 of record OX439483.1, on the reverse strand, counting down.
CAGGGCTACTGCCTCTTGCGAGGAATTGACAAATCCTCCAAGAGTATCACTTGTCACGAATAAGTGCTTCTCGTCTAGCCGTTCGGATTCGGCATAAAATTGTAGGTCCCTTCCATTCCTGTCGATAGGCGCACACAGGAATGGTTGCGAGTTGTTAGTCACTAGGCCCTGGTTCTTCATGAGCCGTTGTGCCACCCGATTTATTTTTTTTTTTCAGTTGGAATGAAGCTACACTTTTTTGAATTGAGACCTTAATCAATTCAATATTTTCACTCATACACACAAGTTCGTTTAAGAATTCTTAGGCCCAATTTTTTAAATGATATAATTCAAAAAGTTGAACTAAAAACTTATTATCGTATTTGGTAAAAACGTGTGGTTTTCCGCCGTGTAAAAGAGATGATATAAATCTATATGTCTCTGCAAGATGTCGCAGTTTATTTGGTTTAATTGTAAAGGGCGTTAGAGAATTCGAAAAACGTGTATTGTTAACTTCGACCATATATCTTTTGTTTTTAGTCAAAAACAATTGTTGAGTATGCCCAAAATTGCTAAATAATTGCCATATTATAATTGCAATTATTTAGCAATTTTGGGCATACTCAACAATTGTTTTTGACTATAAACAAAAGACATATGGTCGAAGTTAACAAAACACGTTTATCGAATTCTCTAACATATATTCCGTTAAAAAAAAAATCATGGGCTATGGTTTACCCATCAAGGGCAAATGAAATTTTTAGGTATAAACGCACTTAGTTTTCCTTTAAATAATCTTATTTAATAGTTGCTATATAAACCTTATTCAAGAGGTGTTCGGTGGCGTATGTGGAACATTTTTTTCACAGTACTGTTGTCACCAAACCTTATCTGGATACAGTTAGAAGACTGGTTAAAAATGATTGCATCATTTGCCGGGTTCTGTTGGTGTTGAGGGTTCGTTCTAATTTAATTGATGGTATTGAATCACATCACATCTACCACAAGCAAGGAAATCTTGTTGTGTGAAAACCCAGCTTAAAACTATCTGGGTATACGGATATTCACCTTAACTTACCTTTTTCTGTGAGGTTTTTGTACGTACATACTCATAGTACATATTGTAGGGAAATGTTGGAAAGCTGCCTCACTATCATTGCGCTTATCAAATCTATCTTCATGAAGACTTGGACGCAAAGCCCCGAGCCGCCATATCGTCGCGCCGACAGAACGTAATGCTATGAACGTGTCGTGTTGTATCTTTTGAATATTATGGCGACGATGATGGCGATGGTGATGGCAAAATGGCTCGTTCTAGCTTCTCTTTCGCATGTAATTTGATCAGACTTTGTGCAAGCTACACATGCATGGTCTAAACTAAAGCTAAAATCGACCACAAAACTCCAACTTTCGTTCCGTCTACATTCTACAATCTACGTACCAATTGCCGCGGTGTTAATGCGAGTTTTTTATATCTGATTTTCTGTTGCGGTGAACAATGCTCACTATATGGTGTGTGGTGCTGCGACAGATATACCTACCTATAGTGCCTATCTATACGCGCAACGTGCGGCGCGTAAAAGTAGGTGCAGATACTGCATACTTTGTGAGATAGTTTCATGTCAGATAGTGTGTCAGTTCAGTTGTTGTTGGCCCCAAAGGGATTTGCATTATTATTGTTCCGCTTTTTATGGTTAGCCGTGGGTATACGAGTAGTTATAGTATAGAAATTGTATAGATTAAACGATTCTGACTGACTGCGGCAAGAAAAAATAACCTACCTACCTACATATGTATGTAGGTATATATGTAAACGAAAAAATTTAAATGACACAAAGAGAGCGACTGCAACCGAAGCCCTGAACAAGGAAAGTCGCTAAGTCTGTTTGTACATGCAGAACAGATGCATCAGGACAGTGGAATAAGCCTTGCAATGAAAATAAGCACCAAAGTGTTACTTGCTGAGGGGGGGTTTGTTTGAATATTTAATGCGTTAGTTATAATTTCAACTGAATTGATGTTATGAAGGCATATTTTTTGTTTAACTTAATAACTTCCACGGGGTTGCTCGCTTGAGCATGGATTAAAAAGTACAAATTTGATAGGACTTCGTGTTGAGTCAAACCGGGAATAGTTTCAATGGTTCGAAATGTTTTTTTATCTTATTTATCTTATGATCTTAATGATCATTATCCTTATGGAAATACTACTTTGCAACAAAATATGGAGTACAACGAACAATTATCGAATGATTTAGAAGTTAATGTGAACTTTTTGCTGAATTCTTTGAATCGGTGTGTTTCTCGAAGAGTGGAAATTTTCGTTTATTTATTTATTTATTTATTAAATTCAATCTACGATTTTATAATCAACAGATCTTTGACAATAAGTTAATAATTATACAAATATACAAATTCAGTTTTGTTGTAAAAAAATCAATTTTAATTCCTTTTTGAACAAATTTCTATTAACACTAAGGCATATATCAAATTTATTGTAAAGTGAATTAAAAATACCGGAACATCTTGCAATAGGTTCTCTTTGCCCAAACAAAGTAGTATGAGGCATTTCATATAGAAAATTTCTAGCTCGTAACGACCTTTCAGGGGCGTAAACATTGATTTTAGATAAAAGATAGGAGCTATCAATAGTTGAGCAAAGAATATCGCGAACAAACATAACACTGAACTCTTCCCGCCTTTGTACCAACGTTTGAAGGCCTAACAACTGGCATCTTTTATTATTATTTAAAACAACTTCATTATTATGTGAAAAATCTCGAAGCGCAAAACGTAATAGTTTCTTTTGGATCATCTCTAACCGATTTGTATGCTTGACAGTAGAAGGACTCCAGACAACAACACAATATTCCAATATGGGGCGAATAAGGGAGCAGTACAAAGTTTTTACCGTTTAAAGAAAATTTCGTTTTACAAAACCTAGCATTGAGTTAGCTTTCGCAACTACTGCGTTTATATGCTGATCAAATAAAAACTTCGTATCAAAAATCACGCCTAAGTCTTTAATTTCATTTACTCTTGGCAATGTTTGATTGTCTAAATTATAGCTAAATATAATGGGGAGAAAAGATTGACTATATGTTATAACCGCACATTTTTTCAAATTAAGCTTCAAATCATTTTTCCGACTCCAGTTCACAAAGCAGGGCAAAAAAACCAAGTTGAAAATTATAGGGAAATTTCAAAAATATTTGCAATTCCAAAGTTATTTGAGCTTATAAAAGGTGGTTTAATTTTAAAATTATTTAGGAAATTATTGGCATTTCTTTTTATTATGATAATATTGGTATGGTTCAATTATGAATAGAACAAACTATCGGCAAAATGGCCGCCGTGACCTCGGCGGCACACCTCCATCCGATGGTCAAAATGTTCGATGACGCTGAGGCATAATTGAGGTTCTATGCCGTTAATGTGCCGAATTATCTAATCCTTTAGCTCTTGAATTGTTGCTGGCTTATCGATGTACACCTTTTCTTCCAAATAATCTCAAAGAAAGAAGTCCAACGATGTTAAATCACATGATCTTGGCGGCCAATTGACATCGCCACCACGTGAGATAACACGGCCATTGAATTTGTCGTGCAAAAGATTCATTGTATCGTTAGCTGTGTGACAAATGGCACCGTCCTGTTGCTGTTGAAACAACATATCGTCCAAATTCATATCTTCCAATCTTGGCTATACAAAGTTCATTATCATCTCACGATAGCGAACATCATTCACAGTAACTGCCTGACCGGCCTCATTTTGGAAAAAAATACCGCCCGATGATGTCGACAGCCCATAAACCACACCAAACAGTCACTTTTTGTGTGTGCATTGGTTTTTTGACAATCACTCTTGGATTTTCATTCGCCCAAATGCGTCAGTTCTGCTTATTGATGAATCCACTGACGTAAAAATGTGCCTCACCACTAGCGTTGCCATATTTTTCTTACAGCTTGGCGGGACAAATGGCTAAAATAATTACAAATCCGGGGACTTCAACACTTTGCTCGGGACAAAATGAAAAATCATAACATGTATGTTTATAAAAACAAACAATTTCTTCATCAATAGCTAATTAAATCCATTTTTTGAAAATTGCATAGCTACGAGTATTTTTATTATAAAATAAAATTTATTGATGAAACTTAAAAATAAAAACTTCTACTTCAAAATGAATACATTATTATAGTTTAAATAATATTAGATAATGTAACTTAATTTTACATAAACGATCAGTTTTTTTGTAATTACAATTTTTTTGTATACAGACAAAAACCTTATGTTACACAAAATTTCTTAAAATATTTTAAGGAACTATTTTACATAATTGTTTAATTCTAAACAGGTAAATTCAAAGTTAAAGTTTGTAAATAATTCGCCTCTAATCAATTCAGGGGAGCAGGAGCATTTATTTCTTAGATCCCTCCATTTTAGAACCCTTTGTAAAAATACTCTTTCAGCAAAACAATTGCGAAACACAATTTGAACATACCTATGTATTTGTATTCAAATTATATTTTCCCTATTTAAATTACAGCTCTCAGGTTGTAAAAATGCATTCCTAGTTAAGTTAGGCTTTGTTTGATTGAAATTTTAAAATCGATTTCTTAAGGTTTAATCACAATGTAGCGATTTTTCTGTATTAATGAAAGAGAAAGACATTTACATTAGGCTTTCTTTTTTGGGAGTTTGAGTCATAACCCGGGAAAAAATAACTGTCCCAGCGGGACAGTTGAATTTATGCTTGAAATCCGGGACGTCCCGGGTAAACCGGGGCGTCTGGCAATGCTACTCATCACTGAAGACGATTTTCTTCGAAAATTGATCATCCACTGTTATAATAAGCCTGAATAACTTTAACGGGTTGCTCGATTGTGTATCTTTCCAAGGTTCAAATTGAGTAAGTCTGAAATTGAGAAATGTCAAATGAAATGCAGGAAAAAACTTCACGTTTAGGTGTGGTTCACATTCAACATCGGAACCTTTAGTTATAGAGATCACTTGTACTTTAATATAAAAGAACTTATTTGTGATGAACAACATGGTTTTATGTCTGGTAGATCCACTGCAACAAATTTAATTCTGTATTCCAGATTTGTAACAAATGCCCTTGAATCTAGGTTCCAAGTCGAAACTATATATACAGATTTTATCAAGGCATTTGATAAAAAGTTTTTTCTGGTGTTCCACAATGTAGCCACCTTGGACCGCTTTTATTCAATATATTTATAAATGAAATAAATTGTCTATGAGTATTAAAAATGTACCAGATTTCTGTTATCTTAAAGTGATCTAAATTCGTTAGTGAACTGGTGTTAAAGAAATTTGCTACCATTGAATACAAACGAGTGTAATGTTTTTACGGCTCATGGTATTCTTACTCCAATTATTCACAACTACAAAGTTTTCAACCAGATTCTGAATCGCAAATCGTGATCTTGAAGTCATTTTTGATGCGAACTTGGCATTTTCCTTACACACCCATTATATTATTGCGAAGTCAAACTTTGTGCTTGGTTTTGTCAAGCGAAACTGCAGTGAGTTTACAGACCCTTATGCCTTAAAATCAGTTTATATGTATGTCTTTAGTTCGTCGAATTCTTGAATACTGATAAATTGTTTGGTGTACTTGTACTTCCATTGGTATAAGTCACATTGAAAGAGTTCAAAAAGCTTTTACTAGATTTGTGGTAAAACAACTAAAATAGAGAATTGATACTCCTGCTTAAAGATCGGGATGTGCTTTAATTGGCCTTGACTCTTTAGAAAATAGAAGTTCTGTTCAATGCTTATTGTTTGTCCATGATGTTTATTCCTATTAAATAAAAAGATCACCAATTGTTCAAACTTTTGAAATACATGTATGTGCCAGAAAGAAGAATGCGCCCTCGTCATTTTCTGAATAACCCTAGACATAAGTATAATTATGGATGTAATGAATCTTTCACTAGATGTATAAGACTTTTTAATACATTTTGTGAAGAAATTGATTTATAAAACCAAAATATTGTAATTAATGAATAGTTTTTTTCAAATTTGTTAGTAGTCTGTAAGATACAAAACTTGTACCTAGATAAATAAATAAATTTACAAATTCAACGTAAACATTTATCCAACATTAGCCAAAGTCATATATTCCTACCCTAAGGGCCAGTTTGTTCACAGTGGGTTAAATTTAGTATGTGACTTTCATCGGCTTTAGTTAATTAACGCTAATCAACCAAAATTGGCTGATTATTGAAATCCATGATTAGCAACTCATGCTTTGAATTTTTTAAACAAAATTTGATCAACAAAACCATTTAAGGATTTCCAAGATCCACTCATCATGGATTAAAGATAATCAGCTGTGAACAAACTGGCCCTAAATCTTCAAAATTGAATCAAGTTGTATATCTTTTTAATTAAGAAAATACTCATTATCATTATTTCGGAAAATTGTAACACCGCTGAGAGCAACAAGATAGATTAATGCAAATCTTTTTAAAACAAACCAACACAACAACAACAAAAAACTTAATTTCCCAAAAATCCCGGAACAACTTTGGAACAACCTAATGGAGCACCTAAAATTCAAAGCCAAACTAAATTTTGCCTTCTTTGGTTGTCCTTCCTTATGCCATTATGGTTGTGCATGCCACAAAAGCTAAACCTTCCTGTCTAATGCGGCGGAACAATTCCATGTTTCCTGGTTATGTCCATCTATATCTTTCTTTTTTTTTTGTATATGTATAGATAATAAAAATGTAGGGTGGGTTGGGTATTATACATATCGAGAACAGGCACAGGCACAGGCATTCAGGCCATAGCCATAGCCATCGTCGTCGTCCTCAATTTTGGTTTTATATTATTTTTATTTTTTTTTTTTTTTCTGTACATTTTCTTGAATTCGTTTCAGTTCCGTATCAGTATACACAATGGCATTAGCATTTTCTTATTCTTCTCTTCACATTTTATTGTTATTTCACGTTTTGTGTTTTTATGTTTTCATTTTGGCATTTTATTTATTTTTTTGCTCTCTTTTTATTTTTTTTGTGGTTCTGTCTGTTATTCTTATTTTGATATTTTATTCTTTGAAAAAAAAATCATTTTATTACATACTTCAAGAAATTAGTAATTGAGCAAGAAAATGTGAAGCGAGGTAGCAAAGTTAGCTGAATATCAAATAAGTATGCCGTTCCGAAAAATCCTATTAATGCATATAAGTTTATGAGGCTTGGTATTTATTGCACACGTGCCAGAATTTAAAATTGCATTTTAATTGTTTTTTTTTTTTTAATGAAACTCTGCGGGTCTTTTGGTCCGAAGTACTTTGTGCTTTTCGAATAGGTTTGCAATAAGCAACAAAATTAAATTCAAATAACTTCAATCTTGCGAATGGTTTTTTTAAAAACAGATTACATAATTTGCTTAGTAATTTTTCTTAACCTTCTGAACACAATAGAACCACATACAATGGTTTGTTAAGAGATTGAGGGAAACGTCTCTTTAAATTTGGAGATATATGTACATAGTTTCATTTAAGATTATTCAATTTGAGTAATTTAAAATATTAATGTAGTCTTTTCAATTCCTACTTTTTCTATAATGTTCATTGAATGACTCCCAGAAGCAACGTAAGAGCAAATTACACCAGGATTATTTTTTTTTTTTTTAAAGAAACGCCAAAAATTAGTTTTGCTTTAAAATGAAACCAAAGCCAGTTATATTCGAAATTGTGACATTTTTGATGAGGATATTTGAAAAGTAAAGGTTTTGCCTATTGCGGATACTTGCAGAAACTCACAAGTTGTTAAAAAGTTGTCCAGGTCTAGATTTTCAATATCGAAAACTTTTTAGAGACTTGGCTAAATTTGGCAAGAAATTTCCATTTTTCAAAAAAACATACAAATTAAATGTACATCATTTAATTTGTTTTAATTATTATTATAAAATTTGGAAGCCTTTGAAGATACACGGTTAGTATGAGATATAAGGTATTTATTAATGTGCAACCAAAAAATAAATTTTAAAAATGAATCATCAACCCGCTTTTTGAATTTCTAATTTTAAAAAATTATTTAAAATACAAAAAATATACTTTTAAGTAGATTTAGTCGGACAATATTTGCCTGTTATAATAAATAATACTACAAATTCAATTCTTGGAACAGTTTTTGCAAAACAAAAAAAATAGACTTTATTTAGTTGCCATGGAACCATTTTTTTATTTTCATTTTTCACGAAAACTCAATACTTTGAAAATCACTCGGTAGATTTCTTTAAAACTTGGGATCAAACAGTTTTTAATACTTATTTTTTATGAATTTGACCAATTTTTTTGTGTAACTTTTCCACTGTGATTGTTTAGGCTCTTTTGGTCTATTTGTAGAAAATGCGAATAAAAACAAGCTTATTCCATTATTTTCCCAACGTTTAGAAACTTAATTAATTTTGTTTTATTAGATTGAATAAATATAACCCATGAAGAAGTGAGGAATACTCACGAAACGTTGGGAAAATAATGGAATAAGCTTGTTTTTATTCGCATTTTCTACAAATAGACCAAAAGAGCCTAAGCAATCACAGTGGAAAAGTTTTTAATACTACCTTGCTGGTGCTCACGCTGAAGGTCTGGGTTCAATTCCCATCAGCCTCGTCCATCTAAAAACTAAAAAGGTTTTTACTACCTCTTGCGAGGAATTGACAAATCCTGTAAGAGGATCAATTGTCATGAATAAGTGCTTCCCGTCTAGCCGTTCGAATTTGGCATTAAATTGTAGGTACCTTCCATTCCTGTCGAAACGCGCACATAGGACTGGTTGCGAGTTGTTAGGCCTTGTCCTTGATTCTTCACGAGCCGTTGCGCCACCCAATTTATTTTTCTATTTTAGCTATCTATTAAGCTAGGTTCATACATAGTAGTAATAAACCATTTGATGCCAAGTTCTAAAGAAATCTACCGAGTAGTACTGAGTTTTCCTGAAAATCTAAAATAAAATGGTTCTACGGGAGCTGTCGAATTGGTATGGACCAATTCGTCGGTGAAAACAAAATTATTAAAAAAAAAGGGATGGGTTTATCAAAAGCAAAACTTTTTTTCTTAAAAATATTTATGGAACATTTTTAAGAAAAATAAGATTTTCCTTAAATCTACCTTCTGTCATTTTCTGGTTCCAAAAAAAAAAATTAAAAAAGCATATCTATATTTTAAGAAAAAAAAATGAAAACATCCGTTGGGGATGTTGCTAAACACCAGACATACAGGCTGAATTGTTGGATCCACTCTTTTGTCTTCCCCATCATCGTTTTGTCAAGTTTGATCAAAATCTCAATTTTCTCTTTTTTTATTCTTTGTAAAAAAAAAAAAAAAACAAAAAAAAAAAAAAAAACATACTAAATCGAGTTTTTAGATTGAAAAAAATGTACCTCCTACGCCGTAGGTTTTGTAAGCAAAAACGTCATAGTGAGCTTCTAAATGACTGAATCTTGTTAATAGTGTCTAGGTTTCTACAGCATGTATTAATTTTCAATTTTGTTCGATTTACATTTTTGAACTGACGATTGCAAAATCAGAGATAATACGATCGAATATTTTCACATTCTTCAATCGATATTTCTCAAAAAAACCTCAAAACTTTTTTTCCATTATTTGAATTTTTTGGAAAAAAAACAAGTATGCAGTTTTATTTAAAATGATAAAGGGTACGAAGTTTTATCCAAATCGTTTGATATATTTTCGATAATATTTGATAAAATTAAAATTATAACCCGTTCTAGACGAGCTTAGCCAACAAAAATTGAATTCCTGCACCAGGGAACCAAATAGAACAGTTTAAGCAAATCAGTTTAACCGTTTAGGCTCTAACTCGAAGTTCACCAGGAAACACAGCCACACAGAACACTTAGGCCACCAGAACGACCGACGGACGTTTTGTCAGAAATCACTTTTTTGGACTCCCATCGATGTGATGTTCCTTTTTTTTTTTCTTGTACGCGCACTCAAGGGGTTTTTGATAACCTCCAAATATTAAATTAAACACAGTGCGAGCGTTAGGAAAATAGGGAAGGATTCAAGAGGAGATTCCGATGCACATTGGTTTTGAACCTTTGAATATCGAAATGGAAGGGAAAATGGAGCCGGGTAAATCATTCCACATTCGGGTAGTTCGGCTAAAAAAAAGAATCTCTATACTTGACAGTACGTCCTAAGTTGGGCTCAGGGGTAAACTGATGTGCATTTCTAAAAGTACGAGTATTACGGTTAAATTCTTTTAGGGGAGGAATGCAACTGGCTATTTCAGTAAAGCACTACTTATGAAAATAGCGGTAAAACAACGAAAGACATGAAACGTTGCGGCGGTGCTCCAGAGTTTCAAATGCTTCCGTTATATTTCGGTGGCCTATCATTTTCATAGCTCTTCTTTGTATCCTATCCAAAAGATTCAAGTGGGTTACTGGAGCACCTGCCAAACATGAGAATTGTACTCAAGTTTTGGACGTATAAAGGCTTTATATATAACAGCCAGATCAGATGGGGTGAAAAATGTCTTGCATCTCCGAAGAAAACCTAAACACTCAGCAGCATTTTTGGCGACATCAAATATGTGATCGCTACACATAAGTTAGTTTGTAATACACATACCGAGTACTGAAAGCTTTTCGGTTTCCTCAATGCAAGTGCCATTCATAGATAGTGGCATGGGGGTGGGTTTCGTTTAAACGACAGAAGACAGCATTGAGTTTTAGAAGCATTAAATTCCACACGGTTCCTGATTCCCTATTGGGCAATGCTGTCAAAATCAGAATTTAATGAGCTTATCATACCCTGCCCTTCTAGTTCCACCTCCGAAGGACATCGATGTGAATCTGAAAACAAATATGAGAATCTGAGGGTACTGTCGAAACAGTTTAATGGATTAGAAGTTTCAGATAAAAGATCATTTATGAATATGAGGAAGAGAGTCGGGGCCAAAACGGAGCCCTGGGGCACACCAGCATTTATTTTGTGGATTTCAGACTTGAAACCGTCTAATACAACTTGTATTGAGCGATCCGAAAGGTAATTTCTAAGGCAACGAAGAAGAGATTCATCGATACCAAATGCGCGCATTTTCGATAAGAGAGCTTGATGCCAAACTCTATCAAAGGCTTTTGAAATATCAAGCTGTTCGTTGAGATATACCATCAGATCACCAGTGGACCTATTGCTTCGAAAGCCGTACTGCCGGTCATTAAGAAGCTTTCGTTCTTCGAGATATTTCTTGAGCTGATAATTGATCAGCGATTCCATGAGCTTGGAAAGAAGGGACGTAAGTGCAATTGGACGATAGTTACAGTGTGAAGAAGATACGCCTTTTTAAGGGACAGGCTGGAAAATGCTGTTGTCCATCCACTCGAAAAGAGACCAGTAGAATAGGACAGATGGAAAAGCTTACGCAGTGGTTTTGCCAGCGTTGAAGAACACCTCTTCAGAACAATGGGAGGGATTTGTGAAATTTTATTAAAACCTAGAATTTGTTTGGGTACGAAACCAGTACTGGGTCCTTTAGAGCAAGTTAAAACTTATTTTAAAATTTTTAAAACTTTTAACAGAAACAAGTTACTGTTTTATTAACTTGGAACAACAAAAATTGCATGCCTATAAGAATAGTTTATGGGGCTTTTTTTCACTTTCAAAGTTGGTGGCAGAACTAAAGCTGTATTTGGATGTTTTTTGTTCTTTTTTCAAACTAAATTTTTGAGAGTGGACTAACAAAATGTTTTGAAAAAGTGTTAGAAACTGTTAAGAAATTGCCAGTCTCAAAACTGTATGAAACATTTTCTGCCATTTTATTCCAATATCCAAATCTGACGATATTTCCACAATCTTAAACTTTTGATGAAGCTGACATAAAGTTCAGTCGAAATTCATTAAATATGTCTTAACTACATTTTGACACTGCGACTAAAGCGACAACTGTCCGAGAATGAAAAATACGACTGCTAGTTTCAACCGTACAGTAGCTATTGAAAGTCATTTAATTTTAACAAAGGTATCCCAGGTCCAAGGTATCTACAAAAATTTCTAAAAACTTGACTAAAGGCACACGTTGGTGTCGTTATTTCAAGATAAAAGGCATCAAATGCTATGTGTGCTACAAAACTTGAATGTCTACTTCATTTCATCGACCATTTTATCGATTTTCTTCTATGTGCACGTCTTGTATTCCAAAAGTGACAAACGCTTTGTTGTCTGCCTGATACTCGTACTCCCCACTGCCAAAATGGACTATTTCCTTTATCAAACCGATTGTCATATATCCCATACTAAACGATCAGATACAAAATTTAAGAACGGATCCAGTTTTTTTTTTCAAAATGGAATTCCTTCGTCTATATGAAACCCTGTGAAAAGCTTAGTTGAAACAAAACAACAACAATGAAAAGCAAAGTCAACTGATGATGAGAGAATAAAACTCACACACATACAACAAATTTCAGACTTTTACTGCGAGCAACGAAAAAGGCAGTAAGGTCTTCTTCTCCGTCAACGTAACGTTATTCTATGTTCATTGCCGGAAAATACATAAAATTTTACGATGGAAAACATTAAAGAGGGCGCTCGCATAGCAACTGAACAACAACCTCCAATCTAGCTATGTATATGTTTATACTGAATGGCACGAGACTTCTGCAAGACTTCCTATTCAACAAAAGCGTCTGGTTAATTGCCGGCATTTTGGTCATAGCCGGGAGGGTGTATATGTTTCAAAATATACCATGAGACATATAACATCCCCTTTAACTCTTGGTGGTGTATTTGTGTGTGTTCTTCGTCACCCACTCAAACCCGCCTGAAAACAACACACGGTCTGTCGATATTTTGTGTTGTATAGGGTTAGGTTGGTATAGCTATACCAAAAACTGTGGTGTTTAAGTCCTTTTTTCTTTAATAGAATACACCATATGAACACACAGCCATAGATATAGTTGTACACATACATATCTAAATAGAAAAAAAAAACTTTACGATTCTCTACTTGGGTTGACTTGAATACAAGTTAAAGGCAGAACGGAACGAAGCGTTAAAATTGAATGTTTTGACGAAATCGTTCTGAATTTTATGGAGGAAACGTGCTGGGACCGTAAATTTTCACTTTCACCAAGCCCAAGCATCAAACGCAACAAAAGCGGAAGGCATCTACCAACAATGGTTAGAGAAAAAAGAAAACAAAATAAATAAAATACTACCCTCTGATTGTATCATCTAAACACCTACTACTCGTACCTACATAAAGTATAATACGCTTTGAGACTCTCATCATCTCGAATTTACATTTTGGTATTGTGTATATTTGTTTGCTCAATTGAACTTACAGGGTGGTAAAATTGAACAAAAAAACAAAATTATAAATTTTGATTCAATGAATTGCTTGTGAAATCAAAAACTGTTAAGTCCAGAAATAAGTAAGAACTGTTAACATAGGTAAGCTATAGGTTTGGTCATAGTTCTTTTGAACCTTTTTTTCTACGTCAACGAGCTTTAATGAGCGAACATTTAAACCTTTTGGAGTCCAATTATGTTCCTTTATTCCAATGCATTGCTTACCGTGGAAGGATTGTGTTGATCAGAGTTGCTCCCATAAGAAAGATTACATTCTTTTTGCTTGCGATTAAATTCGTAAAAAAATGAACTCGATATTTTGATCAAGCTTTCTATTGCGATGATAGGTACGGGAAAATAGTGGGTCTCATTTTCTGTCCTCGCGCCTGGCCGGCGCGCGCGGCGGCGCTTGGAGCCTGAACGGCTTGAAGGATTATCTTTAAACTTAGTACTTAATGAATTTTTCTGTTTTTAGTAATGCTTATACATAATTTTTTGACAACATTTTTAAAACCAAAGTAACGGTGCGATTTAGTTACATATTATATGGCAAGTTCTAAATTCGTAAAAAAATCAAACTCGCGTTGATAAATTTTCCCTAACATAACGATGATAGAAAACGCGAAAAAAGTGAGTCCTGCAAATCGATTTGTCTGTCTGTTTTTGAGTCCCTAGGGGAAATTGAATATTTTTTCTTAGCTCTGTAACGCCAAGTTTTCGTCGATAACAGTGAAAGACAAATGAGTGATGTGATGAGTCCTTCACAGAAGGACAATTATAGAAAAAATCACCCTGTGTGTCAAATTGATTAAAATATCTTCACTGTCATGTGAAAAAGTACGACAAAAAACATTCCCAAAAAAGGCTCATGATTTTAGGGTTTCCCAAAAAAAAGAACCTAAACCATTATTCCTCATAGCAAAGGAGAGCACTAAAGTTAGCCAATTATGTTTTAAGACTTTCTTAGACTCAATGACTCCAATAAACATGTTAAAGTTTGCTACTTGTATATACATATGTATGTATATGATTGTGTTAGTGTATTTCCTTCTTTTTACTTTTGTGGGTGTGATGGGTAAATTTAACGACCTTGCAAGTTATGCTTTTCAGATGAAAGTTTCTTGGTAAATTCATTTCGAAATAGAACTACATATATGTGTACTCTTATGTCGAAGTCGAATTACCATCAAAAATATAATATCGAAGTGACACACACATGACAGACATATTAGACAGTTTGTGTTATACTCGTTATGTGTACTGTGACATTTTGTGATATTACTTTTGTTGAAGTTATTTTATGGTTAAAGTTTTAGTATTGCAACGACAGAGTGCGATAAAATATAAATTAGGGACTTTAAGTTCGTTTGTAGCAATTTATCATTTTATGACATTTGAAACTTATGAAACTAATCACAGAAAGCTTCGATTGACGAATAGAGGTGTGTGTTTGTGTTTGGAAGGAAGTTTCTTGTGCAATAATTTAAAGCAGGCCGGTAACCTACATACTAAATGTTTAACTTTGAATATATTCATAAAATTATAAGGATATGAGAGTTTTCCGAAAGCTAAACAAATAGTTAAAATTCCGAGCGGGTAGGGCTTTCACTTAAGAAAAAATCGATTCAGTTCCCTTACCAATTCGAAACCTAACCAAAAGATATGCGAATGATGATCGAAAAATATTAAGAGCAAAAAAAAAAACTGTGCATACCTTTCAATTATATTTACCGGCAACAAAAACGTAAAAATGTACGACTATTTCGGGTTCAAGGATTTTAACTCTATAGGAATGTTTTGGCTCTCTATATGGTTGCCAATAATAAAATAGTACAAGTTGCTGGTCCTTAAAATTTCAAAATATGCTTTTTACTTTATTTTTAAGTTGTTTTTGATTAGAAAGGCATATATGGGCATTCCATCAGTTCCGGTTTTTAAGATTGTCCGGTCTGAAAAGGGAATAAAACCGTTTTTTCCTAAGTTTTGAGGCTATGTAAAAATTCGAAGTGCATTTTTTCCCAAATAATGCACTGATTCATCAAAGTATTTATTTTCATCTTCAAAATCCAGCTTTAATATTTCAAATATCTCTTTAAGTTTTCGAGTTATGTAACAACATAACCTCAAAAATAGTGAAAAAACGAGTTCGAAAACCAGAGCTTATGGGAGAAAATGGATGACGGATTCTTGCTCGCTCCTAGTTCGTAGGCCTTTCTTATGGAAAACAGCTTAAAAATTAATCAATTTTTCAGGAATGTTGAGCCATTTATCAAATTAAAAGGCTTATTTTGACATTTTAAGGGCAGTAACTTATGTTATTTTATTATAAGCATCCTAAGAAAGTCAAAGCAAACCATTTTAAGTTGGTGCAACCACATTTGATATGAGAATTTCTTGATAATTTTTATTTTAATTATACCTACAAAAATGGCCGCAATCTACCATTTGAAAAATGTCTCAGAACTTAAAATATTTGTCTGGGTACCATCTACAAGATCCATGTGTTCATAAGTCGTCATTTGCATGCGATGCTTTATGAATCGATTTCAAGCTCAAAACTAAATTGTATAAATCCCTTAAATTTTCACTATCCTTATAGCACAGGAAAGTTTGATTTTTTTGTGGAACGAAATACAGGACGGCTGAATTTTTTATAGCTGAAAGAGGGCTATTAGAAAAGCATATATCCAGTTTTTTCGGGACGCCACACAGTGGTTTGGTTTGTATGGGAGAGCGGAAAAAAGTCTGTAAAGTCTGAACTATGAAACGGAGAGGAATGAAATTTTGTACACATGTTTGGATTGGGCTTACACACATTTCGACAAAATTTTGTCAGTACCAAGGGGGGGATCAAAGGGGTCTGACCCTCCTGAAAAATTGTTTTCTATGGTCCTACTTTCTTCTTAAAAAAGTGTTGGACTTTATATATATATATTATTGATTGTTATCAAGTTGCACAAATGCACAATTATTACTCGATACTGACTTATTGTTTTTTTTAATCATTTATGTATACATAATATAGTTGTAAGTAAGAGTCTAAAAATTCTAATAAGGCATTACTAATCCCTAAAGGTCATACAAAATAATGCAATACACAACAAAAACAAATCAATAATATACCAACAGGTATAAGGAAAACCCCATATAAAAAAACGCCTTTTTTATTTTTAACTGCTCTACCCTGCTCTACCTTTTGCGTGCAATAAAAAAAAAACTGTACAATTATCCCTAGCACTTTTGTTTATTCTTTATTAAGGCCCTACCATATATTTAAAGTTATCATAAAATAATTGTATTTTTAATATATTTTTTCCAAGAAAATTGAGTTGAAAAATGTTGTGTTCAGAAATAAAAAGTTTCGCAAAAATCGAATTTCTTAGACCTGGGTTAATGTTTAAATTTTATTTTATTTTTAGAATAAAGGTACGCTTTTTCTACAAAAACAAAGAGCTCAACTATTTCATTCTGACAATTAATACCGAAGAAATTATAACTTTTTGATATATACCACCGTCAAAACCAAGGTTTTTGAAACCCCATTCAGTGAGAGAATCCCAGGTCTGCAGCTGATTTTTCTATGCTGTAATTTGAAAGTATGGAGCACATGCTGGTATACGTCATTACTTGGAGGCTAAAAAGGCTAAAAATTACTTTTTCCAAAGACCTTTTTTCCGCGCTTGGACCACTGTGCGCCATCCCCCTGTGGAAATCCGCCATTTTAGAAAACACGAAGTGATATCTCCGAAGCTATTGATCTTAGATGAAAAATTGAAGGGCCAAGCTTGTAGGCAATTACATTATCTTTCGTTCACTGATCCATTTTTTTCCGGTGCGGGAGATATTTTCAAGGTTATGTCGTCTTATTATTTGTTTTTTTTCACATTTACACATTTCTGTCATTCTCGAATAAGCTAACGTGAATTACTTTCTAAATAAGAATTTTAGAACACTAATTTTCCAACATTTCGATATATTTTTGAAGATGATGCGATACCACAGTCGAAAATTACAGCCATTTTGGTTGCGCTAAAATGAAAACTTCGGAGTAAACAAAATACTACATTGTTATTAAAAGTAATACAAAAACCAAAATCGCTGTAACTTTTGACTGCGGTATCGCATCATCTTTACAAAATACTACATTGTTATTAAAAGTAATACAAACACCAAAATTGCTGTTACTTTTGACTGCGGTATCGCATCATCTTTAAAAATATATCGAAAAAAATTCTTATTTGATAAGTAATTCACGTGTAAGTTTCCTCGGGAACGTAAAAAATTTGTAATTGCAAAACAATTAAAAATAAAACCATTCGCATTTTTCAAAACGGTAGATTTCACCAGGGTCATAGCTGCCCGAATACCCGGACATAAGCTTTTCTAAAAGCCCTCTTTTATTTATAAAGAAATCAGCTAACCAATATTTCATTCCACGCAAATGTCTGTCTTTATTGTATTTTATCGGCTCAATTGACTCAGCAGCTAATTTTCCAAAAGCTCTATTTTAGGACTGGGATATCGCACCATCTTCAAACATATGAAAATTTCTTAAACTTTGTGGTCTACAATTTGTATCACGAAAACAATTTACGTATGTAAGTTTCTTACTTACTTACTTACTTAGGTCCTCGGACCTATTACCTCCGTGATGTTTCCCTTACGGGACATAGGGCCTCCACTACACCTACGCGCCATCGTGTACGATTTCTTGAAATATATTTCAGCTCTCTCCAACTTTTCCCCAGTCGTGCCGATTCCTGTTCGACCGTTCTTCGCCATGTACTTCTAGGCCGGCCCACTTGTCTTCCCTCCTGTGTGAGCGGGTTCCACTCCATTGCTTGAGATGCAATGCACCGATCGCCTTTTCGAAGCGTATGGCCAATCCACTGCCACTTTCTTCTTCGTATAATGGAGTCTATGGGCTCCTGACCCGTTCTCGCATGAAGTTCGGCATTGGAGATTCGGTTGGGCCAGAAAATCCTCAAGATGTTTCGTGGACATCGATTAACGAAGGTTTGCAGCATTCTAGTGACAGTGTCAGTGACTTTCCAAGTGCTGCAGCCGTAAAGCAGAACGGATTCAACATTGGAGCGGAACAGTCGTAGCTTGGTCTTTAAGCTAAAAGAGTTGTTTCTCCATATTTTGGACAGCATTCCGAACGCAGCCTTTACTTTTCTGATTTGGCTGTTTACGTCCAGTTCAGTTCCACCACCCGTAGAGACAATACTCCCAAGATATTGGAAATCCTCTACCATCTCTAACGGTTGTCCAGAAATATTTACTTGGATTGATGAGGAAGTTCCAAGGCTGATCCTTTTGGTTTTTGCCGAGTTGATCTTAAGCCCTACGATTTCTGCTTCTCTCTCCACCCTTGTTGTCATTTGATGGAGATCCATGATCCTATGAGAGAGTAAGCATACGTCGTCCGCGTAGTCCAGATGTTTGAGGTGAGATTGCAGAGTCCACTGAATTTCCCCATTTCCATTTGACAAAGCTCCGTGCAGTACGTCACTTATCACCAACAGGAACAGTATTGGTGACAGTATACAGCCTTGCCTAACTCCACTTTGGATTTCAAACTCCTCTGACAGCCTACCTTTGTGCAAAACGTGACACTTGGATCCATCATATGTAGCCTTGATAATAGCAATCAATTTATCTGGGATGCCCCTCCTGCGCAAAGCAAGCCAAATAAATTCTCTATTGACACTGTCGAACGCCTTTTCAAAATCGATGAACAGCAGGTGAAGTGGTGATCGATATTCAACGCACTGTTCGATGATGATCCGCAAGGTGTTGATGTGATCCACACAGGAAGATCCAGTGCGGAAACCAGCTTGTTCGGCGTCGAGTGTGTCTTCGAGGTGGTCTTTAATTCGGTCCAATATTATCCTTGCTATTATCTTGGCTACTGCAGGCAGAACGCATATTCCTCTCCAGTTTTCGCACTGTGTGAGATATCCTTTCTTTGGGAGCTTGACAATCATTCCTTTTTTTCCACTCTTCAGGAAAGCTCTCTGTTTCCCAAGCTCTCTTAATAAGTGGATGCAGTAGCTCGCTCGATGTCGTTGTTTTTACGAAATGAAACAAATGTGAAACAGTAAAAACAAAGTAAAAAAAAAATTAAACGACAACCTCAAAAATATTGTCCACGTGGAAAAAAGGTTTTGATGACAAATAAAACATAATTTTTTTTCCAACAAATTTGATTATGACAACTTTTTACTTCAAATCGATAGTTTCGGAGATATAGGTCATTTCGCATTTTCCAAAATAGCGGATTTCCCCAGGGGGATGGCGATGGCGTCCCGAAAAACTGGGCATAAGCTTTTCTAATATTTCAGGTATACAAAAGTCAGCCGTCCTAAATTTCGTTCCATAAAACGATTGTTTTTTTGCTAATTTTCCTGTACTATTAGTAAAAGATAGCGATTAGTTTAATAATTCAACAAGAATAATTTTACAACTTTTTAAGCTATAATATGAAGTTCATGCTATATAAAGCCACTTTAAAGTCAGCAATATCAAATACTCTTCAAGTTACCAGCTCTTGAATCGTCTTTTTATTGTCAAAAGTTATTACCATTCAAACATATACATAGGTACATATGTATATGTATGGGCGTACCTTCTCCAAATTATGTATAGGTATATAGAGAGAATAATTATATCAACATAATTATTGAAGCTTGCTAATATATTGCAAGTAATTCTCAAGTAGTCTCATCATAGATTTTGTAAACAAGCTGTACCTATACTATATGTATAATCTTCAGGAAGAGCTAACAAACATAAAAGCCAAAACAAAATTTTCAGTTTTGTCATTCCATACCTCTTATACAACATTAAAACGTCACCCTTTTGGTTGAATAAACAAGGAGGGCTTTTGCCGACTGGTGACAATGTTATAGTCAAAGGTTGGTCGATTTCTATAAGAAGGAAAGGTTTCAAGTGATTAATGCACAACAATGACAAAGTGGTTAAATCTGAGCGTATAAAAAACATTTTAGCTAGTTTTACTAATGAAAAAGGTATGATTGATAAAAATGTAAATTTTGTGTATATTTAAGAAAACTGATTGAAAATAATAAAATAAAACAATGATTTGAGGGCTCACCAAAAATCATCCTGATTATGGAATCCGCGACATATTACTCCTAGGGAATCGGGGATTTTCCACATTTGTTACCTGCTCTTCTATTGATGACGTGGAAATTACAAAAGCGGTTTCGATCTCCGCTACCGGATTCTGTAATTGAGGTGAATACTATACATTTACCCAGAAGACTAGAACGAGATTTAATCATATCTACCTTAAGGGCTAGTTTGCTTATAGCTTATCATCTTTAATCCATTATAGTTATTGTAACTATTGATAAGTCATCCAACCAAAAAATGTGTATCAAAAAATCCAAACTTTAAGTTGTTTAGCATGAAAAACAGCTAATCGGCGGATTTTGGTTGATAAACTTTTCTTAATCAGAATTAAAAGCTTTTAGAGCCACATTACCAATTTAAACCAATACAACGTGAAATTGGACCTTTATCTTCTTGAAATATCAAAGATCTACAATACAAATTAAGATCGTTAATCTCGTAGATTTCTTATCTACTTTAAATCATGTTAATCTTGTTAGTCTACTAATAATCTTGTTAAATCTTCATAGGATAAATAGTCTTACCCTCAGTTTCACAGTGGAAGTTAAAACGCCACTTTTGGTCTAAATTTCAGCTCAACAACTTATTCAATTTCACAGTTTCGTTTAAACCTTGAACTGAGTTCACCTTGTAGTTTAAGTTAAACGACAGCATTGTTCCGTTTAAACCTATGTTAAACGTGGAACTACTAATAATACATTATGGAATTTATTTACTTCTTTTCCTAACCAATTCCATTAGCAAATCTATTTCTTCTCATGCTGTTGAAAAGTTGTTATTTCTATTTTTTTTAAAATTTTTGGTTTATTTTCCATTTTTTTATTTCATGTCACTTGGGAAAAAATTTCGACATTTTATGAACAACCCAAAATAATGTTTGCTATTTCGCTAATAGACAAGGAAAGCTACGTACTGTTTGCAATGCGTCACTTGGCGGAGCAAAAACGTACAATGCTGCCAACTCGTTTTCATAAAATCTAGTTAAACGAAGTTCAACTGAACCGAAGATCAGATTTCACTGAACGAGTTAAACTAAAAAAATAAACATATGAGTGTTTTTTATAATAAAACTTCTATATACTACTGAAATACATCAGCCAAGTAGAAGACTTAGCATTATTTAATTGGACTTGTTGAATTATTGATTCAATGTAGCTTTTAACGGCCTTTAGTGCATAAAAATTTGCGTTTCGTCCCGGCGTTCTCACTTGGACTCTTCAGTTGACAGTGAGGGCCTTGTCAAGACGCAATTTTTATTAAGTTCAGTCCAGCTTACATCAATTTTACAGCGAAAATCGAATGTGAACTATATCCAACCCAATTAGAATTTCTAATCAAGAATTGTTGGAAATTTTGTTACCCGTGGCCTGGCATTGTTAACATATGAGTGTTTTTTATAATACAAATTCTATATACTACTGAAATACATCAGCCAAGTAGAAGACTTAGAAAAAAATAAACCCAGTTTAAGGTTCAGCTGAACTTAGGTTTAAACTTCCACTGTGAAACTGAGGGTTACAGAGAGAATTCAAGGCTTGAATTTCCGTTTAATATTTAAACACAAATCTATCTCACTTCGACTTCAAAAGAAAAACTGAAACGCCATTAGCGTTTAAAAAGGAGCTGTAAAAGTAAATATTAATAAATTAAATCCAGGATTGCCTTCACATCAGCCTTTGACATCAATCAGGAAGGATATCTCACTATAGTCATGTAAATTGTGACTGTATTTACCCTCATTTAAAGGTCATTGATTGTTTGAGTGATTAATCAGTGAATACTTATACTATAGCTACAACGTGCTGCCGTTGTTATATCGTTATTGGCGTTTGCGTTGTCGTCGTCGTTGTTGTTGTTGTTGTTAGTTCGTTTGGTTGGTTTTGTTTTGTGTGATGATGACGATGAGATGATAAGTTGAGTTGTTGAGTTGAAGGGGTTGTTATGTTATTCGTTCAAAAAGTCGACGACAACAGCGAAGTCAAATAACCCTGTAATTTAGACATTAAGACAGCACCAGTCTTTTGTTATTTTCTCAATTTAATTACACTTTGCAAAAGTTTTCGGGTTTTAGGAGAGAGTTTATTAGCATTTTGGTTGACAATATTCAATGATAAGTAGATAGATATTGGTATGTGGGGTTATATTGGCATGGCTTCGAGGGATTCAAATGATTTTGAATATCTTAGTGGTGATTTGTCTTTTATTTGAATTAAAAATAAATTGTTTGAATGATTAAAATCATATTTGAAAATGGGGGAAACTTTTTAATCCACTAAATTCAGCATTTCTTATTTCAGAAGATTAAACAAAGTGCCGCAAAATCTTAAACGATTAAGTAAAATGTTAAACTCATTTAAGTAAGTTACTAATGCCGTTTTTCATTGGACGTCCGGAAGCGTCCAGAAGCGTCCGGAAGCCTTCTGAAACCATTCCATTGGCACAAAAAATACGCTTCTGACGATTCTGAGAAGAGAAATTCGATTCTGGATTTCAAATTAGAATCCGCTCAAGAAGCACTAATACATTCAAACTTAAACGTCACAAGAAACTGCAATGTACTTCATGTTTTTTTTTTAACTTTCCATTTTAATTTAATTTGCATCAAAATCAAAGTTTTTGGTAAATTTAAATCAACAGATTAAGAAAAAATATTATTTGGAAGTTCT
Organism: Melangyna quadrimaculata; assembly: GCA_949320155.1. Lineage (NCBI taxonomy): Eukaryota > Metazoa > Arthropoda > Insecta > Diptera > Syrphidae > Melangyna > Melangyna quadrimaculata. Next base: position 57,530,969 of record OX439483.1, on the reverse strand, counting down.
GAGTTGATACACTCGTGTTTAACATTTCACTTTTTGTGCGATAGCAAATAATTTTTATTTGACGATTCACCTATACAGATTCCAAAACCCAGAATTGAGTAGAAGCATCTTGGACTGTTCCATTGGATTTCAGAATGAGTGAAACCAATGGAAAACGGCATATTTTAAAAAGAAGATTTTCCTAATTTTTTAGTTATAGTTTAGTTATAAATAATTTTGTGCTACTATTGTTATTTCTTTTAATTTCCAAACTGTTTTTCGACAAGAAAGCTTTGTTTTTCCACAAACATAATGACATGCCCCCTTTCACACAGGCAAACTAGTTGCTAGAGATTTTTAACTTTTTCTTTTAATAAAATAATAAATAAATAAAAGTTTGACATAAAGACATGCGGAAACAAGAGTTAGTTATTTTGAGGTACAATGTATTATCGTTCAATGGATGTAGTTGACTGAAAATTAAGTCCCTTAAGTCTCCTGAACGTACCCAATGTCCTGAAATTTTTATTCATGTCCGTGAAATAGTTTTTTTTTTTTGTAACAGCAGTTTTAATCAGGGGCCGAATTACGTCTTCAGTGAACGAGTGAGTTACTTTTACACGTTATCGAACTATCGAGTAATCACATTGGTATGATGTTATACGAAGTATCACGTACACGTATCGAATTGAGTTCGTATTGTACTAGGACAATTCTAGTACATTTTCCTAAACGCCAATATTCCTAACATTTCACTGGTCGATTGCCACAGCTGCTTCAGTTGGGCTCATGTTTTGTTTACATTTTCCTTTGGAATTTAATTTGGGCAAAAATATTTTTGGCTAAAATCGAATTATTGTGCCTTAAAACCAAGCAAGAATTATTTTCTGGGTGATTTCTATATTATTTAAATTCACCCCGAAACACCATTAATTGATATTTTGTAGAAGAAAATAGAGTAATTTAATTTTTCTGCCATTTTACTGCTCACTCGTCTACCTAGCATCTATCGTATGAAAAAACACTCGTTCACTGACGAGGAAATGCCAAAAATCGAAGTCGATACTCGATATCTTAGGAAGGAATCCCAAATGCAGATAATTCAGTAACGTATTGCTCACTCACTGATGCGGTAATTCGGCCCCAGAATCTGTAAAAAAAATGACGTAGAATGCTCTGGTCGCTTGACTGAAGTCGCCACACCGGAAATGGTTGACAAAATCCACTGTCTAATATTGTATGAGCGGTGACTGAAGATGAGAGAACTCGAGGGACTACGGGCATATCACACGGTAGTGTAATTTCAATTTTGCACAAGTATTTGGATATAAGAAAGCTCTCCGAAGTTGGGTGCCGCCTTTGCTTTCGATCGGTAATAAACGAAATCACTTGAACATTTCAAAGGCGTGTTCGGCCATCTTCAACCGTAATCTAAGCGAGTTTTTGCACCAATTTGTGACTGTGGATGAAACATGGATTCTTTACCACACACCAGAGACCAAGGAACTTCCCTAGTTCAATCCAAGCCAAAGAAAGCCAAAGTGGGTTTATCACCTATCGACAAACAAGGTGATGGCGACAGTTTTTTCGGATGCGCGAGCTGTCATCCATATCGATTACCCTGAGAAAGGTAAAACAATTACCGGAGCTTATTATGATGTTGGAGCAATTCGACGCTGACTTAAGGAAAAAAAGAGCGCATTTGTCAAGGAAAAAAATTCTTTTTCATGAAGACAACGCTCTGTACATAAGTCCTCAGTTCCAATGGCAAAATTGTATAACCTAAGGTTCGAGCGGTACTGCCCCACCCAGCTTGGATTTTGCCCACTATGACTATTTCTTATTTCCAAATATGAAGAAATGGCTCGGGTTGGGTGGCTCTAGTGGTGAGGCTATTCAGGAAACAAATAAATATTTTGAGGCTTTCGAAAAAAAAAACTATTTTTTGGTGGAAAATCAAAAATTAAATAAACGCTGGATGAACTGTATCGATCTAAAAGGAGATTATGTCGATAAATAAAAAGTTTTTTCTTCGAAAAAAACGTTCCTTCTTTTAATTTTCAGGGACCCCCCTCGTATTTCAAAAAAAAAAATGTCGATCACTTTATTAAGATCATTTCCATCGTCGACTTTATTTCCCAATTTAAAGTATGCTGTTGAATCTCCCTAAGGTCCTGAAAGTCCTGTAAGGTTTTGTAGCACGATATTTTCTCAGGTCCTTCCAGTATTTGAAATGTATGTATATGGAATTATTAATTTGTATTTCTTTTAGTGTGTCGAACGAATAGATTGATAAGGCGGGGGAGGGGCGTGGGCATTGCCGGTGGCGTGTGCAGTGCAGGTGGCGTGGCCAGTGCATGCAAGAAAATATCGTTCGAATTTAGTTTGTTTTACATTATTGAAAAAGATAACCTACTTCTACTTGATTATAATATAATTTTCTCACGATTTTACTGTCTTTTCATAATCCCAGAGATACCCTTAAGATTTTTTTGAATTAATTGAAGCCTAGATAACTCTTTATAAATTCCACTACCTATATTATAAAGTTTCTTCAAAATCGGTTATGTCATTTGAAAGATTAGCCCGGACAAACAAACAGACTATCATTTTTAAAATGATGCATTTCTGTTTTTAGGATATTAACTATAAAAAGAATGCAGTTATTTCCAAATTTACAATTTTTGTTTTATATTATGTAGATGTACGCACGTTATAAACGTAGCCAGATGAATTTAGTTTTGGTTAAATTTGGTTGATAAAAATAAATGTATATCCGATTAAATTATTTCAGTTTTTTAGTTGGATGTGCCATCCAGTGCCTCTAGTGAAGAGTGTATTTTTATCATCTGCACCTTGCGGCATTATTGAAGAAGATTTTTTTAAATATTATTGCTTATTGCTTTCACACGAATTGTAAACACCATTCAAAGATTATTATTATTTTTTTTTTTTGTTAATTTTTCATTCGGAAAAAAGTGCATTTGTGATAGATAAACACAGATAAACACCCAAGAGAGGGCGCACATCGTACCTACACGATATACGTATCCAAACCCAACCACACATGGCCTGTTCAAGTTGTAAAAAGATGGTGCGTTGTGTGATGTTTGCCGGCGCGTTAGCAGCCAGCGGCAACTTGTACTAAAATTTAACGCACGCATCGTTCTCATATCGACAGAAATGATGATGGCAACGACTGACAAAATCGTATTTGTCCAATTTTCTTCGACTTTTTAACTTGGCTCGGCCTAGATGGATATTGTTTACATTCCAAAAAAAACTATCCTTCCCTGACTACGAGCGACGCAACAATGATGATTATAACTTTATAGCCCGCAGTGTTATTTTTAAAATGCATACAACCAGAGCTGCATACTGCCACCAGTACCAACGATACGCACGGCCCCAGAGGCGGTGCAGCAGAGTGCTAATGTCGACGTTCAATGTTTGTGATTCAAGGCAAACATTTGATTGAAGTCAACACTATACCCGGTGTAATAAAAGAAAATGTAATTTTTATTTTTTCATTTATAGTTTATAGCTTGGGTAGAGATACTTTTGCTTATTTAACTTAGATTACCACAATGTATAGGTATACACATGTACACACCAAGCCCTCTTCTCCTTATGAACATTAGTGCAGCAGGAGAAAGGGCTGATAATAAAGGATGACTGTTTTTCATTCTTTTTCTTATATCCATGATGACGATGATGATGAAAAAGATTGTGAATTAAGTGAAGGCAGCAAATTAACTGAGTGATGAGTGAGTGAGGAGGATTTTTTTTATGTTTGCCCAGCGCTTTTTCTTAAAGAATTTATAAATAAAGTTGTTTATATAAAAGACCTACAAAGAAGAACAGTGTGGATCGCTGAATATAGTTTGTGCACTCACTAAGAATAGTTGAAATTATTGTTTTGTTATTGTTTGTTAGTAGAGATTGGCATCATCAGAGAGCTAAGAGTTATACAAATCAAAAGTAATATTATAGTAAGTTCTTATTTACCATATCATCAAAAAGATGTTATTTTTACACTTTTTGAGGTTTTAAGAAAATATTGGAGATTTTTTTTCTTTGGGATCTCTTTTTCCTGAACAGACCTATTTCGACTATAATTTCGCTTGTCATGGTTTTTTATTTTGTCACATCGTTAAAATTAATTTCTTGTTCACATTTTTATAAGAAATTTATTTTAAGTGATATGGTAGCCTGTGTGTTCACCCATCACCCGCTCCAGAAATCCCAAGATGTCTCCAACTAAGTGGCTGCAAAATACATGCAAAATTAAAGATCATACTAAATATACAAAGGTCAGAAGTGGGTTAGAGCGATACAAGCGTTATAATATGGCAAAATATAATTATTATCAATTATTTATCGGAAAGTGAATTAGACCTAAATGACGATATACAAATAAAGAATCTTATTTCGAGGAATCGAGGTGAAGATAATAAAAATAACTACAGGAGACAGCATTGGGTTTTTGAATCATTAAATTCTACGTGGTTTTTGATTCCCCATTGGACAATGCTGCCGAGATCAGAATTGAATGAGCTTATCATACGCTGCCGTTCAAGTTCCACATCCGAAGGACATGGATGTGAGTCTGTAAATGAATATGAGAAGCTGAGAGTACTGTCGTCAGCGAAACAGTTTAATGGATTAGAAGTTTCAGACAAAAGTCATTTATAAATATAAAGAAGAGAGTCGAAGACAAAACGGAGCCCTGGGGCATACCAGCATTATTTTATTTTATGGATATCAGACTTGAAACCGTCTAATACGACTTGTATTGAACGGTCCGAAAGGTAATTTCTAATTCATAGAAGAAGAGGTTCATCGAAAGCAAATGCGCGCATTTTTGATAAAAGAGCTTGATGCCAAACTCTCATACATATATCAAGTGCAATAATCTTACTTTCTCCAAGACGAGGTAAAGATTTGTTCCACTGTTCGGTGAGATATATATCATCAGACCACTAGTGGACCTATTGCTACGAAAGCCGTACTGCCGGTCATTAAGAAGCTTTCGTTCCTCAAGATATTTCTTAAGCTGAAAATTAATCAGCGTTTCCATGACCTTGGAAAGAAGGGACGTAAGTGCAATTATTCGATAGTTAGAGGGTAAAGATATATCACACGAAACAACGCATAATTGAGTGTATAAGAACACATGAAACATTTTACAGGCAACCAATAGCAGTGTTTTTTTTTTCAAGAGAGTTTATAGCAACTCATACAACATTTTATATGCAAAAAAAAATCAAAACAAATTTTTATAAAGAATTTTGTTTAAGTTTTCTGTGTAAACATTTTCTGAGTTGCTGTATACAAAAAAATAAAAAATACGACTGCTTACCCGCGCAGAAAAAAAATCTAGTATTCCAAGTTTCATCATTTACATAAAATTATTTCTATACTATTTTTAGTGTTTTATAAAAATACAATCTGCCTTTTATAAAAAGGTCTATAACCTTTTTTTTTTGTGTAGTTGTATCGAGTTAATTTTGATTTCATTGGATTCTACCTTAAAAACTACCCTTATATCATATTTCATACACTTTGATTGGACCAACATTGATATTTCATTGTGATAAACTCCAATCTACCCCTACTCTCCTTTTCACTCCACCTTTAAAAGCGACTACTTAAACAGACAATGCTTGAATTTCATGAAACTAAAGATATACTGTAGAGGTTAAAAGTCTGCGTCGATACCCATCTTAAAATTTGATGTATTACTTTTTTTGAGGTTTTGGTAATATTTTTACTTTTACTCATAACAACATAAGCGTACTAGTCACATTTTAAACTAAAACATAATTCAGCACATATTTTTTAAACGATATAATAAATAAATAAATTGGGTGGTACAACGGCTCCTGAAGAACCACAACTCGCAACCATTCCTGTGTGCGCCTGTCGACAGGAATGGAAGGGACCTACAATTTTATGCCGAATCCGAACAGCTAGACGAGAAGCACTTATTCGTGACAAGTGATACTCTTGGTGACAGTTGAACGCACTAACCATTACGCTACGGGCTACTACTTTTTTTGTAAACGATTGGTCTTCCAAAAAAAATGTTGGCATTTATTTTGTGTAAATTTTAATAAGCTATAATTTTTGTTTAACATTTTGTTTTTTAAAGTTGATAATTTTTGAGATATGTATTGACAAAAACTCAAAAACAGGTGCAAATTCCCTTTTATCCTCTTTAACCCCCCCCCCCTCACGAAAATAAGGTCTGTGAAATTGGGCAAACTTTTAACCGCCTCCGCGAAATTAGGCCCCAGGAAATAAGGCCCCAAAAGAAAAAATGAATTAAGGCCCCAAATAGGGGTATTTTTTCATAATTAAATTATGCCCCCATGAAATAAGGTCCCACTGAAATGAAAAAATGGCCCAAAAATAAATGATATAACGCCCCAACTTGTTTTGACTTTTTTTTTGAAAAATGAAATAAAACCCCAATTTTTCTAAAATAAGGTTCAATATGAAAAAGAAAAATTGGGGTTTTATTTCATATTTCCAAAAAAAAAGTCAAAACAAGCAAAAAATCGCGCAGCTATTCTGTTACTCCCTGATGGTTTGCAGCACGATCTTTACATTGAAAAGCATTAGTAAGTAACAGAATAACTGAACAAAATTGCGCGATACAATTCAAGTATTTGTTTAATAGTATGCGGTACTTTACCAGCTCTGGGTCCCCGATTAGCGGATTTTCACAAATTTTTTTCTGAAAGACAATGTTTTAGCATTTTTATGTAAATTATGAAAAATGATTTTAAAATTTTAAAATAAAATGAAATTAAGCCCCAAAACAAGTGTTGGGGTCTTGTTTCATTGGGGCCTTATTTCATAATGAAATTATGCCCCAATAAAAAAAATGAAATAAGGCCCCAAAAAATGAAATAACACCCCCAAATTTGAGAAATTTCGTTGTTGTTATTTTGTGGGCTTTTTTTTTTTTTTTTTTTTTGCCTTATTTCCTGGGGCCTCATTTTGATACTGAATTGCATGGAGCTTATAAAATGTTTGTTTTCGGTGTACAATAGACATTCCTGATGGGTTACCGAAACATTTCCAACAAGTTTTTACGTCTAAATTTTTGGTAGTGAAATCCAGCAAGGGCTTGCCAAGTATCTGAAAAGTTTGCTTGTCTAGATTTTCCCTACTAAAAACTTACTAGGGCCTTGCCCAAACTAGACAGAACCTTGGCATTTTTCCGGGAAAAGTCCTTCTTATTGGAGCTGGACCAGCGCTCCATACATCTTTGCTCAATATCATCTGAACTCACGCTTTATGTAAATATGCACACACATAAGTTGTAGGTATATGTAATTGGATTTTAAAATGTTTCGTTCAAACAAAAATTTGTCAATTTTTACTCATGGATAGGTATATGTATATAAAGGTTTTATAAAATCGTGGCATTGTTTGGCACAAAAATAAAAAAATTGTTTTCTCCTCAACTTTGAACCAAATCTCATGATTTCAAATTTACCTGACTCACCTACCACCACACAAATAAAATAATAGCAATATTTTACGATTTTCATTAATGCAATACCCCGTATATCTACTTGTCAATATTTATCAGTTGAATATAAAAAAAAACACCTACTTCAGATATAACCACCATACCAGCAAAGTACAAGAAGAAAAAAAAATAATAAAAATCTGTCACTTAATCTTTGGCGAAAAAATGCAAGGACATGATGCTCTTAAAAAATATATAAATAAACAAACAAAAACAACATAATACAATATGCAATCAGGTGTGAGATAAAAGAATTATAGGCATGAATTTACCCCTTGAGATAGGTATTAAAAAAAACAACAACAAAAAAGCACCACACATAAAAGTCGTGTTATAACACCTTTTAACAAAAGCCAAGGATATGCAATTGACAAAAGAAATTTCACACCCCATCGAAACGAAACTCGTCGTCGTCCTTGTCCTCGACGCTAGTCCTCCGAAATGCACTCTTTTCGAGGTTTCCACGAAGAGTAATATGGGTATGGGGGTATCCCTAGAAATAAAAGGTAAAAAATAAAAACAGAACTTAACCGACAAAAAATGCATCCTAGAGACACAAAATGTGAAAAAAAAGAAGAAAAAGTGAAGCGGAAAAGGATATCGTGAACATCTCGCGCTTTTCTTTACCATTTTAGCTTTTAACACCATCATCAGTTACCTACAAAACGCGTCGTTGGCAGAGCAGTACCATTGAAGTGTTTTCTCTCCCACCATGGTTCCGCCGGCATCCATGCTTTAATCCTTTGATGGCCATTATTCAAATATTCCACACACAAACAGAGTCTTAAGCGAGATGCACTGCATAGCACATTGCAAACCATACGAATCCTAAAGCAACAGTGTGCACTGTTCACAATTCACATTCACATCATTCTGTGTGTCATTCAAACGGCAAAGATCTGTGCTGCGACAAGAGAAGAGTCGGCACCTCTTTATGGCTTTGAGGATTTGGATGGGAGGAGGATTGTACCTCTATATATAAATAATATTGTGGAATTGGGTGCCTGCAGAATACGAGAGCTTCGGAATAAGTATAAAGGAAACCAGTCAGTTGACAGTTGTATCTTTCATCTTGACGTATGCTATTTTCTCACGTGGAATTTCCATTTGCAAGTCAAGTTACACAATGTAAATCCTTTGATTTATGTAGGTGAGTGAGACAGAGGACACACATCATGATTTGTAGTAATAACATTGGAGCTGAAGGTGAAGATTGAATCTGTGCATCTAGAGCTAGAAAGATAGAGAAAGAGAATTGAAAATGCAAATTCGATTTGTAAAGTTGCCTTTGAAATGGATAGATAGATAGAAAGGACAAGAAATATAATGATAAATACATATTTCAAGACTATTAGATCTTTTGTTTGTGCTTGTATATCATCTTTGCCATTTCAATTTCAGACACCTTAAGCTGGTTGAGTTTTGTTTTAAATTAATTGGATTGGAAGTCATTGTACATGCACAACTTGTCCTACCTATGTAACTTAGAACTTTGAATAGTAGTTCTTCTTGAAAATGTTGACAAAAGACCATTCGTTTTCAATAATTTTGAATCGAAAATAGCTGGCAATGTTGACACAATTTAACTAACCATTTTTTGAACACAGGTTTTACATTTTTGTCATAAATTTGATCTTTTAAGCACGCAAAAAAATCTTTAGGGCTAAAAAAAAACCTAAGAGCCACAAATTAGATTTTTAAAACCTATAATTTCTGAAGAAAACAAACTTTGAAAATTCATATTTTTTTTTAAATTTCATCCGTCACCGGAAGTTAAAATTGAAATATTACCCAATAAAGCTACAAAATCAAATGGTGTTCAACAAATTAAAATCTAAAAAGCTTATATTTCTGGTAAAATAAATTTTGAAATTATTTTTTTTGAAAATGTTGACTGTTAAAGTCTTCTTTTGAAGATTTGCCCGATATACATACACTCTCCGTCACCATTCTTTAAGAATTTTTACTTGCCAAAAAAGTTTACTTGCTCTGGGTAAGTACATTTTTTTCAAATAGATGAGGATCAAAAACTATAGGAGTATCTACAAATATTCAACGAAATTGCACGGTTTTTGTTTATAAACTGCACAAAAAAAAGATATAAAAAGTTGCGTCATTTGATTTTGGATTGCAAAATTTAACAGAATTGAATTTTTTAAACAAAAGTTGGAAATTTTTAAATGATGAAAAAAAAAATCTTTATTTTTCCACTATATGTATGTAAAAAAAACATTTTTATTTTTTTTTATTTTAAATAAAATTAAGGTTTGGAAAAAACGTACACCAGAATATGTTAATGAACTTTAACTGTCAGGCCAAGAAAAATCAAACTAACTGAAAATAAGTTACACAGTTTTTACCAATTATCCTGGAGATATCTTTTCAAAAATGTTGAACAAAAATGAAAAAAAAAACTATCCACAGACAAAGGAATGAGATGCCGATAAATGTTGTTAAATCTGGGGTTTGCTTCAAATTCAACTTTATCAGCTCCTAAAATTACGTAAAAAGTGAGGTTTTAACCAGTTTTACAATGGGTAAAATCACCCACTATTTAAAAATGTTAAAGAAACCAGTCCTAACTTCTAAGTCAAAGACATGAGAGACTGCTTATGAATTTTCCCAGTGATAATGTCGTTTTAAGTTACGAATAAAAGTTTAGTGGCTTTTCTAAGGAAAAAATAAATATTTATCTTAAAGGCCAGGATATTAATGCCTTAACCCCAGCTTCACAGTGCAAGTTTAAACTCCACTCTTAGTTTAAACTCCAGATCACCAGTATAAATGAATGCAGATCAAGGTTTAAACGGAACTGTGAAACTGGGGGTTAAAGTTTTGTTTTTGAGTTTAAAAAGAGAATAACTTATTTTGGTTAGACCTCACAGCCGTACGTACGTCACCCATAGTATGGCACTATCGATTCGAACTTTTGAACTACTACAATGATCAGAAATAGCTAACTAATTTCTTCTGAAGCGGGAATTTCCAAAGCTTATAATAATATTTTTTTGAAATATAACTTTGATTTTTAACAAGGCTCCGAACCTATCCAAACGTCCAGGCCAGGTAAAAGCTGGATTAAGACTTGCAAAAACTAAACTTTTGCCATAACCACCCTATTTCACTGGCTTAGACATAAATGAAAACGTTTGGGCCTGGCTAATACAAAAAGTTTTTTGAATTTAGTAGAAAATTTAAAGATGATGATGTCTTCATAGAAGATTTCAGTGACGGCTGGGTCGTGATTCGTCTCGATTATTTAAAGAAGCTGAATCATTCAATTATAAGCCCTCTAATAGAGCTTTTGGGGGACATACTGATCAATGCAATGCAAAAAAATAATGATCAATGACATATTAAATTAATGTTTGGAAACAAAAATCAAAAAAAAGATTTCTTAAGTCTCCCCAATTAAGTGACGCAACTATTTATGCCCTATTTTTGCAGTCTTATTAGATGTCCGGAGATTTCAACGGGTTTTATTGATAACCCATTTTAATGGTATGTCATGCAAAATATTTAATTAATCACAGGTAGTAAAATTTTCTGGGAAAATTATCTATCAAAAATATTGCCAAAAAAATCATATGGTTCATGGGCAAATATCTATATTTTTTATTATTTTTTTAGTGAAAAGAAGGTACATTTTGAGCAAAAAAGTAAGTATGTATGTATAAGAAAACCATAAGGATTAAAAATGCTAAAATGTTGGACATTAAGGTCCGATTTTTCGATAGTCAGTTAAACCTCAGATGACTTAGCGTCAATTTAGCAGGTCAACCCCGTATCTCGAAATCCAACAGCGCAATAAAATTTATAAATTAGCTTTAAATTAGTAACTCAGGACTTCATATTTTTTAATATGAATTTTCGGAAATGCCCTGCCAACTTTATACAAATCTGTTTTTGAATAAATAGCACAGAAAAGATAGATTTTTTTGTGGAACGAAATATAGGACGGCTGAATATTTTAGACCTGAAAGAGGGATATTAGAAAAGATTATGTCAAGTTTTTCGAGACGCCATCCCCCAGGGGAATTCCGACATTTTGGAAAACGTGAATTGTAAGGCCAAGCTTGTAGGCAATTAAATTATCTCTCATTCATCGGTACAATTTTTTTTCGGTGCGGGCTATGTTATTATTTGTTTTTTTTCACATTTTTGTCGTTCTCGAGCAAGCTTTCACTTTCACTTTCCGAATAAGACTTTCCAAATAACACTTTCCGAATAAGAATTTTATAACACTACATTTCCAACATGTAGTAGCCCGTAGCGTAATGGTTAGTGCATTCGACTGTCACGCTGGAGGTCTGGGATCGCTTCCCAGCCTCGTCCACCTAAAAACTAAAAAAGTTTTTTTTCAGGGCTACTGCCTCTTGCGAGGAATTGACAAATCCTCCAAGAGTATCACTTGTCACGAATAAGTGCTTCTCGTCTAGCCGCTCGGATTCGGCATAAAATTGTAGGTCCCTTTCCATTCCTGTCGAAAGGCGCACACAGGAATGGTTACGAGTTGTTAGTCACTAGGCCCTGGTTCTTCATGAGCCGTTGTGCCACCCGATTATTTTTTTTTTTTTCCAACATTTTGATATATTTTTCAAGATGATGCGATACTACTATCAAAAGTTACAGCCATTTTAGTTGCGCTGAAATGAAAACTCCGGAGTAAATAAAATACTAAATTGTTATTAAAATTAATACAAATACCAAAATGGCTGTAACTTTTGACTGCAGTAACGCACATCTTCAAAAATATTTCAAAATGTTGAAAGTTTAGTTTTTTAAAATTCTTATTTTTAAATTAATTCACGTAACTTTCCTTGGGAACGTCAAAAATGTGTTATTGCAAAAAAATTTAAAATAAAACGACATAACATAACATAACATAACATAAAAAATTAGTTTACCAATATTTCATTCCACGAAAAAGTCTGTTTTATTGTACTCTGTCGGCTAATTAATTATCTACTTGCGCGTCGGATGTTTTAAAATATATATTTTAACATTTTTATTTAAACTCTGTATTTTATTGAAAAAGATCCTTAACTGTTGAGTACATATTTTTGACTAACTAACTTGAAAATATCTTTCATGACTGATCTGATGGATACAGTCATGATTTGTATATATGATGTGATTGATATCCAATCACATTCAATGTCACATTCGAGATGACGATATTGCTTACTTTGTGAAAATTCATGTTCATCCGATAGGATGTTTAGTCTTTTGGCAAAAGTAATTTGATATTATTTTAAAAAACATTCTACAAGCTTATGGCTTGCTTTGATGATTAATGCAGCAAATGAGGATGTTAACTCGGTTCAATTGACTTAGCAGCTATTTCCCAAAAGCTCTAACATTGGACTGGGACGTCGCAATATCTTCAAAAGTATATGAAAATTTGCTAAACTTTGTGGTCTAAAATTTGTGTCATGAGAACAATTTACGTGAGTTTCTTGCGAAATGAGAAAAATGTCAAAAAGTAAAAAAACAAAAAAATAAAACGACATAAAGTTTTAATGAAAAATAAAAGATAACTTTATTTCCAACAAAATTGATTATTACAAATTTTCACTTCAAATCGAAAGTGTCGGAGATAGCGATCAATTCGCGGGATTTCCCCAGGGGGATGGCGTCCCGAAAAACTGGATATAAGCATTTCTAATAGCCCTCTTTCAGGAAGTTTCAGGTCCTATTGGTTTTTTGCTAATTTTCCTGTACTAAGATTATCGAATTTTCAAAACAAAATATTTTTTTAAATCAGAAAGAGAATTTTTGAAAATGTTGGTATGCAATATTGAAAGAATTTTTAATGGTATTTCAACCATTATTTTTGATTCTAGAAACAAGATTTTTACTCGTATTTTAGATAGATTTGAAGTCACTCCATACCAAGTTTCAAAAAAAAATCGAGGAAGTCTTTTTCAAAAAATTAACTTTTCAAACTTGTGCTCTAAGCACAAGTCGAAAATTTTTTTCCCGAAATTGGAGGTTTGTTTAATTATGTTAATTTGATTGACTTATTTGCATTACAGCCAGTCCCTTCAGAAAAGGTCTTAATAACTCTTAAATAATTAATTTAAAAATTAATAAATTTAAAAAAAATAACAACAAAATCTGGGACAGTAGGATTTAAGTCAGTCCAGCGTGACACGAAACCTTAAAATGCCACGAAGCTTACTAAATCATGTAAATTATTTTGCAATTTACCTACATACCTATTTCTTTTAAAGCATTTTCAATCAATCTGCTTACGTCAATCGAATTCACTTTTTTTTGCAATCTATTTCTCAGGCAAAATGTTCAAATACCAAATGCAGATAAATCAAAGAATAAAATCTCTGCAGTCGAAAGCATTTCAAAAATAATAATCTCCATCCAAAGACTGATCGTTCATAAATCAAACAAAAAAAAAAAACTAAAACATAACCTAAAACGAGATAGCATCTTCTCCCTTTACTGGATATATACGAGTATACCAATGTACCTACTCTTTAAACTGTCATCGATCAAAACAATGAATGTCATTATGCTTCGAACCAAACGAATGCATTTCGACGTTTGCACAAATTTATATCTCTTCTGCATCGAATTGCAGATATAATCCATATTCGAAGACCTAAACTGGTACAACAATCTGTATGTATATCATGTCGGCTGCATCATATGACCATACAAATCTTATAAGTATATGAGAATACAATACACCTCTGCGCAGATATAAACATATTGTGGAGAGCAATGTTAATGATAGTCGGCCTTAATGCGTTATGCAGCAATAAAATGCACTTAATATGCATTTGCATATGGATACATACATGTGTATAGCTAAACTGAACCGGTGCGATGCAACTGCCACCATCCTCGACTCGACTCCTGCCACTATAGTGCCATTCTCCACATTAAGGAGCGCTCACTCACATAACTCTAACCAAGCAACCCCGAGTTAAGAATAGTTAGTTGGGCTAAGACTCTATTCGTATATTATGCATATAGCTGCAGTTGGCTTTATCCCACTATAGAGTGACTACACATTGCTGCCGCCGCCGCCGACAATAAGATTAATATCTTTCTGATGTAAGATTCCTTTCCGCCACACACACAGTAAATGTGCTGTATATGTTGGTTCTTGCATCCAGCTTAAAGACCGAACGAAAGATGCCTTGAGGGCTGAAGCATGAGTCACTTAAACATCTATGCAGTCATCGTTTCACGTGCTTTGCATAGGCTCTTAGTTTTGTTTAAAAAAAAAATGAAGAAAATCTAAAAAAAAACGTTTATCGTTCCTTCCGTGATTCACTGTACATTTTGCGATTTGAATTTTAGCTTTAAGATGCCCATAATCATTTTCCGCTTCGAATTCCATCTTTTTCTCTGCATATTTTTCGCTTCGTCTTCCATAGATTTTTTTGTTTTATTTATTTTTTTTTCTTGATGTTAAGTGCATGCAGTGCAGCGTAGCTAAAGGATTCTTTCCGCTGTTTTTTTTTTTATTTTGTAGAGCAATTTATTTTATTTATTTTTTTTTGCTTCTACACAATTCGCGATGGTAGACAATGAGTTTGGCAAGATATTGCTTGAGTGAACATTCCATGTTAAAAAAATGTGAAGTAAATAAAAATTCAACAGTATTTTGAGTTGAATGTAAATGGATATATAGGTTTGTAGCCAGCGTTGTTATACGAATTCAACTAGAACTTAATAAATTTCACCTGAAATTTCACCTGAATTTTAATTAAAATTTAATGTTTTCCTTTTTTTTCGTTTATCATTTAGTTTTTGGAATCAAAGGAGAATGGGCATTTTGGTCTACCTATTGCCCACGAATGAGATATATATCGTTGGAAAGTCTAGCCCTAGTACATCATTTTTTTTGTATAGATACAAAGTTGTAAACCATGGGGCTTAGACAGTATATGGCAACAAAGACTGCAATTAGAACAAAAATTAATTGAAATAGTATTCCATTGAAATGACAGAATTGGTAACTTTCGATGAACTGAATAGACCCCAAAATAAAGCAACTTTTATACCAATGACTAATAATAGTGAACAATGTCATGGTTGGCGAACAATTCACTTAATAGTATGAACATTCTACTTTTCTTTATTTGATTTAGCGAAATTAATGAATGGGAATAAATGTCCGTCTAGTGCCCACAATTGAGGTATACAACATTGGAAAGCTTAGTTCAAGAGCATAATTTTTATATATGGACACAGAACTCTAAACCATGGGGTTAGGCAGTATATTACAAAATATAAAACAATTCGTCTATGTTAATTCGAATTTACAAAGTGTTTTCCTTATTTTTTTGGTCGGTTATTATAGCCAACTCCCAATGTTAATGACAAAATAAATACTCGTACGTTGGTACGCTCCATAGTACTCAATCATTTTCGTAGGTCTCGTTTCTGGGCACTAGGTAGACCAGGTCCCATATAGTTTTGCCCATTCTCCTTTATATTTTTATTTAGTTTCCTAGCTTGGGTTAAATATATGTACATAATTCAAATAAACGCTTTTGTGTCTAGTTTTACCTACAAACAAACTCCGTCCCTTCAACAAATAAAATAAGGTTCAACAATGGCTTAGGGTTAAATTTGAATTATGTCCCCTTTCACTCAGGGAAACCAGTTGCCGGAGATTTTTTTGACGTTTTCCTTTAATTGTACATTTCGCACAAGGAAACAAAAATTGCCGAAGATTTTTGTTTGTTTCCATGTAGAGTCTATTTTCTGAACGCACATTACGGAAAGTGTGAGAAGGAATGTGATAAAAATCTCCTCAAACGTTGACCGGGGAGATCTTTTTCATTACCCTTACTTCTTGCCCTTCTCGCCTACAAACTCCCAGTTGCCGGAAACTCAGTTTCCTTGTCTGAAAGCAGTCTATGTGATTAAAGTCAATGATCGTGTTTGAACCTCAATACATTTACTTACAACCTTATGGGTTTAAAGGCAAAAAGTCTGAAACAAGTTTGCAAAACTGACATACTATGTTTCCGCCGACCACCAAACCGAGTGGTAATCTTAATCCGAGTGGTTATCTTATTGAAATCTCGAAGAGTTAACACAAACATTTATTTCGTAAATTTTGTAGATTTGAAATAAAACTTTTCTTCCAATAGCCACTTCAAATAGTAAATTGGCTCTGGAAAGAAAAAAAACAAATAAAAATAAATACAAATTAATTAAAACTAAAAAAAAAAAACAGTAAGGCTCAGTTTCAGTGTTATGTAAAACTAGAGTTACTTTAATCTCGAAATAGATTTGTCTACGGTTAAGTCAAGAAGCTGTTTGTCAGTGGAGGCTGAATGCAGAAAGGCCATCGAAACTCGGAAGATGAAATATAATAAGCATCTGTTGGCTCAATCCAGAGTTAACTCCTTAAATTTGATGACTTAACTCGGGTTTAACTTTAATCTCGCACTGAAAAACTGGTTTAAAAAAAAATTAAACAAGACAAAAAATATAACAACACTGGTAACATCATTAAAATATCCTTTTTTTAATTTCGTTGTTGTTGTGGCTTTTGTAAGTTTTAAGAATGAAGAATAATTACTTTAAAATTGCAACTCAATCGGAAGCTAAAATTTAAATCAACTATTTCTCTTTCTACATTTCCCAGCTATTTGTTGTCTGAATTGTATGTTAATTTAAAGTTACCTCACCAAAATAAGTTAACTCAGGATTTAAATTAATTGAAAAATGTTTTTTAGAGGTTAACTCGGGTTCAACTCCAAAACTCAGATAGTCTTGTATTGAACAACTAAGGACTTAGTATAGACAAACACTCATTTCGAATGAAAAATTGTGAATTGTGAGAATAAAAATGTTCTAACCATATAACCCCATAAAAAAAATGGTAAACAAATTTGAAATTACATTCATAAAGGTTAAATTACAAAACAAAGGACTGCTCAAGTACCTTTTTAGAATTAATTGAGAATACTATGTCACTTTTAAACCCCGATTTTTTTAGATTGTGGAATTTATCATTTTAACTTACGATTTTTCAGTAACATTGGTAATAGACCCAGAGCACACAGCCTATTTTTGGGTATAAGAGGTAGAAAAAATTCCTGCTAATTTATGTCGAGGTTATGGGGCCTTTTAACCTATGCTGAATGGAAATTGCATTTTTTCAAAGCCCTGATATCAAGTGTAGGAACTTCAAAATTGTTTTTAATTAAAGAGATGAGCGCACTAGATATGAATATGAGACAACATCCACGCAACAACAC
The DNA here is from genome assembly GCA_949320155.1 of Melangyna quadrimaculata. Taxonomy (NCBI): domain Eukaryota; kingdom Metazoa; phylum Arthropoda; class Insecta; order Diptera; family Syrphidae; genus Melangyna; species Melangyna quadrimaculata. The sequence goes on along the minus strand of OX439483.1, from coordinate 57,513,194 downwards.
ATCCTCGCAACGACACTTCTTCGCAAAGCATCAAAACATCCTCGCAAGGACACATCTTCGAAATGACACATCTTCGCAAAGCAACATCCCCGCAACGACCATATCTGCGCAAGCCCATGACCGTGGTATTTCTTCGCTCGGCGCGGCGTTTGGGTTGGCATCAATCAGGATAAATGATGTTGTATAGCAATGGGTTAGGTGATTTGTGATTGGTCAAAGGACTTTGAAAGTAGAACGCGAGTGGAATAGCGAATATGAAAATAGGGGGCGATTTTATGTGATGGTAAATTACAAATATAGTCCAGGTACATATCCAAGAAGAATCTATAACAGATCATAATGGAAAGATGGAGTCGCAATAGGGGTGGTATTTATGAATGTGCGGGGCCCACTTATAAAAATGTCAACTTCGTTGTTCTTGGACCAATTTCGATGAAATTGAAATATGTTATAGCTGACACTGCCTTACAACATGATTTGTCCTGATTGTTGCCAACTCAAACGCCGAGCGAAGAAATACCACGGTCACTGTGGCTTGCGTAGATTAGTGACATTGAAGATTTTGTTTGCGAGAATGTTGCTTTGCGAAGATGTGTCGTTGCGGGGGATGTGTTGTTACAGGGATGCTGTTTTGCGAAGATGTTGCTTGTGAAAATGTTTTTGAAACTCTTCAAACTTCTCTCTTCCCTCCAAAAATCATATTTTTAAGTTCTTCTAAGCTGTAGTAGATCAATTTGAATTAAGACTTCATTAATTAATACATCCGATGAATTTGTTAAACTTATCTTACGAGCATTAACATCAATCTTGGTTGCAACAATTATTCAATATTAGGTGTGCTTTTTGGGCAAAAAGGCAAAAACTCTTAAAAATAAAATATAATAAAAATACTACGTATACGCCAGTGGCGTGGCGTCAATAATTTGAAATGGGAAGGCGTAACGAAAATGATTTATCTGCGAAAGTCAACAAAACTTACCTCTTTGTATCTTGAACAAAAAAAAAAAAACAAGCAGATACATTAAAATTAGTTAAAAAACAACTCTTCCGTTTGCAGTCTATTTTCACAAGACGCATAGAGTGGCCTTTCATTAAAACGATTATTAATAAAAGATACATAGTTTGCTTAATTCATTTGATTCCTCCAAGAGAAAATCTGTTAAGCAACAATCTATGCTTTAAAAAAAATTTAAAAACCAATCAAAAACCAAGACTAAAAACCTAGCTCTAAAGTATTTAGATATCTATCAAACAAAAAATAAAGAACAAAACCTTCAACTTCACAACTTACTAAATTAAAACTATTTCATTACAGATAATTTTAGGAACTCTTTTGATTATTGTTTAACAACACTCCAATGAAACTTTTATTCCAAATCTACCATTTTTTTTAATATTTAACTTGTTGTTCTAAAAAAGTCCCATAAAAAAGAATATTTTTTTTAGATCCAGGGTTAAAAAGTACCCTAAAATCATGTGTCATATTCTTACATTTAACCATACCAAATATTTCAGATTGATAAAGCATACCTTCTTCCCTTTGCCCCTCTTCAAATTTTTTTTTTTTTTTCCTACGACCTATAATTTAGAAAATAAAGCAAACTGTACCTAGACTTCTTTTCGACATCATTGACGGTTTAGCAGTTATACTCAGAGAAACAATAATTACGTAAATTGTTTGTTTTCTTAGAAGCTCTATTTTGTAAATTATTGGTCATAGGAAAAAAAGTTTTTTAATGTTTTTTTTTATATAAATTATGTGGTCTACAAAGTGTTCATAGACGTTTTTGTGATATCATTGACGGTTTAACAGTTATACTCAAAGAAAAACAACATTTTATTCATTTTTTTTTTGTTTTTAACAGCTATATTTTCTAAATTATAAGTCGTAGGAAAAAAAGGCATGTTAATCTTTTTTATAGCACATTTGTTGCTGTCTATAAAGTGTTCCTAGACTTTTTTTCGAAAGCATTGACGGTTTAACAGTTATATTTAAAAAAAAACAGTGTTTTCGTCATTTTATGTTATTTTAAAATAGCTATACCTCCTTAATTATTGGTCGTAGGAAAAAAAAGTTGGCATTCTAGCGTTTTCGGAATTTTGTTCAGGGAAATGTCTATTTTGACTTGGCTATTATTCGATAGCTTATGTTTGTGTGTTTGTGCGAATTTTATGATTCAAATTGGTAGGGTTGCATAGTTTATGTTTATTTGATAGTATTTTTCGTGCAATTTTTAAAAGAGAAGACGGTAGGAATCGTGTTATATGGACGCCACGCCACTGGTATACGCCATAGTGTCCAAACAATTAAATAATTGCAAGAGTGCATTTTTATTATTGTTTTATATAGAATTTGTATTAGAAAACCTAACAATTCTGGTTTTCAGCAAAAAATAAACCTACCTGATGATGCAGCTACTCAACAATAAATACCAACAAGGATCGTTCACTAGTAAATAAAATAAGAACAATTCAGTTTTTTTTATTCTATTTGATTATCTACTACACTTCTAGCAAATCTACTTAATTTTTTCGGGCAATCCGCTTTCAATTTCGTGTTCAAAATTATCATACCTTGTTCTAAGTATTCATATGATTCTTCTTTACTGCCGAATACACTAGTTTTACGCAAATCCCATAGATGCAAAATTACATACAGCCTTTTTTAAGGGTCTTACCATAACACTATTTAACTTTTATAACCACTTAACATTTACACGCGTATTCATAAAAAAATAGTTATTTTAGCTCCAGTATTTAGGAAAACTACACCATGGAAAAATAATTTTCTGGGCTCAAACTAAAGGCAATTGCTTACTGCTCCATTTGGGTCCGTAATATACTTATTCCATGGTGTAGTTTTCCTAAACACGGGAGCTAAAATAACTACTTTTTCTTTATGAATAAGAGTGTTAGTGTCTGTCGAATTACACTTTCTTCAGAAATTCAACTTGAACAGGCCTAAATCAGGTCAAGCAAACAAAATTTAAGATGTCCTAGAGACGTTAGTGTGAAAATAAAATTAGGCTTTGGCAGTTTTAACTTTAGTTAAGTGGTTTTAATATAAAGTGAGTTTATAATGTTTTAAAATTACAAAAACGTCATTTCTGTCTAGTGTCACATCTAGTCACAGACACGTTTACGATTCTTCATGCAGCATAATAATTCATTTACGCCTAGTCTTCTGCACACAAAGCGCCTCGTCATAGACAAACCACACAAAATTTACACTCATTTCATGCACACATTTTTGCTATTTATCTGACACTTAACCGCAAAAAGTTTCAATAAATTTGTTAATGTACGCCTAACAACAACAAAAAAAATGCTGTACGCCCGACGATTAGCAGCTTATGTTCTATAGGACGAATAGGTGAGTGGAGCTTACGCCCCATTGGCGTAAAACTAAACTGGCGCGACACAACAGATGAACACAATCGTAGACATGTCGAAAAGGCCTAGGTGTCAAGTTAACTTCACCATAGTTTTGATGCTCTTTTATTTTTAAAGAACCTGGTGTTACTCCTTATTTGTGTTGATGTCAGAAACCAAGCCTGTTTTATTTGCAGCAAAACTATCTCAGCATGTACGTTGATTATTCACTAAAAACTTGTGGAATCGAAACTAAAGGAAAACTAATCCAAAAACCAACCACAGAAACACACAAAAACCTGTGTTCCTTCCTTTTTATTTTTACTTCTTTTTATTTCAACGAGGTTTTTTCTAAAAATGTATTGCTTTGCTACAAGCAATGCATCAAGCAGAACGCGGTTTATCTGTAAGGAGCACATACACTACCATCCGAAGTTAGGTTGAGCAAACTTGAGTTTGTTTTTTTTGTTTGCTCCTTCTCCTCCCCCAGTCCTTTTATCCTCATCAATGTTACGGAAGAATGCCCAATAGAAATTAAATTGGATAGTCACGAATTGAAATGCGACTTATTTTTTTTTGTGATTTTGTTTTTATTTTGAAGTTCAAGCGTTGAGGAATTATACCCTGTAGCCATTAATTTTATTTTCATTCAAAGGATTTTTGTCAACCATTCATTCCCGTTTATATATGTACGTACATATATTTGTTGTGTTTTTGTTTGGATGAAAGCGTGTGCCAATATTGTGGATATACCTGTAGTAAAAGGACCAAAATATAGGGTTGCTAAATAAAGGGACCAGGAATAAAGCCATTTTAGAAATTGCGCACAAGTTCTGTTTTAAAAGGGATTTTGTACGAGAAATCATTGTCATAAGGGGAGGAAACTTTGAATGTGTTGCGGTGTGTTTTTTGAAATACGATAGGTATGTTGTATAAGGAAGGTTGTTTGTATACTCTTATTCTGATGTCCAAGGCAGAAAGTTAAAATGTTTAAAATATCATTAGCCTGGAGCAAATATATAAGTCATATGATATTACGGTATTATATGCTGTGTGCTTAAGATCCTGTGAGTATTAGCTGCGGGGTTAAATAAATTCAACAGTAGGAAAGCTAACGTTATTGTTTATATTTCTTAGAAGTTTTTTTTTGGGTATTTTAGGGTTGTAGTTTCTGGAATTAAATTGTTTTTGATAAAAGGAATTAAGGAGTGAGAAAACATATAAATTATTAACCTATATGAAGATGTGAGGAGCTTTTACCCCAACGAAATAATTTTAAAAGGAATACAGGCCAACTGACTCAGTTAGTATTGTAAATTGTCATATTCGGAAAGAATAACAACTGTAATTAATTTAGGTTTAAAATTAAGACCTTTATGAAAAATTAATAAGATGTGTGCAATTTTTGTGTAAAAACCTGGACAAATTTTAAATTCCGAAAACTTTGTGTGGCAGTCAGTACTAGATGAGCAGAAACAAATGCTCGTATTTTTCCTCTACGGAATAACATAAAAATGCTATGTTCCAAATATGAAGTCGAAATAGTCAAAAGTCGTGGCAAATATATAAAATCCGATGTTTTAGTTTTATTGCTTTGTTTTTTAATTTCGAATACAAATACTTACGAAGCTTCTAAAACAGCAAACAAAAGGGGTCAAGGGTTTTTATTCTTGAATATGTTCGTGTCAAACATAAGATTTCCTAAAAACACGGACAATGATCATGCTGGTCAATTTTGTTTTGATATTATGGTATATAACTTGAAAACTAAGACGAAATTAAGAATTAAAATTAAGAAACTTTTTGTTGAAAATTAGATTTTCTATCAAAATGGATGGTTTGAAAAATTTTATAAAAACCTTTTAGCTGGGAAATTAAACAAAATTTGATCTAAGAAATCAAATGATTTCAATTTTTTTTTTACTTAACTGCTTTTTTACTTAAATGTTGTTGAGGATAAAATGACCCTACGAACTAACTCCCAAGAGAATTAACTTCCACTGTCCAAAATGAACTAACTGCCACCGAGTTTTTAAGTCGGACTTTGTTCACAAATTTGGGAGTTAGTTCAGTTGGGACTAGTTCATTGCGTACTTAGTCCGAATGAGTTTAGTCCTAATTTAAAAAATTGACACAATTTTTTAAAAAAGGCTTTGAATACATTTTCATTTTGAAATTTTTTTAAAAATAACTACTTTTTCTTTATGAATAAAATGCTTTGAATACATTTTCATTTTGAAAAATTTTGTTTTTAAGGACAGCCCCCTGAACATTAGGGCCAATAAAATACTGTGTCGATACCAACAATAAAATTTCATGAATTAATTTTTGTCTGCTTACATATACAGCCCTATTCTGCTGTTAACGGGGGGGAATTTTGCTTGAATTTTCATTTGTTACTATTCTGCTTGAAAAGCGGCAAGTGAATGTGGATTTACGTCGGCAATGTCGGTAATGGATGTGGTATTCTCTTATTTACGTGAAGGGACTCTTTCTATACAATTCACATCCGCATATAAAATGTTGCGGGTTTTCAATTGTTGGTTGTGTATCTGCTTAGTGCTTGGGAAATTGTGAGTAGAAACCAATTTTTTGTTTAATTTAGAATATTTGTTTCGAATTGGTGAATCGGATCTATGGTTCACGGGAATAGCAGAATAAGGCTGATATTAAATTTTCTATCTTTCTTGAAATGTTCAGAACAGTGTGTTCAGAACAGTGTGTTCAGAACAGTGTGTTCAGAACAGTGTGTTCAGAACAGTGTCCTTAATCAACTGTGAGAAGTCCCAAGCATCCGTATTGGCGTACGACCACAATCTTGAAAAAATGCAGCCATCTTGCAATCTTTGTTATGTGGCTTTATCTCTGGAACTTGTTGCCCTAGAAAGATCATTCAAGTGACAAATAAACGGGCTTAGATAGCCGAAATCAGGAAAGTGAATACAAGTTTGGTACAGGTATTGCATGGCTACTGTTTAATTGCAGTGCATTCAAAACAGTTTAGCCTTAAAACACCTGTTACTAATTTTGTGTATGCGTCGCTGATTTTAAAGTTGAAGCCTGGCCAATTTACGCTTGAATGGTCTTTCTAAGACAGTTATATACCCCAGATATAGCCAAAAACTGAAAAATACAGATTATGATACTTTTTTTTTAAATGCTGGTCTAACCCCAGCAGGGATTTTTTGGTGGCTTACACATATGATTGTTGGTACTGTTCTGAAGATGTCCACAAAATTTCACCTTTACAGTAAATATTTAGGGGACATGGGTAAGTTTTTCGAATTTGCACTGCAATTTAGTCTGTTAAGTTCATTTAATTTAAAACAGTAGCCTGTACCTTATTTGTATTTACTTCCCTGGTTTCGGCTATCTAATCCCGTCAATTTGTCACTTGAATGGTCTTTCTAGGGCAACAACTTCCAGAGATAAAGGTACAAACAAAGAGTGCAAGATGGCTGCATTTTTTCAAGATTGTAGTCGTACGCGAACGCGGATTGCTTGGGACTTTTCACAATTAATTTAGGGGCCAGTTATAGCTATCATTGAAAACCATCATGTTAGCTGTTGATTTTGAGACCCTTCGAAAGTTTAATCATTGAATATTTTAATGCAGAAATACAGCTTACGACTTCAACATTATTTCTCCTCAAAAAAAAAATTCATTTTGACCCATATCTTCCCCATAACGTAACTTTTAATTTTTTCAATGATCATTGGTAAGGTAGTTCATCATTGAAAAAATAAAAGTCATTTTATGAGAAAAGTTGTGCCAAATTGAATTTTGTTTTACCTAGAAATAATTTTTAAGTCAATAAGCTTTACTTTGGCATCAAAATAATAATTTATTTTCGCTTCAAAATCTCTCAAAATTGACAATTAATATTTTCAATGATGGTTTTCAATGAAAGCTATAACTGCCTCCTAAGGACACTGTTCTGAACATTTCCACTAAAAAATATACCTGTACAAAATTTTGTCCGGGTCAATGTCTAATTTGACTGGACTATTATTGATTCTAAAACATCCTGAAAAGCAAATTTTAAAATTTTGAAATTATGATTTTTGCAAGGAAAAGTCATTTTGTACCACATTGCACCGCGCGCCGTTTAGGCTCAAGCTCGATGTACAGTAGACGCACAAACGCAAGAACGATGATGCACAGACTAAAAGGTGTCATCACGAAAACAACTTTTTGGACTTCTCTCTCCACCATCATATAATAATGTTATATTCAGTTACAACCTCAAATTTTGTTAATTCCCTTAATTCTGTTGGTTAGTGTGGTAGCATTTTTGAATGAGCTACCTTTGTTATTCAAAACAATGTTTACCTTCCTCCTGTCCAATTAATGTATCATTCATTACATTTAATTATTCAGCTTTAGAAATAATTATTCACTATGAAGCACGTAATGAGCGCATTTCCCAAGAGTATTTATTATTTTTTTTTTTTTTAATTCTAAGATACATTAACTGACTTATTACATAGAACAAAAATCAGTTATAATTCTTGTTGTACAACAAACAGAAAATTAACGAAGGGAATTTTAATCTTTTGGGATTATAAAAAAGGATACAAATGAAAATCTTAAATTATTATTTACCATTAAATCCTAATGGAATCAAGTCTTTTTTTTAATTTTCTTATCTGTACTTACAAATTTAGTTATAAATCGACTTTGTACGTGATTCTGTTATAAAGCAAATAAAAAAAAGGAAATATTTAATTTGCTGCATTAAAATAAATTTAATTTAGCATCATAATATCATAAGAATTATTGCAATAATTATTTTCGAGAGGTAGGTTATGTTCTTATGGTATGCCATATCCTTATAGCATAAACTGAGTAAGAAATTGAATAAATGAAAAAACAACAAGAATTTCGTTCCTAAAAAAGAATTATATTAGGGAAACCAATGATGCGTGCGTCATCAATAATTTAAAGTAAAAAAAAAATGTATTGCTCTAAAAGGACATATTACATTTTCAGCAAAAAAAAAAACATGAATCCCTGTCCTACCCTTTTTTGTTTTTTTTTATCGTTTTTCCCTGCAGACAGAAATAATCACCGCCAAAAGTCAAACAAAAGAGAGAAATTTATACCCACGGGGAAAGTTAATGCTTTTTCAAACAAACAACTCCAACTTAGGGCAGACTGCACTGAAAAGAAAGTAATAATAATTTTAATTCTATAATCTGTCAGTTTCAAAAATGTGAAAGCTGCCACTTTAATAGCTCTAAGATTCGTAAAGTTCATTATTTCTCAGTTTATTGATTTAGCCAGTTCAGGTTTCTGAGATGACAGAAATCTGAACATCAGGAGAAGGAGATTTTATAGGGCCTCCGCAATCTCGGTTGCCTGACCACAAACAGGATTTCTCTACAAAAAATCACAGTTTGCTGTCAAAATACTGAGGAAACAAAATTTTGGATTCTCTTGCTTAGCTTTTGATGGAGCAAAATTTCCGATATCTCGTTTTCCTGAACACGGCAAAATCCTCAAGTTTTGCTGTCAAAAAGCTAAGACTACTTGACAGAGGAAAATATTTTAGATCTTAGAAACGTCAAGTGATCTAGTCACTTCAGAAAAATGGGATTACTCAATTGGTACGTTCAGATGACTAAGGGGGCTTACAAGTAAGGCAAGTTTCTAGTTCTAAATTCACCACTGAAAAATGAAATCCTGGAAATGGAAAATGAAAATTCAGAGGCTTAAAATGGGAGATAAGATCCTTGAACCCAATACGCCGGCCACCCAAGGTACTGTTTATTACAAATAAACTGAAAGCACACCAACTAACTTCATAGGCGCCTGCCTGGCGACTGAGCATACCCTAAACGGAGCGACGGAGTCGCGTGAGCGGGATAGAAAAGGGAGTTAAAATCCTTGAACCCGCGAAGCGGGCCACCCAATGTACTCTTTATTGCAAATAAACTGAAAGCACTCCAACTGACAACATACACAAACGAAAAACCTAGTATAAAGTAATTTATATAAGTCCTTTATGTTTTTTAATGGGAGATTTTAGTTTTTGAGATTTTAGTTTGCGGTTTTTGTATTGCGAGATTATAAAAAGCGGGTTTTTGTAATTGCGAGATTACGAAGAGCGGGTTTTTGTAAGTGCGAGATTTCGTATTGCGAGATTTCGTGTGCGAGATTTTAGTTTGCGAGATTTCGTAGCCAACCCGAAATATATGGGTTGGCTACGAAATCTCGCAAACTTAAATCTCGCACATGAAATCTCGCAATACAAAATCTCGCAATTACAGAAACCCGCTCTTCATAATCTTGCAATATCAAAAACCCGCTTTTTATAATCTCGCAATTACAAAAACCCGCAAACTAAAATCTCAAAAACTAAAATCTCCTATTAACAAACATATAGAACTTTTATAAATTGCGTTATACTAGGTTTTTCATTTGTATATGTTTTCAGTTGGTGTGCTTTCAGTGTATTTGCAATAAACAGTACTTTGGGTGGCCCGCTTCGCGGGTTCAAGGATTTTAACTCCCTTTCGGGTCCTCTGTCCCGCTCACGCGACTCCGTCGCTCCGCTAAGGGTATGCTCAGTCGCCAGGCAGGCGCCTATGTTGTTAGTTGGTGTGCTTTCAGTTTATTTGTAATAAACAGTACCTTGGGTGGCCGGTGGCGGCGGCGGCGGCGTATCGGGTTTAAGGGCTTTATCTCCCTTCCATGGGCCCCTGATTTTTCATTTTCCATTTTCAGGATCTTATTTTTCACTGCGGAATTTTCCAACGTGATGTGTTAATGCGAGATTTTAGTTGAAATTTGCGAGAATTTTTGTCGTGATATGTAAATGCGAGATTGTTAAAAGCGAGATTTTGTTTTTGTGAGTTCATGAAAAGCGAGTTTATTAGTTTGCGAGATTTCGTATTTCGAGATTTATACAAAAATGCGAGATTTCGTTATTCGAGATTTTAGTTTGCGAGATATCGTAGTGCTCCCGAAATATATATGTAAATCCAGTGTCGATTGTATAGCTTTTTGGGAAATTCTGCAACTGTGCTTTAGAAAATTATCTTATTTTTGTCAAAACGGGTTTAAATATTTACATTGATAGTATTCATGCAACCAGATAAGTTTCCGATTTGCAGCAAATTCTAACTTTCCGCAAGATAATTACATGAACACCCCATTAAAAATACTTGCGTAAACGTGGGAAATCACCAAATTAAACTTCACATTCGATTTATCGCAGTATATCAAGTTACTTTCTACGCATTCCACTTCAAATTTGTGGAAGAAAATTGTATGTTTTGCTAAATATTTTTCCAATACAAATTTTGACACCTCATTTCTACGGATATAACATTATATAGTTTACAAGCATTCTATGGGTTTTCCGCGTTTGCATGAATACCCCTATTTATAAAATGGGTGTGGGTTTTATTTATAAAATCATACATTATAATATTAACACATTTATTCGTGTTTTACGACATTTTTTCAAATCTTACAAATTTATCTGAGGAAAAAAGTATTACCGTTACTGTTTAATTTATCCATAGAAATTTTCTCTCTGTGTTAGCAAAGCTCCATCGCGGATTGTGGGATAGGAAAATAATAACGACATTGAAAAAAGTTTTTGTTTAAGTGGATTTTCGTCAGGATATTTTGAGGATTATATTTTTTGTGTGTGTTTTCAAGGGATAATAATAATTTGGTACGAATATGTATTCACTTTTATTTACTTTGTTTGCAGGGATTTTACTAAACAGAATGCGGTGTCGGAAAAAAAAGAGTCGAAGAGATGGGTTCTTTTGTATTTGATTCAAATCAAAGCTTGGATTTAATCAAAGGATTTTTATTTTATTTGCTTCATTTTAACTGTTGATTATTATATTAAAAAATAATTTATGAAAAGATTTTTGTTTGTAAATTAGCAAAGTTGAATTGAGCATTTAAAAAAAAATTAAATATGGAGTTATTAAATTTCTTTAAAGTGAATATTAAGCATTTTAAAAACGAAACACAAAATATAGTGCTCTAAGACACTTGTTAAAATCTATTGAAATTTAACAGTTTCTTTTTCTTAATGGAAAACAAAAATGTGATCTATTAAAACTCTTTTTAGAGTGAAACTACTGCATCGCAGGAACAGACTGACCTTCGCACAGTAGGGAAAAATTGGTAATTTTATGATTTTAATTCCAAAAGTCTTGTAACAAAAACTTGAATATACTTTTGCTATGGTTTTTAGTATACAAAATTAGTATGCTCTGCCTGGACACATTTTTGAGATATGTGGTTTTTTTTTTAAATAAAATGAAAGAAAACAACGTAACGTAATTTTTGTCAACAAAATTTTGTAACGAAATCTAAAATTTCTAATTTGTCTCTTCAACATTCAGTTTAAATATTTCCAATCTTCTTCTTCATTTAACCGGCGATTGTCATGATCTCGAGGGGGACCACAACTCTCTCACTCAACTGCTTCACCTAGGGTTCCGCTTGTGGGCTCGCCGGGTTGACCTCAGAAAACGTCGATAGGTTTTGGATTGTTCCATGCCTTAGGCCAACTAAATGCAGGTGCCGTTGCATTGGTTTCATCCAGGAGTTTTTGCGCCTGCCTTTCTTCCACGATAGTGTTGGAACGTCTTGTGCTATTGCCTTTTGAACTGGGTTCTCATGGCATCTTCTTTGTACATGACAGTACCAGCTAAGTTGGCCATGCTGTATTTTGTCGAAGATGGTATTTTTGACGTGTAGGCTTCCTCGGATTCTCTTGCTTCTTATTCGATCACGCTTTGTCACTTCTGCTGTCATGCGAAGCATCTTCATTTCAGCTGCCGTCTATTTAATCTTATACTTCTTGTACATTGTAGTAGCCCGTAGCGTAATGGTTAGTGCGTTCAACTGTCACGCTGGAGGTGTAGGTTCGCTTCCAATCCTCGTCCATCTAAAAACTAAAAAGTTTTTTTCAGGGATACTGCCTCTTGCGAGGAATTGACAAATCCTCCAAGAGTATCACTTGTCACGAATAAGTGCTTCTCGTCTAGCCGTTCGGATTCGGCATAAAATTGTAGGTCCCTTCCATTCCTGTCGAAGGGCGCACACAGGAATGACTGCGAGTTGTTAGTGACTAGGCCCTGGTTCTTCATGAGCCGTTGTGCCACCCTATTTATTTATTTTTTTTTCTTGTACATTGTCCGACTCTGTGAACCGTATGTAAGCGCTGGACGAACAACTGCAGTGTAAAGTTTCCTATCTGCTTAGGGGGCATTTTTGGATCACAGAAGATGGCAAAGTTTACCCGCCACTTCATCCACCCTACGCTTACGCGATGTTTAATGTCATCACAAGATCCTTCGTTATTGATCATTGATCCAATATATTTAAACTTTTTGCACTTGGGAAGCACTGTTCCATTCAAATAGATGTCCGGAATAGGCCTGTTATTGATCAGAAAATGGACAGCATAGATATTCGGCCTTTTTCGCGCTAATAAAAAAAAAAGTATGGAAAAAAAGAATTATGGAAAAGAAAGAATATTTCCCTATAGTAAAAAACTGATTTTTTTTATAAAAATCGTAGCAACCATTTTTGAGAAAAATAATAATATCCTTAACAGCTTAAAAATGGTAGTTATTTTGGCAGACGGCAGGGTTGCCATGTCCTTATTCTTAAAATAACAATATTTTAAAACTTGATGATGAAATTAAGAATTTATCTATCTATCAATCTATAAAAAGGAAAGGAATCGGGGAGAAACCACCTGAAATAATTTTTTTTTCCTTAAATAAATTCTTTGTAAAAACCATTTTTTATAAAAAAAAAATGAATTTATTAATTTAACTGATAAAAATCCGTACCGAAAAAGATATGTTCGAAATATTCATCAGTAAAATTGATATAGGTACATACATTATGGTGTCCGTTATTTCCCAAACTCATTATTTTGGATAACACACCCAGTCAATCTAAAGTTTATGCAGAATGAAAAAATTATTGATCAAAAAAAATTTTTCCGAGGTCATTACCCCTTCCTCTAAGGTCATACTTTTCCCATACAAATTTGTATGGGAACTTTACACTTTTCACATTTTTTTTTCTGTGGAACTATAACAGTTGTTCTAAATTTTTTTGGGAATTCTGATTGATTTATCGGTTTTTTTAAAATCTGCATTTAAAAATGTATTAAAAAGATTTAAATTATAATTTATTTTGATTTTTTAAGTTAAAAAATACTTTAATATTATATATTTTTCTCTTATTTTGCTCTCTCGATCCCCAGCAGTTTTTGTTGTTTTTTTTTATTGATTATTATAAAGTAATAAGTTTTTTTAAAAAAATTTATTAAAAAAGGTAATGAAAACAAATTAGAAATAATTTATTTCGATTTTTCAAAATATTAAATATTTTAATTTTTGCATGTATTTTTTTTTTCTTATCAACAAAAGTTTCTTAAATGTTTTTTTTTTACCAATATATTGTTTAAGAACCACATTCAAAAATTAATAAAAAAAAAACTTTATTTGATAAGAAAAAAAAAATGAATACATACAAAATTAATAAATATTTAATATTTTGAAAAATCGAAATAAATTATTTCTAATTTGTTTTCATTATTTGTTTTAATGCAATTTATTTTAAAACTTATTAGTAAACAATAATCAATACAAAACACAACAAAAACAGCCGAGATCGAGAGAGAAAAATAAGAGAAAAACATATAATATTAAAGTATTTATTAACTTCAAAAATAGAAATAAATTATAAATTGAATTTTTAAATGCAATTTTTTAATGGACCGATAAACCGATAATTTGTATGGAAAAAGTATGACCTTAGAGACACGGGTTAATGACCTCGGAAAAAATTTGTTTGGTCAATAATTTTTTTCTTTCGGCATAAACTTTCGATTGACGGGGTGTGCTTTTCAAAAAAATGAGTTTGGGAAATAACGGACACTCTAATATACATATATGTATGTATATCAATTTTACTGATGAATATTTCGTACATATCTTTTTCGGTACGGTATTTTTATCAGTAAAATTAATAAATTCACTTTTTTTATAAAAATCGTTTTTTTGCAAAGAATTTATTTATGGAAAGAAAATTATTTCAGGTGATTTCTCCCCGATTCCTTTCCTTTTTATAGATTGATAGATAAATTCTTTATTTCATCATCAAGTTTTAAAATATTGTTATCTTAAGAATAAGGACATGGCAACCCTTTCTTAACTTAAGTTCAGATAGAAAAAGTTCTGCCAGCTCAAAATATTTGTATACTTTTTTGTTACCGACAGTTTGTATGAAAACGTCAAAATATCTAAGCCAACGAATGAAAATATTTTTTATAAACAAAAAAAAGTTGATTTTGTAAATTAATTTTTTTCTGATTTGTGACTTAAAATTGTGTTTTTCACATTTTTACTTACGATATACGTAGTATAGGGCAAGTTTAGGATTCGTGCAAAAAAATTCGAGGTAATAATTTTCCCTAACATTACGATGATAAAGACCGCGAAAAAAGTGGGTCTCGCAATTCTGTCTGTCTGTCTGTCCGTCTGTCCGTCTGTCAGTACCTCGACCTGCAGCCTAAACGGCTGAAGCAATTTTCTTCAAACTTTGGACTTAAGGTTCGTACGTCATTCTCTAGAGGGGGGGGGGGGGGAAATTGAAATTTTTTTTTAGCTCAAAAAATAACGGTACCTGTCATATAACCAATAAACAAGAATTGATTTATTTCAAAAACGGCTCTAACGATTTTCAAAACAAAATTACGAGGTATTAAAATTACTAAAATAAATATTTTGGTAGAAAAAAATAAATTTTATAACGGTTATTAACGGTACCTGCCATACAACCGATTTTTTGGGTTTGAAATTTCTCGTTAACTACTACACCGATTTCAATACAAGAGGTCGCTTACAATTTTAACAATTTTGAATAAAAATTTTCGAGAAAAGAAATTTTTTTCAATATCTTTAAAACGGGCTAATTAATTTTTTTTTAATTTTGTGAAAAATTGTATTTTATTAATTACTAAAAATTGGGATACCAAATTTTATTTTAAAAAATGTCCAAGAGTTTTTATATATAAAAAATTAATTAAAAAAAAAACCGCTCTAACGATTTTTGATTTTTTTTTGTATAAATTCATATTTATTAAACAAATCAGATGTCATACTTTTTTTTGAGCTTTATCTGTTTTAGCTATTAAAATAACTAATTTATAATAATTCATAGTAATCATTTATATTTTAAATTGTTTTTAAAACTTTTTTTTTTAATGATATATTGATAAGCTACGTTAAAGTTGTTAGCTACGAGAGCAAGTTTTGTGCGATGTCGTGCCCATTTTGTTGTTACATTACCGATCGGAATAATGTTTTATACGAGATTTCTTTTTATTTTAATGTAGTTTGTTTTTATTTCGCATTCGAGGTTAGTGATGGTGATTTCTGAGTTTCGTGATAGTGCTGGTCATTTTTGCTTCGATGACTTTGCTAAGTTCGGATGTCGTTTTTTTTGACAAATTTATCTGAACGTGCAAAAAAAACACGACTATTAAATATAAAAAATAAAATAAAAGAATCCGACTAAGTAATTATTTCAGTAACCAGCTGATTTTCATCAACTTCGATTTTTTCTTGTTTTTACTAAGAAATTGTTTTCTTTATTTTGTAATAATTGCATCTTGAAAAGTAAAATCACTAAAAGCATCAAAATTTCCGTGTTTGACTATCTATCTGTGTGTGTGCTTTTTCTGTAGACAGAGTAACCTATCGTTCCGTCTTGTTTTTTGATAAGTCTTACATCCAAAAATGGTAAAGCATTGTCTTTATCAATTTCCATTGTAAACTGGATTTTGTGTGTATTGAGTTTAAATGGTTCAAGAATGTTTCTACTTCGTTTTTATTGAGGATACAAAATGTATCATCGACATATCTCTTCCAAATAATCGGTTTCACTGCAGATGTATTAATGGCTAGTTCTTCAAAATGTTGCATCCAAATGTCCGCAATAGCCGGAGCAACTGGTGAGCCGATGGTTAATCCATCAATTTGCAAATAGAACTTCTGATTGTATAGGAAATATCCGGAAGTAAGACACAAATCAAGTAATTCCAATATTTTAGCGTCGTCTTCAGAAGTAGACATTTTAGTTTTTATAATTTGTAAACATTCTATTATCGGTACATTAGTAAATAATTATGTAACATCAAAGCTTACCATCACCTCATCAACATTTAATGGTATATCTTTAATCATCGATATAAAATGTTGAGAATTTTTAACAGAAGACGCACAGTCATTTATTAAAGGCTTGGGTCGAGTAGCTAACTCTTTGTCTAAAAGATATGTCGGTGAGTCGATTTGACTAACCATTGGTCTCAATGGAATATTCTCCTTATGTACCTTTGGAAGGCCATATAGCTTTGGTGGTTGTGGACACGATGGTATAATTTTCACTTTATTAATTGCCGATTTGTATTCTGTTGTTTTTTGCCTAACTTTTCTTAAAATCCTTGCAGTTGGGTCATAATTAACTTCTTTATAAGTTGCACTATCTCCAAGTAGGCTAAGAATCTTAGAATTATAATCTTCAACATCGAGCACGACTTACAATTACCTTTATCTGCCGGAAGTACAATTAACTCCTTATCTACACTCAACTTCTTTAAAGAATTTCTTTCTTTAAGTGTAATGTTTGGTTTTATTTGTTTTGACTTTATAATAAGAACTGAAACATCCTGTCTGATGGTTTCGGATGTTATCCTATCAAATTTATGTTTGCGTATACACTCTTCAACACTTCCTATTATTGCTTCAGTTGGAATATTTAAAGGTGTGGGAGCAAAGTTCATACCTTTTGATAGAACCGAGATCGTACTTTCATCAAGCTCTTTGCTAGAAAGATTTTTTACAACTTGAACCGAGCACTGCACATTGTTATTTTATTTTCTCATAAGTTTTTCATGCTTATTTGTGTGCAGAATCCTA
The DNA here is from genome assembly GCA_949320155.1 of Melangyna quadrimaculata. Classification (NCBI taxonomy): domain Eukaryota; kingdom Metazoa; phylum Arthropoda; class Insecta; order Diptera; family Syrphidae; genus Melangyna; species Melangyna quadrimaculata. The sequence continues at coordinate 57,495,845 of OX439483.1, read as the reverse complement.
CAACTTTCCGCTATTTTCTCGCTCTGGTTGTACATAAGCGAATCACAAAAATCAAAATCATCTGCACTCAGGCTCTTGGATAGTAACAGATGACATTTATACATTTCACTGTTCACTTTATCAATTTCACAATAATTATTTTATATAACCTTTTTAAATAAGATTTCACTGGTTCTTGTGATGATTTTATCAGTACCTTTTATATGTAAATTTTTCCTTTTTTCAACACATGTGGGTATAATTTTCTCCGCGCGATACCTCTTTAAAAACACTATTGAATTTAACAGACGCGCGCGTTTGGTATGAAGCTTTTCAAACCATCTTAATTGTTTGTGAGTTGCCTCTCCGTAAAGGCTTACAATTTTAGATTTTAAACTATTATATTCGCGATTGTTATACATTTTTATTTAATATTTATTTAACGGACTTACCGCGCACGAATTAAATTATTCAAAATAATTGAATTACTTCACCTGACGTTTCGACAAAGTTCCATTTGTCGTGGTCACGGGTCAACTGATGGCTTATGGGTGGTAATTGCTTCTTCTTTTGTTTTAACATTCTCCTTCGAAAATTGTACCGGTGTGTTGATTGTTGTGTCAGTTGCATTTGAGATGGTAATTGTTGTTGTAAATGCACTGGCTCGTGTGGCCTCAGGGTTATGTAAAATTAGTGTGCTCGAATTTTCCTTACCTAACTTGCTTTTTTGCCAGTTTGAAATTAAATGTTAAAAAAAATCTGAGCCGTCTCTAATTCTCCTAAAAAATCTTGTCCTTCATGTATAAATTCATAAATTAAACCAAATCAATTTATCAAAAGTCATTTTATTAAAAATCTGAACAAACAAACAATGTAAATACCTTCAATAGCTACCTAATATTACCTCAAATACAAGCATTTTTCTACCTTTTTTGCCTTACAAACTTCCTTCCGACCGACGACGAAATGGCGAATGAAAATCATGGACAATGGGGTCTCATTCACATTTCCATTTACCTCTCCTCTATATCTATAGAAAATAATATTCAAAACAAAATCTTTTAACAATCATCCCCTGGCAACTTTAATCAATGCAAATTGGGGTTGATAGAATCATGAACAGCAGAAGCACAGAGGCACAGAGTCTGCCTCTCGGAAACGAAGTTCAAAATAGAAAAAAAAATAAAAAGAAGAAAACTGAAAGAAGATGGCTAACTTCCGCTCAACCCTCCCAACTTGATTATTTTTGCTTTTCACTTAATTTGAAAACTTTCACCCGCACTATACCACTGATTAGTATCTTTTCCTTTTCATGTTTATACATCCCGTTTTTTTCTTCTTATTTCCTTTCAGGGATACAAGCAGCCAATGTTCAATTACTGACCAACCGCAAGGACGAGGTAATCTTGAAATGCCATGTCGAGGGCACAGGACAAATGGAAATTGAATGGTTTCGCAATAGTGAAAAATTAACTTCAATTCAAAACATCCATCTGGATGGGAATCGTCTGCTTATTAAAAGTCCATCCGTCTACGATAATGGACTCTATCGATGCGTTGCATCAAATCCAGCTGGTCGGGCGATGAGCAAAAAAGGATATGTCCTCAAGTGGGCCGGCACTGATTCGCAATCGGGTTCCGGATGCATTCCACGCTTTGCTGCCGAAGGTAAAAAAGGACAAAAACTGCTCGATAAATCGTCGTCGTCGAAAAACGTTTTTCTGTGCCGTGGCAAGCGAGGTGATAAATCTGCCAAAGCTACCGTCTCAGATGTTAGCTTCAGCCAGCAGCCATCTGTGAAACAGGTAGCCAAGGAGAATGATCCCGTCGAGCTACCCTGCACTTATCAGCTTCCGGAGAAATACCGTAGCACAACCGTGCAACTGAGATGGCGAAAGGATGGCAAAGTTTTTCGTCAAACAGATTTGGGTGTTTCGACGTCGACCACAGCCGAACCGAATATAGAATCAATGCTGCGCGAAGACTCTCGCATCACACTGAATCGCGCCAATGGCTCTTTGATGTTCTCATCGGTGATTTCAAGTGATGCGGGACAGTACTATTGTCAGATTTACATCGAAGGACATAGTCCGGTATCTTCGGAAAGTGGTGAATTGGTTGTTATAGAGCAGTTGAAATTCGCCCCACAGCCAACATCGAAAAATCTGGAATTGGGTTCAGTGGGGAAGATCCATTGCAAGGCACAAGGAACTCCAACGCCACAAGTGAAGTGGATAAGGGTGAGTTATCTACTTGGTTTTTGCTTTTTTCAAAATATAAACTCGTTGTGTCAGTTCCTTGAGCATCCCTTTGGCAGTCAATTACGTTTCTCTCCCGAACAACAGACTATCCTTAAGGATAAATTTAGCCTGAGGATTGAGGAAATTTAATTCAAACTGTACCTTTTCCAAACTTTCCTCATAAAAAAAAAATAACTAAAGCAAATTTCCCTCTAAAAAAAAGGATGCCAACAGAGAGAACACAAATTGTTGGGGATTGTTGACCCAGTCCTTATATGTACTGACAAGGACTTCAATGAAAAGGTTTTCGGTGTCGATAGGATACAAAAAAAAAGAAATTGTCAAGAGATTTAAGAACATTTTCCCTTTTATAAACATCGACATTGGGCATATAGAATGTTGTCTCTTCTGTGTTGTCAGTTTTGGGTTTCTTTTATACGAGTATATCCTTTTTTTGTAGGTTGGTAGGTAGGTACCTTTATTTATAAAAGTGGACACTGGCCAGCAGCTGAACAATATATATGTCAGGACAAGACACTGTAGGCTGGTTTTGTCACCCAAATCAAATAAAGTAAATCTTTGCCAAGTTATTGCACACCCCATTTAATTTTATTCTTTTGAAAGTTTATTCTTTTTCTTTTTTTGTTGTGTCCTTTTTCTTCTCTGTTGTGTGGGACTTAAAAGCTTAAGTAAAATTTGTTTGGAATTTTATTAAAATTGTTTGAAATAAGGTAGAGGTCGATAATGGTCTTTGAGTTTGTTATGTATAAGTACGTACCTACGTCAAGGCTCATTGATGTCGTTCTTTATTTGATTTTTTGTTGCCATCTCAAGAAATTCAATCAATCAGGTTTTTTTTTGTAAGCTAGCTATGTCAAATTATTGTATCAGATACCAGAAGGTGACCATTGCATTGACATTTTAGTTATGAAAACCTATAACTCAGAAAAAGTAAGCAACTCAATTTGATCTCTTTAAAAAATCAAAGGATTGGTTTGAGATGCTATTAGAGTTTTTTTTTTTTGTAAATTACTTCAAACATAAAAATAAACTTAACTTGCTTAGATGGTGCTGCAGCTGGAAACCGGTCGTGAGCCATTTGGCATACAACATTTTAGGCTTTTTTCTAAGATAAAGTCTTCCTCTATTGTGTTGTCACTTTGTCCTTCGGGTTAAGTCTGTTGGCAGGGCACTTTTTACTTAGGTAGAGTATTGGGACCGAAGCAGTAATTTGCAATTTATTTTCATTTCTATTCCCGATTTTGCAGTTCATCAAATAGTGAGGTGTAGTAACCGAATAACCTGCTTACTTCATATTGAAGTTAGCAGGTCAAATGGTGTATTTCGTGAACAAAGCATCCTAGGAATTTATATTAAGGCTCTAAATTTGAAGGCTCTAGCTTTAAAGTTACCAGGGCAATTTGATTTTTTTTTTTTGGAACATTACTGCAAGTTCCTAGCATTTTTTTTATAATTAACGTGCACTCAAGGGATTTGTGGTACCCTTATAATGATTTATCAGCAGTTAGGAAAGTTGTAGAGTTATAGAGGATTAAGGAGGAGAAACCGGTGAACATTGATCTTGAATTCACTCCACTTAAAACAGAAGTAATTTCAATATTTCATTATTTAAATTTCTTCATCTTCTTATTGATCTTGAATGCTTTGAGGTTATAATGAGTGGGAAATATCGAGTTTGGTAAAGTATTCCACACACGTGTTGTGCGGCTAAAGAACGAATCCCTATATTTTACCGTACATCCGAAGTTGGGCTCAAGGGTAAACTGGTGGGCATTCCTGACTTGACGGGTGTTGCGTGAAAATTGTTTCAGGGGACGAATGCAACTGGCTACTTCACGAGAACAATTGTTGTAGAGAAAAGCGATAGAAAAGGGAAAGTCTCGAAACTTTTCGAAGATGCTCAAGGGTGTCTATTGCTGCGTTGATATATTATTCTCAACGCTTTGTTTTGGATCCGATCAAGTAGATGTAAAGAAGTTTGCGGAGCACCTGCCCAAATGTGGGAGTTATACTCTAGCTTTGGTCGGATGAATGATTTGTATATAGTAGCAAGGTCAGAGGGGGTAAAGAATTTTTCGCAACGTCCAAGAAAACCCATACACTTTGCAGTATTTTTGTCAGTTTCATGTATGTGATCATTCCATAGTAATTGGTCAGAAGAGCACATACCAAGAACAGAAATCTTTTGGGTTTCCTCAATGTAAGTGTCATTCATAGATAGAGGCAATGGGGAAAAGTTTTTCTTGAGCGAGAGCATGCAGCATTGCGTTTTGGAGGCATTCAATTCCCTGCGGTTAATGATACCCCACTTAAGAATTATGTTAAGGTCAGAGTTTAAAGACGTTAACATATGCTGATACTGCAGCTTAACATCTGAAGAACGGGATATTGAGTCTGGAAATGAGTATGAGAAACTAAGAGTGCTGTCATCAGCAGAACAATGAAATGGATTAGAATATTTAGCTAAAAGGTCATTAATTAAAATAAGAAAAAGTGTCGGAGATAAAACGGAGCCCTGTGACACGCCAGCATTTATTTTGTGATTGTCTGACTGGAACCCATACAATACCACTTGTATCGAGCGGTCCGAAAGATAGTTTCTAATCCATCGAAGTAAGGGGTCTACAAAACCAAAAGCACTCATTTTTGATAAAAGTGCAACGTGTCAAACTCGATCAAATGCTTTAGATATATCGAGCGCAATAATTTTGCCTTCACCAAAATGATACAAGGATTGGTTCGGTGAAATAAGCCATCAGATCACCAGACGATCTTCTGCTACGAAAACCAAAGTGGTGGTCTTTGTTCTTCAAGGTATTTCATGATCTGGCGATTTACCAACGTTTCCATGACCTTATAGAAAGCAAAGATGTTAGTGCAATTGGTCGATAGTTCAAGGGGGAAGATGATGCACCTTTTTTTGGAGTAGGCTGAACAAATGCAGTTTTCCATCTATTCGGCAAAGTTCCAGAAGAATAGGATAAATAAAAAAGCTTCCGCAAGGTTTTGCCAATGAGGAAGAACACCTCTTCAAAACTATAGGGGAAATACAAACTGGACCAGCGGATTTGTTTACGTTAAGATCTTTAAGTACTCTTTTGACGGTGCGAGTGCGAAAGATAATTTTTATTCTTGCATTGTTGGGGCCGCTCTCAAGCACAGGAGGTAACATATTGGTCTCAGGCAGGGTGGAGTTTGGCGCGAATTGTGCTGCAAGTAGATTAACTTTTTCCAAAGAGCAAACAATCGGAGTATCGTTGAAGATGAGCGTTGGAATTGATGACTTCGTGAAATTTTTAATGTTTTTTTGCAAATGACAAAAAATGTTTGCTCCCTTTTGGACATTTAAGTATTTTTTGCCTTACTTTTTTCTCATACAAGAATTTTGCCCGCCGAATCACAACATTACACGAATTCCTAATTCGACGGTACTTAAGGCGGTTTTCCTCAGCATGCTTTGTTCATGATATACAACATTTGACCGGTCACTCGATTATAATAGAAATGCAAACAAAAATGCGTTGATGGTCTCATCACTCTGAATGAAAGATGCCCTGCCAACGTCACAAACATCTTCGGGCTAGCCTTTTAGGACTCCAGACCTTACGAGCTGGATTATTTGTGTTCATGTGGTCTGTATACAAAATTGAAGAGTTTCATTAAGAGAGTGATGGGGCTGTGACTGTAATACTCGTACAAATTCATTATTGAATCTTCTCCACTAGAACTTATAAAATCAAACAGGAATCAAATATATTGCCAAAAATTCCTCCCTCAATGCGCTGCTAAGATCTGTTAATGTTGGTTTTAGTTTTATCCCGATCAAATTGACTGCTATAACCGTTAGGGAGGCTGGGATGGGAATACCCGTCACATGATTTTTTTTTCAGCGAAAAGACTAAACAAGCATTATTGGCATATTGTATCGTTAAAATTTTGTTCTCCTTTGACCGCTTTTTTTTATGTGCAAACATTTTTAAAACGTCTTCACGCAGTAATGACGGTTAACTGTTTCGTCTGATGAATAATCAAAATTCACAAATCTGATAAATACAAAATAGTTGGGCATAGAAGTCAAAGTATAAGCATTGTGTTTGGCGCTAAGTAATAAAATTTGTTAAACCATTTATTTTCATAGAAAATCAAATTTTCTACCAAAAGTATGCTAAGTCAAATTCTCAGATTCGATTAATTTTTCGAGTAATATCAAAAATATTTAAAAGTGAAAAGTGTGCTCATCTGCGCTTTCTTTCAGATACGCAAGAACGAATTTAGTAGAATTTTGGGTTTTAAGCATCATGTGGTCTCAGATAAACATATTGAATAATAATAAAATCCCATGAACGTAATAATTGTTTTTTTTTTCTAAGCCTCAAATTGCGATATGTTCAATATATATATAATTAGTACAGTAACTATAAACGTACACTAGAGTGTCCGTTATTTCCCAAACTCATTTTTTTGGGTAGCACACCTTGAAAAAACTGTTTTTTTTTTATTGATTATCATTAAGTTATAAGTTTTTTTAAAAAATTGCATTAAAAAAAATAATGAAAACAAATTGGGTAGAAATAATTTATTTCGATTTTTAAAATATTAAATATTTTTATTTTTTTAAGTATTTCATTTTTTTTTTCTTATCAAATAATGTTTTTTTAATTGATTTATTTTGACCAATATCTTGTTTAAAACCCACATTCAAAACTTAATAAAAAAAAACTCTATTTGATAAAAAAAAAATTAAAAACGTTAAAAAAATAAAAATATTTTGATCGAAATAAATTAATTCTAATGTGTTTTCATAATTTTTTTTAATGCAGTTTTTAAAAAAACTTATTACTTAACGATCATCAATAAAAAAACAACAAAAACTGCTGAAAATCGAGAGAGAAAAAAATCTAAATAAATTATAATTTAAATTTTTTAATACATTTTTAAATGCAGTTTTTGAAAGGACCAATAAATCGATCAGAATTTCTAAAAAAAATTAGAAAAGCTCCAGATAAAAAAAAAAATTAAATGTGAAGAGTGTAAAATTCCCATACAAATTTGTATGGGAAAATTAGTATGACCTTAAAGGCACGGGCATAAACTTTCGATTAACGGGGTGTGCTATCCAAAATGAGTTTGGAAAATAACGGACACACTAATATACATTCACGTATGCATCAAAACTGGTATTTCTGATTTTTTGCTGAGTTGTTCAGGATATTGGCCTATTAAATAACCTAAGTTTTTGACCTCGAGTGGCGGACAAAAATCAACAAAAAAAATAAAACGCGATTTTTTCGCGCTTTTTTTAGTTATTGGCGATTTTAGTCCCAAAGAAGTAATTTTAAATACAAACATTTCAAAAATCTGAAATGTCCAGTGCAAAAATTGAACAGCTGACATAAGGAAGAAATTCATAGAAATAAAGTAAACCGTAATTTTATTTTCAAAACATACGAGCATAATGTAGAATTGAAATTCAACTTAGAAATAATTTAATAATAACATAAATGTATAATTGTAACTTTTTATGTTATGTAATTGTTATTATTTAAGTCCCTTGAGCTTGATGCGTCAGGCTCGTTTCACACACATTCGGTTTCATTCGGTTCGGTCTCTATTCGGTTTGTATTCGGCTGTGCCTGATATGTGTGAAACGATAAAACGGTGCTCTACGGTTTCTATTAGGTTTTTATTTTTGCCGTTTTATCGTTTCATACATATCAGGCACAGCCGAATATAAACCGAATATAGACCGAACCGAATGTGTGTGAAACAAGCCTCATTCAATTCAGCTACACGCTTAAGTCTCTCTGTTTTTTTATATCCAGGCAATTTCTTTTTTGTTATCAGCAAATTAATTATGACCCTCAGTCCACATTCAGTTAAGTACCAAAGATGGAAAAGGTAACAAAACAGTTCCTTTGCATATTTGGTTGCATTGTGGCATTTGATTTCGGTTAAAAATCAACGTCAAAATAAATTGATTCACATTTGTCGTCAAGGTCATTAAGTGAAGTGAAGTTGGTTCAATTGATTAATACAGAAGCAGATCCTGGGTACGTTCCGAAATATGTCTTTGGTTGGAAACACAACAAGCATAGATTTTTCGCAGAGATGTGAAATGCAGCATAACTTTAAATTGCCACCCTATAATATCAAATGGCTCCCCTGTGGGGCGTGCGTGGGCCCCACGTTGGGAAACACTGTTCTAAGATATGGGTAGTGCTCCAAAATGTTGATGATCTGTCAGTCAGTTATACGGTATAGCTATTTTTGCATTCTTATATCTCAGGAACCACTTTTTTCTCGTCACTTTTTTCCTGAACATGCCTGTTTTAGATTTGTAGAATTATTAATAAGAAATGTTTATTGTGCACAAGGTCAAGATGTCAACAGTGATCAGTTGATCACTGTTTTCTTCTTTGGAGTTTGAATGCACACTGAGTTCTATAAAACTCTGAATGTTTCTTTAATATCTTTAATATGTATGTATATAATTTATCGAAAAATTTTGAATGTGATAAGTTAGATCTTTTTGTCTAATCAAAAAAACTTAAATTTGGGCTGTAATAAATCAATAATGCAACTAACAAAACTTGGCAATATTCAATTATATTAGCACAAAGTTGACAACAACAAAAAACGAAAATTTTACCCTACAATGTAAGTTCCATCCTCCTGTATTATACAAATCCAATTCTGCTGATTCTATATAATAGTTAGTGGAGCTCATCCCGCAACATGGTTTCATTGTTGTCTGTCTGACTTTGCATAGCGTGCCATGGAAAGACATCTGCACAATTTATTTGCCTCACCATAACGTAAAGTTTGCCATTGCTGGGATGCTCTCTATAGTAAATTGTTATCCCCGAACTTAATATATAGCTACGTGTTCTGTTCCTCTTGTCCTCGCGTCCAATTGAATTGTTGATTTTTTTTGTTATATTAGAAACGCGCGAGCCCAATGTTGAAATATTATTTGCCTAACTATTGTGCAAAAGTTTTTCGAAATGTTTACCTAACGGCTAACTTGCAATATTTGCATTTTCCATCATATAGTTTGCGCGCATCCAGAGCTTAGTTTTGTCCGCATATCGATCCACCAAAGCCGATGGCGGATGGAACTTACACAGCAAAATCAAACAAATAAAAAAGAAAATGAAACTTTTATCCCACCATGAAACTAAATCAAATGCAATATAACCGAGGAATGGATTTAGCTTCATCATCAGCAGCCGCCCCCCATTGCCATTGCCAGCTGCTTTGACGCACTGCATGTCCGGGAATCAGATTCGACAATAAAGTTGCAATTTCGGTGCTGGGGAATTCGCTTTGTAATATAACTAGATAACTTTGTGGGAGAAGAGGTTTTGAAATACAGAGAAGGACCACCCATCTACAACCTACGAGCAAACCTACCCCGCCTGCCACTCAGCCCCCGATGCGTCACCGGTGAAAATATTGTTTGAATTTAACATTGGTTTATGCGCGGCAGGCATGAAATGTGGAAGGGCACTGAATTTATGATTTAGCCAATATCGACTAGTGTGCGGATCAATTCCATCTATGTGTACAACTTAATATCATAGTTTTTTATTTGAAAAAGAGCTGTGTTTGCTTTTAAATGAAATTGAATTTTTAAAATAGACAACATGCAGAATGATGATGATGATGGGATTAATGTTTGCTTTTAATATTGGCTTAATGTTTGTAAAGCCCAGATAGTCCGAATGTTATTTATGATAAAAGCTGTTCAGATCCAGAGTGTCCATCCGTGTGACAACACTTACCAATACTCTACGCTAAAATATCCCTATATTATAGAAGAACAAATAAATAAATATGAGCTCACACCTAGTTTTGTTAAGTAACATCACTATCATATCATATCATAGTTTTGAAGAAGACAATATTTCTTTAAAGACAATGGCGCAACATTTTAAAATAGCCTTATATTTAGGGTTAAGCATATGATACTTATAACATTTTTCTAATTTAAAACCAATTTACTAAAATTTTCTAAATTTTAAATACTTTTCAACTAAAGGGTTTTCCATTAAGGGCGGGTCGATTTTAAAATTGAATAAAACGAGTTGTATATGAGATATAAATAAGTTTGTATCTTTATTTGAGAGCCCTATCAATGACATTATGTGTGAAATATAACATCGTTCAAATGGCCGCCGCGGCTTCGCTGAGTGGCGCGGATTCAAAAGGTCCAGTTTTCGATGACTTTGGCGCATAAATCAGGCTGAATTTGACCGATGGCATCGATTATGTTGTCTTTGAGGGTCGCGGTGGTTTGCGGCTTATTCGCATAGACCTGCGACTTAAGAAAGCCCCACAAGAAAAAGTCCTAAGGGGTCTAATCACACGATCTTGGTCGCCAATTCACGTCGCCTCGTCGCGAGATAACCATGCCATGAAACCGCTCGTGCACAATATCGATTGTGTCTTGAACTGTGTGGCACGTAGCGCCATCGTGTTGAAACCATATGTCTTCGGTGTCCATATCATCCAATTCAGGCCAAAAGAAGTGGGTGATCATCGACCTATAGCGATCGCCGTTGACGGTGATGGCCTGGCCAGCATCATTTTCGAAGAAGTACGGACCGATGACGCCTCCAGCCCAAAATCCACACCAAACAGTAAATTTTGTTGGATGCATTGGCACCTCGTGAATTTCGCATGGATTGATGTCGTCCCAAATCCGACAATTTTGCTTATTCACGTACCAATTCATCCAAAAATGAACCTCATCGCTAAAGATGATTTTTCGACCAAAATTGGGATCAACCCATTTTGTTAGTAAAGTTTTATCATTTGCACGTGTTGCTCGATGCTGTAACTTGCCATGATGATTTGTCCTTAGTAAAAGACCATATTTTGACAGAGAGTAAAAGAAACAGGAGCTGTCAAAATTACCTCGTCCCTATTGGAAAACCCTTTACTATCATACTGCACCAATTTCCTTCATAAACTTCAGCTACCAACACGTCCAAAAAGTGACAGCTGGTGCAAAAAATTCACGTATCTCATTTTGACTGTTATAAACTTCAAAATCTCATATGGATTTAGTACGATACTTATGTCGATTTCTTTTCAACTATTGGAGATCAAATCTTTGTTTTGTGCTGTAAGGAATACACAAAAAAAATATTTTTTTTTTTGTGTGATTGTATGTGTGTGCAATTTGACAGGCCCGAACGCACAATTCTTTAATTTTTTTTTGAAATGGAAAATTATTGTAATTCTATCTACATAATGTACATAAAGTACATTTTATTTATTTTATTTTATATACTGAACTACATCAACTTTATACTTTTACACCACGGATATAATTCAATTGAACAAATTGACTAAACAATAGCTAGAGAAATGTCAAATCTTCCTAGTGTGTGTGCAAGTCGGTGTAAATCTTTCTAAAATAAATGATTTGATTTGTTTAGAAAATTTGATCTTTACTTCTTTTCTTCTTAAAATTAGTAAAATACAATTTTTAACCTAGTATACTAAAAATGATTAAGCATCGTACTACATAAATACACTTAAATTTTGCTCTAATTTAAGTATGCCCTTTGCCTGTTTTGTCTACCTTTATGGTCAAGATGCCAATAAATGCCATAAAACTTCCTATACCCATGATAAGAACAACAAAAAAGGTGGATTTCCAATTCTATCTGACAGTCTTCCCGGCTACAGCCTAAATAGCTTGATGGATTTTCCTTAAACGTGCTACCTTTAGGGTTTTTTTTATTATTATTTTAGGACCAAATTTTAAAATTTTATTCTTCTCAGAAACGGCTCTTACGATTTTGATAAAAAAAAACGCAGATAATAAACAAATAAAGGGTTTTTCAACAGGGACCCTACAAAAGTAGAGCAACAGGGACAGCAAACGACGCCATATTTATTACCGCTCTTTTAACATTTCTCTTCAGTAAGGTTTGCCATTTTATGATGGAAAGACATACGAGCCAGCAACGAGTCGAAATTATTAAAATTTACTACCAAAATGCGGAGCCAGTGGCTTCAACGTTAAGAGCGCTACGTCCAATTTATGGTCGTCATAATCGTCCTAGCAGTTCAACAATTGAGCGTCTAGTGGATCTATTTGAATCCACAGGCATAGTACAAAATGTTCCCGTGCCAGTGAGACAAAGAAGTGCCCGTAGTGTCGAGAATATTGCTGCCGCTGAGGCTTCAGTTGCAGAAAGCCCAAATGTGTCTCTCACACGTCGTCCTCAAGCATTGGGCATGGGCATCTCTGTGACGTCGTTGTGGCGAATTTTGCGAAAAGATCTTGGCCTACATCCTTACAAGATTAAATTGATGCAAGAACTGAAGCCGCTTGACCACCAGAAGCGTCGTATGTTCGTGTATTGGGCTGAGCAACTAAACTATTCTTATCCATTCTATCAATATAGCAGTAGGTTCACTTGTAGTTGAAGATAGCTAGTACAATTGTCGAAGTCGAAAGGAAGAAAACATTATGCAGTCGAGCCCGTTCATAGCTATATGAAGATGAAATAAAAAAAATGTGCTTTTATCCGACTGCAAAGTTGGTTTGGTGCACAGAAAAAAAGATTAAATGACGATAACAAACACGAAAAAGTTCCAGTGGTTCTTGCAGATGTTAATTGTCAAACAAAACTCGGTGCAGTATAAAATTGAGAAAATTTCAACTTTTTAGGCACTCAATTAAGTCAGAAAAAGTTATTAGTCAGTAAAAGTAGAATAACAGATTCAGGTAAGATGAAATTTGCCAAAAAATTAGTAATGATAGGAAGAGGTACCTAATTCGCTTGGAACTTCAACCTTCCAAGCACATTGGGAAATGGTTAAGCCTAATCGTGTAGGTAGCTTTGGATGAAGCTTGTATATCACTGTCAAAATAAAAAGAAACGAAAACAGTGAAGAGCTCTATAATATAACGTTTTAGTTTTTGCAAGAAATGTATGGTATGACACAAAGTTGAGCATTTTTCATTGAAGTTACAGTCTTGTGTTCAGCCATCAGTTACCTACAACTATTTTTGTAGCTTTCACAAATGAAAAGCTTACCTAATTAAAATAATTATAATGTACCTTATTGCAAGAATTTCAAAATTCAAAAACATATGGAATTAATTATTTTAATTGTGTATTTATGTTAAATAAGGAGTTCTATATAACATATCTTGCTTCAACTTAATTTTAATTAATGGAATTTTGTTTAAGTGCAAACAATTAGTTATGTTTTGGTTTTATCTAGCAAATGCAAGTCATTTTCAATGCTCCTATTCTAACTCTATGAGTGAAATCTGTAAAATTTGTTTTAATAAAAAGTTTAAAAATGTTTGAGAAACTATAACGACGAGTTTTGGCTGTACACACGATTTAGAAACGAATACCATTAGCAATTTTACCCAACTACCGTTAGGTTTTTGTTCCAAAATTTTGAATAATTATTTAAAAATAGTAAGAAACTTAAAAAAATTAAAAAATTTACTCGATGAAAAATCATTATAAAAAATGTACAATGGATTGCATGTTTTTGGAAACTCTTGGGCTTGTGCCTTAAAATACATTTTTTTACAGAAAAAATTGAAACATCTTGGTACAAGCAAAAATATTTTGTTGTCAAAAATAGACCAACGACTGTCAACAGAATTGCATTTTAATATATTTTTAGTGATATATCGGAAGTGCAATTCTGTCAGATTTTTCAAAGTGCTAAAAAAAAAATGGTGCATGTACTTTTATAAACGTATACATACGATGTAGTAGCCCGTAGCGTAATGGTTAGTGCGTTCGACTGTCACGCTGGAGGTCTGGGATCGCTTCCCAGCCTCGTCCACCTAAAAAACTAAAGTTTTTTTTCAGGGCTACTGCCTCTTGCGAGGAATTGACAAATCCTCCAAGAGTAACACTTGTCACGAATAAGTGCTTCTCGTCTAGCCGTTCGGATTCGGCATAAAATTGTAGGTCCCTTCCATTCCTGTCGAAAGGCGCACACAGGAATGGTTGCGAGTTGTTAGTCACTAGGCCCTGGTTCTTCATGAGCCGTTGTGCCACCCGATTTATTTTATACATACGATTGCAATTACCGATTTTTGCCCATTTTGAAAGTAGAGTTGCCAACTACATTCAAGAATATTCCTGTTTGGATTTCATTAATTCATTTAGTGCTCATATTGACATTTAGCTGAACTCAGAATTTTTGTTAACACAATTTCTTTCAAAGAAATACACAGCCCATACGATTGTTCTCTTCTGTGGAAAAAAACTGCATTAGTACTGGAACGCATTTGGGTTAAAATTCACATATATATTCACAGAAATCTAAATGCAGGAACAAGTTTTCGAAATTATACCAAAATTGATATGTTTTACCAAAAAATTGTCCAGAATTTTCCAACGACACAAATTTGAAGAAACTGACATTTTTGTTCAGTATTTTATTCACAATCCGATTGATGCGAAAAGCGACCTGAAAAAGTACTGAGTTGAAATACTTAAACCAAAAAACTAAAAGTCACATAAATCAAAAATAGTCACTTCCGTCACGGTAAAGTCATTTTTTGACACATGCTCATTTTGTTACTTCCTTGTTTTTAAAAAAAAGTTTTAAGTCGTAAGTACTGATTACTTACTCGATCTTAATCAAACAAACATTATGGAAGAACCTATTGAATTTTGTCTCCCAAATTGTTGTCTCCAAAATTTTGTCTCTCTAAATGTTGTTCCATCACAGGACGTTTTTAAAGAATGTGAAAAGCCTTCAAAAAAAATGTTCTGGGGGTAAAACTCAGTTTTTTTCCAAATTACTCTGAAAAAAATTGTAGCTCATGAATAATTCTACACAAAAAAGATTGAAACACTTTTTTTCGTACAATTGATATATAATAGAATTATATTTTTGGGTGGGGATATTTTTTGATTATGCTTTGAAAAATATATTTTATTAAATAACCAAGTTTTAAGAGTGGAACCGGAAGAGAAATGCCACCATCTTGAAAAAAATTTTTTTTTTGTTTGTTTTATATTTTGTTTAATAATTCCCGAGAAGTTTATTTTTTCACAAAACGAACTTAAAACAACGTGTAGATTATCTAAAAAATGACATATTAATGACACGTCAATTCCTTCTTAAGTTATTTGACCCCCTTTTCCCTCCCTGTAACTTTTTTAGCTCAACTCTAAATTTAGGGAACGTTTAAGAAACTATTAAGGACGTACAAATGAACCTCTCTACGAAAGTTCAGCTTTATTGGAATTTTTTCTAAGGCTTATATCCTGCACTGCTCGACCACGATTTTTTGTCCAATAATTCTCTTCGCGCCTTAGGCCACAACTCGTTTTTTCTTCGAATTTTCTTGGTTGTTCTGGAATAAGCTTCGTTCTTAGGAAATTATTTGTTCTTACATTTAATATCTATGCATATTGTAGGTACATACCTACCTAAGTTTTGTACAGCCCCGAACTCATTTTTTTCGCCAATTCCCTTTGAGCCTTAGCCCGACACTTTTTCTTGTCGAATAACTTTCAGTCTTTGAAAAATTATTTTGATAAATAAAGAGAATATGCACATTTTTAAACTTAAATCCTAAAAATTATTTTGACACCAAAAATAGATACCTACTATCAAAAAACAGATGTTTTTTTTTTTTTGAAAATTCAAAACTCGATTCGATGTTCGCGAGCTCTAAACTTTAGTTAAAAATGTGAACAAAAATGAAGGTAGTTTTTTTAGGAGCAAAAGAACTTAATGCCAAGAGATGACGGAAAACATACAAAAAAAAAGAAGTATTGGTCCACCCTAATGTACATACCTACTTAACTTATTACTTACTTCCTTACTTAAACTTTGAATTCTCTCTCATCTACAAGAACAATGTTATTTTAAGAAGCGAATCTCTTCTATTTGCACGATTATCTGCTTAAAACCTGTGTTTTTTTTTTGTCAACCAAAAATCCTGTTGTAAAATCTCCCTCAAAATCAAACAAGGTTATTTACAACTTTAGCAAACTTTTGTTACTAAAATATTCCAAATAATGGCGTGTACCTACTCCACTCGAAAAAAAGGTCCCACAAAAATAAACTACGAATTACATTCCCATTCTATCCTTTTCCTCTATTCCCTATCCCTAGAGAAAACTTCTAAAGTCCTTACATCCACCTTCCCATTCCCACATAGTCTCTCTCGGAAAAAAACATTATAAACATTCAACGACCATTGCTCTGGTTCACTGTTCCGAAAAAAAAAATAAAAACCAACTTCGACGTTATAATAAGACCGAACTTTTGTTTTCTCATTTTCCATGTTTTAGGACTTTTCGGATCAATTGCCCGAGACAATTGACGACATTAACGGTACGTTAATATTTAAAAATGTATCCGCCGAGAATCGTGGCAACTACACCTGCATTGCTAGCAACACTCAAGGACAAATAAATGCCACTGTTAGCATCGCCGTAGTTGTGGCACCACAGTTTGCCGTAGCACCTAATGGATCAATTCAAGCAACAGAAATGGGTGTTGCCAGTATACATTGTCAGGCTTTTGGGGATCCAAAACCAACTATTCAATGGGACAAAGACTTGAAGTATCTGAGTGAGAATAATACCGATAAGAATCGATTTAAGTTTTTGGAGAATGGAACTTTGGAGATCAGAGAAGTACATTTAGATGATGAAGGACGGTATGGGTGCACAATTGGCAATAGTGCTGGGTTGAAGCGCAGAGAAGCCCGATTTGTCGTCAAAGGTGAATATAGAAACTACTTAGCGAAGTTTGTAAGTTGAAATGCATATTTTTGATTTTTTTTTTCTTGCAGCAGTTGAGGGCTTTGCAACTGAAGAATCTTCCGATGGCTTCTTAATCACCCGAGCAGTACTCATTACAATGTCAGTGGCCTTTGCCTATATAATCCTCGTAGTGGGACTAATGCTGTGGTGTCGATATCGGCGCCAAGCTCGCAAGGCACGTCTAACCGAAGCCGGCAAAGATAACATCGAAACCGGCGAAATAAACACCAAAATGGCCGAAATCGAACCATGTCTGCCGGAAAATGGCAAATCCGACAAGAATGCCAAGACCAAAAAAATGAACGGCACCAACAATCCCCGTGGCAGCGGCAATGAGGCACAAAAAAGCGATGACACCATATCGAGTGTAAATTCGAAAGGCTCCAAAAAGTCACATGCCTTCGATCAACTAGCTCTGCCACGGTCCAGCCTCTCGGAGCTCATTCAAATCGGTCGTGGGGAATTCGGTGATGTGTTTGTTGGTAAAATAAAATCCTCGCTGATAAAAATCAATGAAGCAAGCGAAAAGGACACAGATGAGCGACAAAGCGGAACACCGCCGAATATGGAGAAAAGACGCTCGAAAACTTCAATGGATGACATTGAGGAAATCAAAGAAGAACAAGAATCAAGCATGATGGAAGTTTCGGATGAATATAAATTGATATTGGTGAAGGCGTTGAATAAAATCAAGGACGAAACAGCCTGTCAGGAATTTAAGAGGCAAATCGAAATGTTTCGGGCTATATCACATAAGGGTGTTGTTAAGTTGTTTGGCTTGTGTCGCGAGAAGGATCCACATTATTTGGTGCTGGAATATACTGATTGGGTGAGTTTTAACTTCTATATAGAGATTAAGTGATGTTTCTGGCAAAAATTCTTAGTTATGTTATACTACTTTTAGTTTGTATCCTTTTATATTCCGGTTCCGGACTATTTAACTCGAAACAATTATTATAAAGACTGGGAGTTATCTGTTCTTCTAGAAAACATTCAATAAGAAAACTCCTTGAACCGAGAAAATTATAAAAAAAAATCAACTTCCAACAAACCCATTACTACCACCTCCTTTTCGTAACTTTACTCAGCTATATAAATTTAGTTTCGTAAACACTTTTCCAAACACTTTGCAGCCATTTACATTTCTCTCATTATTTTCGTCCTTTCTATTTTATATAGGGTGATTTGAAGCAATTTCTTTTGGCCACAGCTGGTAAAGCGAATACAGCAACTACTGCGTCTGGACAGAATGGCGCAGTTGCCGGTTCAATACCACCCCTTAAGACTGGACAAATTCTAGCTGTAGCATATCAAATTGCCCGGGGAATGGATGCAATTTATCGTGCTCGCTACATTCACAAGTAAGTCGCGACTACCGAACCGAGTACCGTAGTGATTGAAGTAATTTCATCGCCTGAGCTTAGCTCGTTAATTTATTTTGTATTGTATATAGTTTTGGGATTAAGGGGGTTTTATATCTATTCATTTGCATGAAATGATTGTTGGCGTAAAAAATAATTTCAATTAATCGATTTTGTTATTGATTTTCTCTCTCTCACTCGTTCTGTTATTTTTTTTTTTATTACAGAGATTTGGCTACCCGTAACTGTATAATCTCAAGTGATTTTATTGTTAAAGTTTCATATCCAGCATTATCGAAGGACAAATACAATCGGGAATATTTTAAACATCGAAATACATTACTTCCAATACGTTGGTTAGCACCTGAATGCATCCAAGAGGATGAATTTACAACGAAGAGTGATATTTATGCCTATGGGGTTACTGTCTGGGAGTTGTTTAATCAAGCGACAAAACTGCCATTCGAAGAATTTAGTAATGAGGAATATTTGCAAAAGAGTTCTGGTGGGAGTTTGCAATGGGATGTGGCCGAAGGAACACCGGAGGCTCTCAGGGAAATTATGGTGAGTGGAAACGTATTTTTTTGTTTTTTTTTTTTTTGCTAAATAAGATTATAGGCAGTAGTGATAATTTTAAGTTAAAAAGTTTAGTCTCATTTATTAAGTATTTGGGTGGTAGTTAATTGATCTTTGGAAAACAAAATGTTAGGTATTTTTTTGAATAGTAACATTGTGATTTCTAGAGCACATCATAATAAAAATAATGTATAACCTTTTGAATACAAAATAAAATAGCCGACTGGGTCGCAAGACCCTGCTCTTATATTTAAGTCGCTATGTAGGGTGGGCCAAAAAAAAACGAATTTGCTTTGATTTTGATGATTCTATGCTAATTGGGTTGCTTATAGCCCAAAAATAAAAAATCTTTAATGGACTCAAAATTTTAACTTTTGACACCCCTCATAGATATTCTATTTTTCCATACAAATTGTATGGAATATAGTTCGAATTGGTTAGTTCAATAGAAGACAAAAATCGTATGAGAAATCTGCCAATCTGCCCAAAATCCGAGTGAAGATTTTTGAACTCAATTATTTTTTATTTTGTAATTAACAATATCGTCACGAAAGTCCAATACCATATCGTGTGCGTGTCAATAGTTATTCAAGGTTGAATTTCTAAAAAATCAGTTTTGAACATACTATAACTCCAAAACGATATATGCTACCGAAAAGTATTTCATTTGGAAGGTTTTTGCGACCTATAGTCCAAATGTATTTCGCTCTGACACATCTGCACTAAGGTCGCAAAAACCTTCAAAATTAATATTTCATATTAAAAAAAAAACAATGTTTCTATTGTTATTGCTTATCTTCTTCTTAGAAAAGTATTTCATACAAAACTTGTTGGACTTGCCATCGGCAAAAAAAAAAGTTGCTATCATTTTTGTTCCTACGACTTAAGAACCGTTGTCCTACCGTTAAGAAGATTTCAACTTTTCAAAAAAACGTTAATTGTCAAAAATGCTCCTTTTTCATAAAGGTATAACTCCTAAATGGTTTAAATATTTATTTTTTAAGAACATCTGAATGCAAAGTTGGTATATTATGTGACCCCTTATAGAAACAAAAATTCATTTTCTTCTTATAGTGGAGGCTAGATAGCATTTTATTCAAGAACCCGGGGAAACTGCTCTGATTTCGATGATTTTTTTTAAGTACAGGGAATCTAAATTAGAAAAAAAGAGCACAATTCAAAAATCGACGTTCTACACGGACATTTTTTTAAAACTCAAAAATCGAAAATTAAAAAAAAAAATTGTATTTTGTTTTTAAAGAAAAAACACTCCAAATGTTTATTTTTTTTTTTATTTGTATTTAATACTAATTTTCAAAACTTTTTTAAGGTAAATACTTTAAATTTAATTCAAAATAAATATTATTATATGTTATTTTAAAAATAAAAGTTCAAAATCAAATACATTAAAACCAGTGTGTATAACACACACATTTTTTTAAATTTTATTTAAAATAATTAATAGTTCTTATTATTTTAATTACGAGAAGGTATTTTATAATACACAACATTAAGAACATAACATTTAATTTTATGTTATATTTAAGAACATTGTTAATGTTAACATTTATATTTTATTTGGAAAAGCAAACAAATAAAGTATTTTTTCTGTTTATGTACATCACCTTGGCACATTTTCAATACATTATTTACATAATGTGTCTTCCTCTTCTATTTCATTTTTTTCGTAATTTATATTAGGCTTACAGTTACTACAGCTATGACCACTACATGTTGTACAAGCTTGCTTACAGAAAAGCCCTGTTTTTCGACAACGGTAATTACCTCCACAACCAGATTTACATCGACATATTATTATTTTAATTAATTTTCCGGAGCAGGTGACTGGTTCATGGGATTTGGTATAAGGACGTTATTTAACTTTAACTTCCATCCCTATTCGACTGGTGATAAACAATGACTGAATCTGAAGATATACTTTTTTTAAATGTTCCATCGCTGCATCCGCTGTGCACGGTAAACTGTTCAATAATTGCACATGGACATCACGATCAATTGTTTTAGTAAACAAATTATATCTGAACAGTTTAGATCAACCGCAGATTTTGGAGTACCATATAAAGCTAAAATACATCTCTTGTCTTGATTCGGTTGCTTGAACATTTTTGCAGCATCCTTTAAATGTTTTTGCTCTTTGAATTTTTTAGCAAATGTGATTTTTCCTTTATTGTAGAAGGCCGATTTAGTATCACATCCTGTGAATGCATGTAAGAATATCACATGTTCTTCGCACAAATGTATCTTGTTCAGACTATGCGAAGACTATAAAGATAGAAATATAGATTTATGGATAGATATACAAATTCATGTACAATTGAATTGATCGTGTATTAACACGAGTAGGGTCTAAGTTGCAATGTGTTTTTAGTTACTACAGGGGTATTTAGTATTACATTATCATAGACATAGTATTATGTTATTTAAAACGATTGCAGCAAGTACCTATTGCCCGCAAGCAGCAAAGAATTATTTAAACAAAAATAGCCTTATTTGCCACCAAGGGTCTTATATCCGTTTGGGAGGTTCAAATAGGAACAAAATACACACCGGTTTTTTAATTACACGTTTACTCTGATAAATACACTATCAGTGTATTATCGCTTCTAGGCTCATCAGACCATTGTGTCATATCTGCTAATTTCTCGTGCCAACAAACCTCAGCTAAAGAGAAAACACCAAGGAGAACCGTTTGGCATAACGAGAAAGCCAACTGGGACGGTCTCAATGATTTCTTCAGGAACTTTAACTGATCGCTATGCTTCCTCGATAGTGACATAGACTCCAGCGCAGATATGATCACAAATTTAATACTTTGTGGAATGAGAAATTTTATCCCGAATAGGGTGAAATCTATCAAAACTAAAGAAAACTCATGGTTTGATTCGAGCTGTAAGGAGGTTATTAGGGTTAGAGAAGTAAGCTTCCGCTGTTATAAAGCCAACCCTACTGAGGAAAACCGGAAAAATTTTCAGCAAGCTAGAAAGACCAGTAACGTTCATATTCGACGAACCAAATTTTTACATGATCAGAAATTACGGCAAAAAATACTACAATGTCCCAAAGGTAGTAAAAACTTTTGGTCATTTGTAATAAACATACGAAATACCAACTCGTCCTCGGTTCCAACGCTCGTCTTCAACGATACTCCTTTTTTCAGCTCGCAAGACAAAGCCAATTTGCTTGCAGCACAGTTTGCTGTTAATTCGACGCTGCCAGATAGTGGTATGACTCCTCCTGTACTTGAGAGCGTAAATGTTTTTATGGGACAAATCTTCTTTCGCACTCGTGCAGGTGCCGGAGTTCTAAAAGATCTCGACATTCATAAATCCGCTGGCCCGGAAAGTACACCTCCTATTGTTCTGAAGAGGTGTTCTTCAACGCTGGCGAAACCACTGCTTAAGCTTTTCCATCTGTCCTACTCTACTGGTCTCTTTCCGGGTGGATGGAAAACAGCATTTTTCCAGCCTGTCCCTAAAAAAGGCGTATCTTCTTCACCCTCTAACGAAAGCTTCTTAATGACCGGCAGTACGGCTTTCGTAGCAATAGGTCCACTGGTGATCTGATGGTATATCTCACCGAACAGTGGAACAAATCTTTACATCGTTTTGGAGAAAGTAAGATTATTGCACTTGATATTTCAAAAGCGTTTGATAGAGTTTGGCACCAAGCTCTCTTATCGAAAATGCGCGCATTTGGTTTCGATGAATCTCTTCTTCGTTGGATTAGAAATTACCTTTCGGACCGATCAACACAAGTTGTAATGGACGGTTTCAAGTCTGAAATCCACAAACTAAATGCTGGTGTGCCCCAGGGCTCCGTTTTGTCTCCGACTCTCTTCCTTATTTTTATTAATGATCTCTTGTCTGAAACTTCTAATCCATTAAACTGTTTCGCTGACGATAGTTCCCTCAGCTTCTCAGATTCGTTTACAGATTCTCATCCATTTCCTTCGGATGTGGAACTTGAACGGCAGCATATGATAAGCTCATTAAATTCTGATCTCGACAGCATTGTCCAATGGGGAATCAAAAACCGCGTAGAATTTAATGCTTCTAAAACTCAATGCTGTCTCCTGTCGTTAAAGCGAAATCCACCCCCCATGCCGCTATTTATGGACGGCATTTGCATCGAGGAAACCGAAGAGCTCTCAGTTCTCGGTATGTGTGTCACAGACCACCTTTTTGTGGAATGACCACATATTTGAAGTCGCCAAAAACGCTGCTAAGTGTTTAGGTTTTCTCCGTAGATGCAAGAAGTTTTTCTTCCCTTCTGATCTGGCTGTGATTTACAAAGCCTTTATTCGTCCAAAACTTGAGTACAATTCTCATGTTTGGGAAGGAGCTCCAAAAACTCACTTGAGTTTGTTGGACAGAATTCGAAAGAGGGCTTTTAAAAATGATAGGCGAAAAATCTATAAAAGAAACAATTACATCTCTCGAACACCGCCGTAATGTTTCGTGTCTTTCTTTATTTTATCGCTATTATTATAATAAGTGTTCTAGTGAAATAGACAGTTGCATTCCTCCCCTTAAAAAATTCAACCGCCCATCAGTTTACACTCGAGCGCAACTTCGGACGTACTGAAATGTACACACTGAGGGAAAAAATGCTTTCTAAAGTTAAATACGAGCGTATTTGATCTAAAGTTTTTTAAATGAAGTGGAGCATTTTAATTTTTACGTTGAAACAATGTTAATTTGAATATGCGACGTTATTTTAAGAGATTCAACCTAGTTTCAAAGTGAAATGTATTTATTTATACATCGAAATCAACTTTTGTACATTTACATTTCGTTCAACGTTGTTGTAAAGTGAAACGTTATCATTTTTAAATTGATATTCACATTTAAAGTGCGCTTAACCTTGGCTCAAAGTGAAACGTATTCATTTTTACATTGAAATCCACATTTTACTTTGCGATCCACTTTTATGGCATTTAAAGTGCCATCAACGTAGTTTCAAAGTGTTGCATAGTTAAGTAAACCTCAATTTGTTTGTATTTGTAAGCTTAATATAAAGAATTTCGGGAGCGCGTTGTTGTTTTTCAAAGTAGCTCCCTAACATTTGTGAAAAAATTAAATGCGCGCTCAAAATTCACTTTCATATTATCGAAAAACAATATTTAATAACTTTTCCTATATTTATTACTATAAAATACTCATAGCATCAAACGATTCACTTAAGTGAATGAAATGCGTCGATCATGAATATACATTTGTCTTTGTCTTACATAAATTTAAACAAAGAAGTGTGGCGTGGGTAGCCATTTTGAATCAATACCTAACCGAGCGAAGTTCAATCTACGTTGATTCGAAGTAGATAAATGTTGTTTTTAAAGATGGATGAATTTGATTTACCTATGATTCCACTTTAAATCAACATGTAAACGTAGTAAAATGTAGTTCGTTTTTAAGTATGGAATCACTTTGAAATAAAGTCGCTCCACTTTGATTTAAGAATTTTCGGCGTTGGCGCCAAGTTGTTCCGAAAAGTATTAGAATCAAAGTTTTGTGCTTTGATTCTACGTTGTTTTTTCTCTGTGCAGAGATTCTTTCTTCAGTCGCACCACATGAATGTGGAATGCTTTACCCGGCCCTACTTTCCCCTCTCATTTCGATGTGCAAACATTCAATGCCAATGTGCACCGGTATCTCCTTTAAAATCCTCTCCTACTTACCTAATCGCTCGTGCTATGTTAAAACATTTTAAGGGTATTCATAAACCCTTTTGTGCGCGCGGAATATATATAAAAAAAAAAATAACTTTTATACATTTTGCTTAATATTTTTAAGAAATATAAGTTGTGTTAGCTTAAGCTCCGCCATAAATCGATAGTAAAATGAAATAACGTTATCAAAGTTAAAATAAAATATAAGTGAACGTAATGTTTGTATATATACATATAGGTACTCCAAAGCAAATTTTCTATGCGCCGAACAGAACGAGAAATTACAAAAAAAATCAATTGCTCAGGAAGAAATCAAGGAATAAAGGAAATATTCTGGAACATCCTTACCCAATGTTCCTACCTATTCCAACTGCCTATTTTTTCTTTTTAGTATCGTACTTAATCCATATGAGAAATTTTGAGAAATTTACTCCAGGTATAGGATGGACCCGTAGGTTTCAGGTTTGAGTCCTGTTGGTACCCAACTTTTTTTTCTTTCATCTTTTTTTCAACTATCGCCTTAGCCGATTCCACCCCTGAGCAAAATGTATACCAACACAGACAAATCAGCTTTTGATCTGACATAGTATATAATCTGCTCTTAATTTGAATGAGCATTCTGTAGTATATTGTAGAGCGCCGGAGCTCTGAACTGATATACAGTTTGGCAATACGCGTACCGTTAAGAACCTTTGTTCGTAAAAGTTTTTTTTATCAAAATATTGAACATACCTTTTAATAGTAAACGCACATCTTTTAATCAAAATTCTTAAAGCCGTTTTCGAGAAAAATAAGTTTTTTCTTAACGGGTTTTCAACATTTGTATGGAAGGTACCGTTATTTTTGAATTTAGAAGCATGCCATTTTTAAAAATATTGACGTTTTCAAAACAATTGTTTTTTTTTTTTAATTTTCAAATTTTTTTTTTTTATTTTGGTTCACGATAATGTTTATACTTTTTAGAAGATTAACCATAAAAAATGAAAAATTTTAACGACTGTTTTCGATAAAATCAAAAACAAAAAATTGGTTATACTGGAGGTACCATAAATAACCAATTTTTGAAAATAAAAAAAATTATTAAAAAGTATCATTTACTTATTTTAATTATTTCAATTTTTTTAACAAAATCCTCGGAGCCGTTTTTGAGAAAAATATGATTTTCCCTTTTGGCGAAAAAAGTTTGAAGAAAATCCCTCCAGCCATTTAGGCTAGGACAGACAGAATTGCGAGACCCACTTTTTTCGCGTCCTCTATCATCGTTATGTTAGGGAAAAATATTATCTCGAGTTCGATTTTCTTACGAGTCCATAACTTGTCACATACCCCCATATTAATAAACGAAGCCAGCGGCGAGTTATCTTTAACTCGCGGATTAGGAGTAAGATTTCTGCTACTTACGAGCTAGCTAAACCACCAAGGAAGGTAGTTTAGCGAAGGATTAACTAGGACAAATAAATATACCTTCCTTGGTGGTTTAGCTAGCTCGTAAGTGGCAGAAATCTTACTCCTAATCCACGAGTTAAACATACCTTCGTTTATTAATATGGGGGATAGTGTCTATATAATATATCTTTCTCTATCTTCGGAAATGAGGTATCAAATTAAAGATAATAATAGACATATATATCTAAAACGTGTTCATTTAAATAAGCTAGCAAATAAAATAGTATCTGACTCTAATAACTGTTTTACTCGCTACCAAGTTTAAATGTAACACATTATTTGCGATTACTCCTATACTGGCTCACTTTTTTGGTTCTAGGAACATGATTTTTCAAAGAATTATGGAAAACATTAAGAAGTCTCTTTACACCAAGTTTTAACAAAATTGACCATGTTGTTCTCGAAATATTGAGTTATCAAAAAAACATTGATTGTTTTATTAAATATTACTAAAAATAAGATTTTGAAAATTTTGGTATTCTTAACTATGCATGTAAATATTTTGGAAGCTCATCCAGAAAAAAAAAACTCTACTTAATCATATTTAAGAAAATCAAACCCAAAACAAATGTGTTTACTACAAGTGGTACCAATAATATTTTTTTTTTTGAACAAAAATAAAAGACCAAAAAGTATAGTTAACTGAATTTCTTTTATCAAAGTTGTACGAACTGTTTTTGAGAAAAATAATATTTTCTTTAATGGCTACAAAATGTTTCCATTTCTTTCTCAAATTTTATAGGTACTTAAAATAAATTGATTTTATTCTATTATTAATTATTTCATAAAATTTCATAAATAATTTACCTATTTTCATTATTTACAGGCATCCTGTTGGAATCAAAATCCAAAAGACCGTCCCTCATTTAGTCAGCTTTGTACGGCACTAAGTAAAGCAATGCAATCCAGTGATAATTAATTTTTAATTTAAGCCGTTGTAAGTTTTAATTATTGTATTTTATTATTTTAACATTGTAATTATATATTATAAACAAAAAAAAAACAATAAAAAAATAAAACATCATAAATAATACTAGAAAAAAATATATATATATTTTCTTTTTATTAATTACATTATTATTATTATTTATTAATCCTTTTAATTTTTACACAATTTTCCAGTTTTAATTTTAAAAATTTTATTTTAAATTAAGAAATTAAAAAAGTTATTATCTGTATTAATAGCCAGCAGCTATTAACCCACCCATGACAAAGAACTGAACATAAAATAAAATAAAATAAATTTTAAAAATCATATGATTTTTATAGGTACGTATGTATAATAATTTAATTACAAACAAACAAAAAACAAATTCTAGCTACAAGTCATTGCCAATTTTTACGAAGACATTTTTTTGTATTGTTTTATATACAAAATAAATTTAAAATTATTAAAAATAAAATCCATCTAGTTGTCTCATTACAAAAAAAAAACTTAAAATATAACTCATGGGGTGAAAAATAATATAAAATAATATTTTTAACTCATAGTTTTGTAGAATGTAAATTTTATAGATATTGTTTTTTTTTGCATCTTTTTTAAACAAAACGATAATACAAAACTTGTCTTACCATTCATTTTATTTAAGAACATTAATTTAAAAAAAAAATATAATAGTAGTTAGTATTTTAAGAATTAAAGTATTAATCTAAAGCTACATTTATATAGACGGTTAATTAAATAACAACCGTATGCCATTGTCAAAAGAAAAAAGTCTTCGTATGGTTTATAAGAAGAAAATAAAAATCAAACAAATTAAGAGAAGTTTATAGTAAGTTTTATTGTAATATATATGAATGAATTATTTAAGTATTTAACGTTGTAGTTTTTAAGTTATTGAGAAAATTATGTTTTTTTTATCAATTTTATATGTTTTAACCTTAGGATTATTTAATGTTAAGAAAAAGAAAAACAGTTATTCAAAAAAAAATAAATAAGCTGTATTATATTATATATTGTACATCATTTCAATAAATTTATTAAAATTACTTTCAATTGTTTTATTTGTATAGTTTGACACCCGTAGGATAACAACATATGTAAGAGTAAGTTTAAATTGATGAACTTGACTGTTTTGAAAATTAATTGCAGTTTACAAGATAGTGAAATTTCCAAACAAAACTTAATATTTTTATTTAAATCAAAACAATATTTTTGTAAAACATTGTGTATACAAAAAAATATATATTATAAAGGATCTCCTGTATACAATATTTGATAGAAATCATTGAAGCTGTTAACGAGAAATTTGAAAATAAAAAAGTCGGTTATATGACAGGTGCCAACTTATAACCGTTATTGGTAAAATTTGTTTGTGTCAAAATATTGTCCGTACATCAATTTGAAACTTAAAATATTCAACCGTAATACTCGCGCTTCTAGGAATGCCCATCAGTTCACCCTCGAGCCCAACTTCGGACGTAATGTAAAGTACAGAGATTCTTTCTTCAGTCGCACCACACGAATGTGGAATGCTTTACCTGACTCGACTTTCCCCTCCCATTTCGATGTGCAAACGTTCAAAACCAATGTGCATCGGTATCTCCTTCTAAATCCTCTCCTACTTACATAATCGCTCGTGCTGTGTTAAAAACATTTTAAGGGTAGCCCTAACCCCTTTTGCGCGCGTGGAATATAAAAAAAATTAAAAATTGAGACATTTTTGAGATAACTAACATTGTTCATAACGGTTGTATGGCAAGTACAGTAATTTTTGGAAAAAAAAATTTCAGTTTCTTCTCTTGAAGAAATAAATTAAAACAAGATGCAAAGTGTGCTCTATTTCCCCTTGCTTAGGCCAAAGT
This sequence comes from Melangyna quadrimaculata, assembly GCA_949320155.1. NCBI lineage: Eukaryota > Metazoa > Arthropoda > Insecta > Diptera > Syrphidae > Melangyna > Melangyna quadrimaculata. The sequence goes on along the minus strand of OX439483.1, from coordinate 57,466,942 downwards.
GAAATTTTCTATAAAAATGCAAAAAAAAATAAAATACAAACGAAAAAACAATGGGAAGTCATACTATAAAGCTTAAAAAGCAGAAACTCATTATTTTATTTTGTTTTTAAATTCAGTTGTTTACATTGGAAGTTTTTGAAAAATTTTAAAAGTAACAATTTGAAAAAAAAGTTAACAAAAATAAAAATGAAATTAATGATAACTCAAAGCTAAAACCAGTATTCTAACATTTTGTTTGCTTACCAAAATCTTTTTTAACAATACAAATAATTGCTTCTCCCCTCTAGAACGTTTCTGAATTTATATGATATGAAAAAAATGTTTAGTTTATGAAATGCCTCTGTTCAGTTCGTATTTTCAGTACAAGAAAGATAGGGTGTTTGCCTCTCACCCTTACTTTTATGGATTTCAGTAAGCTATCTCTTTTTTTATAAAGCTTTTGCATTTTCCATGGTTGCCGTATAGCGCACTATAAATTGGCACATTTCTCTCTTCTCTCTCATTCAAATTTCAGTAGAGTTGCCAACTTCTAATTTTGTATTTTTTTTTTTTTTTTGCCAAGGGCTCGCAAATTAAACTTATTTTCTTTTCTTATTCGCTTTTAAAATCAAACTGTCGTTTCGGAAGCCTGAACGGGTATTTATATCCGGGATAATACCACAGTTTTTTGAATGCACACAAGTCAGGTTAAAATAAAAAAAGTGTTTTTTTTTTATGTAAGGTTTTCCAGGTATACTGGTATACTGTTGCGTTTTTCATGTAAATAAAAAACAAACAATGTTTATTGTTCTTCAAAGTTTTATTGCTTTGTTTGTGTTGTGTATTCTTAATTTTGTATGACTTTTAAGGATAAGGTTAGATTAGATTATAAGATTTTTTTCAGGAAAAAGGATAAGTAATGCTTTATTAGAATTTTTAGAAGGGAAATAAATTTTATTTTATGAACCCTTGGTAAAATATTACAATAAACACGAAACCTTATTCTTTTTATTTTCATGAAGAAAAAAAAAACTATTTGGATTGCAAAAATTGCAGTTAATTAATGAACCGAACTCCATCAAAAACTTTCTCAAATAGTAATTCTTCCTTAAAAAAAAAATACCCAACAAATATTGTATAGCAGCATTTTAACCAGGAAAAAAAATAAAACGAAAAGACGTAAGCAGAAAAACACGGTGACAACACTTAACACACATACATACAAATATATGCTCTCAAAAGCTATTATAAAGCTATAATTCTGAAAGCTACATAGCAAAAACCAAAGAAAACGGTATTATTATTATTATTATTTCCATCCCCCGACGTATGGGAACTCTGAATCAATGTGTTGTTTTTAATAAACACATTAAGCGAGCGAGAGGCAAATTGTGTGTATCTTGTTCTTTCTTGTGTCAGTCTCCTCAGTCCTCACAACCACGGAGCAGACAGGTCATGATGGGATGTACGTGGGTTTATGGAATATCGCAAAAACAATTTCAATGGAAGTCAGGGGTTCTATTTTTTATTTCACAGGCAATTTCTTAAGTTGAGTGCAATGCAAACACCAGCCAGCACGTGTATGTTTGAAAAAGCTCTCCCATAAGGCCTGTACTGAAAATACGAACTGAACAGAGTATAGTACAGGAAAGATAGGCTTTTTAGTGAAACAAAATGCAGGTCGTCTGATTTGTTCATACATAAAAGAGGGCAATTAAAGAAGCTTGAATACAGTTTTCGGGACCCCGTGGCCTTGTCGAAATTGCGGATCGATCTATGTACCTCCGAAACTATTGATCATAGAGAAAAAAATGTCAAAGTTGTAGGCAAACTATTCTTTTATTAACACACATAGATTTATTTTCTGCGCGGACATATTCTACATATTTTTCGTTTCCTTACAAATTGAATTAAATTATGTATGTGTGTTTATAATACAAATTTTAGAACAGCGACTTTCCAATATTTTGGCACATTTTAGAAGATTATGCAGTGCATAGTTATGGCCCTGGAAAGTTAACCGCGTAATCGGTTAAGCAATATAACAACTTCGCCATTTAACAAATTAGATCCATATGGTTTGAAAAGCTGTGCGATTCCTAACTAAATTTTGACTTGGATAGTATATGAATCGCTTGACAGTGTCAAAAGTACCAGTGCAAGATTGGCAGATGTTTAGAGTTAAGTCCATGATTTGTACTCCTCTTGTCCTTAATTCGATAATAAAGCCATGACAACCCTTGTGTTGGAGATGAAAGAAAAAATTCGGTTCGCTTCACTAAAGTACTACGTATACATAGGATTTGAATTCAAAAAGTAATAGTACGTTGGCTACGCTCAGATATGTACATATGCGGGTGAAGCTAGCCGGATAGCTTTGTTTTTTTTTTTAATAAAACAGCAGTTGCCAAAAATATGTCAAGCTATTAAAAAACTGTAGGATACTAAGCTATCCCTTAAGAAAAGTCAAAAATAGTTGATTGGTTACTAATAGTAATAGCGTTTGGTAAGCTGGAATAAGTCTCCAGAATTCTTCGATCCGGAATTCCAAACGAATAAAATGCAACCCTTTTATTGATTCAAATTTAGAATCCATCGTTTCTTCTTTTCAGAAGAAGAACTTTCATCTAGTGCCAATTGAAAAATGTCAAAATCATTTGAATTGCTTCTGGACGCTTTCGGATCACTAAACTAACTACGAAATTACATTTAAACTGTTTTTCATAAATTGGCCGTATCGGAAATTTAATGATAGAGACTTTATTTACTTCCCCCGAATTTTTCGAAACGAAAACTCCCATTAAATGACAGTCAAAGTGACTGAAAAATGTATTATCCATACCAATAAATTCCGAGCGAACTTTTGACATTCTATTCATTCCCAGGAATATTTTATTCTGTTTAATTCTTTTTGATTCAACTAAAGGACAAAAATGCCAAATTCCAGCAGGATAACATTCCGTATTAATCCGAACGAATTTTGGTAAATGAAAAATTAAAAATTCCTAAAATGCACACATGATATATATGTAGGTAGATCAATCGAAAAACATAGAGCTGGCAACATATTTTTCGACCTCATTAGTAAATGGAATTTACTTAGAATTTTAATTTCTTACTTAACTAAACCACGGATTAAGAGCCGGCTTGCAAGTTTCTTCAATGACGAAAATGAAAATTTAACCACAAAGTCGCAATCTCACATGGGTTGACCTTCATCTGAATCATAAATTTCGGTTTTTGTTTTTTTATTTTAAAAATTTTATCTCAAAAATTTTGATTTTTGAATTTTGTTTATGTTTTTTAATACATTATCATCGTAGCCATCCTTTAATGGAATTTGACAGTTCATACTTTGACAGATAGGTAAGAAACTAAATTTTGGCGTACACAGAATATTTCGTTCCATATGTCACCCAAAAGCCCTAAAATCACCTTTGCCGGGCAAAAATTTAATCTCAAAAGATTATTTTTTTTTTAAATAATAATTCTTAAAAAATCGGATTTTTTTTGTTGATATATTTTAATCCATCATAATAGTAGAAATAATAGCCATCCTTTTTTCAACTTGCTTCTCTACTGGCTTCAGAAATTCCGTGCCAGTAAACGAGCAAGTTGCTTAGGATTGTATTGTTTAGTATAATAATGTGTGTCTGTGTATATAGCAAATTGCTGTCCAGTACTTGCCCGTGTACACCTAGGGTAAAATGTTACGCCTTAACAAGGCCTTACCCTGCAATCAACATAGCCGCAATTTCTTTGAGAAGTGAAAACTTGCACTTCTGAAATTTGAATAAAAATGGCATTAATTTGGCTTGGATCAATGCAGTATTTGAACTTTAATTAAGAACTTCTTCAATTCACAGCGCTTCCAAAACAAATAGGAAAAACAAAACAAAATCGTTCCTTGAATTTTGTTAACTTATTTTTATTTTTTAATGTATTACCAGGAATTTCTACTCTGTTAACCCTCTCTTTCTCTATGAAACCAATATCCTTACCGCACCTTAATGGCATTAGTTGTTATTTTTATTTCTAATGGATAAACTTTTCCTTGGCAAACTCCAAAAATTCAAATGAATTGAACATAACTTCGACTTCAGGTTTCGTATTTTGCTCTCATTGAAGGTTGTTAATGTAAATGCCACAAAATGCGGTAAATCCTACCCAAAAACGAGACAACATTTTAAATAGCATGATGAAACTTATTTTGCAAACTGTAGTACGAAACTTCGTTTAACTTTTTCAAACCGCAACACGAAAAAATCACTCACGTAATGAAGAGATAACAATTCATTATGATAATATAGAGAAACCCATCAGCATGATAGTCCTGTGATGACAGTTTGTACCACAAGGATACAATAATAATTACTGTTAAGACAAGAAGAAGAACAAAAAAAAACAATCAACCTAATACCATCATGTGGACGCAAGGACGACAAGAACAGAGAATCAATTTAAATATCGTGCTCCATCATCTTTTTCTTATTGCTTATTGTTTCTATGGCAGAAAAAAGTTGGTACAACCCGTATGGAAGTGGCATTTTCGCACGCATTTCTTCATTAAGTAGGTTTTGGAGAAATATACTAGTTGGTAAGTCAATCACGTAGGCAATTTGTTATGAATACCAAAGTAAGAAGCGGTTGGAATATTCTTCGAGCGGGCTTTCTTTGCTATTGGAGTTTGTCTTTTGGTTCAGCGTTTTTAACGCTTGGTTTAACTTAAATAAAAGAGGAGAGCATAAGCAAGCATATACCCACTTACCATGCAAGTATTTATTTTTATAATTTTTTCTTTCCTTTAGAATCAAGGAAATAAAATATATTTGCACGTGATAGGTGGTTTTGTGTTTTCTTATTTATATTTAAATAAATAAAATGTTATCATCATCCAAGAAGGATTTTTTTTTATTTTATTTTTGATGATTTGCTTTTGTATGTAGCGGTTTTATTTTAGTAAAGGATGAGTCGGAATAAATGTCTTGTCATGTGAAATCGTGCTAGCATATTTTGTTAGTTGACGAAATTTTGTGTGAAAATACATATTAGGGTAGGAACGTGTTCATCTTAAATTTTTCCGAATTCAATAGTGAAAATTGTAGATTACAGAACTTTATGGAATATTGATTTACCTATTTTTAAAATTGATGGTGGTACAGTTCGTGTGGGAGGAAAAAATGTTTTGGAAGGGTTTTTTTTTCTCCCCGTTAAGGTGGGAGGGGTAATTTAAAAAAAAAAATCGTAGCACCAATTTATTTTAATAAAAGGTAACACATAAGGCGCCGTGACACACTGAAAGGAATGTGCTTTCAGAAAGCGTTTCGACAATTCTTATTTTGAAATATTTCTGAAAGGGCTTTCCCTTTCAGAGATCATTCACATTAAAAAGAAAGACAGGTAAGTGCTTTCTGAAAGCAAAAAATTAAAATACATATTTGTTTTCTAAGTTTTGTTTTTAAAAGCTAATTACATGTCGTCGCTTGGAAAACAAACCAAGAACTGACATAAGTCAAAATTTATACACCGACGTTTATTCATTCGCTTTTAAAATCAAACTGAGGTTTTCGGACTGGTGGCCGTGTTCTGGAATGTGCTGGAACGTGCTTCACCTCCACAAGTATCTCAAAATCTTTCGACCAATTATAATTATAGCAGTTCCAGTGGTTTAGGTATTGGATAACAAGGAGTGTGGTTTAGGTATTGGATTACGATGAGAGTGGTTTAAATATTGTATAACGATGAGAGTTGTTTAGGTATTGGATAACATTAGTTAACCTGTTGTTCAAAGATGGCGCGCAACTCAAAAGTAATTTATTCTGTTTATTATTTTAACAGATAGGTACATTCAGCAAACATAAGGTACTTTATATGCAGTCAACTTCGTCCATTGAACGCAAATGTGACCTAAGATAACATACTTTTTCGGCATATAATTATGTCAAACTTAATACTTTACGTCAAACTTTACCTCAAGTGATCGTAAAGAAGAATTCTTTAGTATCTTCGAACTTACCAGTCACTTTCCAATAAAAGAAAAACGACACTTCTTCCCAGCGATTTAAACTTGGAAAGAGATACAATTTTGAGCGTTTGATGTATAGAAGAATTTGTTTTGTCTTTTGTTGCGATTGTTTTTCAATTTTTTTTTTTTTTTTTTTATAATTTTGTTTAGAAAATTGCCCATCCCGTCTAAATGGAGAAAAATAGACCCCCTCGAGAACGATTTTTTTCTAGTCTCAACCAAACCATAACGCTCTAGCTTTTATGTTACTGTGAACTTTTTTATGGACGTGTCATTGGGCGGAAAATGTCTGTGATTATTTCTAACAATTATTCTTTATCATGTCTGAAAATGTCATTGAAATTGGTAACGTGGTTTTAAGCCTTCCGCTTTAAAAAAAAAAGTTTTAAACAAGCCTAAAATGGCGCCCAAAAAGTAAAATTCGCAGTTGCCGAAAATTAGTTGAGTTGTTTTTTTCATTTTATTCGTTATCAATCTGGAAAATTTGATTAATATCAGTTAAGTGTTAAGTTAAGTTTTTATAGAATTTTATCCGATATCCAATACAAAAGTGCACCGCCATAAGCGGGTGCGTCGTCGCCACGGCTCTGGGTAACGTCTGTTTTGGTCCAGCAGTAAGTACCTAGTTTTAAGAGAATTGCTTCAGTTAGGAATTAAGTAACCCTCCATTTTATGTGTTATTTTCAATCGAATTATCTCGATCGCGATGTTTAATTTCTAAATTTGATTTCCGATTACCGGGTAGCCCATGGTTTTTTTCAAAAATCGATTTGAAAAAAAAAAATGATCAGTAAAATTTTGAACAAAATTGCAAAAGCCTATCCGTTCTCTATTCAACAACGTCAACCGCATCCTCTTATGAGCCTTTTTTTGCAAAGTTATAGCAATATAAAGACTTTTAGTTTTGGGTAAAAAATAACGGAATTACTTTGAATCCAAATATCTTCGCAACCAGACCTTATAGAATGTTCTAGTTTTCAGTTATGGATAGTTCTCGAAAAACTGATTAAGCGTTTTAAAGACCACAATGTATTCCGAGGCTTAATTGCGGAGTTGTTGGCATCCAAAGATACACAAAGGTTTCGAAACTCAAAAAATTATTTTGAATGCAAATATACCAAAAACTAGAGCTTGTGTAGAAGGGGTTGCTTTGGATGTGCTGAAAGCATTTGACAATACCTTTCTATTTATGTACATTTCAATGGGTTCCAGAAACTTTCGTGAACAAATGGTTTTTTTTGGTGGTAACGGGCGGTGGCGTATACGCATTTTTTTAATATTTTTTTTTTGAAAATTCTACAATACGGCGATTTTCTTCTTTGGACATATAGTGCTTCAACCTATAGTGTTTAAAATTTTCTCAGCTACTTTTTTTCGTCTAGTTTTTATTATTATGATCTTTATTGTCTGGTCAGCGAGCGCAATTTACTAGCCTAGAAGCCTTTGAGGGCCAGTTTCACAGTTCACACTTACCGAGTCAGAGAGAGTAGAGAATTATTTCCCACTTTCAATTTGACATATATGCTAATACGCAGTTCAGTTGGATTTTGTGGAAGGACATTTAGGCAAAAATGGTCGTACTTTTATACTCTACTTATTTTGGATATTTAATTTAAATTCTTCAACCCTCTGTAAACTCGATACATACATACATAATACATTCAACATTATAGCAATTAAAATAATCACATCGTAGAGCTTCATTCTATGTTGTTTTTGTTGTTTCTTTTCACTAACTGCAGAATATGTAACTTAAACTAAGCCTTTCATAAAATTCTACTCGTACTTACCATTAAATTGTACCCATACACATTATACTGCATCTACTCATCACTGAATAAAAACATTTCATATGCCAATATAATCTAGCTGCTGCACTTCCATGGGGGACACCTGAAGCACGACAACATATTTAATATTTTAAGTATTGTCAAGGATAACATCTTATTCAAGAGTGAAACCAAATTGCACCTTCTTCACTTTTACCATTGCCATATTATCCTGTGCTGTGGATTCCATTTGAATAAAAAAAGATACATAAATTCTAAAGAAGAATGCAAAACAAGAATTCCAAGATAAATGTATATTCGTATATACATTATACTATACACCAATAGTACACGGATAAGCGACAGGAATATGGAGAGATATAATACAGCATGCGAGTATGTTGTGATGATGTTGGGAGGGGTGGGGGCTTTTTATAGAATATATCACCCAGTAATGAGGGTTGAAAGTTACTTGAAGTGGACACTTTAAATCCAACAGTGCTTTCGAGAGTCAGCTAAAGTATGCAGGATTTAAGGGAGAAGATGGTGAATTTCCATTCAGAATTTTCCCTCTTACAGCCTATAGAATCATCCTTCATCCAGGGAAGAATTTGCTATACCGTTGTAAGCTAAAGTCCTATGAAAAGCTTGAATTGAACCCCTTGCTTGTAATTTTCGTTATCATCACTGATTTCCTTAATGGGATTAGTTGAGCATGTTTTGTTTATACTGAAACCTATAAAACTTTCGAGATTTGAGAAATTATTTAAGAGCTACATCGACTTTACAAAAAAAAAATCGATTCTATTCTATTTTTTGTTCGGCCCAGTACAAATCACAAATACGACCCTGTACTCTGTGCATCTAGGGAATGCGTCGATAGTCTGAATTTTTTTAAGGATGAGGAATATGGCTTTATCCAGAAGCCCCCTACCTGCCAAGTTTATCGTTCTTCTTATTCAGCACTAAATGGGAGGCACAACGAACGAGAAGAAGTTATGTTGATACTATGCTGATGATGATGTTGTTATAGGATTTTCTTGGTTGGGTTAGTTCTGTTATGGTTATATGTACGTACATACATACATATAAATATATAACGCCTGGACGGTTTTCTACATTCTAGGACCAACTTGATGTTTGCCAGTGCATAAATCTTCAATCTGGACTGAAAAAATGTAAGGGAAGATGCCTATTATGTTGTTGCTTATATTTTTTTTTTTTATTTGTATTTTTTTCTATTTTGACGTTGTTGCTGTAATAGATGAAACATTTCTGTTGGACTTTTTCAATCTTAGAGAGCCACGATTCAGACTTATTGGCATTATTTGTATAGAAGTTTTATTGTATAAATAAACATAAAAACAAGAGTATACATAAACCTACGTATCTACCTACATGTATTAAATATAAATTTTGTTGTGATTTGTACTGGTATCAAGCAAAAGAATAAGCTCCCAATCTGAAAAGGTAGAAGTTTAAATCAGTACGTAACTTATTTTTGACCAATCAAAAGAATAGAGTTTTATTTTTTTAAAATTGGGTTTTGCATTGAATATTTTTTTGAGTTCAAAAACACTTTGTATATACACAGATAGTCTTAAGGTATACTTGTTCTATGTAAAATTGTATTGTCATTTTATCAGATCATATGGTGAGCTTCTAATATGAACTTCCAAAAAAGTAGTGTTTGCTTAATCCTCATCAAGTAGTTAAACTTTCTTTTAGTTCCTTAAAATGTTTTCATTACAAACAATGTCAAAACTTTGACTAGCCCTTGTGATGAGAACTTCCAAATCACTATTCACATTTAAAACAATTTATACATCAAAGCATTCCTATCCACCGCGAAACATATTGGCTTTGACTCTACAAATAATAATTTCACAATAATTATTGAAGAATAATTAAAAATAAACTCTATTTGAAATTAACATTAACAACGTTTTATTTATTTTCTTAAATAAATAAATAAATTTTAACTTAAAAATAATAGGTACCTATGCATTGATTGAGTCTATAATTACTTAACTAAAATAAGTTAAAATGTTTGTTTTTTTCCTTTTTTAAGATGCCGTCAACAAAAATCCATATAATTATATTGCTGTAAGTTGAGGGGTTTCCATAATTTTCCAAATTCAATAATTTTGTACTACTTAAATATTTATTATCATTTTTTTTGTTTTTAAATTAATTTTATAAAAAAAAAAGTTAAAGTAAATAAAAAATATAATAAATGCTATTTATGTAATATTTCGAAATTTCCCACTACATTTTTGACTAGAGACTTACACTGGCACAACTAATTTTTGTATGGAAATTAAAATTGAATCTTAAAAATTTTGTACGAATCAATCGCTAGACCAGTATAACACTGCACATTTTGACATATTCTATCGCTATTTTTTTTTTTTCATTAACTGGGAAAAATTAAGTGTTCTTTAAAAACTTCGCAAGAATAAGTAGAACAAATGACGAAGTTAAAAAAATGCTTCCCGGAATAGATTGCCTTATTGGTAGATTTGGGTCCCGTTCTCGTTGTCTGAATAATTCCATGTCTGTTTCGTAAGTTTCAAAATTGTTCCAGTTGAGACATTTTTGGACAGCATATTGCCACCGACAATAGAGAAGTTCACGACCTTTAAGTGAGAAAATTTTTAGTTTATCATTATGAAATATCAAAAAGAATATATCGAATCTAAAATAATTTTGAAAACATACGATTTGGCACTGTTGTTGGATGAAAGACATCATAGGGCGGTGTGAACATTTTTTTAGCATTATCTATACAGATGATGTTCATTGTTATTCCAGCAGCAATCATCGTTCCTAGACATGAGGATGAGGTAGTTTGTGGTCGCTCTGTAAATAAATGGAAATATTATAATAACTTCCAAAATCATATCAATTTAATATATGTTTGCATGTATACCCAAGGCATTTCCAATAATATCCGCCATAAACTGCATGAAATGATTATTCTCCGAGAATTCTCCACCAATAATTAATTTCGGTGATCGATTCCATGTTGGAGTATCTTTACGGAATGACTCTAAAATCTCATGAACTTGAAATCCAGTCGATTCGTATGCCGCTTGAGTAATATTCTCAGCTGTTGTTTGACTATTTAATCCCAAAATAATGCCTCTAGCATCATAACGCCAATGTGGCGCATACAGTCCATTGAATGCTGGCACGAAAATTATTTCACTACGTTTGGCAGTGTTGGCATTTTCATTTAATCCATTTAACATTGTCGACGATGACGATGAAATCATTGAACTTTCACCAAGAAAATTACTCAAGACCTCAGCAACATTTCCGTTTTGATTAATTTCTGTATTTATTCGTAGTTTATCTTGAAGCCATGTGACTGTTGAGCCGGCATTGGAAACGGCACCTTCTAAAGCATAGAATGTATGCTCTTTTGGACCTAGTTTAAATGCTACACTACTGAGTAGACCATTGTTTGAGTCTATAACTTCTCGGCCTGTATTCAGAAGCACGAAACAACTGTCGTCTATTGTGCATACACACTGGCCTACTTTGGTACACAGTTGCCCGAGGAGAGCTGCTGGTTGATCGCCCATGCACTACAGAATTTGTAAAATAAAAGAAAAAATGAGTAAATTACTTAAGTAAAATAAATACCATTTAAAAAAGCAAACAAGGTTTTCAGTTTTATTAATGGTTTGATTAGGAAAAGCAAATCAAATACCCAAATCACTGGGATATTCGAAACAAGAAATGTTTTGTTTTTCAAAAACCTATCCAATGCTGAAAACTAGGACATTCTGTGGGGTCTGGTTCCGAAGATATTTTGATTCAAAGTAATTTCATTATTTTCGACCCAAAACTAAAAGTCTTTATATGACTATTACTTCCCAAAAAAGGCTCCGAAGAGGTTGCGGTTGACGTTGTTGAATAAAGAACGGACAGGCCTTTGCATTCTTGTTCAAAATTTTACTAATTTGAGCAATTTTTTTCAAATCAATTTTTGAAAAAAGCCTTACCACCAAAAAAAACTATTTTTTCACGAAAGTCTCTGGAACCCATTGAAATGTACATAAATAGAAAGGCATTATCAAATGCTATCAGCACATCCAAATCAAACTCTTCTACAAGGTCTAGTTGTTGGTATATTTGCTTCCATTTTTTTTTTTTTTTTAGTTTTGCAACCTTGGATATCTTAAAATGCCTACAGTTAATCAATACCCTTAATCAATTATCTGAGATCTATCCATAGCTGAAAACTAAAACATTATATAGGGTCAAGAAGAAAGACAAGCATAACCAGACTTTTTGCTGAAAATACGAGCAATTGTGCCATTTATTTGACAAACTGATTGATTTAACTCAGTATCTGCAAAGCAATAATATGAACTTCTTGAGACAATCAGAGAATTTTGTTCGTGTTTTTCTCCAATCATATTACTACTCGTAACTACAAGTACGACTGTATGTATACCTATTTGCATTTCAATTTATGTGCCTAGTCTCATTGTATACACCATCTCCCTCTTCCTCATATTCATTAATGATATTCTGTCTGAAACTTCTAATTCATTAAACTATTTTGCTGACGAAAGTACCCTCAGCTTTTCATATTCGTTTTTAGATTCACATCCAAGTCCTTCGGATGTGGAACTTGAACGGCAGCGTATGATAATTTCGTTAAATTCTGATCTCGACAGCATTGTCCAATGGAAAATCAAAAACCGCGTGGAATTAAAAGCTTCAAAAATTCAATGCTGTCACCTGTCGTTAAAACGGAACACACCCTCTATACCACTATCCCTGAGTGGCACTTGTATTGAGGAACCGAAAAGTTTTCAGTCCTCGATCACGTATTTGATGTTGCCAAAATTGCTGCTTAGTGTTTAGGTTTTCTTCGGCGATGCAAGAAATGTTCCAGCCCTTCTGATCTGGCTGTTATCTATAAAGCCTTTATTCGTCCAAAACTCGAGTACATTTCTCATCTTTGGGAAGGTGCTCCAATAACCCACTTGAGTCTATTGGATAGAACTCAAAGAAGAGCTATGAAAATGATAGAAATATAACGGAAGCAATTGCACCTCTCGAACACTGCCGCAATGTTTCATGTATTTCGATATTTTAGCGTTATTTTCACAAACAGTGCTCTAGTGAAATAGCCAGTTGCATTCCTCCCCTTAAACAATTCAACCGTAATACTCGTGCTTCTAGGAATGCCCATCAGTTTACCCTTGAGCCCAATTTCGGACGTACTGTTAAGTATAGAGATTCTTTCTTTAGTCACACTACAAGAATGTGGAATGCTTTACCCGGCTCTATCTTTCCCTCCCATCTCGATTTGCAGAACTTCCTAACGCTCGCACTGTGTTTATTCATCTTAAGGGTATTAAAAATCCATTTAGTGCGTGCACAATATAAAAAAAAATTCGAGTAGATCACCGTGACAAAAAACTAAACCTTCAAGTGGGCCCGAACTGAAAAAGTTTGGGAACCCCTGCAGTAGGAAAAAAATCTCATACCACTCGTGTGGTATTTTATTATTTATTATTTATTCTACTGTCAGCAACTTCAAATTAATCTAACCTATATCTGTTTTAATGGCCTTTAAACAAATATGCCTTTGAGAAACAATAATAACTTAATGAATAGCTATGCGTTATGTTGTGATTATGATGATGAATCAATTTAAAATTCAATTTTCAAAAATTTTATTGGCACACACTCAGATTGACTACAATATGGTTTATTAGTAAAACATTTAAAATTGTTGTTTTTTTTTATCAACATCAATATGAACATTAAAGCTCACTAAAGATGCAAGTATAACTTCTGCTTTGTGTCATTTATCATCTTGTATTATTTTTAAAATGTTAACGTTTCTGAGACTAAACAAAAATATTCGAAAAGATTAAAGAACCCTCGATCTCATTTTTAAAAAATGATTTCCTGTTATTAATTGAGCAATCGAATACAAATATAAGAAACAAAATATAAAGAGTAGAATAGAGTGATCTAAGAAACCTGATATGACTATGTTGAATAAAACAGTTTTCGAATTGTTTTCCTTAGGTTTGAAATTTCAAACATCTATCAAATAGGGTGTTAAACTGCTGAAACAGTTCCATGAAAGACGGACGTCGAAAAACAGTTTCTAAATATTTCATAAGAGCTAGGCTGTCAGAGAAGATGCAGATATCTGAAGTGGATGGCAATTTTTTTGTATTTTTAAACCGAGACCCTTGTGTCTCAAATTATAAATATTACTGTTTACTAAATGATGCTTGAATAGGCGCGTTGTAGAAAGAGATATAACGGAGATTTGGCTCAGTCAAAAGCTGAACAAGCGAATCCAAAAATTGTTTTCCTCAGTATTTTGACAGCCAATCTGAGATTTTTTGCTGTGGAATGCTTTTCAGCCAACTGAGATTGCTGAGGTCCTCCGAAATTTCCCTTTCCTGAACACGCCTAGAGGTCCCCTGAAATCTCCCTTTCCTGAACACACCTAATACTTCAAACAAAAATTAGATTTTTTTGTCACAATTTATGCAGTAACTATATGCAAGTTGCTTTCAAGTTTTTTTACTGTCAACGATTCAGCTTTTTATTAGATAGCCTGTCTAGAATTGTGAACACCAATTTTATAAAAATTGGAATGAAACTAATGAAATTCCATCGTATTCGAAAACTTTGAAACCCTAAAAGACGATCACAGAATCCATCATAGTGGAAAACCCCATACAAGTTGATACTACGAACTGGCTCGGTGAAAGTTTTTTTCGGGATTCGTAAAAAGTTTTCGAATACGATGGAATTTGTGACAGGGCTGAGGCTGAGTCAATGCGTTCACAGAAAAACATTCGGATTTTCAAGAGGTGTAATCCATCGTTATCACAGCCATTCTTCAGTCATATTTGACCACTACTTACATATTTTGGAAATATATTATGTCTGTTCCCAACCTTGACCAAAACTGTCTAAGGTTAACAAAATAAAAAATCCTGTTCAAGACTTAACAAATTTAGTAGTTTTTGTCAGAAGAGAGCGCTCACGTGAGAGTAAAACAGTTTTCTTTCCTGACAAATTCTGTCCATGAAATTTCTTTGGGCAGACATTTTTGGTCTGTCAAATTTCAGGTACGTAAATTTACTGTTATTAGAGTCAGTTGTTGCCAACAAAGAGTTCCACAGTTCGACAGTTTTTCTCTCTCTCTCTGAGAGAATTTCATCCCCACTCTTCAGAAATTTGACCAACTGACAATTGCTGGTTTTTGGGAAAAAACCTATTTAAATTTTTGGTCCCTTCTCGGCTTTGGCAGTTGCATATTTCGGAAAAAAATTAATTTCTCGGTCCATCTCCTCCCTTAAAAGTTGTGGGAGTAGGAATATTTAATTTAAAAAAAAAAAAAAATAAGTTAACCAAAAGCTATCTAGGTCGCTTTATATACAAGTCTCCAACGAGTTCACTTGCTTCCCTTCTGGATTCGAAAAAGGCAAACCATTTGGCGAGCAAGTTTATTAATTTGTATGTGTTGGTAAAAAAAATTTGAATGTGTTGCAACTGGCTAGTCAGGGATATTGAGTTAATATGAGATAATATTTATTTCTCCCATGAACTGAAAATGTTTTTCTATTTGTTCCTCAAAATTTTAAGGACCGGCAAGGACATTAAGATGAGCGCAGAATAACGGTGGGACCAATCAAATATTTGGGGCACTGCGAAGAATCTTCGATAGGAATGATAGTATCTGCTTATCTGCTGACTACATCCTACCTACCTACCTACATCATTCTATTCTTTCTAACTAATGCCGTGCATTGCATTTAAAAGACCTGAGGGCTTACAGGCATAAAGTTAAAATTATAAAAAAAGAAAATATTTCAGATGGACAAAAAAACATCCAAAGCAGCGAAGGAGATGAGCAATATTTTAAATTGTATTGTATTTTTATTGAACCTTTTTCGAAGCCATGAATTCTCGAAAATGAATATCAACTTTTTAAATAAATTAAGTTTTCACCAAAAACCTAGATTAAGGACAGCTAAAATGGAAAGAATTATTTTAAAATAGACTTTATTTAGAAGTTATATGGAACGTATATCGATATTTTTAGTAAAATAACAACAAATCTGGAGTGTAGTAAAACGTTTCATGTTTGAAGTAAAGTAAAGTTTAGGGTGTAGTTTCTTACAAAAATTCATGTTGTTGAAATGGTTTTTTCTACCATTGTAATTTTTTCATTCTTTTTTGAGTTCGCTGTCTCTTACTTTATTTTGTATATGATTTTTTAACTCGGAGACAACTTGCAGCTTTATCCCAGGGACAGTAGCGGATTCAGAGGGGTGGCTATAGGGGCTAAAGCCCCCCCCCCCCACAGCCGATTCCTAAAATAATTTGAGATATAGAAAGCAATACATTACAAAGTGTAGAGTTTTATATTCTCCTAAAATATTGTTAAGATGTGGAATTTGTTGGACAAAAAACGTGGTTAGGGCTGAACAATTTACATGCTTTGTAACTTTATTTCTACGCCCTAAGGTTGAAACTAAAGCATGTAACGAATGCGTCAAAAAACTGAGTGGGGTCTATGAATAATGAACATGTTTCATGCAACTGCAATTTTCCGTAAACACTAAATCCAGAAAATTAAAAAAAAAGCTTGGGACTAATAAGGTCTGAGAAAATTGGTCAGGGTTAAACAACTAACTCCTTAAAAACTAACCTTATTCCAGAAGCTTTTGGGGCTTAAGTCTTAGGACAGTCAAAGTCCGAAGTTGGGGCTAAAGCTTAAAGATATAACTAATCGGGGCTTAACATTAACATGTCAAAAGCAACAACTGTTTAGACTAAAAAATTAGCTAATTTAAGGAAAAAACGCAATTGAGGATAAAACAATTGGAAAACAACGGGGTGTTAAACTTAGTGTAAATGTTTAATACAACAGGAATTGTTTCTTACCACCTTGGCTGGGCTTAGAGAATTTTGTGGCTTAGTTTTCAAACTTTCAAAGGCCAAAGGCAATTGTACATACAAAACATTTTTTGGCTAAGCAATTAAATACAAATTCTCTAGTCAAGGAGCCAAATTCCAAAAGCGTGAGAAACTCTGTGAACTCAGAAAAATTTTGCAGTTATGAATATTTGCAATCCCTATTAGACATTTTTTGAACAGGAATTAGAAAGTGTAGGTATGCAGCGTACACGAAAATTCATTCACACTTGGGCCGTCCAGGTTATTTTTTAGAGCAGCTGTTTCTTTCTTATTTAGAAAAATGAGATCTCAGAGGAGATACTGTAAAAAGCACATATAAACTTTTGCCAAAGACCACTTAAATATCATTTGTCTGAATTAGCCAATTACAAACAGTTTTTAATTTTTTGTCAAAAAGGCGAAGTTGAAAGCATACCTTCGTCTAATTTAAACAAACACTTATGTGCATAATGTAGTTAGATACCTGGTACCGAATCAATCATTAAGCAATATAATATAAATAAGTGATTATGTCAAAATTTGTTTTCTGTTATATAACTTCATATGAACCTCTCCAAACTCCAAGCCCCCCCCCCCCCCCCCCCCACAGCCAAATCCTAGATCCGCTACTACCAAGGGACTCTACTACATAGTATACTTAAATAATTCTGAGATAACATTTCTTGAGATGACTTTCTTCTTCTTCTTTATAAAATAATTATTATAAGGTATCTATATACTACTTACACTTGCAATAGGTAATCCATTCAGGGCACCATCAACAACAAAGCCATACCTCTCCGAATTGGAACGAATATCTGGTAAAATTGTCATTGGAATTTGAAAGAATTCACATAGTTTAGGCTCCCATTTTAGGGTGTGCACATTCATAAGCATAGTGTAGTTGGCATTTGTAACATCAGTGACATGAATTCCATTATTTATACCTCCACTAAGGTTCTTAAAAAATATAAAAAACAAACAAACATCATTTAGCACATCATCTTCTCTCAAATTATTTCACAGTTACTACCCATATTATCCAAGAATCTAAAGTTCCAAAAATACATCTTTTATCATCGATGCTTTCATTAACTGATGGCAAATTCTGCATTAGCCATTTAATTTTTAAGGAACTAAAACACGTACTCAGTGGTAAGCCACACACATCTTTAAGGTAATTGAGTTTGCCCTTGACGTTGTGAAGAATCGATTTTAATGTCGTCGATGTTCTGTTGTCTGCCCAACCTACAAAATGAATTGATTAGTTTTACATAAATGAGGTCATTATCTGACACAAAGCACCGACACCACCAACATACCGATGGCATTATGTAATGGAATTCCAGTAATTTTATCCCAAAGTATGGTCGTACCACGCTCTGTACAGACTCCCAATGCCACTAGGTCTTGTGGGTTTATTTCCAGAATTAATAAATTCTGGCACGCAGTCTGGCATGAGGCAAACAAATATTCGATTAATCGATTTTACTTTGATCATTTCTATATTATAAAATCAAACCTCGATACAGTTTTGGGTGCATCTCCAAATGTCTATGGGGTCATATTCTATCCATCCGGGATTAGGCGAGTATTGTTTTAATTTAATTTCATGAAATGTAAGGACTTCGGCGTTTCGTGAGGAGTAAACCTGGTAGAAAAATGTTAGCTGATAGGTTTAAATGATTAAATGATATTTACTTACTAAAAATTTGCAAATGTTATTTGCTACGGAAACTACACCTAATAAGGGTCCGAAACGACCGAAACTTGCCATTATTGGGGATTGCATTGCCTGTGAATCTGCATTTGTTTTTTTGGTTGCGTAAATGTTTTTGAAATTTTTGGGGAAACTTTTTTTTGTGTCTTTTTTTTGTTATGGGGATGACAGATGTCATTTTTTGTGGGAGCTGCTGTTTTTTGACAGTTAATGGATGTGTTGGATTTAACATTTTATACCAATCATATGCAGGGTGCTGTTAGGTCCTAAGGGTAGGTCCGCACTCGGCGGAGATACATTTCACAAGCATGAATGAAAGAATACAAGATTACGACACTTCGTATTTTTCGCTTTGTTATTGTAATTTTCAACACGCTTCGTGACTAATGTGGAGATATAGGGGCGCGAAAACTTTAAGTTACTTGAACTTGATATTAAAGTGATTTGTTTACCATTATTTTTTTTTAACGTTGTGGGCTATATTTTGATGATATAAAAGCAACAATAAAAATAATAGGGGTATTCACGATCCGATGCAACTGGCCTAGTATCATTGTAAAAGTGCAAAAGTGTAAAATCTTACAACACTACAACAACAAAATATACAAGGTGCAATCTTACAACAGTTCGCACTTTAGCAATACCCGAAACCTATTGCAACAGAAAAATACAACATTGTAAAATTTGTAAATTTGTGTTTTTGACAGCTCACTCATTCTTGATTACGTTAAACAGAAACAAATGTATGTTCATTGGATACATCCAATTTGCTATCTTGATTGTATTGATGTGACGTCGTCATCATCTTTTACTATTATTTTCCATTTAAAATTCGGACGATAATTAAGATTTGGTAATATTTTCTTTTTCCGTTTTTTTTGGCATCTTTTTATGAACAAAATTTAAATTAAATCAAATTGAAATTTTCAGATATGTTCGAAACAAAAACAAATAACAAATGTCAAACTAATTTTGACATTTGCTTTAGTGTTGCAAGAAGATAAGAAAAGTGCGTTCACGATCCACTTAAAAAAAATAAAATTTCGCACTTTTACTAGGCTCGTTGCACCAGATCGTGAATACCCCTAATAATTCAAGAAGAAAATATATCTGGTATTTGATTTTTTTCATTGCACTCTCTATTTTTGCTTCATATTTTGACCATTAATATAATTTAAAACAATTGAATAACAATTAAAAAACATTTTTCGGTAATATTTTTGTGTTTTTAAAATGAAAAACTATATTAATCATAAAACAATTCGCGAACAAAAAATCATCTCTTTACAAATTTTCTTGACTGTCACATCTGTTGTTACGTTTTGTCTCCAAAAACGTAGGAAGTGGCGTAATCTTGTATTCTTTCATTCATGCTTCACAAGTATCTTATGGAATTGTATGAAATTCGGTTGCCGCTTGATGTAATATATACCCTGTTTACAAGAGGTACTCGAGCGAGCTTCAAGCTAGCTTGGCCCCTTTGTATACCTGCGTTGACTTGATATGAGCTTCAATCGACTCGAGTCGAAGAGTCGGTCTTGAGGATTTTTGCACATGTGCGAGTAAAATTATTTATTTGTTTTGATAGCTATGTGAAGTATGTACTAAAATTCATTAAATTTTAACTGTTTTTGTGTGAAATAAATATGTTGTTGCCATCAAATGAAATCTCAAAACCATATCAACTCAACTTCAAATAGGGCTCTCAACTCACGTGACTTGAGTTCCCCAGGTGTTTCCTGGGGCCGAATTGCCGCATCAGTTACTCAATTACATGCATTTGGGATTCCTTCCTTATATGCCGTTTACACTGGGCCAAATGAGGTAATTTCGTTGCAAATTTCCAAATGAGATCCGAAATTACCTAATTTCCCATACAAAATCACATTTCGAAATGAGGTAATTTCAACCTCATTTGCACGAAATTAGGTTGGAAATTAGGTGAATGCGTCCAGCGGGAATCAGTTTCAAAAGCTCTTAAAAGCTTTTGTATGAAAATATCAATACACTTTACTCAACAACATATAACAGAAAGAGAAAACAACAAAAATAAACGGCTATCTGCCATTCCAAATTCAAAATGAAATGAGACGTCAAATGAAATTAGCAAATTTTATAATGAAAACACTTTTTTGCCAAATTTCGAAATTACCTCATTTCGGCTCTAATGAAAACGTAGTATTAGACATCGAGTAAAGTATCGAGTATCGAATTCGATTTTTGGCATTTCTTCGTCAGTGAACGAGTGTTTTTTCATACGATAGATGCTAGGTAGACGAGTTAGCAGTTAAATGGCAGAACAATAAAATTATTCTCTTTTCTGCAAATATTCCTACACAAATATCAATTTAATGGTGTTTCAGGGTGAATTAAAATAAATTAAACATCACCCAGAAAATTATTCTTACTTGATTTTAAGGCACAATAATTCGATTTAGCCAACAAATATTTTTGGCCAAATTAAATTCCAAAGGCAAATGTAAACAAAACATGAGCCCAACACAAATAGCTGTGGCAATCGACCAATGAAAAGTTAGGAATATTTGCGTTTAGGAAAATGTACTAGAATTATCCTAGTACAATACGAACTCAATTCGATACGTGATACTTCGTTTAACATCATAGTCCCGGTCTACATTGAACGATTTTTCCAGTGCCGACAAAAAATTGTTGTTGTAATCGTGTGCGATTGAGAGGTACAACCGACAAGTTCCTTCCAGTTTCGGACGATTTTTCCATTCAGCACGGGAAAAATCGTTCAATGTAGACCGGGACATACCAATGTGATTACTCGATAGTTCGATAACGTGTAAAAGTTCCTCGCTCGTTCACTGAAGACGTAATTCGGTCCCAACAAAATCCGACCCTAATCCAACTCGAGCTCTCGATTCTGCTTGTAAACGGGGTAGAAGCTCATACGAATTCATACAAATAAGGCCCTCCCAAACCAACGCGAATGCAGAGGGAAACAGCCGGAACGATAGAAAATGAAGAATACACAGCAACTAAAAACTGCCGTCAACGAATGATTCACATCGGGTGGGACAGCCTTAAAGGCTCTCAAAAACCAATGCGAAACATTCGTTGCGGCGAAGAAACATTCGTCAGTCAAAATGAATTCATATGTTTCTCCGCCGCGTTGTTGTGGGCACTCTCATATATCACCATGTAAATAAGTTTTGACATGCGAATGTTACTTCGTCGCAACGAATGTTACGCGAAAGCGTAACGAAACATTCGCGGATGGAAAGTTTTATTGTATTTAGCATTGTTTATTTGTCACTTTTGTTATCTTGTGAATGATTCGCCCTGCAGAGCGAATGTTCCGCGTTGGTTTGGGAGAGCCTTAAGGCTACATTACTGTGTAATCGGTTTATTTAAATGTCTCCTGGAACACCCTTTTTGAACTCGTCAAAACGACCTATGAAAATATACAAACAGCATTTGGAATAACGTCTTAACTCCAGGGTTTCAAATCTTTTTAATTATTGTTTGTCTTATGTCTAATTAAGCCTATTTTAATAATGTCTTAAATAACAATTACATAAGAATCAATACTGTCTAATTAGGCCGTTTTTCCAAAATAAATTTTTAAATTCTGTTTCGACTCATGCCATTTTTCCATTTCGAAAGTTAATTCAAATTGGCTTAAGCCGGTTTTCCAATTTATATTATTTTCTTTTATTTGATTTATATAGACATAAGCCACTAATACAAAATGGTGAAAGAGTAATAAATTAACGTTTTCATTTTGAACATTGGCCTAACTGACATAAGCCATTTCACCAAAAGCAAATCTTAAGTAAGCTCTGATTTAAGTTCAAATAAGATGTTTTACGCAGTGCAAACAATAGTGCTATTTTTCCAAATTTAATATTGAAAACAGGGTTAATTCGACATAAGCCAACAATTTTTCTCAAAATCATTTTATTTCTTAAAGCCCCCGGTATGATCTTCTAAGAAAACATTCAGAAAAGTGTTTTTTCTTTCACTGACGCATTTACATACATAACATGGCGACATAATGAGAAGCGTATGTTGTTATCTAAATTTTTCTGAATGTTGAATTTTGGCAGTGAAGGTATAACCAAAGCAAGATACATATATTTATTACAGGTAATCATTAGCATGTTCATTTTGTCCAGTTCTGCGCATGTTGTCAAAATCAATAGTAAACAAATTGAATTTCAAACAATCACAAAAAATTTGTTTTTGTTTACTGTGTACTTACACAAAGGGCAGCCATCTTGAAATTTGGTAAGGTGCGCCTGATAATACCTTAGAAATGTGTACTGTGTAACCAAAGTACACGAACGTGAGTGTGCTGAAGTACAAAAATTATAATTTCGATTTCAACCGTCTGGCAGGACTTTTTAAAGCCGGGATTAGATTAGGGGAGGGGTTTGAAAAATTTCATGTACATATGTATAGCTCCGTCAAACTACTCTTTGATTAAGCATTTTGGAGTTCCCGACGGAACGTTTTACAGTATCGCCACACTCGGCCAGATGCTCACAAGACTGACTTTTTGTCCATTGTAAAGGGCGTCTACCAGAGTGTGACGACACCTTACATGCTTGGGCCCTGGAAATCACTTAGGTATTTGTAATGAAAATATTTTTCCAACGATTTGTTGATGTTTCTTTTATGAGGTTATGCTCCTAAGTCCTAACAACAAACATTTTTTTTTTGATATTCATTTATATTGTTGGTTATATCTGACATCAAAACTTGATATTTTGCCACTTTTTAAGGGTGTGTAACAGTGTGACGATTCCCAATATGAAATTGGTTCTACAACGAAAAAAAAACTGGAAAATTAACATTGTTCACCCCTATATGCTAGCCCCGGTGACAATACTAGAAAATTGAATTCAAAATCTGTACGCTCAGCATACATAATTACCTATAAGTGTTCATAAATTTTGGTTATTTCTTGATCAGCCAGACTTTCATATTTGCATATATGTATATAGTCAAGATCTATCTTAAAATAGCAGTGAATTGTTGCTATCTGTCACATCCAAAAATGAACGCGGGCTCTTAGTCTCATATGTTTAAGGAAATTTGAGAGTTTACCGTAAATCCTAGAATTTTTCAGTGGCATCGTTAAAAGGCCAAAATGTTTTGTTTTCATAAAATGCATTCTGCACTTTTTTCAAATGTTTTTGGCAACCTTGGGTTGACCGCCTCGCGGGTTCTAAGGAGCTTAACTCGATTTTTAGGTCCTGATAAATTTAATTTACCTACATATACATAACTACCATGCAAAGCTAGAAATATTTTGTGTTCATATGATGTGGCTCTTTCAGGCCCGTATTTTATATAAATTAAGTTTTTTTCTGGGCTTTCAAATTCCCCGATAATGTTAACAAAATTTCAATTCGAAATGTTACGTTTTCAGCCACTTGTTTGGTACAAAATGCGGATCTGTCATATCATACGCACATCAAAAATGTGTACCTTTGCACAGAATCAAAACCGGATTTTTATTCAGATTTGACGAAAAAAGCTGATGACGAAGCTGTAAAACAGATTATGTTTCATGACTTCTGATCATTGCAGTAGTATTTTTTTTCAATTTATGCTATTTTTATATTTTGTGTTTAGAACTAAGCATTTTGAACCTTTAATAATAAAGGAAATAAAATAAATAAGTAACGTAGTTTTGATTTGGTGTCATAAGACAAATTTCAAAATACATGGCCAAAAATGCCTAAGTAAGTTTTTCGCTCATTTACTTATTTTTAAAATTTTGTATATTATTTGAAAAGAGTAATTATTAATTGATATTTAGTTTGAATTTCAGCCTCCTAATAAAAACAGGTTTCTTAAAATAATTTTTTGAAGTTTAAAATCCTTTTACTGAAAAATGCAAGAAGTCGAGCTAGTAAAAAAATGTTTTTTATGCTTGGCTCACGTATGTTCCAATCAAAAATTGTAAGAATCGTCAAATTCAACTAGTTTTCTTTGGTGAAAACAATACCCAAAATTCCGGATTATTTGTTGATGGAAACGTAGTATTAGACTGACTTGTATAATTAGTTTCTTACACTTTATTAAAATCTAGTTATATTTAAGAGTTTTCACTTAAGGCTTCCATAGCTTAAGAAGACCATCTTCTCCATATGTTGCTAACAAATTTTGATGCGGATGGTGACAGAGTCCAATGACATCTTTCTCATGGACCTGAAATTATGTAAAAAATTATTTTTAAATCAAAAAAATTACTTTTGCTTAGTTACATTAAGTGTCCTTTCCAGTTTGCCAGAAGAAACTGAGAAACAGTATAATACTTTGTCCTCTCCAGCACAGTATATGAATTCGCCTCTAGGTGATAGGGTTGCCGAAATGAATGATCCACCCTCACGCTTACCCGAGGAAAATGATCTAACGATTTGCCCTTGCATGTTCATAATCACCACAGTGTTTGATCTATTGCAAACAATAAAATGCTCTAGATTCTTAGGCAGCAAAAGGACAGTATTAACAGCCAACTCGTTACCAAGAGCTTTATACGTTGACAAACATTCGGTAGTTTTGAGTGACCAGATTTTAACAGTTCCATCGGAAGACGCACTTAAAAGACTATGGCCATCGGGAGTAAATGTTATATCATTTACAAATGAAAGATGCCCTTTAAACTCTTTCAGAAGCTTTCCTGATTTCAGGCCATGTAATCGAATAGTATTATCAAAAGAAGCACTCAGAACTTGACTATTGTCACGTGAAAACTGTAAGCAAGTGATTCCCTTTACGTGAGCCTTTTCAAATTTTCGAAGGCATTGGCCGGTTGTGATTCGCCACACTTTTATCTGGCCTTCTTGGGAGCCAGATGCTACCATTTCAGAATCTCTCGAGAAAGACAGTGCTAAAATAGGATGTTCCATCATCATAAATTGATCTTGAGCCTGATATTTCAAATCTTTTCTTATCTTTCCAGTAGTGAAGTTCCACACCTCTATAAAACCATCAACGCTACCTGTAATCAAATATTGACCATCGGCAGAAAACTGCGCACACTCCACATGTGATTTTTGGCCAAATTTGATTTGTCTGGCCATTTGCGTTGGATACATTTCTTCTTCCTGGTCTTTCATAGCCGCTTTGCCTCGGAACAAATCTATTGTTGTTCCTGGTGGAAGAAGTCCTTGGTGCTGTTGCCATTTAAGTGCTTGACCAAGCAAGGCCAGTAATCGTGATGAAGGCACGACATGTACTTCCCCACTTAGTTCTTGGGCAATTACTGCTCTCCGCTTTTCTTTGCTACTTCCTTCAGAGTATGCTTCTCTGGGATCAAAATATGCCCTTTGCAACATATTTTCTAAAAAATATTAGAAAAAAAAACGAATATTATGAAAATATCTAAGGCAGGTCAAATTAACTTTTAAAAACTAAAACAGCAACGATGGGTTCTTTCATGTACACACAACTTTTATTTGACTTGAAATGAAAAATACCCTTAAGCGTTAAGCCATTAACCTTACCTAAATGAATGTATCGTTCTGGCTCCTGTTGTTTAAGCATAATCATAGGGTCAGTTTGCCGAAGCAGTGAACGAGCTGCTCCCAATTCACGTAATTCAATTAATTCCAAAATGATTTGTTCGTACAAATTCAAGAGCTTTTTATCAGGCAACTTAAGAGATTGTATTACTTTGAGAACTGTATCCCAATGTCCGTTCTGAATGTCTTGAATAAACCCATCTACACTATCGACAGTGTTCAAAGAAACTGCAGTCTCTTCCTATTTAAAAGATAAATTTAAACATGATTTTTTTATGTTTAATATTCGTCAATTTAGTACGCAGCTGAAGCGAATCGAAAAATCCCATACAAAAATGCCATGACGAAGTTTTAAACGAAAATTTTGGTTCGGCAGTATGTACTATATTTGACCAGCTAAATAAGTCTTCACTCTTCCCGCACAGAATTAATTACCCGAAAAAATTCATCGTGTGCGGAATTTTTCAATACAGGAATGGCTCTGGACTGAAAATCACATAAATGCACAGAAAATTAAAGTAAGGGAACAGACTTCTCATCGCTGTCGATTTGGAGACATAATTTTCGTTCCACTTCTGCTGCGTATTAGACTTGGAACCAATATAACCTGAAGAGCTTGTAGGGTCTTCATAAGATTAGATTCTTTTAAATATTGTTGAATCAAACGAATAACGCTAAATTAAAAAAAATATTCAATGAGAACATGAGCTTTATACACTTTTATTGAGGCCTTACTCTGCTGATTCAATTTCAATGGACATGGTGTACAATTATTTATTTATTATTTATATTATTATTTATATATTATAAAAAAGTTAAAAAAAAAAATCAATGGGCGCGATCAATGCATAAATTTCAACAAATGGGTTTTTTACCAAATTGTCAAAATCAAAACTGACAGCCAAAATGTTGACACAATGACAGTGGGTGCGTTCTTTTAATTTCCAACGTTGACTACAGTTTACCCTTCAAGCAAGCGAGGTCGTTTTCGGTCCGCAAACGTATCAAACAACGTATGGACGACTTCGCATTCGGATCCAAATACGGATCGAAAAACTGCGTTTTGTGGCTCAAATTAGTATGGAAATTAGAATCACCACGGAGCCATTATGTGAATGTATTGTGAGAGAGAGAGTTTTTCAATTCACCATACTCGGAGAACCGAAACCAAATGGAATCTAAAACGGTTCCAAAAAAATGAATGAATTGAGGCATACCCAAAACCCAACCCAAATGTACTAAAAAAACTTCCCATCTAGTCCAGTTTCTGCATGGCCTACAAAAATAAAACAAACAGAATTTGTTATTGCAAGAGTTTTTTGTATTTATCATTCATAAAAGGTTTTCTAAAGACTTTTTCGCACTAATAAACATGACATATTTCCACAAATACAAATTTACAATTAATAAATAGAAACTTGCATTTCTGATTAAAAAATGTTTCAAAGTTTTAACAAGAAAAAAGAGATACAAAAGCAACCGTCTTCGCCACACTACCTACAAAATTGAACTAAAAAAAAGTGGTGGAAATTAAGGCAAAATGATTGTATACTTCGCCTATGCTCTCTCTATTTCTCGGTGCTTGAAAAAAATACTCTCGATTCTCATTCTTTTTACATGCGTACACAGAAAATTTGTTAATATGTGTGAGACACTCATTTTTTTTGGAGTCCCAAGTGAACCGAGAAATTTGGGTCCGTGATTTTGCTTGAAGGGTACCTTCATCGTTCTTTTATGTCGTTTTCGGTTAGAGGTTCGGAGTTACTCCTTTTTGACTCCGCTTAGTCCCGGTCTACGTTGAACGATTTTTCCTGTGCCGTTCTTTTGTTCGTTGGTGAAGGGAGTGAAAAGTGAGGGGTTGGGATCAAATCGTTTGTAACACAAAACTCGAACGATTTTTCCAGTCTGTTTATATTCTCTTTCACCCTCTTTCCAGTTTTTTGTGTGTGTTCGTTGTCAGTAATGTTTTCGGAGTATTTTTCTGTTCCGGAATTAATAAAGGAGTAGACCCGGAACACACATATACATATAAACCCTTTCACCGGATTGAACGTGCATAATATAAATAAATATCAGACAATCTACGCACACACACCTAAATATTTCACAAATTATTCTCGGAACAATAGAAAATAATTCGATTGGAATCAGAAAGGAGTAGTATTGTTCCAAAATCCAATCGAAAACGACATTAATATGAAAAAGTTATTCCCCTTTCACAGAGGGAAACAAGTTGCTGGAGATTTTGTTGACGTTTTGCTTGTAGCTTTCACACAAGGAAAGTCCCCTTTCACACAGGGAAACCAGTTGCTGGAGATTTTTTTGACGATTTCCTTTAATTGCCTAGTAGCTTTCACACAAGGAAACTGAATTGCCGGAGATTTCTGTTTTGTCCATATAAAGTCTATCGACTGAACGCACATTACGGACAGTGCGAGAAGGAATGTGATAAAAATCTCCTCAATCGTTGACCAGGGAGATTTTTTTCATTCCCCTTACTTCTTGCCCTTCTCGCCTACAAACTCCCAGTTTCCAGCAACTCCGTTTCCTTGTGTGAAAGCAGTCTTACTTCGAGTTTTTATTTTGGGTTTAGATTGTGTTTGCTTTTCGTCTTCCGATTTGGAATTTATCAACAATTTAATTGTTTTAATTATTGATTTTGATACTTGGAATTATTTTCTGAATAATTTACTTTTAATCAAAATTTCATTCTTCCGATTGGTTAAATTTTTCTAATAAAGAAATGTGTGGCTCATAAAAAATGAACAAAAAAAGCAAACATTTTTATTATGATTCGATTTCGTGCAAAAATGAAGATGGTTGTGATTTAATTTGTAAAATACATGCATTTTTGGTAGTGAATTATTTATCAATAAATTTACGCTTAAACATTTGGTCTTGTTTATTATTTTTTATTTTTTTCGATTTTTTCTTCAACCCTTTTCCATTTTTTAACTTCGTTCGTTCTCAAATAAAAGTAACTTTCTTAACTTTGACATTATAACTCTTGTTTTAACCATAGCTCACTAATGTCGTTTCCATTTGGGGGTTCGGAGTTACTCCTTTCTGACTCCACTTACTCCAAAATAATTCGATTGGCTGTTCCGAGTAATGTTCGGAGTTATTTTCTGTTCCGGATTTTATAAAGGAGTAAACCTAGAACACACATATACATATAAACTCTTTCATCGGATATAACTTGTCAAATTAATTTTACTCTACTGAAAATGCAAAATATACATACATAAATATCAGACAATTTACTGACACACACATAATTTTTCGAAAATCAGTCTTGGAACAACAGAAAATAATTCGATTGGAATCAAAAAGGAGTAGTACTGTTCCCAAATCCAATCGAAAACGACATAAGGTAATTAACAGAACGCAACACAAATAAAACTGATCTCTGCCTTAAGTCTTTGAAGGTCGATTCACAATGCGACGAGTAAACGCGACGAGAGCGTGACGTGAATCGCTGTTATTTTTTTTTTTGTTTTCAAGTTATCAAATCTTTGCCAAATTCACATGAGTTTCTTGATGACGAGGTTTTTGACAGCGTTAAATTGTTTTTGTGCTTACTGTGCAGTGTGCGTTCAAAATAATACAAAACAAATTAAACTGACATTTTTGTTATTATTTAAATATAATAAATGTGTTTGCCCATACCTGATCTTGTGTTCTATTCCTCGGGCTGGGGAAATGAGTCCGGCTAGAAATACAAAGAAATTAAAACAATACAACATTATAATATAAATAGATCTATAAATATAATTTCATTTTCAACAAAATGTATATTTGTTTTTTGTAAATTTTCACTTATCTGTTGTTTTCTTTATTCTTTTCCACAATTTCACAAAATTCACTATCAGTCAAATATAAAAAAAAAAATTAAAAAACGTTGAAGAGAGCGTTTTTTTTCAATTTTCCGAACTCTGGCGTGACATGACAACGAGAAACGTTTCATTGCACATTCAGTCTAGTAAAATTAATTCGACAAATAATCCGACTAAAGGGTTTATATGTATATTGTGTTCTCTATACTCCTTTTTCAATTCCGGAACAGAAAAATACTCCGAAAACATTATTCGGAACAGCCAATCGAATTATTTTGGAGTAAGCGGAGTCGAAAAGGAGTAACTCCGAAGGCGAAACACAATAATTTCTGGAGTTGAGGTCACTTGTACTTTTTATTTGAATTATATTCATTCACTCCACTTAAAACCAAAGTAATTTTAATATTCAAATTTCTTTTTCTTTATTGTAACTCCGAACCTCCAACCAAAAACGACATTATATTTTTTGAAATCGTTTTGATAACTACGAACAGAACTGTAAATTAATTAAATATATTTTAATTTCTCATTTTTGTACTTTTGTACAAAAGTAGGTCTATGTAGTTGAGGCTTAAATGACATAGAGGCCTACTTTTGTACAAAAGTAAAAAAAGGAGAAATTAAAATGCTCGCTAAAGTAACATGCTTGCAAAAAAACATACGAAAATTGTTCTGACACATAAATTTAACCATCATGCACAATTTTCTATTGTTTTTTTGCAAACAGGTGTCTTTAGAATAGATATCTATTTCTCCACTTTTGTACTTTTGTACAAAAGTAGGACTATGTAGTTAAGCCTTTAAGCCTTAACTACATAGACCTACTTTTGTACAAAAGTACAAAAATGAGAAATTAAAATGCTCACTAAAGAAACATCCTTGCAAAAAAACATACGAAAATTGTTCTGACACATAAATTAAACCACTATGCACAATTTTCCATTGTTTTTTGCAAGCAGGTGTCTTCAGAATAGATAATTATTTCTCACTTTTGTACTTTTGTACAAAAGTAGGCCTATGTAGTTAAGCCTTTTAGTTTTACTTAAGTACAATACCTTAAAATTTTTAAGTACAAATACAATTTCTCGGTACTTGTACTTGAAAATTTTAATTACCAGTACCGCGGAATTGTACTTGTACTTAAATTCCACTAAGGAATTTAAAAATTTTGTATTCATTACTTTAGTAATTAAATACTGTACTTAAATACTTTTTCAAATACTTTTAATTCCTTTAGTACCTACTTATAATTCCTTTAAAATTCCTTTTGTAAAAAAAATATTAGAAAAATAAAAGGAATCATAAGGAATTAAAAGTACTTAAGGAATTAAAAATATTTGAAAAAGTATTTAAGTACAGTATTTAATTACTAAAGTAGTGAATACAAATTTTTTAAATTCCTTTGTGGAATTTAAGTAAAAGTACAATTCCTCGGTACTGGTGCTTAAAATTTTTAAGTACAACAACCGGAGAATTGTACTTGTACTTAAAAATTTTAAGTACCAAGGAATTGTACTTGTACTGAAGCTTAAACTATACAGGTCTGACTACGACGAGTTCTCGTGACGGTCGTCGTGACGAGAAAATATTCCATCAAATATTCATCAAATCATTATTTGTCAAACATATTTGAGAATGTGAACCCCCCTTTAAATGGCAAATAATTATTGATATTTTGGCAGCACTCATCAAACCGGCATTTTTCCTCTAACAAATGAAAATCAAACAAGTCTTTTAACTGACCAATCGAAATCGATCAAAGGTGCAGTAGGTGCAGGATATGGAGCCCACAGATAAGCAATACCTAGATAGGAATCTTTCGTTCGTATCACCCCCCAAAACCCATTTGTTTACATTGTTGTTTTTGTAATTTCATTTCGTGTCGATGAATAGATGTGAACTGCAACAACAATTTAACGCGGTGAATTTGATTTGTTTGACAGTTCATTTTTTTTTTCATAAATGTGCTGTGCGAAGATTTTTATTCCGGTATTTGTGATTTTCATTAAAAAATAAATTAACAAAAAAATAATTGTTTCACCAAGCACAATGCTCGCATGGCAAGCGGAACTTGAACGAGTCCTTGAATTTCAATGAAAAATCTTTTGGTGCTTTCATGTTTCTTTCTTCCAATTCGACAAAAAGCTACTTGGGCAGACGATGCGCGATGAGAACTTTTTGTAGAACTCTGTCGCCTCCGAAGGGGCCCTGTTTGAGCAGAGTATAGCAAAGGGCAAAAGACCTAATTATGTTTATGAAATTTAAAAACATAATTTCAATTTTTTTCAGCTCTACAGCACAATAATTATAAAAAAAAATCTCGCCAACCAATAATAAGGTTCGAGAAATCAACAAAAATTAAATTCACCATGGCAAATTTGACAGCTACTATATTCTTAGTTTTAGGGTACAGACACACTTAATATATGAAATTATTTTAATTTATACGTAAGGGGTTGGATTGCATCATGGTCAAATTCCGACGTAAATTTTTAGAAATTAATTTAAGGTCCCCCAAACCGATGCGTGGACAACATTTTTGTCAGTCATCGGGTTCATATGGAAAATCGCACCGCTTTCATTGTGGGTACCTACTCTCAATTATTTTCATGTAACTTAATTTTAAAAAGTGAATGTTTTGTTGTCGTGAATGTTTTGCCCCAATTTAAGGCTCACCGAAACCAATGCGAAACATTCGTTGCGGCGAAGAAACATTCGTCAGTCAAAATTAATTCATATGTTTCTCCGCCGCGTTGGTGTGGGCACTCTCATTTATCACCATGTAAATAAATTTTGACTGACGAATGTTTCTTCGCCGCAACAAATGTTTTACATTGGTTTGGAAGAGCCTTTGAAGTTGATTTGAAAGATCCTTTACACAATTTAAATTGTGTTGCAACAAAAATGGTCTCCTAAGCCGATGCGAAACATTTGGAATACCAACAAAACCTTCATCTGCCAGAATTAATTTGTATGGGGATAAAAGAAAGCACCCACAATGGTGTGAATCTCATCTGTTCTTAATTGCAAAAACTGCAATAAAGTCAATTCTGATTGAGGAAAAAACACAATAGGCGTGTTTTATCACAAAAGGCATCCATAGTACAGCACGATTTTACAGGCATTACAAATACAACATCGCTAGTAGCTCTACAGCCAATAAGAAGTTATACTACGTTTTCTGTCAAAACAATTTTTGTATGATTTCTTGCAAGAAGGTTTCTTTAGCGAACATTTTAAATTCTCACTTTTGTACTTTTTTGCAAAAGTAGGTAGGTATATGTAGTTAAACCTTAATGTAACTTTCATTTCAACAAAAAAATCAAATCTGTAATAGAAAAAATGGACTTGTTTAGAAAAAAGATCAAAAATCAAATATTTCATATAGAAAATTTACACCGGCTACACGATTTTTTTTGCGACTTCCTTACAACAAAAAAAAATTAATCTGCAATCGTCGAAAGGAAATCGGCAAACAAGAACCTAGCACATTTAAACAAACCCTTGGATTCTTAAATTATCCGCCATTTTGTTCACGAACCGAGGTGAAACTCGGATTATTTTCCACGTACACTAGTGCAAAAATCCGATTTTCACCACGGTCGTCTGCACGTACACTAGTGCAAAAATCCGATGTTCACCACGGCCATTTGACGTTTGAGCTTGTAGGCAAACCGAATTGACAGCCGTAGATTCCCATCTAGGTATTGCTTATCTGTGTTGTAATCATTTTATTTATTAAACTTTTTTTGTCGGTTAAAAAAACTGACAGTTGGCAGATTATATAGATGAACAATACCTAGATGGGAAACCACGGTTGTCAATTCGGTTTGCCTACTAGCTCAAACGTCAAATGGCCATGGTGAACATCGGATTTTTGCACTAGGGTACGTGCAGACGACCATGGTGAAAATCGGAGTTCTGCACTCACTGACTTTGGAATATCTGGACCACAGATAAGCAATACCTAGATAGTAATCTTTCTTTCCCCCAAAACCCATTTGTTTACATTGTTGTTTTTGTAATTTCATTTCGTGTCGATGAATAGATGTGAACTGCAACAACAATTGAACGCGGTGAATTTGATTTGTTTGACAGTTCATTTTTTTTTTTTCATAAATGTGCTGTGCGACGATTTTTATTCCGGTGTTTGTGATTTTCATTAAAAAATAAATTAGCAAAAAAATAATTGTTTCACCAATGCCCGCATGGCAAGCGGAACTTGAACGAGTCCTTGAATTTCAATGAAAAATCTTTTGGTGCTTTCATGTTTCTTTCTTCCAAATCGCCAAAAAGCTACTTGGGCAGACGATTCGCGATGAGAACTTTTTGTAGAACTCTGTCGCATCCGAAGGGGCCCTGTTTGTGCAGAGTATAGCAAAGGGCAAAAGACCTAATTATGTTTATTAAATTTAAAAACATAATTTCAATTTTTTTCAGCTCTACAGCACAATAATTATAAAAAAAATCTCGCCAACCAATAATAAGGTTCGAGAAAACTTCAAAAATTAAATTCACCATGGCAAATTTGACAGCTACTATATTCTTAGTTTTAGGGTACAGACACACTTAATATATGAAATTATTTTAATTTATACGTAAGGGGTTGGATTGCATCATGGTCAAATTCCGACGTAAATTTTTAGAAATTAATTTAAGGTCCCCCAAACCGATGCGTGGACAACATTTTTGTCAGTCATCGGGTTCATATGGAAAATCGCACCGCTTTCATTGTGGGTACCTACTCTCAATTATTTTCATGTAACTTAATTTTAAAAAGTGAATGTTTTGTTGTCGTGAATGTTTTGCCCCAATTTAAGGCTCACCGAAACCAATGCGAAACATTCGTTGCGGCGAAGAAACATTCGTCAGTCAAAATTAATTCATATGTTTCTCCGCCGCGTTGGTGTGGGCACTCTCATTTATCACCATGTAAATAAATTTTGACTGACGAATGTTTCTTCGCCGCAACAAATGTTTTACATTGGTTTGGAAGAGCCTTTGAAGTTGATTTGAAAGATCCTTTACACAATTTAAATTGTGTTGCAACAAAAATGGTCTCCTAAGCCGATGCGAAACATTTGGAATACCAACAAAACCTTCATCTGCCAGAATTAATTTGTATGGGGATAAAAGAAAGCACCCACAATGGTGTGAATCTCATCTGTTCTTAATTGCAAAAACTGCAATAAAGTCAATTCTGATTGAGGAAAAAACACAATAGGCGTGTTTTATCACAAAAGGCATCCATAGTACAGCACGATTTTACAGGCATTACAAATACAACATCGCTAGTAGCTCTACAGCCAATAAGAAGTTATACTACGTTTTCTGTCAAAACAATTTTTGTATGATTTCTTGCAAGAAGGTTTCTTTAGCGAACATTTTAAATTCTCACTTTTGTACTTTTTTGCAAAAGTAGGTAGGTATATGTAGTTAAACCTTAATGTAACTTTCATTTCAACAAAAAAATCAAATCTGTAATAGAAAAAATGGACTTGTTTAGAAAAAAGATCAAAAATCAAATATTTCATATAGAAAATTTACACCGGCTACACGATTTTTTTTGCGACTTCCTTACAACAAAAAAAATTAATCTGCAATCGTCGAAAGGAAATCGGCATACAAGAACCTAGCACATTTAAACAAACCCTTGGATTCTTAAACTATCCGCCATTTTGTTCACGAACCGAGGTGAAACTCGGATTTTTTTTTCACGTACACTAGTGCAAAAATCCGATTTTCACCACGGTCGTCTGCACGTACACTAGTGCAAAAATCCGATGTTCACCACGGCCATTTGACGTTTAAGCTTGTAGGCAAACCGAATTGACAGCCGAAGATTCCCATCTAGGTATTGCTTATCTGTGATGGAGCCATGAAAGACACAAATGACACTTTGCACTACAACGATACAACAAGGATCAAATTTTCAGTCAGCAAAAGGCCAAAAGCAAAACATTTCATACATCGTAAAGAATTATATTTATATTTAAATTAAATTAACTAGTATGTCGAATTCTATCCTAGATTATAATTACAACGGTTCCACTCTAACATTTGGTAAATAAATAAAAAAGCTTGGATAATTTGTGTTGATGGGTTCATCCCTAACATTAAATTTGTCAACATTTCTTTTATTTTCGCATGCACACCAAAGATGACCGATTAATCGATTTGGTCAGAGCTCACCCGGCCATATATGATGTGAATGATATAAATTACAGACGAAATAGTGCCCGTCAGGAAATATGGCACAAAATATCACGAATGCTTGGTGCTTCATGTGAGTACTCTGATTGAAAGAATATCAGGAGCATTCATTTTGTTGCGAATTATTTTATTTATGGTGATTTTTTTATAGCAAAAATATGCCAAGTCAAATGGAAGAACATACGGTACAATTATTTGCAGGAAATCAAAAATCCAAAAAACCCAAATATTCGCCGTAGAAGATTAACGCGGGATTTATCATTTCTGAAGTCGACAGCTTTTACGTACAAAAAAAAGGGGTAAGTCATTGTTGTATTTTATTTATATAATACCATTCTCAAATAAAGGATTCTTAAATAACTATTTGGATTATGGGTTGAAAAGCAATTAACCTAAATCATATCAAGAACGCGAGTCCTCTTCTGGCTCCAATGCCAGTAGTTTTGAACTCAAATGAGTTGAAATTTATCAATAACTAGCCGTCCCGGCAGACGTTATTCTGACCTAGGTAGCGCGATGATATGGATATAAACATTTCGAACATAAACGCCTCCGTGGGTTCTTTTATATATTGAAAACAAAATATACCTACGTATTTATTGATAATCGATTGAATTGTTCTCTTTTTTCTCCTTTATGTTCTCTAAAAAAGCTAAATTATTGTCCGCGCTTACGAGTGCAAGTCTTTTCTTAGAATAAATACAATTTTTTAAACTGCAACAGCTTTGGCAACTGCAATTGCAACTTCCACAATTTGTTTATTAAACCCAAATAACACTACCATCCAATTTTGTATAATAAATGATTTTTCCCGGGCCATAACACACCGACTCCATAAGCCATTAACGATGTCCATAATCCAATCTACAATCTGATTTGTATGGATATGACACTGCTTGGACATGAATCTTTGCGACTCCATTGGATTTTTTTAGACATGTTCCAAAGTCCGGCCATCGGTCATGGCCTGTGGAGGCGGCAACTAAGGAATAGTTGTTCGAATGACTTTAAACAGAAAATAAATTATTAAAAAACAACGTTCACACTTAAAATTCCTTCTTGAAAAGTCGGAAATCTCTTTTTTATTTTATTTTTTAATAAAATTCTTTTAATGAATGTTATTAAATACAATTTTGTAAAAAAAATGGCCCAACTATTTTTGTTTTTGTTTTTTTTCAAAATATTACGTAATTAGGTACTATTTTTGTTTTCAAAATTCAATGCTCTTTTACATTCAAAGTTTGTTTTTGTTTTTTTTCAAAATATTACGTAATTAGGTACTATTTTTGTTTTCAAAATTCAATGCTCTTTTACATTCAAAGTCGAAACGCTGAGAAACGGATGGTTCTATGTCTTTTACTCTTCAATATATAAACAAAATGAACTAACTTGCTCATAAAACATTTTAGCAACCCAGTTGGTTACCATTACCATCATAAACCTCTTTTTTTCTTTTTTTTACTAAGAATTTGGTTTCTTTAGTTTTTAATATCTTGTAAGAGTCCTAGAACCGTTCGGTTTTAATTTGATAAGATTAAATTCTAGAAACAAAAAATAGTACCTATATGGTATATGTATGTAGTATAATTTTAATTCCGTTATTTTTTTAATAATTTGTTTTCTTTTTTAAGTCAATTTTTTAGAAAATTGCTACTGCCGCCTAAACTAGGGGCAATAAAACCAATACGCTCAAGCTTTTTGTCGCACCTTAGGTAAATCACTATGCAAGCAATTGTAAAAGAGCTATTATCGAATTCGCCCTGCGAACCTTGCGTCACTTTTAGAAAAAATAAATTAATATTAATAACATTACGATGATAAAGAACGTGAAAAAAGTGGGTCTCGCAATTCTGTCTGTCTGTACCTCAATCTGCAGCTTAAACCGCTGAAGCGATTTTCTTCAAACTTTGGACTTAAGGTTCTTAGGTGATTCTCTAGATGGGAAATAGAATTTTTTCTTAGCTCAAAAAATAACGGTACCTGCCATACAACTATTACGATTTTGATAAAAAAAAATAAGGAATTACTTACAGCCATATAATTGACTCATTTCAAAACTAGTTTTACGGCAAAACTAGTTTTATAGAGGTTTCGAGTTTCAAGTTTTGAAGAAATTGGAATTATTCACTTATGTTTTTACTATTCACTAGTTTGTGATGAAACTAGAAACTCATAAAACTGGAAATAACTGGTTTTAAGAGCTTCAAAATTTGTATTTTTTTATTCTCAAAAGCGCTTTCGCTTTCAATTTTTTGTTTGAAAGCGATAGGTTTCATGATAACATGCAGGCCATAATGAATTATTGGGGTTTCCCTTTTGCTAAATACATTAAACAATTTTATTCTGACAATCAATTAGCTATTACGGAAAATACAGCATCAGATGCAACTCCAACTGCAGTTATTGATTGGCATGGATTTGGGCACCATGCTAACGTTGGTACACTTTCTGAAAAATACACTAAACTACATTTTTCTCAAAATCAATTTAATGTCTTCCAACTGAAATTACATCTTTAACTGCAACAACTGCAATTTGAGCTTCCTCCCAATGTGTGTTAAGCCTATGTTAGTTACTGTTGTTATTTTGAATAATCAGAATGAATTATTACAATTGCAACTAAAACTTCTTCCCCTTGTTGCGAACAAAAATTGGACCCTAAAAGGACCTACAGAAGATCAATGATTATTGTCAATATTCGCTGAAAATGTCATTTTTCGCTGGTTATTGATCGTTTGTATGCTCTTCAATATCATTGTCAATAAACATTGACCACATTGATAAGAAACAAAATCTATTTTATATCATTCGTGTTTGCTCTAGTAAACCCTACCGGCCTGCATTTTTTCGGCAGACTGGATAATTGCTTAACCGATTTTGACCAAACCTTACAGGAAAACCCTCGGACTAAATTTGTCCTGAAAATTTGAACTCATAGGTGAATCCATTTCTATATATACTTACTTACTTACTTAGGTCCTCGGACCTATTACGTCCGTGATGTTTCCCTTACGGGACATAGGGCCTCCACTACACCTACGCGCCATCGTGTACGATTTCTTGAAATATATTTCAGCTCTCTCCAACTTTTCCCCAGTCGTGCCGATTCCTGTTCGACCGTTCTTCGCCATGTACTTCTAGGCCGGCCCACTTGTCTTCCCTCCTGTGTGAGCGGGTTCCACTGCATTGCTTGAGATGCAATGCACCGATCGCCTTTTCGAAGCGTATGGCCAATCCACTGCCACTTTCTTCTTCGTATAATGGAGTCTATGGGCTCCTGACCCGTTCTCGTATGAAGTTCGGCATTGGAGATACGGTTGGGCCAGAAAATCCTCAAGATGTTTCGTAGACATCTATTAACGAAGGTTTGCAGCTTTCTAGTGACAATTTCAGTGACTTTCCAAGTGCTGCAGCCGTAAAGCAGAACGGATTCAACATTGGAGCGGAACAGTCGTAGCTTGGTCTTTAAGCTAAAAGAGTTGTTTCTCCATATTTTGGACAGCATTCCGAACGCAGCCTTTGCTTTTCTGATTCGGCTGTTTACGTCCAGTTCAGTTCCGCCACCCGTAGAGATAATACTTCCAAGATATTGGAAATCCTCTACCATCTCTACCGGTTGTCCAGAAATATTTACTTGGATTGATGAGGAAGTTCCAAGGCTGATCCTTTTAGTTTTTGCCGAGTTGATCTTAAGCCCTACGATTTCTGCTTCTCTCTCCACCCTTGTTGTCATTTGATGGAGATCCATGATCCTATGAGAGAGTAAGCATACGTCGTCCGCGTAGTCCAGATGTTTGAGGTGAGATTGCAGAGTCCACTGAATTCCCCCATTTCCATTTGACAAAGCTGCGTGCAGTACGTCACTTATCACCAACAGGAACAGTATTGGTGACAGTATACAGCCTTGCCTAACTCCACTTTGGATTTCAAACTCCTCTGACAGCCTACCTTTGTGCAAAACGTGACACCTGGATCCATCATATGTAGCCTTGATAATAGCAATCAATTTATCTGGGATGCCCCTCCTGTGCAAAGCAAGCCAAATAAATTCTCTATTGACACTGTCGAACGCCTTTTCAAAATCGATGAACAGCAGGTGAAGTGGTGATCGATATTCAACGCACTGTTCGATGATGATCCTCAAGGTGTTGATGTGATCAACAGAGGAAGATCCAGTGCGGAAACCTGCTTGTTCGGCGTCGAGTGTGTCTTCGAGGTGGTCTTCTATATATAAGACATTAAAATTACCTATTGCAATAATTGATTCGGATTAGCGATGCACAATAAATAGTAACAGTCTTATTAATTGTAATGAGAACAATCTTGCGAAGTGGGCCAGCTAGCTAGTCACTTTCTAAATAATATATTTGCTAGCCCATTTCTCTATCTATAAAAGTATTGCATATATTTTAACTTTGGCCTATTTAACGGACTCTGCCTTATCGGAATACGGTTTTATGCCTCCGATAAATGTTCTGGTTCCTTGAGCATTTGACGTTTTCTTATTTTTTCTCATTTTTTGCTAGCGATCTACCCAGAACCCAAAATAGACGTATTCTTTCCTTAAATCTTTTTTGAATCATGTATGTGACTATTCAGTTTTAATTTTTTTTTCTTTTGCTTACTTTAAGTGATAAAAAATCAAAAGATTCTGGTTACATCTATCGACCAGAAAACCAAGATGATTTCTATGAAATTGTCATGGTCGAACCGAGTGAAGATGAATCAACAGTCGGGATGTCTTCTTCAAATTATGCTCCAGATGATGAGATCGATGTTAAACCCACAGTACTCGCCGATGCCGATTTAACTAAGGTCACTGCTTCTGATGATACAACACCGATCCCGACAAAAAGCCCGGAAATTAGTGAAGTTGCAACTTCATCTGTATCAGATTTCAGATCGAATACACAAAGGAGAGATGAAGAATGGAATCAAACACTACGAAAAGAAACAGATCGATCGGCACCAGATGCAATCGAAATGTATTGTTTATCACTGGCCGATTCGTTGAGAGCCATGACACGAAGTGAAAGAGAGCGAGTAAAGTTTGAATTTGCACATATTCTTAAAGATGCTCAATATCAAGATAATAGTTAAATTCATTGATTTAAATTTTGTCTTCATCTCATGCCATGTATCACTTACTATTCAAGTATTATTTATTTTAATTTTAAAATATTTGTTGACAATTTAAATAATAAGCTTTACAATTAAAAAACAATTAGTATTTTTTACCAGAACAAAAGAAAAATATTTATTTTGTAAACCATACCAAATTACAAATCTAATTATTCATATATACGTAACGTAAATGTTTCTAGATTTAGTTCCAAAAAGGCATTAACAATTTTTTTTTAATTACTTAATATTTTAATCTTAAGTACCTATTTTTTATTTAAATGTGTGAAAATTGTAAATAAAAATTGGACCTAATTATCCATGGTTTTATTTAAAAAAAATATCTTAAATATATACTATAATTATAGAGAAGTTTTAATAATAATATTTCTGAAAATAATAAAAAGTTAGTCGCTTGGGCACTTAGAAGAATATGAGGGCTTAAAATTAAATTATGGAAAAAAGATTGTATTGAAACTAATCTAGTATGTACTTGGCAAATTAAAACAATCAATCCGCTATTTTTTTTTTTTTTTTTGATCTATCAAAGCCTATTAAGTTCTATGGACACCTATAAATCTTTTCTCAACAAATTAACCTTTTCATATAAATATAATCTCTGTTGTATTACCATTCATTTGGTACCTCATTTTTGGAGGTCAAGACAGAATTGCCTTAGTTAAAGTTCATTTGCGGACACCTTATTAGAAAAATATGTTATATATCAAAATGACCGCCTATTCGTCATTATCTTATTAAAATACAAATTTGGAAAATCGGTTAGAAAATAGAAATGAATATTTCCACAGACACCGCAACTTTTAAGATAAGGAGCTGTATTTTCCGACTTAAAAGCTGTTTCGTACAGTTCAAAAGCCAATTTCCTGTAAAATATTCCAAGTGTATAATACTTCCTTTTATTGATTTTTATTTGCAGAATGGATTCCTGAAGTCGAAATACTTATTAAGGTAATTTTCTTGTTTTCGTTTCGTTTTGGTGTTATAACCGTTTTTATGATTTTAAGTCAAGTTTCATTTAACGGCTTCTATCTTTATCATGTCTTTAAAATTGTATAGACACCTTTAGATTTTTTATATTGTAACATTGCAATGTACCTTTCTATAGACAATTTAATAGATCGGACAAGTATTTTCCGAATAACGTAACTCCAGTCTTTATCCCGGTGAATAAGTCTGGCAAAAAAAAGATTATCAGCCCATTTCTAAATAAAAATTCCCGGAGAAATGCTTCCCTTTTCCCTACTCTCCTGTTCTAAACTATAAATTCCCGAGATTTTTTTTTCCTTTTTCCTTCATTTAAGCAAACTTCGAATATGAGAAATAATATGTTGGAGCAATGAGACTACATCATTCGACAACTAGATGGCTTTACCGAAACCTACCCTGCAATTGTGTTGGTTTCATCATTCAGATACTCACAGACTCTCTCTACAAAACGTGCTTTAAGTCAGCTGCTGGTATTTTATTTGTCTACAAGAATTTGCTTCCTCTTTTTATCGAATAATAAAGTTTACTTATATTTTAAATAATTGTTTAAAAGTATTTATTTGTACGTTCCTCACGAACAACATTCGGCGACAAGTTCTAAGAACGTAACAATTGGCGACGAGGTTTTAAGTACACCACGGGTAATA
Organism: Melangyna quadrimaculata; assembly: GCA_949320155.1. Classification (NCBI taxonomy): domain Eukaryota; kingdom Metazoa; phylum Arthropoda; class Insecta; order Diptera; family Syrphidae; genus Melangyna; species Melangyna quadrimaculata. The sequence goes on along the minus strand of OX439483.1, from coordinate 57,424,158 downwards.
ACACTTTACATTTTTTTTTTCATTTTGTCGCGTCCGCTCTAAAAAAAAAACAACATCAATCAAAATGACTAACGACGCTAAGATTCTGAAACTTTTGGACGTTCAATCAAAGCTCCTTCAAGCAATCAGAAGGAACCAATACACCAAAAGAAACAACTAAATCAAGGCCATAACCATAGAGAAAATACTACTTACTTACTCTATGGCCATAACTGCTTATGGACTCATTAGCAAACAATCTATCAGAATTTTTTTATGATCCTGCAAATGGAATAACATTCGAAGGGTGGTTTTCTCGACACGAAGATATATTTTGCGTAGATGAAAAAGAACTCGATGATGCATCGAAAGTGCGGTTGTTGATGCGAAAACTTAATCCGATTGCACGCGAGAAGTACGCATCATATATTCTTCCAAAGAACACACGAGATATCAAATTTAAAGAAACAACAGACATCCTCCGAAGTATGTTCGGTGCCCCAGAGTCTCTTTTCATTATGCGATATCGTTGTCTACAGACCGTCAAAATTGGACAAGAATATTTTACAAGCTATGCAGCACGAGTAAACAAATTGTGTGAGAATTTCAAGCTGAGTGTGCTTACACCAAACCAGTTTAAGTGCTTAGTGTTTGTTACGGGCTTACAGTCATCGTCCGAGACAGACATTCGCACGAAACTACTTTCATCATTGGAGGATGATGCGAATTTGGATTTGCCAAAGCTGTTCGTTGTCCGGTGTCCAAAAGTATATAAACCTTAAAAAAGATACAGCCTTAATCCAAAATACATCAACTCCAAGCACTTCGGTCAATGCTGTTAGAAAAGAAAAGTTCGTTCTATCAGGAACGAAGTCAAAGCATCCAACAGAGTAGCAGTCTACAAAGCAGTCGTCAGTCATGCAGTCAACCCAGATCTCCCTGCTGGAGTTGCGGAGAGATGCATTTTTCTCGCGATTGTCCATTTCGGGAGCATAAATGCCAACAATGCAACAAAATAGGACATAGAGAGGGTTACTGCAACTGCCTTTCCAAAACTCGCAGTCAAAAAGATGATAAGGTGGAAGGAAACAAACAATGTCACAACCGTAAAAAGTTTTCCCCAAGAAACAAGTCAATTCGTTTGAATGTCAAATGTGTCAGCCATGCAAAACGACAAAAATATATGTCAGTCAATATTCGTCTCAGTAACAACATGGTACAGCAAACGCTTAAGCTGCAAATTGACACGAGATCCAATATCAGCATGGTCGACATTTCAACCTGGAAAAAGTTGGGTCAGCCTGGAACAAAACTTGAAGGACGTCAAGCAAAGGGTGCATCGCTGGACGATATCAAGTTGATGAATTTGTATGCGATATTGAGCTCAACGGAGAAGTGAAATCAGGCAAACTTTTCGTTTCAAACATTGAATCTTTAAACTATGCGAAATTTTCAATTTATGGGATCAGCCGATTAGTGCAATTTGTAGTCGAATCATTCAACCGACAGACAATGACCGACGCTCCGCAGTTGACACTATTGAGAAGCGATATGCGGAGTTGTTTAAAGAAGATTCATCAGTATGCACCAAAACAGAAGTACAACTGCATCTCAAATAAAATTCAACACCAATCTTTAGGGCAAAGCGACCAGTGGCGTACTCAGTCCTACCGCTTATTGAAGATGAACTCCAGCGACTTCAAGACCGTAATGTCATCTCACCAGTGGATTATTCAGACTGGGCAGCACCTATTGTGGTCGTTAAAAAAGAATCTGGAGGGGTTTGAATTTGCGGAGACTACTCATCGGGTCTTAATGAATCATTGGAGTCACATCAGTACCCACTTCCGCTTCCCGAAGATATACTTGCGAAAATAGCTAACAGCCCATACTACACACATATCGACTTGGCGGATGACTATCTTCAGGTTTTCGTAACACCTGAATCAAGGAGGAAGCTTCTCACCATCAACACCCACAAGGGGTTATTCACTTTCAATAGGCTTGCGCCTGGAGTCAAATCCGCATCAGGAGCCTTTCAACAGTTGATGGACGCAATGCTTTCTGGTATCGATGGAGTCGCAGTATATCTTGACGACATTGTTGTTAGTGGAAAAGATTGGAATGACCACATGCTTAATTTGAATAGAGTTCTTCAACGGCTTTTAGATTATAACTTCCGAATCAAAATCGGTAAAGGTTAGACCGCACACAACTGCAGCGGAACTACACTTCACGACGCGGCAAAACATTGTTTGTATGAAATTATATGAGCTATATCGCACTAAGCGGCAACTGAACTTCATAAAATTTCATACAAATTATTGTGAATCGCAGTTCCGCTGCAGTGCAGTTCCGCCTAGTGCGGTCTAAGCTTAAGTGTTCATTTTTTGTATCTAAATTTAATTATTTGGGTCACATAGTCGATGCGAATGGACTATGTCCAGACCCAGACAAGATTGCAAGAATAAATACGATGCCTGCACCAACAAATATCACCGAGCTCAGATCATTTTTTGGAGCCGTGAATTACTATGGTAAATTTGTAAAACAAATGAGGGAAATTCGTGCACCATTGTATAATTTACTTCGAGAAAATGTTGCATTAAAATGGTCTGAGGATTGCCAACAGTCATTTTCTAAATTTAAATCAACTCTCGCATCCGATCTCATGCTCACTCATTATAATCCAGCATTGCCTATAAAAGTCGCAGCAGATGCATCAAATGTTGGAATGGGGCATGCATTTTACACATTTTTCCAAATGGCGATGAGAAAATCATCTCACATGCAGCTAGGTCCTTGACATCAGCTGAGACTAACTATAGTCAAATAGAGAAAGAAGCCGCCGCACTAATCTTTGCCGTAAACAAATTTCACCGCATGATTTACGGGCGTAAGTTCTTGCTTCTCACCGACCATAAGCCCCTCCTAGCTATATTTGGTAGTAAGAAAGGCATACCAATTTACACCGCCAATAGGCTACAGAGGTGGGCTTTAACGTTGATGATGTATGATTTCGATATCAACTACATTTCGACAAAAGAATTTGGATTCGTCGACGTACTCTCACGTTTGATAAACACCAAGTCGAATTTGGACGAGGATTACGTTATAGCTTCGACCAGATTTGAAGAAGATTTTACAGTAAATCTGCTTGACACAATAAGCATACTACCAGTTAATTTTAAAATGATACAGCAAGCAACATCAAACTGTAAAACATTTCAACCAGTCATCAGGAACACGACCTCCGGATGGAAGTCGCCTATACCACCACAAATCACCCCATATTACACCAGGAGAGAAAGCTTAGCTGTCGTTGATGGATGTTTCATGTTTAAGACCGCATAATCATACCAGCGTGTTTACAGAAGAGAATATTGAGACAACTCCATCGAGGCCATCCGAGTATTGACAAAATGAAAACCGGTGCCATATGTTATGAATATTGTCCGGGGATAGATGAAGACATAACATCATTCGTTTGTCAATGTCATGCCTGTGCCAGCGCAGCGAAGTCTCCTGTTAAGACAACTCTTGAATCATGGCCAATTACAACAGCACCAATGGATCGAATTCACATCGACATTGCAGGTCCCTGTGACGGAACTTACTATTTGGTCATCGTGGATTCATATTCAAAGTGGTTGGTAGTTTTTCAAGTCACTAATATTACATCCACCATGATGATAAGCAAATTGACAGAGACATTTGCTCGATATGGTGATTGCAAACAACTAGTTCCGGACAATGGAACTCAGTTCACTAGTTCCGAATTCAAAAGTTTCATGAATTCACGTGGAATTCAACATTTACGAACTGCTCCTTTTTACCCGCAATCCAACGGTCAAGTAGAACGTTTCGTAGATACTTTAAAGCGATCGTTAAAGAAGTTAAAGCAGGAAGGAACAAGTCAGCAGAATCTTGAAACATTCCTACAGACTTATCGTTCTACACCGAATCGAAACGTGATTGGTTTCAAATCACCAGCAGAAGCATTTCTTGGTCCTAGAATAACAACTTCGTTGGATCTACTCAAGCGAAAAGAAAATATTCATACAACATGTAACGACAAACAGAATTTCCAATACAATAGGCACCATGGTGCAAAGGAAAGACATTTTGCTGCCGGTGATATTGTCTACGCCAAAATCTACCGCAATAATAAAGAATACTTGGTACCAGGAACCATCATCGAACACAAAGGAACAGTTAACTATAATGTCCTTATAAATGACAGAAATAAGATTAAACTTATTAGATCTCATACTAATCAAATCAAGAACCGATATTTTCAAAGCATTGGATAGAATTCAATAAACCTATGTCTCGAGTTATTGGACATATTGGGAACAAATAAACAACCAAATTTTGAACAAAATGTCCCACACATAATGAATGAGGATTCGGATCCAGATGTCACAGCCGACTTTGAAGATGCTATCGAGGGATCAACTTCAGAAACCTCTGAATTTTTGGGTTTTACTTCAAGATCCCACACTCCTGAACCAAGACAAGTGACTTCATCAAGACGTACTGTACATGCACCTGCATGGATGAAGGATTACGATACATCTTAAGTGAAGGAGGTGTTGGAGCAATGAGACTACATCATTCGACTACTAGATGGCTTTACCGAAACCAACCCTGTACTTGTGTTGGTTGGTTTCATCATTCAGATACTCACAGACTCTCTCTACAAAACGTGCTTCAAGTCAGCTGCTGGTATTTTATTTGTCTACAAGAATTTTCTTCCTCTTTTTATCGAATAATAAAGTTTTTAAGTTGTTTAAAAGTATTTATTTGTACGTTCCTCACGAACAACATTCGGAGACAAGTTCTAAGAACGTAACATAATACTACGAGAAAGAAATTGGCGTTCTAAATGTCCAAACAAATTGAAAAATGTGAATATATTTGAAGTGAGGAGCATATTAAATTTGAAATTGAAATTGTGCTGTATAACTTTACATTCAAAGGAATGTCCTGAATTGGAATTCAATCTCAGAATTGTTGGATTGGCTCAGGTCGTTGAAAGTGTGGCGAAAGGACATAAAGCCTGGTCCCACTTTAGTGGGAAAAAGGAACAAAAACAAATAAATAAACAGGGATGGAATCGGCTAAGCTGATTTGACTATCAATTTTTCACCCTCATTCCGTAAGGCGTTGAACGCCATGTCGAAAAACGACATTGCGTTTTTGGTATTACGTAAGGCGTTCAACGCCAATTTATCGTTTCTCTCTTGAAGAACGCGTTCATTAATTTTTGTTGGGTATTCCGTAAGTCGTTTTTATAACAAAAACGACTGTATAAATGCCAGTTTCTGTCGTCGAGAAATTTGTAAACGACAGTTACAAAAATATAGCAAAATGTAATATTTTTCCATTTGCTTTTGTATATATAAAGTAAGTTTTAAGTGAAGTTAAGTTTTTGAATTTTTTTTTTTGTAAACAAGTGAAATAAATATGGCTCTACAGAGTTTCCCGCAAGCCCATTGCAGTTAATTCATCCACAGCAACGGTTAAAATTGCAACTCCGACTCCTTCTTCAAATCCATCATCAACCACAATCACTGCCACGCCTTTTCGTGAGATCTACCTACGAGATGTGTGTTGAAGATCCGACATTGGATGACCAGGAAGAGCCAACAATAGAAAAAGTTATATTTGAGGATGAAAATGTGAGACAGAAATAAAAAAAAAACAAAAAGGAAAATGTTTTTCAAAAGATGTTGGAAAAGCAGACACAAGTCCAAGACAAATTATTCACCAGCATTGATGAATCTTTAAAGGATATAAAAAACTTTAAAGAAATCTGGTAAATCTATAGGATTTGCTTTGGATCGAATCAATCCCCTCTGCATTAATATTTTGTTCTTTCTATTTTCTTCTTCTTCGTCGTCACTGCTGCTCCAAGAAAAATAACTTGCTATACTATACATTTCTCCGTGTTCTGTATTTTGAAACAATTTTTCTCAGAGAAAGACACAAATTCCAAGCTATTTTTTTTTCGATTTGAAATTAACTTTGATATGTCAAATGTCAGCTGTTTTTGTGGATTGTATTGTGGAATGTAAGAGCGAGAGAAATGCTGGCGTTTGAGTTACGGATTACGAACAATCAAACGCCTCTGCTCTAAAACGACACCAAAAACGCCAATTGGCGTTTTAGAAAAACGCCTTATGGAATAAGGGTATTTGTATATTGTCTTTTTTAAGATAGCTATAAATTCTATAGAAAAAGATAAAGAAAGCAATCATCAAAACGAAGATTCAAAAATTTGATAATCAACTATCAGCTTAGCCGATTCCACCCCAGTACTTTGAATTTTAATTCTCTTCTTGTTTCTGTCCCGCTCACGAGACTCCTGCGCTCCACTTAGAGTAGGTATGCGCAATCGTCTGGAAGGTGCCTATGTAATGAGTCAGTCTGCTTTCAAAGTTTTTATACTAAAAAGTACTTTGGGTGGCTAGCATCGCGGGTTTAAGGTTTGTAACTCCCTTTTTATGGCCTCTGTCCCGCTCCCGCGACTCCTCCGTCGCTCCGCTTAGGTTTTGTTTAATCGCCTGGCAGGTGCCTATGTTGTCACTCGGTCTGCTTTTGTAGTGTTTGTACTAAAAATTGATTTGGGTAAGAGCATTATATGAATCAATCATATAAAGTGTGGGTCTTAATGCCAATTCTAAAAAGCAAAAACACCCGCTAGCCTGAGTTCTTTTTTTCTTGTGGGTCTTATTATTAATTTAAAAAGAAATAAACCACCGGGGGTGTTATTTCCTTTTTTGGGGAATAATTTCCGAGAGGGTAAGTTCCGTGTGCGTAAATGCAATGCACCATTAATTCGTAAATTTATGCAGCCCCTTGCATTTTAATGTCTAGAAGCACCTGCGCCTGGTATGTAGACTATTTAAATCGGTTTATTATTCATACATGATCCATTCAAATTTTGAAAAATCTGCGGCCGAATCGCGTCCTCCTTGAACGAGTAGCTCGTTCACGGAATGTGGTAGTTTGGGATCTCGACTTACGTGAACGTATGTTAGTAAACGTAAGGCAAAACCAAGTTGGCATTATGTCCTACGTGAACGAGTGCGCGATCGTGTACGTTCACTCGATTTGTAACCCGTCAAGTCTGGAGTTAACGGAATTGTATTTTTGAAGAATGTGAGTAAAAATTTCAATTTTGTTGTAAATGATAATTAATTTGAGAATTTGACAAATAAATTTAATTAATAATAATTATTGTAGGATAAATTACAACAAAATAAATCTGACCCAAAAGTCTATTAAATTAAATATAGTAATAAATTACTTTTTTGGCACTGTATGAGTTCTTTTATAAATAAATAATAGAAACTGAATAACTTCTTATTCTCATACAAATATTTGTATGAGAATAAGAAGTTATTCAGTTTCTATTATTTATCTATACCAAAAGTCTATTTTGGCGGAGTATATAAGGGAGCGTCCAAATTTAGCCAAAAATCATCACAAGCGATGGCGGTTGGCATCAAGGTCATGTCAAACTCATCGTTTGTGACGATCAGAGATCTTGTGATCTGTACAAGCTTGCTGTTAGTAGGCTAGGTGAAATCTGGCCAGGTGCGAAACTCGAGGTTGTTGCTAAGGAAGACATTCCATGCAGGCCAAGACCTCGTACTTGAATTCCAGCTGAACCTTCCTGCACGGATGATATTCCCCAGATGATCAAAATAAGCAATCCCTCCCTGCCGACCCATAACTGGAAAGTCGCAAAGCTGGAGGAGCCAAGGGGTCTTTATAGGAGCACGGACGACGTGGTCAATAAAGAATCCCTTGCCCCCCTGGCGCAGACTCAAGGTGTGATTCGGTTTGGTTTTGAGACGATCACATTAAGGATTTACAAAAAAGATGAGGTAGACGCTGAATGCGAGCCTCCACAATCTCTTGAGGCTGAACCTGTGGTCAGGGACCCTGGTGCTTCTATTACCTTTCCTAGTTTGGAAGATGATGCATCAGGGACTTCCTCGATTACTGGTCAGTCCTCTACTAATGTTGACAGTCAGACCGGAATGGAGACTGAAGACTTTATTTTGATTCCTTTGACGGAAGATGAGCTCTTGTGCTCTTCCTCTGAAGAGGATCACAACGATACGGTGGTGGAGGCTGGTCTGCCTAAATGTAGCCAAAATAATGCAGATTAACCTCCAACACTCTATTAAGGCTTCGGCCTCTCTTCTTCTCCGTCTATCCAGGGGGAATGAAGACATCGTTCTGATCCAAGAACCATGGATTGTCAAATCCTTCGTTAGGAGACTCGGAACTCCTGGATACTACGTACTGTATGCGTCAGATAAAGGTGAACCTATTTCTTACATACTCTTGCATCTTTACTCCCTCATTTCAGCGATAGAGATAAAACCGCAGCCAGGCTTAAAACGGCAAATGGCATGTACTGGCGGCGTTTTCGGCCAAGACCACATTGGCCCTCTTCCCGGTACCAGAGTATAGTCGCTGAAGCTGAACGGCAGGAAATCCGCCTAATAATTGGAAGTGATGCTAACGCCCATCATACAGTATGGTGCAGCACTGGCATCAATGACAGAGGTGAGTCTCTTTTCGATTATATCTTAAGTACTCACCTTATAGTAAGTAACGTTGGGAACGAACCCACATTTGTTACTAAAAACCGACAAGAGGTACTAGACATAACTCTAGTCTCAGCCACTATTCATCAATCAATAATGAATTGGAAAGTTTCGGAAGAACATTCACATAAGAGCAGTTTCAGACTGGGAATCCTATAAAGAGGCCCTAAAATCATATAAAAAAGAATTAAGGAAATCTAAACGCGCTTCTTGGACGGTCTTCTGTGGTAGAGTAGAAGAAACCTCCGAAGCATCAAGACTTAGGAAAATCCTCTCAACTAGTCCAGTAATGCCCTGCTGTTTGAAAAACGCTGACGGTTCGTGGACAAATACTTGCGAAGCATCGCTCAACCTGCTTTTAGATAATCATTTCCCAGGTAGCTCCCAAACTGTATACAGTACTGATCACATTAGATCTAATAATAACTTAACTTTTCCACAAGGTTTGATAACTAGGGAACAATTACAATGGGCTATCAACAGCTTCAAACCTTACAAGTCTCCAGGGCCAGACGGCATAATACCAGCTGAACTTCAAATGAGCTCATGTAAAATGCTGCCTATTCTAGAAATAATCTTCAATGGCTGCTTGAACTTGGCTCATATTCCTAGTTCATGGAGAGAAGTTAAAGTTGTCTTTATACCCAAAGCAGGAAAATGCTCCCATGTTAATCCGAAAGATCTCAGACCTATTAGTCTATCATCATTCCTTCTAAAAACTTTTGAACGATTGATTGATATCCATTTACGTGCTAGTATTGATACGAGACTCTTGTCTCAGGCTCTACACGCGTACTGCAAAAGGAAATCGGTGCAAACGGCACTACATACCTTGGTACGCAACATCGAATATTCCCTCCACCATAAAGAATATACAATGGTTGCTTTTCTAGATATAGAAGCTTTTAATAATGTCGACACATCTGCAATCGCATCTGCACTGTCATGTCTGAAGGTAGACAGTTCGCTTGGTGAACTGATCAATCAAATGCTGACAAGCAGGATTATCAACTCAAAACTGGGCGACTTCTCTGCAAAAAGATCGGTCAGTAGAGGCGGTGTTCTATCTCCTCTTCTCTGGAACTTGGTAGTAAATGAACTGCTGACAAGCCTGGAAGCGGAGATCTACAGAGTGATTGCCTATGCGGACGATGTGGCTATCGCCGTATCAGGTAAGCATCCTACTGTCTTAAAGGATCTCTTACAGAATGTCTTAAACAAGCTAATAAACTGGGCAGAACGGTGTGAACTAGGTGTCAACCCCCACAAAACTGAACTTGTCCTCTTCTCCAGGAAATATAAAATTCCACACATAGATCCTACCACCATTAAAGGAATTCCACTAACATTCTCCGACAAAGCTAAATATCTGGGTCTTATTTTAGATAAGAAGTTAAGTTGGAAACCTTATATAGAAGAAAGAGTCAAGAAGGCCACAGTAGCACTCTTCTCTTGCAAAAAAGCCTTTGGAAGTAAATGGGGACTCCAACCCCGTATTACTCACTGGCTATACATCTCGGTAATTAGGTCCATTTTAACATACGGGGAGGCAGTATGGTTGACAGCTCTGGATAAAGGGGTTAACCAGAATAAACTTAGTAAAGTCCAAAGATCAGCCTGCATGTGTATAAGTGGAGCACTTCGTTCTATTCCCTCCGCGGCACTGGACACTCTTTTTCATCTGACACCCCTTGACATATTTAGTAAACAAACAGCAGCAAGCACGGCAATCCGTCTTAAAGCCTCTTCACAGTGGACCAATAATGAAATAGGCCACTCAGCTATACTGAACTCATACAGATCACTTCCACGTATAATTGACTACACCATCCCACAATTCCGTTTCGATAAAAATTTTCAAGTTGCCATACCTTCCAGATCCACATGGGAGGACGTGACATTTTTGGAAGACGAATCGATTCATTTCTATACGGACGGTTCAAAAACCGATGATGGGGTTGGTGAAGGCGTGTACTCAGAAAGACTTAATTTAAGTGTCTCATTTTGTCTTCCAGAACATTGTAGCCTTTCCAGGCAGAACTTTTGGCGATAAAGGAAGTTTTATCTTGGCTAAAGGAAAACGTGATATCGGCTTCTGATATCCGCATCTTCTCAGACAGCCAAGCTGCCATAAAATCTCTCGACTGTGTCTCTACAAACTCTATAACAGCCCTTAACTGTCGATCATCTCTTATAGAGATGGCACAGCGGTTCAATATTCTCCTCGCCAAAACTCGCCAAAGGTGGAACAAAACTACCCATTTTACCTGAAAAGGTAAATATCGGTATGCCTATAGCTACATGTAAATTTTTGTTGAAGCAAGATGCTTTAAGGAAAACAAACGTTAGGTGGAAAAACTAAACCACTTTCCTGACGACAAAACAGATCTGACCTGCACTAGATGTGAGGCGCTCTAAGTGTTTGATATCTTTGAACAGATTGCATATCAGCTCCGTAATTGGTGTCATAACCGGGCACTGTCTTATAGGCAAGCACGCAAAGCGGCTTGGAGTTTTCGCAAACGACTTTTGCAGAAACTGTATGGACGAGGAGAAGGTAGCATCTGTTCCTCATCTTCTCTGCACATGCCCAGCCCTATCACAAAGACGTAGGCTCCATCTCGGAGACTTCTTCTTCAATGATCCTAGTGATCTGATAAATATAGACATAAGTAGTCTCGCACGCTTCATTAGAAGCTCCAACTGGTTTTAACGAGTGGGGAGAAAATCTCTCTAGATTCACGTGGTATCACAACGGACCAACTTATGGTCTAAGTGTGTCTGTTCTTTGCTGGCAACCACTTCAACCTAACCTAAGTAGGAAAAAAAAGAATCTTAGCTTTGGAAAAAGGTTAAAAAATAGAATTTGTGTTAATTTGATTGATACTGATCAAAAGTTTCGACCAATGAAGAAGCTTTCTTTTAACAAAGCTTCGAATCCCAAGACTGGAGGTGGCCCTTACCAGAAAAAGCAACTTACAGAAGAAGGGCTACTTATAGTTGAAGCTACTGGACTGAAAGCAGCGGCTGAAGGTCTCGCAGTTGTGAAAATGTTTGGAAATTTCCAAATTAACGATGTTCCAAATAAAACGTTCCAAATCAAACGTCGTTTACTCGATTGACGAGTGACGTAATTTTGATTTGCTCAATCGCTCAACCGTTCACGGAGGACACGATTCGGCCCCAGATTTTTCAAAATTAAAAAGGAAAAAATGTTGGTATGGGGTAGATTTTATTTCTCCAAGACCATTCTTTTCCGGCCCGAAGATAAGTGTAAATACAGTCATTTTTTTTTTCAATAAAAACAAAATAAATTTGGTTCCATTTAACATCAAGTTCTATGTATTTGTATGTATTTAAGGATTTCTTTTTTATTTATTTTTTTTTTTATTTTTTAGTGTTTTTTTTTAATGATAAAATAAAAATTTACAAAAGAAAAACAAGAAAATATATAAAATTTCAAATTTGTATTTTTTTTTTTCAATATAAACATTTTTTTTAAATCTTATTTATCCTAAAGTTTTTTTTTTTTTTTTTTTTGTTTAATTTAAAATTTCTTTTAATCACCTTTCGCCAAAATGAGAACATATTTGTTATAAAATTTTGTATATCTCTTCAGATCCAAAATAAATTTAATAAAAATTCAACTACAACATTAGATTAGGTTTTTTATTTATTTAGACATCGATTACCGTAAGTTTTATTATAATATTTGTATGTTTGCTGAGAAAATAAATTTATTTATATGCTGCATATTCGCCATATATTTAAGTATAGTTTTTATTTATTATTATTTATATTTTTGTTTGTAAAATTCCTGAAATTGCACAATTAAAACCTGTATTTTATTACAAAATGCATCTCCATTTTTTTTTTCACCGATGCATCGCGCTTTGCATTTTTTTTATTTAATTTATTTAACTTTTATAACTTAGTGTTACATTTATTGAATTAAAAAAAAATAATAACATTATGTTTACGAAAAGAAAAATCGAAATTGGCAGTGATCAGAATTACATTTTTTTTTTTTTGCATTTAATTTTCACAAAAAAATAAAAGATCAAAGAGAACTCTTTTAATTTTTTTTAGAATACTCTTTTCTTTTCTCTTTGTCTCCTTGCTCTCATTTTGTGCCACAGACTTTTTTAAAGCCAAAATAACTATTTTATAATATTACTACATAGACATAACACTAATATTTAATATTAAATTTAAAATTTATAAGGAAAATGTCCGAATGATGAATTTCAACAGTTATGTACGTAAAGGTGTTTTGAGAATCGAGAACACACTTTACATCATCACCATTTACGATTCCCATTCGATTAAATACTGCATGTGACCACTGGTTGTCCGACGTTTTGCTCGAATGGTGAATTGTTCACCGTTTTCAATGCGATTGGCCGCTCCAAAGTATTTGTTTACCGATAATTTTAGATCGGTCAGTGGGACTGCACTCTGAGACTGAGAAGTGGGTGGAGGCAGTGTTATGCCTGTATATGAATTTGAACTTGAGGAACTGGATATGGAATTTCGTCGACTATTTTGGGGTGAAATTTTTTCAGGACGCTTTCGCAGGCGGCGACCGTGCGTCGCAACTGTTACTGAGGGAACACTATCCAAGCTAGATGATGTGTTATTGGGTGAATTTGATGGCTGTGAAGATGATGTTGTTGATTTACTGCTTATTATTGTGTTAATTGATTCGGGTATTGGAGCACGGATTGGAAAGAAGTTACATGGAATTTGATTTATTGTTGTTGTACTTATGACCTGAATGAATTAGATAAAAAATTGCAATTTTAACAAAAATAAAACAACAGACAACTTTTTAAAAACAAAACAGATTTTTCATTTCTCGGTAAATTTATATTAAAAATTTCATATTTAAGTACAATCACCAGCTGATAAAATATTGTGAGGCTATTAAAAATGAGTTTTTTCAAATGCAAAATGCAAAAACAAAAAAAACCTACATTGGATCAGATCAGGTGACCTCGGTGGTGCAATGCGTAGTGCATCGACCTCAGAGGTAGGTAGGGCCCTACTACGTAACTTTATTCTACTTTCGAATCCATTCGATAGTTGTTTTCAATGCTTATATAAAGTGTTACTATGCATGAAAGTAGGATCAAATATTAGTACTTCCGACTTTTTTCACAAAATCTCCTATAAACGCTGTTCTATTTAATTTTCAACGTACATGGTATAGAATTAACCAGTTGAGATTTTGCGAATTCGAACATTTTTATTGTAGAATCGAGTTACATAGTTGGGCCCCTGGACTATGTTCAATTGTAGTTGATGGCAATAATATATATTTATATTTAAATTTAACATATAGACTTGGCACCACTAAAGAAATCTGATGATCGGTGTGGCAGCCATGAAATAGCTAGGTAGCCAACTCAAGTGGTTGTTGTTCATTCAAACATGCAATACAAAATTATGTTAGATGATTGGACATATGCAACTTTTCAACTGAATTCCCACCAGTCACATATTATTATAAAAAATAAAGAAGACAATTTTGTTGACAAGGTTCATTTAATTTTTCAAAGTCGTTCGTCAGTTTTTGTATAAAACAGTAAGACGCACAAAGCATAGATGTTGCTTAATTGATAAAAATAACTAAAAAAATCTGTGCATTCATGCGTAATTGATGCGCCCATAAATCAACCTTTTTAAACAAAATAATCGATACAAAACACAATTCTTTGGCCATTTAACCATTTTAATATATATGTACGTATGTATATTATTTATAATTTGTTATTATTTTATCCTTAACATACAAATTTGTTAAGCCATTAATTGTAGTTTTAAAAATAATAATATCACCTTTATTTTTCTGAGTCTCAAATGCATTTTTATACTGGTACCAAACATTTACTTACACAAATATCAAAAACTCACCTCCACATTGGATGATAATGGCCTAGTTCGCCGTCGTCGAACCTCCTGATTTGGCCCGATCATTATATCTTTGGCACTCAGTCTTCGTTTAATCGTACGTACTAGCCTCGGCTGGCCAGCAGCTTTGGCAATATCACTATTACTAATATTCGGGAATAGCCCGGAACTCTTTAATGCTGCTATCTTAGAATTAAGATCTAAAGTACTCGTGAATATGCTATTACTACCAAAACTGACACTCTTCTTTGTATAACCGCTGTTGTTCTTTGATGTTACAACAGATGTTTTTGTGGCAGTGTTGTTTTCACTCTTTTTGGGCGTAACCATTCTAAATGGATTATTTAAACCGAGAAAATTTTTCGGCGGTGGTATTATGAGATCGAGGGTACCGCGACTACTACTCGAATTCTCATCAGACGATGAATCACAGATGTTACGAGGTAAGCTATTTGATTTTTCCGAATCTTTATAGCCCTTTGACAATGTGAATGCTTTTCGTTTACGACTACTTTTCTGTTGTTGAGGTTGTTTTACTACCGGACATTCTTCTTGTATGTCTTTTTTCTCTTTTCCATCTTTAGATTTTTGATTATCTGTTGCTGCAGAGCCTTCTTGGGGAAGTATCTGATCAAGAATTTGTGTAAGGGGGTCCGATAGATCTTGCATATTGGATGATTCTGATTTAACTTGTTCGAGTATTTGCTTTATGGGAATTTCATCATCTGAAGTAAATTTATCATCATCATCAGCCTCGGATTTTTCAAGTTTTAAATTAATTTTAGGTTCCACCGATGTTTTTGGAACATTTTGAATCAATTTACTGGCAATCCTAAAAACAAATACACAATTATACAGTTATACAGCTGAGAGAGCTTCAATTTTGAACTTACTCGTTTTCTTCCTCCTCTTCTTCTCCATCATTATCATCCAAATCCACCTCCATGCTGTTGTCATCCTCTTCCATAAAAGGCAAAATATTCATTTTAAGCTTTTCCTCAATAAACTTATTACAAAGAACTTCATCCTTTTGAATATCTACTTTGGGGCCTTGTGGTGGTTTAGTGACACGTAAACTCCAAACTGCAAATTCTTTTTTCAATTCCCTGCCACAAATGAATAACTTTGGATTGTTTTGTAGTGTTTTAAGTAATTCATTTTTAAAATCGATATCTGTGAGATCGAGTATCTGAGAGAAAAAATATAGTAAGATTTTATAAATGTACTAAAATTAAATCGTATAATAGTTCTTACCGATTTTGGCAATTGTAATGCTTCCCTGTTTTGTACAGCAAATGGGTAGATTTCTCTATGCAGATGATGATATTTTTGGAAATTCTTCATTATTGTCATGTTGTAAAGCAAAAGATGTACTAATTCCTCCCATTTGATTTCAATGCGCCTGAGAAACTCTTTGCCATTATTACACAGTAAACAACCAAAGAAGTAAAAGCTGTGAATACAAAAATTATTAATTAGATAAATGAAATATTCAATTTTAATAGCTTCATTAGGGTTATTAATTGTCAGGTCGTGATTCAAGAACAAAAGGAGTTTCTGAACTAAGCTATCGAGGGCACATCGGATCTAATTTTTTTCGAACAACAAATTTTTATATAGTTGTACCCCATCACACTTTTTGCAATGAAACAAGACATTTCGCAAGATTTTGAATTTAAATTCTTCATTAGATATCTGGAACAGTGAATTCACATTATATTTTTAATTTTGCGCGTACTAAAGGGTTTATGAGTATGACTATTCTGATAATGTTTTAACACATCACAAGCGTTAAGGGGAGTTGGAAGAGGAATGCAACTGGCTATTTCACAAGAATACTGTATATAAAAATAGCAATAAAACAATGAAACATTGCGGCGGTTTTCAAGTGTTCAGTAATCTATTTAATAGACTCAAGTGGGCTTTTGGAGCACCTGCCAAAATATGAGAATGAGTAAAGGTGCTCAGTGACACACGTACCGAGAACTCAAAGCTGCTAAGTTTCCTCGATGTAAGTGCAGCTAATATATAGGGGCATTGGGTTTCGCATACAAGCAAAATTTGTATGAACAAAAGAAAGATAATTTTATTTTTGATATGTTTATATGTATAAAAAAAAATTGACTAGAGAAGAGTTAATATAGATACCCACTCTGGTTCAACTCACGAGTTAACTCAGTAGGTACTAAAAACAAGACCTGTTGATTTTGAGACTTTTGATAAGGTCCGAGGTTTTACTAAACATTTTACATATATTGAAAATCATTTTAAGATCTTAAACGAAACGGAAATCACCGACATTTTAAACTTCCTTGAGGCGTTTTGTGGTACAATAGTTTCTTCTTCATTAAGGTTGAATGCCAGGTACTTTTTAGAGCTAAACAAATTTATTTCACCCCTAGGGAATATGCTTAAAATATTAAGTCCAAAATCGGAAAGACCGAACTGCGGTAGCTTTTTTCGCTATCTCTATCATCGTAATGAATGTCAGATTTGATTAATCAGCCAGGTGTGATATTTACCAATCGTTAACAATTTTCCAAAAAGTAATAGGTAAATTTCTAATTTTAACGATAATTTCTCGGGGGAAAATTGGTGACATTTTCCTGGACAAAATTGGGTCTATTTAGTTTGATATAATTTTGACTCGTGTGAAAAAGACAGAGAGAAATGTTCTTTAGAAGTAGCAAATCTAAAACCTGCCCTATGATACTTATAATCCAAAGAAAATTTAAGTTCTATGTAAACAATGTAGTTTAGAAATATAAAAAGAAAGAAATACCGAAACTTGACACAGCAACAAAAAAAAAAAATGAAACAAAATAAATGCTTCAGAAAAAGTGAAGAAATTCTAATACAAACTTACACATCGCCTCTGAATATTGATTGAAGACTTTGCGACTGGACACAATCAGCATGAAACCATTGCTTGCATTTACAGCATTGTATCATCTTGTTATCAAATTGTCCGCTCTTTCCGCAGTAGCAATATATTTTCTCCATATTTACACGATGTTTGTCATCCCAAGTCAATTTGTCCAACTGCAAATATGTTCAAAATTCATTTAGGGCAAAAAACCAAGGGAGTTATTTGTTCAAATTTAACTAAATAGATTAGTGTAAAGTGCAGTACTACAAAAATACAAAAAAGTTTATTCTAAAATATTGTAAAAATCTTTAATGAAAAAAAAAAAATAAATAAATAAATAAATATGTTGGGTCGTGAAGAACCAGGGCTAGTGACTTATGTAGGCGTGTCGACAGGAATGGAGGGGACCTACAATAATTGTTATGTTGAATTGGAACGGCTAGAGGAGAAGCACCTTTTCATAAGTGATACTCGCAAGAAGCAGTTATTTTAGTTTTTAGGTGGACGAGGCTGAGAATTGAACCCAGACCGCCTGCGTGACAGTCCAACGCACTAACCATTAGAAAAAATGTTTAATAGTTTGTTAAAATCGTGTTTACTCTAAAAAGGAAAACACAACAATATGAGATTTTAAACTTTTAAACTTTTTTCCTCTCAATCTATAAAAGTATTTTAAATAGAGTTTCGGATTTGCGTTGAGTAATCAATCCTTCATCTAAAAGACCTGATTCAAACCTGTGGGTGCAGTTCATTTTTCCTTAGATCTGATTCGGATTGCGAGCACACAATAAGAACTGCAATTTCAGCTAAATCCGTTCAGAAATAGCGACCAGACAAATATTTTGAAATATTTTCAATATTGATAAATTTGAACTAGATTAACTTCAACATAGAAGAGCTCTTACAACTAAATGCTTCATGTTTGGAGTTTTAAATAAATAGAATCGCTAATAAAAAACCAGCGAACGCGTATGACGAAGTTTAGACGCTTTAAGCGCTAATATTAGCCACTACTCCGCAAAGAGCTGATTGTTAACGTGTTATTTTTGTGAACAGTTTACTGTTTACTGTTTAAGCATTATCTTTACAATAGTTATCTTTACATTTTTTTAGATATGCCACCAAGAAGAGGCTGCCCTTAAGCAGATTTATTCGGCCCTAGGAGGATTTTACATTAGAGTTATACTTTTGAACAGTCGATCAAAGGAATTTAAATAAAAATAAATAGACATAAAAAAATCTTCTGCAGTTTTAAATGTTCACTAAAATAGGACCTGGTTTATACAACTAAATAAACTTCAAAATGGATGATTTATGATGTTTTCTTATAATTTACCTCATACGGAAGTCGCTTTAAAACTTTTTTGGTTTTTGTCTTTTTTATTAGATTTTTTACAGTCTGTTCTTCTAATGAATACTTCATTGGTTTTGCACATCTGCAAAATAAGAACAGAACATAAAACACTATCATTATTGGCGAACTAGATAAATTGTTTCTCACCTCTTGCACATCCATTGACCGGAATTTGGTGACACTTCATCAGTGCACTGTCGATGATATCCCCTTCCACATCGGTCACAAGTCTCAACAACATCCTCAACATTGTCAAGTTTACATGTCAGACATCTCGGTTTCACCGTACTTTCAATACTGTCACTTAATTTCGTGAGTTCATGAACGTTTGACCAATAATCTGTTTTATCATCGAACTGCACAAAATATTGTTGCCTGTGTTTGTACACAATTCTGCCCAGATAATAACGTCCATCGCGACGCTTCACCAGTGCATCTTCCCCAATTTCAAATGATTGTGTAGCAATGTCTTCATAATTGACACATTTTTCCATATCAACATCCGTGTCCTCAGTATCTTGTTCGAGAATTGGATTATCTTGTTCCATGGGCGCCAAGTCACTGTGACAGTGGGTCGAAGTTGTTGAATCAGGTTCATCGATATGCATGTCGAGTTTGTGTGTGGCAGTATCCATTTGCTTCATCATTGGCGCGCATGTGTCTATAATAGTGGTTTTCTGACTCACTATTGGTGGGATAATGGGACTATGTAGAGCGCCCTTATGAATTGTGGCTGATGCTGTTGTTGGTAGTGAGGTTGCGTCTCCATAGTGATTGTTGATGCATATGTTTATTCTATCTAACACTACAGTCGAGGTATTTGTCTGTGGCCCTGACGTTGGTCCCCTCGTCACAAGAGAATTTGGCATTTTTATAACTGGATTCGGTAGAGATGAAGTTGGGGAATGCTGCACGGCCATTGTCGGCATTGCGGTTGGGGGCGGATGTTGCAAGTGATGGAGATTATGGAATTGGTGCGATTGTTTATCACTGTTTAAGTTAAAGTTTGTCTCGTCTACCGAAGCTAATTTACTGGGACAGCTGTTGTTGTTGTTGTTATGGTTATTGTTATTGTTGTTATTGTTATGCGTTACGATTCTTATTGAACTATTAGCGAAAGTATTGTTAACACCAGATGACTCATCTGGTCCAAAATTATTTGTGATCAAAATAGTCCCAGGCGCTTGTGCAACCAATTGCGTCGAATAATATGCTGTTGGATTTGCCGATGGGGCAAAAAATGTCGCAGCAGATTGTTTATCCAAAATTAATCCACTTTCGGGCGTCGCAATACCAGGATAATTGCCCATAGCTGCGGCCCCATTATGATTAAGGTAATCAATTGTGGCAGCAGTGAGATTATGCTGTTGTAAACCATTACCAAATGCTGTTGCGCCTGTATTGGACATCATTTGTATTCAGACTTTTGGGTTGTTCTGTAAAGAAAAGAAAACAAATCATTGAATCATTGATGATAGAAATGACTGCGTCACATTGAGGGCAAAGAACTTATTAGATAATGTAAATAAGCTCAGGCGCATAAATCACGTCACTTTGAGTTATGTACCAAACCAGAAAATTGTTGGGTCAACTATGAAAGCAAATCCAGATTGCGATTCGAACCATTCTTTGTGTTGTTTGAATAAAAAACTCATAAAATATTTTTAATTGTGTTTTTTTATAATAACTATTTTGTAGTCAATGGATTAACTTTAAGAATGTACGCAAATGGTGTGATTATAGTAGCAGACAGTTAAGTGGTTTGTTAATGTGTATCGGTTAAGCTTGATGCTAAATAAAATAAATAAGTAATTTTTGAAGGATTGTTCTAATTATGCTTCTTGTAATTTTTTTCAACTACATACATAATGCATGTATAAAAAACAATCAGCTAAATAATTACTGCGTAGCAATATATTATAAAATTGTTTGTTTGTGCTAATTAAAGAATTTTGTCGCGTTTTTTACTTTTCTTATTTTTGTTTTAAAAACGGTTCTTTCGATTTGATTGGGCCATCACACAGAGGCTCAATTTTGAACTAGACTAAGCTGGGAAAATGATAGTTTGTAGGCAAGGGAGGTGAGGTGAAGTCTGAGGAAAGAAACGACTGAAATTTTAATCCTTGTTTCGAGCGGACTAACAAATTTTAATTACTAATACATACACAGTTGTTCGTTTCTAGGCAAAATAAACAAATCTGTTGTCATGCAAAACTGAAAATTTGAAAGGAAATTATTTTTTTTTTTTTTCGATTCTCAAACTGAGAGTACTAATACAATTAAAGCTGGTTCATGTGCACACAATTTTCAGCCCGCTTTGCTCAGCCCGTGTGTGATTGAAGGAAAAGTTAAACGGGGCATTCACGTTGGACCATCACACACAGGCTCAAATTTGAACTAGACTAAGCTGGGGAAATGAAAGTTTGTAGGCAAGGGAGGTGAAGTGTGAGGAAAGAAACGACTGAATGTTCATCGTTGTTTCGAGCGGACCAACAAAGTTTAATTACTAATACATACACAGTCGTTTGTTTTTAGGCAAAATAAACCCAATCGAACTGTCTCAACGAAGGTCGAAATTACGCAAAAACATTGCGACTAGGTTGAACGGACAGTCGCCCGAAAAATTCTCAGTAGTTGCTAGTCTCCTTAAGTGTGAAGTTATTTTCGACTTAATATGAACAGGAAAAAGATAAATGCTGCTCTTGCTATAGCGCTATTAGAATGTCTTGATCTTGAAGAAAGAAAAAAGAAAGCAAAATGGTCTAAGGAATGGCTTCTTAGAAGAAGTGTGTACCCCGACATGATCCTGCTAGGGGAATCAGTGTCGGAGGAACCCGGAGACTAAAAAAAATTATATAAGATTGAATAACGATACCTTCATGAAACTATTGGATACAATAAGAAGTCAAATAACAAAACAAGATACCTTAGTTGCCTGTTGCTATAAGAACAGCTTTGTGATGACCACAAACATGAATGTTTTTCGTAAATGAAAATAAATTCTTTAACAAATTTGTTTTCATTAGTTCCTTCCATATTTTTATTTATTTATTTTGTCTCCTAGAAACGTACATATAGTTTGACGATTATTCGTTGACTGAGTAGTTCGGTCGTACGGAATGTCTCAAATATTGTGATTCACAATATTACCGTGTCGGTCGTGTCGTAAGATTCGTAGAAATTTTCAACGGACTTCCGACCTGTCGATAGTCGCACGGTGCGATGTACGACAAGGACATTCACGGTAGAACCTGTCGTATACGACTAAAGTTCGTCGGACCGTTCTAACTGTTTGAACGTGAATGACCCGCTTAAGTCTGGCTTTAGCTCAAAATTGAGCCTGTGTGTGATGGCCCCAGGGTAGATCTTATTTTTTCAAATTTGTTTGTTGATCATTTCAATGAAAGTCGTATGATTACTCAAACATTTTATTACTTTATTATTTATTTATTTATTATTTTTTATTTATTTTATTCATTATTATTTATTTTATTATTTTATTATATCTGTTCCGAAATCTACGGTCAAAGAAAAGTTACGATGGTAAAATTTACTTTTTCTTTTATTTATTATTATTTATTTTATTATTTAATTATATCTGTTCCAAAATCTACGGTCAAAGAAAAGTTACGATGGTAAAATTTACATTTTCCATGGTATCCCTTTCGTGATTGAATATGTTTTATGTCAACTCCATACAAAAAATTTGTCTTTGCAAATAATTCTGTTTTTATTTATTTTTGTTTTGATGAATTAAAATGTTGGAAGCGATTTCGGATTTGGAAACTTCGACGGGCATTTGATTTTTGTCGGTCAAATTATTTATCAAGTTCATCAACTCGTGTCGAAACGTCGTATATTTTGTAATGTGAACACCAATTGTACGACTGATATGACTGAAAATTTCGATTTTTTTCTAATTTTTATTTTTTTTGTCAGACTAAAGGGCAGTGGAAACATTGAAATTGATGTGCCGAGACTGGTGCAAAAAGTTAAATCTACGCCATGTTTGCTTTCTATGAAAATTTTTTTATAAATGAAGTTGATGAGACGGTCGTTGACCAGAGATGAGTATTTACTACATATGTAGTATTTCTACTACATTTTTTTATTTAATGCATCTGCTACGTAGCAACTACGTGAACTACGTAGCAGCTACGTGAAACTTATTCTTTAAAAAGTAGTCATTGTTAAACGTATAACACGTAAAACGTATAACATTGTTAAACAAAACACGGTTTTTTCTATATACATTTATACTACAAATTTTTGAAATCTATTTCGATTTTTATGCCAATTCCAATTTGCGCTCATTATACCTTTTTTCTATTAAAAATTGTATGCACTGACTTTTTGTCACATTTTAATTGTGTTTGTTTTTGGTTGCATCGCCCTTTTTTGCATTATAAGGGTTTTTCTATACTGCGTCCTTCGTATGATATATTTTTGAGGCTTGAAACATATTTGTGTAATAAAAATTCGCGTTTTGTAAAACAAATAAACGGGTATGAAAAACTTAAATTGAGTTTTGAAGAAGAACGTAAAGATAAAGTTTCAAAATTTTTCGTAGACAAATTTATTTATGACATCATAACTTGTGCCAAAAAAAAACTTCAGACTTAAATCTTTCTTATCTGAAGCAATCTTGGAAAATGAATATTACCACTGAAAGTCGGTTTTTGAAACAATCACAGTGTAATTTAAAAAATGAATGCTTGTTCTTTTAACGAGAAAATTTAAATTTTATTTATTAAATTTATTTACAATTGCAAACAAATTGAATTTAGTAGTATTTAGGTGCCAAAGGCAAATTACAGACAAGATGTTTGGCTTTCATTCTTTTATTCTTAAAATTACATTTTGTTATATTTTCATTTTCGACGCAAATAAGTTTCTTGGACAGCAATTCACATGAAAACTGCGAAATTTTCGAGTACAGGAACTGCTTTGAACTGAAAATTACACAAAAGCATATAAAATCACAGAAATTTAATCTTAAGGAGCAGAGCCTAATGTGTCTTAAATATAATGTCGGTTATCGATTGGATTCCGAAACAGTACTACTCCTTTCTGATTTCAATCGAATTATTTTCTGTTGTTCCAAGACTAATTTGCAAAATATTATGTACAAATGTGTGAGTAAATTGCCTGATATTTATTTATATTTTGCATGTTCCGTCGGGTAAAATTAATTTGACAAGGAATCCGACGAAGGATTTCATAGGTATGCACATAATGTGTGTTCCTGTTCTACTCCTTTATCAAATCCGGAACAGAAAAACAGTCGGAAAACATTAATCGGAACAGGTAATCGAAGTCTTTTGGAGTAATAGAAATCGAAAAGGAGTAACTCTGAACCTCCAATCGAAACCGACATAAATAAATATACATTGCAAACTGGTCAAATGTCAATGCTGAAATCTCAAAAAAAGCAGCTAGAAGCTGAAAAATCCAAATTATTACATTTTTAAGTAATTTTGTTGTATATGTTTACTTTAATGGATGGTCGCACTCGACGGAACTGCACTGCAGCAGAACTGAGATTCACAAGAATTGGTATGAAATTTTATGAAGTTCAGTTGCCGCTTAGTGCGATATAGCTCATACAATTCCATACAAATAATGTTTTGGCTCGTCGTGAAGTGTTGAGTGCGGTCTTGCCTTTAGCTTAAATTTGATATGTGGTAGTACAATTTGTTGTTTTGTTATTTTAAAGTGACTGGCTAAGGGACCAGTTATAGCGATCAGAAAAAACTTTCCAATGAATTGTTTGCATTGTTTTTGCATTGTTTTCATTCGATATGAAACAAAAATGCTACACTTATCGATGACTTATAACTTAAAGAATTTTTTGAGTGAACAAAACTTTCAAAGTAATCATTGCTTTTTGTTTAAAATGCATTTATTTATTTTCCTGATGCAAATTCATTTTTCGTGTCAGCTGATAGTAATTTCGTACAAAATGAAATAAAATACTCCAATGATTTGAGTTCCAATTTCACTCATTCCACTGACAGGATTGCGGACGAAAAAATGTTTCGTGTGCCCTGAAATTAATTTTTCATGTTCGCTATTAAACGACCAGGAAAAAATATTCAATTTCATACTGTTCCAACTTTTCATGATCACTATAACTGACCTCTAACCCTTTTTATGTCTACTTGGAGGTAAACTTCTCTCAGGTTAAAGGTGTTTTCTCGTGATAACACTTGCAGTTAGGCTGCATAGCTTTCGTTCCGTCATATTTTACATCATTGAAGGTTTTGAATGAACAACAACCACTTGTGTTGGCTACCCTCGAGTATTACATTTTGGCTGGAATTATTGCAATTTCATGGCTGCCACATCAATCATCAGATTCCTTTTTTAGTGGTGCTAAGTGTGTAGTTCCAATTTTAATTTATAAATTGTTTTGCCGTCAACTGGATTCCAACCTAGACCAAGCTACCTCAGAGGTCGTTGCACTACGCATTGCACCACCGAGGTCACCTGATCGTGCCCATTCAAATGAAGGTTTTTTCTAATTTATAATTGCATATGGACAACTAGCATTTTTACACATACAAGTTAGATTATATTCATTCGGGATCTTTCTTTTTCTCCTCTCCGTTATCACCGCAATAGTTGCATATGTGTAAGGAGAAAAATTGTATGAAAGATTTGACACTGGTCAAGAATTAAATTTCATTCAAAGGTGTTTTCTCGTGATAACACTTGCAGTTAGGCTGCATAGCTTTCGCTCCGTGCAATTCTATTAATTTTGAAATCAGCGAAGATTCAATGATCCAAAGTATCTTAAAGCTTAACGATTGATGTAGCTCCTGACCTTGATGGCCATAACGTACCACCCTCTATTTTGAAAAAAAATGTGTTTTTAATATGTCGTATCCGTTATAATCTACTTTTTAATGAATCGTTAAAAACCTAATTTGTTCCCAATGTCTAGAAAAGTGCATTCATAATATCCGTACATAAGAAAGGATTGAAAAAACGGAATAATTAACTACCGCCTAATTGCTTATCTGCAACTCCTTAATTGTCTGAGTCAATTATTTGTAGCGATATATCATTACACTGTAGTTACTTCTTCGACTTCACATCCTTTAGTTTAAATGCTTTTGAAGATCGTGAACAAGTTGATTGTGTATTTACTAAATTCAGCAAGGCTTCTGACAAGTTATGTCATAAGACGATAATAAATTAAATTAAGTTACACAGGATTTAATAAAAAAATTTGTATTTTATCATGGATTTCGTCATTCTTAAAAAACATTATTATAGTGTAAATTTTCGTAATGAGTACTCTGATAAATTTTTTTAATTCAGGTATTCTTCAGGGTAGAGATTTGGATCCGTTATTATCAGAAAACATGGTAGTGCCCAGTCAAGTTCTGCTTTTTTAAAGATCAAACTCAGGCCCCTGTAACTTCAGTACCAATAAAGTCAGAAACTTCTAATTAGCTCATAAATCACAGACGCCCCACCAAATTTAAGTTTTTTTTTTTAACACAGGCCGTTCTTGAGATATACGACTCCAAAAATCTAAACCAAATAACTGACAAATCATCAAAATTATAGAGCACTTCACGACATCTTAGAATCTTGTAATTTCGCACAATGTTAGGCCTTGTAAGGCTCGTTTCACACATATTCGGTTCGGTCTGTACTCGGTTTAATTTCGGTTTCCGTCAAGACCTCTTTACACACAGACGGTTCATATTCGGTTTGTACTCACTAATAACTAAAATTAAATAAAATGTATTATAATAAAAAAAAAATAACAAAAAACCGAAAACGAACCGAATATGTGTGAACGCTACGTTTACTTTGTGTGCCCTAGACCCAAATACGTGCCGTTTTGAAACTGAATGAAACTTATTTGTGTCGAGGGATCGTTTGGTGCTATACGGTTTCTATTATGTTTTTTTTTTTGCCATTTTATCGTTTCACACATATAAGACACAGCCGAATACAAACCGAATAGAGACCGAACCGAATGAAACCGAATGTGTTTGAAACGAGCCTAATGCATGCAAAGGAAAAAGTTTAGAATTTTTCATTCAAACCTCAGGGGGAGTGGTACTTGCTCATTTTTATAGAATTGATATACATAAATTATTTAGAGCACTTCTGATTTATTGCAGAATGATGAAATTTGATAGAGCGGTAGGACTTGATATATCGCACTAAGCGACAACTTGGGGTCATTCCGTAACACGATTATTGTTAGACGATATCGTTTGAGCGATAGCGTTTCGATTATTTGTTTCACGTAAGTCGATAATCGTCATAACGGTAACATCAAAACGATAGCGTTTGGACGATAGCTAAATAGGTATCGTCTTGCATTAATTTTGAAGACTGTAGGTGACTGTAGTTGAATGATTGAGTACCCACTGTAATTAGACATCTTTTTTTTTGTTAACTTTAGACAAAATATATCGGCGTAGCAATTTTATTATCTTAGATTGTAACAATGAAAATGAACTGAAAAACAATACAATTGATGTGAATCCGACGACAAATGAGACAAATTAAACCCCTTCTCTTCTGGGATGTTGTCCAATAAAATGAGTAAAAATCACAATTTGAGATTGTGTGACTGCCCTGTATATGTATGTACATATGTTGAGGTAGTTGCATTTACATTAATTTGTAAGAATTTTAATATTAAATAACTTACATTTTGATGCAATTATTTTACTTTCATAGTTACAAAACAACAAAAACCGTCGAAGTCGGTCTAACCTTTATGTTGTATACAAGGACAAATTTAAAAATGTATATTAAACATTCAGGGAACGTGGCATCCGTTATATGTATTAGTTATATGGATTGTTGCAGAACTATAAAAAGGAGGTATTGGAAAGTTTGAGATTATCCATTCAGGGGCGTGGCACCCCCTATTTTCTCAGAATTGATATAATTTTATGGAGGACTTCTGGCTATCGTAGACTTGACATGCATGCAGAGGGAAAAATGTTCCCTATTCGTAAAAAATCCCTTATTGGCACTATTGACAGCATTTTTTTCGTGTGAAACATCTCATGTCATTTACAGCAAGACTTCCATTTAAATTTTGGTGGCGAATGAGGCCACACTTGTTGTAAAATAGAGGGTGAAACTGGCTAGGTTTTAAAAATCCGGGCGAACAAAATATTTTTTGGGGCGAAATGTTTTCCGGTTGAAACTCAAACTCTCCATTTTACAACAATTGTGGCCTCGTTCGCCACCAAAAATTAAACGGAAATCTTGCTGTAAGTGACATGACATATTTCACACGAAAAAATACTATCAATAGCACCAATGAGGGAATTTTTACAAACAGGGAACATTTTTTGCCAGAAACTCACAATAAGGGAAGAGTGAAATGTAATTTTTCCGGGCGGATTTTCTTTCACGCGGAACTCACAATAGGGCTGAATGTTTTAATAGACGATAAATGTAGACCCATTTCTCGAGCTCGAGATAGGTTGTTAATCATTTTTATTTTTTGTATTTTTATAATCTTATTAAATAAATTTAAATTTACAATTTATAGGTACTCTCCTTAATACTATCACCTACTTCAGAGCCAAAATGTATTTAATTCCCAGTAATAACTCAACACAATTTATGCCCAAGCAAACATTTCTTTTGATTTATCAATAAGTGCATGTCATAAAAGGAATGGGAAATTGATAAATGCGTGTAGATACCCTATGTAACATAATACAATGTGTGTTTGTAATTTCGATATCAATAGGCAAAATCAATTATTGGGTAGGTATGCCGTTGTCTATTTATTTTGTCTTTCTGTAGATTTGTCACGTCTGCATAGTTTTAATTTCTCTAAAACTGTGCCAAGTCAAAAACTTAAATTATTCAACAAATTCAAAAAAAAAAAAACAAACTAGATTAAATTGATAACAATGAATTAATTTGATTTCATTATCATGATTTTAGTTGGAGTGCAGCAATGTGGGTTTCAATTCCAGAAGCCCTTTTTGTCACTTCCAGCACATAAAGTAGACAGCACAAAACATAAGGGCCAAACATTTATGTACTTGAAAGTACATTCATGCATTTATACCAAGACTATGGCCTCCATTGGCAATTCAATTAGGCCAAGCCTACCTGCGTGTCGTCCACACTAAACTTTGGAAGAGTACACAACTGCACAAGGCAAATCGATAACAACATTCCCTTGGAACTATGTAAAATTCAAAATTTTCTTTTACACATCGAGTAGAAAATTTAAGATTCTGTAAATCTTTTCATTCAAGATTATTGAAATGCCGAAAAATTACATGTGAAAGAAAATGTTCAAGTTATACACATTTCATGTTAGCCTCAAAAATACAAAAATAAACTTGTGGATTTAAATTTTATATTTGTTTATCAAATTAATTCATAAGAACTCAGAGGAGACTGGGTTAATTTAATTAAATTTTAAAGGGAATTTATTTATCCAATTCGCTGGGAGCATATAGAAACATAAAATCAAAGCAAAAGGAATGAAAAAAATCTTGAATCGCGCGTTGGTTTCGTGGAACAGACAATCAAATCTTATTTCTTTTATGTTTTAATTACATTTTTTTGTAAAATATCAATTTACCTTCGAAATAAACACTCAGTTAATCGAAAAAACTTAATTTTAAACTTGATAATTGATTAAGATATATGAAAAAACAACAAAAATATGTTTAATTAGAAATCCCGACAGCCATTTTTCCACTGTATGGTCGTTTTTTCGTTGTCGCTTTCCAACATTCTATATGGGCGCAAACGATTGGTATAGGTTCAGCTGTTTTTTTTTTTTTGTGATGGCCCTTCCAGTTGAAATTTGTTTCTTTTGTGACAGGAACGGCTTTGTAATTATACGATTTGATGACATTTCTGTTTTGGTTAAGTTTAGGTCTGTTCGCGTACTGTTACGAAACTACTAGAACTTCTTTTGTCTATTTTTATATAATCAATAGATTGAGAGTTTAACACTTGGTGGAAATTAATCTTTGACATTTTTTAAAAAGATATAATAAAACACTTGTTTTTCCACAATTTAAATTATTTTGTTTTTTATTTATTAAAAACTTTGGAAGCCAACGCGTTTCGTCTTAGTTAGGACATCATCAGGGCACTAAATTTAACATGAAATCATACAATCACAAAGGTTGCAACATGACAGTAATGAACATAAGTGTTCGTACAAATAAATTAAGTGAATAATTTATTATAAATTAAAATTTTGGCATTAAAAAATTTATTTGTTAAGGAGTGGGCTATAATTTAATAAGTCGATTTGACAGTTCAAAATGTTTGAGCACTTATGCTTATTTATTTCGAAAATTTCGTATTTGTCCAATACACGTCCGGCGGGTAAACAATGCAATAGAGATACGTCATCGAGGGAGCATCCATGTCCAGAAGTTTTGATATGTTGAGCGAGCCCTTCTTTTGTCTACTAGCTACCTTGGTGCACAGTACACATTAATAGCCTTTTCACACCAAACCCAAAACCGGGTTTTCGGCAATTGGCTTATAGCCTTTTCACACCAAACCCAAAACCAGGTTTTCGGCAATTGGTTTACAAAAACTTGAAATGCGTTCACACCGAAGATTTACAAGTTTTCATTTGACAATTCATTTGTTTTTCTAATCACAATGGTTTCGAGGAAGGGCCGCGCCGCTTTGAAAACTGTCAGTACCACAGAAAAGGGAAAAATCAAATGTTTTATGTGCAATTAAAAAAAAATTTATTAATATTGGAATTTAATAATGGAAATACAATGAATCCTGATTCGTTATAATTAATTTATTTCTTAACCGATCAATTTCACGTAGTAGTTAGGATACGCGACACTGCGTCGCGCTCTCTTGTGTTCAACCAGAAAAAATATTTTTTTCCGGAAGCAACCCGTCAGCTATTTATATGACGTTTAATTGAGCGCTGAATGTTTCACAAGGTGTGTTTGCTTAGTTCATCCTGCAAATCCAACATGTTTTGGACAGGTTTTATTTAAAACTTGTGGTTTATCAAAACTTGTGGTTTAGCAAAAATGTATGGGAAAACTTGTGTTTTCGATCTAGGTTTTCAGCCAAAACCGATATTTTCGCGAAAACCGGGTATTGGGTTTGGTGTACAAAGGCTATAAAGTATTATTACGCGCAGCTTGTCAAGTTTCAAGATGGCTTCTTTCAGTATAGGTTTTTGTGTAAAATAAAAATGACAATACCCTTCAAGCAAAATCACGGACCCGAATTTCTCGGTTCACTTTGGAATCACTTGGGAATCCAAAAAACTGAGTGTCTCACAAACATTAACAAATTTTCTGTGTACGCATGTAAAAATAAGAACAAGAATCGAGAGAATTTTTCTATGCACGGAGAAATAGAGAGAGTACAGTCATTTTGTTTTAATTTCAACCACTTTTTTTTTATTTCAGTTTTGTAGGTAGGACGGCGAAGACCATTGCTTTTTTTATCTTTTTTCTTGTGAAAACTTTAAGAAATTTCCAATCAAAAATACAAGTTTACTGTTTATTATATGTATAAGTTTAGTTGTGGAAATATATAATGTACCTTTATTAGTGATAAATAAAAATAAAGTCTTGAAATGAACAAAATTCTGTTTGTTTTTTTTTTTTGTATGCAATGTACAAACTCGACTAGATGGGAAAGTTTCTTTTTAATACAATACATTTGGGTATGCCTCGATTCATTCACTTTTGTTGGTCCTTTTTGGATTCCATTTAGGCTCCGTTTTCTTGGAGTATGGTGAATTGGAATATTCTCTCTCTCTCACAATACATTCACATAATGGCTACGTGGTGATTCTAATTTCCATACTAATTTGATCCGATTTGGAATCGTTTTGGATCCGGTTTTGGGTCCGTTTATGAACTGGTTTCGGATCCAAAACGGACTCGCTTGCGTGAAGGGTAATGACAACTGAGAGGTAAACAAAAAAAAAAAAACAAATTCGTGATTTTTTTTTTATTTTAACTGCTTAGCACTGATTAAAGGTTAGACCGCACACAACCGCAACGGAACTACACTCCACGACGCGGCAAAACATTATTTGTATGAAATTGTATGAGCTATGTCGCACTAAGCGGCAACTGAACTTCATACAATTTCATACAAATTATTTTGAATCGCAGCTCCGCTGCAGTGCAGTTCCGCCTAGTGCAGTCTAAACTTAATTGGGTCGGATGCACTTTTTTAAATACTTTTTTTGTTATTTTTATGGACAAGTTAGTTAAACCAAACTTTTGCAGAACTTTGAAAACAATATTAAATTAATGAACACACACGAGACAGAATGACAGAACACACAACCGCACTGAAATCAGCCATTTTTCTTCCTATGACACATGCGCAAGGATGCAAAATTAAAACTTACATTTGTTGGATAGAGAGAGAACAACAAAATGCAGAAGATCTTCGTACATGCAGATTATATGAAGTGCCATAATGCAGATTGAAGACGAACATGTTCATCTTCTTGATGGTTCTCTTTCACACGCTCGGAGTTTTGGCATACATTTGTTCCGCTCTACTTTCTTTCATATTTGCAGTCGAAGATACATGTAAATCCAGCATTAAGCCTAGTACGCAGATCGTGCTAAATTTTAGCTCTAATACAAAATTCTTTACCCAAAAGCTACATTTTTGAAAGATTTTTTTATGGGAGTTTGTTGAATAAGAATGTACCACATCATAAATTGTACCAGCATGCTATATGCAATCCACGTAGCTCATAGGTTTATTGTAGTAACTGAACGCACTTCTTTATCTATTTGAATAAAAACGTCGTTGGTTTTTCTCTTCTTGACCAGCGCTTGTAAAAGTAAGACGTATTTTCGTGTTTTCATTTATTTGGTTGTTAAGATTTTCACTCTGTTTTTACAAAAGGTTATGGGCCCAGGTGCTTAATTAAAAAGATAATTTTAAAGACAATTTTTCAGAAATTATTTTGTTTCAAATTAATTTTAATATCGTCAATCCATTGTGTTGAAATTTTGGAATTGAAAATGGCAAGCAGTGGTCTGCCATGCATCGACAAATTGAAAGGGCGCGAGAATTATGATTCTTGGCGCTTTGCTGTTCAAGCATATCTAGAACATGAGGATCTGTGGAATTGTGTCTCGACGGATGAAGAGACAGACAACAAAAAAATCCTCAAAGCTAGATCCAAGATCATACTACTCGTGGATCCAGTGAATTATGTGCATATTCAAGAAACTACCACAGCCAAGCAGTGCTGGGATAGACTGCAGGCGGCATTTCAGGACAACGGTTTGTCTCGTAGGGTAGGTTTGTTGAGAAAGCTCATAACGACGAGGTTGGAAGAATGCTCTTCCGTGGAGCAGTATGTTAATGACATCATTTAGACTGCCCACAAACTAACCGGAGTCGGTCTGAAAGTGAGTGAGGAGTGGGTAGGCACACTTTTGCTAGCTGGATTGAGCGAACAGTATAAACCCATGATAATGGGAATTGAGAGTTGTGG
Source organism: Melangyna quadrimaculata (assembly GCA_949320155.1). Classification (NCBI taxonomy): domain Eukaryota; kingdom Metazoa; phylum Arthropoda; class Insecta; order Diptera; family Syrphidae; genus Melangyna; species Melangyna quadrimaculata. Next base: position 57,390,919 of record OX439483.1, on the reverse strand, counting down.
TATTCCTATAACTGGCAACTCAATAAAAACGAAGATTCTCCAGGATGTCAAATCAGATGAAACTGATACGGTGGCTTTTTATGGGCGTGGTGGAATACGAAAATTCCAAAAGAAGAAAGGCAACAGTGGCGGTAGTAGAGCTGATGGTGGTGCTGGTGGTGTTGGCAGTGGTGGTTGTGGTTCTAGTGGTGGTTATATGGCAATGGCAATAATGGTCCGAGATGCTATCAATGCAACAACCATGGACATTATGCTCGAAATTGTCCATCGAAACAACGCAACAACAAATGCATGCAGGCGAGCTCATCAAATGTATTGTATACATCTTTTGCTGTTTCTTCAGTTGAGCCAGGTGCTTGGTATATAGACTCAGGTGCATCTGCACATATGTGTACGAACCCACAACTATTGTCAGATGTCAGTCAAGCAACGAAGATCGAAGTGGTGGTTGCCAACAACATGCGGTTGGATGTTCACAGTACTGGAAATGTGTACTTACCTGTTGCAGATGCGAAATTGAAAGTGGAAAATGTTCTATTTATCCCAGAGCTATGTGCGAATTTACTTTCGGTAAGTCAAATTGTTCGTAAAAACAATACTGAAGTGTTTGATTTGAAGGGGTGAAGAATTTACAACTCAGAGAATGATTTGTTTGCGTCGGCTTCTCTCGATGGAGAACTGTTTAAGCTGGACAGCCCCGTACAAGTACAGGGATAGAGTTTTTGCGGCAAATCAACAGATACAGTCAGAATATAATCTGTGGCATAGAAGAATGGGGCATTTGAATAACGCTAGTCTTCGAAACTTGAGTAATTGTTTTGGAACATCTAAAAAGTGTCCAGTTGTTGAAAAGCCCAACTGCGAAGTGTGTGTGTTATATCCAAACCTTTTTGTGGAAATTGCTGAGAAAGGAAAAGTCGAACCGCTTCGTTTGGTGTTAAGTTTCAGAAGAACTAATTTATTGTACTTATATATATATATATGAATTCATTTACATTTGTGTGTCTTTTATACAGCTTAAGGCTAAAAGCTAAATATACATTTTTGATTCTTAAGGCAACTGTTACATGATTATTATTTATAACATTTCTTCCCCTCTAAATAAGTTTACAAGTATTTACAAGTCAAGTTTAACTGGGGGTTTTATAGTCCTTTTAGTACGTCTTAAATTAACTGGTTCTTTGTTACTTACAGTAGTTGTTTGTTTTTTCGACATATTTAGGGTACCAGAGTGTTTGACAGGTTCATCAGAATTAACATAAGGATTATTCTTCTGTTACTTACAGAAGAAAGATTAACTTTTTATCCTCGTCGCCAGTTGTTATATCCAAACCTTTTTGTGGAAATTGCTGAGAAAGGAAAAGTCGAACCGCTTCGTTTGGTGTTAAGTTTCAGAAGAACTAATTTATTGTACTTATATATATATATGAATTCATTTACATTTGTGTGTCTTTTATACAGCTTGAGGCTTAAAGGTAAGACCGCACACAACTGCACTTCACGACGCGGCAAAAAATTATTTGTATGAAATTGTATGAGCTATATAGCACTAAGCGGCAACTGAACTTCATACAATTTCATACAAATTATTTTGAATCGCAGTTCCGCTGCAGTGCAGTTCCGCCTAGTGCGGTCTAACCTTAAAGCTAAATATACATTTTTGATTCGTAAGGCAACTGTTTCATGATTATTATTTATAACAGTGTGCAAAGGGAAAGCAGTGTAGGCTACTATTCAATCACACAGGTACTAGGGACAATGAAGTGTTAGAACTGATACACTCCGATTTGTGTGGGCCAATCAATGTTGCAAGTACGGGTGGAGCCAGGTTCATTCTGGTATATTTGTTGATGACTATACTCGAAAAACTTTTGTTTATTTTTTGCACACAAAGGCGGAAACAATTAATTGTTTTAGAGATTTTAAGGCCCTTGTAGAGAACCAGTGCGGTAAAAAAATTAAAGTTTTGCGAACCGATAATGGGTTGGAGTACTGTAGCAAGGAATTTGGGCTTTTACTTACACGGTACAGAATTCATCATCAGACGACGGCGCCGTACACACCAGAGCATAATGGTCTTGTTGAGAGGATGAATAGGGCAATAATAGAGAAAGCACGTTGTATGCTTCTTGATGCCAACCTGCCAAAGAATTTTTGTGCTGAAGCGGTTTCAACGGCAATGTTCCTGATAAACAGATCTCCGAGCAGTTCCTCCACAAGTAAGGTTCCTGAGGAAGCGTAGACTGGTGTTGTTCCCGACATGAGTTTCTTACGCACGTTTGGTTGCAAGGCCATGGTACATATACCAAAACAAAAACTAAAGAAATTGGACGCGAAGTCGGAACCTTGTATTTTTTTAAGATACACTGATGGCATAAAAAATTATAGACTATTCAGTCCAGCTAAAAAAAAGGTCGTAATAATCAGGGACGTTATCTTCTTTGAAAATCAGCGTTGTTCTCCAGTGGGGGATGACGATAATAGTGCATCCTTTTTTGATCTGGAATTATTAAGTCAGCAAATTGTTGCCGATGGTGAGCCCGATGACGCTGAATCTGACCATTTCTCAGATGCTGTAGGGGAAAACATCGAAGTTGAAGAAATATTTCCGGATGATGACAGTAGCGAGGGATTATGCAATGAAACCGGTCAGCATGAGGAGGTTAGTATGTCATTCCACATTCAGTGTCCGGTTTGCCAGAGGAGGTTCCAGCACAACCCAGAAGGAGCAATAGAGAACCAAAACCAGTAAAAAGAAACGATTACATTTCGTATGCAGTGAGATCAGGTGAGCTGCATGATCCCATCACTTTGAGTGAAGCACTTTGTAGGGCGGATTCGGATTTGTGGCGACGGGCAATGGCGGATGAGCTAGATTCATTAAAGGAAAATGAGACTTGGGAGCTTGTCGATTTGCCATCTGATAAGAAACCAATAAACTGCAAATGGGTTTATAAGACCAAACGTGATTCCAATGATGCAGTTTGTCGCTATAAAGCTCAATTAGTCGTAAAGGGATGCTCACAACGAAAGGGAATCGACTATGAGGAAACTTTTTCGCCAGTAGTGCGATACAGTACTATCCGTTTTTTGTTCTCTATAGCAGCAAAGTTGGATCTGGATATAGACCAGATGGATGCACTAACTGCATTTCTTCAAGGTGATCTACCAGAAAAAATATATATGCTACAGCCAGAAGGTTTTTCTGATAAAACTGGTAAAGTGTGTCGTTTGAAAAAATCACTTTATGGCTTGAAGCAAGCCAGTAGATTATGGAACCAAAAACTTGACACCGCTTTATTGGATTTCGGATTAGAGAAATCAAAAATTGATCCCTGTGTTTATTTTTCGGATAAGCATATTCCAGTCTGATCATAGAAGCAGTATATGTAGATGATATTTTGATACTGAAATTATATCTTCATAGTACTTTCAAGATGAAAGATATGGGGGAAGCTCGTTTTGTTTTGGGAATTCAAATAAAGCGTAATCGTGCGAAGGGCACTATAAGTATTGACCAAGAACATTATATTAAAGAAATACTTGCACGTTTTGAGATGTCAGATTGCAATCCTGTGAATACACCAATGGACTCGAATCAAAAACTTACAAATCTTATGTGTCCACAATCGGAAGAAGAAAAGTTGGAATTGTCGAGTACTCCATACCAAGAACCAGTTGGATGTATAATGTTTGCCGCCCAAGTTTCAAGACCCGATGTAAGTTTTGCTGTAAGCAATGTATCCCGTTTCAACAAGAATTTTGGAAAACCGTATTGGACCGCTGTAAAACGGATCTTGCGGTATTTAAAAGGAATAGCTGATGCAAAACTCGAGTTTTCAAAATCCAATGAATGTGGTATAGTTGGTTTTTCTGATGCAGATTGGGCGAACGATAGTGATGACCGACGATCCACAACAGGCTACGTTTTTTTTTCTGGAAAAGCCGCAGTGTCTTGGAACACCAAAAAGCAGCCTACTGTCGCACTCTATCCTCAACTGAAGCGGAGTACATGGCGGTCTCATCAGCCACACAAGAAGCAATATGGCTCAAGAGCTTGGAAACTGAACTTATGCCGAAAACTTCGTCTTCTATAACAATATTTTGTGATAACAAAGGTGCTATTAGTTTGGGGTTGACCAATGCCTTTCACCCTCAAACTAAACATATCGATGTCAGGCTTCATTTTCTCAGAGACAAGATCAATGAAGGGCGCATTAAATTGAACTACATCAGTACATCCGAGATGGTTGCAGACTTTCTTACAAAGGCAGTTGACTACCAGAAACAACTATTTTGTTCTACAGCTGCTGGACTGAAATTTAAGAAATAAAATAAGTACATTCAGTGGGGGTGTTGAATAAGAATGTACCACATAATAAATTGTACCAGCACGCTATATGCAATCCATGTAGCTCATAGGTTTATTGTAGTAAGTGAACGCACTTCTTTATCTATTTGAATAAAAACGTCGTTGGTTTTTCTCTTCTTGACCAGCGCTTGTAAAAGTAAGACGTATTTTCGTGTTTTCATTCATTTGGTTGTTAAGATCTTCACTCTGTTTTTACAAAAGGTTAGACCGCACACAACTGCAGCGGAACTACACTTCACGACGTGGCAAAACATTGTTTGTATGAAATTATATGAGCTATATCGCACTAAGCCGCAACTGAACTTCATAAAATTTCATACAATTTATTGTGAATTGCAGTTCCGCTGCAGTGCAGTTCCGCCTAGTGCGGTCTAACCTTTAAAATAAAGCGCGATATGCGTACTAGGCATTAAGGTAAAACCTCACTCGACTTCAGCGGAACAAAACTTAAAGATGTGACAAAACATTGCTTGTATGAAATTGTATATGAGCTATATTGCGCTAAGCGGCAAACTGAACTTCATAAAATTTCATAAAAATTTGTTTGAAGTGTAGTTCGGCTGAATGGCAGTTTTGTCGAGTCGGTCTTGCCTTAAAACGTCAAATCTCATGGCCAAACTTAGGGACCGACACACGATATGTTTGCATGTATGAAAATCTTTCTGCACTTTCGTCTTCTCTCTCCCTCTATCACTTTTTTCTGCAGAATCTCAGACGAAGATTACATGTAAATCCACAAGTATTTTCATTTATGAATACCTTTTAATTTTCTATTCAAGTAATGTAATTATTATATTTTATATCCCCTTTTTGCAGAAATAAAAGGTACATATATAAGTAACCCTACGGCTCCATCATTGCATATATTTGAGTCAATTTGATCAAAAAGGCGAAAGTTCAAAATTGACTGCCTCGACGATGGAAAGCAATAATTGCCTTCCGTGCAATATTGCCTTGCCAAAGCGTCTCCATTAACGGAATTCAAATAAATGAAAATGAAAGTGGCAATTTATTGCCCCAAATATTGCCAATTGCTCTAGGGGTCGATAGAAAAACAATGCTCGATAGAAAAACAGCCGCTTCGACAGCTTTCACACAAGGAAACTGAGTTGCCAGAAACTGGCTAGTTTGTTGGCGAGAAGGGTGTGAGGGGAAATTTTGTGTGTTCCTTTTACGCCCTTCTCGCCTAGGAACTAAAAATCGCCAGCAACTCAGTTTCCTTGTGTGAAAGGATTCTTTTTATTAAATGCTCTCCCAAACCAATGCGGAACATTTATTGTTGTGAGTTCCGCTAGGAAACAGAGACAGTACAAAGTAGAGGGGTAATCGAAAATCAAACAAACCATTTTGGGTGTGTTTGTTTTTACTGTAATGGTTGTGTTGACATATCGAGCTGTCAAAAGTACACAGCATCGCGTATTTTGTTGTTTTCTGAATTTATCATACATTTAATACAAAAAATATCAAAAATTTACTTTTATTTCAAATAAACATAGTTAAGTAAATACGTAAAATGTTTTCCTTAGCGAAAGTAACTCACCCACCATCTGGTGTGGAATTCGCTATAAACTGCCGCTTCTTCAACAGCACCGATGAGAATCTCGTCACCGCCGGCACAAACATTCTCAAAGTTTATCGCATTTTTCCCGATGTTGATCCAGCTCTTCGAGCTAAAAACATCGAAAATATCAATCCAAAAATGAGATTGGAATGCCTTGCTTCATATACATTAAATGGAAATGTTATGTCTCTCGAGCGGGTTACTCTATCTGGATCTCTGCGTGATGCTCTATTGATAAGTTTCAAAGAAGCTAAGTTATCGGTGCTGCAATATGACCCAGATACGTTTTCTCTGAAGACCCTTTCTCTGCATTATTTTGAAGAAGACGATATAAAAGGTGGTTGGACTGGAAGACACTTTGTTCCAACAGTTCGTGTGGATCCGGACAACAGATGCGCGGTAATGTTGGCTTACAGTAAGAAATTGATTGTTTTGCCTTTCAGAAAAGACAATAGCCTAGACGAAATAGAACTGCCCGATGTGAAGCCGATCAAAAAAACACCAACGCAATTGATCTCCAGAACTCCAATCCTAGCTTCGTATATAATTTCCCTCAAAGATCTTGATGAAAAGATTGACAATGTCGTAGACATTCAGTTTTTGTTTGGCTACTACGAGCCAACACTGCTGATTTTGTATGAGCCCGTCAAAACATTCCCTGGACGAATTGCCGTCCGCTCAGATACCTGTGTCATGGTAGCGATATCTTTGAACATTCAGCAGCGAGTTCATCCAGTTATCTGGACTGTCACTGGTCTGCCATTCGACTGCTTCCGACTTCTTGCGATTCAGAAGCCAATTGGTGGCTGTTTGGTTGCATCCACCAACGCATTGATGTACTTGAACCAGAGCGTTCCACCATATGGTGTTAGCTTGAATAGTATCGCCGACAATAGCACAGCGTTCCCACTCAAGCCACAAGATGGAGTTAAGATAACCCTGGACACCGCCAAGTTTGTCTTCATTGATGCAGACAAAATTGTCATTTCGCTCAAGGGCGGAGAGCTCTATGTTCTGACTCTTTGCGTTGACTCCATGCGCAGCGTTCGAAATTTCCATTTCAACAAAGCAGCCGCTAGTGTTCTCACCAGTTGCATTTGCGTCTGTCATGAAGAGTATCTTTTTCTGGGTTCCCGCTTAGGCAATTCACTACTTCTTCACTTCACCGAAGAAGATCAAAGCACAGTTATAACCATCGACGATACTGAAGTGGAAAAAGACAAAGAAGCCCCAAAGAAACGATCCGAAGACGAAGAGCTTGAAGTCTATGGATCGGGAATTAAGACCTCTGTCCAATTGCGCAAATTTATCTTCGAAGTCTGCGACAGCATTCTGAATGCTGGGCCCATTGGGTTTATGTGTGTCGGCGAACGTGTCGAAGTAGAGGATGAAACTCCGCATCGATTGGCCGAGCATGTAGCTGATGTTAAGATGGAAATAGTGTGTTCAAGTGGGTATGGCAAAAATGGAGCCCTATGTGTCATGGTCAGCACAATATTCCCACAGATTATCACGAGTTTTGAATTGCAGGGATGCTTCCAAGTGTGGACGGTGTTTGATGATCCAAACAAGAAAGCCGTTGGATTATCTGATCATCATGACTTCATGATTCTCAGCCAGAAGTCGAGTACTTTGGTTCTCGAGACAGGCGATGAGATTAATGAAATTGAAAACTCTGGGTTTAGTGTTAATCAGCCAACGGTATTTGTTGGCAATCTGGGTAACAATCGGTTTATAATTCAAGTAACAACGAGAAATGTGCGGCTTCTGCAGGGAACCCGTTTAATTCAGAATGTTCCAATCGATGTAGGATCACCAATGGTGGAAGTCTCGTTGGCCGATCCCTATGTGTGTATTCGTGTGCTCAGTGGACAAGTGATCACACTGGCCTTGCGAGAAACTAAAGGAACTCCACGATTGGCCATCAACAAGAACACAATCAGTATTGTTCCAGCGGTAATATCGATTTCAGCTCTAAAGGACGTCTCTGGTATGTTCACATCTAAATGTGAGGATGTTATGAACCTAACCGGATCGGGATCCTCACTATATGGCAGTGGTTTTGGCTACATGAAAGCTGAACCCAACATGAAGACTGAAGACGAAGAAGAAATGCTCTATGGAGAATCAGGAAATGCTCTGAAAATGAAGAATCTTGCAGATCTGGCCAAGAAATCACTATCGAAAAATAGCGACTGGTGGAGGAGACTTCTTACCCAATCAAAACCAACATACTGGCTTATGGTATCGCGAGATAATGGAAATTTGGAAATCTATTCCATGCCCGATCTGAAGCTGATGTATCTTATCACAAATGTTGGCAATGGTGCAGATGTTCTTACCGACTCCATGGAGTTCGTGCCGATGCCACTCAATAATCAAGGAGAAAGTAGTAAAGCTGGAATTCTACTCAATTGTATGCCACAGAATTTAAACGTTCCAGTACCCATTGAGATTATGGTTGCTCCTCTGGGCAATCAAGGTAACCGGCCAGTTCTTTTTATCCGCACACGACTAGAAATAATGGTCTACCAAGTGTTCAGGTAATGTATAATAAAACTTTAATTCTATTTTACATATTATTTATAAATAATATTTGTTAGGTATATGAAGGGTCATCTTAAAATTCGTTTTAAGAAAATACACAGCATAAACCAAGTGGACACCACAGAAAAGATGATAGAAGACGTTGACGAGCATGATCCCTTCCAATTGCATGATGAGTATGTTAATAAATTGCATTATTTTACCAATGTAGCTGGACTAAACGGAGTTGCTGTATCAGGCCAAAATCCCTGTTTCATCTTCCTGACTATCAAAGGAGAGCTACGTGTCCATAAGCTATACGGCAATGCCACCAATAAAAGCTTCGCCCCATTCAACAACATCAATTGTCCTAGTGGATTTTTGTTTTTCGACAATTCGTTCAATTTAAAAATTGCTGTTCTACCAAATTATCTAACATTTGATGCTCCCTGGCCAATCCGGAAGGTTCCATTGCGCTGCACTCCACGACAGATTGTCTATCATAGGGAAAATCGTGTCTATTGTGTAGTTACTCAGACTGAAGAGGTAACAAGCAAGTACTATCGATTCAACGGCGAAGATAAGGAGTTGACTGAGGAAAACAAAGGCGAGAGATTCATCTATCCGACCAGGTCCAAGTTTAGCGTTGTCCTGATATCGCCAAATACCTGGGAAATGGTTCCGGATGCCTCGATCGATTTGGAAGAGTGGGAACATGTGACAGCTTTTAAAATAGTTTCCCTAGCATATGAAGGAACTCGGTCTGGTTTGAAGGAGTATCTGTCGATTGGGACAAATTTTAACTACAGCGAGGACATTACATCTCGCGGAAATATCTACATCTATGACATAATTGAAGTTGTTCCAGAACCAGGTAAACCTTTGACGAAATTCAAATTGAAAGAAGTCTTCAAGAAGGAACAGAAGGGACCAGTTTCTGCCATCGCTGATGTTCTTGGCTTCCTCATAACAGCATTGGGACAAAAGATTTATCTATGGCAGCTAAAGGACGACGATCTCATAGGTGTGGCATTCATTGACACTCACATCTATGTCCATCGAATCATCTGCGTTAAGTCGTTGATTTTAATTGCCGATGTTTACAAATCAATCAGTATTCTGCGTTTTCAAGACGAATATCGAACTTTGTCGTTAGTTTCGAGAGATCTTCAGCCATTGGAAGTTTATGACATTGAATTCGTCGTAGACAGCACGAATTTAGGATTTTTTGTAACCGACGCTGATGAGAATTTCATCGTCTATATGTATCAACCTGAATCACGTGAATCCTTCGGAGGACAAAAACTCATTCGCAAGGCTGATTTTCATTTGGGACAAAAAGTCAACACAATGTTCCGAGTGCAATGTCATCAGAAAGGTCCAAATCAGCGGCATCCGTTCTTTTTCGAAAACAAACATATGATTGTTTTCGGGACATTGGACGGTGGCATAGGTTATTGTTTGCCTTTACCCGAGAAGACCTACAGGCGATTGTTGATGTTGCAAAATGTACTGCTAACGCATAAAGAGCATTTAGCTGGGCTTAATCCAAAAGAGTTTAGGACATTAAAGAGTTCGAGAAAATTAACAGCTAATCCTTGTCGATGCATCGTTGATGGAGAGCTAATTTGGTCATATTTTTCGCTGCCACATACAGAAAAGCAAGAGGTGGCGAAGAAAATCGGTACGAAACTTGAAGATCTTTATATTGAATTAATGGACGTCGATAGAGTGACAAATATATTCTAGACTTGGAGATGAAATAAAATGTTTTAAAATCCGAAATAGTTTTTTTGAATTTAATTTTTGGGGGAATTGGTTAGTAACTTTATTTAAAGATTCTAGTGTTAACATCATTTTTTTTAGATTTCTTAATACAACTTCATTATTAAATTTGCAGTAGGGTTGAACATTTTGTATCTAAATAGGAAGAGAAAGTGGTGTTTTTTGCAACTGGCCTATAAAATACATTTTGAATTCCCAAATTTGTTAACAAGGCAAAACACAGTTTTGAAAATACTCTCCGTGGTTACCACCGCCCATATTCATGTTGCATCGCTGTTTGTTGTGTTACCATGGCTGCTTTTGGAACGTACGAGTATTTTCTAAACCGATAATAAATTAAACTTGTCTTTCATCTACTTTTTTGTTTTTCAATAAAATAATTTAATTAAAAAAAAAAAAAACATGGAAACTTCCTTGCTAGCAAATTCCAGCGCCTTAGCTCTAGGTGATAATTGCACTGTTGATTGTAAGTAAAAGTGTTTACTATTTCCCAAAATATTTGTATCTAAAGGTGTTTATTTTGTATAGGCGAAATATCTGTTGAAAATCTAGCTGTAGCTGAATGTGTTTTCAGAATAATCGAGAATGGAATTGAAAAAATCCAAATTGCTGTTTTAATTCCTGATTTTCTGGAAAACCAAGATATATTGATACAGTGTATGGGGAAATCTCAATTAGAAAGATGCATAAGATTCTACGAGGAATATATCAGTCATACTGAGAAAGTAATTTAACATATACATACATACCTAATTTAAGAAATATACAAAAAATTACTTTTATATTAGATGCATGAAACAAAAAAACAACAAGTTCCCATTTCCCTTATTGAACTGATTGACTTGTTTTGTGAAAACAAGAATATTAAAGACATTTTGCCAGACTATAGTTCCAAAATACCTAATGAGTATAAAGATCTTTTAGATGCATTGAGACAATTGCAGTTAATTGCTGATGATCGGTTAAAGACCTCGGCAGTTGTTGAGATGCAGAGGGAAAAGGCAATTCATCGAATTTATCAGGATAACGAAAAAACAGTTATACATCTTCAAAGTAAGTAATGGAGGTAACATTCAAAATATTAAGCAGTTATTTTTTTCATACGAACGATGATTATTTTCTTAAAATCTCGGGTCTGTATCCCTTGTCAGCCTGTACATTTTTTTGAAACTTTTTATACATAACTACTTCCAAATTACCTACTATTGGTATATTTTTTATTTCAAAATGTTGATGGCTTCAAACTACCCGTTAGCAACACAAATCAAATGTGCTAATTTTTTTTGGGCAAACAGCGTTTTTTTCGAGATTTCAAACCTTGGGTATCTTTTCATGCCTGTAGATCCGAAAATAAGCCTCGGAAGACACTGCTGTTTTTAAAACCTGTTATCAATTTGTTTTTCGACCCAAAACTAAAAGTCTTTGTATGGCGATAACTTTCCAAAAAAGCCTCGTAAGACGTTGAGGTTGCCGTTGTTGAATAGAGAACGGACAGGCCTCTGCATCAAAATTTTTCTGATTTTAACCATATTTTTTTTAAAATTAATTTTCGAAGAAAGCGTGATGCCATTGAAATGTTCATAAATAGGAAGGTATTGTCAAATTCTATTAAAACATCCAAAGCAAACCCTTCTACAAGGTCTAGTTTTTGGTATATTTGCATCCAAAGTTATTTTTTTTTTAGTTTTGAAACATTGGATATCTTTGGATGCCTACAGTTCCTCAAACAAGCCTCGGAATACTTTACGGTTTTTAAAACCCGCTATCAATTTTTTGAGATCCATCCATAGCAGAAAACTAGAACATTCTGTGAGGTCTGGTTCCGAAGATATTGTGACTCAAATTAATTCCATTATTTTCGACCAAAAAATAAAAGTTTTTGTATGGCGATAGATGGTGTTTTTATTTTAAATAGCCTTTAAACTTTATTTTATCACATAGAACTTAAGAAGCAACTTCACGATCAAGAGATTAACTTGCGTTGGAAACTAGCTGCAAAACAGGCCCTAATTAAAAAATACGAAGAAGACCTGGCAACGAAGAAGTGGGAAAACAATTTGAAAATCAAACAAGAAATGTAAGTTTTAAACTTTTCCTCTCTATGATCTTTTTGTTCAACCTTTCTTTTTAGACTTCGATCAAGTCATAAAATTCGTGAGTTTCATGGAAAAAGTTTGCTCAAACAAGAACAACTAACAGAAGAAGTAGAAAGAGCTCAATCATCTTATGAAAAATGTCTTAAATCAAATTTGAAAACAGAAAAAGATATCAGAGACGAGAAGTAAGTTAAAGATTATTGATACGCTTTCAAGTCTTATCATGATTCTCTTTTATTTGCGGGCCTTTCAGAAACAAGCTCCTTCTTCAACTCCAAGGTCTCATAAAAAAATACGACCAAAACATTGGCGATAAAATTCAAGAAAATGCAGATCTCCAAGAGGCCTACAATGAACACCGACGTAAGTTCGACGAATTCCTCATCGAATTCCGCCGCCAAGAAACTGAATACAAGGAACTTGCCCAAATGAAATTGGACGAGGAAACTGCTGAATTCCAACGGAAACTGTTGCTATTTATGACGACTAGAGCAGCAAAAACTGTGCAACGCTATTGGCGAAAATATATCAAAAGCAAAAAGAATTCATCGAAGGGCAAGGGAAAAAAGAATAAAAAGAAATAGTAGAAAATACAACTTACCACTTTATCTACCCTGACTGTAAAAAAAATCAAATATAATCAATTAAAAAGGAGACATTTCTAAAATAAAAAAATAAATTATTTTTAATTTGTTTTTCTTTTCTGTTCGCGTGGTGTATCAAAAAAGTTTTTATTTAGTTTTTGTTGTTCGATTTCTTTTTGAAAATAAAAAAACGGAAAAAAATGTTCTGAATCCAAAAATATCTAATCCATTTTTTGTTAATTTTGTGTTTGTTTTTAATAAGTAAAAATAATCCCACCCACCGATCATTTAATCAAGATTATTTGTGCATTTTTTAAAAAAAAAATCTTGTGAAATTTTATATAGTACAAAAAAAAAAATAATTTGGTGAGTTTTTTATATTCAAATTTTAACGGTTTAATTCATTTTAACGACCTTACTCGTAAATTGTTAGAGATGAGACTTCAGGCACTCGTTTTTTAAAAAGAAAAATAACGAGAAATGTCAAAATTTTTCTTAAGCGTACACCAAAAATAATAACAGAAACATTTTTTTTTTAAGTTGTAGCATGCACACAAAACAAATATTAAGCGCACATACGGTAGGTACAAACGACATATGAATCATATGAATTATAAAGGCTCTCCCAAACCAATGCGAAACATTCGTTGCGGCGAAAAAACATTCGTCAGTCAAAATTATTTCATATGTTTCTCCGCCGCGTTGGTGTGGGCACTCTCATATATCACCATGTAAATAAATTTTGACATGCGAATGTTTTTTCGCCGCAACGAATGTTCCGCATTGGTTTGGGAGAGCCTTAACAGTTTTATTTTCGATATTCGTATGAATTCATTAAAGTACTAATTTTTGTTTAATGAAAGTGCATTAGGATATTGACGAATGACGCTAAACCGTATTTTGTCTCATTTTATATGACATCTTATTTTTAAAAATATGAGCATCACTATAACCTTAAGGGCTAGTTTATTCACAGCTAATAACATGATTATTGCAGCCGGTAAATCATCGAATATATGCTTTGCCCAAATGTTTTATCAACAAGTCCAAATTTTGTGTTGTTAATCATGGAAATCACTATCATCCGATTTTGGTTGATTTGTCGGTATATGTAAATCCAGACACAAAATAAACTTACTGTGAACTCTGTGAACTTACTGGGTGGGCACTGAAGCTAATATCAAAAGCCAACGAAAAGCAGCATTCGGAACAGTCGAAAGGAGAGAGATCACCTATTGCCCAAGTGAAATGAATCATCTCTCTCTTTTTCATTCCTACTTCCAGCGATTACGTCTCTTGAGAAAAATGCGCACCCGAGCGATTTTTCCCCCCAAAAGTAAAAGTGAACGAAATTAAACCAAAAGTAACAAACCGCAATGGCCTCCGTTCAAGTTGCACTGAGATAATGCTATCTCGAATACTCGAGTATCCGTATACGTTTGTGAACTAGGATAGGTTAACATTCACAATTCACACAATTCAACATAAAAATTAAATGTTAGCTGTTCTTGACATTTGTCTTCAGATAACTGAGTATCCGGGAATTTTTGGGATAGGTTCAGATTCATTTTTTGAGAACAGCTGTTTTATCATCGGCTGTTTTTTCTCAAGGGATTGCTTAGAATTGGTTAGTGAACGAGGCCATATTATAGACATATCATATGATTTCCTTTGTATTCGATTGTTTTAGTCAGACCACTTCAGTGCTACTCCGAGCATTAAAGTTGCGGGCTAATTTTCAGTTTAACACAAAAAAAAAAAACTGAGTTGCCAGCAACTCGGTTTCCTATTGGCGTTCAACCAATAGACTTTATAAGGAAACAAACAAAAAACAATCTGTCAATTTTGTGTCTTCGTGTAAAAGAGGCAATTAAAGGAAAACGTCAACAAAAATCTCCAGCAACTAGTTTCCCTGTATGAAAGGGGACTATAATGGCCCTATTCTGCCATTGTGAGACTACTATTCACAATTTTTCATATCCCACTTCATATATATCTTATTTTCAAGTGCGAGAAGAGTTAAAGTATTTTCTGTTATTTAGCGATCCGGAAAACCAACGTTACAGTTTAAAATTGCTATAATTAATGCAAAGACATAAAAACCTGGTGGTCAAATAGTAATAGCAATTCAAATCAAAGTTGCTCAGTACCATAACAACTATCTCACTAAGACTTAGCGCCCACTTGCACATTTTATGCTAATCGTGCGCATGCAACTTTCAGTTGGTTGCTAAAATGAACCCCATGCTCTTATATGAGAGTCCGCGCATATGCAGAAACTATTCAGTCACCGATTGAAGCAGCTAAACGGTTTGTGTTTTGACACAAACTAAACAATCACCCCGAATGAGTTGCATGTGGGCGCTCAGGCTTATGGTGGATTTACATGTATCTGCATTTGGTTTCTGCCAAAAAAAGGGATGCTGGATTTACATGTATCTTCGTCTGCAAAATGCAGAAAAGTAGAGCAGGACAGACATATACAAAAAATCCGAGCGAGTAAAAGAGACCATTTTGGAGACGATTTTGGTTGATTTTTCGGTATATGTAAATCCAGACACAAAATAAACTTACTGTGAACTCTGTGAACTAACTGGGTGGGCACTGAAGCTAATGTCAAAAGCCAACGAAAAGCAGCATTCGGAACAGTCGAAAGGAGAGAGATCACCTATTGCCCAAGTGAAATGAATCATCTCTCTCTTTTTCATTCCTACTTCCAGCGATTACGTCTCTTGAGAAAAATGCGCACCCGAGCGATTTTTCCCCCCAAAAGTAAAAGTGAACGAAATTAAACCAAAAGTAACAAACCGCAATGGCCTCCGTTCAAGTTGCACTGAGATAATGCTATCTCGAATACTCGAGTATCCGTATACGTTTGTGAACTAGGATAGGTTAACATTCACAATTCACACAATTCAACATAAAAATTAAATGTTAGCTGTTCTTGACATTTGTCTTCAGATAACTGAGTATCCGGGAATTTTTGGGATAGGTTCAGATTCATTTTTTGAGAACAGCTGTTTTATCATCGGCTGTTTTTTCTCAAGGGATTGCTTAGAATTGGTTAGTGAACGAGGCCATATTATAGACATATCATATGATTTCCTTTGTATTCGATTGTTTTAGTCAGACCACTTCAGTGCTACTCCGAGCATTAAAGTTGCGGGCTAATTTTCAGTTTAACACAAAAAAAAAAAACTGAGTTGCCAGCAACTCGGTTTCCTATTGGCGTTCAACCAATAGACTTTATAAGGAAACAAACAAAAAACAATCTGTCAATTTTGTTTCTTCGTGTAAAAGAGGCAATTAAAGGAAAACGTCAACAAAAATCTCCAGCAACTAGTTTCCCTGTATGAAAGGGGACTATAATGGCCCTATTCTGCCATTGTGAGACTACTTTTCACAATTTTTCATATCCCACTTCATATATATCTTATTTTCAAGTGCGAGAAGAGTTAAAGTATTTTCTGTTATTTAGCGATCCGGAAAACCAACATTACAGTTTAAAATTGCTATAATTAATGCAAAGACATAAAAACCTGGTGGTCAAATAGTAATAGCAATTCAAATCAAAGTTACTCAGTACCATAACAACTATCTCACTAAGACTTAGCGCCCACTTGCACATTTTATGCTAATCGTGCGCATGCTACTTTCAGTTGGTTGCTAAAATGAACCCCATGCTCTTATATGAGAGTCCGCGCATATGCAGAAACTATTCAGTCACCGATTGAAGCAGCTAAACGGTTTGTGTTTTGACACAAACTAAACAATCACCCCGAATGAGTTGCATGTGGGCGCTCAGGCTTATGGTGGATTTACATGTATCTGCATTTGGTTTCTGCCAAAAAAAGGGATGCTGGATTTACATGTATCTTCGTCTGCAAAATGCAGAAAAGTAGAGCAGGACAGACATATACAAAAAATCCGAGCGAGTAAAAGAGACCATCAAGAAGATGAACATGTTCGTCTTCATTTCTGCATTATGGCACTTTCCTATAATGCAGAAACGAAGTTCTTTTGCATTTTGATCTTTTCTCTCTATCTAACAAATATACATTTCGTATTTGGCATCCCCTTTTTTGTGCAGAAACCAAATGCAGATACATGTAAATCCACCATAAAACACGCAACTAATAAATAACTTTCCTATGATTCGGGTACACAATTTTAATTCGTTAAAAACAACTAAACTTGTTGTTGAAACTCGTTACATTTAAATTCACATCCCTGACAATTCGTACATCTCACAGTTTCACCAACAACTTCCAGTAGATTTCTCGACAAAAATTGAACACAACGAAGCAATTTCACCAATCGCTCGTTCATTTTCAATCTACCCTCAAACGAGTCGAGTAGGGTCCGTTTTGGTGGGCGGTCGTGCTGAAGTTACACGACTTTTCACAATCTTTTTTGTGACAAAAAAAAAATTATAAAAAAAAATATAAAAAAATTTAAAAAATATTACAAAAAACCCAAAACAAAAAAAATTGAAAAAAAGTAGCAAAAATCGAGCAGTGTTGAAATATAAAAAAGAAAAAACGTGAGTGGTTGTTTTTTTTTCTCCATCTATCTAAAGTGTACATACGAACTTTTTAGCTACTCGCTAAAGCAAAGAAAAAAAGACATTTTTTTAGCTCCGCTTAACTAATGTAATTGACGTAGACATTTTTCCATTGCAGTCGATGCTGAAAAAAAGTACAGAAATAATGATCTAGAAGGAAAAATGGCAAAGTGATTATTTCTTCATGTCGCTTGTCGTTGCACTTCTTTTGAAAAAGTTTTCTTTGTGTAGATTTTGAGAGCGTAATTTCGAGTACGAATAACTAACAAACTAATCCTAAGCTAAATAAAAACTAACTAACAAAACATACTTATAAAGTAAGACAAAAAAAACTGATCATATAATAAAAATGAATTCAACAGGACCCAATTATCAAATGGCTTCCCTATACGTTGGAGACCTGCACCAGGATGTGAATGAGGCTGGCCTCTTTGAAAAATTTTCTTCTGCTGGGCCCGTGCTATCGATCCGTGTGTGCCGCGATGTGATTACACGACGTTCGCTAGGATATGCCTACGTTAACTTTGCCCAACCAGCTGATGGTAAGTTTTTTTCAATTTCATCGTAATTTAAATTAAGTTTATAAATTAATTAAAAATTTATAAATGATAAAATAGATAGATTGGTGAAAATATTTTAATATAAAATGGATAACACGTGGTCATTTTTTGGTGTATCTTGTCTCTTCCTTCGTTGTTCGGTGCCTTGTCGGTGTGCAGCGCTGTGGAAAAATTTGCGTCCATTTTATTTATACTTCGTCAAGTTTTTCCCGTAGTGTCGCCATTTTTGTTTCCGACGAGAAAAAAAAAGTCACGAAAGAATTTCCACATTTCCAGGACAGTGTTCCAGTTGGGAAAGAAAGATATATGTTTGTCCTTGTTGTTTACATGCGAATGTTATGCTTTTTTTTTTGCAGATAAACATGTGTGTTTTGTTTTGAAATTAAAAATAGGGAGGGTTGCCATGACAACGTGGCTCTTTATTTTTTATTTATTTTATACATACATAAATCAGTAACATACCATGTTATTTTAATCATGTATTTTTTGTACCTAATAATTTTTTTTAGTTTTTATAAGATATCTTTTTTACTTAGAATTGTCCATTTTTATTCATACTCAGAATTATGACGCATAGTTTCTAGAATGTCACTATTCATTATGTAGGTATAAAACGATAGCAGTAGGTATAACATTATGCACCTACAAGTTAGTTTAATCAGTTATCACAATTCACAACTACAGGTGGTTGGTTGATTATTCTCGTAGTATATCGAAAGTACTTACCGTCCATAAGTTTTCTTTGCCTGTTTTGGACTTAGCTCCTATGTACAGATACTACATGCCTATATTAATATTAGAAAACTAAATTAAAAGCCCCAGGTAGACTAAATGCATTTTAGAATCATGTTTGACCTTTAAGTCATCCTTTGTTGTAGATCAGATTTATCTGACTGTGTATGGCTCATAATATCAGTTTTCCTTACTGAATATTGAGATTTCGGAAATTGTTTGCACTTTTAGCTTTGAGATTTGAGGCCAACTAAATGCAGGTGCAGGTGCATTTAGTTCATCCAGGAGTTTTTGCCCCTGCCTTTCTTACGCCATAGTGTTGGAACGTCTTGTGCTACTTTTGAACTAGGTTCTAATGTAAAAGTAAAAAATCCCCTTTAGGTCGCGTACAAAATAAAAAAAGCAAACCTTTAACAAATGTAATTACGTAGTAAGGGTATTCATGCAACGTCGTAACTTTACATATTGTTTAAAATGATAAGTTTACACGAAAGTTTGCAAGAACTACCTTTTTATTATTTGGTTAAATGCTGTGTAATTGAATCAGCTGTTCGTTTGTTTGACATATTTGGTGCCTGACACTTTATGCGTGTTTCGATTTCCAAGTTATTTTTCAATAAAAATCTTCTCCCGAACCAACGCGAAATCGGAGCCGAATGTCTCGGATAAAAAATGTAAGATACACGATGGAGCTACAATATTAATATAGACTTAAATAAATTCACCTGCTTTTTGCATAAAGTACAGAATACATAAATATGTATGCTTAAGACATCTACTTGCAAGAAAACAAGACTACATCCATGGTGCACTTATGTGAAAGGTCATCTTCTTATTTTCTTAAGTTTCATTAGATTTATTGTCAAAGTAAAGAAAATCTTATAATATCGGATTTTTTGTATATTGCCGGCAGCGGGTTGCCCTGAATTGGTATTTTTTCTAGAGCAAAAATTAAAATCAACAATTTTTGAAATATCCATCGACATCGTAGCCATCCTTCAATGGAAATTGAATACAAATGGAATAACAGATTGGGAACAAACTATATTTTGAAGTTTCGAGAATATTTCGTTTCAAGCACATTTTTCCGGAGCAAAAAAATTAAAACCAACCTTTTCAGATTTTTCCAAGTCTTTAATCCACAATTCATCGCGAACTATATCGAGAATATATCTTTCCAAATGTCAGCAGATTGCTCTGAAATAACATTTTCCAGAGCAAAAAATTAAATCTCAAAAAATGTTGAATTATAAATTTCTAAATTTTTCGAAATCGCAGCTCAATGAAAATTGACAATTTACAACTAAAGGTCTAAAAATTGCGTTTCTTGAACTCTGGCTACAATTTTAGATCGCTACCGACTCGAAATAAACAGTTATATGAGAGAATTCATGTCGCATCTATGAAAAAATGCGCCAGCAGGAATTCAAACTAGCGGATACTTGGGACATGTTGCATGTGCATGCAACAATCGAGAAATTGTCCCATTTGATCACATTCAGCATGCGTTGAGCGAGTACACGACATGCGAAAATTCCTCATATTTACACGCGGCATTGATGCCGCATGCAATGGTTCATATACATGTTCACCACATACAGCCGTCACAAAAATGCCGAGTACACGGCATGCAACTATTGGGACGCATATCTGACGTCAAAATGAGGTCACGGCGCATGCAAATGCGTCATTTTACATGTCGTGTACTCGTTGCTTTAGTATGTTAAATACTTAAATGTGCAACGATATAATCTTTTCTAAGACAATTCAATATCAAAGTTAACGAACAAACTAGATTTGTTCAAAACACTTCAATAAATTTATCAAAAATCATCCTGCTCTTTCAAAGTGACTGAAGAACATTTTTTGAGTTCCAAGATCTATGTAGGCAATGTTTTTTAAATAAAAAAGAGCAAAAAAAAAACAAGGAAAATGGAAGATGTTAAACAGAAAATACACATTGAACAGTGTATGTCGTTCTTTTCTCTGAATAGATATACGTACATATTTTTCTTTGTGCATTATATTCGGTTAACTTACAGTAAAACGTAGATTCAAGGGCAAGACGCAGATGGACAAAGTCTTTTCTTTAAAATTCCTGCAAACTGGTTTTAAAACAAATGGTTTTGTTCTTAAGGTTCGCATTTAAATTTCGTAGGTAATACATTTTTTTTTTTTCAATTACTTGACAGGGGATTTTTACTTTGTTAACGATATTTATTTGCAATAATATATACACATCTGTGCATACACAACACCATCTGTATGGCTATGAACATTTTAAGTGAACGAATTTTGCAAAAATAAAACAAGAAAACATCATTCGGACTGATAAGTAAATTCTCTGAAAAAGAACAATCAAACAATTGAAAAATTAATTGTTATCATTTTAATTACATTGCTTTGTGTAGATACTTATGTAATTATCGATTTTGTATGTTTTGCCATTTTTGGCTTCTGATTGCACATCGAAGATGACACACTGTGGAACTATTTTACTTATCTTCAAAATTTTGTTTCAATGAATCATTGCCCCAAAAATACTTTCAAGCATGATTAATAATCAATTTTATTCCTAAGATGGTTTAAATTTGCACGTTTGCAGGTTTGAAATGCAAAAATACAAATCCATAACAATCTGTTTTTTTTTTTTTGAGCAAAAAGTTGGCCAAGTTCATCATAGACATTTTTACATTTATTAAGAAAGGTTATGGAAATCCAGTTTAGAATGTAGATTAGGTTATGTTAAATTTTCTGCTTGCAAAAGTGCCGTTACACTTAAAAGCAATAAATTTTGATTGGTATCACATGAATCTAGGAGACTTATAACCACTAGAGAATATCCTTGGCACTATGAGCTAAATACCAATTAAACAAAATTGATACATAGGTACATAGTTTTATTTTGTTACTAGTACTTCATGTGTTTGTGAATGAATTGAGGTACCTATTCTCTCAAATTAGTTTTAGTATATGGTCCTGGATTTGATCTCACAGCATTAAATAAACTCAATACGAGAATATGTAGTCTCGCACAAAAATCGAAATTTTGTTTTAATGTTTGAAGGCTTTTATGGCTGCTCTTAATATTTCTTTGACAAGCGAATTTATTTTTATTTAATCACTCGAAAAAGAGTTTTCAAATAAAACTCATTAATTATTGCCACGTTTCGAGATCAAATAGGTACCTACATTAAAAATAAGTAATTTAAACACTTTGCCTTTTTAAAACCAGATTTTAAAATAAATCTTCCAGAGGTCGTTCTTCTTGTTAAACTTCACTTCTTTTGTTGTTGACGAGCTCAGATTATTCAACTTTCGTGTTTATGCGCTGTCCGCGACTAATTTTAAGTATTCAAGATGCATTTTTATTGCTTTGTCATTTTTTGTGTCTCTTTTATTTTATTGAAATATTTGGATGAAAATAATCTTTGTTGCTATCCGGCTGCATTGTATGTGCTTGGTATATTAAAAAAGAGTATTAAACTTTCACCTTGAGATTGTTCATTTCTCTCTTTTTCCTCATGCGCAACAATGATAAATAGCAGTCGGATGCAAAATAAATTTCAAAACATGCCCCTTACGCATTTTAATCCAATAATGATGCGCTAAACTCGTTAAACCACAGTCATATAATAAAGGTAGGTATGAATGTACATCGCTTTATACTTTCACTATTTTTTTTGTTTAATTTATTTTTGTCGGCTGTCGCAATGGCTTAATGATGAAAGTGGTGTTTTTGTATTTTGTTGTGGCCGCATATTTGAAAAAGGTCTATGGACTGTGATGAAATGTTTAGCATGAATAACACATAGCAGTGTGCTGGGTTAGTGGTAAATTTTCTTAAGTCTAGCTAGTAACCCATTGATAGATTTAAAATTGCATACATTATGCATGAGTCAATTCACATTCTTCGCGTGGCTGTTAAAATAATTCTGAGAAGCATGTGGATTATTATTTGATATGTGTGTGTATCAATGGTTTTGCCAACGACTTTTTTCAACGTAAAAGTTGTTTTTTGTTTTCCTTTTTGTAGATATTTTTGTGGTCAGCCTTGTGCATATTGTACAGAAACAAAAGTTCAAAAAAAATTGTAAAATTGAAATTAATTCAAGGTCGTTATGTTTTTTTTAACTTTATTAAACATGTTAAAAGCATGTTTTCCCCATAAATGGAATTAAATGTCTGTTTTATTTGTGGAATTTTAAATAAAACAATAAATATGCAAGTAGGTAGGTATACTGCGCCGCAGTTTACAACTTGCATCACTTATTTATTGTTTGTTTAAATTTTCATCGAATCTGAATGATTCCTCTACTTTCTTTCTACGGTTTCTTTTTGTTTGTTTTCTGATATAAATAGAAATTCCAGATGGTGTTCACAGATGAGTACATATTATTCAAGATTTGTATAGTAAAATACTGGTTATTTTCTACTAATCGAACTCAAGTTATAATATGATAAAGTTATAATATGAATACGAAATAAAACTTTTTGTTCTTCATTTCGAACACTGAAGTTCCTGAAATCACCTCGACTTGTGATTCATCTGTATAAAGTCAGCAGGTCTACTTTCTCAAAAATGTACATAAACGACCCGGGAGTGGATAAATTTTTTAAAATAATGTGTTTCTAACTTTATACACATTTGTGATTCCACATCACCAAATCTGCAATTTTTATGTAAAAAACAGACCTAAATAAGTGAAATTAGACTTCCTTACGGTTTTTTGCAGTAAACATAAAAGATGATTGTATATTTGTTTTAAAGATATGGAAACATTATCGAAACCTTTATCGACACATTTCGATTAAATAAAAGTTACCAAAACATTATAAAAGATAATAATAAATAGAAAGGGTCGTTTCGTTATAAATACAGCATTCTAACCATTAATCGCTGAATGTTAACAAATCATGATCGATTAAAATTTAAAGCTGTTACAACGATGCAAAAAGTCCAAACTTTACTTTGCTACATTATTATTTTGTTTTTCTGCAGGTATGTATATAGGGGATTACAATTTTTTGTCGAGCTCAGATGAAAAACAGTTTTTCATGAAAAGAGAGATCGTTCTCATAAGTTGCACAATAATATAGACTACCCGACCCGTGCTCGTGTCTGTCCAAACTTTTAA
Organism: Melangyna quadrimaculata; assembly: GCA_949320155.1. Classification (NCBI taxonomy): domain Eukaryota; kingdom Metazoa; phylum Arthropoda; class Insecta; order Diptera; family Syrphidae; genus Melangyna; species Melangyna quadrimaculata. The sequence continues at coordinate 57,367,001 of OX439483.1, read as the reverse complement.
AAATTATATCTGTTTTGCTATAGGCATAGTGGTGGCAAACTAATAAGAAACGATGAAAAAAAACGTTTATATAATAAACAAATTACAAATTAACCGTCGCATGTAACTTTTGCCATGCAAACGAAAGATTTTAAACTTAGATCTGTCGCTCTACAAAAAAAACACCGTTTTTCAAACAAAGATAGGTTTTTCAGGTGCAATCTTTCGAACTCCAAACCAATCCAGGTTAAGATTTATTTTTGACATGCATTGTTTTTTGAGAGCATATCTGCATATCTGCAATTCTGCTTCTAGCAGCCCTTTTCCGTATTGTCCTAGCTATAATTTCCTATCGCAATTGGGATGAATCGGTTGCGGTTGTGTTTATTTTATTGTTTTGTACACAGCAAACCATCCTTAATAAGATTTCAGTATTTAGAAAGACAGAGCTTAAAATGAGTAAACATTGCTCTGAGTTCGTTCTAGCTTTTTTTAAATACGTTTTTAACAAATTCTGTGTTGATAAATTAAAATCTTCATAAATTGTATCATTTAAAAGAAAATTTGAAGAGAATACAATACGATGACGTTGATGATAGGAAGTGATGCAACCGATTACATCTTGTATGTAATTTGCCGAATTATATAGAAGATATCATCTTTTAGATTATTGGAGCACCATAATGTTTTTAATTAGGTATTTAAATATTAAAATTCAGAATACATTTTTTTTAAACAATCTCTTTATTACCCATTGATAGTGACAGGTTTGTTTTTAACTCTATGTCAATTGTTTAGATTTATTACTTTAAAAAACAAAGCATTTATTATATTTGTTTATATAAGTTTATTTATATAAGTTAAACTGAAGAAGCCCTGCTTCAGATGTTATTTTTAAGGAATTATAAATTATTGTGTGTCTTATATTGGCTACTACCCATTTGTCGATGGATGTAAACTCAAATTCTTGATTAAGATTCATGGCTGTTACACAATATGTCACTGCTAATCAAAATGATTTCGTTAGTAGGAATGTTGTGTTACAATTTTATTTTATTGTTTTTCACAAAGCATCCTTATTAAGATGTCCGTATTTAGAAAGACAGAGCTTACAATTGATAAACATTTCGTTTCACACATGGAGCACTTGCTCTGAGTTCGTTCTAAATGTGTACTTGCGATATACATATGTACGTGGTGTAGGGCAAGTTTAGGATTCGTGCAGAAAAAAAATTCGAGATAATAATTTTCCCTAACACTACGATTATAGAGAACGCGAAAAAAGTGGGTCAGCAAATCTGTCTGTCTGTCTGTACCTCGATCTGCAGCCTAAACGGCTACTAAACTTTGGACTTAAGCTTGTTTTGTGATTCCTTAGAGGGGAAATTGAAATTTTTTTTTAACTCAAAAAATAACGGTACCTGTCATACAACCAATATACAAAAATTGATTTATTTCAAAAACGGCTCTAATGATTTTCAAAAAAAAATTACGAGCTACTAAAATTACTAAAGCAAATATTTTGGTAAAACAAATATTTTTTTTTAACGGTTATTAACGGTACCTGTCATACATCCGGTTTTCAAATTTCTCGTCAACTGCTACAGCGATTTCAACCAAATTTTTTATACAAAAGGTCCCTTACAATTTAAACAATCTTGCATATAAAAATAATCAAAAAAATAATATTTGGATTTTTAAAAAACATTGAAATTTGCTAATGATTTTTTTTTTAATTTTTTGAAAATTGTATTTTATTAACTACTAAAAGTTGGGGTACCAAATTTTACTTTAAAAAATTTCAAGATTTTTTATATATAAAAAATTAATTTAAAAAAAAAACGCTTTAACGATTTTTTTTTTCATAAATTCATAAATCATAAATTTTTCCTGAGCTCTATCTGTTTTACCCGGGGTTTAGACAAGCGAGTAGAACTAGTAGCATTTGTATCATAGTGTTAGTTTTATGGATGTATGTGTGACTAGTAGCTCTCTGCGCGGTTTGTCAACTAGTATGATTTTTTAAAAATATACAAATTATGGAAACTATGGAAACAAAACAAATAAATGAAACAAATACACTACACTAGTAGGATAACTGGCAGGCTACTCGCAGGCAAAAATATTATACTATTTGGGCTACTAGTTGGCTCTCTCGTGTTCTGATACACTAACACACATAATCGCTACTAGTTCTACTCGCTTGTCTGACCAGGGGTTTAGACAAGCGAGTAGAACTAGTAGCATTTCTATCATAGTGTTAGTTTTATGGATGTATGTGTGACTAGTAGCTCTCTGCGGGGTAAACCCCGGGTTAGCTATTAAAATAACTAATTTATAATAATACATAGTAATCAATTATATTTTAAATTATTTTTAAAACTTTTGTTTTAATGTATGGGAACCAATAAATATGTACATTGTCTATATCAAGCTACGTTCAAGTTGTTAGCTACGAGAGCAAGTTTGTGCGATCCAGTCGTGCCCATTTTTTAAAATTGCAATCATTGTCCAACCAGAATAAATACATACATATGCATATGTTGATAATAATAAAAAATAATAAATATAATAAATAATAATAATTATAAATTATTGTGTGTCTTATACACTACTACCCATTGGTCGAAGAATGTTATCTAAAATCCTTGATTAAGATTCATATCTGTAATATAAACTTACTCAACTTACCGTGCTATTTCACTAGCAGAAGTAGTTGTGATACAATATTATTCTACCATTTTATCATCAAAAATTATCACGTGAATATATTAACAGCTTACTACCCATTGGTCGATCAATTTATATATTTTGAGATGACTAAGATTTATAGCTGTAACAATAAATAGCTCAACTTACCTTATTTCTTGACTATCATTCAAGTTATAGAAGTGTATGGGTAACATAAACGATTTTATGTTTTTGTTTAATTGGATAAATAATTTAACTGCAAATCTAAAACAAAAATCCTACTTTTTCTTCTTCACTACTTTAACAGCTGAACGTGCTCTTGACACAATGAATTTTGATTTGATCAGAAATCGCCCAATCCGCATTATGTGGTCACAGCGTGATCCGTCACTTCGTCGTTCCGGTGTTGGCAATGTTTTCATCAAAAATTTAGACAAAAGCATCGACAACAAAGCCATCTACGATACATTCTCGGCTTTTGGTAATATTCTCAGTTGCAAAGTCGCTGTCGATGAGAAAAACAACTCAAAGGGATACGGTTTCGTACATTTTGAGACAGAAGAAGCAGCAAATATGTCAATTGAAAAAGTCAATGGCATGTTGTTGGCTGCTAAGAAAGTCTACGTTGGCAAATTCATTCCACACAAAGAACGCGAGAAGGAATTGGGCGAGAAGGCTAAACTTTTCACAAACGTCTATGTGAAGAACTTTGGGGAAGACTTCGATGATGAGAAATTGAAGGAACTGTTTGAGCTATTCGGAAAGATCACAAGTCATAAGGTTGGTTGTTGTTGTTGATGATACTGGATACTATGTTTTTGTAACAAAATTTTGTATTTATATTTGCAGGTTATGACTAAAGAAGATGGCAAAGGTAAAGGCTTTGGATTTGTTGCATTCGAAACCACTGAAGCTGCGGAGGCCGCGGTTACTGCCCTCAATGGCAAGGAAATGACCGACGGCAAGAATTTGTATGTGGCTCGTGCCCAAAAGAAGGCCGAACGTCAAATGGAATTGCGTCGTAAATTCGAAGAACTCAAGAAGAAACGCCACGAATCGGTTTATGGTGTTAATTTGTACGTCAAGAATCTTGATGACAGCATCGATGATGAACGCCTTCGCAAGGAGTTCTCACTCTACGGCACAATCACATCTGCCAAGGTGATGACCGACGAAGATGGCCGTTCCAAGGGATTCGGATTCGTTTGCTTCATTTCGCCAAACGAAGCCACATGCGCAGTCACAGAACTTAACGGACGTGTTGTTGGCTCAAAGCCATTGTACGTTGCTTTGGCCCAACGCAAGGAAGATCGTAAAGCTCACCTTGCATCACAATACATGCGCCACATGTCTGGCATGCGTATGCAACAGATTGGACAAATCTTTCAGCCCAACGCCGCTGGTGGATTCTTCGTTCCCACAATGGCACCAAGCCAAAGATTCTTTGGCCCACAAGTCACCACACCAATGCGCAACACCCCACGCTGGGCACCACAAGTGCGTCCAGCTGCTGTGGGACAAGGAGTTGCACAAGGAGCAGCTGCCGCTGCCGGTGGCTTCCAAAATGCTGCTATGGCTGCATCAACAGCTCAATTCAGGCCACAAGGAGCCCGTGGAGCACCACAGGCTGTACAAGGCGCTCATGCTGCAGCAACAGCAAGTGCATTAAGAAATACTGGTGCACGAGCCATTACCGGTCAACAAGCTGTTACAGCAAACATTCAGATGACAGCTCCAATTGCAACAGGACCACAACCACGTGCTCCCAACTACAAATACACAGCAAATATGCGCAATCCACCAGCACAACAAGTACAAGCTCAAGCTGCTGTACAACAGATGCATCCAAAAGGTAAGAATAAAGATTTTATTGTTTCGCGAAGCATACAAATTATTATTTAGTATTCATTTTAAAAATAACGACTGGAAAAAATTGAAAGAAACTTTATCAATCCATTTAATGAATCACCCTTATTGCGATTGACGATCACGAATTGATATTTGTTATTTATCTAGCAATTTCTTCATTCGGCATTGTGCTTGTCAAACTTCAATGAATAGTTGATAAATTGTCAATTTGTATCAATTCTTCTTTGTGAATGAAAAAATCGGTATTGTCAGTGTCAATTTCTATCAACTTTATTGATATTTGCCAAGTATTCTTTCAATTGAAAAAAATTAGTCGACGAAGAGTAAATCTAAAGAGTAATGAGTGAAACGGTTGACTAAAAATGCCAATTGAAGAATCATTCCCTAGACTTAATTGTTTCGACCCTTGTGCAAATAAACGTAATGCTGTGCACAATTTTATAATGTATAATGTTTTATAATGTCTGGGCAATAATATCCACATTTTTTTCCAATTTCGAGAGTCCACAGCAATTTTCAGGTGTGTACAAAAGCAAAACATCCTTTTATTTTAGGATATGCTCATACTATTCATATGCAAATATTAAATTCGGGCATGTTGGGATTGGGAAATTTGTACGTAATGCTGCATTGATAATGCATTTTTTTCTTAAATCCCTGCTACCAAGGGTAAGGACTTCAAAATTGTAATCAATTAAAGAGCTGAGCGCCCTAGATATGAATATAGGGTTCAAGACCATTTCTGTGAGTCCTAATGTTGGCTCTTCTATAGCCATATATCTAGGGCACTCAGGTCTTTTATTAAATACGATTTTGAAGTTCCTACACTGCATTTTCAATGCACTGCATTTTAAATGCAGTATTGAATACAAAGGCCCCCACCCCGAAATGTCAAACTTTCTTATTTGCGTATAAATTGTATAAACCTACAAACATACATACATACATATGTATTTTTGCTATCGCTCACACCAAAAAACTGCTGCGGGCTCTTATGCCGGTCGTCCACTTAGTGCGAGAGAAGCTCAACCAACTTCGTTCAACTTTTCGTTCAACTCCATCGTTGGATGAACTAATTTAGAACCTCTTATGCCGGTCGTCCACTAGGCGATCAACGTACAAATTTCAAGTTCAACACATTCAACTCTTATGTACGATGTCCTCAATTCTATTCAACCAACGAGTTGAATCCAGTTGGAGATCGTTGCTCAACGAATTGTTTAACAAGTTTACGGGTAGTGTACGAGCTTGTGTTGCTCGTTGAAGATGTTCGATCAACGCGTTGAAAAACATTTTTGAGATAATGTGTTGCACATTATTTCTTCAACTCGTTGATCAACTTTCTTAATTTTGTCAGGTGTTGATTGTAGTAGACGTGAAGAAATTTGTTGTGCGTTGTGTTGCATGCGACGGAATTTGTGCGTTTGCGTCAGTTGAACTATTGTGTTGACATCAACTTGCAACTTGGTGCATCTTGTCTTTTCGCCTTTTTTTAGTTCATTTTATATTATTATTAATGTAATAATAATAAAAATATTTATTATTGTTATTATTATTATTAATTAATATTATAAATACGGCAGCCATTTTTTTTCCTTTGACGGGAAATCATGCTACAGAACAAATTTAAAAATGTAAATATTTTTCAGCAAATAAATGAGTGAACAAAAAAAGTGTGCACCGAAGTCGAGTCAAAATTATTTCATCAACTTCTGTGTATGTAGCTATATACATAGTGCGTGCGTTGAATAAGTTCCTCAACGAATCATTTGTGGTTCAGTGTACGAAGGATTCAACTCGTCCATCAACTTGTTCAGCAACCATATCGAAAACGCAGTTGACCAACTTGAAAACTTTTTATTTTTTGTCAAAATCGAACAAGTTTATCAACTAGTGTACGAGGTTATTCAAAATTTGAGAAACTTTGTCAACTATGTGTACGGGGCTATTCTACAATTGAATACGTTGATCAACTAAGTGTACGAGGTTATTCAACATTCGACTAAGTTTGCCAACTATGTGTACGGGGTTCCCAACACGTTTTGTTCAACTTTACCTCTTGCTTTGTTGCTCAACGTGAAGAACGTAACTAACTGCACTAGTGTAAGAGGTTCTAAATTTGTTCATCCAACGTTGGAGTTGAATAAAAAGTTGAACGAAGTTGGTTGAGCTTCTCTCGCACTAAGTGGACGACCGGCATTACACTAGTGCAGTAACCTACGTTCTTCACGTTGAGCAACAAAGTGACTGGAAACACGAAATCGAACAAAATAAAGTTATAGTGGCAGTCTTCATCGATCTCAAAAGAGCCTTTGAAACGGTTAACCATAGTATACTCTTTGATAAATTAAAAAGATATGGAATAAGATCTACAGAATTAAATTGGTTTAAGTCCTTTTTAACAAATTGATCTCAGTGTACTAAAGTAAATGAATGTATCTCCCAATCAGTGTCAATTGATATCGGTCTACCCCAAGGAGCAATACTTAGTGTACCACCACTCTTTCAAATTAATATAAACGATATTGTAAAAGTAATAAAGAATTCTAAAATCAAACTATTTGCCGATGACGGGTTAATATACATTTCAGGTCAAAATCTAGAAACCTGTAGTCGACTTATAAATGAAGATCTAAGTGCTCTTGCTATATGGCTTAAAATGAATATGTTAATTTCAAATACTGAAAAAACAAAAGTTATCATTTTTAACAATAGGATAGTACAAAATGATAGTGTTATTTCAGTTCGATAATATGCAATTAGAAATAGTCAATAAAGTAAAATATCTCGGTGTAGTAATAGATAATAAACTTAATTTTAAAGACCATACAGACTACTTGTGCAAAAAAATTTCAAAGAAAATTGGTGTCCTGACAAAAATAAGACAGAACATTTCAATGAATTGTGCAGTAAAAGTGTACAATGTAATCCTGAAACCACATTTTGAGTATTGCGGCAGTATTCTGTTCTTGTGTCTCCAATACCAAAAAAACAGGTTGCAAGTGCTTCAGAATAAGGCTATGCGAATTATTCTTAAATGTGATAGATACACGCCGATATCATTTATGGCCGAGTCATTAAATTGGCTTAATGTCAACCAAAGACTGTTTATGTGTGCGATGCTTTTTGTATATAAAATCAAAAACGGAATATGTCCAAGCTATCTTTGAGAAAATGTAATGTAAGCAACAACGACCTATCGGGACACAACTTAAGAAACAGTCAAGACTTAAGAATCCTACGAATACGAACAACAAGAGCGCAGCGAACAATACAATATATGGGATTTTAAACCTATAACAACCTCCCTGACAATTTAAAAATGCAGAAAATATTTTTGTACTAAAAAGAAAACTTTTAAACTACATTACATTAAATGTTAGCTAAATAATTTAATTTAAATTTTGTAAAATTGTAACAATGAGCAAAAATGTAAAAATTATATATACTTGTAAAATTGTTTTTAATGGCACGAGATGCTAAATAAATTTAAACAAACAAACAAAAAGTTAAGGTTGAACAAAACGTGTTGGGAGCCCCGTACACATAGTTGACAAACTTAGTCAAATGTTGAATAACCTCGTACACTTAGTTGATCAACGTATTCAATTGTTGAATAGCCCCGTACATATAGTTGACAAACTTTCTCAAATGTTGAATAACCTCGTACATTAGTTGATAAACTTGTTCGATTTTGACAAACAAAAGTTTTGTCAAGTTGGTCAACTGCGTTTTCGATATGGTTGCTCAACAAGTTGATGGACGAGTTGAATCCTTCGTACACTGAACCAAAAATCATTCGTTGAGGAACTTATTCAACGCACGCACTATTTATATAGCTACATACACAGGTGTTGATGAAATAATTTTGACTCGACTTCGGTACACACTTTTTTGTTCACTCATTTATTTGCTGAAAAATATTTACATTTTTTTAAATTGTTCTGTATGAAGAAGCATGATTTCCTCTCAAAGGAAAAAAAATGGCTGCCGTATTTATGATATTAATTAATAATAAAATTAATAAATATTATTATTATTATTACATTAATAATCCTAGTATAAAATTAACTAAAAAAGGACGAAAAGACAAAATGCACCAAGTTGAAATCTGATGTCAACACAATAGTTCAACTCACGCAAACACAAATTCCGTCGCATGCAACACAACGCACAACAAATTTCTTCACGTCTACCGCAACCAACACCAGACAAAATTAAAAAAGTTGATCAACGAGTTGAAGAAATAATGTGCAACATATCTCAAAAGCGTTGCTCAACGCGTTGATCGAACATCTTCAACGAGCAACACACGCTCGTACACTACCCGTAAACTTGTTAAACAATTCGTTGAGCAACGAAATCCAACTGGATCCAACTCGATGGTTGAATAGAATTGAGGACATCGTACATAAGAGTTGAATGTGTTGAACTTGAAATTTGTGCGTTGATCGCCTAGTGGACGACCGGCATTAGTCTATCCCTTCTTGTTCTTATTGTTGTTAAACCACAATTCCACTAAGGTTTTAAATTGCAACTGAGCTTATGTATTTGTTTTGATAAACAGAAATAATTATTTTGATAATTAAAAAAAATCACATTCAATCATTTATTGATAGAAAAAACCTCCTAAATTCAAATTAATTGTGATCAATTCACATCGGTCAATACAATTCGCAATGATTTAAACTTTTATCAGCTGAGTTATACAATACAGAAATTTCAATTGATTGATAAGTTTTAGCAATCGTCAACTGGTTGATAATTGACAATCGTAATATGGGTGAATATTTTGACTTGACCAATATTCATAAATAGCTGTTAATAGAAGAATACTTACATTATTTATCTTTCTTGGTAGGTCGTTGAATCTCGGAGTAGGCACATGAAATTTACAGTCTACTACCCATTGGTAGATCAATATAATATATTTTGACTTGACTAAGATTTATGGCTGTTACATAAAATAGCTCAACTTACCGTGTTTCTCGAAAATCATTCAAGTAACAGAAGTAGTTTGGCAACATAAAAACGCATACGTCCTAACATAATTCGTCTCTCTTGGAAATAGGCCGCCTTTCCGTTAAAGCTCAGAGTAGACACTTGAAATTTACAGCCTACTACCCATTGGTCGATCAATATAATATCTTCTGACTTGACTAAGATTTATGGCTGTTACATAAAATAGCTCAACTTACCGTGTTTCTCGAATTTCGTTCAAGTAACAGAAGTAGTTTGGCAACATAAAAACGCATACCTCCTAACATAATTCATCTATCGTGAAAATAGGCCGCTTTTCTGTTAAAGCTTAGAGTAGACACTTGAAATTTACAGCCTACTACCCATTGGTCGATCAATAAAATATCTTTTGACTAGACTAAGATTTATGGCTGTTACATAAAATAGCTCAACTTACCGTGTTTCTCGAAATTTATTCAAGTAACAGAAGTAGTTTGGCAACATAAAATCGCTTACCTCCTAACATAATTCATCTCTCATGGAAATAGGCCGCTTATCTGTTAAAGCTCAGAGTAGACACTTGAAATTTACAGCCTTCTACCCATTGGTCGATCAATATAATATCTTTTGACTTGACTAAGATTTATGGCTGTTACATAAAATAGCTCAAATTACCGTGTTTCTCGAAATTCATTCAAGTAACAGAAGTAGTTTGGCAACATAAAAACCCATACCTCCTAACATAACTTCTCTCTTGGAAATAGGCCGCTTTTCTGTTAAAGCTCAAAGTTGACACTTGAAATTTACAGCCTACTACCCATTGGCCGATCAATATAATATCTTTTGACTTGACTAAGATTTATGGCTGTTACATGAAATAGCTCAACTTACCGTGTTTCTCGAAATTCATTCAAGTCACAGAAGTAGTTTGGCAACATAAAAACGCATACCTCCTAACATAATTCGTCTCTCTTGGAAATAGGCCGCTTTTCTGTTAAAGCTGAGAGTAGACACTTGAAATTTACAGCCTACTACCCATTGGTCGATCAATACAATATCTTTTGACTTGACTAAGATTTATGGCTGTTATATAAAATAGCTCAACTTACCGTGTTTCTCGAAATTCATTCAAGTAACAGAAGTAGTTTGGCAACATAAAAACGCATACCTCCTAACATAATTCATCTTCGTGGAAATAGGCCGCTTTTCTGTTAAAGCTCAGAGTAGACACTTGAAATTTACAGCCTACTACCCATTGGTCGATCAATATAATATCTTTTGACTTGACTAAGATTTAAAGCTGTTACATAAAATAGCTCAACTTACCGTGTTTCTCGAAATTCGTTCAAGTAACAGAAGTAGTTTGGCAACATAAAAACGCATACCTCCTAACATAATTCATCTCTCGTGGAAATAGGCCGCTTTTCTGTAAAAGCTCAGAGTTGACACTTGAAATTTACAGCCTACTACCCATTGGTCGATCAATATAATATCTTCTGACTTGACTAAGATTTATGGCTGTTACATAAAATAGCTCAACTTACCGTGTTTCTCGAAATTCGTTCAAGTAACAGAAGTAGTTTGGCAACATAAAAACGCATACCTCCTAACATAATTCATCTATCCTGGAAATAGGCCGCTTTTCTGTTAAAGCTTAGAGTAGACACTTGAAATTTACAGCCTACTACCCATTGGTCGATCAATAAAATATCTTTTGACTTGACTAAGATTTATGGCTGTTACATAAAATAGCTCAACTTACCGTGTTTCTCGAAATTCATTCAAGTAACAGAAGTAGTTTGGCAACAAAAAATCGCTTACCTCCTAACATAATTCATCTCTCGTGGAAATAGACCGCTTTTCTGTTAAAGCTCAGTGTAGACACTTGAAATTTACAGCCTACTACCCATTGGTCGATCAATATAATATCTTCTGACTTGACTAAGATTTATGGCTGTTACATAAAATAGCTCAACTTACCGTGTTTCTCGAAATTCGTTCAAGTAACAGAAGTAGTTTGGCAACATAAAAACGCATACCTCCTAACATAATTCATCTATCCTGGGAATAGGCCGCTTTTCTGTTAAAGCTTAGAGTAGACACTTGAAATTTACAGCCTACTACCCATTGGTCGATCAATAAAATATCTTTTGACTTGACTAAGATTTATGGCTGTTACATAAAATAGCTCAACTTACCGTGTTTCTCGAAATTCGTTCAAGTAACAGAAGTAGTTTGGCAACATAAAAACGCATACCTCCTAACATAATTCATCTATCCTGGAAATAGGCCGCTTTTCTGTTAAAGCTTAGAGTAGACACTTGAAATTTACAGCCTACTACCCATTGGTCGATCAATAAAATATCTTTTGACTTGACTAAGATTTATGGCTGTTACATAAAATAGCTCAACTTACCGTGTTTCTCGAAATTCATTCAAGTAACAGAAGTAGTTTGGCAACAAAAAATCGCTTACCTCCTAACATAATTCATCTCTCGTGGAAATAGGCCGCTTTTCTGTTAAAGCTCAGAGTAGACACTTGAAATTTACAGCCTACTACCCATTGGTCGATCAATAAAATATCTTCTGACTTGACTAAGATTTATGGCTGTTACATAAAATAGCTCAACTTACCGTGTTTCTCGAAATTCATTCAAGTAACAGAAGTAGTTTGGCAACATAAAAACGCATACCTCCTAACATAATTCATCTATCGTGGAAATAGGCCGTTTTTCTGTTAAAGCTCAGAGTAGACACTTGAAATTTACAGCCTACTACCCATTGGTCGATCAATATAATATCTTTTTACTTGACTAAGATTTATGGCTGTTACATAAAATAGCTCAACTTACCGTGTTTCTCGAAATTCGTTCAAGTAACAGAAGTAGTTTGGCAACATAAAAACGCATACCTCCTAACATAATTCATCTCTCGTGGAAATAGGCCGCTTTTCTGTAAAAGCTCAGAGTAGACACTTGAAATTTACAGCCTACTACCCATTGGTCGATCAATATAATATCTTCTGACTTGACTAAGATTTATGGCTGTTACATAAAATAGCTCAACTAACCGTGTTTCTCGAAATTCGTTCAAGTAACAGAAGTAGTTTGGCAACATAAAAACGCATACCTCCTAACATAATTCATCTATCGTGGAAATAGGCCGCTTTTCTGTTAAAGCTTAGAGTAGACACTTGAAATTTACAGCCTACTACCCATTGGTCGATCAATAAAATATCTTTTGACTTGACTTAGATTTATGGCTGTTACATAAAATAGCTCAACTTACCGTGTTTCTCGAAATTCATTCAAGTAACAGAAGTAGTTTGGCAACAAAAAATCGCTTACCTCCTAACATAATTCATCTCTCGTGGAAATAGGCCGCTTTTCTGTTAAAGCTCAGAGTAGACACTTGAAATTTACAGCCTACTACCCATTGGTCGATCAATATAATATCTTCTGACTTGACTAAGATTTATGGCTGTTACATAAAATAGCTCAACTTACCGTGTTTCTCGAAATTCGTTCAAGTAACAGAAGTAGTTTGGCAACATAAAAACGCATACCTCCTAACATAATTCATCTATCGTGGAAATAGGCCGCTTTTCTGTTAAAGCTCAGAGTAGACACTTCAAATTTACAGCCTACTACCCATTGGTCGATCAATAAAATATCTTTTGACTTGACTAAGATTTATGGCTGTTACATAAAATAGCTCAACTTACCGTGTTTCTCGAAATTCATTCAAGTAACAGAAGTAGTTTGGCAACATAAAAACGCATACCTCCTAACATAATTTATCTATCGTGGAAATAGGCCGCTTTTCTGTTAAAGCTCAGAGTAGACACTTGAAATTTACAGCCTACTACCCATTGGTCGATCAATATAATATCTTTTGACTTGACTAAGATTTATGGCTGTTACATAAAATAGCTCAACTTACCGTGTTTCTCGAAATTCGTTCAAGTAACAGAAGTAGTTTGGCAACATAAAAACGCATACCTCCTAACATAATTCATCTCTCGTGGAAATAGGCCGCTTTTCTGTAAAAGCTCAGAGTAGACACTTGAAATTTACAGCCTACTACCCATTGGTCGATCAATATAATATCTTCTGACTTGACTAAGATTTATGGCTGTTACATAAAATAGCTCAACTTACCGTGTTTCTCGAAATTCGTTCAAGTAACAGAAGTAGTTTGGCAACATAAAAACACATACCTCCTAACATAATTCATCTTTCGTGGAAATAGGCCGCTTTTCTGTTAAAGCTTAGAGTAGACACTTGAAATTTACAGCCTACTACCCATTGGTCGATCAATAAAATATCTTTTGACTTGACTAAGATTTATGGCTGTTACATAAAATAGCTCAACTTACCGTGTTTCTCGAAATTCATTCAAGTAACAGAAGTAGTTTGGCAACAAAAAATCGCTTACCTCCTAACATAATTCATCTCTCGTGGAAATAGACCGCTTTTCTGTTAAAGCTCAGAGTAGACACTTGAAATTTACAGCCTACTACCCATTGGTCGATCAATAAAATATCTTTTGACTTGACTAAGATTTATGGCTGTTACATAAAATAGCTCAACTTACCGTGTTTCTCGAAATTCGTTCAAGTAACAGAAGTAGTTTGGCAACATAAAAACGCATACCTCCTAACATAATTCATCTATCGTGGAAATATGCCGCTTTTCTGTTAAAGCTTAGAGTAGACACTTGAAATTTACAGCCTACTACCCATTGGTCGATCAATATAATATCTTTTGACTTGACTAAGATTTATGGCTGTTACATAAAATAGCTCAACTTACCGTGTTTCTCGAAATTCATTCAAGTAACAGAAGTAGTTTGGCAACATAAAAACGCATACCTCCTAACATAATTCATCTCTCTTGGAAATAGGCCGCTTTTCTGTTAAAGCTCAGAGTAGACACTTGAAATTTACAGCCTACTACCCATTGGTCGATCAATTTCTATATTTTGACTTAGCTAAGATTTATGGCTGTTACATAAAATAGCTCAACTTACCGTGTTTCTCGAAATTCATTCAAGTAACAGAAGTAGTTTGGCAACATAAAAACGCATACCTCCTAACATAATTCATCTCTCTTGGAAATAGGCCGCTTTTCTGTTAAAGCTCAGAGTAGACACTTGAAATTTACAGCCTACTACCCATTGGTCGATCAATTTCTATATGTTGGCTTGGCTAAGATTTATGGCTGTTACATAAAATAGCTCAACTTACCGTGTTTCTCGAAATTCATTCAAGTAACAGAAGTAGTTTGGCAACATAAATAATGCATATCTCCTAACAATTCATATTTTCTTTCTTTTTGTTTAAGTGACAATGATATTTTTTATGTATCACTAATTTGTATTTTCTTTTCGTTTCTTTTTTACAGGACAAGAGAAACTTATCGCTTCCCTCTTGGCAAATGCTGCACCTCAAGATCAAAAACAAATCTTGGGTGAGCGTCTCTATCCATTGATCGAACGTATGTATCCATCATTGGCTGGTAAAATCACTGGAATGTTATTGGAGATTGAAAACTCTGAACTTCTGCACATGTTGGAAGACAATGAAGCCCTTAAGGCTAAGGTCGAGGAAGCTGTTGCCGTTTTGCAGGTTCACCGTGTTAAGGACCAACAAAACTAAGTAAAATAAATTAAAATCTATTAAAAGAATTCGTTAGAAAAAAGACACCAACAACAATCAACAACCTGCAAGAAAAAAAAAGTAGCAATCTTAAAAAAAAAAAAACTGACACCATACACAAGTCGCGTTACTCACACACGTCATAATAATCCTCCCAATGTTTTTTTGTGTTCTTAGTATTTTTTTTTATTAGTTTTTGAATTCAACCTAAACATCTAAGCTCTCAAAAAATAATTCAAACCAGTCAAGCAACTGAAAAAAAAAAACAAATATCTAAAGCTTTGAAAAAAAAATGCGTTTTCTACAAAAAAATGCAAACCCAAAGAAGATATTTGTTCGAAAAAAGGTTTTGTGTTTTGTTTACAAATAATAATGATAATAATAATAATAATAATAATAATAATAATCGATATCATTCAACCGTGTCCTTTTGCAGGAAAAGAAGAAAGAAGATTTTGCCGTTTGTTTGTGTCGTTGTTTTTCAATCATAATTTGGATGGAAATTGACACCTGTATTTTTCTGCTTTTAAAGCGGCAAGTCTTTCTAATGAAATTATTATTTACTGTTTTGAAAGGCAAATAATGCCTTGAATTATATCAATTGCCCAATAAATTTTTTGTGTGCATTTAGTTATGAAATTAATCTTTCACTTATTTAAACTCTCTTCAACCTCGGATCACGTCGTTTGATATTTTTACATTTTGTTTTTAATTTTTTCGTAGAGCTATGGGTTGTTTTTTGTTTCAGTTTTTTTTTTTCAAAAATAACCAAAACCTGAATTTTCCCCTAACACGAAAAAATATCTTATATACTAAAATGCAAAAATACAATAAAAATGGAAAACATAAAAAAGAAACAAAAAATCGAAAATTAATTAAAAACAAAAAACTTCTTATTAAAGAAAAATAAATTAAAAAGAAAAAATATCAAAAAAAATTGTAAAACGAAACAAAAAATGTTAAAAAATTTACAAAACAAAACAATGGAAAAGGAAAGAAGACAAAAAAAAACACTTGTGAAAGAAAACATACAAAATTATCCAAAAAATGGTTATTAATGTCGTCAAAAAAAAAGAGATAAAGGGAAGAGAAATATATATGATTTTGCTACTTTAAAACAAAAAACTTCAACAAAAACTATAAAAAACATAAAAACTTTATAAAAAAAACCTCAAAAAAATCGTAAAACCGAGTAAAAAAATAAAGACAAAAAAATGTTTAAAACACAGTGATGTCAAAAAACAAGAAAAATTATATAAAAAAATGTAAAACTTAAAAAAAAAATATGAAAATAATTGCGTTCGCGACAAAAAATTTCATACAAAAAGCATAAAACAAAGATAAAGTAAATACAAAAAAAAATTGCAAAAAATGAATACACAAAAATATTGAATAAAAGTATTTATACAAAATATTAAAAGAATACAAAAAAAAATCCATTGAATTTTCCAACCCCACACATAATAAATGATTTTTTGTTCTTGCTTTGACCAAACCACATTTAGGAGGGCATTCATAGTTCGAAACCCTGTGGTTTGAGTTTCTCTTATGGTTTTTTTTACTTTTTGTTCAATTTTAATTTACTTATTTTTTAATCTTTGTTTTTTATTTTCTCTTCATTTCATTACGAATCATCACAATGAACTGAAAAAAATCTTGTGCCTGAAATGTTGCGTGTGGGGAAGGCAAACAAATTTCCAATTTTAATTTTTTTTCTTAATTTCATATTTGTGATGAAAGAGAAAAACAAAAAACAACATGGTGATTTCAAAAAACTAAAATGGCAACATATATCTCATTGAAATTTAAATTTTATTATTTCTTTCGCATTCGGTATTATGTGATTTGAATTCCGTTATTGTTTGCGATATTAAAATTAACTAGAGCCATTATGGAAATCACTAGAGAGATATATGATGATAATTTTCTACAAATTCACTTATTATTTTTTAAAACAAGATAAAAATAAATAAATAAATAAAAAAAAACAAACAAAAAAAATTACAAAAATATTTTTTTTACTCCGAAGCGGAAATATTAAATTAAACCATTTTGATTTAATTTTTAGGAATCTAATTTTAGTATGCATTTTAAAGATATTATTATTTGCCACAAAACATGAAATAAAAACTAAATATATAAAATAATTTAAATATCTTATCATTATATAAAAATACATACATATATATATATATGAAAAATAGAAACAAGAATATTGAAACAAAATTATAATTCCATATTGTACAAGAATTTTGAAATAAACAGAAAAATGCACTTCCACTTCGGTTAAAAAATGGGGATTTTATTTTTGATCTTTTTTGTAGTTATTTTTAAACCATTTACAGATAATTTCGATGTACTGTACATACATAGATGTGTCTTCAAAAATCCAAAATGATAAAATTCTAAATTTTTTCATGAAAAAATTGGAATTCAGTGACCAGTAAGAGGCCCCGATTGCGAGTTTCGATTTTCTAATCGATGATCGACTTTTTTCGATTATCGATTGTCGATTACTCTATTTCATATTGTGTGTTTCGATTTGGATCGAAAGCTTTCGATTGGACGGTCGTCTATTTTCGATTGTTATTTTCTAATCGACGCGAACCAATGCTATGTCTAGAAGTTTTTTCTAGTGAACAAAATGTAATTTTTTCCAATAAATTAATCATTTTACGGAATATAAAATTCAAATATTTATTTTATGCAGGTCAAACGCAATAACAAATAAAAAGCAGATGGAAATTTTGGGCCCGATGGCGGTTGTCGGTTTGCTGATCGACGAACGATTTTTTTTTTAATTAACGATGGTCAATTTCTGGTTTTTATATAATTGTGATTGAGATTTTTGATCGAAATTTGTCGAAATTACTTTCCATTATAATAATTTTCTGGTCGATGCGCTAGGATGGACCCGATTGTTTCGGGTTCGAATCCTGTTGGTACCCAACTTTTTTTTTATTATATTTTTTTTTTTTTTGGTTTAGTTTAAAATGATAAAAATATAAAGTTCGAATACTAACATATTTACAACATAATGTTGGATTTTCATAAAAAAAATAAATTTACAACACAAACAAACAATAATTGCATTCATCAAATTTAAACCCTACAAATGTTTTGGTTATTCATTCGATTATGTTTCACAATACGAAACATGATATCCAATCGAGGTAATCGAAAATTGTCGATTCGATTGGCAATCGAAACTCACAATCGGGGCCAAAATTTTATCATTAATTGAGTCAGTATTTTTTCCAAAAGTATTTTTTTAGCGGTTTTCAAGGATTTTAACTTTTTGCGGTCCTCAATCCGACTCGCTCAATTTCGTTGCTACCCTATGTTTGCAAACCAATAAAAAAAGATATTGGCAGCTTGGAGAGAAACAGCTAGGTTCTACAATTCACTTTTCTATCGAAATGAAATTGAAATCGATTTTAAATTAAATTTTGTGTTTCACATTTCACTTTTATCGATATCAGTTTCTTTTTTTTTTTCGAAGAAAAAGGACCTTTTATGTCTCGTGAGTCGAACGTTCGACTTAAGTCAATCGTTTTTAAAATGACTTATCAGCTAGGTTCCAGAAATCGCGTGAAATGAAAATGAAATCGAAATAAAAAATCGAGTGAATTTATTTTCCGTGTTCTACATTTCGATCGATTTCATAATTTCGAAAGCTTTTCGAAATCACTTTAATTGACATCAAAAACAGCTTTCATCTGTCATGCTGATTGATATTCGTTCTTTAATTTTCATTTTTTTTTCTTTTAATAAAATTAAAAAAAAAAAAAGTGATGTTTTCATTGCTGCGGTCTTGGAACTTGCAATAGAGGAAAATAAGACATTCGTTGAGAGACGTTTCTAATTCTTATGAATTGCTGATGCAGCGTGAGTACCTAATGGAAATGTTCAACAAAAGTTTTTTATTCAAATTTATTATTTAATTCAGGTTTGTATCATATTTCTGCTTAAGTAAAGTTGCTTTTAAAATGTTGTTTGAAGCTGTTGCGCCGTATCTTCCATTCCCTGCACATTGCAGCTGGCTGCTGTTTTGAATTTTTTTTGATGTAGTGTTAGAATTAGAAGATTAAACTCTCAGTCAGATGCCGAACGAAACGAATTTCATGGATAAATTAAGTGTTCCTGGCGTCATAGGATTTGTCGACGGCACACACATTAAAATGTCGCAACCAATCAAGATCCTACCCTATTTTTTTTTTAACAGAAAAGGATGGCTGAGCTGAGTTCCAAAAAGTTTTGATGCGGCAGCATACTCTATTGATACGCATCTGCTACGCAAACATGCTGGTTTCCTTTTGTAAACAGTTCATCAAATGCGCATCTGATGCATTTCGGAACTCAGCCGATACTTTTCAGTCAATGCACTAAATAATTCACGTCTGTGAAGTTGGCAGGGCAACTTTCACATAGAGTAACGGGACTAACGCAGTAATTTGCAGTTTTTTTTGAATTTTATTTGCATTTCTATTCCTGATTTTGCAGTTCACCAAATAGTGGGTGTAATCGAGTGACCTGCTAACTTCACAGTGAAGTTAGCAGGTTACATAGTAAATCTCGAGAACCAAGCATGCTAGAGACTTGAAATAAGGCTCCAAATTTGCAGTTTATTTTGCATTTCAAGAAATTTGGGGTCTAAATTTTGTAGTCCTTATTTTTAAGAATTTAAAAAAAAATTGACTTCAATATTAAATTAGCAAGTCAAGTTGTTTACCTTGGGAAATAAGCATGCTAGGAATTTGCAGTAAGGGTTCAAATTTGCAGTTTATTTTGCATTTCAAGAAATTCTTGTTCCAAATGTTGAAGTCCTTTATTTGAAAAAAATGTCATACTGCCCTGCCAACTTCACTGTGAAGTTAGCAGGCCAGTATGAAATTTTTTTCAAGTTGAGGACTCCAAAATTTGGAATCATAATTTCACGAAATGCAAAATAAGCTGCAAATTTAGTGCTTTATTTCAAGTCTCTAGCATACCCAGTTCTCGAGATACACTCTGACCTGCTAACTTTACTGTGAAGTTAGCAGGGGAATATCAAATTTTTATCAATTGAAGGACTTTAAAACTTGGACCTAGAATTTCTTGAAATGCAAAATAAACTGCAAATTTGGACCCTTACTGCAAATTTCTAGCATGCTAAGTTCTCGAGATAAACAATTTGACTTGCTAATTTAATATTGAAGTCAATTTTTTTTTAATTTCTTGAAATGCATAATAAACTGCAAATTCGGAGCCTTACTTCAAGTCTCTAGTATGCTTAGTTCTCGAGATATCCTCTGACCTGCTAACTTCACTGTGAAGTTATGTATGAATTTTTTTTCAAAGAAAGGACTACAAAATTTGAATCCCAAATTTCTTGAAATATATATGAAAATAAACTGCAAATTTGGAGCCTTCAAGTCTTTAGCATGCTTGGTTATCTAGATTTACTAATTGGCCTGCTAACTTCACTGTGAAGTTATAGTAGGAGAGCCACTGAACAAAAAATGCAAGGCTGATCGTCACCTGTTTAGGGTGTAGATCCAAAATTTCTTGGTCAGCCAGCTGGGAGGCGAGTCCTTCGCTCCTGACACACCCCCAAACATGTAAAAAAAATGGAAAATGAAATCGCGTTCATCAAAGCTGAAATTTTGTAGAAATATTCCTTATCAACTATAAAACAAGAAAACATTGGTCAGCCAAGTGAAACCCGGGGCCATCTTTGGTCAGCCACTCGAAATAGCTTTTTTCTTTATATTTTTCAAATTAATCGATTTATCTAGATTTGTTTTATTCAGAGAGAAAAAAGTTCTATACAGAAATTGTTCTTCTCAAGATTTGGAAAATTTCTTTCTTAAGGTTAAACCCTCTAAAGTCAACCCCCAAGGAGATAGCACAAACATCTTGAAAAGCAGTTTTTTTTTTTAATTTTGTCCATGTTAATATTTAAGAAAAATCTATTTATATCCATATCTGTTCTTTGGAGTGGAAAAACTGCTCCGGTAAAAAAGTTCTCTTTAAATTCATTATATTTCATGTTATTATTTAAACTCTCTTAAGTCAGTCTTCAAGAAAATATAGATGGGCAAAGTTCTGTTATACTTTTTTTTTTAATTTAATAGTTAAATTATTACGGTTGATTCACCTTAGGTGAGACAAAAAGCTTGAGCATTTAGGTCGAGAAAAGAAAAAAAATCGTATAGGAGGGGGGTTCTGTTTCCCCTAGTCTATGTGGGAGGGGCAGTTTACTAAAAAAGCGACTTAAAAGAGAAAACAAATTATTAAAAAAACAATGACAACACTTACAATGCCCTGTTATACCTTTTTGCATACCCAGAAATCTCTTCTTTTATTTTATTTTATTTTATTTTATTTTTAAATAAAGATTTTTTAGCGAACGTTTTTCGAAAAAATAGATTCAAACTTAAATGTTTGAAAAAAATAAATAAAAAAATTGATCATAAAAAAAATTGATCAATTCAATGCTCTTTTTATTTTGTAGTCAAACTCAGAATCTGAACTCAGTATTGCTGGATTGGCTCAGGTTTTCGAGATATCGTAGTCTAAAAGAACAAAACGTGTTTTTTTTATGTTTTTGAGGTTAATTTGCGAAACTAGTAGCATTTTGTCCACAATAATCATAAGGACAACTGAAGGTACTAATCTTCCTATTTAACTAAAACAAGTTGGATCTTTCTAATAATTTCTCCATTCTCCGAAACATGATTATTTAATTTAAGTCTCCGCCTCCCCATATTTGCCTCCCAACTAAGCCCAAAGAATGAAAAACTCGTACATTTTAACTTACGTTTTCTCGAAGAGGAATTCAAATTTTGGAGAAATTCAAATTAAGTTTTTGAAGAAAAGATTAGTAGTTTCAGATGATATAAAATAATTTGTTTCAGTAAAATGTAATTGGGGTTGTTAATTAACCTTAAAAATAACGAATAACTCGGTTTTTAGCACTTTGGACCTGAGCCAATCTATCAATTTTGAGTTTAGATTCGAATTCAAAACACATAAATCCATTCGAAAAATATGAGTTGGCTTAGAAAAAAAACGAAAACACATGGGTTCCCCTGAGTAATCAACTGGTTGCTGAAATGATAATTTAGTCGTATTCTTCTTAGTTCTTACTACGAATTGATAAGAGCGTTGAATTTTTAAAATAAAAACAATACTTAGGCCTCTTTGATGATACGAAACATAAATGCTTAAGTTCAACATAAACGCTTAAGTTACACATAGTGCTTTGCACCAAATGTAAACTTAAATATAAATATCCTTAATAATAACTTAGGTCGCACAAAAAGTACCCCTTAAGAGATTTATGTTAAAGATAAGCTTACATTTATGGTTTTTTTTTGTAATATTTCTAAGAATAGCGAAGGGACAGCGTCAAAATTAACATCAATTTTTTTTAAAATGCATGTTGGACTGGCCAAATAGATTCTAGATGCTTTATTATATTTATAATATGTGCATACATATTCACTCACCAATATTCAAGGAAATGACACATCATAATTTTTTTTATTATGAGGCAGCAGATTCACGACAACAAACTTCACAATATAACTTTTTACAGAAACACAAAAAAATAACTTCAAACTGTTTTTTTAATTGTCAGGTTTAATGAAAAACCATATTTAAAATCAAATAATTAGTTAAACTGTTAACGACACGTCCAAAAACGACTCAAAATTCAAAATACTAGAAAAAGATTTGTCTTTTCACATAAAATTGACGTTTTGGCAGCGATTTCTCTCATGAGAGTTATGCATTGCTAAGTAGATCATAAATATTTTCTAGCAACAGAGAATACATTAAGTTAAACATACAAACTGTGTTGAACTTAGTTATGATGTAGATTTATGTTTCGTATCAGCAAACGGGCCTTAATTACGTAAAATTAAAAAAAAAAATTGTTTGACCATTTTTTTTATTAATTTTTTTTTTTTCAAAACTATGAGTTTGAAAACTATTTTTTCAAAAAACGTTTACTAAAAAAACTTTATTTAAAAATAAAATAAAAGAAGAGATTTCTGGGTATGTAAAAAGGTATAACAGGGCATTGTAAGTGATGTCATTGTTTTTTTTTTTAATAATTTGTTTTCTCTTTAAAGTGGCTTTTTTAGTAAACTGCCCCTCCCACATAGACGAGGGGAAACAGAACCCCCTCTTATATGATTTTTTTTTTTCTCGACCAATACTACATGATCAAGCTTTTTGTCTCACCTAAGGTGAATCACCCGTAATAATTTAACTAAGAAATTAAAAAAAAAGTAAAACAAAACTTTGCCCATCTATATTTTCTTGAACACTGACTTGAGAGAGTCAAAATAATAACATGAAAAATAATGAATTTAAAGAGAATTTTTTTACCGGAGCAGTTTTTCCACTCCAAAGAACAGATATTGATATAAATAGATTTTTCTTAAATTTCTCTCTATCTCCTTGGGGGTTGACTTTAGAGGGTTTAGAAAGAAATATTCCAAATTTTGAGAAGAACAATTTCTGCATAGAATTTTTTTTATCTCTGAATAATACAAATCTAGATAAATCGATTAATTTGAAAAATATTAAGAAAAATGCTATTTCTAGTGGCTGACCAAAGATGGCCCCGGGTTTCACTTGACTGACCAATGTTTTCTTGTTTTATAGTTTATAAGGAATATTTCTACAAAATTTCAGCTTTGACGAACGCGATTTCATTTTCCATTTTTTTGTACATGTTTGGGGGTGTGTTAGGAGCCAAGGACTCACCTCCCAGCTGGCTGACCAAGAAATTTTGTATTTACACCCTAAACTCTATCAAATGTAAAAAAATCAGCTTTGACGAACAGCCTTGCATTTTTTGTTCAGTGGCTCTTGGACTATTAGCAGGTCACTCGATTACACCCATTATTTGGTGAACTGCAAAATAGGAATAGAAATGCAAAATAAATGCAAAAAAACTGCAAATTACTGCGTTGGTCCCATTACTCTAGGTGAAAGTTGCCCTGCCAACTTCACAGACGTAAATAATTCTGTTTTCAATATTTTATTTATTTATTGCTTTTTAAAATAAACACACAAAAACTCAGACCTCGATTGTTTTTGATTAAAACAAAACCCTGAAATATAGCGTGCTGCGCATTAATGTTATGCTTCCCATGTTGAATTTAGTTATTTTACTTGAATAATATTTATAAAATATGAAAAATCATTTATATTTTAGAACGCAACAACCAGTGTTGTTCGTCTACGTGTCGACTTTAATTGTCTACATTTCAACGTAGACAATCGGTCGACAATGTCGACAATGTAAACAAAGTAGACAATGTGTCGACAATGTGTCAACTATGTAAACAATAACTTAAATGTCACAAATAAAATCATATTAAAAAGTCCTGCCCTATTATTGGGTGGAAATAAAATTGGGAATTGTTTCCTTCTTCCAACTAATGCTTTTTAAAATAACATATATACATAGCTATTCCTGTTATCAAAATGGATTTTGTTTCTTTCTTCGACGTAACAGATGCGTCTACCTATAAAGATGAAATTTTGCATTAAAATTAAATTGATGGAAACTTTGGAACTTATTCCCTTCTTCAATTAAAAAGAACTCTTCGGATGCTGTAGGATTATAAAATACGGTAGAACGGTAGGTCTTGAAGTCAAGTCCATATACAAAAGAAAAATCGAAAAGTTGAGGTCTTCCGTTTGGGCCGTGGTATCTGCCAACTCTCTTCGAATCGTTATCAGTTATGACTTATGAAGCATTTCCGGTTGCTGTAGTAAAATGTTTGATGATACGAAACATAAATGCTTAAGTTCAACATAAACGCTAAAGTTACACATAGTGCTTTGCACCAAATGTAAACTTAAATATAAATATCCTTAATAATAACTTAGGTCGCACAAAAAGTACCCCTTAAGAGATTTATGTTAAAGATAAGCTTACATTTATGGTTTTTTTTTGTTGCTGTAGTAAAATGAAATTCGGTAGAGTGATATGATTTGAAGTTCATGTAGTATAAAAGTAAAAAATGAAAACTGGAGATTTTCGATTCAGGGGGAGTGGCACCTACCCTAGATTTTTGTATCAATAATATGGGTTAGTTACTTTAACGTTGAATGATGACCTTTTATGACTTTAGAGGTGTTCGTGTTCATAGTGTATCGAATAAAATAAATGGGGCATTTTTATAGTCGCAGATAGACCCAGGTTTAACTAAACTACATTTCAAGACAATTTGTTAGTTTTATATTTGTATAAGATAATTAACTTGGTATAGTTCACAAATAGCTCCAAATATTTTGAATGATAAATTTAAAAAAATTGAATCAACGTTCGAAATTTCAACTAAACCTTTGCTTTACTTAGACACAGCTCTAAAATGACTGTGAATATCTTTGCAAAAACGATTTAAATCGGATAAAAAAAAAACAACTTCAAATTATGTGAGAAATTTATTAGATTAGATTTGCAAGGTTTACTGGCATGTGGAATTTGTTCATTTACTTAATTCATAAAAATTTTGAAGATTTTTAAAACTTGACCAGTAAACCATTGAATTAATTCAGTGGGTGGATCTACCAAATTGTAGTGAGTAGGTTATTATAACAAATTTCTCCCATAGTTCAAAATCTTCGATATATATAATTAAAATATTTGAAACTAAAACCTTTAAAAACATAGAACTAGATATGCGTTTAGGTTAAGATCTAATGATTTTTCACTACTTTCTTGTTGTTACACACATAATTTTGTGTTATAGAAGAACTTGGTTCTCTTTTTAACATTTTTGGTTTTGGTTTGATAAATGTTGGTAGGAAAAATTATGAATTATAATGGTTTTAAGAATTGTCTACATTGTCGACAAATTTATGTCGACAATTGTCGACATTGAATTGTCTACAGGTAGACAATCATGTAGTCTACATTTATAGTCTACATGGCACAACACTGTCAACAGCTTGCTTTCCCAGTTTCAATAGGGCTTTTTAGAAAAAAAGCAATATATCTCTGTCTCATAGCTTCTAAACGTCAAATAAAAATTTTGGGTTAATGACGTTTGAGTGCTTGGCGTTAATTGGATTAGTGGCGCGTTCTTTTTTGTAACTATGGTCAAAAACAAAAGTGGCAATGTCAAAATTAAAAAAGTTACTTTTTTTTAAGAACGATCAAAGTTAATAAAATGGGAAGGGGTTGAAAAAAAATCGAAAAAATAAGAAATAATAAACAAAAGACTAAATTTTGATTGCGTTAAATTTATTGATAAATAATTCACTACCAAAAATGCATGGTTCCTACAAATTAAATAACTATCAACTTCATTTTTGCATGAAATTGAATAGCAATACAAAGCATTTCTAATTTGTTTTAGCTTTTTTTGTTAATTTTGTATGAGCCACACATTTCTTTATTAAAAAATTGACTCAAGCGGATGAATAAAATTTCGATGAAAGTGAACTATTCAGAAAACAATTCCAAATATAAATATCGAATTCAATAATAAAACAATTAAATTTATAATTAATTATTATAAAATTGGAAACAATTCCAAATCGGAAGACGAAAAGCAAACACAATCTAACCCCAAAATGAAAACTCAAAGTAACTTTTTCTTATTAAAAGAACGATGAAGGTGAACTAGTTAGAAAAAAAAGAACGCACAAATGTCATAAACCCAAAATTTTGGCTGTGAGTTTTGAGTTTGACAATTCGGTAAAAATCCCCATTGCGAATATCTGGTCGAATTGAAATCACGTGAAAATTGATAAAATCGAAATGTGGAACACGGAAATTTGACCAGTATTAACTTCGAAAAAAAACGAAATTCACCCCTGTTCTGTTTTCAGTTTCGTATTGCATCCGTATACGAAATTGATTTCCGTACGGATTCAAAAAAGGTGTTCTGAATTTCAATTTCGTTGTAGCCAATATCCAAACTCAAATTAATTACAAATGTCAATTTAATTTTCAATCCGATCGAAAATGAAAGGTCATCCGTTTCGCAAGTTTTGAAAACGCAAAGTATTTCCAAACACCTTGGCCATTAGTAATAAACGAATTTTGGGTCGAATTTATCCTAAAGTCGAGTTTATTCCATACAAAAAAATTGAATCTAAGCTAGATTCGACTCGAAAATCGTTTATTACTCAGGGCCCTTGATTTTGAAAACGAAAGGATTTTATGAGCGATCGGAAAACAGAACAAAAATAAAAAAAAAATTGGGTGGCACAACGGCTCGTGAAGAACCAGGGCCTTGTGACTATCAACTCGCAACCATTCCTGTGTGCGCCTGTCGACAGGAATGGAAGGGACCTACAATTTTATGCCGAATCCGAACAGATAGACGAGAAGCACTTATTCGTGACAAGTGATACTCTTGGAAGATTTGTCAATTCCTCGCAAGAGGCAGTAGCCCTGAAAAAAACTTTTTAGTTTTTACGTGGACGAGGTTGGGAAGCGAACCCAGACCTCCAACGTGACAGTCGAACGCACTAACATAAATTATCAGCTAGGTTCCGGAAATCACTTTATATCGAAATGAAATTGAAATCGATGTGAAATCAAATTTCATTTCACTTCAAATCACATTTCACTTTTATCGACATCAATTTATTTTTTTTTTCGAAGTTAAAACCGATTGAATTTCCGTGTTCTACATTTCGATTTTATCGATTTTCACGTGATTTCAATTCGAACATATATTCTCAAGTGAAACTAGGAAAGCAAGCTGTTGCGTTCTAAAATATAAATGATTTTTCATATTTTATAAATATTATTCAAGTAAAATAGCTTATTTCAACTTGGGAAGCATAAAATTACTGCGCAGCACGCTATATTTCAGGATTTTTTTCGAATCAAAAACAATCGAAGTCTGAGTTTTAGTGTGTTTATTTTAAAAAGCAATAAATATACAAAATATTGAAAACACAATTATTTAGTGCATTGACTGAAGAGTATCC
The DNA here is from genome assembly GCA_949320155.1 of Melangyna quadrimaculata. Classification (NCBI taxonomy): domain Eukaryota; kingdom Metazoa; phylum Arthropoda; class Insecta; order Diptera; family Syrphidae; genus Melangyna; species Melangyna quadrimaculata. The sequence continues at coordinate 57,338,887 of OX439483.1, read as the reverse complement.
TTTTCTGTTAAAAAAAATATGGTAGGATCTTGATGTGGTTGCAACATTTGAATGTCTGTGCCGTCGACTACACAAACACTAAATTTACCATTGAAATGTCATTTTATTCGGCATCTGCACACTCGTGATAAGATTTTTGACACATTTTGACGGCCCGTAGCTACATCAGCATCTTTCCTAACCAATTGTTGAAAGTTCCCTTCTGCAAAAAAAATTCAAAACAGCAGCCAGCTGCAATGTGCAGAGAATGGAAGATTTTGCTTAATACAGCGCAACAGCTTCCAAACAACCTTTTAAATGCATCTTTACTTAAGCGGAAATATGATATAAACCTGAATTTAATAATAAATTTTAATAAAAAAAAATTTTGTTGACAATTTCTATTAGGTACTTTCGCTGCATCAGCAATTCATATGGATTAGAAACGTCTCTTAACGTATGTCTTTTAATTTTCTTTATTGCAAATCTATTTTTCTCATGTTTCAAGACCACCAGCTATGAAAACAACACTAATTTTATTTAATTTTATTAAAAGAAAAAAATGAAAATTGAAGAGCGAATATCAATCAGCATGACAGATGTAAGTGATTTCGAAAAGCTTTCGAAATTATGAAATCGATCGAAATGTAGAACATGGAAAATAAATTCACTCGATTTTCAATTTCGATTTCATTTTCATTTCACGTGATTTCTTAAACCTAGCTGTATGTCTTTTTCATTAAAAATCCAAAACTACGCAAATAATTTGATACAATTGCAAAATACTTAAATAACCCTTAAAAAAACAAATATGAAGCCTCTTCACCACTGAAAAGATCTGTGCAAAATTAGATACATACTCCTAGGTCATGTACTGCTAACATTTCGAAAATCGAAGGCCAAACTCGTATCTGTAATATTCGATGAAAATGATGCTGCACGGTTTTCTTGAACTTGTATGCGCTGTAGAGCGAGAACCGTACTTCGTAATTAGAAACTATTTTTGTGTAAGTTGTTTTTCAATTTTAGTGACAAAAAAAAATTATGACGAATACAATAAACCCCTAATTTTTTTCACAAAATGCACTCTAACTTTTAAACAGTATGATTTTTCGAAAAAAGTTCAAAATATTTTTTGTAGGAAATTTGATTTGCTACAACTTTGTCATATAACTTTTTTCTCTAAGATCAAAAATACAAGAGCTATGCAGAAAACAAAAATTACCGTTAAAAACAAAATGGTGGCATAATGACTCTTGGTACAGTTGTGAAAAATGTGGTTTTCGGCTCGTGTACTGCTGCTCTTTCGAATGGCAAAGTCAAACTTCACCTCGAAATTATTACCCAGCAAAACTCTAATTGCCCTGGACTACACAAAATATGCTCTTCTCAACTCTCATACTCAGATCTTGGTTATCCCAAAATTTGTTGTCGGCTCTAAGACTAATAGGTTTGATGTTTGAAAATAGGAAATTTTGTACTTGGTAACTATTTTCGCTGCTACTGCTTTCGAAATGGTTGGTGAAATCGAAAACTAATGATTTTTGAAAAGAAAACAATCATGATAAACGAATTGGAGAAAACAATCAAAACAATTGAAATTATTTATTGGTACATATTTTATTTCTAAGTTTTCATGTGGTCCCACTGCCTGCCACCAGGATTTATCAAATTGAATTAAAAAAAATAAGCTATTTTACTTGATCATTATTGAGGTTGAACTCGTTCCTTCTCTCAGATCATCCCTGCTGTCCAAACGTTCATATCCAGAATGATATAAGACAATCAATGTGTTAAAATCGGTTAAAATCGAAAAAGCTTGCGAAGCATCGCTGTTGAGTAAAAGTCTTAACATTTCCCTTGGAAATTCTTTTTTACAGACGGTTCAATGACTCAAGAAAACACTTCATTCGCAGTAACACAAGAGGACGGCTATATTCTGAACATTGGGATTCTACCAGATTTTACTTCAGTTTTTACAGCCGAAGCATTTGGTATTCTTCAAGCCATTACAACAGCAATAAAGCTTCGTGGAAAAACCATTATCTACTCTGACAGTATATCTGTATTGCAAGCTATCGCCAATCCAAACAACAATGATGACCTTATATGTGAAATAAGAAATCATCTTCTAAAAATCCCAATCATTAAGTTAATGTGGGTCCCCGGTCATACTGGTATACGCGGCAACGAAGAAGCAGATCATGCTGCCAGGTCTACCAAAGATGCACCCGTTTACAACTTTAACATCTTTACTAAACGGGACCTGAGTAACTCTATACGAAATACCATAAAAAAAAACAAACGATTGGAGCCAATACCATCACCACTACAAAGAAATCAATGCCGACAGATCTCATCCTCGATACCCCAACACTCTAATCACGCATGAACACCTTCTCACCAAACAAAATCCTCCCATATGCACCACCTGCAACATAACTCTTAATTTAGAACACTTATTAAAAAACTGTACAGAAACAAAAAAACACGTAAAATCTATTTCCAAAGACCTATCTATTTATCAAATCCTCAAAATTCCAAACGCAAAAAATATCGAACTAGTAAATCAAATCATATGTAATCTTAATTATAAAATTTAATTTCGTTTTAACAATTCAGAGCTAATAGTCCTCGCAGCTAGGCTCTATAATAATTGTAATTACCAGGTTACTTTTAAGTTCCTGTTAATAAATAATAAATAAATAAATAATACTCAACCTTCTACGTACGAGTATACCTACAACTTCCTCTGGAAGGTCCAATATATTTTTCTAGGATCGGTATTGACACTCCACGGGTAGAAGGTATTCATAAAGGGTGTTTTTTTCTGGTGTATAGTAAAAATTCTTAAAATAATGTAGAAAGTATTAAAATGCAAATAAACTAATTATAATTTCTTTTTTGTTTATTTTATTAGAAGCTCATAACAATTTATATTTGGCATAATTAAATACATGAATGAAACTTTTACTTTTATCTTTTGACCGAAGTATTTTTCAGTGTATCAGGCTGGTCACAATTTCTAATTTGCCACTGAAACTCTGGGCTTCTTACGAATGTACCAGGTTTCCATGTGAATACATAATTATTGTCCTCATTATATTTCATTGAAGGCGCAAACAGGTATTCGTTATAAAATGTTGTTTTTATATAGCAATAGTCGCCATCTAGTTCAATACCCCATGCACTTTGTGCATCCGTATTATTTCCTGGTATCCATGTAAAAACATAACGCATGTCCTTGTTGAAGTCAATGCCAACCGAATATATATACTCATCGAAATGTTCTTCGTTTTTAAAATAAAACGAATCACCCATTCTCTCGGCGTAGAATGATGATCCGGGCCTTACGCCACCCGGATGCCAAGTGTATATGCTACGTCTATCTTGATCATAGCTTATGGACGTATCAGCTGCATATAAGTACTCGCCACGTCCTTTGTTCCAAAGGCAAACTCGAGTATTAAAGAATATATTCTTGGCACACAATGGAAGTTGCTGAACCACTTTGACTACTTCATCCTTTAACTCTGGACTAAGTTTTGAATATTTTTCTCTGTCTGTCAGTTTTCTCAGGTTGAACGCCAGATTAAGTGTTGCGTCATTGTTCAAATTACCGGCATAGTTAAACCGATTGAAAATTGCTTTCAATCCAGTTACGACCTGAGGAATATGTTTCTGACTGCTGATGTTCTCCATAATCCTGCTGGCCGAAACCACACCAAAAACACTATCAACGACACCATCCATAACATCATTTGATACATCTGAACGGAACTCATACAGAGCAGTCGTCAAATCTTCGACTTCCTTTGACATTTGGTACTTATTTTTGACCATTGCAATCTTTAACGCACTTATAGATGCAACCTTGATATCCTCAATAGCATTGTCTATTGCTATTTGGGCTTTGGCTTTGAATGCTTTATCATTTTCTTTTGAAACAACAGCTTCCAGAGAATCAACAAGCTGTATTATTTTTATAGGATCACTGGAACCACTCGAACGAATTTCGCTTAAAATTGCATTGAAAAAAAGAAACTGCAATTCTGGGTTCTTAAGCTTCTTGGCAAATTCCACAATTTTGTCCAAGTTTATTGCCGAATCTGCATACACGTCATGAACAATATAGGGGATTCTTTTCGTATCACCCAACTCATTTAGTTTACCTTCGGCCAAGTCTAGTCGACGGTTATTGATTGCATCAACAATATCCCGGGTCAAGCACTTGCTATCATCAGACGTGGACTTTTGTTCCAGAGTATTTTGTATTGTTTTAAGCCGTGAGTCTACAGAATCCAGTTGCTTTTTGAAAATTTCAAAGTCTTGCACTAGTTTGTTAAGAGCATCTGCAGTCGTTGCTGTATCCTCTCCAAAAATCAGATCAGCATTAATTGTCAGCAAATACAATGCAATAAAGACGAAGTATCGCAAAATCATTTTGTTTGTTCAATAGAGGATTAAATAAAATTTAATTAATATGACCATATGACCATTCGAGATCAACTAAATATTATTGACTGAATGGTTTTTAAAGATAAATTTGGTTTTTGTTATTTTAATTAGTTAGGAAGTTGTCTAGACTTGCAGCTTCAAATTTATTTACTTAAATTCTATAAAGCAGGAATATAATGAACAGGTTTGATTTTCAAATCTAAAAATAAAACAGGCAAATAAGCAAAACAAGTATAAAATAAGATAACCTAACAAAGGATTAAATAGAATAATTTATTTCTTTGATAAATTGATTTTGTTTAACATTAATTAACAAAACAAAAATACTCAATGTCAATTAAATTGTGTTAAATTGTGCTGTGTTGCCATAATCTCAAATTCAGTTATGCTAAATATCATAAAATTCAATATTTACTATTGCTATACGAATTAGAAAAAAATAAATGTTCATATAAGCAAAATTTTGCCCCATCAATAAAATAGAAAGAGAAAACCAATGTTTAACAATTAAAAGTAAAATAAAATAAATGTTCCTGTGAAGTATGGTTTTGAGCTGATGGAGTACGTGAATTTGTGAAAGAAAAGTTATACATAAAAATATCATATCAGACTTGCTTTCGATTAACATAATTGAGCGGATCTTAAACGAAAGAAGAGAAAAACCAAGCTATAACACGAAAGCTTAAATTCGGGACTTAAACAGAAAAGTGAATTTTCTAACCGAAGCAACTTGAAAAAGTTACTTGTGTCAAGTAAACATTACATTTCTGAAAATTCAATGTGAATTATGCAGTTAACTGTAGCTTTTTAGTAGTATAAATAAGTTGTGCAAACAAAATGCTTAGGTCTACTAAAAAAAAAGGTATGTAGTGCTAACTTGATATCAACTTGGCACTAAACTTAATGTAATTTAAAAAAAAAACTAAGTACGCAGTTAATTGAAGTAGTTTAATAATTGTAAGCTAGTTGTAGAGAGAAAAACGTTCTAAAAATTAGTTTGCTAAAAAAAAATAAGGGTATGTTAGTGCTAACTTTTGACACTGTAAACTCAGCCTTTAAAAAAGGAAATCTAAAACGTGGCACTATTTTTTGTAGTTTTTTAGTAGTAAAATAATTGTGGAAAAAAAATTCCAAAACATTTTTGGAAAAAGAGCTACAAATAATGCCACGTTTATATTTTGAAATTTTCCTTTTTAATGACTGAGTTGTGTCAAGTTAGCAGTATTTTTAGAATGTTTTTCTTTCTACAACTAATTTATTACTCAACTGCTTGAATTCACTGCTTATGTAGGTACTTAGTTATTTGAATACCAGAAAGTGCAAGTGCCAAGTTGATATCAAGTTAGCACCATGTTGTAAATACATTACATACCTTACATTTTTGTCCACAACTAATTTACTACTAAAAAGCTACAATAAACTGCATATTTACTTTTTTGAATTACCGCAAATGTAATGCTACCTTACCACACGTTTAAAAGCTTCTCCGGCCAGCCAGCGGTTTTTGTTAATGATTGGAACTATGGGGCTATGGTTTGAAAGGATATTTTTTTCAACAGCAGCTATGAGATAAGTAAACTTCCGGTCGCCTCCAGGACTACATGGATATCGATTTACTGGAAACCGTTATGTTAAAAGTGGATACAGTTCCAAAGTTTTGATAGTAATGGAAATTTCAAGTTTAATTAAAAAAAAATAGTACGTATACGACCGAGTATCCCGCAAATCAAGAACGAAATGCATACATGATCGCCAAACCCACGCCAAATATTCGGTGCTGCGTAGAAACATTCTACTTAATTCTATTCGACTTTTAAATAGACTCTCGCAATAAGCCCCTTACGCTTTTATAGCAACTCCCCAAAAACAAAAAAAAAAAACTCGTCTGCAGCCCCATATTGATGACTTAAGAGGGTGAGACAAAGTGCGTTCGTTTGTTCATCGCCTATTTATCACTTTCCACCAAAAACAATGCCTTGTCCACCCTCAGTTCAAAAATTATTAAACATTTCTTTTTTATAGCAACTATCGCAGAACATAAATGTCATTTACCACCCAAAAGTTACAACTTAGATATATGAAGCTAAATGTGATCGTTTGTCCATATCATTTTTATGTTTTGTCCTGAAAAAAAACCAACATTAGGAAGAAAACTGTAACCCCCAGTTTCACAGTGGAAGTTTAAACTCCACTTTAAGTTTAAACTTCAGATCACCAGTATAAATGAACTCAGTTCAAGGTTTAAACGAAACTGTGAAACTGGGGGTAAGACTTTAAATTTGTATACCTCAAAATGGTAACATTTTAAAATTTACTTAGAAAAATGATCTCAATAGTGTAATCATTTGTCCACAGCTTGGTTATGAGTATGTACAAATGTACAGTTATTAAAAGCCTCTAGAACATAAGATCATACGTGCGATTCATGCTTTTTTATTTTTGTTAAACATTCGGCCAAGAATCATTTCTCAATGTGTATGTATGCATTGTCTTTTAACTTGGAATCACACCCTGAATGCATTTCAGTCTTGATTTTGGACAGACACTCGGTCGTATACGTACTATATATTTTGTTTAGTAAAAACTGGAATTCACATACAAAATGTAGGAACTATGTACATAACCCGGTTCTTCTTTCTTTTCTTTTAAGCCATTAATTTAATAAACAAACAACAGCAAAATAAAACCTAATTGTTTTATTTAAAGCAGTTTACTAGAGAATTTTTATACACACTGGTTTTGATGAGTCTCAAGTTAGCAAAACAACATTCACGATTCGAAAAATGGTTAATTTGATAATTTGCCGTTAAATAGTCGTTTATAAGTTAAGGTAATTTCGAATTTGTCGTTCAATTTTTCTATGTTTTTTGTGTTGCTTTGCTAACTTGATATCATGTTAGCAAAGCAACATAAAAACATAGAAAACGGCTAATTATCTAATTAAACATTTTTCGATTTGTGAATGTTGTTTTGCTAACTTGACACTCATCGGGTTTTGTAGGTATATCTTTTAGACTTTAAAACTTAAACAGACAATTTTTTAAATATTGTTTTACTTTGATTTGTCATGTGGGGCCTAATGATATAGGCTAGTAAATATACCGGAATATAAGAGGAAGAAAGGAATAATTGCGATCATGGGTTTTTATTTTTGAGTATGTTTGTCTGGAACTTAGGCTTGCTCAAAACACAAAATTCGACCAAATGGTCCCATGCATTTCTGAGAGAATGGTCACACTGGTAATTTTTCAATGTTTTTGGTATAAGTCGTAAACTAAGCCGAATTTGAGAATTTTCTACCATAATTGGCAGTTTAAAAAAATTTATAAAAAAAAATTAAACATAAAAATGTAACAAAAACCAACCTAAAAAAATCAGAAAATCATTGATTTTTATTTTTTTTACTAAAATGCTCATAACTTTTGTTGTGCTAAATATAGTGTGAAGTCATGTGTAAATAATAATTTTGCCGCACGTGCATTTATCTGCTACACGAAATTTGATACTATTTAACTTGAATTCAAAGAAAAACCACTTTTGTTTGTGTTTTTCTAATAATAAATAGGTACTTTAATAAATTAAAACAAACAAACCAATATGACCTAACAAAGGATGATATTAAAATACAATAATTTATTTCTTTGATCAATTGATTTTCTTTAACATTAATTTACAAAACAAAAATGCTCAATGTCAATTGTATTGAAAAATTAACGGGTGTTAAATTGCTTTTTGCAGGGAACAATCAATACGAGAAAAACGACACTGCGTTGCCATAATCTAAAATTTAATCATGCAAAATTTCATAAAATTCAATATTTACTATAGCTATACGAATTACAAAAAAATATGTTCATATAAGTAAATTTTTGTCGCATCAATAAAATAGAACGCGAAAATTAATTTTGAATAATTAAAAGTAGATTACTCGCTACAGAAATGACAGTTTTTGGCTGATGGCAAAAGCCAATAATTTAAACGTAAATTTGTAAAAGAAAAGTTAAACACCAAATGAAAAAAGTCATTTCAGACTCGCTTTCGATTAACATAATTGAGCGGATCTTTAACGAAAGAAGAGAAAACCAAAGCTATAATACTAAAGCTTAAATTCGGGACTTAAACGATTCGCTTCGATTTCCATAATCAGGTCACATAAAAGTTAATTATTTAACTGAAGCAACTTGAAAAAGCCTGTCCGACCAGCCAGTGACTTTTTTAGTGTTTGGAATATGAGGCTTAGGAGGATTTTTTTTCAATAACAGGTATGAGAAATGAGATAAGTAAAGTTACAGTCGCCTCCCGAAATACATGGACATGGCTTTATTGGAAAACCGTTAACTTATTAAAAAGTAATTGAAAATACTTTAATTTAACAAACAAAAAACTTATCAAACTTATTAACTTATTAAAATGTAATTGAAAATACTTTAATTTAACAAACAAACAAAATAGTACGTATACGACCGAGTGTCCCGAGAGTCAAGAACTAAATGCATACAGCTTGTTTTCAATTTACAAGTCCATTCTTTAGGAAATGATTGTTGAATATGATCTAAGAAAGGGGGTAGCGCTTTTTGAAAGCGATAGGATACTAGTTGATCGATCAGGTTATGATCGTTTTCAAACATAAAATGAAAAGCGAAAGCGCTATTGAGAATAAAAAAAAAATATAAATCCGCCAATGAAAGTGATCCACCGCGCTTTCCAGAATCGGCCTACTGTATTTTAAAATTCTGTAAATCCATAATTCTGTATTTCAAAATTCTGGAAATAAAATTTGTCCATAGTCTTATAATTTCAAAATTCTGTATTCCAAAATTCTGTATTTCAAAATTCTGTAAATGATAAAAAAATTTGTTTGATAGTGAAAAAAAGTGCGCACTTATTTTCACTATCAAAACAATTTTTTTTTCATTTACAGAATTTTGTATTAGGTAGATAATACAGAAACCCTTCCAAACCTACTACGTTTTCATTAGAATCGGATAGCACTAATTTCAAAATTTTCAGAAAAATTTATTTTTTATCAAGATTGATGGTTTTGTTTAACAGGTCGTGCGTTATATTCCCGAAATTGCTTTGAAATAACTGATTTTAGTTGTTATAGTGCTAATGAAGAAGTTTTCTAAATCCTTTTCCTATTTTTGAAAATAGGTTGTTAAATTGTGATTAAATAAGACTTTTTTATCTGTTTTGCATGATTTAAAACCTAGGCACCTTTTTGAAAATATGTTAAAATTATATCATTTAGTCTTTGAGAAATGAATTTGTGTCATTTTGAAGGATTCTTCTAGCTCTAAAGAAAACTCTCTACTAGAAGTGCCCTTTTTATGTATTTGGCACTCACGACTCACCATCTACGCATATACACCAAAAATAATTTTGAAACGATGTTTTTTGTTGGAAATATATTTGTCTAAGTCCTAATTTATTCACTCTCCATTAAATTTAAACTCTCCGTAAAAAAAAGGGGAAATCAATAAAATTTGTATGAACATTTCAAAATTGTTTTTTTTTTTTAATGGCGAGCTTAAATTTAATGGAGATTGAATAAATTAGACCTATGTTATTTAATAAAAACAAGTAAGGTTGGTATTAAAGTGTGAAAATCACAAAAAGGAAACAAAAATTAACATATCGCTTCAACGAGTCCTTTAATCCTATGTTTTACTCTGCTAGATTTGCCAACATTGTAAATCATTTTTTGTTATTTTGTTGATTAAACATGTGTACAGCATTAAAAAGCAGTATTTTAAATTTTCCAGAATTTTAATACAGAATGTTGGATTTACTGACTTTTGAAATACAGAATTTTGTAATACAGAACTTCAAATTTACAGAATTATGGTCACACAGAATTTTTGAGTCACTTACAGAGTTTTGGACATACAAAATTTTGGAATACAGAATAACGACTCGTTCCCGAATATTCTCCTTCCAATGACAATATGACAGAGATACAGCAAACAGTACCAAATTATTTAAATTGAAATTATTAAATTTTATTTTCTGCACCTGTAAAAGGGAATTTCTTACAACCAGGTTGCTGTAAAATACCTGTAATGATAATTTTTTAACACCATATTATGTAATACATACCTACTCTTACAACTACATACATAATAAGAACTAATGATGGAACCTGCTTTATTTCGTAAGGACATCGACACAACTTTTTTGTAAGGTTTAGATAGCCTATTACGTTCTATGTCACAGATGCAAGAATGCAACCCAATAGGCCCTAAATGTTCAATTTATATTTTTGTTATGAACAACATTGTAAGTTCGTAAACATGTCGTTTCCTATCATACGATTAATCGGAAAAACTCATGTAGTGTGAACTTTAGTGGAACACTGCCTGCAATAATGGCACAACTAAAAAAATTAAAATTTAAACTGTGAACGTTGCGTGAGCCGGCCGTTATGATTAAAATTAGATCCTTCACAATTCTGCAATATCGGCACTTCATCCACTTTTTGTAATATGCCGTTGTTTTGTGGAATGGCGCTTGATGACTTTCGATATATGTATGTACTCTGCCTAATGTAATAATGACACTTTCCTAAAAAAGTAAGTAAGTACTGCTTTTGGCATCAAAATAGCAAATTCGTATCAGGATAGCACATTTTATAAGAACAGAAATCCAAAAAAGGCATGATTTTAAATCGCTTATATCTCGAAACTGAAAAAAATTTGTTCTGCCACTATTGCAGGCAGTGAGCTATCAGCTCCTTTATCTCTAAGTGGCTGAAAATATCGATCAAAGGTTAAATCCATCTTAAATAAACTCCACGAAAAAAAAAATAAAATAAAAAGAAGAACTCAAATCTGTATTATTTATTGATCAAATTGTAAAATCTAAAATCAAGCTTACATTATAAAAGTACATAGTTATGCCATTAATTTTTAATATTCGTCTGGCCACAGTTTCTAATTTGCCATTGGAATTCGGCACTTCTCACCAATGAACCCGGCTTCCAAGTGAATACATAACTATTCAATTGATTATATCTTACATCGGTTGCATACAAATATTCATTGTGAAAGATAGTTTTAATGTAACAAAATTCTCCATCTAGCTCAACACCCCATGCACTTTGAGGATCTGTATTGTTGCCCGGAATCCAGGTGAAGGCATAACGCTGATCCTTGCTAAAGGTGAAGTCGGCGAGTGGCGAATACAAATACTCATCGGCATGTTCGTTGTTTTTTAAATAGAATGCATCTCCCATTCGATTGACGTGCCAAAATGCACCTGTTGGAATATCTCCCGGATACCAAGTAAAAATATTGCGCCGATCACCATCATGGCTCTCCGCTGTGCTAGCTGCATACAAGTATTGCTGCTTGGCTTTGTTCCACAAACACACATAAGTGTGGAAGTACAGATTTCTAGCACACGTCGGAAGTCGTTGGATAACCTTCTCCACCTCGTCCTTTAACTGCTGACTCAACTTCTTGTAATTCTCGCGTTCTTGTAGCTTGCGCAAGTGAGAAGCCAGGGTGAGGGTGGCATCATTGTTCAGGTTTCCAGCGTAGTTGAATCTGTTGAAAATCGCTGTCAATCCCTGGATTACTTGAGGAATATTCTTATGGCTACTTATATTGTCCAGGATCTTTCCGGCAGCAACAACTCCAAACACACTGTCGATGACTCGATCCATCACATCGTTGGACACTTCTGTCCTAAACTCGAACAATGCATTTGCCAGATTGTCAATTTCCACATTCATTTCATATTTATTCGCTAGCATAGCCGTCTGGAAGACAGTGACGGAAGCAGCCTTAATATCTTCAATAGCCTTCTCAATGACGGTCTTGGCCATCATTTTCAATGATTTATCATTCTGCCTAGCCACCTCCCGCTCGAAAGCTTCAACCAGTTTTATCAGCTTAATTGGTTCAGCATTTCCCCCTGCGACCATTTCGTCAAGAACAGCACTGAACACTAGGAACTGGGACTCCCCGTTCTTTAGAGCTTTTGCAAAGCCCACAATTCTGTCCACATTCACTACGGAACCCGCATAAACATCATGCACAATCTTCGCGATTTTTTTATTATCTCCCAACTCGACGAGTTTTTCCTCGGCTATTTCGAATCTTTGATTGTTAATTGCATCTGCGACATCCCGCATCAAACACTTGCTGTCGTCGGGTGTGGTTTTTTGTTCCAGAGTCGTTTGCAGTGCGTCAAGTTTTTTGTTGATCTTTTCGATCGCTTCGAATAGTTTTTGGATTGCATCTATTTCAGAACCGCCACAAGCCCCACCATTTTGTGCTAAACATGTTCCAAAATTGAATGAAACAAAATAAAGAGCAAAAACTGCAATTAAGAAGTTCGCCCGCCTCATCTTCGTAAGCGTGAACAATGTAGTTCAATCGACGACGACGATCAGCACGAAACTGAATAAGATCTTTAATTTTCGCCGGAAAAAACTCTTTCAAATCTTGTTCTCAAACAGGTACATATGTACATACATAGATGATACTTGTTTCCAGTGCTAAGGTATAATGAGAATTTTGTTTTTGCAAGATCAATGCCTATGTGTTGATATTTTAGCTTGATCTTGGGGGAAAAACGGAGAAAAACAAATTTTCGTTAATAACAAGAGAAAGAATCCAACCTCCAAGATCAATATTCCAGTGGAGCTTGGTCAAGTCCATTGACTTGATATTCAAAACTTGATATGCAAAATCCCAAGAAGTGCAAAACGCGCTTGATAAAATGGAAATAAGAACTTAATACAGAAAATGATCATCAAGTGTGCATTCAAAAAATAAATATAAGGTGGCATATGAATCAGCAAGGGAATTCCAATGGCGCCGATAAGAATAAGAAGCAGCATTTGTCTATTTAATAATTATGACAAAATGACACCGTATATTGTTTATCAATTCGTTGGGTTATCACAGTAGGCGAACGGTGTGGTTAAGTAAGTATAGATACATATGTACCTACATATATTTCATATTATGGAGAGGGAGATTTAAACAAATAAAATAAAATAAAAGACTGTGAGGGTCATAGTCACAGATAAACTAGGGTTTTACTAGACTACTGTTTAAAACAAACTTGGCTAAATGATTATAGGCCACTTTTATTAAAAAAATTGTTGTATTGATTATATTTAAAAGTTTGTTAATTTGTTATACCAACTACACAAATAGCCTACAAAATTTGAATGAAAATTGAAAAAATAGAACCAACGTTTGAAAATAACATTAAACCAAGGGTTAACTTAGACAAAATTCAAAAATGACTGCATACGCCCCTGTGTTTGTTTGTGAAATGTGACATTAAGTCGTGGCTTTGCTGGAACTGCAAAAGATCTTATGTCAAGAAAGCTACCGTGCCATGAAAATGCAGAGCAAATGGTATTTTTTTTTCGCACACAAATTATGGCCCGGGAAGTTAATATTCTGTGCGAAAGAGGGGGATAGTCTGAAATACTCTGGTATAATTAGCAGTTTTTTTATGCAAGCCGGGATTGGACGAAAACAATAGCAAATGGTTAGCGACCCCATTACAGAAAATATTTCAGGTTTCCATAGAAACTATCAATAGCAAATATGAAATTCGTACCGGTGGTGTGGTAATACCAGCTTTTTCGAGATTAAGTTAAGCGCCGAATCTGCGATTTGGAGTGAAAAAAAAAATTGACTGCGCTTAGTAGGTAAGTCCGGTATTCGTTATTGGTGCATTTAATAATGATAAGTGTTTAGATCGCAATGGTCGAAATCCTTTCAGATATCGAAAATCCAATCTTTGTGCAGTTTGTATGTTTTGTGTACTAATTGAAAGAATTTTTTTTTGTAAATAGTAGTAAAGGTACAATAAGAAGAATATAGCCCTATTATATTTTGATTTGATGAATCGGTATTATGGTGATCAATTATCAATATTTTTGATGAACTGGGTATTTGTAAGATCTATTGTGAATAGTTTTACTGATGAACTTTTTATAACGGCTGTCAAAAATATTGATATCCATCAAATATTCTATCAGCCACTCATAATACCAAACTATCAATGATAGCCATATTAGGGCTGTTTGGATTATATAGTTTTTTTATTTGACCAATTTGAGATTTACATTCTCTTTTATATTAGGTACCTACATAAGTTAATAACTATGACTAAAAACACAAAAATCGAAAGGATCCGTGAAAATATATAGGTTCCATATGGGTGATTTTTTGTAGATGGAAGGAATATATGGATTTTTGATCCAAAATTGTATTTTTGGGTAATCGAGGTACATATGTTAAATATCGTACATAATTTCAATATATTTTTAAACGCAATAAAAAAAAATTTAAGACAGACGATACAAGCATCCTTAAAGAAATTATCGTCGTTTTAAAGGAAAAATGACTGTGGTTTCTGAATAGAACAGAAATAAAACACTAACCATCAAAAAGCTCACTTAGACCATAGATATATATGTTAGATCTATTTTGATGCTTTGTTCTTATGAAACATTTCTACAAACTTTCATCAATATACCAGTTTTGGGAGGGGTACTCTGGTGATAGTAATTCACTTTTCCCTTTCACTCAAAAAAAAACACCCTTTCACCCTAGATATTTTGATGGACACTGTTGTTTCTTAACTCTAAGTATATATCGTTTTGACAAACTTCCATATCCCCCTCTCATAAAAACCCTTATCCGCTGAGGGTATTTTGCATCCCTAGTACGCAAAGGTGGGGGAGGAGCCAAAAATACAATATTTTCCAATGGCTTCAAGTATTCTGAAATCAATGATACATTCTGCGTCATCGTCCGATGTCTGGTTCTCGATTTATAGGCCAATTTATGTGGAATCTCATTGTTATAATCTGTAAGGTGGCAACCCTTATATCTCCGGTCTACCAGTGTTGCCACCGTGGAAGCACTTCTTAAAAGTAAATTTAGGATGTGGACTATTAGTGTACCAAAGCTTATCCCGTCAGGATGAAGTGCATAGTTTGACCTAAAATATGCCCTTAACGCCCTAACTATTTAGCAATTTTTAAAAATGTATCTGAAAAATTCAAATTTCAAAATCATTTTTGTAAATTCACACGAAAAGGATGTGTTCCGACCGGAACATTCTTTTATAAGTTGAAAACACAATTCATATATTTTGAATAAACACTTTTGATTTTGGTAATCAGAATACTATACTTGGACATCGACTACTTAAATAGAAAAATCCGCTTTTTTTTAAGTCTAAGAAATTCATTTTTTTTACTATAAATATTTGTATCTTTCTTTTTCCCTGTGACTCCCCCCCCTAATATTTGTATGTGTTTTCTAATTAATTTTCTAAAAATTATAAAAGTAATTTTTGTAAGTGGGGAGAGTACGATAACTTTGGGCCAAAAATTGATAACGTTTTTTTTGTAGAAGGGTCAAAAACAAGCATTTTTTACATTGGGAGGGGGGGTCTATCTCAACTCGTTTAGGAGGTAGGCGCATTGCTCTAAACTTTTTTTTTAATTTTTTTTTATCAAAATTTTGAGTTTGCATGCAAATTTTTCGAAAACTGTAGTCATGAATAACTCAATTTAACTTTAGGATTAAAGAACAGATTTCTGGCTTTCGAAACCGGTATTAGTACTTTATTGTAAGTGTTGCCGTTGTTTTTTAATATTTTTTTTCCATTTTTAGTCATTTTTTTTCCTAAAATGCCCCTACTTCCTAAACCTGTTGAGATAGACCTTCCATTTTAAAAAATGTTTGTTTTCGACCCTTCTACAAAAACCCGTTATTATTTCTTGGCGCCAAAGTTATCGTACTCTTGCCTTGAAAGTGGATTGCGGAATAGGGTATTACGTAGGGCTTTCCAATTTTGGCTAAAAGGTTAATAAACAAGCCTTGTGTACAACAATGTACAAACGTTATTACTTAAGCATTTAAATCTTATATTTTTTGACAACTACCCCGGATAAAAAATATCAAGTTTCTGTCTAGCTTCTTCTAAAAAGCAAATGCATAAAATCCTTTTCTGTATGTGTTTGTTATGCAATATTGTATGAAACATTAGAGTATGAAACTTATTCACTTTCGACAATGATTTTTTTTATAGCCAGTTAGCCCAGTGGATCCCGCATAAAACAACTTTTTTTTTGTGTGCCTGACGAGGTAAAGAGCCCTTGTTCTAGCCTTTGCTAACACTTGCCAGAATCTATGTATAACTCTCTAGTGCAAGACAAATATGGTTTTCTGCGCGGGTCTAGTCCTTTCTTTTTTATACTAAATTTCTTAACTTGAATATTTCTCCACCGTCATGTCATCTATAATTGAGAAATATTTTCTTTTTTCAGAAACAGTATGAACGAAATATGAAAATACCTTCTTCCTCCTTCAAACTCGCGTTAATGAACAAACGCAGCACATCATGCGGACAACAATTTCCTTAACCAAAACTTTTTTTATAAATGCTTCTTCAAAGTCGGCATATTTGAACTTAAACTATGCTAAATTTTCTATGAAAATTATTTTCCCTTTATCCCATTATAATATTACACATGGCCCATACGCATCGAATGGCTGCTTTTTCTTTGTTTGGAATGTAAAAGTTATTAAATAAGTTCTTGCGAGTTAATCTGAAAAGAATTTATTTTTCTCATTTTTATCTTTGAATAATAATGTGGGGGGTTTTTGTATGATTATTTATGACTTAATTTAGATAACTCGAGTTGACATGGTGTTTTCAAAATACCTATGTACATACATAAATAAGTAAGAAGACATTTTATAAATTTAAAAATTCAAAGGAATATGTGTTCAATTTGGGGAAACCCCTTGTCAAAAATTTAACACTGATGGAACCTGTTAATTTAAATGAGTTTAATTTTCCATAGAAATTAAAATGTAACTTAAAAAAAAAAAAGATTTCACAACCAATAATAATCGTGTTAATTAGTTAGGTGGATGAAAAATCTCTTAACCTAAACATTTGCCCCCTTTCGGTTTGTATGTGCGTAACTAATCTGCCCGTCTAGTACATAGTACATATATAGTTTAATTTTCATCTACTAATGAGTCGATGAAAATTATACTTATACTACGTTTCCACCAGATTAGCAAGATTATCACAAATCCCTTTGAAATCTCGAAGATTTACCATACAAATTTTAATCACCCCAAATGAAGATTTCAAATAAAACTCATTCAAATCTACTTGGAAACATTAGTTCCGTCAAAACAAACAAATTTTTTGTCGGATAATAATTGTGGAACCGACCCATTTAAACGCCATTTTCGTTTATTGACAGAAAGCATTGTAAACAAAGACTATCTATCTCACTTTTACTTCATATCAAAAAAATGAAACACCATTTGAATGTTTTGCCATAATCCTCTTTTTGATCTTTTTGTGCAGTGGAAACACCAAACAAATCTCATTACCTAAATCTCGGTTTAGTGGTTGGTGGAAACGTAGTATTAAGTACTATGTACTAGACGAGCAGATTAGTTACGCACATACAAACCGTAAGGGGCCAACTGTATAGGTTGAGAGATTTTTCATTTTCGTCCATTTTGCGGGCTAGAGCCAGACTAGATAGTTTTGCTATTAAAAGAACTCTCTATCTCTAATATTTTTTGTATTCTTCCTCAACAAAAAGTAGCTTAGAAGATGATTCTAGAAGAAAGAGTGCACTTGAACAAAAATCTATAGTGAGGTTGATGACTTGTCTGTGAACAACAAGGACAAGGCCTACAAACGCTTTGCTCCATCAATAGCATTCACTGTTCATTTTATACAGATTAATAGACAAACTTTTGCAAATTATTATTGATAAGGCAAACATATCAAATTCTAGTGACATGCCTTAGGGTCTGTTTACAGTTTTATAAAAAAAAAATAAGAGTTTATTCACGATTATTTACTAATTATGGGGTAAGTCCATGTTTGAAGTTGATCTAGTACAGTCGACTCCGCTTAACTAGAACACCATAATTGCAGAACATTTGTTTCAGTTAAGCGGAATTTTCAGTTAACCGAACTTCGGATAACTGAAACTTGTTTCAAATAAGCGGAGTTTTGTCAAAACAAATTAAATTTAATTTAGCTTGAAAATAAAAAAAAAGAATATATGATCTTTTGTACCTATTGTGTCAAAATAGTTATATTTATATGAAATAATTCAAATAACAAATGTATTTACATTTTCAATCACAAATATTGCGTCAGCCGTACGTTTTCTGTCAATTTTTTTAAGGATAAGCCAACAAATTTAAAAGAATCGACTGACACGAGGAGGGAATGACAAGAAATGAGATTTTAACATTTGACATTCCAAATTCAAAATGTGTGTTCGATTTAAAATTTGATGACAGCGTTCAACGGTGGTTTCACTTATGCGGAGGTGAATAAGTGAAAAATGTTCATTTGAGTGAAACAGTTTTGTTTCAATTATCCGCAGTTTGCAATTAAGCCGACGTATAATGTATCCTTACTGCCTGATTTTCCTGATTTTGCAATAAAAACTCGCTATAGGTAACGTATTTTTGTTTTAAAGAAAACTTCTTAATTTCGGTTAAACCAAATTAGCATGATCTCTAACAGTGGATGTTTAAACTCTACTTTTGGTTTCTTCAGTTCAACAATTTATTCAGTTTCGTTTAAACCTTGAACTGTGTTTAATTTGTAGTTTAAGTTGAACGACACAGCATTGTTCCGTTAAAACCTAAGCTTAATGTTTGGGACCACTATACATAAGTAATACATTATGGAATTTATGTACTTATTTTCCATAACCAATCTCATCAGAAAATCTATGTCTGCTGTTGAAAAGTTGTTATTTCTCTATTTTTTTGCACAATTATTAGTTTATTTTCCATTTTTTTTTTAATTAGGTAAGTTCGTGTCACTTGAAAAAAAAAATGTCGACAGATATCAACAACCCAAAATAATTGTTGCTGTAATCTTTGTTCAGAAAGAGAAAGAATAGCCAAGGAAAGCTACGTACTCCTTGCAATACGTCACTTGGCGAATCAAAAACATACAGTGCTGCCAAATTTTTTTTTCATAAAATCTAGTTAAACGATGTTGAACTGATCTGAAGATCAGATTTCACCGTGAAACCGGATGAGTTAAGAGTTAAACTCAGATTATGGTTCAGCGTATCTTAAGTTTAAACTCCCACTGTGAAACTGGGGGTAACAGTTTTCTTGATTTTCTATAGGTATAGAATACAACACGTTCATAATACACTCATTGTTGGTTGTTTTCGCTATTTTGTAAACTCAACCATCTTGAATCTCGATTCATCTTCCATTGGAATGATTCAGCTGAGAAAATGAAAATGAATCATTTGCCAAAAGGAAACAAACAGCTTTGGGACGACGACGCCTTTATGACTTTTAGAAGCAAGCGGTAATTAAACAACAATTACAACTATTCGCATGAAAAATATCTACATACATAAATACATTCATATATAAAATGTATATAATCTAAATAAATAAAATCGTGATTTAATTTATGTCTGAAAGCATGTCACGCAAAACTATTGAGTATATTGAGATTGAGATACTGTTGACGTTTAAAATTTATTTTTAATAGTTCAGTGGTTGTTTTGGGCTATTTATAGCAAATTGGCATATCTTTGAACTAAAGGAGAATGGGCAAAAATGTATGGGAGCTGGTCTACCCGCTCAACAGCAATATGTTGTATGTCGTTGAAAAGGTAATTTTACTTACTTCATTTCATTGTATGACCATAAAGCTCTTTACTATGGGGTTCGTGAGATATTCGGAATCAAAGCACCGAAAAAGACAATAATGCATTTCTTGATTGGTAGTGTGTCCTCATACCTACATTAATCTGTAATACATCGTTGAAAAGATAATTTTGTGTACTTTATTTTTGTATATAGCCGTGAAGACGTTGAACATAGGGTGAAAGAGATATGTGGGCATACAAATCGGCAAATATAACAACAATGCAATTCTTCATTTGGTACTGGTCTACCGACTCAACAGTAATTAGTCATACGTCGTTGTAAAGGTTATGGCATTTGCTTCATTTCATTATATGGCAGTTAAGCTCTAAACCATGGGGTTCGTAAGATATTCGGCTCTTAAGCACAAAAAACAGCAATAATGCAATTCTGCATTGGTAACTTATCAACCAAGTCAACAACTATGAGTCCATGCAATAGCGTTTTCAAAGATATAAGAGAGATTTCTGTTGAGTTGAAAGACCAGCTACCAGTGCGGAATTGCATTACTGCACTTTTCAGCGTGTTTGGCACATATCTCTCGAATCCCATTATTTACACTTTAATGGTCATATAATAAAAAGAAGTACACGCAACCGCCTTTTCAACGACACATGACTCATAGTTGTTGACTTGGTTGATAAGTTACCAATGCAGAATTGCATTATTGCTGTTTTTTGTGCTTAAGAGCCGAATATCTTACGAACCCCATGGTTTAGAGCTTAACTGCCATATAATGGAATGAAGCAAATGCCATAACCTTTACAACGACGTATGACTCATTACTGTTGAGTCTGTAGACCAGTACCAAATGAAGAATTGCATTGTTGTTATATTTGCCGATTTGTATGCCCACATATCTCTTTCACCCTATGTTCAACGTCTTCACGGCTATATACAAAAATAAAGTACACAAAATTATCTTTTCAACGATGTATCACAGATTAATGTAGGTATGAGGACACACTACCAATGAAGAAATGCATTATTGTCTTTTTCGGTGCTTTGATTCCGAATATCTCACGAACCCCATAGTTTAGAGCTTAATGGTCATACAATGAAATGAAGTCAGTAAAATTACCTTTTCAACGACGTACAACACATTACTGTTGAGTGGGTAGACCACTTTGCCCATTCTCCTTGTGACAAAAATTTAAAAAAAAGTAGCGCAATTTGACATTTTTTTTACTTTAAAAAAAAACACCATCCAATTCTTAGAACACTGTACTCTGACACACGGATTTTATTTTTTAAGCACGCACTTAAGGAATTTTGGTTACCCTTAAAATGGTTTTTAACATAGTGCGAGCGAAAATAGGAAAGGATTTAAGAGGAGATACCGATGCACATTGGTTTTGAACCTCTGCATATCAAAATTTCAGGGAAAAATAGTTCTGGGTAAGGCACTCCACATTCGGGTAGTGCGGTTAAAAAAGAATTTCTATATATACTTGATGGTACGTCCGAAATTCGGCTCCACGGTAATATGATGTGCATTCCTAGATGTATTGCGGCTGAAATTTTTAAGGGGAGCAATGCAATTGGCTCTTTCACTAAAACATTGTTTATACAAATAACGGAAAAATAATGGAGGACAGGAAACATTGCGGCCATGTTCAAGAGATGGAAATGCTTCCATTATATTTCTATCGCCTTCTTACAGCCAGATCAGAAGGTGAGATAGATTTAATGCATCGCTGAAGAAAACCTTAACACTTAGCAGCACTTTTGGAGACGGCGAATATGTTTTCGTTCCACAAAATGTGGTCTGTGATACACATACCGGGTACTGAAAGCTTTTTGGTTTCCTCAATTCAATTGTCATACATGAATAGAGGCATGGGGGTGGGTTTCGTTTTAACGACAGTAGACCTGGGGCACACTAGCATTTATTGTGTGGATTTCATACTTGAAACGGTCCAATACAACTTGTATGGAAAGGTCCGAAAGGTAATTTCTAATCCAGCGAATAAGAGATTCATCGACACCAAATGTGCGCATTTTCTATAAGAGGGCTTGATGCCAAACTCTATCTAACGCTTTTGAAATATGAAGTGCAATAACCAATAATCTTACTTTCTCCAAAACGAAACGGTGTAAAGATTTGTTCCACTGTTTGGTGCGATATACCATCAGATCACCAGTGGACCTATTGCCAGTCATTAAGAAGCTTTCGTTCTTCGAGATATTTCTCTTCATGACCTTGGAAGAAGGAATATACGCCTTTTAAAGGGACTGGCAGTGGTTTTGCCGTCGTTGAAAAATACCTCTTCCAAACAGTGGGAGTAGTATACCCCCCACTTTTCGGAAGAGGCCAGCGGATTTGTGTATATCGAGATCTTTAAGAACTCTAGCAGCTGCACGAGTGCGAAAGAAGATTTGTCCCATAAGATCGTTTACGATCTCAAGTACAGGCGGAGTACTAACCCCCCGTTTTACAGTGGGAGTTTCAACTTAAGATCAGCTAGAACTTAAACTGAGTTTAAATTTTTGGTTTAACTAGTCCGGTTTCACAGTGAAATCTGATCTTCAGATCAGTTGAACTTATTTTAACTAGATTTAATGAAATATCCTTATTATCAAATTGTGGAAATATTCTAAATTATTCTGACAAATAAATTAAGCCATCACACGCAATTTTTAATTGTTTATTTGCAAGCAGGTGTCTTCAGCATAGATATTTATTTCCCACTTTTGTACTTTTTGGTAAAATAAAATTGGGCGTGTTACAAACCCTTACATGTCACACATTTATTGATTACAAATTATAAATTAAGTGGTTGTAAAGTCTCGCTGATATTATGCGTTTTTGAATAGGAGTGTGTAACTCATACAATGTCCATACTGTGTATAACATTCAAAAATAAACTCAAACTAATTATTGAAAATATAAACTCAAATGCATATTTATTGATAGAAAATTACAAATAATGAAAACATAAAAATTTAGCTTAAACTTACACACAATTTTTTACCCTGCTTGGCCACATTTTCTAATTTGCCATTGGAATTCGGGCTTCCGCACCAAAGAACCCGGCCGCCAAGTGAACACATAACTATTCAATTTATTATATTTTACATCGGATGCATACAAATATTCATTGTTGAAAAGTGTTTTGATATAACAATAATCTCCATCTAGCTCAATTCCCCATGTACTTTCGGGCTTATAATTGTTATAGCCCTGGATCCAGGTAAAAACATGTCGATTATCTTTGTCCCAGGAGAAATTATCCATAGGCGAAAACAAATACTCTTCGGCATTTAAGTCGTTTTTCAAATTGAATGCATCTCCCTTTCGAGTGACATGCCATAATGCTCCTGGTGGAATATCTCCTGGATACCAAGTCAAAATGTGCCGGTGATAACCATCATATTTCGCCTGTCCAGCATATAAGTATTGCTGTTTGGCTTTGTTCCACAAACAAACGTTGGTGGTGAAGTAAAGATTTCTAGCACACGCCGGAAGTTGTTGAATCACCTTTTCCATCTCGTCCTTTAACTGTTGACTTAAATTCTCATACTCATCGCGTTCTTGTAGCTTGTGCAAGTGAGAAGCCAAGCTAAGGGTGGCATCATTGTTCAGGTTTCCTGCATAGTTAAATCTATTGAAAATCGACGTCAGTCCTTGAATTACTTGAGGAATGTTCTTATGGCTGCTTATGTTGTCTAGAATCTTTCCCGCAGCAACAACTCCAAACACACTATCAACTACACGATCCATCACATCATTAAACACTTCCGTCCTAAAGTCAAATAATGCATTTGCCAGGTTGTCAATCTCCACATTATCTTCATATTTATTCGCAATCATAGCCGCCTGGAAGAGCGTGACGGAAGCAATCTTGATCTCCTCAATCGCTTTGTTTATGACTTTTTTGGCTCTTGTCTTCAATGATTTATTATTTCGCCTAGCCACCTCCCGATCGAAAGCTTGAACTAACTTGATCAACTTAATTGGTTCGGCATTTCCACCTGAAACCATTTCATCAAGAATAGCACTGAACACTAGGAACTGCGACTCCCCGTTCTTCAGAGCTTTTGCAAAGCCTACGATTCTGTCCACATTCACTTCGGAACCTGCATAAGCATCATGAACGATCTTGGCAATTTTTCTGTTATCATCACCCAACTCCATAAGTTTTTCCTCAGCTACTTCGAGTCGCTGATTATTAATTGCATCGGCGACATCTAGCATCAAACACTTAGTTTCATCTGGAGTGGTTTTTTTCTTCAAAGTCGTTTGCAGTGTGGTCAATCGACCATCCAGTGCGTCAAGTTTTTTGTTGATCTTTTGAATTGCTTCGAAGAGCTTTTGAATTGCATTTGTTGCGGAAACTTCACCAATTGATTCTGCCAAATTATTTCCAAGATTTATTAAAACAATATAAAGCGTGTAAATTAAAATTAAATAGCTTGATCGCTTCATCTTCGTTAGCGAGAACAACGTATTTCGATCGACGATCAGAATGAAACTGAATAACAACTTCTGGTACAGAAATACATAGATACCTAATCGAGTGAGCGTTGGGGTTTCATAAGTTTTCCGTTATTGCATGCATATTTTCAATTTTTCTTGGGAAAACAGAAAAATAATAATTCAAAGGCTTCCAGCATGGCTTACTGTTTCATCTAATCATAAACGTCGCTATATCTATATGTTAACTATCTTAACTGTAAAGTGCCTTTTTACTTTGTCTTAACTTTATTAAAAATGTTTTTAAACTGAGATTGACATATCAGATAAGGAAGTGTTTAGTTGAAGTCATAAAAAAGCTCTGTATTAATTGTTGATTTATTTTAATAAATTAACAATTCAACATCAATTAATAAGAAAGAAGCGGCGCGCGATAGAAAAATAATTTTTGCTATTGTAGATTTAATAGATAAGTGTTTTCATGCACATGCACACCAAAGAAGATATCTTATAAGGCCGTGTGTCATTTGCATTAAAAGTTTGGTTACATTTGATCACAGTTAAATTTTGGTTTTATATGGCGAATAAAATTAAAGCTCTTTGCTGGTTTGCTGTGTCAATTGCATTAAATGTGATTTTCTTAAAACATACATTTTCCATTAAAATTCCTTGAACTGAAGAACCTATCATATACATTGAGCCTGATAATACGGTTCGTTTTTTCGTCTGTTTCATAATTCGTGTTTTTGACAGGCACGAACGTTCATGATTACATGGTTCGCGAAAATACGGACGTACTTCTTTTCGGTATTTTGACATTCATGGAATTTGGGGTTGTTTTGTGTGAAAATAATCAGTGGTAATAAATAAAAATATTTTGTAATCACTTCTTTCTCAAATATTACTCTTAATTCAATCACGGAAAACAATTTTCCCATTCATTCACTTTTGTTCAAATTGTTTTTTTTTGCTAACATCGAGGAGCATTGTGGTTACCAAATCAGAAACGTCAAAGTTCAACCAGAAAAAATCTTGAAATTTTCATTCCTGCTTTTGTTACTTCCTTCCCCAACATTTCTTCGACCCATACTAACCCAATCTGTCAAAAAGACCGAAACAACCGAAAAAACGAATAGTGTAATCGAGGTCTTTCTGGTTGAACTTTGACATTTCTGATTTGACAACCTTAGACTCAGATTACACATTTCGTATTTTTGTTCGTTTCATCTTTTATTTTTTTTTAAGACTATGAGAGGGGTTTAGCAATGTGGGAGGAAGGAAGGCTATTAAAATTAATGTTTTGTTAATCTTTTTGGATGGTGGAAACACAATATACATAAATTTATTTAATCATTTTTTCATAAAACTGAGATAAATTTTTGGTGGAAACATAGCATTATTGATGAAGTTGATCGACAATTTTCCAAATATTAAAACTTCGGAAAACGTAATTAGAATATTATTCAATTTTATTTTTGGGTTAGAATGGAACCAACAAGTTTTCAAAATAAAAACAGAAAACAAAAAACACAATATTTATATGTAAACTACTAAGTTTGCCCGGTCAACTTCTACTCTTTCCAGGAGTTGAGAAAATCTAAAGTTGATCAACTCTAGAGTTGAATATCAAAAATTAAAACTTAAACTTTGAGTTAATAAAAACAAATTTAAAAGTTGAAAATAAAAATCCTGAAGTTATGTTCAACTTTGAGTGAAAAAAAAACAGCCTAGGTATATTCAATTACGAAAAAACTAATTTTCCAATTCAATAATTATCGTTCAAATGGTTTTTTACTAAAATCGACGAGTATTGTGGTTGCCAAATCAGAGACGTCAAAGTTTAACCAGAAAGTCTTGAAATGTTCATTCATGCATTCGTTACTTGCTTCCCTCTACATTTCTACGCCGTTCACTAAATCTGTCAAACAAAAAAGAACGACAGACGAAACAACTGAACAAAAAAACGAATCGTGTAATGGGGGTCTATTTCTTTTTCCGTCCGTTTTGTTATTCGTCTTTTTGACAGACGCATATCAATGTTCCTGTTTACAAGTTTCGTTAAAATGCATACCTACGTAGGTACTTCCAATAGGTATTAATAATTTAAAATGTTTATACTCACTTCTTATCAAAATTATACCAAAGCCTTATTTTTTGAGATACTGAATAGCTCAGCTTACCACAATTTCAACTCGATCTTACGATACTTTTTGTAAGCGGGTTTTCGTCATTCTTTTTTTTAGATGATCATAGGTTAGCACGAAAGCACCAATGAAAATTTCAATTCTTTTCATACTGAACTTTGACGTTTTTGGTTTCACAATTGCAATGCTCGTTGGTGTAAGCCAAAATCGATGTAAGCAATAATAATTGAACTGTATACCTTCGTTTTTCATAATTTAATAGGTATGAGCCATGTTTTTTGAGCAAAATTTGTATACAAGTTTGGTTAGGTTGAAGTGGCTGGCAGCAAGGAACTGACACACTTAAACCATAAGTTGGTACGTTGTGATACCACGTGAATCTAGAGAGATTTTCTCCCCACTCGTTAAAATAATCACAAACAAAATTAGCAATAATAATTTTTTTTTAATGGGTACGTTCAATGCAAAAATATGACAACTGCTGAAAATAAAGTACTTAATTTTTGTCTTTGAACGCAAAATTATATGAAATCTCAGTTTTGTATGGAGAGCCTATTTTTTGTATAGAATAGCTGTCAGCTGAATTTTCAGTCGGGAATTTTGTAAATGGTTGAAATGATCGTAAGGACATCGCTATCAAACAATCTCAGTGCAGGTTTACAAAGGTCAAAGCGATCTTAAAGATCACTTCAAAAGCTTATGCGAAGAAAGTTATGCAAGGTTTCCACTTGTCCTTGAATTGAAATTGACACAGTGTGACAGCTTTCAATTGGGTCTTTGAAAGACTCGAATGCTTGTTCATTTCCACTTGTGTCTTTAATTGACACAAATTAGTTTATCTTTTCAAAGATAAAGAATTTTTGAAAGATGCCTTTGTCAGTTTATTTACAAGTATTTCCACTTGGATTGGTCTTTTCCGAACTGACACTCATGGTCAATCAATGAGATCTTCAATAAAATTTGTGATGATGTGTGCAGAAGGAGTTTTTTTTAATAAAACATAATGCTAGATTTCCATTTGTCGTTGAATTGACACAGTTTGACAGCTGTCAATTTGGTCTTTGAACGACACGAAAGCCATTTCATTTCCCCTTGTATCTTTAACTGACACAAATATTAGTCTTTTAAAAGACAAACAATTTTTCACAGATGACTTTGTCAGTTCATTGTATTTCCACCTGAATCCTGACTATACGGTTCGTTTTTTCGTTCGTTTCGTCTTTCGTCTTTTTGACAGGCCCGAACGTTCATGATTACATGGTTCGCGAAAAAACGCTCGTACTTCCTTTCGTTATTTTGACGTTCATGGAATTCGAGGTTATTTGTATTTTCTAATCAGTAGTAATAAATAAAAATATTTTTTAATCACATAGGATGGGAGGCGACCGTAGGTTTACCTATCTCATCGCGTCTTCGGAAAAGAATGATGCTAATTCATAGCTTTAGTCTTAACATTAACAAAACCGCTGGTCGGACAAGGTTTTTCAGGTGCCAATGGGTAGAAAACGCACTTTTTCGGTTGCATTTTTGGCTTAGGGTACCTAAACCATGATGGATTTTTATAATTGGGGTATCAAATGAAAGCTTAGACTGCCTTCTTTACAAAACCAGTAGTCGGATAAACTTTTGTTGTTTGTTGCGGCGAATCCGACCACTTTTGTAAAAAGGGCTATTTTTTTAACCTTTGCATTTAAGTGGTAAAAGCTTTTTTCTAGGCTATATGAAATAGTTTTGCATAGTTGTCCACTTGTTAAACGCAATGGATACAAAAATAGCTGTTTTTACAAAAGTGGTCGGACTCGCCGCAACAACCAACAAAATATCCCATTATCTTAAAATGGTTTTGGGTAGTATTTAACTTGTTGTACTTGAAAAAAATAATCATTCCATAAAAAGGACTTTAAATTTCTACAGGATACATGTATCTTTTCAGTTTTGGTCTCTTTAGAATCAGCGTTGAAAAACACCCTAAAAACATTTGTCATATGATTAGATTATATTATAACAAATTTTTCAGCTTGATATACTCCCACCTCCCATCCCTCTCCACCTTTTTAAATACGTCTATACAAAAAGCCAATGCCGGCATTTTGGGGGACTTCGGATATGTTGTTGAGGATACAATTCTGCGTCGATACCAGCAATAAAATTTCATAAATTAATTTGTTCCCGGTCAGATCCTATATTTCTTAGACTAATATATTAGGTTTATCCAATTACGAAAAACTATTTTTGAGTTCAATCATTTTTAGTCAATTCGTTTTTTGCTAACATCGAGTAGCATTGTGGTTGCCAAATCAGAAACGTCAACAAACAAACGTTTCTCGTATCGCATCGCTTTGTCGCACCAAAAGTGTCAAAATTTAAATTCGGATAAAATTTAGAACGATACTAATTCACTTCGCACACGGCTTTTTGAAACACCCACAAGCCACACCCATCCAAATAAATTTGGTATCTTTTCTACAATCCATGTCCCAAATTGGCAGTGTATTTATCACTCAAATTCACATACACACGCATTTGTCATGCACCATCGTTGGACACCGCACCGTGGTACGGTGGGGCGGTGCTGGTGGCCATTATTTTCTCTTTCAGTTTGTGTTAAGTGAATTTCTTTGTCGATTTGCTCCGCGATCGTTAATTTATTTTCACCATAATTATTCAATATTCGGACGTAAGAATATTAATTAAATAATATTTAACTTGTGAAGATCATTTTCTCAAAAAAAAAAGTCGATTTTCTTTATAAAAAGTGCATTTTAAGAAATAAATTTGGTTTTGGATTAATTTCCAATAATGGTGTCGTCGTTGTTCGTCATCGGTTGCCGTCGGTGGTGGTAGTGTTAATTCGGTGCAAATTTGCAGTTAGAAAAATATTGTTAAATTCAAATTCAAAATTAAGTTGAAAGAATTTTGTGCTCCTTAAAATAAAGTGATCGTCTTTTATGAAACGATAATGGTGGAAGTGTTCAGCTTTTAAGTTAAATTAAATTAAAATATCCCCTTTTCTATGGTTTATAAAATTATGAAATTAGTCTCATATGTCTGTTTTTTTTTTATTTTGTGTTAAAAAAGTGTGAGAAAGGATTGAATAATTCCTTTTTAGTCTTTTAAAGTGCGAAAGTGTTTTTTTTTTGTGAAGAAAATAAAACATGTTTGAACATGTTTTAAGTGCTAGTAAGTGTCTTTTTTGCGAAGAAAATAAAACATGTTACCACATGTTTAATAAAGTGCAAAAGTGTCTTTTGTTTTGAAGAATATAAAAAGTGTTAACACAACCTACATTATTCGACATCTTTTTTAAACTTTGGTAAGTTCATTATAATCAAACACTACTTATATTTTTAATCGTTCGCTTACGTGCCTACCATAAAGTGCATGCTTTGGCGATCACGTTACAGAAAAAGCTGTTTTTTTATGTACGTTGAATGATTTTAAAGATGAGCCTACTAGCCCAGTCGCATTAAACAAGAATGAGTGATGAAATTCAAAAATTAAATAGTAGATTTTGTTTCTTTTAATCGTTAGAGGGGTTCATAAAGAGTGTTCAGTACGGTTTTTGACCGCCTAGTTCTTTTGCGTTAGCCGCCATTTTGAATTTTCGGAAAATCGTTTTTTGTTAAATAACTCGTTTGTTTTCAACTTTTCACTAAAAATGCCTTAACAAAAGTTGTTTAAAATTTAATTATCTACAACTTTGATGAAAACAATTTTTTGTCTAAGATTGATAGTTTTCGATATAATCCTGAAATTGTGATTCCGATCGGTTATTTATGTTATCCGCAATAAAGGATATTTTTGTATAAAAACAAAAGGATAAATTATTTTTTTTTTCAATAATTAAGGGGGCCGTCAGGAGTCTAAATAACAAATTTCGACCGGCTCAACTTTCCTTTACGGTAGCACGAATTTCCACACGCGAATTCTTTTATTCGATAGATTTATCACTCAAAGTATTAAATATCACAATTTTAATGTGAGGAAACTTTTAAAGGGTTATTCAATAAGAGTGCTACGAAAGTTAATTTTTAAATAATACAAAAATGGTTTTGTATATTAATGAAATTCCTTATTCCTGTGAAAGTACGTTCGATGCCATTATGTATGGATATCTTTTGCATGGCCACCACGGGCACGCTTGCAGAAGTCCAGACGCTGAACCCAATTTTCGACGGTTTTTAAGCATAAATCGGCCGATACTGCTGCAATTTCACGTTCGATATTCGTACGAATTTTATCAACCGCCGCTGACTTGTTGGCATTGACCATAGACTTGACGTAGCCACACAGGAAATAGTCTTACGGCGTCAAATCGCACGACCGAGGCGGCCGCTTGGCTGGACTGGACCATTTCGTGAGATAACACGTTCTCCAAACTTGGTTTCCAATAAATTGATTGTGACATTCGCTGTGTGGCTTGTGGCGCCGCCGTCCTGTTGGAACCACATGTCCTTCAAGTCCATATGATCCAATTGGGGCCAAAAATATTCGGTTATCATTGAACGGTAGCGATCCCCATTCACAGTAACGTGCCGGCCTTGATCATCACGGAAGAAGTACTGCCCAATGACGCCGCCGGCCCATAAACCACACCAAACCGTAATTTTTTCGGGATGCAATGATGACTCATGGAGTACGTGTGGATTGATGCCTTACCAATACCGCATGTTTTGTTTATTGACGAAACCATTCAGCCAGAAATGAGCCAGAAATCGCTGAAGATGATTTTTCGATGAAAATCCGAATCATTTTCAAGTTGTTGCTCAGCGCAATTCACGAACATAAGACACTTCTGGTGGTCAAGCGGCTTCAGTTATTGCGTCAATTTAATCTTGTAAGGATGTAGGCCAAGATCTTTTCGCAAAATTCGCCACAACGACGTCACAGAGATGCCCAACGCTTGAGATCGCCGTGTGAGAGACATATTTTCTGCAACTGAAGCCTCAGCGGCAGCAATATTCTCGACACTGCGGGCACTTCTTTGTCTCACTGCAGCGGGAACATTTTGTACTGTGCCTGTGGATTCAAATTTTTCCACTAGACGCTCATTTGTTGATCTGCTAGGACGATTATGACGACCATAAATTGGACGTAGCGCTCTTAACGTTCAGGCCACTGACTCCGAATTTCGGTAGTAAATTTTAATAATTTCGACTCGTTGTTGGCTCGTATATCTTTCTTTCTATCTAAACCTTACTGAAGAGAAATGTCAAAAAAACGGCAAGAAATATGGCGTCGTTTGTTGTCCCTGTTGCTCTACTATTGTAGCGTCCCTGTTGAAAAACCCGATATTTATAGTTAAAATTAATTTTTAAAGTTTTAATTTTTCATACAAAATGTATGCAATTGACGATCAAGAAGAACGGCGTTTGTTTGTTTTGACAGTTATTTACCATAAAGGTACACACACATAGATGGTAAGTGTTGTGATATGTGCATTTTTTTGGGGATTTTTCTGCAATATTTTGATTTCTGAGAAATTATTTATTTTTTTGTTTGAAAGTTAAATCCTTTAACCCACGACTGAGCATACCCTAAGCGGAGCGATGGAGTCGCGTAAGCGGGACAGAGGACCCGAAAAGGGAGTATAAATCCCTAAACCCGCGAAGCCGGCCACCCCAAGTACTGTTTACTACAAAAAAAACTTTGATAACAGATCGACTAACAACATAGGCGCCTGCCTGACGACTGAGCATACCCTAAGCAGAGCGACGAAGTCACGTGGCGGGACAGAGGACCCGAAAACGGAGTTAAAATCCTTGAATCCGCGAAGCGTGCCACCCAATGTACTTTTAATTAAAAAGAAACATCCTAATTGGCAAAAGACGTTCCAAAAAAAATTCCAAACAAAATCCACACGCCACACAACACTTATCATAGTAAGAGTAGAACTGTCAAAATAATTGTAGAATTTTTTATTTAGTGGCCGCAGATTTAATGCATACTGAATACAATTTTTAACTTTAAATGTTTATTAAAAATTGAATTCATATGAAAATTGTTGAATTGAATTATTTAATCTACCCCAAAAAAATTATTCGCGTGTGAAAATGTGTGCTATCTTAAGGGAAACTTAACCCTGCAGTCGTCGCGCACCAAAAAGTCACACCAGTCTTCGCGCGGATTACATATGTAATCCATTTTAAAATTAAAATAAAACCAGTATTTTTTAATTTGTTCAAATTTATTTTGATGCCAAATGGGATTACATATTACTTAAAGATAAAAAAACATAAATTATTACTTCATAATACAAAAAAAAATAAAAATTTCAGATCTCATGTAGAAAAAAAGGAACTTTAGTTTCAAATTCAGGTCTGTTCTTAAATAAAATAAAAATCTATAAACTAATTACTTGTTTCCAAGCATGATGAACATATAAACTTAGAATGGTCAGAACAAACGAATTTCTTACCTGCGGTACATGATACCTACATGATACATAATAGTTACATCAGTCGTCGCGCGGATTACAATAGTACTCCACTTAACTTCACAACGCTCTCGTGACACAACCACACACGACCCGGACTGGCGGTTCACTGAGCGCAAGCGCAAACTATTTAACTGTAAGTACTAAAAGAGACAAAAAATAACCACCACTAGTTTTCCGGGAATTCTCAATTTTGCATTGGTGGATTACAATAGTAATCCGCGCGACGACTGCAGGATTAAGTAGTTAGTGTGAAAAAAAGTGCCAAAATCGAAAAATTAAAACATTTTTTTATCATATTTAGGGGGTTTTTCTCACCGTTATATTTTAAAGCTTTCTATAGAGACCCGTAGCTCACTGTAAAACAAAAATCAAAATTTTAGGCGTGCTACCGTAATGGAAAGTCGCCCCACGAACTAGCTTTTAGTGACTTATGCGTAATTACTCTTGATTAAAATTGATAATTTTTGACTTCAGTTGAAAATCAAATTATCCGAACTCACACCAAATCCAAAATCAGGTTTTCGGCAATTGGTTTACGAAAACTTGAAATGCGTTCACACCGAAATTTTTACAAGTTTTCATTTGAAATTTCATTGTTTTTCTTGAACCCAATGGTTTAGAGGAAGGGCCGCGGCGCTTTGAAAATTGTCATAACCAGAGAAAAGGGCAAAAATCAAATGTTTTATGCGCAATTAAAAGACATTTTATAAATATTGGAATTTAATAATGGAAATACAATGAATTCTGATTGGTTATAATTAATTTATTTCTTAACCGATCAATTTCACCTAGCAGGAAGGATGCGCGGAACTGCGTCGCTCTCTCTTGTGTTCCAGCAGACAAATTATTTTTTCCTGGCAGCAACCCGTCAGCTATTTTTGTGACGTTTAATTGAGCGCTGAATGTTTCACAAGGTGTGTTTGTTTAGTTCAACCTGCAAATCCAACATGTTTTGGACAGGTTTTATTTAAAACTTGTGGTTTAGCAAAAATGTATGGGAAAACTTGTGTTTTCGATCTAGGTTTTCAGCCAAAACCGATATTTTCACGAAAACCGGGTTTTTGGTTTGGTGTAAAAAGGCTATAAGACCTGAATTCTTTTCCGCAACACCGCTGGGTTTTTAAGTTTATA
Organism: Melangyna quadrimaculata; assembly: GCA_949320155.1. Classification (NCBI taxonomy): domain Eukaryota; kingdom Metazoa; phylum Arthropoda; class Insecta; order Diptera; family Syrphidae; genus Melangyna; species Melangyna quadrimaculata. Next base: position 57,304,600 of record OX439483.1, on the reverse strand, counting down.
TTCCTAGTTTTTTTGTTTACTTTTTTTTTTTCTAGATTGTAATCATAATTTTCGTTGAAGGTGGAATGTGTGTGGAATGTAAGGCAAATTGTGGGAAAATGTGTGGATGACGAAAATCTGGGCAAAAATGTTCCGTTTTATGCCAAAACTGCAGTGGAGAAACTTGTGAAAACATAACCGAAATTCGAGACAAACTCTATGATATTGATGATATTTGTGATGATGACAACTCCCTTATGGAATCAACCTATGAAAATTTAAACGAAAATTTTGAAGAAAGTGCAGGTCCATCTTCAAAAAAATAAACTTAAAACAAAAAAAAAATTAAAAATAATCAAAAGACAATACAAAAATTGCTATTTATAATCTGTGGACTAGGCCTCCTGGGGACAAAAAAAAAAAAAAAAAAAAAACGAGCCTGAACCTCTACCCAAGCGGTGGTGGTCTGGAAAAGAGTTCTAGTCTTAGTTCGGATAACTTATGATTTTCAACAAAAACCAACTTGCTTTAAATTCAAGATGGTGGCCAAAGTTGAAGAGATAGGAGGTCGAAATTTTTTATTTAGACTCCTTACGGCCCCCTTAATTATTGAAAAAAAAAATAATTTATCCTTTTGTTTTTATACAAAAATATCCTTTATTGCGGATAACCTATATAAGTAACCGATCGGAACCACAATTTCCGGATTATATCGAAAACAATCAATCTTAGACAAAAAATTGTTTTCATCAAAGTTGTAGATAATTAAATTTTAAACAACTTTTGTTTAGGCATTTTAAGTGAAAAGTTGAAAATAAACGAGTTATATAACAAAAACCGATTTTCCGAAAATTCAAAATGACGGCTAACGCAAAAGATCTAGGCGGTCGAAACCCGTACTGAACACTTTTTATGCGCCCCTCTAAAGGCTCTCCCAAACCAATGCGAAACATTCGTTGCGGCGAAGAAACATTCGTCAGTCAAAATTAATTCATATGTTTCTCCGCCGCGTTGGTGTGGGCACTCTCATATATTACCATGTAAATAAATTTTGACATGCGAATGTTTCTTCACCGCAACGAATGTTCCGCATTGGTTTGGGAGAGCCTTAACGATTAAAAGAAAAAAAAATCCACTATTTAATTTTTGTAATTAAAAATTACTTTTCGACTGGCCTATACCATCATTCTTTCTTGAGTGAAAGACATTCCATTGAACAAATGCTATTGATTTACACTAGTCATCTTTTTGGTAATTAGTCCAGACAATAAAGGTTTTTACCCCACAAAAAATATCAAAAGTTTTGAAACTTGTCATGGCCTAGGAAAAGTCATCAAGAAACCGACCGGAGCGCTTGCGGCAGTAAAGAGAAACATGTCGTTTTATCTTATTTTCACGTTTGTCTTGGCAACTGGTAATGAAATAAAAAATAATCTTCTTTAGAAATAAAGCTTATTAAATTCCTAATAATAACTATTTAAGCATTTTTTCGAAAATGCTCTAGTTAAGAAAATAACTCTAGCGGTAGTTAAGGGGAACATGTTGTTTTTTTGGATTTCCCCTTTTATCTTGGAAAATGTTTCTCGTATCAAAAAATAATTAACAAAAATAAAGCCAAGAAAATTATTTACAAAATGGATTATACGTACACTCCGTGCCACTTGATTAGGGACAAGAGGTTTTGTTTTAATTTTACAATTTACAATATTTTTCAAACAATTGTATAGATAATCTGGAAGAATGGATATATGTACTCGTAGTGAAGAGGAGGCCCTAATGTTGTACATAGCCACAATCTTAAGAATCTTGTAAGCTACGGAAAAAAAAAACACAAAAAAAGAGTCCGCAAGACAACAGCATCTCAGAAACGACATCGAATTTTCACTTCTTCAAATTCAAGGATCTTATAGTTGAAATTAAGGCTAAAGGTTCCTCTAAACCAACGCGAAACATTCGGTGCGACTGAGAAACATTCGCCGTTGGTAGTATGGTCACTCTTTCATTTATAACCATGTAAATAAATTTTGACTGGCGAATGTGTCTCCGCCGCATTGGTGTTGGCACTCTCATTTTACTAGCGAATATGTTTCTCCACCGCGCCGAATGTTTCGCGTTGGTTTGGGAGACACTTAGATAAGACTGTAGTTAAAGTCAAGCTAAGTATATGATCCCTGAATTTGAAGAAGTTTTGAGAATCATCCGTCATTTCTAAAATGTTGTTGCCTTGCCGACTCTTCTTTTGTAACTTTTTACCTTATAGTTTATAAGGTTCTTCCGATACCGCATTAGCGCAAAAACGACCGAATACCTATGCTGTCCATTTTCTGATCCACACAGGCCTATTCCGGACATCTATTTATGAATAGGACATAACATCCCAAGTGGGAAAAGTTTAAATATCTTGGATCTGTGATCAATAGCGAAGAATCTTGAGATGACGACGCTAAACATCACGTAAGCGTAGGGTGGATGAAGTAACGGGAAAACTCTGCCATCTTCTATGATCGAAAAATGCCCCCTAGGCTGAAAGGAAGCTCTACACGGTAGCTGTTCGTCCAGCGCTTACATACGGTTAACAGTGTTGGACAATGTAAAAGAAGTATGAGAGTAAATTGACGGCAGCTGAAATGAAGATGCTTCGCATGACAGCAGGAGTGACAAAGCGTAATCCAATAAGAAGCAAGAGAGTCTGAGGAAGCCTACACGTCAAAAATACCATCTTGGACAAAATTTGCTGACCAAAATTGTTGATTATGTGAAGTGTAGCCTCGAACTGAAGTCTTACATGCTCGAAATGATCTTTTATTTGATTCCGAATATTATAACATGTAGTTTCATTACATACCTGTAAGGATTTTTTTCAAGATTTGTTTTTTTGAATTGGTTGGAAAATATTTTAAAATTGAAATCAAAAAATCATGTCCCTTATTAAGTGATACGGAGTGTACCTATAATCGATTTTGTCGAAAATTGTCTTGGCTTAATTTTTGTAGAAGATTATTTTTTGATGCGAGAAACAGTTCCCAAGATAAATGGAAAAAAACTCAAAAAACACATGTTTCTCTTAGCTACCGCTAGATTTATTTTCTAAACTATAAAAGACTAGCTGATCCAGCGAACTCCGTTCCGCTTAAATTGCTAATGAAATAAAATAAGGTAATAATTCCGAGCGCGGCACGTGCTGCTTTTGGTGTACCTACTTAATTTGGTCAATTCAAATTCTGTATGTTTGTGGCTTCGTTTTCATCTATCAAGGATTCGATGGCTTTGTATGAATGTAACTCTTCGGCGATTTGATTTTGACTGACGAAATTCAAACGATCGACATCCTAGTTTTTCGCACCCAAAATCGCTCGTGCCCTCAGCTAATTATGGCAAAAATTCGGTTGAAATTCTATCAGGCCGGTCACTAAGTCGGCTAGTATTCCGCCATTGCCCATCGCCAACAATTGCCTGGAGAGCTCTGCCTTTTCGTTAAGCAACTCCCATGTTTGTTTTCAATTGCAATTTCTTCACATATCCCCATAAGGCCGACGACGCCTTCGGGGAAGTGTTCAATTCATCTGTCGGTTTTTATGTTGAAATGACAGGCAGCAGGCAGCGCATGAAGAAAATAACCTGACAGCAAAATCATTGCGCCACTAAAACGTCTTTCATCATTTCGTATATCCCCATGTATAATATATATATATGTTCCCATGGGCATTTGTCAGCCATTGGGCACATGTCGTAGGTGGTAGTGTTACATTTCTGCAATACTTTCGCCGACTTCTTTGAAATGTAGCATGTATGTTTTTCATCCACTTGCATATAGTCACATCCGGACCCTTTAAATGATCGTCAGCTAAATTGACGCGCATTCTTATGATAATTTGAAGCTTATAAGAATGCTTATCTGTAAATAAGACACAGACAAAACAAAGTATAAATTCTAAGAATGCAATGCAGCACTTTTAAGCTACAATGCATTCTCATCATTGTATCTGGATCGCTTGCTTTTGCTTTCTCATAGATACACAGAGTGTGTCTATTCCTATCTTTTGTGCCGAAAACATGGGCTTGTCGTTGTTTATAAAACATTGTCAATCCCATTAAATCAAATTTGTGTTTTTACTTGAAATACTTCTGGCCACCTGGCATAACTATATTCAATGGTAATATCAACGAAGAATCAATCTTCAGATTCAGATTCGATTCATTCTCGAGTTATCCTGCTGAAAACGAAATGTGCGCATACCTGTCCACCTGTCCAGAATTTTAAGATTTTTTTTTCTGAACCTTCGCCGAGCAATAACAATCAAGCCCCCCAGAAGGATGTATTCTATTTGGTCCAGACGTTTTCAAGTTTTAAGCATCCGTAAAAACCCCGATACATTTTCATATACCATATAGATATGGAAAATATGCTTGAAAGTTTCGTTTTTTCAATATTAAAGAAGCGCTATTTTTGTACAAGATTATTTTTTGATTCCAAAAACAGTTTCCAAGAGGCAAAAAGAAAACAAGCCACATGTTGCTCTTCACTGCCTCCAGGGCTCTGATCGGATTTATTCAGGTCAACAATAGAAGGAAAGGAAAGAAAGAAAGGAAATGGAACAGTGGATTGAGAATTAGATGTTAATTATCTCATGAAACTCCACGGGTGGCATCCAGTTGAAACTGGGCAATGTAGAAAAGAATGCTACATAGACTGGGGCTCGAACCCACACGTCCAGGTAAACAGTCAAACACTATCCAATGTGCCATTGCCACCCGCAATGAATTGAAGTGAAGCGAAGCTTTTTTTTCCTTCCTTGAATGAACTAAATCTTGACCGCATCCGCAGATCGCTTCGATTCGTACCTCTTGAATTTCCTTGACAATTGCCATAATTTGCTATTTTTTTCCAAATTTTAAAACGACTTTCACGTAAAACACTACTGCGAACAGCACTTGACAATAGCGTTTTCATACCTAACCGCTTACGAATTGGCGCTCAATAAATAACTATCTGCCGCTTCTACTTGTCGCTTTGCTGCTCTGTCGCTCTATCACTTAGCCGCTTGCCACTGTCGGCTTGGTCAAGGCCTTAGATGGTTTTAAAAGATCGTTCTAGTGGTTATTTTTGGTGCCCCAATAAAAAAACGGTTTCGTATTGTTTTTCAAAAAACAGCTTAACCGATTCTACCTAAATCTGTAAAATTAAAAGCGATAGCAATACAATTGCTTTCTTTCACAAATAAACTACAGCCAACAATTTTATGGGAGATGTTAGGAAGAAATCAAATCCAAATTTATTGATATTTTGTACATATTTATTGATTAAAACTAAAAATATATATAAAATGCAGTTAACATCACTAAAATGATTTTATCCTCAATTTGTCATACGAGTATATTAATTTTGGTTACAATTTCTAAATTGCCATTGGAATTCAGGACTTCTTATCAAAGAACCCGGCCTCCAACTGAAGACATAACTACTCGATTGATCATAGTTTTGATCGGATGCATATAAATATTCATTGTTAAAGATTGATTTAATGTAACAATATTCACCATCTATCTCAATGCTCCATAAACTTTGGGGATCTGTTTTATTGCCTGAAACTAAAGTGTAAGTAAACCGTTGATCCTTGTCCCAGGCAAAACGGTCCCATGGCGATAACAAATACTCTTCGGCATGTTCGCTGTTTCTTAAATAAAATGCATCTCCCGTTCGATTGACGTGCCAGTATGCTCCTGATTTTGGAACATCTCCCTCATGCCAAGTGTAAATGTTGCGATGCAGTTTGTCCAGATAGATCACCTCCTTTGCCGCATACACGTATTGCTCTTTGGCTTTGTTCCACAAACAAACGTATGTGTCTGAATAAAGATTTCTAGCACACGCCGGAAGTTGTTGAATTACCTTTTCCAAATCGTCCTTTATCTGCTGACTTAAATACTGGTAATTCTTCCGTTTTTGTAGCTTGCGCAAGTGAAGAGCCAAGTTAAAGGTGGCATCGTTGTTCAGATTTCTAGCTTTCTTAAATCTATTAAAAATCGATGTCAGTCCCTGGATTACTTGGGGAATGTTCTTATGGCTGCTTATGTTGTCGAGAATCTTTCCAGCAGCAACAACTCCAAACACACTGTCGACAACACGGTCCATCACATCGTTGGAAACATCTGTCCGGAACTCAAACAATGCATTCGCCAGATTGTCTATTTCCACATTCTTTTCATATTTATTCGCAATCATAGCCGTCTGGAAGACAGTTACCGAAGAAACCTTAATATCCTCAATAACCTCCTCAATTATGACTTTGGCTTTTATTTTTAATGATTCGTCATTTCGCCTACCCACCTCCCGATCGAATGCCTGAACCAGTTTCATCATTTCAATTGGGTTGGCATTTCCATCTGAAGCAATTTCTTCAAGAACAGCACTGAATACTAGAAACTGTGACTCCCCATGCTTGAGGGCTTTTGCGAAGCTCACAATTTTATTTACATTCGCTGCGGAACCCGCATAAACATCATGAACAATCTTGATAATTTTTTCATTATCATCCAGCTCGATAAGTTTTTCCTCAGCTACATCGAATTGTTGATTATTAATTGCGACTGTTACATCTCGCGCCAAACACTTACTTTCAGTTGGTGTGATTTTTTGTTCCAGAGTCGCTTGAACTGTATTCAATCCGTTATCTAGTGCATCGAGTTTATTGTTGATAATCTCGATCGCTTCGAAGAGTTTTTGGATTGCATCTGTTTCTTCGGAACTGTCGGCGTTGTTTTGAGCTAAACTTACACCATAATTTATTGAAAGAAAACTAAGAACGCAAATTGGAATTAAATAGCTTGACCGTCTCATTTTCATTTTTGTTAAAGCGCGCGGAGAATGTATTTCGATCGACGATCAGCATGAAACTGAATTGTTCTCATCAGAGAAGAAATAGTTAAATGATCTTTCCAATCTCTTGTTACATACTTGTTTGCATTGTTGAGGGTTGATGCTTAATGGGGTTTTTGCTTTTGCAACTTCTAAGCTTTTAAGTCTGCTTGTTCTAAGGAAAAATTAAGAAAAACAATAATTATAAAATCTTCAATAAAATTTCCCTCATTTATGTTTAATGAATTGTTTTATTTATAAATCGAGTAGATAACTACGGAGAAGAAACAAAAACGGAATGAACAAAAACAAACTGGTGTGTGCGGGCTGGTTAAAAAGTTTGTCGATTCAGTGCATTATGCAAAGATAAATTATAAAACCTGAATTGAATGAAAGTGATCAATGATCACGTGGATTCGGTAGTGCTTTTTGTAGTAGAAAGACTCGATTTAAGTTCACACTTAGGAGCAAGAACTTAACCAAATTCCACTGGAAATTATATAATTTGCAGCACATCAGTGCAGCTTATTTTATAAATATTTCCAGTATCCATCGACTTTAAACATGTGTCTAAGAAAGGCAACATCAATTCTTACTGAGGAGCTCAATTGTTGTTGTCAAAACGAAATACATCTGCACTATTGGTCGCAAATACCTTTTAAATTAAAAGTTCACACTTATTAGGGACATTTCTTTCTTCAATCAAAAATTAACATTATGTACTAGGACTATTAAGCATCACAAAAAATGAGTCTGATCAATCTGATAATCGGTATTCAAAATAAATATATAAATTGGGTGGCGCAACGGCTCATGAAGAACCTGGGCCTAGTGACTAACAACTCCCAAACATTCCTGTGTGCGCGTGACAGGAATAGAAGGGATCTTTAATTTTATGCTGAATCCGAACGGCTAGACGAGAAGCACTTATTCATGACAAGTGATACTCTTGGAGGATTTGTCAATTCCTTGCTAGAGGCAGTAGCCCTGAAAAAACTTTTTAGTTTTTAGGTGGACGAGGCTGGGAAGTGAATCGGTATTGCCACCTTGGAATAAATAAAACTCTCAGCCTGTAAGCAGTCAAGTTTTCGTTTTATTTAAATTTTTCAATTCAGAATAATTCAACGAAGATCTTTGTAGTGTAGTCTTAGCTGCGAGTGTGATAACCTATCTTTAAAGAAAGCTTGAACTCAGTTTAAACTTGAGATGGGAAATCCATTGAATAGTGCAACACTTGCTTGCTTAATGGGAATACGTCAATAATATTATTGTTGGCTAAATTAAAAACAAGCCATAGCAATAATTTTTACTAAGTAATGCGAAAGTTTGATATGAATCGACAAGGGAAATCCAACGCGTGTTTCACCATACACACCCCGCTGGAAAAATGCCAAGTTTCTGTCTAGTCTGGGCAAGGCCCTAGGCAAGGCAATTTTGCCCCGTGGCATTTTTGTTCCACCCGGCATTTTTTTTTGCCCCGCGGCATTTTTTTACTTGCGATATACGGGCAAGTTTAGGATTCGTACAAAAATCGAGATGATAATTTTCCCTAACATTACGGTGATAGAGAACGCGAGAAAAGTGGGTCTCGCAGTTCTGTCTGTCTGTCCGTCTGTGCGTCTGTCTGTACTTCGACCTGCAGCCTTTGGACTTAAGGTTCTTATGTGATTCCCTAGAAGGGAAATTGAATTTTTTTTTTAGCTCAAAAACTAACGGTACCTGTCATACAGCCAATATACAAAAATTAATTTATTTCAAAAAACGGCTCTAACGATTTTCAAAAAAAAAATTACATGGTACTAAAATAAAAATTTTGGTAGAAATAAATTTTTATAACCGTTATTAACTGTACCTGTCATACAACCGATTTTTTGGTTTTCAAATTTCTCGTTAACTACTACACCGATTTCAACCAAAATTTTTATTTAAAAGGTCGATTACAATCTTAACAATTTTGCGTATTAAAATTTTCGAAAAAATAATTTTTGTATTCTTAAAAAAATATTGAATTTTTTTGAAAATTCAATATCTTGCAAACGGGTTATGATTGTTTTTTTTTGATTTTGTAAAAAATTGTATTTTATTAAATACTAAAAGTTGGCATACCAAATTTTATTTTAAAAAATGTTTAATAATTTTTTTATATAAAAAATTAATATAAAAAAAACCGCTCTAACGATTTTTAAATTTTTTTATTTCATAAATTCATATTTATTAAACAAATCAGATGGCATACTTTGTTTTGAGTTCTATCTGTTTTAGCTATTAAAATAACAATTTTTTTTTTTAATTATATCCTAATCTTATGGAACCAATACATTATGTTCGTTGATTTCAAGCTACGTTAAGGTTGTTAGCTACGAGAGCAAGTTTTGTGCGATCCAGTCGTGCCCATTTTTTTCCGTGGCATTGTTTTTGCCACCCGGCATTTTTTTTGCCCCGTGCTATTTTTTCTTCCCCACAGCATTTTTTTTGCGCCGCGGCATATTTATTTGCAGCATTTTTGTTTGCCCTTTAAACGAATGTCCCCAACTTCACAAAATAGAACCCAAATTATGAAAAATGATACTCTCGGAATTTGTGAAACGACAGGACTGCTGCCGTCAATTCATTCTTCTCTTCGCTCATTTTTCAACAGCGAACATACGCTCATAATCTCCATCATTCTTAAGAATTTCAGAATTGTAAACCCATCCATTAAAAATATAAAATACAAAAACTTACAAAAATCGAGCTCCAAAAGTTGAGATTTTTAGGTTTTCTCCGTAGATGCAAGAAGTTTTTTCACCTTCTGATCTGGCTGTGATCTACAAAGCCTTTATTCGTCCAAAACTTGAGTACAATTCTCATGTTTGGGCGGGAGCTCCAAAAACTCACTTGAATTTGTTGGACAGAATTCAAAAGAGAGCTTTAAAAATGATAGGCAAAAGATCTATAACAGAAACAATTACATCTCTCGAACACCGCCGAAATGTTTCGTGTCTTTCTCTATTTTATCGCTATTATTATAATCAGTGTTCTAGTGAAATAGCCAGTTGCATTCTTTCCCTTAAAAAATTCAACTGTAATACTCGCGCTTCTAGGAATGCCCATCAGTTCACCCTCGAGCCCATCTTCGGACGTACTGTAATGAACAAAGATTCTTTCTTCAGTCGCACCACACGAATGTGGAATGCTTTACCTGACTCGACTTTCCCCTCCCATTTCGATGTGCAAACGTTCAAGACCTCCTACTTACCTAATCGCTCGTGCTGTGTTAAAAACATTTTAAGGGTAGCCATAACCCCTTTTGCGCGCGTGGAATATAAAAAAAAAAAAAAATGTCTGCGACAAAAACCACCACTTATATCAAAAATTCCTCAAACATGGGTAAAATATTTTGTAATTACCTTTGCAAAAAAATAATCATCCTGATTTAACGCAAATTATTTCTTAAACGTCTACTTTCCTGTTTTTGACTTTTAAATGATCATATTATTATCTCGATACCCAGAGTTTTCGGATTTATTTTTTATGTGTAAGACTTTGTTATATTGTTTAGTCTATTTATTACAAAAACTCCTGTACAACCCTTCATTTATAACATACAAAGCACCTGGTTGAACCTTTAAATCTATAGCGGCAACCCTGCAAGAGATCCATGGCCGAAAACTTGGACTTAAGCTTTTTATAAGATAGTCTTACGTTGCCAACAAAAAAATTGCTTCCCCATATTAATTTCAGATTCTCATAGGAGTAGGGTTACCATTTCAGAAAATGACAAAAGGGGGATTTTGAGTTTTCTTTAGCGGGACAGCTGGGTTTCAGGGGGGACAAATTTAGATTTGAGAAAAGTAATAGCTTCTGCAAAATTCAGAATAAAAATTAGTCTAGTACCTAACTACCTAACATTGTATTTCTTTAAAACACATTTAAAATTTGTTGTTTAAATTTATTTAACCATTACTTAGGCACATAGGGCCCCATATTTGGTTTTGCTCCGGGGCCCCACAAGCTGGAGCTACGGCCCTGCTGGCAATACAATTCCTACCGAAGCAATAATTTGACATTCCCATTGATATTACCAAGGCCTCAAAATTATTTTAGTAATAAGAGAAGCTTACAAAATAAAAAAGTCGGGACAAAATCGGGATAGATAACGGGACAGGGTTCAAATATCGGAACTGTCCCGCAAAAAATGCGACGTTTGGAAGCCCTAGGTCACTTTTAAAATTCACGGTGTTAAGCACCCGAAATAAATTATGAAAGTAAGACATTTCGGACGATTTTGACCAATATTGCTGCAAAATTTTAAGTTTTTACCAGTAATTCTAGCATTTATCATTTTTTTTTGTTCTAGAGTGACATAATTATGATATTTATGTCATAACGAGCCTGTCGTTACAAGCCTTTTAGATAAAGAATTACTGACTCCTCAAGTGCTTACAAAACGTATACAATGCACTAACATCATGTTTCGTTCATTGTTCATCTTCCTTTTTTTGCCCCAACCAGCTAACCGACCTACCAACCAACGCAACAGGCCAACTAGCTTATAAAACTGCATTAAAATGACCCATTTACAGCGACTATAAATGCATAAAACCATTTCGAGCTTAAATTTATACAGACTATGTACCTACTACGTAACTCTCGTCTCATACGTATGAAGGTACTCTATAAAGGATGCATGGAACATCAAAGCTGAATGAGTGCCACAATAATTCTTGGATTCCCCTAGAGCCTTCAGTAGAAGAGGTACCTATAGTAGATATATAAAAAGTGTTAGCGTGAATGAAAAATATACTTTATTTTATAAAGCTGATGCACCTAGAAGGAAAAATGCACCAGCAAACTTTCTAAATGGAGGAAGAGTGAGCATCAGTGGAATGCCTCCTGCCCGCAAGCAATGTTACTTCTACTTCGTTATAAATTCCATTTCTGTGAGCTGACATGAACCATTGCGGATTGCGGTAAAGAGCACCGCTCGCTCGCTCGTTCGGTCAGAAAAAAGGTGCCGACGAGGACGATAGCTGTCGTCTTCGTCGTTTTGTTGAAAGCGTTGTCGTTGTCGCCCCAGATGTAGAATACCGTCTTGACTGCGATTATGAAGGAGATATGATGCTTTCCTGGTTGCCGTTGGAGCTTATGGAGATACCATAGTTGTAAAACATAAAGCAATAGAGATGGGTTTTGTTCTCCCGTCGACATAATGGCTTTGAGCTGCGGGTAATGATGTTACTTTGTAATGAGCTAAGATATTCCCAGAGTGTCCTTGGGTGTTAATGTATTTTATTGTAGTGCAATAGAAATAGAATAAGATGATGCGAGAAAAATCATCTTGTAAGGTAGGTAGGTTATAGGTACCTTCCTTAGTTTTAGAGAATTATTGCGGACTGTATAGTTATGGTCATGCGGGTTTTCAAAATATTAGGTCATGTCATGTTCATATAGAGGTTTTTAATTTTGAATTTTAAAATTAATTTTTACAAACACGTACGTATGTACATATCCCGGGGTTTAGACAAGCGAGTAGAACTAGTAGCATTTGTATCATAGTGTTAGTTTTATGGATGGATGTGTAACTAGTAGCTCTCTGCGCGTTTTCTCAACTAGTATGATTTTTTTTTTAAATATTTCATACATAAAAATATAGAAATTATGGAACATATGGAAACAAAACAAGTAAATGAAAACAATACACTACACTAGCAGGATAACTGGCAGGCTACTCGCAGGCAAAAATAGTATTGTTCAGGAACAGGAACAGAACAGGAACAGAAACAGGAACAGGAACAGGAACTGGAACAGGAGCAGGAACAGGAACGGTAACACGGTTACAAGGTTACACGGTTACACGGTTACACGGTTACACGAGTACACAGTTACACGGTTACACGGTTATACGGTTACATGCTTACACGGTTACACGGTGACACGGTTACACGGTTATACGGTTACACGGTTACACGGTTACACGGTTATACGGTTACACGGTTACACGGTTATACGGTTATACGGTTACACGGTTATACGGTTACACGGTTACACAGTTACACGGTTACACGGTTACACGGTGATACGGTTACACGGTTACACGGTTATACGGTTATACGGTTACACGGTTACACGGTTACACGCTTACACGATTACACGGTTACACAGTTACACGGATTCACAGTTACACGGTTACACGCTTAGGCTAGGCGCATATTGAGACTTGTTCGACAGGAGTGACGCTACACAGCACAGCACATCACAGCACGAGTTTTTGTAAACAATATAAATCAACAGAACAAGCTACACGCATACACGTCTACATGCGTTAAACGCTTACATGATTACACACTTACACACTTACACGCATAAACCCTTACACGCTTAAATGCTTACAAGATGAAAAATTATACCAAACTTAAATTTAAGTTAAAAATCCACCATTTCCTCTAACCTTCATTAAAGCACGCTTTCTTCGGGAGGCGGTAAATGTAAGGATCCGTCAGGGGTGCTTGTAAAAATCCGATTTATTAATAACTCGGAAGTCTACGAATTGAAATTTGTATTTTTTGTGTGATCTTAAAATTGCCAATACATATATGTATGTAGGTGAACAACACAAAAAACTGATATATAAGCTTCTTTGCTTTGAATGATTGCGACAAATACAAATATTAATCGAAAAATTCCTATACCATTTGATTTTTCAATTTTATTCCAAGAACAACAATTATTATTGGTTTTCACCAGAAAGACTTAAAATTTTATCAACCGATCTCATTCGAAAACTTTGACTTTATTCTTTATCAAAAGGCCTTGTCCCGTTCTAGAAAGAAATAAAAGGTCTATTGACTTAAGTGCCATTGCTTGACTTAAACAATAAATGCCAAAATGTTTGTTGTTCATCTTCTGAGACCTTTGTCAGAGTTGAGTTTATATTGATTGGTGTCTCTTTTTAATCAAGGCAGTGTTGCTATATTGACCCAAACACCGTCTGTTGCATAACAATGAACCATATTATTCTCTTCAACAAAAAAAAAAATGGACTCTTCTCTAACCCATCAGAACAACATATTTCAAAATAACACAAGAAATGGATTTATCCAAAAAGTTCAAAATAAACTCGACTCGTAGAACAAAAATGAACCCACATTGAGTTATTGCCAATAATTAAAATTACTCCCATCTAAAAGGATTACATAGAAGATGGAATAACCGAAAAGATACCCTTATTTGAATATAATTAAGCATTCATGACGAAGGTCTACGAGTAGAGAAGGAAAATTTCAATAAATTTTCCGTTCGGTTGAAATTATGTATTATACACGTTGACGCACTCACCCTGATGTTTTACCCCAGCGTGAGAGAGAGGGCAAAGCGGGGGGCAACTGCCTGATTCGCTTTGACTGCAAACAGAAGTATTCCATAACACTTTACACTTAGTTTGCTTTTATTATACGAGCTGAGTGTTAAGAGGAAGCATAATAAATTACAATGGAAAACATTTTGAGCGGAATCCTGAACTGAGAGCAACATTAAAAGAGTGTTAATTTACTTCCGGGTAATTCGAGAAAATATTTCATTCTTCTCGAGAAGTAAACTTGCAGGGCTTTCATTTTGTAGTAAATAGGTACTGCTACATACATACATAATATAAGGACCCGGACCAATTAGTCAATTTGATATCCTTAATAAATTGAATTCCGGACAGGCACTCAATTCATTCATTCATTTACTTTTTTTCCCACACTCTTCCCGCTCGCTTTATAGTATCGTCGTTTATATTTTTATTGAGTGGGTTGAGTGAGAGTATGGGATTGGGATGGATGGATTATTGTTTTGACCTTCGAATTACAATTCCGAACATGGATTCAATTATGAATAAAATAATTTGCGTGCCAGTCGTTTGGTAGGTTCTTACGCAATTAGTCTATATCTACTTTATAAGTCGTATCGGGCAAAAGCTTTTTGGAATGTCCTTTTGTGTTGGACATGTTTCTTGCAAATTTGATTGGGGAAATCATTTAATTTGTATTCGTCAGCATTGTTTTCTTAGTAAAAAAAGATGTTGGGAGAGGAGGATGGGATGTAGTTTGAATATGCAAAAATTTGAATATTTAATTGGTGACCCAGTGCTTTTGTAAATTGAGTTGTATAGAGTGAGTGAGGGAATTATGTATATTTGAAACAAATTAACTGGAGCCTTAAACGTGCTTAATTTGGGAGCAAGTTGGTTTTGACCAATCAAGACTAATATAAGTTTATATTCAAAGGGCTTTGTTCTGAGATTTATGTGCGATGCCCATCAGTTAAAGAAAGTTTTCTTAATGAAAAACCAAAAAAAAACTAATTTTGAACGTGAAGTTTTGGTATTTGGGAAAAGAGATATAGCAAATTAAGATGCAATTAATCTCGATGAAGGAATTGCTTAACAAGTTTGGGGACTTTGGGTGGGGGTTCCGTCCTCTGCGACTAAAATTATAAACACATCCTTACCCAAGTAAAACATTTTTTGTTTTCTCTCTGAAGGCATTTCGGACTTTGTTTTATGCTTATTTTTTTGAACAGCAGTTAAGGAACTTTTTACGGTTTCCTAATAAAATGCCAAGAATAAAAGTAAATGGAGATCGATCAGTGCAAGGCCTAGTAACTTCTTGCGAGGGCAGTTCGAGACGAGGTCAACGTCGCTGTATAGCCCGTATAGCTCTTCGTTGAATATTCTCCTCCACAATCCTTCGATACACACCGGACCGAAAATCACACGAAAAATCTTCCTCTCAAAGCACCCTATCAGACTTTCATCCGATTTTCAGTGTCCATGCTTCTGCCCCATAAAGTCTCCTTGGTTCTCTGAGAAAGGGCCTTACTACTTAAATGCCTTCTTAGACCGAAGAAACAGCGGTTGGCAAGAGTAATTCTTCGCTGGATCTCTGCACTTATGTCATTTTGCGAGTTAATAGTGGAACCCAGGTAGACAAAGCCCATGACAATTTCGAAGTTATATCTGTTCATCGAGATATTTTGCCCGAGTCGAAGATGTTGAGATTCCTCTCTCGATGACAGCATATATGTACTTCGTCTTGTCCTCATTAACCGCCAATTCCATTTTAGCCACCTCCGATTGAATGCTCGCAAATGCGCCTGTCATCTGCATACTCAAGCAATTGAACGGACTTCTGATAAATTGTACCGCTGGTGTTGACGTGTGCGTTGCATACAATTGCTTCAAGAACGATGTTAAATTCAAGGAGCAGTGTCAGCGGATTTTTGGTTGCAGTTTTCTGATAAGAGAAAGACTTAGGCAAGAAGTCTTGGGCTTCCGAGGTGTAAGCGAGCGTCTGGTCACAATCCGCATCAAAGCTTAATTTAAGAACATTACGCTGATCTGTGTTCACGCCCCCCCCCCCCCAATGAAGAGAGAGATGACTCAACCAAAGAAGTATTCTACGATCTCCTGGAGACAACGTATGACATGTTCCGGAAGTACGAATTGAAGATCATTCTTGTTGACTTCAACGCAAGATTCGGAAAGGAGGGCATCTTTGGTTCGATAGTCGGAGGACACAGCCTGCACGACGAAACTTCCGGCAACAGATACAGGCTGGCAGACTTTGCGGCGGGGCGAAATGTCATCATCTGAAGCACCTGTTTCCCACACCTCAATATACACAAGGGGATTTGGCGGTAGCATGATCAACGAATAATAATAATAATAATAAATTTAAGTATATCCCTGTAAGACCTCAGGTCTTTGAAATGCAATGCAGGGCACTAGTTAGAAGGAATAGAAGGAAAGGAAAGATTTTTGTTGACACAGTGGATTGAGAATTAGATGTTAATTATCTCATGAAATTCCACGGGTGGCATCCAGTTGAAACTGGGGAATACAGAAAAGAATGCAACCTAGACTGGGGCTCGAACCCACACGTCCAGGTTAGCAGTCAAACACTATATATCCACTGTGCCATTGCCACCCGCAAACCGAACCGTCAACCAAATCGACCACGTTGCGATAGACGCGAGACATGCTTCCTACCTTGGACGTCCGGACGTTCCGCGGGGCCAACATTGACTCGGATCACTACCTGCTGGTAGCTATCCTACGTTTGCGGGTATCCATGATGCCACAACCAAGAGCCGATGCTGTGAAAAGGTACGATGTCGAGAAGCTTAAATCGCAAAAGACCGTCAAAACTTTTGCGGACCATGTAAATCTTTATCTCTCAGAAAGTCCGCCACCAGCATCAAGTGAGGAGGACCAGTGTCAACAAGTCATCAGAAGTGCTGCCTCTCATGTGTGGGTTTCACTAGGCGACCACAACGAAACCCCTGGTTGGATGAAGAGTACCGGCTGGCGTATGCAGCTAAGGACAAGGCTTACTAGGCAATGCTGCAGACTCGAACAACAGCTGCTGAGAGAGTAGCCCGGGAGCTCTACGTGCTGAAAAAAAAGAGGTACGATGACTTTTCAGGAGGAAAAAGAGAGAGAGCACGAGAATCGGGTGGTCGAGTCTATTGAGGGTTGAAGTGGCAGGGGAGATGTTCGAAAATTTGATCAGAGGGTGAAACGATCCACCCAAGTATACAAAGCTAGACCGGAAGCCTGCCGAGATGAGAGTGGGAATATGGTAGTAAAAGTAGATACACAGTCAGTGCTGTGGATCTGGAAAGAACACTTCACTAGACTGCTTAACAGCGAAGACAGCCAAGATTCCGCTAGTAGGCAGAACACTCCATTCAATTTGGACGATGGTGGTCAACAGTTCCATCCACCCGACCTCACCGAAGTGCGGCTGGCGATATCCAAACTAAAGCCGTACAAGGCTGCTGGTGCGGATGGCTTACAAGCCGAACTATTTATTAAATCAGCGGGAGATGAATTGGTTAAGAGCATACACCAGCTCATCTCCAAAATTTGGTCGGATGAAAGTATGCCCGATGAATGGAACCCCATCCCCATCCATAAAAAGGGAGTTGCTCTGAAATGCTGCGATCCATTGTTACATTTTATTTTTTGAAGATTTTATATTTTGAATAAAAAATGTTCCAACAGTACATACCTACTTTAAATTTAAAAAAAAATCGAAATTGATATTATATCGTTTCTATAAAACAGAAACACATAATTATATAACTTATTTCATATTTAACCTCAATTTAAATGCAAAACTAATAAAAAGGTATTTAAGACACATTATGAGGATCTTTTTCTTACCATCATCATCAGCAGCACAGAACTCCTTATACATAAAAACTTATTAAAATTTCAACTGCCTATAACATAACTTTCAAGTGCAAAAGCAATAAACACAAAAATCCAATTCGCATCGCCAGCCTGCACTCTTGACCCCATTTCGCAAAGACAACAACTCAAGCACAAGCATCACCATCACGCAGCACACCCCTTTTTCCGAATTATTATAGATGGCTATATGTTTTTATAAAAGAAGAGGAAAATCCCATCATGAATTTGTTTTTTTTTTTTTTTTTTCTTCGAGCTTCTGCAAGCCTCATAAAATTAAAAATCTCATTTTCATGGCTATGCAAGCAGCAGGCAGCATCCAGCATATATACATAAATACCCTTCCGAAACTTTAAACGATGATACAAATCTGTCCCATATTCATATTCAAATTTAATTTTCAACTTGAATTACTTTACTTTTTTACTAACCATGAAATTGATCCCAACGAAGATTACCCATTGCCAATACATGTAGGCACCCACGTATACCTACATACAGTATACTCGTAAAATAATGTATGTTAAAGGAGGCTATCAGAAAAAATGAGGAAGTGAAAGGACAGAGGAAAAAGAAAAAGATTTTGCATTTAAATTACATTTCGTCCTGGTTGAGCTGCAACGCAGCAGGACATAAATTACAAACCAAAAGAAGACTTTGTCTGGAAATAAAAATATAAAAAAATAAAGAAGATATTTCCAGAACCAACTAGACCTACCTACGTTCGTCTACCATGTCGAATTGATCCTTAAGCCGTTTTTAACTTATTTTCAAACGAAAAAAAAAAAACTTTTCCGGTATTTTCATAATACCTATACAGTTGTACCGTTCCTACCCATCATCATTGAGAAGGACTCAGGACAAAAATATTATTTCCTTACTAATATGTTTGTATTTTCTTTTAACTATTTATGTCCTTGCCACAAAAATTTTAAAGAAAACGAAACGCAAAACGAGTAAACTTTTTGGATTAAGATCGTTTAAGTACCATAACAAGAATCTTTAGAAATATAAAAAAAAAATTTAGGAACTTTCTCAAAACTTATTCTTCTTTCCTCAATAAACTGGTCGCTGTCGTTGGTGTGTAAACATTTTATTTTATTTTATGGAAACAGTTTCCGACTTGAAAATAGAGGAGGTTAACTTTTTGAAAGCACTCATACAGATTGTGAGCAGGACAAATAGCAATCGGAAATGTATTTAATGATGTTCAATTTGTCCCCGATGAGGGGTGGTGTGGGTATTCAATAAGTGCTTCAAAAAAAAAAAAAACAAAAAACATCAGTCAGCAATTTTCATCGAAAAGGAAATTGGTGATTTTTCTGTACATTTTCCAAAGAAATAATAATAATCTCTTCTCTTCTATCAAAAATAATTTTAACCTTTTTTCTTCCCAAATTTCACTACGCAAAATAATTTTGTTTTCCAAATAGATATATAGCGAAAACAAAAAAAGGACACAAATAAAAAAAAAAAATTAAAGAATATCCTTGGTAAACAAAAGCAATCGTAGTAGACATTATAAATGCAGATCGGGATAAAAATTTGCATACTTTCCGGTTTGTTAAGTTTTTCTTCCGGTTAACATAATGTTTTTTTTTTTTTTTAATATTCCATCGCGTAGCTTCTGCATCGCTCATAACAAGAATATCCCTTTACACATACATACAAACACATACTCGTGAAGTATCAAAAAAAAAAAAACGGATAAACCCTGGAACAAAAATTATCTTTTCTTTACTTATTTTGTTTTGTTTGTCTGTGTTCGTGATTTAAGTTTTCAATTGGAAATTTGAATACAACAACTGCTTTTAATTTTTTGTTTGTATTTTTTGTTTATTTTTTTTATTATTTAAAAAGCGGGTTCGTTTTTTCATTGTTGTTTAAAACGAAAATTAAGATAAATGAATTATCCCGGTGATTTTTTTTTTTTTTTGTTTTTTTTGTATGTTATTTATTTTAAGTTTTTTAATTATAACTTGGGAAATATTTGAAGATGAAGATCTAAGCTCGAAACAGATGATGAATGTTATTTTGTTCAATTTTTTCATAGTTATGTACGCTTGTGAAGTTTTTCACTCGTAACTAAGTTCCTGGTACGACAGCTGTTGTAGGGGAGAAGATGGCACTTTTGAACAATTTTAAGTTTATAAATAAAATAAATTGGGTTGCGCAACGGCTCGTGAAGAATCAGGTCCTATTGACTAACAACTCGCAACCATTCATGTGTGCGTGTGTCGACAGGAATGGAAGGGACCTACAATTTTATACCGAATCCGAACGGCTAGACGAGAAGCACTTATTCATGACAAGTAATACTCTTGGAGGATTTGTCAATTCCTCGCAAGAGGCAGTAGCCCTGAAAAAAAAAACTTTTTAGTTTTTAGGTGGACGAGCTTGAGAAGTGAACCCACACCTCCAGCGTGACAATCCATCGCACTAACCATTACGCTACGGAATAGAATCTCCTTAAAATTAGGCACTCGGGTGATTTTTTCCTGTAAGTTTTAAACACTGAAAAATAGAATTTTAATTGTATTTAAACCTATACTCCACTACACTTGAATAGAAACAAACTTTTTGTTTACTGTCTGAGCGTGTAGCGCTTTGGTAAATTTATAAATTCACCTTTTGGTTTTAGTTCCTATAAGAGGGATCTATTGCTAATAAAACTGCAGAGACAGAATTATTCAGGAAAATACCATTAGGTTATTTTTTACCACTTTTCTAATTACTTCATTTAAAAAACTGTTTTTTTGCGCCACTTGAATAGAAACATTTTCTTAAATAAGGAAACAAATTGAAAAAGTACAGTAAAATTGGGTAGTTTTCTATTCCTTATCATATTTTAATATGTTTGCTACCATCTTCATTTGAAATAACTTGAAAAACCCATTTGGAGACTGAATCATGCAGTTATTTTATATAGTTTAAAGACAATGCACTTTATGCTTCTTTGATTGCAGCAATAAGTGATTCTTTGCCCTCATATTGTCGGTCAGAATCGTAAACTTTACGAACCATCCATCCTCATACGTTTTCAATAATATTTAGGTCCGGAGAATACGGTGGCCATTGAAGTAAGGTAATATTTTTCTCGGATATCCAACTGTTAGTGATCCTTGCGTTGAGGATTGGCACGTTTTCTTGTTGAAATGTCCATGGTATTGGTCCAAAGACATCGGTAAACTTATGGAAAGCTTCTTGCAGAATTTCCTTGTAGGAGTTTGCCGTCATTTTCAATGTGGGAAAGTCCAGAACAATTGTTCAAAACCACCACACGCCATTACACCGCCTTCTCGGCTATGGTGGTGCTTCAGTAACCTGGATTTCTCCCTTATAATATGAAAATAGTAATTATATCCGTCCGGGCCATCATAATTGTATTTTTTTTTCTGTCTTCGTATTGGATTTAACGGTGGTTTTTTCTTCAATTTTAAGCACTTTAAATGTTGTGACCCACGAATAACACGTCTAATAGTGTTAAGACTCGCTGTAATACGACTCTTAGCCTTGATTTTAGCAGCAGAGCCGCTTGAATTTGAAGCCAGTCTAATTATCTTTCTTCGGTCTGCTTCTGTTGTGGCTCTTGATTGCCTACTTTACATATTTTTTTTTTAGTTTTCTTTATTTCTATGGTTCGACCAAACAATTTTCACACTTCTACTTATTTTTTTGGCAATTGTGCGTAGGTGAAGCTTGTTTTACGCGTGTACTTCTATTTTGGCTTTTTCTGCAGGGTTTAATGGTTTTCCGCGGCCCATCTTTTCTTCGATAAAACAATTATTATTTCTAATCTACATTTCCATTCTAAGAGCAATATTTTTTCTTCTTACCGTAGTCTATAGAGACAAAATGCACACTGTTTCTATTCAAGTGGCGCAAAAAAAAACAGTGTATTTTATGAAGTAATTAGAATAGTGGTTAAAAAAATAACCTTATGGTATTTTCCTGAATTATTCTGTCCCTGCAGTTTTATTCGCAATAGATTTCTCTTTTAGGAACTGAAACCAAAAGGTGAATGTATGAATTTACTGATTCAATATAGCTTTTAACGGCCTTTAGTCCATAAAAATTGGCGTTTCGTCCCGGCGTTCTCACTTGGACTCTTCAGTTGACAGTGAGGGCCTTGTCAAGACGCAATTTTTATTAATTATTATTTTATTATTTTAATAAAAATTGCGTCTTGACAAGGCCCTCACTGTCAACTGAAGAGTCCAAGTGAGAACGCCGGGACGAAACGCCAATTTTTATGGACTAAAGGCCGTTAAAAGCTATATTGAATCAATAATTCAACAAGTCCAATTAAATAATGCTAAGTCTTCTACTTGGCTGATGTATTTCAGTAGTATATAGAATTTGTATTATAAAAAACACTCATATGTATGAATTTACCAAAGCGCCACACGCTCTGATAGTAAAAAAAAAAGTTTGTTTCTATTCAAGTGGAGCGGAGTGTATATTCATGTTAATTCAATACAAGTTATCTAGCTTTGTGAAGTGGGAACCCCGAACTCAAAATTTTAGGGTGGGGTTTTACTTTCTTTTTTTTTTTGCTGGACTTACCTGAACAAACGGTGGACAAACGATTGGAATTGAAACCATTTTCCTAAAATAAATTAAAATTTGTATGGCGGTGCTATAAAAATGATATGTTGAATAACTTTTGAACTAATAGTGAAAAACCGATTTTTTCAGTGAAAAATCCTAAAGAACCGGTGGACAAACAAACACACTTAGTTTCATTCGCGTAAGTTATCATTTGGGGTGTTTGGCAAGATTTTTTTGAATTTGGGGGTTTTGCTATAAAAAAGAAATGTTGAATAACTTTTGAACGACGGTTGACACATTTTTTTTTGCTGGACTAACCTGGACAAACGGTGGACAAACGATTGGGATTAAGATCATTTTACTAAAAAAATATAAATTTGTGGTGCTATAAAAAAGAAATGTTGAAAAACTTTTGACCGAAGTGTTAGTTTGCTGGACTTTCCTGGCAGAAACGGTGGACAAACGATTACACTTGGGACCATTTTTCTATGTAAGTTTTTAAGTTTTTGCATTTTGAGCTATAAAACTTAAAAGTCTTAAAAACGTTAGTTTTTTTTTGACAAACATAAAAAAGAGTTTGACAAACGATCACAATTAGTTCCATACTTCTAAGTTGTAAATTAATGGTGGTAGATGAAATTTTTGTTTTGCGTTAGTTGCTATAAAAAAGAAATGTTTAATAATTTTTGAACTAAGGGTGGACAAGTGAATTGTTTTGGTGAAAAGTCATAAGCAGGAGGTGGAAAAACGAACCCACTTAGCCCCATCCATTTAGGTTATAAATTGAGGACGGATGTTGCTATAAAAAAGCAAAGCTTAATATTTTTTTTTCTTGGAATGTCATAAACAGCCGGTTGACAAACAAATACACTTAGTTTCGTCATCTATTAGGGGGTGCAGACGAGTTTTTTTTGTATTTTGGTGAGTTGCTATAAAAGAGAAAAGCTTAATAACTTTTCTCCTGAGGGTAGACAAACCATTTTTTTTGGTTTGACAAACAAAGGATAAACAGTTTGAGTTCAGGGTTCCCACTTCACAAAGCTAAGTTATGTATAACAGGTTAATAACCGTTATTCGTTATTTGTGCTTAAAACAAAATATTAGCCTTATTTAAAGCAGTGATCCGTAATATTTTTGATAGAAATCATCAGAACCGTCTTTGAGAAAGACAATTTTTTGTTCGTAATCGTTGTATGTCTGTTACCGTTATTTTTGGTGATTTTTGATGGCTTGATCACTCTCCCTGAAGGCCTCTTATGGTTGTAGTAGAATTCTTCATTTAAAAACTGTTAATTTTTTTACAAAAAACGAGAAACTGAAATAACATAACATATTCGCATGGTATGAAAACCTAATCAAAATGTGCCGGAAAATTGCATGTTTTGCTGATTGTAGTATTTTAATATGAACTAGTGTATCACCCACTGGCCGAAATTCGACCAAAAACTCACTGAAAAACTTATATTGACGCTTGGAAGAAAATTTTCCCTAGAGTCAAACAATTAGTTGGAAAATTAAATCACACAAAATTTGTTTTTAAATATGCACAGTGATCGGCAATTCAAAAACAAAAATGACCAACGGGGTGTAAATGCGTGTCTCAGGTATATTATGCACATCTCCGCACCTATGGATTTCCAAAACTTATCAAAATCGGTTGGATACTTTTCGAGCAAATGGCACCACAACATTTTTTAAGGCTAGGTATTTATATGTATATAGATCTATTTCCATTTTGTTTGATATTTATTTATAAAATGCCGGCATCTTAACATCTTGTATCAAACTCATTTTCAAAACAAAAGTAAGATACAAAGAAGTCAATTTAAAATTCATTCAAACTGCCTGAATCAATTAATTAATTCTAAGACAACTCTTCCGTTCTTGACTACATAATCTCACAAGACTCATTAATTATTAAGAAATACTGAACTACAACATGAAGTTGATTAAACATCACTGGCTCCGAAAAAAAACACCACTAAATCTCTCATATCAAATCTAAAAACCAACATCTAACAGAATAACCAAAATTATTTTAAACGTTTTTTGAATGAAGAATATAGAATGAATGGATTTGAGCCAACACAAACATCCTTTCTGCACATCAGCTGGTAAAAGGATTAACTGGAACAAATCCCTGATGTTATTTTAGGAAACACACATGGAATCCAATAACAAAAAAAAAAAAAAAAAAACTACACACAGGAGCTTTTTGTGTACAGCATTTTAATTTATCTTTGTTCTTCCTAAAATCGACTCCCCCATGCATGAAGCCTTATCCCAGGGCTAAACTTTTTCAAAACCAACAATTCAAACGAAATTAAAAAAAATGAAAAAAACAAATAAACATAAAGGATTTCATTTTATTTTGACAATGTGTCAAAATGACAGGCAGTGTATGTATCTTACCATCATACTGCAAAAAAGGATTATAAATGATTTGTTTCAAATATCTAATAAAGGATACCAATACCAACATACCTTGAACCAACAGGAACAGGATGTAAATATAGGAGCAAAAATATATTTTCTATTATATTTATATAGAACCAAAACACACGCGCTCTTGGTTTTTAGCAAGTTTTGGGTGAAAAATTCATTGGCCGAAGAGGCAAAACCTTAATTTTGACACGTTCAATGTGCAAAAGGATTAGTTTATGAATGTGATTTTTGGCGTAAATAGTCTTTTGTTATTGTGGTGTGGAACGGTGGTTTGATGAGGAGATTATTGAATCATTTGTATAACACGATTTAACCATGCGTTAATATAACTCAATCAAGGGATTTTAGTGAAACATTTTGCAAACATTATAGGATTCGTGACAGACTTATCAAAATAGTATTTCCCTTTTAATTATTTAATAAAATAATCTTCGGAACAAGAAGATTTCGGTGCCTAATTTATGATTTGCACATTTTTACAAAAAAAAAAGTAAATCCCTTTCTGTTGATTAATTATTATAGAAATTTAAATTTTAAACTGAACAGAACATGCATATATATTAGGGTTTCCGTTTTTACGCAAACTCATTTTTTTTTGGATAGTACATCCCGTCAATCGAAAGTCTATGCCGAAATAAAAAATTGTTGACCAACAAATATTTTTCCGAGGTCATTAACCCGTGCATCTCTTGAAATAATTAAATTCCGGCAAAACAATTTTCGAAATAAATATTATAACAATATTTAACCCTTTCGGTATGGATGTGGTACAAGACAAAGAACATTTATATGGACTTGTACCACATCCGTACCGAAAGGGTTAATAATAGTTAAGAGTTCCAAGTACGTGTACAAAATAAGTGCCAACTTAAATGAGGTACTTTGACCACAGAATGATGCAAACATTGCGCATTGTACTTTCTTAACATCATGTTTCTTTCAAAAACTATTAGACCAATTTGGATGGAATTTCAGAACTTAGTCTTACTGTAGACTATTTGATTCCATATTTTTAGCGGAATTTGACAATTTTTGACCTGTTTTTTGAGTGCTTCAAAATTACTAAGGTTTTCAGATTTTTTTTAAATTTATGATTAGATAGAAACACAAATATAAAAAGCATGAATTTAAAACAAATGCACTAAGAAAATTTATATTTTTTTTTGAGTTTGCGGGTAACGAATTTCGTTTGCTGTAATTGTAATACATTTGCTGAAAATGTAATACAATCCCTGCAAACGTATTTCCTTTGTACCAATTGTATCAAAGTTGCCACAGAAAGTAATTCCATTGCATCAAACATATTAACAAACAACCCATTCGTTTTGGAGCTCGATTTGCCTGGGTTGATTACGGTAAATGGCAATGTTTTCCAAATTCAAACGCCATGTTGTTTGCAAGCAAGTGTTATTGTTTATTGCAAACGAATGAATCGATTGCGACTTAAGCTTTTGAAATGCAGTTTGCTGCAATAAGTTTTACCTTTACTATATAAATTACAATTGTTTGCAACTAATGAATCTAAAATTTTGGACGAATGGTAAATTCGTAGAAAGTAAACTAATTTGTAGAAAACTATTGAATCAGCAAACGAATCAGTATAATTCAATTGAAGCAAGCGCTTGATTCGTTTGCCAAAGGCGCAATCATTGATTGTGCCAAATGTACAAGCCATTAGCATTAAACGTGTTATTCGTTTGTCACAACCACTTGTGACCAACGTGTTCACGTTTACTCTAAACGATTTGTTTGCCATAAACACTTAATATGTTTAAAAAACACCTTCAATCGTTTGAAACAAACGGTAGAATTTTGCTACAACAGAATGAATTGTTTGTCTCACAATTTAAGAGTTTGCTGCAAGCGAACTGTCAAAACTGGCTGGCAAACGTCGCGGTCACCGTCGCGGTCGACATCGCGGTCGCCGTCGCGTTCGTAGCGGTCGCGTGGCGGTCGCCGTCGCTGTCGTGGTCGCCGTCGTGGTCGCCGTCGTGGTCGCCGTCGCAGTCGCCGTCGCGGTCGCCGTCACAGTCGCTGTCGCCGTGGCTGTCGCGGTCGCCGTCGCGGTCGCCATCGCGGTCGAAATCGCGATCGCCGTCGCCATCGCAGTCGCCGTCGCTGTCGCCGTCACCATCGCGGTCGCCATCGCGGTCGACATCGCGGTCGCCGTCGCAGTCGCCGTCGCGGTCGCCATCGCCGTCGCGGTCGCCATCGTGGTCGCCGTCGCTGTCGCCGTCGCTGTCGCGGTCTCCATCGCGGTCGCCGTCGTGGTCGCTGTCGTTGTCGCTGTCGCGGTCGCCATCGCGGTTGCCGT
Source organism: Melangyna quadrimaculata (assembly GCA_949320155.1). NCBI lineage: Eukaryota > Metazoa > Arthropoda > Insecta > Diptera > Syrphidae > Melangyna > Melangyna quadrimaculata. Next base: position 57,277,237 of record OX439483.1, on the reverse strand, counting down.
CGCTGTCGCCGTCGCGGTCACGGTCGCCGTAGCGGTCGCCGTCGCCGTCGCGGTCGCCTTCGCGGTCGCCGTCGTGGTCGCCGTCGCTGTCGCCGTCGCTGTCGCTGTCGCTGTCGCTGTCGCCGTCGCGGTCGCCGTTGCAGTCGCCGTCGCGGTTGCCGTCGCGGTCGTCGTCGCAGTCGCCGTCGCGGTCGTCGTCGCGGTCGCCGTCGCTGTCGCCGTCGCTGTCGCCGTCGCTGTCGCCGTCGCTGTCGCCGTCGCTGTCGCCGTCGCTGTCGCTGTCGCCGTCGCTGTCGCTGTCGCCGTCGCTGTCGCGTTCGCCATCGCGGTCGCCATCGCGGTCGCCATCGCGGTCGCCGTCGCGGTCAACATCGCGGTCGCCATCGCGGTCGCCGTCGCCGTCGCTGTCGCCGTCGCAGTCGCAGTCGCGGTCGCCATCGCGGTCGCTGTCGCGGTCGCGGTCGCCATCGCAGTCGCCATCGCGGTCGCCGTCGCAGTCGCCGTCGCCGTCGCAGTCGCCGTCGCTGTCGCTGTCGCCGTCGCTGTCGCCGTCGCGGTCGCCATCGCGGTCGCAGTCGCCGTCGCTGTCGCGGTCTCCATCGCGGTCGCCGTCGTGGTCGCGGTCGATATCGCGGTCGCCCTCGCGGTCGCCATCGCGGTCGCCATCGCGGTCGCCATCGCGGTCGCCGTCGCTGTCGCCGTCGCAGTCGCAGTCGCGGTCGCAGTCGCGGTCGCCATCGCGGTCGCCGTTGCCGTCGCAGTCGCAGTTGCCGTCGCGGTCGCCGTCGCGGTCGCGGTCGCAGTCGCCGTCGCTGTCGCGGTCTCCATCGCGGTCGCTGTCGCGGTCTCCATCGCGGTCGCCGTCGTGGTCGCCGTCGTTGTCGCTGTCGCGGTCGCCATCGCGGTCGCCGTCGCTGTCGCCGTCGCCGTCGCCGTCGCGGTCGCCGTCGCTGTTGCCGTCGCTGTCGCGGTCGATATCGCGGTCGCCCTCGCGGTCGCCATCGCAGTCACCATCATGGTCGCCGTCGCAGTCGCCGTCGCGGTCGCTGTCGCTGTCGCTGTCGCTGTCGCTGTCGCTGTCGCCGTCGCCGTCGCGGTCGCCATCGCGGTCGCAGTCGCCGTCGCTGTCGCGGTCTCCATCGCGGTCGCCGTCGTGGTCGCCGTCGTTGTCGCTGTCGCGGTCGCCATCGCGATCGCCGTCGCTGTCGCCGTCGCCTTCGCGGTCACCGTCGCGGTCGCCATCGCGGTCGCCGTCGCTGTCGCCGTCGCTGTCGCCGTCGCTGTCGCCGTCGCGGTCGCCGTTGCAGTCACCGTCGCGGTTGCCGTCGCGGTCGTCGTCGCGGTCGCCGTCGCTCTCGCCTTCGCTGTCGCCGTCGCTGTCGCCGTCGCTGTCGCCGTCGCTGTCGCAATCGCGGTCGCCATCGCGGTCGCCGTCGCTGTCGCCGTCGCAGTCGCAGTCGCGGTCGCCATCGCGGTCGCCGTTGCCGTCGCAGTCGCAGTTGCCGTCGCGGTCGCGGTCGCCGTCGCGGTTGCCATCGCAGTCGCCATCGCGGTCGCCGTCGCCGTCGCTGTCGCCGTCGCGGTCGCAGTCGCCGTCGCTGTCGCGGTCTCCATCGCGGTCGCCGTCGTGGTCGCCATCGCGGTCGCCATCGCGATCGCCGTCGCAGTCGCAGTCGCGGTCGCCGTTGCCGTCGCAGTCGCAGTTGCCGTCGCGGTCGCCGTCGACATCACGGTCGCCATCGCGGTCGCCGTCGCTGTCGCCGTCACGGTCACCGACGCGGTCGCCATCGCCGTCGCCGTCGAAAAAATTCAAGATAAATAGAAAAATGTTTAAAATATTTATATTACTAGCTTTATATGACTAGCCATCCAACTCTGCGCGGAAAAACTTTATTTGAAGCTAAATAGAATAAAATGTTTAAATCAACACTTTTTTCAATGAAAAACAAAATATACATAAGACTTATTTTTTATAACAAAAAAGATTATAAATAATATTAATTTAATAACAGATAACTTTAATACACAATTGCCACACTTAAATATTGACCGTTTGGAAAAAATAATAAAAATAGAATAATATTCATTGCGTTTTACATAGTTCAAATACAACAAAAAAAATAAATTAAAAAAGTTTGGTGTCATAAATCATGTGAAATTTTATATCTATACATATACATATGCACATATACAGGGTGTCCCGTAAAGGATGGTCCAAACTGAATATGGTGATAGGCCAGGTCATGACCTTTCAGAATTTGGTAACTTGTTCATACCGAATCATTTCGGTTTTCGAGTAACGGCTATTTTTCGAAATTTAAAAAAGAATTTACTTTGAACTAGTTTTTTGCTCACCCTGTCCATGAAAAGGGAAAAGTCCAGTATTTTTAAAGATTTCTCGAAAACCATCAGGTTTTTTTAAGAAATTATCTTTGGAAAAATTGTAGCTTATAATATTCTACAAAGAATAGATAACTATAAATTTTTTGTTAGACTAATGGATTTTGAGACAAATGAGCACAAATGCAACGGTGTGGAAAATATCACATTTTGTCCCTGTTTTTCCAAAATCTCTTGCTCCGGCGAAAAAAGTGGTTGATTTTTTTTTGAGTGGAATTTTAATAGCTGACGTTTTTCCAAAGACAGTTCTTAAGAAAATTGATGCTTTTCGAGAAATTTTCAAAAATACTGGACTTTTCCCCTTTCACCCTACAAAATCGAAAGTTCTTGCCCAAATTTAAAGAAATACGTAAGGCATCAAAATGAAGCTCTCCACCAAAATTCAGCTTTGTCTGAGTTATATTTGAAAAGATATTTTAATTTTATCGATATACTTGAACAAAAATGTGTTAGTTTTGTTTTGTTTTGTTTTTAACCTGTTTTATTGGGTTCAAACGGTTACAACTTTCTATCTGAGCACCGCTTTAGCAAGTTTTATATCTTTTTAAAAATTACAGAAAAACGGGATATTTTTGGAAGATAAAACCTGTATTGTGTCATACGAATTTTATTCATGGAGGTCATAAGAAGATTGAGGTGAAAAATTAAGTTTAGTCAAAGTTCAAATTTATCTTTAAGTTTGTAGGCAAATGGTGATGTAAATTAACATTTTTTTATTCAGTAAAATAAGTCAAACTATTAGCCAAAGTTTTAGTGTAAAATTGTGAAAAACAATAGTCAATAATGGACAGTGTGAGCAAAAAACTGGTTTAAAGTAAAGTTTTTTTTAAATTTTGAAAAATAGCCGTTACTCGAAAACCGTCATGATTCGGTATGGACAAGTTACCAAATTCTGAAAGGTCATGACCTGGCCTATCACCATATTCAGTTTGGACCATCCTTTACGGGACACCCTGTATATTTTTGTTTTTAACTAAAATTAAAAGTATGTTAATTAAAGACGTATGAGTTTTCTAAAAACAGTTGCTGTGTATTATCGTTAAATACAAAAATTAATCCAAGCTAGAATATTCCGTCTACATAATAGCATACAATTTTATGAATACTTAGAGGCATAAGATACCAACTGTATAGTCGTAAATAAAGGTCCATTAGCTTCGTTTATGTGTATTTCAAACTTCAAAAAAGTCCATACGCGGAACAAAAAAGTGTGATTCTAAAAAAAGAAAAAATACTTTGCAATGTTTTGCGAGGTATATCATATACATTTCCGAAAAGAAGACTTTCACGGCTACTCAAAAATCACAATCTGGATTCAAAGCAACATCAAGCACTAATTTAGATTGCCCAAAATATCTTCAGAGCATAGATTTTTTCAAAATTAATTTCACAATTTTCCAACATTTTTTATCTAGCAAACTAACAAAGACACATGGTTAAAACTTAAGCCATATAAAAGATAATACTGTAGCGTTTTCAAGAAACACCTTCAATGTTTCTACTTGTTGAAATAATAGCACATTAACTTTTATTATTTAATTATTATTTTTACTTACACAAATTGTATAAATAAGCGTTACGTTAGTTTTTATTTTTTTTAGTTTTCTAATTTCATTTTTTGAGGAAACCCTCTTGGCAAATATTTTAATAAATTGAATAGATTTAGTTTAACAAATCAATTGATGTATGATTTTTCATCGTAATTCAGAGATACAAACCCTACAAACGTAACAATTGTTGTGTGTAACACCTAAAAGCAAAACAAAAAATAAATTTAAACAATAACAATAATATTCAAAATGTAAACATTCATGAACTCGACGCATATCGACCTACATTGGATTATGTTGAAAATGATCAGCCGTCACCAAGCGATACCATCGTGCATTGAACTGATAATGTTTCACAGTGTCATAGTCGGTCGCTATGCACCAAGTGCATTTAAAATAACCCAATATTGATTTTTGTTTATGACTGGGACTGCAATTATATGCGTCACATTGACTGAGCATTCGGAATGCCTTTGAGGAAATACAACCGAAAGTATATTTTGTCAAGTGGACATTTAATTCGTATGTCATGTGGGGTAATATATTGTAGGTCATAAGTAAAATAAATAAATAAAGAACTAGGATAAGAATATGTATGAAAATTAAATTTGTAGAACTAGTTGTAAGTATCAATAGAAGAAAATTTGGAAAATAAAATCAGTCTAAGTTAAAACCTTGACCACGACTCATCTTATTTAATATCGTGCATTTTGATGCTCGGACTAATAAGCGGCTTTTGTACTAAAGCTAAGAAATTGACTTCGTTCTTAAAGAACTAAACTTCCTCGTCAATCATAACATGGCGATCCTGCAAGTCGGAACCAAAAATCTATAATAGTTTTCAAAAATACTTTTTCGCTATCCTTCAAAAACAGTCAGATAGATGACCACACTACCAATAATAGTTTTTCGCTTTCTTTCAAAACAGTCAGATAGATGACCACACTAGAGGACATAAACGAGATCTTCAGAAAGTGGGAAGAAGAAATTTGACGTTTTGTGTATTTTTAGGAACTTTCTATCGTATTAAATATTCACAATTTTTAAACAAAAAATCAGTTCACATCGTTTTTATTTGTTGAAGTTTGAGTTTGAAATTATTTTCTTCAAAAACCATTGGATACGTTCAGATGACTAAGGGCACTTGCAAGTGAGACAATTTTCTAATGAAGGGAAGTTTTATTGAAAAGTGACTCGAAAGTAAGTCAAGAAAGATCTGCCTTAATTTCGAATCAAGTGTGTTCTTGTCAAAATTGTCATTTTGAAATAAAACATCGACTTAATTTTATATAAATTTCTTGTGCGGTTGCGATTATTAAATTTAAAATCAATTTTTCCGTACAAAGGAATTTTGTATCCATGTCGCGGATTCTCTTTTTCTAAACGAACTTTAGGTAAATGATTGAAGAAAAGTTATATAAGCTTGACACAATACATGTCAAAAAAAGTTAGTTATTTTGAAGAACATTAGCGTTCAATGGGTGTAGTTGACTGAATATGAAGTCCCTTAAATCTCCTGAACGTACCCATTGAAAGAAACAACTTGATTTAAAATGAAATAAAAGAACAAACTCCAGACTTTAAAAACAGTTATTAATCTTTAATCGCAGGTTTTCTATTTTTATTTTTTATTTATTTATTTCTATATTGATTTTTAAGTATTTTTTAAAAGTTGCTCCTCCCGCCTTTATGGAACGAGAAAAGAGGCTGAGTCCCAAAATGTAAAATAAAAAGTTTTTATGCGGCAGCAGTACTCGATTCTTACGCATCAGCTACGCAAATCTGCTACTTTGTAAACATTTATCTTTGTATAAATTTGGCAATTTGGAACGCACATTATTCGGAGAGCAGACATTTAACAAAATGTATGTGTCAAATATTCACATATTTGATGCACAAACAAATTTTTGTACGCAACAGTTATCGGAGAAAGAAAAATTCTCAAAACTTGAATAAGCAGACAGGCGGCATCATCCTTTTCAGTTTTCATTTTCCACTTTTTTTCTCTAAAAATACCACAATTTTACTAAAATTAAGAATTCTTCCCGGCTGGAAAAATTCCTAGTTTCTGTCTAGTTTAGGCAAGGCCTTAATAAGTTTTAAGTAGAGGAAATCTAGACGAGGAAAACTTGACAGATACTTGGCAAGCCTTTGCTGGATTTCGGTACCAAAAATTTAGACGAAGGAAACTCGTGAAACCCTGTCTAGTAAAAACATGTTTGACATGTTTCGGCACCCCACCAGGAATACCTCTTGTACACCAAAAACAAACATTTTATAAGCACCATGCTAATTTAGCATCATACGTCATACGACACTTTTTCTCTCTTTCCTTTGTCTTTTTCATATCACACTTCTATGGTATGAGACATCTGTGTATTATAAGATTGTTCAATGAGAAAAAACCTGTTCTAAGTTGTTCTCCTTAAAAAGCAAGTACATATAATCCGGTTCAATTCTGTATGTAGTTGTTATGCAATATGGAATGAAAGATCGTGGGATCAAGTCCCACATAATCCAGTAAAAACAAAAACGATCGAACGATATCGTTTTGGAGACAGCTGTATTTATTTTTCTCTACTGAAGTGATAGAGAAAGCAATATTGAAAACGATATCGTCCTATCGTTTTCGTTTTACCTGATGAGACCCAAGCTTTTTCTTTTTTTTTAAGCCAAACGAGGCAACAGGATTCATAATTGCCAAGGCCGTTGTTTTATCCTTTGCTAATTCGTGCTAGTGCCTTGCCCGAATCTATGTAAAACTCTCTAGTGCCTTGTCCAAAACTAGATTGTTTTTCTGCGCAGGTTAACAATAAAAAACTTTTGCTGATAGCAATTTTTGTTCTAAACAAATGTTAAATAAAAGCATCCAAAAAATTATTGATGCTCAGTTAATACGCACCGTCTACGTAACGTATGCGTTTAGAAACTGTCTGCTTTGTAGACATTTACACTTTGAGTTATGGAACTTATGACTGCATCAAATGCGCATCTGATGCAATTCGGAACTCAGCCAGACTCTCTCAAAGTAAAAAAAAAATTGATTATTTTGCGCCAACTTTTCGCGCCTCGAATTCATAACATGTCAAATTTTGTGCAAAACTAGCATTTTCAATGGCTTCCCGATTTGTTTTTGTCCCAAAGGGGACTTAAAATAATTGATGAGGATGAGATCAAAAAACCATTATGCATACACTATGAGTTGCAGGCATCAGTGATTTGGAAAAAAAGCTACAAACCCTTTACTCTAAGGAACACAGTTATGAAAATTCACAATCAAACGTATAATGGCTTTCATTTGTTTAATCAAACGACTTCACCACTTTACAGCTTTTCTTGCTGTAGAAAATGGGGTAATAATCAGAAACCATGGTCAGTGTTGATGGAAGCAGGCAGTCATGCATAGCCTTCATTCTTAAGTAGCATGTAGCAACATATGAGTCAAGTCTCTATATGACCAACCTTGTTTTTTTCTGGAGCAATAAAAAACTTCCGGGACAGCCAACCTGTTAAGAAGTGTAGTAAAGTACCTATTCAACTTCTACTTTATACGATAATATATACCTGAATAAAACTATTGATACAATGGAAATCAATTCCAAGAACCGTTTTTATTTGTGCAGAATAATCCAGTGCATTCATTCGAACACAATAGCTATCACACCTACATATTGACTGCCACAAAGTTATAAATATACAAGTCACTGGTTTCAATAAATTGTTGAAAAAAAGACTTGATAACGGTGCTCTTATGTAAACCATTATCATTTAAGTTTCATTAATCTGTATTAACTCAATGATAGTCTATCTGTTTGTCCTTTAAAAAATTCCACAATGTTGCAAAAGCACGCATATCAAACTATATTTTCAGTTTTCACCCTTTCGCTAATTAATGACATGGATAACTTTGCAACTTTAGCAAGTATCAGAATGAAAGCAATTCGCGTGACACGACTCAATATTTTTTCTGAGTCAACACTTAAGTTGATGATTTTAATCAGAAATTGTTGTTTAAAGGGATTTTTTGTATTGTAAATTATCACTGTGTTGTGTAAAGTCTACGATAAAACAAATATTGTTCTTAATGTGGATAAACAAAGTTAGTTTGTAAATTCAAGCAGGGGTAATTAAGAAGGAAGGGTTAAAATTAGTTTGTGGTTTTACTGTAGTCCATCTGCTAATGACAAACCATTTTACGTAATAAATGTACACATTTAATAAAATTATCACAAGACACAAAAAAAAACAAAACCATGTACTTACATACCGTCAAACAACCCCCAATATTGTTCTTACTTTTAAGTAACCATCTTCAGATAGTTTCACCTCATTTCCATAATATTTTCTAGGAGCCTCACTTAAACGTGTGTGTTTTTTTTTCGCTTCAAAAAAGAATACCCTTCCCAAAAATAAATTCCCCCACAAGAAGAACAAAAAAAAAAAAAAACAATAGCACAGCAGCGCAGTAAGCAGGAAGATGATAACAATTTCAGATCGAAAAGATGAAAATGGATGGGTACATCATTGATGGCAATATTGTCAGAGCACCATGAACAGTTATGATGTTTTGTATTATAGTCATTTATCTTTTTATTATTATTTTATAGCTTCAACGAAATAATAATAATAAAAAAACAAGATGACAACAAAAATGGATTTCCATAATGCAAAGGAAATGGATTATCAATTGCCGCCATGATATAAAGAAAAGATGTCGTTATATGACTATTATTCATTATGAGCCAATAGTAATTTTTATTTTGCGGAAAAAGCCATTCAGTGAGAACAATTTTTCATTAAGTGTGGACGGTGGCGCGGCGCGACGCCGCCGACGGACGTAACGTGAAGACATATTTTTTGTTTGGAAATAAAGTCTAGGATTTTGGATGGTAAAAACAATTTTGGAGGGTTTTTAATGATTGTTATGAGGGCTCAGAATCTTTTTGATCAAAATTGTGGTTGTGATAGTAATTAAAGTTAAAAAAAGAATTTCTAATGCTGAACCAGAATGCGAGGTATAATTTGCCTCATCGGGGTCAAATTTTCGAGTTTAAAAATTAAAAAAAAATATTTATACTTTAATAGTGTTCATTTTTTATTGTTTTGATTTTTAATTTTAATTATATTTCTCTGCTTTTGTGTGTAGTTGTTGTTGGTGTTGGAGTTTTAAATTATTTTTCTTATTTATTGGGGATAAACTACGCTTGTGGCTTGGTTGCTTTAAAGTTGATCACAATCGGCAACGACAATCCTCTTGCTTGTCTTGCCAGATTGGCTTCCATAGCCTTCAATTTTCTTGACAACATCCATACCTTCAACCACTTTGCCAAAAGCAACGTGACAGTTATCTTACCACACTGTTTAACGGTGAGAACGAAGAATTGGGATCCGTTGGTGTGGGGACCAGCGTTGGCCATGGACAAACAACCAGGTTCGGTGTGCTTCAAGGTGATGTTTTCCTCGTTGAACTTGTTGCCATAGATGGACTTGCCTGCAGTACCTTGGCACATAAAGTTTGGGATGACACGGTGGATTGTTGAGTTCTTGAATCCGAATCCCTTTTCGTGCGTACATAATGCACGGAAGTTCTCAGCGGTTTTTGGTACAACGTCGCAACGCATGTTTCATAATGATTCGACCAACGCACGGGCTGATTATCAGCGGTCATATCAAGTAACACACGAGGTAAACCCTTTTTTTATTTTAGAACTGGCGAAGACACAACAAAACGAACGCTGACTGGATGGAAACTATATTCGAGTTTTGATTTAAAATGGCGAACGAGCGCAATTGTGTCTGCGGTTGTACAAATGGTTATGTCATTTTTTTTTTAGTTTGCAACTTCATATTTCTGCAAGTAATTGCTAATTTGCATTTAAACTTATACGAGAATGAAGATAACTATACAAAATTTAAACAATTATTCCATAATATTACTATTGATAAAAATGTTCCACATACGCCACCGAACACTTCATAAAAACTATTACATGCTAATATTTTTGAGAAACTAAAAGTGCGAACTTTTGTTTTTATTTCGAGCGGATTGTTTGCGTAAGGCCCTCATTGGGCAATTTATGAGATAGGTAGTTGGCCCAAAATGTACAAAAAAACAAAAACGCCTTTATTCATTTTTATATGTACAGGGTGTCCAGTAAATAATGGTTAACCCTAGAATGCCTCATAGTAGACCTTATGACCGTCCTGAAAACTAATAAAAAACAGTTCTATCCCAACCACAAGAAAAGATATGTGCATTTTTTTGTTCAGTGCATTATTTTTTGTGTTACTTTACGTTTTTTGAATACCACGACTACAAGTGAATGAATGCCTCCGTTTTTTTTTTCGTAGCAATATTTAACATTGTTTGGTCAAAAAATAACAAGAAAAATTATAATAACTGCTGAAGTTCTTAGAGAAAAGAATTATTTAACTTTGATTTTCGATGCAAAATGTGAAAGAAAATAATTTTTGAAAAATCTAAATCAGCTTTGGTATAAAAAACTGCGTGAATACCTAAGTGGCCAACTGTTTTTAAAATATGCGCGTTAAATGCGGATTTCAAAATGGTATAACTTATTATTGTATCTTGCCGCACCAATAGGAAGTTATTGGTAAAAATCAGCAACACGAGAGTCAATTTAGCAAAAACAAATGTTTTAAAAATTAGCACATTAAACGTGAAAATGACATCATGCGTTCAACATGGTAGATTTTTGCTTGATTGCCTGTTTTTATGATGTTGTTCTAGTGATAAATCCAAACTTTGAACTTCTAGGGCCGAATGCAACATTACCATAAATATTAACAAAGTGCAAAAAAAAAAACGACTACATTTTCGAGCTCGTTTTTAATTATACCTCCTCAATTGGTCTCTTACAAAACCATCAAATATTTTGGTAGTGGTTATTACCAAATTAAATTGTGGTGCATTAAATAAATCGAATGCAGCAAGTCGATCAGGTTCTCAGAGGAGGTATGGAATGCTGTGCAAGCCGCTGTATTAAAAATATGCCAGATATCCAGGCAGATGGATATGGGGTCTGGGACCAATTTTATGGCCACCCCGTTCACGAGACCTAAATCAACTTGATTTTTTTTATTGGGGCTGCATTAAGAAAATCGTTTACAGCAATCCCATCAGGTCCTTAGAGGAGCTAAGAAATCTTGTGGAGGCAGCTGCATTACAAGATTCTGAGCAAAACTTAACCAGATTATTATAAGACTTTCATTTATTAGGAGAACCTGTATTAGATTGGGTGGAAATCAGTTTGACCATTTGCTTTAAATTAAAAAAAAATATCTATTCTTGTTTTTGTTTTGTAACTAAGTGATCAAGTGATTGAAAGTTGGCTCAAAAGACTGTTTGTTTTAAGAAAATAACAAATAAACTAATAGCAACTGCGAAAATATTGTATGGGTTTGTTAGGGCCCAATAGACCAGGTATAATTCAAAACAAGCTTGAAAATGTAGCTGTTTTTGCACTTTGTTGACATTTTCGGTAATGTTGCAATCGGCCCTTGAATTTAAAAGCTTGGATTAATCACTAGGATAATATCATAAAAACAGGCAATAAATCAAAAATCTACCATGTTCAACACAGGGCATTATTTTCATTTTTACTGTGCTAATTTTTAAAACTTTTGTTTTTGTTAAATTGCCTCTAGTATTGCAGGTTTTTACCAATAACTTGCATTTGACTCTAGATACAATAACAAGTTATACCAATTTGAAATTCGCATTTAACGCGCATGTTTTTAAAATGGTTGGTTACTTAGGTATTCATGCATTTTTTTTATACCGGAGATGATTTAACTTTTTTCAAAATTACTTTCTTTCACATTTTGCATTGAAAATCAAAGTTAAATAATTTTTTTCTCTAAGAAGTCCAACAGTAATTATAATTTTCTTCCTCTTATGTTCTGGCACAAGTAATGTAAAATATTGCTACGAAAAAAAAACGGTGGAATTCATTTACTTGTTGTCGTGGTATCTAAAAATGTAAAATAAGTCAAAAAATAATGCACTGATCAAAAAAATGCATGTATCTTTTCTTGTGGTTAGGATGGAACTTTTTTTTATCAGTTTTCAGGTCGGTCATAAAGTCTACTATGAGGCATTTCAGGGTTATCCATTCTTTACGGGGCACCCTGTATACATAGGTACAGTAGCCCACTCAAGTGGTTGTTGAAAATTCAAACATTCATTAGGTACATTTATATTAAAAAAATATTAGGGGTATTCCTGCAACAATGTAAAACACTAGATAAGTTTACCATTTGGGTAAGTTTACCAGTTGGTAAATGAAATGTCAAATTTTGTATGGGAAATGATTTACTTAACCCGGGGTTTAGACAAGCGAGTAGAACTAGTAGCATTTGTATCATAGTGTTAGTTTTATGGATGTATGTGTAACTAGTAGCTCACTGCGCGTTTTGTCAACTAGTATGATTTTTTAAAAACTATGGATTTTCTATCATAAATTAGCGGTTTAAAAAAGTGACCTAAAAAAAAATCGAAAAATTACTGATTTTAATTTTTTTTTTAATACCATCGTATCCGATCCGATCGTAACAAAATTCTTTCAGATTTAAACAAACTTTGCCACTGGTTCATCGGCAACAAATAAAATGTGTGTCGAAATGGCAAAATCCGATTAACGTGCTGCGCATTCATGCGATATAAGACTATCATTTTGTTTTGTGCCTCTCCGATTTCTCCGACAGCAAATCATTGCGTACATTTTGATTCATTAAAACAAACAAAAAATCATTTCTGCAACCCAAAGAAACAGACATATTTGTTTTACGAAGTTGACATAAATGCATACGAAGTTGACTTAAATGCATCAACATCAACATTTCCATTGTTAAAGAAATCGTAGATTTCGGAACGGATACGATGATAGGGCCCAATACCAAGCTTACATGTACTGTACATACAGTGGTATCAAAAACATTCCGGTTTTTTTGGTCAACTGCATTGAGTGTTGGTTTGTGAGATAAAAATGAACAAATCAAATTTCGCCATAATTTTTCGCCATTTTTGTTAAACAATTGTATCATTTTAAACAAAAAACATGGTAAATTATCCATTAAAACAAAAAATAATAGTAAAAAATTAAAGTTGATTCAGAATTTTAATGTGACAAACTAACCGGATTTTATCTTGTACAATTAATTATTATTTTGTATTTAATATTTTGTCCAGTTACCCCTATTTTTTATCACAGCTCGACATCGACGAGGCATTGACTGAATAAAATTTTTGAAAATAGAAGCAGAAATATTCTCCCATTCATTTTTCAGGGCTGCAAAAAGAAAAGTTGTTGACGAGTGCTTTTTTTCCCAACCCGCCTTTTTAAAATGGCCCACAAGTTTTCATTCTAAAACACGAATATTTTTAGTCGCAAACCACTCTTTTAGCAGCTTTGAAGAATGTTTGGGGTCATTATCCTGCTGAAAAACCCAACGCAAAAGCATTTCTTCCTCTGCATATGGAAGCATTACTGACTCCAAAATGTCCTTATATTGAAAACGGTCCATAATTCCTGTGATTTGGTGTATTGGACCGCAGCCTGCGCCTGAAAAGCAGCCCCAAACCATCACCGAGGCTCCACCGTGCTTAACTGTAAGGAGTACATTTGCAGGCTTTAATCGCGTACCTTTTGAGCGCCTTACGGTCCTTGCACCATCGGAGTAAAACTAGTTGAATTTGCTTTCATCACTGAAAAGCACGCTCCTCCATTTGCTTAAAGACCAGTTAAGATGATTTTTTGCAAATCATTAGGAATTTAAAGTCTTTTCCAAACACCTTTCATAGCTTACATTTTTCTACGATGCTTAGCAGTAAGAAGAGGTTTCTTCGCTGGTCGAAATGCAAAAAGATCGAAATCTCTTAAACGCTTCCTTACCGTACTTGGCCCTATAGGTAAATTTAGTTCATCACAAATTATCTTTGAAGTTGCAAAAGGGTCTTTAAGCACAAAATTCTTTATGCGCCTATCAGTTTGAACAGTTGTTTTGTGAGGGCGTCCACCAAAATGATCTGCTTCTACTGATTTCCCGCTTCTAAATTTTGTAATGATGTCACAAACCGTTGACGTTGGAATTTGCAATATTTCAGATATTAAATTTTGTTTTGTACCGGCTTGGAACTTTTCTATTACCTTGTATCGAATCGCGTTGCTATAACGTGTTTAAGCCATTTTCTGCACTTTATTATTTCAACTAACACGGCTCTCAACTTGTAAAGTCTGTTTAATCTACGGCGTGAGTCAAAAGACTCGAAAAAACCGCTATTTTAACATCGAGACTCGCAATCTCCCTGCAATCCAGTTAGTTTTGCACAGGCATGTTATTAAATAACTTTATAAACTATTTTTTTTTATTGTTCTTGTCATCGTAGCATTATATTTTTAAGGTTATTATTAAATTGTCTCATACCCTTTACAATTTATGGAAAACCTATGGAAAGTTATTAGTTTTCTACTTGATATTAAGAAAAACATTATACTGAGGAAAAATCCGGAATGTTTTTGCCAGCACTGTACATAAGTGTGACTCCGTCGTGCTTTTAATTTTTGAACTCTCTTGCCAGGCAAAATTAAATAAGAAATTCTTGTTAAAATAAAACAAAAATGTCTATCAAGTAAAAAATATCGATTCTATCAGAGGGGCCTATTGCGAAAATTTGGCGCTTTCAAATTGTTTCCGAAGCCTATCGGAATTGCTTTATAGTGTTGTAATCTCTTGTTAAGTTATTTTCAATTTCCTACGATGCAATTTCGATAAAAGCAATTCATCGAATAATCAAACGGAAATCGCAATAACGACCAGAGACTCACAATAGTCACAATACAGATAGTGTAATTCTTCTTCTTATTTAATTTTATTCTGAATTAACATTCACAATATGTAACATATAAATAAAACTATCTCAAACCCTTTGCAAATTATTATTGGAACTTATGTAGAATCAAACAAATAGTTACATACTGATTTTAAGTAAAATTTGTCTAAAAATTAACAAAGTCATACTCGCGATTCATGCGACATGTCAAACGCAAAGTCTTACGTTCAGTAAAAAACTTAGCAGTACTTCTATCAGGATTTATAGGCTGATTCAATGGTAATTTAAGTCTATACATCGGAGTGGTCAAGTCTATTTCGGTGGTTGTAACCGAAATATCCATTTGATGAACTTCAACTGTTTCTTCGGGCATTTTAATTTCTATGATCATATCCTCACAACTACTCGATGCACCTGTTTTATTTCCCATCTTTAAATTAAATTAAATTATTTATATTAATAATTTGAACATTTGGCGTGTTCAAGAAAACGAGATGTATCAAAGATTTTGCCCCATCAAAAGATGAACAAGAGAATCCTTTTCCTGAACCACGCCTATTATACAGGGTGTCCCATCGTCACCGGCCCAGAGGAAAAGTATGGGTTCCTGGGTTAATTTTAAGTCGAAAAACTTAAGAGGTAATTTTCTCATTTTCGATTCCTTTTCGACTTACATGATTTTTTATCTTTTTTCTTTTAACTAGCTCTAACTTTTTCAAACTGCACCCGATTCTTGATTTTTTTGTTTTATTTACACACGAAGAGTAAGCACTTTATACTTGTCATACATTTTTTTCGATGTGGATAACGGTTTTCCCACAATTAAATATCAATCCCATTTTTTGACATTTTTCGGTCGTTTTTTGACTTTGGTTTCATTTTTTCCACAAAGCGGCATCTTTTCTATTTTATTATGAAAGCCCGTTTTATTTTCTTAAAAAAAATTAACATTTTTTTAAAAAAATACAACACTAAAATTTATTAAAAAATAAAAACATAAAAAAAGAAAGTCCAAGAAATAACACAAAATTAAAATTAATTCTTTGTTTGAAGTGAGTAAACCTACAAAAGGTGTTAAAAAATTCCTGCCTGCTTCCATATTGCTTAAACGTACTATTTTATTCGTTTTTATTCAAATATTTAAATTTTTTTGAACTTTCCTCTTATTTGTTATTTTTGTCTGTTTTTATTTTTTTAATAAACTTTAATGTTGTATTTTGCTAAAAAAAAATGTAAGTATTTTTAAGAAAATAAAATGGGTTTTTATAATAAAATAGAAAAGATTGCCCCTTAAGAAGGTGTTTTTGTGCCAAAAATGCGTCCTAAAAATGCCAAAAAAATGAGGTTGATATTAACTGTGGGAAAACCGTTATCCGCATAGAACAAATTGTATGACAAGTATAAAGTGCTTACTCTTATTGTGTGAACAAAAAAAAAAAAAAAAAACAAATAAATCAAGAATTGCATGCAGTTTGGCAAAGTTAGAGCTAGTTAAAAGAAAAAAGATCAAAAATCATAAAAACCGTAATAAGTCGAAAAGGAAGCGAAAACGAGAAAATTAGCTCTTAAGTTATTCGACTTAAAATTAATTCAGGAACCCATAGTTTTTCTCTGGGCCGGTGACGATGGGACATCCTGTATACATAGATTAAGGAAACTTGAAAACTAACCTGTAAAAATACATCTTCTGTCCCAATCGATTGCTTATAGCTGATGGTATATTCTGGTCTTTTTCGAGTTTCTAAAATTTCGTTGTCCTCCTTTTCTTGTTTATCCAGCCATTCGTCAATGGTTATATCCTTTTTTGGCTCTGGTTCACGTGAATTATCAGTTTTGTTAGCTTTCACAATGGCCTGTGATGATGGCCTTGGACCGAAATTAGAAGGCCCTAAAAATTGAACGGAAATAAAGACAGGATAAGAAAACTGCTTTGTGAATTTCGTATGTATTTATGTATCTAAGCACTTACTTAAGTTTTTTCCTCTAGATGGGTTCTCATCTTCGGAGTCTGAACTTGAGTCTTCTTTTCCACCGTGTGGTTGAAGAAGTTTTTGAAGCAACAAAATGCTATCCGAATTTTCAAAAAGAGACATACTTTGTAAAATTTGTCTGCGTTCTGTTTTATTCCAAAAAATAATATTTGAATTATCGATTAAACAAGAAACTGAAGTTATCAACTTGGCAACCTTTAAAAATTGTTTGTTTCCAAAGTAACCTCTGATGGTTCGAAGTATTGAAGATTGCGCAGGAAGAACTAGTGATAGAAGGAGCATTGCTGATGGAAGAACACAAGTCACTATCCATATTGATAGAAGAAAATAGGGTCAACTGTACAGGGTGGGCCAAATACAAGTTTCTTTTTACAAAAACAATAAAATGAACAAAATAAAATTTTTCCATGTATTATGGCTTTATTAGTAAGAAAAAACATTACCATTAATTTATTATGGAACACAACATCGCTTAAGTGGCTGCCTCAGCTGGCTTCGCAGTAGCGCATTCTGTCACTCCTATTTTCCAAATCCCTGTTGATGGTTTCGGGCTGTAGCTCACGGATTGATTGGATGATGTTAACCTTAAGTCCTTGACTCGTTTTCGGATTGTTGGTATAACATCGGTCCTTCACGGTTCCATCGCCAAGACGGCTGAAAAACGCCAAAGATCGACTGTGGCATGGGCTGTGTGGCATGGCACGCCATTCTGCACGAACCAGAGGTTGTCTAAATCCATGTCTTCAATTTCAGTAAAAAAAAAGTCGGTAAGCACGCTGGCCACGAGACGAGACTCTGCGCGACTTTTGTAAGTCTCGTCCCGGTCTCGTTAAAATCGAAAATTTTAAGTCTCGTCTCGGTCTCGTGTCGGTCTCGTATAATTAGGTCTCGTCTCGGTCTTGTCTCCGAAAAATACGTTTCCTGGCCTTGTAAATTATTGGAACGAAATATTTTCGATTATAGTTTAAATACCTGCAGAAGAAAATAAATATTTAACTGAAATTGGACTTTTTAATTTATTAGACTTTCTGTAAATTTCGGTCAATACATAATGTTTCGTCTCGGTCTCCTCTCGGTTGCTTAAAAGCCAGTCTCGTCTCGTCTCGTCTCGTCTCGTCTCGTCTCGTCTCGTCTCGTCTCGTCTCGTCTCGTCTCGTCTCGTCTCGTCTCGTCTCGTCTCGTCTCGTCTCGTCTCGTCTCGTCTCGTCTCGTCTCGTCTCGTCTCGTCTCGTCTCGTCTCGTCTCGTCTCGTCTCGTCTCGTCTCGTCTCGTCTCGTCTCGTCTCGTCTCGTCTCGTCTCGTCTCGTCTCGTCTCGTCTCGTCTCGTCTCGTCTCGTCTCGTCTCGTCTCGTCTCATCTTGTCTCGTCTCGTCTCGTCTCGTCTCGTCTCGTCTCGTCTCGTCTCGTCTCGTCTCGTCTCGTCTCGTCTCGTCTCGTCTCGTCTCGTCTCGTCTCGTCTCGTCTCGTCTCGTCTCGTCTCGTCTCGTCTCGTCTCGTCTCGTCTCGTCTCGTCTCGTCTCGTCTCGTCTCGTCTCGTCTCGTCTCGTCTCGTCTCGTCTCGTCTCGTCTCGTCTCGTCTCGTCTCGTCTCGTCTCGTCTCGTCTCGTCTCGTCTCGTCTCGTCTCGTCTCGTCTCGTCTCGTCTCGTCTCGTCTCGTCTCGTCTCGTCTCGTCTCGTCTTGTCTCGTCTCGTCTCGTCTCGTCTCGTCTCGTCTCGTCTCGTCTCGTCTCGTCTCGTCTCGTCTCGTCTCGTCTCGTCTCGTCTCGTCTCGTCTCGTCTCGTCTCGTCCCGTCTCATCTCATCTCGTCTCGTCTCGGTTCATCTCGTCTCGTCTCATCTCGTCTCGTCTCGTCTCGTCTCGTCTCGTCTCGTCTCGTCTCGTCTCGTCTCGTCTCGTCTCGTCTCGTCTCGTCTCGTCTCGTCTCGTCTCGTCTCGTCTCGTCTCGTCTCGTCTCGTCTCGTCTCGTCTCGTCTCGTCTCGTCTCGTCTCGTCTCGTCTCGTCTCGTCTCGTCTCGTCTCGTCTCGTCTCGTCTCGTCTCGTCTCGTCTCGTCTCGTCTCGTGTCGTCTCGTCTCTTCTCGTCTCGTCTCGTCTCGTCTCGTCTCGTCTCGTCTCGTCTCGTCTCGTCTCGTCTCGTCTCGTCTCGTCTCGTCTCGTCTCGTCTCGTCTCGTCTCGTCTCGTCTCGTCTCGTCTCGTCTCGTCTCGTCTCGTCTCGTCTCGTCTCGTCTCGTCTCGTCTCGTCTCGTCTCGTCTCGTCTCGTCTCGTCTCGTCTCGTCTCGTCTCGTCACGTCTCGTCTCGTCTCGTCTCGTCTCGTCTCGTCTCGTCTCGTCTCGTCTCGTCTCTTCTCGTCTCGTCTCGTCTCGTCTCGTCTCGTCTCGTCTCGTCTCGTCTCGTCTCGTCTCGTCTCGTCTCGTCTCGTCTCGTCTCGTCTCGTCCCGTCTCATCTCATCTCGTCTCGTCTCGGTTCATCTCGTCTCGTCTCATCTCGTCTCGTCTCGTCTCGTCTCGTCTCGTCTCGTCTCGTCTCGTCTCGTCTCGTCTCGTCTCGTCTCGTCTCGTCTCGTCTCGTCTCGTCTCGTCTCGTCTCGTCTCGTCTCGTCTCGTCTCGTCTCGTCTCGTCTCGTCTCGTCTCTTCTCGTCTCGTCTCGTCTCGTCTCGTCTCGTCTCGTCTCGTCTCGTCTCGTCTCGTCTCGTCTCGTCTCGTCTCGTCTCGTCTCGTCTCGTCTCGTCTCGTCTCGTCTCGTCTCGTCTCGTCTCGTCTCGTCTCGTCTCGTCTCGTCTCGTCTCGTCTCTTCTCGTCTCGTCTCGTCTCGTCTCGTCTCGTCTCGTCTCGTCTCGTCTCGTCTCGTCTCGTCTCGTCTCGTCTCGTCTCGTCTCGTCCCGTCTCATCTCATCTCGTCTCGTCTCGGTTCATCTCGTCTCGTCTCATCTCGTCTCGTCTCGTCTCGTCTCGTCTCGTCTCGTCTCGTCTCGTCTCGTCTCGTCTCGTCTCGTCTCGTCTCGTCTCGTCTCGTCTCGTCTCGTCTCGTCTCGTCTCGTCTCGTCTCGTCTCGTCTCGTCACGTCTCGTCTCGTATATTTTTCACAGGAAAATGCAATTTTTATGAATATGACATAGATACTCATCATTTATTACACAATAAAATGCCTGCTAGCACAGATTTCAAAGGTGCTGCAAGTTCATGAAGAAAAAGTGATTGTATTGCAAACAATTTTTACACTTTCTGTGTAAAAATTTGAATTGCTTCCAACTGAGCAATCAGAATGTGCATATATGCAAACACAGAAATGCATCATTCAGACATAATGACTTTATTAACTGAAAAAGGATATTCCTATAGAGGATTCCTATACACCATTTCATCTCATCTAGCAAACGATAGGTAGTGGTATACCTACCTAGATTTTGTGAAAATTGAAAATTCACTTTCTGCCGGTATCTCTCTCTTTGTGAATGCGACTGTGTAATTAATTAAAATTTACAAGGCAATGTAAAATGCAGTAGAAGGTTGGTAGGAGTAGGTGTGGTGCTCTAGGATGTGTGTATACTTATTTGGTAAATATCCTTGTTGTCTCACATTTTGATGAATTTCCGTTCCCTAGTAGAATAGAATAGACATTTCTCGCATTTAACATTGGATAAATGATGGAGGAATGAATTTACACCGGCAACCAGCTCCAGCATTGACATGGCAGTTGCTCTTGTTCTGTACAACATAACAGAACAACCCACCGGCACTTTAGAATTGCAAACTGTTTGTTTGTTTATTTGTTTGTTTTGTTTACACACTTTCTACTCATATGCTTCAATTTACGCTTTCTCCTCTAGAATATAGGAGCAGACATGGTAAGTGTGTCTGTATACTGTAGAGGTACCAATATATTGTTGTACTGTTTTGTTTTTGGAAGAGATTTTTGTTTGCAAATCATTTTGTTTTTGGATGTCAAAAGTCTTGTTTTGAAGAACCAACAGAAAATAATAGACGTATTTAGTCAGATCTTTACTCAGGAACAATTTTGTTTGTAATAGTAATATTTAATCTAAGCGAGCTTTACGAGTAAGCAACAAAGCCATATCAAAGTGAATGAGTTATTAGGAATGGAACTGAAATTTGAATTTTTTTTCCCACGTTAATTTCGTTGAAATTTTAAATTGATAACGAACGAATTTACCGATGAATACGGGTAAAACGTAATGAACCTTCGTACAAAAAAAAGGAAATACAAAAAGAAGATTGATTTTCATAGATCTGATACTTGTTCTTCTTCTTCATTTTACACGTGATTGTCATGATCTCCAGGAGACCACAACTCTTCCCCTCAACTACTTCACCTAAGGTTCCACTTGTGGGGTTGACCCTAAAAAGTCGACAGGCCTCTCGGTTTTGGATCGTTCCATGTCTGAAGCCATCATAATACAGGTGTCGCTCCATTTATTTCTTTCAGGAGTTTTTGCGCTTGCCTTTCTTTCGCGATAGTGCTGGAACATCTTGTGCTATTGCCTTTTCTGGGTTCTTTGTCCATGACAGAACCAGCTAAGTTGGCCATGCTGTATTTTGTCCAAGATGGATTCTCGGATTCTCTTGTTTCTTATTTGATCACGCTTTGTCACTCCTGTTGTCATGCGAAGTCAAAAAACAATAGTTTTATGGAACGAAATATAGGACACCTGAATTTTGTATACTTGAAAAAGAGGGCTGTTAGAAAAGCTTAATTCCTGTTTTTGGGGCGCCATACCCCTGGGGAAATCCGTCATTTTGGTAAACGCGAATTGATCTATATCTCCGAAACTGTCAGTTTTAGGTGGAAAGCTGCAATAACTAAATTTGTTGGAAATAAAATTATTTTTCATTTGCCATCAAAACTTTTTTATGCGTGGACAATATTTTAGACGTTTTGTCGTTTTTTTTTTTATTTTTGCGCATTTTTCTCATTACTTATGTAATTTGTAAATTGTTCTTAAAATGCGAATTGTAAGGCACAAAGTTCCACAAATTTTGATATATTTTTGAAGCTGATCCGATACCTCAGTCCAAAATTAGAGCTTTTAGAAATTTGGCTCATAATTCAATTGAGCCGATAAAGTACAGTGAAGATGGACAGAAATAATTGGTAAGCTGATTTCTTTATATTTACACGAAAGAGGCCTGTTAGAAAAGCTTACTTCCGTGTTTTTGGGACGCCATACCCTGGCGAAATCCGCCATTTTGGAAAATGCAAATTGAGCTATATCTCCGAAACTATTGATCTTATAGATGAAAAGCTGTAAGGCCAAGGTTGTAGGCAATTAAACCGTTATCATACATTTTTTCGGTGCGGTCAATATTTTCAAGGTTATATCGTTTTATTTTTTGTCATTTACAAATTTTTTCGTTTCCGAAGAAACGTACGTGAATAACTGAGGCTGTGAGTGCAAAAGTGGTGTAACTCTATTTCGAAAAATTGGCTTATTTTGTCTCTCATATTTTTGTCTTATAAAAATAAGTAAATCGGGTGGCACAACGGCTCATGAAGAACCAGGGCCTAGTGACTAACAACTCGCAACCATTCCTGTGTGCGCCTTTCGACAGAAATGGAAGGGACCTACAATTTTATGCCGAATCCGAACGGCTAGACGAGAAGCACTTATTCGTGACAAGTGATACTCTTGGAGGATTTGTCAATTCCTCGCAAGAGGCAGTAGCCCTGAAAAAAAACTTTTTTGTTTTTAGGTGGACGAGGCTGGGAAGCGATCCCAGACCTACAGCGTGACAGTCGAACGCACTAACCATTACGCTACGGACTACTACTATTTTTGTCTTAAGGATATACATTATTCTAAACATAGTTAAAGATTCTTCAATATCTAATCTTTCCAACAAAAATATAACATTACTATTTGAAAGGCATAATGTGCTTAAATCGACTTAAACGATTAAAACCCAATTGCAAAAAGTGGGTTACGCCACTTTTGCACTCACACCCTCAACTTTCCAAATAAGAACCTCAGAAAACTAATTTTTCAGCATTTTGATACATTTTTGAAGATTATGCGATACCGCAGTAAAAAATAACAGCCATTTTGGTATTTGTATTAACTTTGACTATAACTTTTGACTGCTATATCACATCATCTTCAAAAATATATCGTTGACGTGAAATAAGGCCTAACGAAATAAGACCAAATCTCAAATTTGGCCTAATTTCGTTTTGAAAATGGAAATAAGTCCAAATTAGCTTTATTTTTATTTCCAAAACGAAATAAGGCCAAATTTCATTTAGAAATAAGAGCAAATTTGTTTTTACGAAAACATTCAGTGATAACAGAAGCTTTGAAAGCAGACCAACTGACAACATAGGCGCATGCCAGGCGACTTAGAATACCTTAAGAGGAGTGACGAAGTAGCGTGAGCGGGACAGAGGACCCGAAAAGAGAGTAAAAATCCTTGAACCCGTGAAGCGGGCCACCCAAATTACTGTTTAGTTCAAAAACTTTAAAGCATAGGCGCCTGCCAGTTGGGGGATTAGTTCCCCCAAAAAAAAGGTATCAAACCCCATCTGGCAGGCACCTATATTTTCAGTCAGTCTGCCTTAAAAGTGTTTGTACTAAATAGGTCTATGAGTGGCCCGCTTCGCGGGATCAAGAATTTTAACTCCCTTTTCGGGTCCTCTGTTCCGCTCACACGACTCCGTCGCTCCGCTTAGGGTATGCTCAGTCGTCTGGCAGGCACCTATGTTGTCAGTCGATCTGTAATCAAATTTCTTTGTACTAAACAGTACTTTGGGTGGCCCGCTTCGCGGGTTCAAGGATTTCAACTCCATTTTCGGGTCCTCTGTCCCAATAACGCGACTCCGTCGCTCCGCTTAGGGAATGCTCAGTCGCCTGGCTATGTCGCCTTTGTTGCCAGTTGGTCTGCTTTCAAAGCTTCTGTTATCACTGAATATTTTCGTAAAAGCACCTGAGGGTCTTAGTTCGTTTTTGTGGTGGAATTAACCCACGCGGGTTCTTTTTTTGGAAATATCAACCGCGGGGGCTATTTCCGTGGGCGTTTATGCACTGCACCCAATGAAAACAACATAACGGCGATTTGTTTTGCAGTCATGAAAACGAAATAAAGCCAAATTGGCCTTATTCCGTTTTCTAAAGCAAAATAAAGCCAAAACTAAAATTTGGCGTTATTTCCATTTTAAAAGCGAAATAAGGCCAAATTTTGATTTTTGGCTTTATTTCGTTGGGCCTTATTTCCGTCACCAAATATATCAAAATGTTGGAAATTTAGAGTTCTTAGTATCTTATTTGGAAAGTAATTCACGTAAGTTTCCTGGGGTATGACAAGAATGTGTACATGTAAGAAAACAAAAAAAAAAATAAAATGCCATAACCTGGAAAATATTGCCCGCACCGAAAAAAATGTATGCATGAACAAAAAAATTGTTTAATTGCCTACAAGTTTAATAGTTAATAGTTTCGGAGATATATATGTACAATGTACATACATATTACATATGTATGTATGTAGATCAATACGCGTTTTCCAAAATGGCGGATTTCCCCATGGGTATATGGCATTCCGAAAAACAGGACTTAATCTTTTCTAATAGTTCTCGTCAGGTATACAAAATTCAGCCATCCTATATTTCTTTCCACAAACAAATCTATCTTTCCTGTGCTAATTGTAGAAAAAAAGAAATCAATAAAACAAAACAAAGCTAATTGAAATACACACACAAATAAAACTTGATTCTTTAATTTTTCAATTCAGGTCTACTTGTATTTTTCGATTCGATTCAGCTCGCAAAGTCGACCCAGGTCTCCACGGAATTGAATTCGAATTCAAGTCTGATTCAATTCGTCATGTAAACGGAGTAGTAGTAATAAGCACGAATATTCTAGATTGTTTCTTTATTCACGCATTTCAGCTTTTTTTTTATTGTACGCGCATTCAAGGTGTTTTTGATACCCTTAAAATGTAAAATTAAACACAGTTTGAGAGTTAGGAAAACTGGGAAGGATTAAATAGGAGATACCGAGAACATTGGTTTTGAACCCTTTGAACATCGAAATGGAAGGCTCGGGTAAAGCATTCCACATTCGGTTAGTGCTGCTTGAAAAAGAATCTCTTTGATAGTACGTCCGAAATTTTGCTCAAGGGTAAACTGACCTAGAAATACGAGTCAGTTACAAATACGAATACGAATTATTTTAGGGGAAGAATGCAACTGTGAATATTTCACTAGAACACTGTTTGTAAAAATAACGGTAAAATAGTGAAAGACAGGAACCATTCCTCCGGACGCGTTCAAGAGATGCAAATGCTTCCGTGATATTTCTATTGCCTATCATTTTCATAGCTCTACTTTGAATTCTATTCAAAAGACTCAAGTGGCTTGTTGGGGGCACCTGACTAAATGTGAGAATTTTACTCGAGTTTTGGACGAATGAACGCTTTATAGATTAAAGCCAGATCAGAAAGGGAGATAATTTTCTTGCATCACCAAAGAAAACATTAATACTTAGAAGCATTTTTGTTGACATCGAATATGTGACAGCGCTGCCGATGTGATACGAAGTGCATTTTTGACACGGGATTTTCTTCAAGGTACGGTGGCACGAAAAAATTAAATATGGCACGATTTTAAAATCTCCATTCTTTTACTTAAACTTCATATGATAAAAAATTACCCTAAGGACGTACAAATCAGTATATATTTATATATTTTAATAATACACGAAAAGATCAAGTGGTATTATTTGTTACACCTATAATTACACCAATTAAAAGTATGTTTTTTTTTTCACGTGGCACGAAAAAGGCAAGTTTTTTTTTTTTTAAATTGTTGCACCGAAACATTTTGTTCGAGTGGCAACGCTGATATGTGATCGTTCCACAGAAGGTATTTAATGATACCGAGGACTGAAAGCTTTTCGGTTTCCTCAATGCAAGTGCCACTCTTGGATAAAGGCATGGGGGTGGATAATCAAGATTTCGATTGTTTATAAATTAGAAGGTAAAACAATATGATTACTTTTTTACCAAAACGATTGTATTTTGTTATTGTCATTACAAGAAATACATCTGTTCAGTAGGCAGTAGACAGAATCTTGCATTAAAGGATGGGGACGGCAAGAGCGGGTGATATGTCATGTGTATAATACTAAAATTCATATACAAATTGTTTTGTGTAGGGTCATATTTTGTTGGGTGACAAAACAAGAACAAACATTATTTACATTCTTCAGATGAAAATCAAGTTTTTCTGATAATTCGTCTATGAATTCTGGAACTGGAATCAATGCCATGATAAATTAATAAATTAATTCATTCCGAAATGCATTCAAGGTAGATACTCCTTTATAAACTTTTTTATTATTCGTTTGGTCTGCTTAAGTAAATTGTGTTTAAAAAGATAAGAAATCTGTGAAATTATATTAGTCAAAGCTCGAAATTCATTACATTTTTTAAAATTTTTCACATCACCTTCTGATTTCATTCCGAATTTTGTAGAAAAACAAGAATAATTAAAAAAATCGTCTTTGTCTTGGAATTTCATAAATTGTTTGATAGTGTTTTCCAAGTAAGTAAACATTCATAGTTGATATCCTGAACAATGTATTTTGTGGAATTTGTTTCTACTTCTAAAGTTCTGCCAAAAGTGTCGCCGAAAGTGCTGTCAAAAGTGTAGCCAACAGCAGTAGTGGATCTAGGATTTGGCTGTGGGGGGGGGGGGGGATTGCTTGGAGTTTGGAGATCCAGTTTGTACATATGAAGTTAAATAACAGAAGACGAATTTTGACGTTATCACTTTCCTGTGGGGGAGGCTTGGAGTTTGGAGATCCAGTTTGTACATATAAAGTCATATAACAGAAAACGAATTTTGACGTTATAACTTTCCTTCTTTAATAATAGCCGTGTTTTTGTGCCTTTATATCCGCTCCTATCGCGCCTTAAAATGTTTTCAATATAAAGTACAATAACAAGAATTTGGAATTGATAGCAGAGCTAGAAGCCAATATAAAGGCTAAGCAAAACATGGCAGTATAACTAATTTTATAACTTAAAGTTTTAGCCACGTTAAAAATTCGTTTATTTATATTGCTTTATAATAATTGATTAGGTAGTAGGTACCTACCTAAATTATGAAAGTGTTTGTTTAAGTAAGCTGAAGGTATGCTTTGAACTTAACATTTTTGATAACATTTAAAAACTGTTTGTTATTGGCTAGTTCAGAAAAATTATATTTAAGTGATCTTACTGGTAAAAGCTCATATGTGCTTTGACAGTGTCAGTCCTCTGAGATCTCATTTTCCTGAACTAGCCAAACAACGAGTGGAGTACCTAATAATAATATTTTGCGGATCGCAAAATTAAATATTAAAACTTCAAGTCTTAAGTCGGGCATAAGAAACAGCTGCTCTAAAAAATATCCCTCACGGCCCAATTCTGCAAGTATGAATGAATTTTCGTGTAGGCTGCATATCTATACTTTTTATTCCAGCTCACTCTAGAGTCTATAGGGATGGTCAATATTCATGTCCACCTGCAAGATTTTTCTGAGTTCCTCACGCACTTTGAATTTGGCTCCTTGACTACAGAATTTGTATTTAATTGCTAGTCTAAAATTATTTTGTATGTACAATTGCCTTGGACCTTTGAAATTTTGAAAACTAAGCCCAAAATTCTCTAACCCCAGGCAAGGCCGTAAGAAACAATTACTGTCGTATTATACATTCACACTAAGCCTTACGCCCCGTTGTTCTCCAATTGTTTTAGCCTCAATTGCGTTTC
The DNA here is from genome assembly GCA_949320155.1 of Melangyna quadrimaculata. Classification (NCBI taxonomy): domain Eukaryota; kingdom Metazoa; phylum Arthropoda; class Insecta; order Diptera; family Syrphidae; genus Melangyna; species Melangyna quadrimaculata. Next base: position 57,249,676 of record OX439483.1, on the reverse strand, counting down.
TTTCGTCAAATTAGCTAAGTTTTTAATGTAAAAAGTTTTTGAATTTGACATGTTAATGTTAAGCCTCGACCACGTTTTTTGTAATTATATTTTCTAGCTTTAGTCCCAACTTCGGACTGACAGTCCCTAGACTTAAGCCCTGTGGAATAAGGATATTTCTTAGGGGGTTATTTGTTCCGTCCAATATCTCAGACCATATTAACCCCAAGCTGTTTTTTCTTTTCAGTTTTCTGGGTTTTGTTTTAGGGAAAATTGTCGTTTCATGAAGCATGTCCATTATTCATAGCCCCCACTTGTTTTTTGTCGAATTCGCTTCAGGCTTCAAGCCCAACGATCATTAGTTCCTAAAAGTGAAAATACATCACTTTATTACTTTTTGAAAATACCATTTTCCGCATGATAATATTAAGATATATTTCAAACTTGGCATCTAGTGTATCCACCAAGAAATATTGTTTTAAGAAAACAAAAAAAAATAAGATAAGAAAATAAGTTATTCACTTCGAAAAAATTCCGAAAAAGCTGAATTTTATTGTCCTAAACATTTCCTGAAAAGTACCCTAAATTTGGGGTGAAGCTAAAAATTTTAGGGGGGGGGGAAGCACTTATTTTCTATAGGTTTTTTTGAAAAAAAAGTTGTAGGTACACATTGTAGCTCATAAAATTCTATACAAGTGATAGATTTGGAGAAAAACGGTCGAAAATATTAACTATATGCCTGTAAGACCTCAGGTCTTTTAAATGAGAAATTAAGAATTAGAATTAGATGTTAATTATCTCATGAAATTCCACGGGTGGCATCCAATGTGTTACCTAGAATGTTACCTAGACTGGGGTTCGAACCCACACGTCCATGTTTTTTTTTTTTTTTTTTAAATTCATTTTTAATTTTCATTTTCCTTATAACTATCTTAAAGCTAGACAACAATTCATGAACAACTAGCCTACTTATAAATATCTTAAAAATAACTTACTGGCACTAAGCGGGCTCTCTAAATTAAACAATAACTTAATGCCTTTCGGCCTACGAACTACTTAAAATAATATCTTATCCTGGTTTTATCTTTTCCAAGAAAGACTTTAAAAAAACTTGGAACCTATATCATTTTTTTATTTTTATTTAAAATCTAATTAAAACTAATTAAAACTACTTAGACTACTTAAAACTACTATAAAACTACTTACAACTACCTTAAAACTAGAACAGCCACAGCACGCATTTTCAATTTTAAATTTTGTTATTTTCTTGTTTTGATTTTTTGATTTTATAATTTTTTTTTTATTTTTTTTTTTTGGCGCCACCCTGACTGTCCCTACTTAACTAATACACTAAAGATTATGTAAGTCGGCCAAGACGAGAAAACTAAGTCAACTATATTATATCTGTTTCTTGCTTTAACCACCAAAACTGGTTCACCTGCTTTACCCTGTCCCTCCGGTTCCGATCGGACACCGTCCTACTGAACCGAAGGCGCTTTGCTCCGCCTTATGCGAGGTCGTCTCGACTATAAGAGATTCGCCTATCTACAGCTCTACGGCTGACGTGGTAGATAAGCGGAACCGCCTCTTTATCCTGAATCGGCTATCTAAATAGAGGAAAGTATCGGGTGGGATAAATCCACTTAAACGCACACTTTCGTAGTAATCAGTGTTGGGGTAGTAAGTCCCAAAAACTAAGCTATTAGGCGAGGACATCGCTCTTGCAATGTGACTCCGAATCAGCTTGAGTATAAAATTATCGATTCTGTTAATGTTGGCTCCATTGTATAGAACCTCGTTGGAATAATAATTTTTGTACTCCGACTCTGGTGTTCTGTGTAATCCAAGGCAGCATCGAAGACACTGCCTCTCAAACACCCGAATCTTTTCCATTTGAGATGGGGCAACGTTGAACCACACCGGACATCCAAAGGCAATCATTGGCCGGATAAGGGCCATGTAGCAAATCACCTTAATCTCCTGGCCCTGGCTAGAGCAGCACTTATATGTCTGTCGAAATACAAACACTGATCCATCCAGATGCCAAGGTACTTTACTACACTTTTATTCCCCTGTGGATGTCTATGTGGCCCTACGATCACCAGCTTGCGCCAGTTTTTTCTTATATCCCTTGGGGCTCCATGCAATAGAGTCCTGAACAGAATAGTTTCGGATTTCTGGACGTTGATTTTCAACTTCCAGTCATCACAATATCGCTGAATCTTGTCGAAGTCACGCTGCAAAAGAGTTCCGATGACCTCAACTGTTGGAGCCGTTCTGTACGCAATTAGATCGTCGGCATACGCTATGGCATGGGCTAGACTACCTATCAAATCAGTGGTGTAAATACTAAAGAGAATCGGTGAGTTCACCGCTCCCTGCTGAAGGCCATTTTAATTTCGAAGGTTGCGGTAGAAGTTACATTGCCACTTTTGACAACAAACTTTCTACCATTGAGCATATCATAAAGCATATATAAAAGTGGTTTACTTATCCCAAGTCTAACTAGCTTTATATAGAGAATTTCTAACTATACGGTGTCAAAAGATTTTTCCAAGTCTACCACAAAAGCACCTGTAGCTGTACACTGTCTTTTAGATTTCTTCTATTGGACATCAGAAACAAGTTTAGACGCAGCATGAATGGTGTCATGTCCCGCCTTAAGACCGAACTGATTATCCGGTATGATATTGTTGTCCTCCGCCTACTTGGACAGAGCTCTTTTTATTACTTTCTCAAATACCTTACTCATACTCGGAAGAAGATTTATCGACAGGAGATTCGCCGGATTCGGTCAAACACTATATCCACCGTGCCAATGCCACCCGTAGTCAAAAAAATGTAATATGGGAGGATATTTATTATATTTTTGGGTTGGGATTTTTTTTTTGTTGGGGTTATGTTTTGACAAATATTTTCTATTAAAGAACCAAGTTTTGAGAGTGGCACCGGAAGGGAAATACCGCCATCTTGAAAAATTTGATTTTTCCTATTTTGCTTCCCTACCTATAACTTTTCTCAAAAAAAAACCTATAGTTTACGAGTAATTTAAAAAAAGTGCATTTTTCTCCCTTTACCCTCGCCCCCCAAACATTTTTAGGTCCACCACAAATTTAGGGTACTTTTCAGGAAATGTTTAGGACAAAAAATGAAGCACTCAACCAAAATTAAGCTTTGTCGGAATTTTTTCGAAGTAAGGACATTTGTTTATCTAATTTTCCTAGACTAATAATCATATTTGAAAAAATAAAAATCGTTGGTGTTTTTTTTTTTGTTTTTAATATTTTTATTATTTTTGAAAACATTTTTAGGAAAACATTTTAGAACACCATGCCAATTTAAATTATTATTATTATTATTAATATGCAAATTTTAATTTCAAAAAATTTCATCAACCCATTTTGAATTATCGAATATAAAAATAAAATATATTTTTTTTTTAAATAGAACATATAAATAATTTAAAACAGTTGTTAGTAGTTTTTGAAAGTTATGTTTATAACAATGCAAAGTATAATCTTTTTGCACTACTTAGAGAACACACATTTTGAAAATCGTTTTCGATCAAAAACTAGATTTTTCATAAAGTTTTTTAGTATTTATATAGGTAGTTACCGCTATTTTTGTTCAAGATTTGTTCAAATATTCAAGAAAGCGTTAATAACTGACTTTATTTATCAAGTTTCAAAAAAAATAACCAAATTATTATCAAACTATTGAGTTTTATATTAAAAAAAAACACTATTTTAAAAATACAAAATTGAAAATATTCTACTTAAAGAACAAAAAAAAAAGAATTGTTTCTACCAAAGGTAGATATGCCTTAAACGCCTTTTAGTAACTTTTATGACCGTTTAAAAACCTGATAGCTAGATGTGATTTTTTTTTAATTGCCCTACCCAACTAACAATTTAACTTCTGTAAAGGTCTATCGAAGTTATTTTCTAATCAGCAAATTTGACTCTATAAGGCCTTAGAGAAACACATTTGGCCCACATTGAGAAGCTTGAAAAGCTTTTAAGCAATCATTTACAGGTTTATTGGAAGTACTCAATTTATTTCGCTAAGGCCTTATAGAACATAACTACACTCAAACATTGCAAATGTAGTAGTGTAGTTTGGTTCAAGTATTTCGATAGGCACATCTAAAAACCCTTATAAAAGGCTTGCCGAGGCCTAGGAAAAGCCTTTTCGAAGCACAATGCCAAACAAAATAAAAATAAATTCTTTATTTTTATTTCTACATTTTCTCCTTTATTTTCATGCAAGTAATGATTTTCTTCTGGAACTTAATGCACAATAATTATTTATATCTGACAAAAAAAACACATTACCTACTTGATGGATTTTGCGAGGTTTGAACCGAGGATGGTTGGGTTGAGAGTCGGGCACCTTGATATTGAGCTAGCCTGGCATATGAAAAACCAGTGCCAAATTGGAACAACTTGAAACCGACATTAGCTTCCTAAAAACTTCCTTGGGACTTCCTGGTGAATTGAACTAACTTAAAAAATACAGGTGACCATTCGTCTTTTGCTTGCAACGGAGTTTTTTTTCCTTAATGTTATTTTTTTTTTAATTTTTAATGTTTCCGTGATTACGCATCAGAGAAAACATGGAAGTTGTCAAACAAACATACATTTTGTGAGACAACAATTAAAATATATGTAAGTTCCATTTTCATTGAAATCGATTGTTTTTAAGAACAAAAGGCTTTGATTTGAGAAAAAATATAAAAACTATTTATGCTCCATAAAATATGTACTTTTCATTTTGTACGCAAACCATTTACTGACAATTTTAATTTGTATCTTTTTTAAAAACACTAATTTGCCAAAATAAAAAAACATAAACAATAACGACCATCATTATGTTTTTTCATAATACTACTTTCCATGCGAAGTACCAGCTTTTATTGCTTTCATGTTGAGTGTACAACACTTCGCTAGGACCAAATAATCGGAATTATTACTTCCCGCGCATGCGCCTGAGAGGATGATTAAAATAATGTTTGCATAACCACCTCTTCACAGGCCTTATAGACACAAATTAAGCTGACATCACTTCGCTGAGGCAAATTCATCGAAATAAATGTTTCTCGCGCATGCGTCGACAGAGCTCACACAATTATTATGCTTGTGTCGGGCTTGTGTTTGATGGGTTATAGAACTAAAATTGGATGCCATGCTTAATCAGAGTTACCACTGCGATCAAATTTAATTCTGAGGAAATCATTTTTATTGGTGGGATCCGGGGGTATTATTTTGTTTTATAGAAATTAAAAAAAAAGACAAACAACGAATATGAATAAAGTTAATTTGTTTTTGTTTAATCATTTCTAATAAAAAATGATTAAATAATTTGTATTTGTACTGCAATTCTGAATAAAAATTACATAATTATAGTTCGATGTAAAAAAATAAATATATTTTTTTTCTTTTTTTTTTCAAGTAAATTTAAATTGTTTTCTCTTTCCATATTTATCTCAATGCAGAAAATAAATGTATGTACCATTTTTGTTTTGCAAAATTTAAAAGGTTTACCTATACTCAATGAATCAGTTTAATTTAAATTATTTAAATGATACAATTTTACCAATTTTTATTTTCATAAATAATTTGACCTGTGGTAACCGTCTCTCGGCAGTAGAAACATACATGCCGCGAACAGTATACAAGATAATGCTTGCATCGGGCTTTTCCTCAAGGGACTTACAGAAACAAAATAAATTGACATAATTCCACTAACAATTATACTTCCATTAGACTTTTGTACACATAATAGCTTCTTTCAGGCCTTTGTAAGCAGGCCCTTCCAGAGCTCTTGGCTGTGCTTCCTAATGAAAGCTTTTTCTTTGCTTTTATTTCGCTTGCCTCTCAAAACTAATTTCTGGGAAGCCTTACGAAAACTATAATCAAATTGTAAATATTCAGGCTTGCAGAAAATTAAAGATTCTGCTTGTAACAGGTTTGTAGGAAGCTGTTTTCAAAAATATAGCTTAGAAAATTTGCAACTTCGATGTCCAAACTAAATACAAGCCTTGTAGAAATAATAACTTAGATAAATTCAAAAAAATGAACCTTATAGAGGAAAAATTGTTAGTTGGGTAATTTACGTTTTTGAATACCCTGACTACAAGTTAATGAATTTTATCGTTTTTTGTTTCATAGCAATATTCTACAAAATTTGTGTCAACACATAAGTAGTTGAAAATAACATTAGAATAACACGTGGTCCTAAACAAATTAATTTTTTCTTAATGCAAAACGCAGAACAAAATAATTTTTGAAAAAAAGATTAATCATCGCTTTTAAAAAAAGAATGTGTTCTTTACATGGTTTCGTAGATGTTTAGCAACTTCCTTAACGTTAACAACGATAAATTTTAAAGAACAATCTTTTTATGCTATCTCCATTCCAGGTGGGTACTAGATAGGTATAGGAGGTGGTACTCTCCCCAAAAACAGTTTACGACAAAGTAAATATGTACATGTACATTGTACACACATTTATTTATTTTTTACTAAATCCTTTTTTATTTGCTTCAACATAATATTCTTTCTCCTCTTCAACCTAATAAATATTCTCTCCCACTCGTTCTTTGTATAGTATTTTGTCATTTTCACATGTTAACGCCTTAAGCAATTTATTCCAACAAAATTGGAAAGTACCTACTTCTATATTTCTATAGCTAGTATGTCTACTGCCGGAAGTCGTACCACCACCATCAACAACAACAATAACAACAACAACAAAAAAAAAATCCAGGAACAACAAACTACTTCTTTATGATCTTTTTGATAACGATGCGTCTCCTTTACCATACTACCCTACTATAACTGGCAAAATTCCCAGTTGTATAGTATTAATCATCCAAGGATAAACTTTTCAGAGGTTATAAAAGTCATAAAAAAAAAAACAGTACGAAGAAAAAAATAAAAAAGAAGGAAAAGTTTATGGCTATTTGTGTGTCGCCAAAGTCTTTGAACTTAATACGTGATATTAATCATAAATAAATTAGTTAGTTCGAGAATGATGAGAAATTATAACCATTAGAAATTAGGAGGGTGATGCGGAAGTTGTTGGTATTAGGACACAAAGTGGCTTTCGATGAACACAACATCGATATGTCTGTAATATTGTCATACTGAAATAATAAACTAGTAGTTTAAAAATGATGTTATATCGACTTGAGGATGGATCGTTTTTTTTTAAACTTATGACGTAAGTAGGTAGTGTTTTTAATATTTTTCTTAGTTCTGTTTTTTGATTGTTTTTCAGGAACAAAAATTACGGTACCCACCACACAATTTTTGTAGGTAAAACATTTTTCTCAAAAGCAACTCAGAAATTTTTCATAAAAAAAAATTAGTAAATTAACGATGAGGGAAGTTTACTTTTTCGCAATATTTTTAATTTCAAAAAATGGTTATTTTTACTAACTCTTATTGAACCATATTCTTGTATTTTAGTTTTCTTGCTACAAAGGTTCCTACTATATGGAAAGTTATGGATACAACAAAAAAAAAAAGACCTCGAGATATTAGTTTTTCCTAACATTACGATGATAGAGAACACGAATAAAGTGGGTCTAGCAATTTTGGCTGGGTGCCTATCTGTCTGTCCACACACCTAGAGCCTAAACGGCTGAATGCATTTTCTTCAAACTTGGAACATATTATTTTGCCCAGACGTTTTTTGATTTTATCTAGGGCTGGACACGAGACGAGACTCTGAGAGACTTTTGTAAGTCTCGTCCCGGTCTCGATAAAATCGAAAATTTTCAGTCTCGTCTCGGTCTCGTATAATTAAGTCTCGTCTCGGTCTCGTCTCCGAAAACTACGATTTCCGGACAACCTGATGATTACTAGAACGAAATATTTTCGATTATAGTCTGAATATGTGCAGAAGGAAATAAATATTTAACTGAAAATGAATTTTTGAATTTATAAGACTCTCTGTAAATTTCGGTCCAAATATGCAGTCTCGTCTCGGTCTCGTTATGCGAGATCGAGACCGAGACCTTTCTCGTCTCGTGGCCAGCCCTAATTTTATCTTAGACCAAAAATAACGGACCTGCCATAAAATGTTTGTCAGCCAAAGAATTAAATGTTATTTTTCTCGAAAACGGCTGTAACGATTTTCGTTAAAAAAATTCAAAGAGTTGTAATAGAAAAAGGCTACAATAAGAAGATGAAGAAATTTAAATATTAAAATATTGAAATAACTTCTGTTTTAAGTGGAGTGAATGAATAAAATTTAATTAAAAAGTACAAGTGACCTCAACTCCACAAATAATTGTGTTTCGCCCAAGGTATAACAGTGGGCTCTTCACAGTCAGTCTGAGACACAAATTTTGGTCGATGTTTACCGACTCTTATACAAATCACAGCAAAAAGATACTGTGAATTTTATTATTCTAGGGGAATTTGTTTAAATTCGTGCTACTTTCAAATGTTTTTTTTTTCAAAAACTTATTATTATTGGTCTCTAGTGTAACCATTTATTTGGTTTTAGATTTTCTTATAAATAGTTCTGTTGGTATTTTTCATATTTTTTTAATATGAAGCTAAAAAATGTTTTAACATGATTGTGAACCAAAATTTGTATGAAACTTTTTGTTTAAATTATCAAATTTTTTTTTTTCAAAAGAACTTGGTCAATTTTTTTAAAACTTGATTTTAAGTGGTTTTTTTTATTATTTTCCAAAATATTTGAAAAAAAAAATCATGCTTCTAAATTCAAAAATAGCCGGTACCTTACATATAAATGTTCAAAAATCTTCAAGAATAATCTTATTATTATCGAAAACGGCTCCAAGAATTTTGATAAAAAGATGTGTTTGATATTGATTCATAGCCCACTCTACTTTTAAATTAAAAAATATTTTTTTTGCGTTCTTAATAAGAGCAGGCACATACTTCTCATAAAGCTAATTTTCATATTTTCGACTTTCTCATTATTAGATAAGCGAATTAAAATAATTTTGTTTATGCAGATGCTCCTAAAAAATATACTATATATCGAAAGTTTCAAAAAAAAAAAATTTTTCTGAAGAATTGATTTTCCAAAAACGCTAGTTTATATTGAATATCTCTTCAATGTTTCACTTTTGACATAAAAGTTGAAAGTAAAACTAGAAGTATATAAGTAGGTAATCCAAGAGAGAATTCTTAAGGGTGGGCGTACTAGTTATCTCCATCAGTGTTGCCGCAAGCTTAAATAGACTATTTATTATGTCAAATAGAAAGGAACTAAGACGCTACCGGTTTTTTTATTATAAAAATCATTGTATGGGTTATTGCAGATGAGAAAACCGCGGAGTGCTATTAAGTGAGAGGGTGCAATTTTAAGGGTGGGGGGTAAATGCAAGCCTTTTCGTATTTTGTATATAACTTATTATTCTTATTATTCTAATTTTATTAAATATATTAAGTTTCGTTGCAAAAAATAAGAATTAAAATAATGTCAAATTCAACGCAATACAAATCGAAAAAAAACCCTTACAATGATTTTACAATAGAAACCCGGTAACGTCTTAGTTCCTTATTGCCCTGTTGCTTAGGAAATAATCCATAGCCTAAAATGAAAAGCCGCTTGACTAACTCCAAAATTCGCTAGATTGGCTCAAATTCTGAAGACAAAAAGTCGCTAGCTACGAGTTGGATAGTAAATGTTAAAAAATGTTTGTGTGTCGCAACTCACATATGCATGCCTTTAAAAGTCGCTAGAAATAACCTAGCGACATCAAAATATTTTTTGTCGTGGAAGAAACAGAAATGTCGGTAGATCTAGCGACAAAGTCGCTAAAATGGCGACCCTGCTTTCTATCAGGCAGAAAGGTCAATTTGCTACAAAAAAAAAAACACCTTAGATATAACAGAAATGCAAAAAAAAAAAGAAATGCTATATGTTTTATTAATTTTATAATTTTATAAATTTATAAATATAAATTTTCACAACTCAATTTTTTTTTTAAAGTTTTATGTAATTAAATAGTATTTTTATTTTTAAATATTAAATGTTCTTAATTTTTAAGCATATATTGGGAACCTGATGGACTAAAGATATTTAGCTATCAGAAAATTAAATAAGTGGAAAACTAATTTTTTCCTTTAAAAAAATCGATTTTTGGGGTATTTTATGTTAAAGCTTGATAAATTCCAAAATACAAGATTTTTCATGTGCTTTTCTGTCACAACCTACTGTTTACTCTCTCCTCTACTCTGGTCCTGATCTTATATATTTTTTTTTTATTTATCACGCTAAAGGGGTTGCGACTATCCTTAAAATGATGTACACAGCACAAGCGGTTAGGAAGGTTGGAGGGGATTTGAAAGGAGATACCGGTGTACATTGGTTTTTAATGTCTGTAGATCACAATGAGACAATTGAGCTGGGTAGAGCATTCCTTATTCATGTAGTGCGACAAAAGAAAGAATATCTGTACTTAACAGTACTTCCGAAGTTGGGATCAAAGGTAAACTGATGGGCATTCCTATACGTTTACTGTGCACAAACTAAACTTAAAAGAACGAGGACGAAGAGTCTAAAATAAAGTTTTCATCATTAACTAGGGCTGGCCACGAGACGAGACTCTGCGAGACTTTTGTAAGTCTCGTCTCATCTCGGTCTCGTTAAAATCGAAAATTTTCAGTCTCGTCTCGGTCTCGTATAATTAAGTCTCGTCTCCGAAAAATACGATTTCCGGCCAACTTGTTGATTTTTGGAACGAAATATTTCCGATTATAGTTTGAATACGTGCAGAAGAAAATAAACATTTAACTGAAATTGGATTTTTTAATTTATTTAACGTTCTGTAAATTTCGGTCCAAACATACAGTCTCGTCTCGGATGCTTAAAAGCCAGTCTCGGCTCGTCTTGGTCTTGTCATGCGTGGCCAGCCCTATCATTAACCGTCCGCTCTATAAAAAAAAAACTTTTAGTTCTATTTTGAAGTTTGCTTTAATTCAATGCCATTATGGTCGAGGGAAAATGCAATATTAAATGTTTAAATTACTCTATACTCTCTCCAATTAAAATGAATAAATTATAATACCAAAACAAATACACAACAATAATTATTAATAGAATTTCTCACGCATAAGATGAAATTTTATAGACTGTGGTTTAAATAACTTTATATATATATAGAAGATTGAAACTTAATTGGCCAACACATTGACATCGTATGGTTGGTTGATTTAATCAATGCAATTAATTAAACTTAATAAATCAGCAAAGAGAAAATCAGTTTAAGGTTAGTTACAGAGGGAGGTAATTATCACTGTGGCCTGTGGTATATAATTATGGTTAGTTAGATGATATTATATCCTTTGTTCTGTTAAGGTAAAACATAATATTAACATAAAATCAAAGAAAGTTTCTCCTGAGCAAACCACAACAAAAAAAAAAAGAAGACAAAATAAAAAAGAAACAACGTCAAATAAAAAAAAAAAATTCCTATACCCACTGAACTGAAACCGTTTTGTATAACGGTAAAATATATTGACCAAGGATTTCCTCAGAAGCCAATTGGCCGTGATTACAACATGATCGATTTTCATTACAAAGCCAAATTGAATCTACCAAAGAAATGATTTTCAATCTTAATTCAACTGATAAGACCATCGTTGCATGAAAATGGCCATGAAATTCCGTTTGCTCCTAATCCTCAAACTCCTGAGCCCAGAATTCTGAATGGCCTTATAACCCCAATATAACTTTGAAGTAGAATATTGTACCAAAGTACGAGTACCTAAACTATGTACATACCTATCTATCAATTAGATGAAAGTCTATACCAACCTACATACAAATATCTACTCTCAGCTTGTGGTATTGACCGATGGATATTAAATTTCTTAGAAGGAATTTCCCTTGGGCGCCTTTATTTGTTGGGGTGAAAAAAGAGCGAGGCGGAGCGCGGAGGTGGCGTTGTTTGACCACACAAGCCACTCATGAACACATACAGTATAGGATCAGGATAGAGGCTCCTGCTCTAGATCTAATAATATATTTATTGATTGGTTTCCGAGGGACTATCATGATGGAAGATGCTGCAAGTAAATATTAAGTATGTAGCTATGTACGGTACGCGTAGGGTAGGAAGGTATAGGGAAATAAATATTGTGTACATTATTATCGTTCTTTAAGTTGAAGCTGCGTAAACGTTAATTTATGTATGAATATGAATATAAGACTTCTTCTATTAAACGTGTGGTGTATAATGATGAACTGATCTTATATTATTGTTTTGGTTTTTTTTTACCTCTCTATTCAGTTTTGGTAAAGATTTACTTAACTTCAATTTTCTAATTTTGTTTTTTGAATTCAAAGGTTAGTAACCTCGAATTTCATCGAGATATCAACGTTTAAAAAAGTGTGAAAAGGGGGAGAAAGTAGATATTTTATAATTTCCCATAGATTAAAATGATGTTGATGGTGGTGAATATTATATTCTTCGGAAAGTGAATTCTTAATTATTTTATCATTTTTTGAGGAATTTTTGATTAACGCGCCAAGATCCAGTGGCGGACTTAGCTTGTTGGGGGCCCGGGGCGGCAATGCTAAATGGGGCCCCTTGTATGATCAGGTATTTTTGTAGTCTTAATAACGTCAGCTTTTACGACAGAGAAAACATAAACAATAGTAATTATAATACACTCTTTATTCTAATCTTTATTCGCTATTTATATTGCATACAATAGATATCTACTAAACAAATTGGGGCGTTTTCATAGTCAATTTAGACCTGGGTCTAGGTTTGGTTGAATTTTCGGACGTTGATTCTTTTTGTTTAAGATTATAATTTCAAAATATTTGAAGCTATTTGTGTAGTACACCAAGTTATTTATCTTATAAAAATATGAAAACAACAATTTCGAATTGAAATCGGTCTGTATTCATTGAACAAAAATTGTCTTAAACTGTAGTTTAGTTAAACCTGGGTCTATCTGCGACTATGAATATGCCCCATTGTGTTTCAAAATAAATGTACCTACTAATTGTGGGTACATACGTATTTTACAAAAATAAAGATGCAAAACTAAAGAGTATATTGGAATATTTAAAGAAATATCACGGATTTTGTTAATGAACTGAAAAAAAGGTATAAAAAGATGTGTCACTTGATTGAGGCAACGGTGAATTTGGCGTTTGAAAATTTAACGGAATGGATTTTTTCTAAACAAAAATTTTAAATATTTAAGAAAGGGCAAAAAACTATTTTTTGTATTCTTAAAATAAAAGTGAAGTTTAGATAAACGTTTACGGAAGCAAAAAAAATAAAAATACATAAATGCGTTCCAAAAACTTTAACTCTTATGCCGATAAAAATCAACCAAACTGAAGATATTTATCTTGCGGTACCAACAAATGCTGCAAAAAAATGAAAAACTTACACAGCGTCAGCGGAAGAAATAAGATAGGGACGAAAAAATGAGGTTAAAACTGTGGTTTGCCTCAAATTATATTCTCAGTCCCTTAAATTACATCAAAATTGACGTTTAAGCCAGTTTTAAGAAACCAAAAATGATATGCAAAAATATCTAGCACCCACCATTTGAAAATGTTAAAGAACCATTCCAAAGTCAAGGTTATATGAGATTGCGAATGAATTTTCCTATTGATAATGTCGGTTCGAGTTACGAATGAAAATATAATATTAGCCGAGTTTTTTTAATACTCATTAATTACTCACTTTTAAATTTTATAAGCAAAACAAAATCAAAACAAACACTGAGTAGTCTGATTTGTTTTTGCTTTGCGTTTAAAATAAAAAATAATTGTGATTGGAAGTGATTAAAAATAATCTTTCCGTCGGCTTTTTTTGGTCACTGTAGTTTTTGCAATGAAACAATTAAGTTACATTAGCTTTCCCGACGTTTCGGCAGGGGTTGCTGCCTTCTTCAGGGGAACTTTATTTGGACAACAAGAAAAAATATATTGTTTACATTATAATAACAATAATTGACACAATACAAAATACACTCACTTTAATAAAACTGTGTTTAAATTTAAACTGACATTTAAAATTATTGTATCTAATAATTGTAATATTATTTACAAAAGTAAAGAAATAACCACTTCAAACGAAGTTTAGTCTATGGAATTTAAACAAGGAGTAAAGAAACTGAAAGAATACTGTGTTATGATGAGACAAGAGAACAATAGATGGCAGAGATGTTTTGGGTGTCTTGTTTTCTGTTCATGTTGTTGTTGTTGTTGATGATGTGTAATGTTTCTAGGGTGTATCGTTTCGAAACATGTTTCTCTGTCTGTAGGACTTTGACACCTTCAAAATCTGGAGAGTGGCCGTTTTCGATACTGTGGCTCGCCAGGGCTGTCTTTCCAGGATTGTTTGATTTGATATCCGATTTATGATTAGAAATTCGCTGTTTAAGAAATTGTTTTGTAGTTCCGATGTAACACTGGTTGCATGGTTCATTAGGTTTACCCTTACAATTTATTTTGTAAATGACATCAGTAACTTTATCCTTATCCGCTTTCGTTTTAAGTTTAGTACATACAATATACAACTAGCCATCACCATTATAAAAAAGAAATGGGAAATAATTAGTGAAAACACTAGAATTAATCTGAACAAATTTCTTGAAATCCCTGATTTCTGCCTCAAGGAAAATAACTATCTACAATTTAAAGATGACATTTTCAAACAAATTTTTGGCATGCCTATGGGCAACCCTTTGTCACCCACGATTGCAGATTTAGTACTTGATCACGTACTAGATGAATGTTTTAGTGGAATGGAAGAAAGGCCTACTTTTGTTGCTAAGTATGTAGATGACATTTTTGCCGTGATGGACAAACGCAACATTGAAAAAGTGCAGCTGATCCTTAACGGATTCCACCCGAAAATCCAGTTCACTGTGGAAATGGAACATAACAGGTCAATAGCATTTTTGGACGTAAAAATCCATCGTGAAAACAACCGTCTATTGTTTGACTGGTACCAAAAACATACTGCATCGGGAAGATTAGTCAACTTTCGGTCTAACCAAGCGAGGCACATAGTTATGAACACTGCATCCAATCTCGTCAGTAAAGTTTTCGCACTCAGCGACGAACAATTTCACTCTGCCAATGAGAAAAAAATCAAAAAAATCCTGAGTGACAATGGTTTTCCAAATTCTATAATTCGTGGTCTACTTCAGAAACACAATTGCAAAATTCCAAGCGAAGACACTAAAGACCCGAATAATGGTTACTACAAAAGTATGGTTTACATCCCAAGACTGACTGAGAATTTTAAAGAAGTGATAAACCAAAAACTAACAGATGTTCGCCTGGCCTTCAAATCAAATAAAACTCTGAGTCACCTTTTCACTAAACTTAAAACGAAAGCGGATAAGGATAAAGTTACTGATGTCATTTACAAAATAAATTGTAAGGGTAAACCTAATGAACCATGCAACCAGTGTTACATCGGAACTACAAAACAATTTCTTAAACAGCGAATTTCTAATCATAAATCGGATATCAAATCAAACAATCCTGGAAAGACAGCCCTGGCGAGCCACAGTATCGAAAACGGCCACTCTCCAGATTTTGAAGGTGTCAAAGTCCTACAGACAGAGAAACATGTTTCGAAACGATACACCCTAGAAACATTACACATCATCAACAACAACAACAACATGAACAGAAAACAAGACACCCAAAACATCTCTGCCATCTATTGTTCTCTTGTCTCATCATAACACAGTATTCTTTCAGTTTCTTTACTCCTTGTTTAAATTCCATAGACTAAACTTCGTTTGAAGTGGTTATTTCTTTACTTTTGTAAATAATATTACAATTATTAGATACAATAATTTTAAATATCAGTTTAAATTTAAACACAGTTTTATTAAAGTGAGTGTATTTTGTATTGTGTCAATTATTGTTATTATAATGTAAACAATATATTTTTTCTTGTTGTCCAAATAAAGTTCCCCTGAAGAAGGCAGCAACCCCTGCCGAAACGTCGGGAAAGCTAATGTAACTTAATTGTTTCATTGCAAAAACTACAGTGACCAAAAAAAGCCGACGGAAAGATTATTTTTAATCACTTCCAATCACAATTATTAATTCCAAATTGGTCAATAAATCATTTTTATTAAAATAAAAAAGTTAGTTATTAATGAGTATTAAAAAAAAACACGGCTATTGTCTTTTCGGATTTTAAATTGTTATTTTTAATATTTTATAGAAGAGAAAAACTTTATCCATTTTGACATCAGAGTCGTACGTCAAGTGTTATGGCGTGAGAAACTACAACCAAAGAATATAAAGTTACCAAGACGACGCATCTCATACAAATTTTGGTGGTTCCAGTATTGCGAACCGCTCTCAGAGCTTTTGCTTTTTGTATGGGCCATTCAATAATTCTCTCATCGCTTTTACAATGATATACAACACACAGTGACACGCCTGCGTTTTTGTCCTTATTATACCTACCCATCTCCTTATAAACATTGTATGTATTGTTTGGCAAGATTGTATGAGTAAGAGATTTTCTCTCAAATATTTTTGTTTCGTTGTTTTATTTTTCTCGTTAACTTATATTCTTTGTTATAACCCAATATGGCGATCTCAAATCGAAATTTAGACTTACTAAAAACTTACTTATATTTTTAGACTTGTATCTTCGATTTTTCAACAAGGCTGCGCACCTTTCCACACTTCCAAGTTAGGTAAAATCTAGATTTAAAATACAAAAATGAACCTTTGACCGGGACCGCGCTTTAAACTTGGCTTCATTGAAAACGGGACCTGGCTACTTCAAAAAAGATTTTGAAGAGACATTTTGAAGATGGTGACGTCTTAATAGAAGCTTTCAGTGATGACTGGTTCGAGATCGGTCTCGATTATTTAAAAAAAAAAAAAATCTGAATTTCGATTAAGCCTTAGATTTTAGGCCTTTTTTATTGGAAAGTGTATACGCAGCGCAGAAAAATTTTATACTGTAAACAACAACAAAGGAAAAGTACGGATACTACATAACGTGTTATTACTTTGTTTTGTGATGTTTCGAACTTTTCCTTTGTTGTTGTTTACAGTGTAAAATTTTGCTGCGCTTCGTATACACTTACCAATAAAAAAGGCCTTTTGTCACAAAATGTTGGCTATTCTCAATATTTTTCAACAAAAACTTTTGGCGAAGAAGATATTAAGAAAATAGTGCTACTAGAACGGGCACAGAAGTTAGGACACCACATCAGCATTTATAGGCATACCAACCAACATGTGAAGTGCAAAAAACAATGAATAGAAAACAAAATAAAAGCTTTTATTCAAAACTGGCGACCGACCCCCTGCTTTATAAAGGAAACACTTTAATTTAACCAAACAAAAATTCTGTTGATCCAGTCTGAAGATTTTCTAAAAATTTCATCAAAATCAATCTCATTTTGAGTATATGGAACGTACTTACATACATCGATTTTTGTATGTTATGTACATATGTACATAATACATATATGTGTTTATAGAATATGTAAATACATAAATGTTTATTGAGTGAAATGAGTGCTCCCGTCAAAAAATAAAGTTTGAACAAACAAAATTTTGAGTTCGAGATGGGGGGCCCCATAAAATTTGTCTTCATGTGTAATATAGAAACATTACTAAAAAAATACAGTGCCCTGCATAAGTATAAACGCACCTGTAAAAATGCATTTTATAGAAAACACCTTACTATTTTTTTATTTAATGGCATCAGTAAACAAGTGAACTGAGTATTGAACGTTGTTTAGAAAATAAAAACAGATTTTCTCGTATTGCAGAAGTATAAACGCACTATTCAAATCTCGTTCAAGCTTCATTTAATTATGAGTTTCGAGATGACAAACAACGAAGCCGCGTGGTATACATTTAAGCGATGCGGAAATTGCCAAAATTCAAGACTTTCGTTCAAGTATCCTAAGATGTAGGGCTATTCTTAGGAAAATTTCGTTATCGGGTCGTTTCTCCGTAATTTCTCATTGCCGTAATTTTTCATTTTCGACGGTTTTTCGTACTTTAAGAAGCAGTGGGGTGATTGTTTGGGCCAAAATGGCGCCAGCTCCAAATCTGACAACAGCCCACAATCAAAAAATATTGGAACTTTCCCGTCAAAACATGGACCGCGATTGGAAGCGTAAGTAAAATTTTATTATTTAACGCTTTAACTCATCATATTTCAAAAATTTATTAATACCACTATCTAGTGCATTTTTTCTTACAAAGATTGTTTTCACTGACAACAATTAGTTTAACCTTGATGGGCCAGATGGTTTTAACGGTTATTCGCACAAAAAATGCATTAAATTGGGGCATTAATATATTTTTAAAATTGGAAGAGTTAAAGCGTTAAATAATAAAATTTAAATTACGGTTTTCCAATAGCGGTCCATATTTTGACGGGCAAATTCCAATATTTTTTGTTTATGGGCCGTTGTCAGATTAGAAGTTAGAAATTATAACAAACACTCCACTGTTGCTTAAAGTACGAAAAACCGTCGAAAATGAATAGCCTAACCCCAAATATGTAACGAATTTCTCTCAAAAAATGCACCAAATTAGATGCAACATTTGTTGTTCGGCTATTATCGCGACGTGACAGCATCTGGGGACCCCCAGGTCTTATTTTCGTTCCATAAGATTCTGGATCTGGTATGAAATTACGGAAAAACGACCCGATCTTGAAATTTTCCTAAGAATAGCCCTACATCTTAGGATACTTGAACGAAAGTCTTGAATTTTGGCACTTTCCGCATCGCTTAAATGTATACCACGCGGCTTCGTTGATTTTCATCTCAAAACTCATAATTAAATGAAGCTTAAACGAGATTTGAATAGTGCGTTTATACTTTTGCAATACGAAAAAAATCAGTTTTTATTTTCTAAACAACGCTAGGGAAAATAACGGGACTTTTGTTTTGCTCAATTCACTTCTTTACTGATGCCATTAAATAAAAAAATAGTAAGGTGTCGCTTCCATTTCCAGTTTTCTATAAAATGCATTTTTACAGGTGTGTTTATACTTATGCAAAGCACTGTATAATTAGTAGGTAGAACGAGTAGGTTCATATGAACGTATTTTACTTAAAATCTTAAAATATATATAAATGTAATGTACATCCATTCTACACATATTTTGTTTCATTGTACAATGAACAATTATCCCCCCGCCCCTACCTTAGTCCGCCAGTGCCAATATCCTAGAGAGAATTTTTGAAAAATACCTATTTTCGAGATCAAATTTACGTAGTTTTCGAATTCAACGTTTAAAAATGTGGAATTTTAAGAACAATGGGAAATACAAAATTTATTTTGTGTGTACATTAGTGTGGTCCTTAAAAGTCTCATTTTCAAAACTCAACATTCGCACCTCTAGTTTTGTAGGTAGTAAGTACCTAAGTGTAAAAATCAAAAAATTGAAAAAAAAAAACGGTTCTATGAGGGATTTTGGTACAATTTTTTTCCTATTAAAGAACTACCCAGACCCACGTTTTCGGCCTTTTCTATCACCTCAGCGCAAAGTTTGATCGAAATTTCGAATTAAATTATTTTACCAATTTATAATATTTATTTCTTCCATTTATGTATCAAAAATATTTATTTACAGTAGGGTGGACTTGTTTTGAAATAAAAACAAACTGCAAAAATTTAAAAATAAAACACGTGCCACTTAGCAGTTGAAATGTTTATAGAAAATACACACATAGGGGGTATTCGTAGTAATTTTTAAACTGTGTCTAAGTTAAACCTAGGTTTAATGGTATTACTGGACGATGATTTCATTTTTTGTAGTTTCTCATGTCAATATTCTTGAAACTATTCGTGTAGTATAATAGGGCTAACTTCACAGTCAAGTAAGCATTACCCAGGGTTCATTTTAAAAAAAACTGGCGCGAGAAATTGATTTCTTCAACGACAAATTAACGACAAATTCACGACAATAAATCCAATTTTAAGATTCTTGAAGTTTTGAAGTCGTTATGTCTACTTGACAGACATCGAAAATTACTAACGCATGATCAGTGCTGTCACTACTGAGGAATTTGAAAAAAAAAACTACGCGCAAAAGAGGGTTTCAAGAGAAAAAGCCGCCCTGATAAAATTTTGTTAAATACATCCAAAATTGACACAAGTTAAAGAAAAGACAATAATGCTATATTTCGTATTTTTACTCGATGAAGAAGTCCATAAAAGTGATTTTTAGCTTGACGTCCGACGGCCGCCCTGTTTTCTTATTTCTTTTTGTTTCATAAAATTGACGGAAACGAAAAAACAATAATCGCAATTCGATTAGTTCTGGCTAGAGGCTCTAACGATTTCTATAAAATTTTCAGAAGTATTCATATGCGGAGAACGACATGACACGTTTCTAAAATCGTTTCGTGCGACACTTGTCGGTGCACGTCACACGCGTCGGACGCGTCTCAATACGCGCCTAGCCTAAGTGTGCTTGTTGTTTAGTATTAACGCGCACCTGGAAGTCTATATACAAATATAAAATAAACGAACTTTAAGATTAAAACTCTAAAAGTGCTGTTAATAGCTTAAGAGGTCTATAATATTGTCTCTTTGGTAGGCTGGAGGGGATGCCCTTTTTTTAAAGCCCACAATTCGGTATTTAATTTTAGAGTTCGAAATAAAAATTAGATTTTTTTCAAAATGTGAAAATTATTACAAAAGAAGGAAGGTATAGGTAAAACTAAATGACGTCTACAAAAAGGCTCTTAAATTCCAAATGGAAATTGATGAAATGTTAAACACTTTATATTCATTAACTTTTAAATATGTATCTTAATAGCCTGAATTAATATTTCCATTTATTCGAACAGCTATATTGATTATAGGCTTTTTGATTGGAAACTGCCGGTAATAATACTACAATTAAATGCAAATTTCTAAATTGTTGTAAAATTGTGGAAAATTTAAATCCATTAAGTAACTTCCTTTGGATATTATAAGTAATTTTGAGTCCCTGCATTCTTGCTCACTATGTGCCTAATTTATTTGCAGAATTTCCATAAAATTATGCAAATTTATAATACTAAACTCTATCAATTACCACCGATATAATTGTCAAATAAATTCTATCAGAGTCGTTAGACGACAACGACATATCCACGTGTAATGCTCCTCTCTAGACATAAACACTACCTAGTATCGATTGCATTCATCCTACAATTTTCCTTTACATGATTAAAATATGCCGGAGATCAAAGAGAAGGGAGAAGACTCTTGTCCTTGCTTGGCTTAACGTTTATACATAATATTCTAGAAACGCACTATCATGTTGTATCGAAGGAGTTTTCATTGAGTATGCGGTGTGTCTATATTTATGTATGCCTTTGCTGATGCTTTCCTACCTTGATGATTTTCTATGTTCGAACGCAAATGCAAATCAATGATCTTTAGAGATAATTGCTGAATCTGTTCTCTATCATCCTATGGATGTGCTCTCGGATTGAAGTGCAATACAGATGACATGACTTTAACCAGTTTAATGCAATTATGCGTTTATGTTTAGAAGCACATTGCAACAGGTTTCTTATTAAAATGGTCTGGCCTGGGCCATAGCTCCATAAAGATGGGAAATAATTTTGTAAAGTGAAATTTGCAAAGTGCTTTGACAATATTTGCATAATGGAATTTTTGTTGGTGCGCAATCAATGTACAATCAATAATAATGACAAAATTTAAGCTAGACAAAGACATTTCTTTTGCTGATAGATTTCTGAAACTCATAATAAAAATAAAATGCACAACTGGATCGCACTAACTTGCTGTTGTAGCTAGCAACTAGAATATAGCTTGACATTGGAGGTGTAATTATTTTAATTATTGATAAATTTAAATACATATGTGCATATTTATTGAATCCGAAATCAACTGATTTAAAGGACTTGCAACACCATAGTTTAATCTTTTGTAAATTTGAAACAAACAAAAATATGAAAACATGTTGCCGCTAGTAGTTAAAAAGCTATTTTTATTCGTTTTTTATAACCACTTCACTTTCAACAGCAATCCTACATACAATTCATCTAAGGCAAACATTACACTACTTATTTTCTTAGTTTAATTAAATTTTGTCATGCTTAAAATAAGAAAAAATTGATTTCTGAATTGAAATTCCAGATTACGCACTCTCTTGCGTATACGTACTTTTTTTTTTAAATTTGCGAAGAAAATTAAGAGTGCATGTTACCAGATCGAAAAGTGCATATTTGTGCCTGTCCACATTGGATTTTTAATACTGGGTGTTAAATTGGGTTTTGTGTGTGATAACACACTCGCAGTTAGGCTCATTTATATTATTTATAAATGTTTGAATTTTCAACAACCACTTGAGTGGGCTACCACCATTCTATTTAGCTGGAATTATTGCAATTCCATGGCTGCCACACCAATCATCAGATTCCTCTCAGTGGTGCTTAGTCCTTACGTTCAATATTAGTTTATAAATTAGTGACGTCAATTGGAATCGAACCTAGATCAGCTACCTCTGAGGCCTATGCACTACGCATTGCGCCAGCGAGGTCAACTGATCATGCCCATCCAATGTAATGGGTGTTAATATGTTCTTGTGTCCATATACGATGAAGAGTTATTCTTCGCAGTTCAATCTACCCATCCCTATCCCCCACCCTCCAAATCTATCTATCTTTCACTCACACAATAAAAAATCTATCATTTTGTATCCGAGAATTTTGATTTGCATAATTTGTCGCTGATTAGTTGTGAAATTTTCTTTTTCGTCGTGCTATGTTTTCTATGTTTTTTTTTGTCTTTTTTTTACTTGCTATATAGCTACAGGCATATGGCAAGTTTTGTATTTGTAAAAAATGGCCACGACTAGGGCTGGCCACGAGATGAGAAAAGTCTCGATCTCGGCCTCGCATGACGAGACATATTCAAACGATAATCGAAAATAATTCGTTCCAATAATCAACCGTTTGTCCGGAAATCGTATTTTTCGGAGACGAGACTTAATTATACGAGACCGAGACGAGACTTACAAAAGTCTCGCAGTGTCTCGTCTCGTGGCACGACTGGATCGCACAAACTTGGTGTGTAGGAACCTATTTTATTCAAATTGGCTTTATTTCTATTTCCCAAACGAAATAAGGCCGAATTTCCTTTGGAAATAAGGCCAAATTTGTTTGTACAAAAACATTCAGTGATAACAGAAGCTTTAAAAACAGACCGACTGAAAACTTAGGCGCCTGATAGGCGACTGAGCATACCCTGAGCGGAGCGACGGAGTCGCGTGAGCGGAACAGAGGACCCAAAAAGGGAGTACAAAACTTTGAAACATAGGCGCCTGCCAGTTTGGGGATTAATTCCTTTTTTTTTTGGTAACTGACACCCGCTGGGAAAAGGAATTAAACCCCATCTGGTAGGCACCTGTGTTATCAGTCGGTATTCTTTCAAAGTTTTTGTACTCCATAGTACTTTGGGTGGCCCGTTTTGCGCGTTCAAGGATTTTAACTCCTTTTTTGAGTCCACTGTCCCGCTCCGTCGCTCCGCTTAGGGTATGCTCAGTCGCCTGGCAGGCGCCTATGTTGTCAGTCTGTCTGCTTTCAAAGTATTTGAACTAAACAGTGATTTGGGTAAAAGTCTTTATGAATCATGTATACATCCAGTGTTGGTCTTAATGGCAATTCTTAAAAGCAAAAACACCTGTGGGTCTTAGTTCTTTTTTGTGGGTGGCCTTATTACCACTTTAAAAGGGAATTAACCCACGTGGGTGCATTTTTGGGAAATTACACCCGTAGGGGCTAGTTCCGTGGGCGTTAATGCTCACTGCACCTAATGAAATTAACAAAACATAACGGCGATTTGATTTGCAGATCTTTGAAAAAAAAAAAACATGAAAACGTAATAAAGCCAAATTGGCCTTATTTCGTTTTCTAAAGCGAAATAAAGCCAAACCTAAAATTTGGCGTTATTTCCATATTAAAAACGAAAAAAGACCAAATTTTTGATATTTGGCTTTATTTCGTTGGACTTTATTTCACGTCACCGTTTACATCTGAACTCTCCTGCTTTTAATTACAGCAAACTATTTAATTACTGACTCGATATCAATGGCCTTAGTCATTTCATGCTTCTTGAAATTTTGAATTGGATTCGTTGGGCTCACCAAATTAATTAATTTGAAGAATAAAGGATTTTTTTAATTTCTTGTCGCTGATTTTGCCGCCCCTGGTAATGTGCCGCCCCATGTGGTATTTTTGTTCAGCAACGTAAAATATAATTATTGTCTGATTATTGACTATAATGCCTAATGTATTTTTACCACTGGGGAAATTTATAATTGGATTCTTTGGGCTCAAAAAATTAAATAATTTAAACAATATAGGATTTGTTTTAATTTCTTGTCACCGATTTTGCTGCCCCTGCTCTGTCAAAGAGCCGCCCGGAGCCTGTGTCGCCCCTGCCCCCACGCTACGCCACTGAGTTCATGATATTGTAGGTAGTTTTCTTAATTTAATCATTGCGCATTGCACAGTACCTGCAAGCCCAAATACAAATTTAAATGTATATTTTTTGTAGGAATAAAATATCTTTTTTTCGCAAACCAAGGAAGCAAAAAAACATTTTATTAGCTTTGTCCATCTTGAACTGGACTCTTATAAACTCTACAATTTAATAAGAATGACTTACAATTTAATGAGAATGAATTACTATTTCCAAGTTAAAAAACATGGTGAAACTTTTTTTTTCACAAAAGTAAGATTATTGCGCTTGATATTTCAAAAGCGTTTGATAGAGTTTGAAATCAAGCTCTCTAATCGAAAATATGCGCATTTGGTTTCGATAAATCCCTTCTTCGTAGGATTAGAAATTACATTTCGGACCGTTCAATACAAGTTGTATTGGATGGTATCAAGTCTGAAATTCACAAAATAAATACTGGTGTGCCTCAGGGCTCCGTTTTGACTCCGACCCTCTTTCTTATATTCATAAACGATATTTTCGCTGACGACAGTACCCTCAGCTTCTCATATTCGTTTACAGATTCACATCCATATCCTTCGGATGTGGAACTTGAACGGCGGGGTATGATAAGCTCGTTAAATTCTGATGTCGACAGCATTGCCTGATGGGGAATCAAAAACCACGTAGAATTTAATGCTTCTATAACTCAATGCTGTCTCCTGTCGTTAAAGCAAAACCCATCCCCAATGCTGCTATCTCTGGATGGCACTTGCATCGAGGATACCGAACAGCTCTCAGTTCTCCGTATGTGTGTCACAGAACAACTTCTGTGGAATGACCACGTATTTGACGTCATCAAAAACGCTGCTAAGTGCTTGGGTTTTCTCCGAAGATGCAAGAGATTTTGTACCCCCTCTTGAATATAATTTCCATATATGGGCAGGTGCTCCTATTACTCATCTAAGCTTGTTGGATAGAATTCAAAAAAAAGCATCACAAATGATAGCTGAACAATAACGGCAGCAATAACATAGTACCTCGAGAACCGCCGCAATTTCACCTGTTTCTCACTGTTCTCTCGCTATTCTTGTAAACAGTGTACAAGTGAAATAGTCAGTTGCGTTCATCTCCCCCCCCCCCCCCTTACACAATTCAACCGTAATACATTCGCTTTTGGGAATGCGCTTCAGTTTACCCTTGAGTACAACTTCGTACATACCGTTTAGTTTAGATATTCTTTCTTTAGTCGCACAACAAGAATGTGGAATGTTTGACCTGGTCCTATTCCCCCCCCCCCCCCATTTTTATATTGGCTTGGTTGATTTTATCATTATTTTGCAGTTCAGTACTTTTAAGTTATTCAACAGATTATAGATTTAAGAACTTTAGAAGATTAACTCCTAAACTATTCAGCCTTTCAAAGTACCTACATTGTTTTTTCTTATAAATTAAATCTACAACTTTCGAAATTTGTTAAATTTAAACTAGAACAGCTAAGGGTTTATATCAACAAAAAAAAAGATTGAAGGCATTCAAGTCACCAAAATGTACAAACACCCATCGAAAAAGAACATAAACTTAAAGTTAATTTAGCACAAAATTCCTGAATCGTATATAAAACAAGTTCTCGTTTGAGTTCGAGTTGAGTAAAATTCAAAAACATCCATCACTTCAGATTTGTCAAGGCATAATAAGAAAAGGCACGTCTTCTGGCAGCAGCAGCAGCATCAGATCAGCAGCACATCACGGAGGAGCTGGTTTGAGCTGAATATCTTTTCTCTTTCCAAAAGAAAACTACACAACAAATAAATCAGCGGTAATTACCGCACAAAAACACAAATTCAACGTTAATTACCAATTTAAATGCAAAAAACTACCAGAAATCGCGCAATTTCTTGAGGAAGCTTTATTAGGCAATCTGAAATGTCGTCTTGCTTGGGTGCTTGGCTTGGATTGCGCTTGGGTGCTTGAATATTCTGCTATATCTGGCTGCTCTATCTTGGCCTTAACCGCCAGATGACGAACTAAAAACGCTCATCCTTAATGCATAAAGGGAGCCAAAGCGGAAAATATGGAAGAATTCTGTTGAATTAAAGGGGGAGGGTAGGTACGGGGGTCGATGGTTGTCGCGTCTGTTGGTCTTGCGGTGTCGCAGCTCCTTGAAAATATTATTGCTGCACACAGGCCAGGCGGTAACGGGTGGAGAGACCAGCGAGTCGTTTTTGTTTGGTTGTTCATCTGTGAGTTAAGGTCCTTTTATTTTCCTTATATAGGGCTGGCACTGTGATGGCATAGTGTTGTTGGTATAGTGGAAGAATCAGCAATCAACTCTGCTTCTAGATTCTGGTTATGTGCTTGGGTTGCCTTTTAATGTTTACAATTCATTGTGACAAATTGGACAGACACTATACTTCTTCTTCTTCTTTAGCTTCTTTGCCGTCATTTTTACTCTTTGCGTTTCTGACTGCGAAATTAATTAAAGCCCTAGGGGCGCTCCTAACACCACCACTGCTTCAACAGCGACGACGACTGACGATGACGACACCACCCATTCAAAGATTCCAGTGGTTTTCTAAAAAGAGTCTGCTCTGTGATTTTCTTCATGCTTTGCGGTGAGCATCTCATAATTGTCGTCGTTGTCGTTACCACCTCTAACAGCTTGCGTGAGAAGACTTTTGGTGTCTGTTTATTTTATTATTACTTGCAAGCTAGTTGGAAGGATCTATCTATATGCAAGCTAAAAAGCTTTAAGAGAGATAGTTTGTCTATGGCGGAATACAATCATAATGCATCATCGGTGAAGGATGTAACGGCTTCCTTTTAGTTTTCTTTTAAGTTATAGAAGGTAAAGTTATCACGTGATGGTGATCAAATTGTGATGAGGTATTTCCTGATGCTTCATTACCTATTGCGCCTCCAAATGCATCAGCTATTTAGGGGATTTCAAAAGTTGGTTATGGATTGAGTCCCCACAATAATAAAATCTTTAGCAGAGGATTTCTATTTCCACTCATTTTCGTGAGAAAGGTAATTATTTCCTTAAAAAAGGTAAGATTCAAACAACGTAGAATTTTGAATAAAATTAGTTCAACATATTTGTTTTCTTTTCTTTTTGAAAATTTTTACTTTGACAAATAACTTTCCAAAAACTATTCGTTAAAAGAATTTCATTTAAACAGAATATTAATGAGGGGATTTCCGGTGTTAAAAAAATTAAAACAAGGCCTTGTATACATAAGTGGAACCGTTGATTTTTGATTTTTTTTCTGTTTTAAGTAATTTTTAATTAGTTTAGAAAACTACCCCTCCCGCCTTAACGGGGAAGAGTAGGCCTCGCATGCGATACGATGTTTTTATTATCTTCACCCAATCTTCACGCTCTAGTTCTTGTCACGGCTTAGGTGAATCACCCTGTATATGTACTGTTGGGAAAGTATTGAATTCTTGATCAGAAATGGAACTTGAGATACTCTATCCATTTTGTCTCCTATTTTTGTGATTTTGTAATAATTCGAAATCCTTTTTTTACAAAAAATAAAAAAATGCAGCGATTCATCCATGATTATGAGTTACAGTGCAGTTCTTAAATGAATCGGAGCTTTTATTGTCAAAAAAAAGCATTTCGTATTTGTACAAAATCTCAAAAATAGGGGAAAAAGAGGCTGGGTGTGACCCTTTGGTGCCCTTGGCAACCATTTTTGCTATTTTTACAGAACAGTACAGTTTTGATTTTTGTTTTGTGAAAAAATCCCATAAATCAAGGCAGTGTACTTTAAAAAAAAATTACATGGTTGCAAATAATATTAAAAGGGAAATTAAGCGTCTTATGACAAATTTGAACATGTGGCACTTCTGTTCTGTTGTGGAAGAATTTTGTTATATCAAAAAAAAAAAATGATTCGTTTTAATCGAAGTGATAAAAACGATCGAAATGTTTTATTACAAGTACAGTGGGGTACTTGTAATAAAAGGTGGGCGCCAGGAATTTTAGTTAGATTAGCAAAATTCCAAATCTAATATTTTTCAATAAATTAATGTGAAATAAGACACAGAGTTTCGTTATATGCCCAGAAGTAGTCTTTAAATTATTTTATTTGGGAAACCTTGGACGATAGCCAGGATAAAAACCCAAAATTTTTTCGAATATAAAAGAAGTTACAATAAAAGAAATTTTGAACGGCTTACAGTTAGCCGGTAAATAAAACCAAGCAACAAAGAAATAAAAAGAAAATGGGCCGTTAACGCGCGGTTAGGAAACTATTCCCGTATGCAATTTACTGGGATTGGAAAATAATATTCACGAACTCAAATTAAAAAAAAGAAATATCACAATTTAAGACTAGGTATACAACAAAAATAATTAATTCAATTGAACAAAATGTCCGCTCTACTTATCTTTTTGTTTTGAATTTCCTCCAACTATTCCTCCTCTATCTCCTCGAATTTTCTCCTAGTTCCTCGTACCTCGAATCACTTTTATTTTTCTCGAATTTCCTATTTTTTCTGCGAACAACTTTTCCCTCGATTTTTCTTCTCCTTTTCCAATTTTCCTCGTATTCTAAAAAAAATTAGCTCTCTCAAAAGTGGCTTTCCCAGCTAAAAACAAAACCTATTCTTCCCTCGACCATTCCAGTCACCCACACATTCACGCATTCAGCCATTCGTTTTCGTGATCATCGTTCACGGGAAACCGGCTTTCTGGAAACCTTTTTCGCTCCTCAGGAAGCCACCGTAGTTGAATCTCAACGAAACTTTACAGCAAGTTGTTGGATGTCTTTCCAAAACTTGCCGAATCTTAATGGCTGAGTTCAGACCTATCACCAAAACTAAATTTTTCGAGAAAAATGAAAAGAATTAAAATCGAGAAAGAGCCTCATCTGAGCATTTTCTCAGCTACAAAAAAACTATTCGCGTGTGACTCGAAGCGCGATTGAAACCATTATACATTTTGTTCGAGTTAAAATAGAGGAAGGCATATTTTCAAAATTAGGACCCTTCCCTATAAAGTCAATTCCGATAGTTCTTCTATAACCAATTTACTATTTAAGAATTAGAATTGAAAATTAAGGACGTTAAGTATTAAACGTTAATGACCCATATTAAAATACATGATTAAGTTAAGTTAAATTTAGTTAAGTTAAGATAAGTTACTTTAAGTTAAGTTAAGCCAATATAAGTTACTTTAAGTTAATTTAATTTTAGTTGAACAAAAATGTATTTAGGATGTAGTGTTGTTGATTTTAGAGTAGGTAAGAGTCCGCCTGACTCATTACCTCTTCAGCTCATCCGCCGGCATTTTCCTCGTTGCATGAGACAACTCGTCTACATGATAACTATGCACAGATGGAATTCGGAAACGCCTGTTCCATTCGTAAACTCCAAATATCTCGTACACCTGCTTTTGTTACTTTTGCAGAACACTGGCTAAGTACACCATTGGTTGATGGTCCCATGGTTGCCCTCAACTTTGCCAGTATTTTGCAGCCGTAACGAAAAGTAAAGAATGGAAATGAAGGAATCGAAGGATGACTTTTGTTGCGGTAAATTTTACCGTAACAAGCATTCAAACATTGACAAATATTTATTTGGAAGCGATTTTGAGTGTAAGAATTTTTCGAATTAAAACATTTTTGAAAAGTTTTTATTGGACCATTTTGATTTTAATCTTTTTAAAGTCTCGAAATTACACAACACATAGATGGTATTGGTACATATTTTTGGTAAAAATTTGAAATCGATATCATTGTTTTTTTTTTTTAATTGAGTTGAAAAACATTTGTTAAGAGTTTTTAATAGTTTTTTTTTTCAGAGACCTCAAAACGTGAAGATATGTTAAAATTTTAAATTCG
This sequence comes from Melangyna quadrimaculata, assembly GCA_949320155.1. NCBI lineage: Eukaryota > Metazoa > Arthropoda > Insecta > Diptera > Syrphidae > Melangyna > Melangyna quadrimaculata. Next base: position 57,219,405 of record OX439483.1, on the reverse strand, counting down.
ACAAATCGCACCAGTTACAATTACTTCCAATGGGAAGTTAAAATTGGTTATTCCACTTTCAGACTTGAATATCTTAAAAACTAGAGCCTATGGCTGAAAATGGATGACTGATTTGAGTTCAGCACACAAAATTACCTCTTACTTGCCCGTATTCGTACCCGTGTGGGCCTTTAAATCAAGAAAAGCTTAAAAATCTTTCAATTTTTGGTGATTTTGAGCCATTTATCAAGTAAAAAAGGCATATTTTGAAATTTTAAGGGGCGGTTACCTGGGTTTGTTTATTATTAGCATCCCTAAAGAGCCAAAACAAATCTTTTTAAGTCAGTGAAACTACGTTTGACAGTCGCATTTCTTGATAATTTGTTGACTTTGAAAGAAACGCGTATTTTACATAAAAATGGCCAGTTTTAAAAATTTGAGACCTAGAAATATTTGTGTGGGTATGCTTTACAAGATTAACGATAGCCATTTTGTATATCTCACAAAAAAAATTATGGGATACCTTTACCTGTCATAGAACCGATTTTTGATTTTCAAATTTCTCATTAATTGATTCACCGATTTTTACCAAATTGCTTATGCATTTTTTATCCTTTACAATCTTATTTTCGAAAAAATATGTTTTCAATTTTTTAAAATATGTAGGCATTGATTTTTTTCGAAAATTTCATATCTTGAAAACGGGTTAATGTTAATTTTTCAAATTTTGTGTTTAAAATTGTATTTAATTAAATACTAAAAATTGGCATACTAAGTTTGATTTTTAAAAATATTCTAGAAAATTTAAACATACACTAAGTCAAAAAAACCTCCGTACAACTTCAACTTTTTATTGTTTGTAGAAATATTATTTAAAGTACTATGTACTTAAATTTGAGAGAAAATTACTATAAATTGAAGAAATACTTTTAATTAAAAAAAAAAAAAAAATAAAAATTCACATTTTTATTTCGAATAAATAAAACCCAAATTTATTGAATCCAACACTTTAAAATTCCTGAACAAAAAAGTCTCCGTACATCAATAAAATTTACCTACAGGGTGATTCACCTAAGGTGTAACAAAAAGTTAGAGCGCGTAGGTTAGGGTCGAGACAATCAAAAACTTTTATAATAAAGGGGGGCGTCTTTTACCCCCCCGTAGAGGCAGGAGGGGCAATTATCAAAAAACATTGACTTAAAACCGAAAAAATGTATTAAAAAACAACGGTAACACGTACAATAACGTTTTATACTTTTTTGCAAACCCAAAAACCCCTAATTTTATATTATTTTTAAATAAAGTTGTTGTAGTGAACAGTTTTCGACAAATTAATTTTCAAACTTAAAATTTTGAAAAAAAATGAACACAAACATTTCAAACTATTTTTTTTCAAAAGCTTGCTTTTTTATTTTTGTTTTTAAAATTCAATGCTTCAATCGATTCTCAGTCAACCACTGAAACCGGGTGCTTGTACGAAGCTGTACGGAGACTTTTTTGATTCAGATACAAAATTATTTTTTAAGAAAACCTATTTATCAAACAAATTAAATGGCATACTTTATTTTGAGCACTATCTATTTAAATTTTTGTTTTAGCTTTTTAAATAACAAAGGATGATGGGCGAATTTGTATGAAATCTGGTCGTTAAACCAACACGTATGAAATTGGTATCAAATGAAAGGTGATGTTGAGCTTCTTACATAAGTGCAATATTTCCAAAATCGTACATGGGAAATTCCAGATCTTTGAGCTTGAAGTTGGCGATTGCAAACACCATATTTCAGTTTTTTTTCGAAATAACTGTTCATAACTTTTCATATAGAAGACATAGGAAAATGGATTTAGTGTCAAAAAAAGGCAGTTGTCTCATCTTCCAAATATTAGTAAAGTTAGCAAGAGACGTTTTATAAACTTTGAGATATTAAGTTTTAGAGTCTTGAATAAAAACTTTTTTTGCACTGGCTTTACACACCAATATCTTAAAAACTTCAGTGGTGACGTATACTTTTTTTATAAAAAAGCTATTTTATAATAAAATAAAAACTTAAACCACACACTCCGGTTCGTTAGATGTTTTTTTAAGTTTTTTTTTTTTAATAAATAATGACTTAATAGACCGAAACAGAGTGTATTTATATTTAATTAATTTAAGTTAGCTATAGTTAGATTAAAATGTAGAATGAAATTATACGTCGATACCAGCTCTAAGACTGTATAATATCTTTGTTTTTAACATTAAATCTACTTTTCTCGGTCTTTAAGCTTAATAAGGTGTCTTTTGAAGCAATTTTTGATTATAAGCAGTTATTTATTGAGCAAAGGACACTTTCTGATATAATAAATTCAAGGTTGCAAAAACAGCTTATCGATGGTGCTAAAAGAAGTATACGTCACCTCTTAATTTTTTAAGATATTGGTGTGAAAAGCCAGTGCTAAAAAAAGTTTTTATTCAAGACTTTAAAACTTAATATCTCAAAGTGTGTAAAACGTAGCATAAAAACTTTGCTATTATTTGAAAGATGAGAAAACTACCGTTTATTTAATACCAATGTAGTTTTCCTACGTTCTTTATTTAAACAGTTATGGATAATTATTTCGAAATAACTGAAATATGGTGTTTGCAGTACTCATATTCAAGTGGCTATATCTCTGTTCTCCCGTGGTTTTGATTCTTGCCGCTATATAATGAAATGAAGTACTAGACAAGACCTTTCATTTGAGATATATTTAAATTCTGTTGGATCAACGACTAATTTGCCCATCATCCTTTAACTTGTTTTCAAAAAGGTTTGTTTTTAACGATTAATTACCACATTATTAGATCAACAATATTATGTTCATCGTCAATTTCTCTATACAACGTTGTATAAATAGTGATTTATAAAACATATCCCTACCCAGGATATACAGGCTTTGTGTTAAAAAAAGTACCAAAAAGTAGAAATCTATTACGTTTTGCTTCTAAAACTGACAACGAGACTCAGCTGTTTGTGAAAAATCAATAAAATAATTTTGCTGACGATTGGATACTTTTTGATTTTTTCTTAAATTCTTTTGTTGTTATTAAGCAGCGTCCACACTACTTTGTTTATTTCTATCCATTTGAGTCGGGTTACGTTCGGGTCAAGAAAAGTTGATCGGCTCTGTTGATCTTCACGTCCACATCAACTAAACATTGTTGATCAGCACTATTGATAGACACAATGAAACATAATGTGGACGCTGCTTTATAGTTATCGAGTTGTTTTGTTTGTTTTTTTTTTTTTTGTGTTTACAAATATAATAAAATGTATTCAAAAGAAAAGAATGTGTATTTGTTGATTTTTGACTGAATTATTCTATTAACTCACAGCGTGATGTTTTTGTTGAGAAAAATATAAGGTTGGCTCTTTTTTGGCAATGCTTAAATTTTATTTGTATTTCTCCGTAAACTGATGAACGTGATTTTGTGTAAAATTGTATTGAAACTGTTTAACGTTAACATATAAGCCATAGCAGAAGGAAGAGTTGTAAAATTTTGATAGAAGTTCTTCAAATTTTGCACGTATACTTTGCGGAATCTAAAAAATAAAGAGTGTACAAAAGATATTCCTCCTTTTTAAAACAATATCACAACCAAATTAACAATAAATACACAAAAATATATTTACTTATTGATATATTGATTTATATTAAAATGATATAAGTGAGATTTCAACAAAATCATTGCACAAATAAGAACCCCCCTAATATCGTTTTACATTATTGATGTTGTGTGTAAGTCAAAGTGACATTTCGATACTAAACAGCCTTTATGTAGGCTCTAAACAACCTCCAAACGCGTTTAGCTTATATTGCATATAAGTTTTATAAATCACGTTTTTGCGTTCAGAGGCATTTTGAAGCGTGCATAGCTCTATGCAAGCGTTCAATTGTGTTTATAAATGACATTGTTAGTTTCTGCAAATTGTTCAATTTTGTAAAATTTTAATAAGCAATATCAAAAATTTGATTGAGATGTAACGCACAGACCTCTTTAGTACCTATGTTATTTTTTGTCCCCTCTATAATTTGTATTTTAATTGTAAATTTTCTTTTTTTTAAGACATTTTAACCTTGGGTGGCATTCTAATACTGAACCTTACCGCATAGCGGTTAAAAGTTCAAATTAATTTCCAACAATCCAAAATAAAAACTTAAAACTGAATAGTACAAGAGCCGACAGCAAGTTTTGGTAGTGGATGGTATATTATAGATGCATATTTTGTGATATCGAAATCAAAAGTCTGGCAGGTTTTTCTTTTTCTCAGCCTTTGGCTAGAGTGGGGGTTCAAAATACAGTTTTCTAACTTTCTTATCCAGGAGTATTATCACTTCAATTATTTATTTAAAAATACATCATGATAATCTGGCTAAATCCAAACACTTTAATCTTGGTGATCAAGATTAAAATCAATGAACATTGCAATATAAGATTCAAATTTGAATGTTTTAATGGCGCTCAACTGGACGTAGTCTCTTAGAGAAGTCGCAATTTTTCTACCACACTTAAAAAAAATCCTAAATAAGCTAATACCCTCAGCTCATATTTTAAGTCTTATATAAAAATGGATTTCAGTCTTTTATGTTGCCTTTTTTTTGTTTAATACTAATACTTTTCCATTTAAAGTATTTTTTTTTAGTTAATTGTCCCTACTGACAAAACGAGGGAAATAAATATAACCTTCCCATATAATTTTGCTCTTATCTAATCTTAACTTAAATACATGTCCTTAAGCGTCTTATACATCACCTAGTTACTACCTACTATCGCTAAAAGCGATTACCTACTTAATAAAAAATCATCATTTGAAGTTTTTAAACTTTTTTTTAACCACACAGGCATCCAATGTTTACTAATTACTAACATTACATCGCTTTTCATCAATTTTGACAATTGGGTGTGGCCTCGTTCTAGTCTACGCTTATTTTGGAAATTTCAACATCTCGGTGGAGCGTGTAAAAAAAAAATATTTCTTTATTTTAAGTAATTTTTTGAGAAAATTGAACCTTCCGCTCAAACACCCCACCCCCTCCCATTCGATAATTTTGTGTTTACCCAACCTACACCCGTATAACATTTGATAACACCAATACGTGCCCCTTAGACCAAACAATAGTTCTTAAGACCTTGTCTAATTGCAAGGAAAAAGGTCGTTAACTTTCAATTTTAACACACACTGGTTAATTTTATTACCTATTGCAGATCAATAAAATAATGAATTCACATCAGTTTTTCAATTTCTTACCTTTGAGCTACCACTCTACGATACAATTTAAATCCAATTTAATAAAACACTTAATTTTAATCTTAAATATATTCACCTTAAAGGTTCCTAAAATCGCTACAAACACCCAAAATACCTACAAAGGATCAAATAATAAATAAATTCATTTTATGAAACACAACTTCAATAATTCCATAAGCCGATTAGCCTTGTTCGATATCGTAATCCCATTATGGCTTTTTATTTAGAAATAACAATAACCTAGAGGTGCACCTGTGTTACACCGAAAAGTTCTACTACCCATTTTAACTTTCCCTCTAACTATACGTTCATACGTACGTTTTTACCCGAAAAGCCAAAACACACACATACGACATACCTTACCCGTTACCCCACCTTTAGGGAGTAGCAGATGTTTGTAATTTTCCTCAGAGACAAAGGGTAAACGAAGAGTAGCAAATATTTCTATATTTTTACTTTTTGATAGTCAAATGGGACTTTTGTTATACGGAGCTATGTACAGAGAACTCAATGGGGGACTAAAGTTGAAATCTGCAACTTTTACGTAAAAGTTCTAGGTACCTTCCTTCGCGCTAAACTATTATTTCCCCAAACGGGAAATGAGTGTTCATGAATAATAAAGAAAAGAATAAAATGCCATAAAGTGATATTATGTTCAAGTAAACACATACCTATAGGTAAGGTACCCGTACCTACCTACCTTACCTATCTAACCTTTAAGCAAGCTTTGGGGATTTCATCTTTGGTAGGGAATAGGGATGTATAGGAACTTTTGTTTATTTGGCGATGTTATGCGGTGCTATTTTAAGATCGAAAACGAAAAAGTGTTCACCGATTTCAAAGAAGTTTTCTGTGGCTTGAAGTTAAAGAACGATGATTATTATTTTTTGTTAGAGATTTTGAGATGAAAGAGTTTGAACTGGTATCGGATTCAGAATGAAGTCGGTGTTATATCAATATGTAGGTACACAGCCCATGGTCACGAGCTAAAGCCAAGAGGGGTATAAGGTTCCCTCTTTAGTTTTTCGTGAATATTTTAAAACAATAGGTCTGGCCACGAGACGAGACTCTGCGAGACTTTTGTAAGTCTCGTCTCGGTCTCGTTAAAATCGAAAATTTTCAGTCTCATCTCAGTCTCGTGTTGGTCTCGTATAATTAAGTCTCGTCTCTGTCTCGTCTCCAAAAAATACGATTTTCGGACAACCTGTTGATTATTGGAACGAAATATTTTCGTTTATAGTTTGAATATGTGCAGAAGAAAATAAATATTTAACTGAAATTGGATTTTTTCTATATATACATTCTCGTCTCGGTCTCGTCTCGGTTGTTTAGAAGGCAGTTTCGTCTTGTCTCGCCTCGGTTTCGTCATGTGAGACCGAGATCGAGACCGAGAAGTTTCTCGTCTTGTGGCTAGCCCTAATTTGCAAAGCCTAGGCCCTGGTTCTTCACGAGCTGTTGCGCCATCCAATTTTTTTTTTTTACTAGAGAATTTTAAATAGAATCTGATAAGGGGCGAGCAAGGGTTTGCAACGGCTAGAACAAGGGGCTTGACGATTATGAACCCTTTTGCCTCGTCAAGCAAAACAAAAAGGTTGGTCTATTTGGGACTTGATCCCGTGATCTTCTTCTTGTCAGTCCAATGCGCTACCTCATGGGCTAACTCGCTTTACAAAAATTCAATGTCAAAAGTGAATATGTGTCATACCATAATAATACAGAATAGAACAGGGTTTTATGTACTTGCTTTTTAGGTAGAACAATTAGAACAGGTTTTCTGTTCTAACTTGTCTGACGTTTCTCACAAATCTGTGCTGTTCTGATATGAAAAAGAAGACATAGTAAATAGAGAAAAGGTCTCGTATGGTACTGAAATTGCATGATAAGTATAAAATGTTTGTTTTGGGTGTACAAGAGACATTCCTGATGAAACACGTCCAAGAAGTTTTTACTAGAGAGTGCCTCACGAGTGTTTGAAAAGTTTCCCTCGTATAAATGTTTGGTACTGATATCCAGCAAGGGCTTGTCAAGTATCTGACAAGTTTTCCTCGCCTAGATTTTCCCTACTTAAAACTTACTAGGGCCACACTTGGAATTTTCCAACCGGGAATCTATTTTGCTCGAAAACGGACATTTTTCTAATTTTTGAATTTACATTATTTTTTCCTACTTAATTATCAAATAATTTATGTAACAGCTTATCAACAATTACGAAAAAAAAAAATTGGAACGTGAACTTAAAGTAATTACTAAATAAGATTTCCCTCTAGTGGGCTTTAGGTCAGTTTTTGGTTTTTGGTTGTTTTAAATTTTCAAGTGACTTTTCGGTTGTCATTAGAAACTTCTTCTATGGTTAAAAAATATAAAAAAAAAAAAATAAAAAAAAAAAATTCAAAATATTAGAATTCTACGATCTGAAAAGAATTATAAGCAAAGAATGCTTCTCGAAATGTTGCATATTAGAAACACAGAAAATAGCATTAATAGGCGATCTGATTGTGATGGACTTAGTAACATCTATAGTCAGTTCATAAACAGACACTAAACATTTTTTTAAACATAACTGAGCCTTATATACTAACATACATACATACATTAATATGGTTTTAAAGGTCTCGAAAGAAGGAATTTATTTAAAGTAATTACTAATATACATGCAAATTTAATTTTAATGAAATTCATGAACCTGTTTTTGAAAAATCTATTTTTCAAATAAAAATTTGAATTTAATTTTAAATTTTAAAATTCAATATTATTAAAACTTTGCAAAAGAATTTACACACAAAATATATATTATTTTAACAGGTTCATCCAATAATAAGAAAGTCGAAAATATGAAAAGTGGTTCCATGCAAAGTATACTGTTAATAACAACGAAACAAATATGTTATAATTAAATAGTAGAATTTACTTATTAAATATAACACATATCTTTTTATTTTTTTTAAAAATGAGACCGAGATAAGACATACAAAAGTCTCGCCGAGTCTTGTCTCGTGGCCAGCCATAATTTGATCTTAGAAAGCGTTAACATGAGAATTTTATTGTTGGTCACATTGAAGTAGAATAAGCTTTGTCTCCCTTATTCTTAGGTTTTTATAGTTTAGGTACTTATTTGACTTACGAAGAGAAAATGTATAGTTTTATAATTTTGCTTTTTCTCTCTAATAAATATGAATTGAAATAAATCGATTAAATAGAAAAATTCAATAAAAACTCATGATAAAATCGAACCTCACACAAACTTGCCCTTGTTGCAATATTTTTTTTTAATCTTTGTCTTTCAAAATAACTAAGAAACAATTAAAATAAAGGCGAATAATGAAACAAATAAAATAAAATAAAATAAAATAAAATAAAATAAAATAAAATAAGATAAAATCATATAAAATATGAAAATAAATAATATAAATCAAAAATTATTGAAATTAAATAAAACAAAAATAACAAAATTATACAAAATTAAATTAAATAGAAAAAAAAAACATAACATTTAAATAAAGCAAACAAGAACATTTGCACTGTGCAGCATTAATGACCTCGTAGAATATATTAAGAACATTTTACATTACATCTTTAAAATAATTACAAGCTCGTTACACTTAAAATCCCGAAATGATGGCTAACGTCAAATACATAAAGAAATATTTAACAATTTTGAATCAATTTGTTCACAATCATTTCTAGTTCTTTTGTCTCCTTAAACAAAATGTCAACAAATCAATTCAAATACATAATGAAGAACGTTATAAATCAATTGTCACACATTTTTTCTTTTTTCTTTCATTTTGAAAAAGACCTCACTCAAAAAACTATAAAAATAATAGGATGACATAAATTAATGTACGAAAAGTATTAAGCATTATACTCTGGCAAATCGTATAAAAATCCACTTCAACAAAATGTAATAAAATAAAACATCACGTACGAATTCATTTGGTATAGCACCAGACCATAGACTTTTGCTTGGAACTTGGAATATTCTTATCATCTTAGTATATCCTTTTTAGCTTTTTTTTTTGCGAGACGAAAAGGATTGTATTAAAAACCTAAGTCGACTTAAAAAACGTGACTGTGTCCCCAAAAAGGATGATTTTGTCGCCGCCTGCAATTTCAACCACATATACTCGTATATGGTATAGAATATAATACCCGTGCGGCAAGAGAACATCAAATCTTTGTAAAAAGAGTGGTTTTCATCTCAGGGGGAAAGGGGGGTATGTGAATGAGTTTGTCTTTTTTCTCTATAAGATTTCTCGTATTGAAATTCTTAGGACGTATAACCCCATGGCGCTATGCGGTGTGATAGGAATGAATCTCGTTTATTGGATAACTACGTGCGCATAAGTTCTTTGAAAGATTTTTTTTGCGGCGTCTCAATGACGCACTATTTATTTTCACAGGAATCTTAGGATTTAAAATAATGTATTTTTTTTTTTGACTCGCCTTAGTTTACCCAAAAATGTAATAGGTATTGCTTTTTAAAAGTTTTTTTCTTTAAGTCCAAATTATTAAATTGCTGAAAGCGGATTTCATTTTCTTAATTTGGATTAATACTTGGGTTTGCAAATGCATATTGAGAAAAATACGTCACGTAAAATCATATGTATATCTACAGATTTGAATAACAAAATTATTGAGGTAAGCTGTAAGGGACTTACCCCTGCTGGTTTGCTAGATGAAATTTCCACTTATGCTTATAATTCTATTTTGTCATTCTTTTGATTTTGAACAGTTTGTTTTTACCTTAATAATGTTTTTAATAAAAAATTAACCATATGTAGATCCCTGTACTTATTTGTAAAAGTTTGTAACTAAATGATTTTTTTTCAGTTATGTAGAGTTTATTTGACTAAATCAATATTTCCAGAAATTTTCGAAAACCGACCCAACCGTGCGATCGTCCGTATCTCGCGCAGCATGAGTTTTCTTAAAAAACCAGTAACGTCTGCTTGCTTGCAGTCAAAATTATTCTTATAATTATTCCTTTTTCGTGACCTTTCTTAAAATGTTGAAATTCTAAATGCTCGTTAGTTGCAACGAGGTCATATATTTTATTTAGTACTTCATCAATTCTGCTATCTGGTCGATCAACCTTATTGATTATTAAAATCGGTTTTAAATTTTTTTGACAATACAAACATAGTCTGTGGCCCATTTAGAATTTTAAGGTCAAAATAATTCGACGAAGAAAATGGTGCGAAAGAAACCGAAGTCAATCCAGAAGTAGATCGATTTAGTTTAGTTGGGGAAAGAAATCAAATCTTTGATCTACGTTTCGAGATTTCGTATAGGTGGGACATATCTTTCTAGAAACCATGCAGTTGGTTAAACTAGTCCACCTTCTAGACCAAGAGCCCACAGCAAATTTAGGGGTGTGAAAGTGAACCGAAAAAAAAGTATATGAGTCGAAAGGTGTGGGAAAGCTTATGAAAGAAATGCAAGTCTTGCAGTCCCTGGAGGCGGCTTAAGATTGCCTTATAGCAATTTGAAAACCTAAAAAAATCAACTTTGAGGATGATTGCATGAACCAAAAAAAAATGTGTATCCATCCCTAGGTATTGAGCCCCTGAGTACAGATCCGTATGTCCAAGACCGATTGGAGGCGGAATTTATCCTGCCAGACCGTTTATAGAACCCGAAAAATTTAAAAGGAATAGGTAAAACAACGATAAGAACTAAATCGTCCCTTTATTTTTGTAAGTAATGTCAGAAGTCCCTTCTATCATTTCCTTTTTAAATAAAGTTTTTTTAATTTGGAAGGTTCTTGCGACCTATAGTGCATTAAGAATTGTTGTTGCCTTTCACACATGTTTTTAGTCGATGTCTACCGACGTATTTATAAAATAAGCTGCACTGATGTGCTGCAAATTATATAATTTCCAGGGGAATTTGTTTAAATTCTTGCACCTAGAGAGTTGTCGGTAGCCATCGACTAAAAACATGTGTCTAAGAAAGGCAACAACAATTCTTACTGAAGAGCTCAATTGTTGTTGTCAGAGCGAAACACATCTGCTTCTGCACTATAGGTCGCAAAAACCTTCCAAATTAAAATATTAAAAATAGTGCACTTAACAAAAAACAAAACCAATTTTATATTGTTATTGTTTATCTTCTTCTTAAAGTTCTTTTAGTGAACAGTTTTTGTAATATTAATTTTCAAACTCAAAATTTTGAAAAAAAAAATAAAAATAAATGTTCAAAATACTTTTTTTCAAAATTTCACGTAATTAGGTAATATTTTTTCTTTCAAAGTTCAATGCTCTTATCAAATCATAGTCAAATACTGAAAAACAATAGAAAAGTTGGGTAGCTGAATTTTCGTAATTCTTTAGTTGACACACCTCTTGATGAAGATTATTTCAGAAATGTACATACCTATGCCCAAACAAATTGTAGTAATATCCCCGTGACACAGATTACTGTTTTGGACATTCTCTCATCTTGAAATGATGATTACTCGTCGGGCCCAGATGGAATTCCCCCTATACTATTAAAAATATCAGAAATATTTCCTTGTTTATAGTTAGGACGTTAAGGGAGCCAACCTTGCACTTCATTCTGACGGGATGAGCTTTGGTATACTAATAGTCCACATCCTAAATTTACTTTTAAGAAGTGTTGCCACGGTGGCAACACTTGCAGACCGGAGATATAAGGGTTGCCTTCTGACCATGTTTTAACACGGAATTTCACATAAATAGCCTATATATCGGGAACCAGACATCGGTTGATATCGTAGAATGTCTCGTTGGATTTAGAATGCTTGAAGCCATAGGAATATATTAATTTTTGGACTCCTCCCTCACCCTTGTACGCTGGGGGAGCAAAATACCATCGGCAGATTAGGTTTTTTATTTTTTTATTTTTCAGAAAATAATGGTTATTAAATGAATATTCCCTCAATTTTAAGATGAGCGTCGACGTAGAATTTCATATTCTACAGCATATCCGAAGTCCATTTTTATCCATGTATTAGTTTTTTGCATAATCGCTTTCAAAATGGGGGAGGGGAAGGTGGAAGTATGTTTAAAGGTTACAAATCTCCTCACATTCTTGCATAAATGTTCCAATGAATTGAAAAAAAGGAAATGAAGTTGACTGTGTTTATACAGATTTTTCTAAGGCATTTGATAAACTATGAGCCGATTTTCAATAGTCAGTTACCCGGGGCTTAGACAAGCGAGTAGAACTAGTAGCATTTGTATCATAGTGTATGATTTTTTTTAAATATTTCATACAGAAAAATATACAATTTAAGGAAACTATGGAAACAAAAAAAATAAATGAAAACAATACACTACACTAGCATGATTACTGGCAGGCTACTCGCAGGCAAAAATATTATACTATTTGGGCTACTAGTTGGCTCTCTCATGTTCAGATACACTAACACACATAAACGCTACTAGTTCTACTCGCTTGTCTAAACCCCGGGTTAAAGAGCCAGTTATTTACTGGAACAATAAAGTTATTCGGCTTTTAAACAATCGGATAGCAAAATTGAATTTTTCAATTGAGAAAAAATAATCTATAGAATATTAAAATTATTTGAATGCTACTTTCATTTATGTTTGTTTATGTTTTTGATATTTTTGTTTTGTATATAGAACATTTCTAAAGTAATTTTAATTTTATTTAACGTTTATTTCAAAGCAATGTTTGAAAATAGTAATGTTTGACTTTGAAAATATTTGTATTCCCATGAATAACTTTATCTAAATTCTCAATGAGCTGATTAATTTAATGTTCCTTTTCCTAGGAATAAGTTATATCTGTCCATTGAAAAATAGATGTCTGCTCTATCTGAGGATTAAATACTAACTGACTGCTTATCTGACTATTGAAAAATTGGCCTGAAGTCACAATATTATTATCTTTTCAAACTTAAAGCGTTAGATTTTCCACTTCTTTTTAAAGCATGGATAAAGTCATATCTTGTGAATAGATCTTACGATGTCAAATTCAGAAAACAATTTCAAACTTATTTCGTGCTCACTCGGGTGTACCTCAAGGAAGTCATCTGGTCCTGTTTCTGTTCAATCCAGCTATAAATGATGTTACATCTTGTATATGTTCTAGCGTTATTCTGATATTTGCTGATGATATGCAGATTTTTATAACAATAAAATTTAACAATAATCATATTCTCCTTCAGGCTGTTATTGACAATTTCAATATTTGGTTTGGTCATATCTTGTGAATAGATCTTACGATGTCAAATTCAGAAAAACAATTTCAAACTTATTTCGTGCTCACTCGGGTGTACCTCAAGGAAGTCATCTGGTCCTGTTTCTGTTCAATCCAGCTATAAATGATGTTACATCTTGTATATGTTCTAGCGTTATTCTGATATTTGCTGATGATATGCAGATTTTTATAACAATAAAATTTAACAATAATCATATTCTCCTTCAGGCTGTTATTGACAATTTCAATATTTGGTTTGGTCATATCTTGTGAATAGATCTTACGATGTCAAATTCAGAAAAACAATTTCAAACTTATTTCGTGCTCACTCGGGTGTACCTCAAGGAAGTCATCTGGTCCTGTTTCTGTTCAATCCAGCTATAAATGATGTTACATCTTGTATATGTTCTAGCGTTATTCTGATATTTGCTGATGATATGCAGATTTTTATAACAATAAAATTTAACAATAATCATATTCTCCTTCAGGCTGTTATTGACAATTTCAATATTTGGTTTGGTAAAAACTGTTATGTACGACCACTCCTAGAGTTTGCATCTCAATCTCAAGTATGGACCCCCTTTTACGAAGTTCATAAAAATCGTATTGAGGCAATACAACACAACTTCATTCGATTTGCTTTAAAAGGGTTACCCTGACATGATCCATATAATTTGCCTCCGTAAAAACTCCGTCTGGGCTTTAATTTAATGATACCGGGTTTACTTGTGTCTATATAAAAAAACAATTTTTGTATACAAAATGTAACTGAAAACTTTTAAGACTGAGTTAAATCTATTTTTTTCCTACGATTTAAATACTTAATAAGGAAAAAGTGTATTTTATTAATTTTTTACAGATTGTTTACTTTTTTTTTTGTATATAATACTTTATCAAACTCGACCAACAAAAAAATTTGTAAGCAATAACGTGTTTCTAACATTTTTTTCCTTTAAGAAGGGTTGACACGTACCTACCCATTTTAAAAGTGGCAACCCTATTTTTTTATTTTCAGTACAGTTATATCTTGAATTTGATACTAGTTTTATCCTCTTACTCGATGAGCTAAGTCATAGTTCTAAAAAAGGGTTGGCAAAACCCCGTACCCATTTTAAACTAGGCAACCCTATATTTTTCTTTCTTTCTCGTCAAGGCCTATAATTTGGGCGTAGTTAAAATCTCTTACTCGATGAGCTAAGTCATGGTCCAAAAAACCAACCGTAAGTGGCCCGTTTTAGACGTCACCTACCCGAATTTCGCTAGGTAACCCATGTGCGTTGAGTTTCTCTTGAATATATCTATCGACTAAGGGGTATTAGAACCTCTTACCTTATGAGTTAAGTGATCCTACGGTCGGCTCTCCGCCTATAAAGGGTCATAACTTTTTTTTTCACTTAATTAATGACAAAAAAAAAAAATCACTTGACTTTTGTAGATTAGTATTTATTTATTTAAATTTAAATTTTTCAAAATAATTTTTGAAAATTTCATAAATTAATTTTAAGAAAATTTTCAAATTTCATTTTCAAAAACTGCTGCGAATTTTCAAATTTCTTATCTTAATTTTTGTAATTGATTAATTTCAACTGATCCAAATCACTTTGAAAATTAAAAACAAAACAAGTAGATACGTTTTAAAATTGTCAAAATGATTTTGACCAATTTTAATTTTATTTTCAAGATGTGTAAAGTTATTTTGAGAAATTAGTTCGTTTTAATAAAACTTGATACTAATTTTGAAAATGAAATTTTTAGTTTTTCAAAATAACTTAATTCGAAAATTTTATAAAAAAAGTTTAAAAAGTTTGCTCGAAACTGTAAAATTACTTATAAGAAGAGGAGAATTGGAAAAAAGATCCATATTTTAAGTGTTAAAATATAAAAACGGTGATTTGTCTTGCAGCTAAAAAAAAAAAAAAAAAAACATTAACTTGCCTTTATTTCGTTTTTAAGGCGAAATAAAGCTAAATCAAAAATTTTCCATATTGAAAAACGAAACAATGCCAAATTTTTGATATTATTTGGCTTTATTTCGCTGGGCCTGAATGCATCCAATATTCCTTTGGTTCCAATTTGCACATGTAGTTAGCAGCTGAAAGCCCCCAGTGTTCACCAACAATGGGAAGTTCAGGGATTCAAGGATTCTTTACCGACATTAGTTTTAATTCAATCTTCCATTTAAGAAATTAAAAAGCAATTGCTATCACTTATTAAATCACAGGGGCCATAGGGTAAACGCACTAGTATCCGGACAGTGCTAGTGTCCGGACACTTGGTCATTTATTTGAGAAAAATAGGCATATTATGCAATAAAGTATCAAAATACAATCTTTTATGTATTTAACAAATGTATGCAAGGTTTCATGTACATTAACGCAGCACTGTAAGAGTTATGCGTCTTTTCAGTGTTGCAGGTATAAGAGAAAAATTAAAATGTCATTTTGAGTCTAAAAAAAATAGTGGAGGTGTTTAAAAAATTTAAGTATTTTATGCAGTCTTAATTAATTTATTCTAATAGAAAGTGACTAATTTGCTTTAAAATATTATAGATTTTATTATTTAAAGCATAAAAGTTAATAAAACTTAAGTTAAATTTTGTTCTTCATTTTCAGTTTCCGGACAGAGTGTCCGGATACTGAAAATAAGAGAAAAATATTAAATGTATGTTTTATTGACCTTAAATGAAAGGTACGTACATTCTACATAATTTAATAAAAGAGAATTGTATTTTTCTCACAGATTTTCAGTATTCGGACAGGGTTTCCTTAGTGAGAAATCGGCTGTCCGGATACTAAAAAATAAAGTCCAGTATCCGGACAAGTGTATTTTGTATGAAATTTAAGGATTTTGTACATTGTAACTTTAATAACATTTCGAGGAAATGATCCTTTAGGTCCTTACGAAATTAAAGGCTCTTGAGGATATTAGAAGATACAAATTAAGCACAATGAAAACAGGTGCTAAATATGACCCTTGAGTGGGCCAACTTGCTATGATTGTTTAAAAGAAAAAAACATTAATTGTAAAAAACCTAACGAAAATTGTGTTTTATAACGAGGAATGAAGTGGCGGATTTACAGGAGGCTATAAGCGCTTAAGCTGCCCACCCCACAAGTTATTCCTAAAGTGTTTTAATGATAGAATGCAAAACATTACAATGTGTAGAGTTCAAACCAGAGCTCTTGGATTCAAATTTGTATGGTGTAACAATATGGTGGTTTTGAAAACTCCAGCGCTTCAGTTAGGTTCAGTTTATACGTGCTACGTGCAGTAGTGGGTCTACTACAAACTTAAAGTATTTTTAAACATAAGACGAAACAGAAAGAATTATAATTCCTACTTTCTATACATCAGATCCGACAAGAATTAGTCTAAAAAATGGGTTTTAAAAAAATTTAATTTAAGTTTAAAAATAACTGATTCAACAAAACCTAAGCTAGGCTCTGAAAATTTTTGGAGCTTAGCTCTAAAACTGTCAAGCCTTAAAATGAATGAATAGGTAACATTTAAAGCTTTAAATTGCACGTGAACATAGGATATATGTTCCAACGTATGTACCTACAATCGAATTGTTCGTGTATTAAGACGTGTAGGGTCTTAGTTGTACATGTGTTTTTAGTAACACAGTTGTATTTAGTATTACATTATCGCCCGCAAGCAGCAAAGAATTATATAAACAAAACTAGCCCTATTTGCCACCAAGGTTCTACTATCCGATGGGAGGTTCAAATAGGAACTCTGATTATACATGTATTCTGATTACACGTGTATTTTGATTACAGGTGTATTCAAAAGATGTACATGTTAATAATTTTGTATTACTCGTGACATGAAAACAAGAGTAATTAAACACACGTTTGAACCGAGATATTAATTACAACTGTAACTTCCTTATATACGCACCTATGTACACACATAATGTATCAATGAGCGAAAAGGTTAATTGAAATTTAATTTAAAACTATATATTATAAAAATTTACGATTTTTCATTAATTCTATTCAATAATACACTAAAATTTCATGCAAAACAATTGCGCCCGGATACTAAAATAAAAGCGTCCGGAAACTAAATTTTGCTGTTCGGATACTAGTGAAAATCGAACTTTTTTGAATTTTTATCATTTTAATTTTTACAATGTTATATTTGCAAATTATGTGGACACTTTATTATTAAGAAATATCTACACTCTTTGAAACAATATAACTATCCACGGTCAAAGTTAAGAAACACGTTAAGTGTCCGGATACTAGTGCGTTTACCCTATCAACACTTGATCTGTAATTATATTGTAAATAATACTCACTATCACTACCTCTTGAACGCAGAGTGGTGAATAAAGCATTAAAAATTAAAATACTCACAACCATTTGTAGGTTCGATTTCGACTGATTTGATAAGGCTTTCGACAAAAGTGGCGCTTTGCCCAAAATAAAATACAGAATTCAGTTTAAAATTATTTATAAATCGTCCCTTCTTCATCTTTAATAAATTTATTTATGACAACTGTTTCAAAAGGTGAGTAAAGCCATTTTCAAGCATAACAAAAGACGCACACAATAAGTGTGGGTCTGATATTGTGCAAATATTTTATAAGCTATAAATTGAGGATAGAGCCATTCAACTCTTGTCCTTGTAACAGAACATTTCGTTTTTTTTTTTTACATATTTATACTTGTACCTAAATTAGCTTTGATTTATTGTATGTAAATGGCTTCACTTCTTTTTTTTAATATTCATACTTAACAACTTAAGTGTGTATCGTTGACAATAAAACAAAAAAAAAATCCCTCTTTTTTAAGGTGAGTTCACTTATGCGCTATTTACATCATCTTGTCATCTTGCAAACACTTAAGACTTAACTCACATAAAATGTGCAAAAAGGACTTTTACAAAACGTCTCACTATCCCAATCTAGCAATCCCTCAATCATCAATCAAAAGAATTTTTCATAAAAATGGCAGGCAAAACTGCCAAAATGAATAATAAAGGAAATCGTAAACGAGAAAAAGAATACAAAAGCGCTTCATGTCTGATGCCTCTGTCTCCGCTTTGGCACCAAACTGAGCATTTGGATAGCTTGGAGGGCCGCTTCTTAATGGTTCCGCATCCGCACACGCTTCAATAAGAACCAAAAAAATACTGCCTGCTTTACTGGATTGTGTATAGACAGTAGGGAGGTGGTTATATACACGTACCTACATATGTTTGTAGGTAGAGCCTTTGAGACAAATTGGACTTTGATTTATGAAAATGGAATCCTTTGCCCGTCTGCCCGTCGAGAGTACACACCATCTCGTACTAACTAAACGTCTTCATGAGGGTCTTTTTTTATTTTTTAAAGCGTGCACAAGGGCAAACACATTTTTATGAATGGCAAGGTGTCAAAGTGATGGATTTGTGTTTTTTGTTGGGATTTTTGTTTCCTATTTTTTTAAGCTTTTTTTTTTGTTTTGTTTAGAGAAGAACAAGAAAGAAGTACATAGTTATCTTTTTACAGATATATTACATACAATACAAAAGTGGAGACAACAAAAAATCCTTCTTTTTTACTTTGCCTGGAGGGCTCAAATCGTAATTACGCTACCGGGAGATATAACAGCATAGTTAATCATGAGTTCCAAATAAATAAGTGTCATGCTCATTTATTTGTCAGGTGCGAAATTTGAATTCAGAGAAGATAGGTGAATATCAGCAAGGCAATAAATAGGTGCTATTTTTGTACTAAAATCTTACAGTGTTGCGTGCAATGAAAAAATTCTTGGTTGAATTATGAACTCTGGCAATTAAGTTCTTCGGTACCTAAGAACCCTTCGAACATTTGTCAGATTTTTAAAATAAAATCTTGTTGAAATTGTGACAGTACAACCATTCCGTCAACATTTTGGAATCATTTTTGATGTTAATTATCGATGAGCTAAAACAATGGTTGGATGTTGTAGGACGCGGGTAGTCACTGAGTGGCGTCAACACGGCGATGTCCAGTGATGTAACGAATACTACACATCAATTGTGCTTATTTTACCTCCAAGTGGTAACCATCGGGTACTGGTCTCGTCCATCCGGACTTGACTTGCCAAACAAATAAGCGCGAGTGTTGAACAAGAGACAAAAATAGCAACACTATAAATACTCTGTCGGAAATGACTGGCTGTATAAGTCGGCTGAAGTCTTAGACGAGCCCATCAGAAGGAAGGTGTGCGGCGGATGAATTCATCAGAATCAACGGTGTCACCAACAGTATGGACGACAGAGACCTTACGTGAGCTACTCTGAAATATTTAGAGCTGAGGTCGGTAAGGAATTTCAGTACTAGCCAGGGTGCTGAAAAAGAGATGGTGGCGGATGAACCCTTCAAGGGTCAACGGCAGCACTCATATCCCCGTAGTGGGCTACTGGTATCGGATTATCCGGCCTGCTGTCCTAAGGCTACACAAGGATCCGGCCCTCCGGGTCTGGGGGTCGTGTGACGGGTTGGCAACCTACCACATGTAAAGAAATCAACCGCTTCGAATCGGCAACTACAGCCTCGGATAAGGAATGATCAAACGATGACGACTTTTGGCTATCGAACAAGGACAAAGATTGGATTCTGGAATGTTAAAACTCTTCTCGATAACCGCGAAGAAGGCCCTAACAACGCCAGATTCCTCCAACTTGAGAAAGAATTCCTACGGTACAACCTAGACATCTTGGGTCTGAGTGAAGTGAGATGGTTGAGCGCAGGGCAGGTGGATTCACCTTCGAAAAGCACTTTCTTTATTTACTCCGGAAAACCAGTTGGAAGCTCCCGATGTTCCGGCGTAGGTTTAATGTTGACTCCAAAGGCGCGGCAAAGTCTTATAACCTGGAAACCCATCAACGACAGGATATTGACAGCCAGGTTCCAGAGTAAATTAAGAAAAATCACCATCATCCAGTGCTATGCCCCAACTGAGGAAGCGTCGGACGCCGAGAAGGACGAATTTTACAGCCAACTTAGCGCGGTTTTCAGAAGCTCGCCGAATGGAGACATCACTATCGTAATGGGAGATCTTAATGCTAAGGTTGGCCAGGACAACACAGCGTTGAAGCACGTTCTGGGTAACCACGGTATCGGGGAACGGAACGACAATGGAGAGCGGTTTGTTGACTTCTGTAACGCAAATCAGCTAGTCATTGGAGGTACTCTGTTCGAGCATAGGATCTCGCACAAGATAAGTTGGTTATCCACAGATCGTCAATGTACAGCGAACTTAATCGATCACTTTGCTATTAGCAAGCGCTTTAAAAATTGTCTTCTCGACGTCCGAAACAGACGCGGTGCTGATGTAGGGTTAGCTCGCGATCACCATCTTATGCTTGCCTACGTTCGTCTTCGAATTGCTTCAGTACATGGAAATCGGCAAAACTTCCTGCGTACACCCAGGTACAATACCGACAGATTACGGGATCCTACAGTGCGCCAAAGATATAAGGACCGCCTCGCCGCAGAAGCAGAAGTCATCAGCATTGCCACGCCAGAAAATGCAGACCAACACTGGAGCAATGTGAAAAAGGCCTTTGCAACTGCCGCAACTGAGTCTGTGGGTATAAGGCAGAGAAGCCAAAGCACATGGCTTTCTGCAGATACATGGAGCAAGATTGAAGAAAGGAACGCGATTAGATCCCAACTTGCGGCTGCCCCAGTAGGTGAGAGATTTAACATCGAGTCTCAGTACCGTAGGAAAAGGAAAGAAGTGCAGCGTAGTGTCAGACGTGACAAAAGGAGGCGCGTAAATGTTCTCGCAGAACAGGCAGAGGAAGCAGCATCAAGGTGCGACAGTGGTACCGTCTACAAGATAACCAAGGAATTGGTTGGAAACAACAACTCCCGGAAACAACACCTCGTCAAGGATGTAGACGGCACCCTGCTAGTTACGGATGAGGATCAGCTCAGGAGATGGAAGGAACATTTTGCTAGCGTGCTCAACCACATAGGCGATAGCGGAGGTGTTCCAGCCCCTAACCCAAATGAGCTATTCGTAGAAACTAGTTCCCGTATTCGCACCTGCCCTCCCAGTTTAGCCGAGATAACATCAGCAATCAAATCCCTCAAGAGCAACAAAGCGGTAGGTTTGGACGGCATTCCCGCTGAGCTCTACCAAGCAGATCCACAAACATCAGCTAAGTTGTTAAACCCCTTAATAGCACAAGCATGGGAGAACGAAAGTTTCCCCATTGAATGGAAAAAAGGGATGATCGTCAAACTACCAAAAAAGGGAAATCTTACGGATTGCGGAAACTGGAGAGGGATCTGTGTCCTCCCCGCGGTGGCAAAGATAATGGCGAAAATAATCTTGGAACGAATCAAAGAACATCTCGATTCTACTCTCGACAAAGAGCAAATGGGATTTCGTGCAGGCTCATCCTGCATTGATCACATCAACACCTTGAGGATCATAATAGAACAATGCGTGGAGTTCCGTTCCCCTCTTCATTTGCTCTTCATCGACTTCGAAAAGGCTTTCGATAGTTTGAATCGAGATTTCATTTGGTCAGCTTTACGTAGGAGAGGAGTACCCGAGAAGATTATCGCCGTTATAAAGGCTACCTACGAGGGTGCATCGTGTCAAGTCTTACACAACGGAAAGGTATCCGAGGACTTCGATATCCATAGCGGAGTTCGTCAAGGATGTTTGCTATCTCCACTACTTTTCCTGGTGGTTATAGGGGATGTCCTTCATGCAGCTCTAGCCGAGCAAGCGCGTGGAATTCGATGGACGATGTTTTCGTTCCTGCAACATCTTGATTACGCTGACGATATTTGTTTGCTCTCGCACAACATTATGGATCTTCACCATATGGTGACTAATCTGGAATGCGAGGCAAACAAAGTTGGTTTGAGGATCAACACCGGGAAAACAAAAATCCTCAACATTTCTGAATCTTCTTCTCAAGTTGTCGTTGCGGGACAGCAGGTTGAAGCGGTGGACAACTTCCTGTACCTCGGTAGTGTTGTCTCAAAAGACGGCGGTGGTACGGATGAAGATGTTAACTGCCGAATCGGCAAAGCTAAAGCTGCTTTCGGCATGCTGTCTAAAGTTTGGAGGAGCAACGTGTACAGTACGAAGACCAAGCTGCGACTGTTCCGGTCGAACGTAGAGTCAGTACTACTATATGGGTGTAGTACATGGAAAGTGACCGCCTCTGTCACAAGGAAGCTACAAACTTTCGAAAATAGATGTCTCCGAAACATCCTAAGGATTTTTTGGCCGAACACCATCTCCAACCAAGAACTCCTTCGGAGAACGGGCCAAAGTCCTATTGACATCGTTATTAGGAAAAGAAAGTGGCAGTGGATTGGTCACACCCTACGTCGTGGTGCAGACTCTATTGCAAGACATGCAATGGAGTGGGATCCACTCATCCAAGATGGCAGAAGACCTGGAGGCCAGAGAAAATCTTGGCGCAGAACAGTCGACAAGGAATCACAAAAGCTCGGTAAAAGTTGGGGAGAGTTAAAATACATTTCCAGAAACCGAACGAGATGGCGTGTAGCGGTAGTTGACGCCCTGTGCCCCTTAGAGGGGTCAAGGATCTAAGTAAGTAAGTAAAACAATCAACAAAATCAGAGTCGGAAAAGTCTCAACAGGTGGCACTGTAGGCACACTCAAGAACGGCTCGTTCGATTTTCGCAATTTTTGCTTTGATGGATTTGTTTTGGCCCAATGAAGGACACTATGGATTAAATTCCCGGAAATATCCGGGAAAATTGGAAATCCGGGAAGATCCAGTGATAAGTATGTACATTTCTTCACATTTAATAGAGAATTGGAGCCAGCAATGGATTTCGACTTCCCACACCTCAATAAACACAAGGGGACTTGGCGGTCGCGTGATCAAGTGACCGTCAACCAAATCGACCACGTTGCGATAGACGCGAGACATGCTTCCAGTATCTTGGACGTCCGAACGTTCCGAGGGGCCAACATTGACTCGGATCACTACCTGGTGGTAGCTAGACTACGTATGCTGATATCCATGACGCGACAACGCATAGCAGATGCTGTGAAAAGATTCGATGTCGAGAAGCTTAAATTGCAAGAGACCGCTAGAACTTTTGCAGACCACGTAACTCTTAATCTCTCAGGAGGTCCGCCACCAGCATCAAGTGCAGAGGACCAGTGGGAACACTGTCAACAAGCCATCAGAAGTGCCGCCTCTGATGTGCTGGGTTTCACTAGGCGAATACAACGAAACCCCTGGTTCGATGAAGAGTGCCGGCTAGCGCATGCAGCTAAGGACGAGGCCTACCAGGCAATGCTGCAGACTCGAACAAGAGCTGCTGAGAGAGTAGCCCGGGAGCTCTACGGGCTGAAACGAAAAGAGGAACGCCGACTTCTCAGGAGGAAAAAGAGAGAGCACGAGAAGCGGGCGGTAGAGTCTATTGAGGGTTGTAGCGGTAGGGGAGATGTTCGAAAATTTTATCAGAGGGTAAAGCGATCCACCCAAGGATTCAAGGCTAGAACGGAAGCCTCCCGAGATGAGAGTGGGAATATAGTAGTAGACACACAGTCAGTGCTGAGGATCTGGAAAGAACACTTCTCTAGACTGCTTAATGGCGAAGACAGCCAAGATGCCACTAATAGGCAGAACGCTCCATTCAACTTGGACGATGATGGCCAAGAGTTCCGTCCACCCGACCTAACCGAAGTGCGGCTGGCGATATCCAAACTTAAGTCGTACAAGGCTGCTGGTGCGGATGGCTTACAAGCCGAACTATTTAAATTAGAGGGAGATGAATTGGCTAGGAGCATACACCAGCTCATCTGCAAAATTTGGTCGGAGGAAAGTATGCCCAATGAATGGAACCTTGGTATAGTGTGCCCCATCCATAAAAAAGGAGATGTTCTGAAATGTACCAACTACAGAGGAATTAGTCTCCTAAACGTCGCTTATAAAATCTTGTCGGCCATCCTGTGTGATCGCTTAAAACCTTTTGTCAACGATCTGATCGGCCCCTATCAGTGCGGTTTTAGGCCAGGCAAGTCAACCGTCGATCAAATGTTCACACTCCGACAGATTTTAGAAAAATCCCGGGAATTCCAGATCGATACACACCACCTTTTTATCGATTTTAAAGTCGCGTATGATAGCGTGAAAAGGGACGAATTATACAGAGCCATGTCGAGTCTTGGCATCCCTGCCAAACTCGTCCGCCTGTGCAGGATGACGATGTAGAAATCTCGATGCTCCGTCATACGGGCTGTACAGCGACGTTGACCTGGTCAAAAAGCTGAAAATACAGCGGCTGAGATGGCTGGGGCACGTGGAGCGTATGGACAGCAACGCACCTGCCCGACGAGTCTTCGAATCCAACCCCGATGGGGTACGCAGCAGAGGAAGAACCCGTAACAGGTGGCGCAATCAAGTGAATGACGACATCAAAGCACTCGGTGTGCGCAACTGGAAGCGGCTAGCTAGGGACAGAGCTGGCTGGAGGGGCTTGTTAGTTGAGGCCGAAGCCCATCCTGGGCTGTGAGCGCCATCAAAAGTAAAGTAAAATATGTAAGTAATGGATTTCTATCGAGTCGCATTAAGACAAGATGTTCGAACAAATGTGGCAATGTTGAATCCAGAACATAAGCAAGCGATAACTGAAATGATGGTGGTATTTTCTTGATGCGCCGTCGGAAGTGGAAAAAAAATCCTAATTTGACTAATTTTGGCTACGATTTGTCTGAGTTCTGAGATTGCTTTCGTACTCGCCTCTTATGGTATTTTGGCTACGTTGTTAGAAGGCGGTCGAACATTTGGAATTTTCATTAAATTGCTGCAAGTGGATGAAGAACCTTCATGCAAAATTTCAAAGAAGTCTGCGATGGCAAAAGTATTGCAGCAATATGAGATTACCATTAGGACGAATGCACAATGGTTCACTTAAACGCACATTGGAAGCCTCGAATCGGACGTTGAAAGGTTCAGAAGGTGATGAATAACGTTTCGGTGGTGCAATAATTTTGATGGTAGGCGATTTACGTCAAACGCTGCCTGTTATTTCAAGATAAACTCCGGTTTTCGGCATATGAATTGAACTCTTGCCTGAAAGCGTCGGTTTTAGGCCGATATGTGAAGAAAACGAAAATTTGAGTTACTTTACAGAATTATCAGTCGACTGCATAGTTTTTCAGGAAATTGGTGGCGATGGGCAATGGCGTGATTCTAGTCGGCTTAGGCCGCTCCCTGACTTATCGATACGGTACAGTTTCGGTAATTTCGGTCGGTGCCGCTTGTGTACCGAATACATGTATTTCAATGGGTGCATCTTGATTAGGTCGGTACCAGAGATGACTATTTACTACATATGTAGCATTTCTACTACATTTATTTATTTTATGCATCTGCTACGTAGCAATTACGTGAACTGCGTAGTAGCTACGTGAAACTTAGTCTATAAAAATTAGTCATTGTTAAACGTATAACACGTTAAACGCATAACATTGTAAAAAAAAAGTTTTTTCTATATACATTTTGATTTTTCATTATCTACTACAAATTGAAATCTACTTCGTTTTTTTGCCAATTTGCTTTTCACTTTCTGGACTCAGCATTGTCATCCCTGGTCGGTACTTGCGGCCTCGGTATGAATAGGCAGTGAGAAATCGGTACGTACCGCTTGTATTACAAAAATTTCGTCGGTAGAAATGGAAGATCACGTTAAACTTGTGTTGAAGTGCAAAATTACGATTTTTTGTACAATTATACATTAGGAAAATATTCAAGAAAAGACTGAGTGCACGATCGATTTTGGCTGCAAGAAACAAGGGTCATGATCATTTGAATTTCGTCATTCAAAATCAATTTGCCGATGAGTTACATTTATACAAATCCGTCGGCTCCTTGATCGATGCAAGCGATAGCTACAAGCTATCCCCGGAATTTTTAAATTTTTTCGATGTTGCAGGCTTGCCGCCATCATACAATTTGAAATTTATGCACTGAAACTTTGTAGCGGAACGTGTTTGATTTAACAAATTTCATTCCAGTGCCGATTTTGAGGCGAAAAAAAGGTGAAGGTGTGTTTTGTTTCCGCGGATTCCGCTTATTCTCAGCGATTTTCCATTCGTATTTGAGCGTCTTCAATTTTCTGTCTCGTTTAGTCGACCCTTACCTCATATTAAATCAATTAAATCAATTAAATCAACTTAATGATGAATTTAGTCCTGGTCCTGATGGCCCCTCTGCCAAACTTATAAAAAAGTGCTCCTCCACACTTTCGCCCCCTCTCTCAAAAATCATAAACCTATCTCTAAGATAGGATGTATTTCCTCAATTTTGAAAAACCTCTTATAATCCCAATTTACCAAAAGGTTCCGAAGTGTGATGTTAACAGTTATCGCGCCATTACATTGCCAAGCTTTCAACATATACCCAAGTATTTTCTACGTAATGGTAAGTTTCCATCGCTTCAAATCTCCCTTAGACAACAAGGCTTTTTTATAATGCAGGTCTACAGCCATTAACCTTGTTGAATTTGTTTCCTTTACTTTCTCTGCCTTAGAGAAAGACTGTTAAGTCGATATAATTCCAACGGATTTCAGCAAACTTTTTGAAAAAATTTCCATTAGACTAATCGTATTAAAATTGTCCACTTTTGGCTTTTAACCGGCTTTGATTAGATGGATTACCTTTTACTTAAAAACCTTTATTATACAGTGTTTGTTTTAGATCTGCCACCTCTTGACCATTATTAGCTTCCTCCAGTGTCCACCAGAGCAGTCATCTTGATCCACTTTTGTTCATTCTTTCAATAAACGATATAGAAAGAGTCTTCAAACATTCTTCCATCTTACTCTACGCCGCGCCGATGATATCAAATTTTTCAAGACAATTTCTTCGTAACATGACTCTCCCCTTGTTCAACAGGATTTTGGCTGTTTTTCAGTTTGGTGTCGTAAAAAATTCCTGGGATAACGTTGCCAAGTGCCAATCAATCGCTTTTTTCATGCAAACGAATTTAAATTCCTCCCCGTCTTTACCTTCTTAATAATCAACTCATTCCTAGCGTTCGTAACATTCGCGACCTTGGCATATTATTTGACCGGGAGCTCAATTGTCTCACTCATATAGACGAACCCTCATCCACTACAAAATTGAAGACTTTACTCTACATAGTAATCTGTTACGATTTTCCATTTTCGCTATCGAACACTACGTTCTGCTGAACACTTACTATGCGTTGTTATAGAAGATTTCCCACATATTTCGACAGTTCGTTAAAAACGTCATCGTAAACTTTCCGATGGTAGTTATGTCTTTATGACCTTGAATGAATATTGGAATGTACCAGGATTTGGTTTGTTTTATGTAATTTCTGTAAATTAAGTTCTTTGGTTTCTAAAAACCCTTTGGGGATTTTTCAGATTTTTTAAATGACATTTAGAAGTCGCGAGTATCGATTTTATGCAAAAAAGCATCGTTTGGAGTTTTCAATTTGTATGTAATAAAATACTGATCTTTCAATAATTATTGTTGGTGTCAAAAACATCATAAAAAACTAAATTTTTCAAGAACCGCATGTTTCGCAGAAAATTATTAGAATGTGTTCGGCTTAGTTCTTTGCGACCAACTGGCAACTGACCCAAAAATTGAATTTTTTTTAGTTGGTGTCAAAATTGTTCTGGACCGCCGCGCCGGAAAGTGGATAGACATTCGAAAAGTGGACGGGCGGCCAAGAAGTGGACGATACAGCCAAAAAGTGGACGAGGCGGCCAAAAAGTAAACAAAACGGCCAACAAGTAGACGGGGAGGCCAAAAAGTCTACGGGATGGCCAAAAATTGGACTGGGCCAACCAAATTTCATCCGAGATAGCAGACGCCACTAAATTACAATCTGAGATAGCAGATGCCACCAAGACTAACTTACTACTTTGAAGCCTGGGCTTCCACTGTCAATTCTGTTTTAGAAGTGAAACTCTACCAGATACTCTAGATGGGACATTGGTATAATTTTTACGATGCTACTATATCTCTCTTTTCTTGTGTTCGTCCACGCTCCCTTATGAAGATTTCCGTAAAAACTAAATAAATAAATTAAATTTCTAAGTACGCGTGTGAACAGGAATGGAAGGGACCTACAATTGTATGCCGAATCCGAACGGCTAGACGAGAAGCACTTATTCATGACAAGTGATACCCTTGTAGGATTTGTCAATTCCTCGCAAGAGGCATTAGCCCGGAAAAAAATCCTTTTAGTTTATAGGTGAACGAGGCATGGGTAAAATCGGGATGTGAATTATAAAATGACAAAAAAATTCTTACTAATACCTCACCACATCACTAAAGCAGTGATGGCTTTTGTAGTTATAGTATACAGAGACGTGGAATGTATTTGGTTCAGATATTGTATCAAAAAATGTTCTCTGGTTATAGAGTCAACATTAACGTAAATTTCAGGAACGGGTAATTCGGGATTGTTTGAATGCTATTAAATAAACGACATGCGCTGGCGGTAGGTAGAGGTGTAATGTATCGATGCAATTTTAAAAAGCAAAATTCACAATGAATATTGTCTCTCACGTCACACCCCTATAAATTGTGTTGACAGCCGCAAAAACTTTTCCACCAAAATTTGGTATGACATTTTGTGAAATTTGTGATTTTTCTCACCAAAATATTATTTGTCATTTTCCTGTTTGACCTTCTTTTTGTCTTCTTCGACAATTCAACTGTTCAAATTCACCTGTGATTTGCTAGTGTAACGTGTAATACATGCATGCATACCAAAGCAAAAAAATATTTAACATTTGCTTAATAACCATAAAACTGAGGACTAGAAGGAATTGTCTTCACATGAATCAAACGCCGCCATGGAACACTATTATGAAGTGATAATCTACAACGAACAACCTTTAGTCCTTAACTTACATTATACAATATACATTTTATGCGAAAGGTGATGTTTTATATTATCTTTGTGAATCCCTATTGCAAATCCCAAGGGAACATGCCAAATCCTGTGGAAATCATATAAGATACCCAAAACAAGATACGATAGTATGTTTTCGCGCTCACGTGTATGTGTGTAAAACAGCTCCAAGGATTCTTTTTAAGAAATTCCACAAGGCACAAGAAGCGACACTGGATTTGTTTGAGAAATATTTATTTGATAAAAATCTAAAGTATGTTTGGAATGACAGAGAGCTTCATATTATGAAGAAATGAATAAACATAATATAGATGGAGCTACACGTATATGGAAAATGAAAGAAATAAACGTATGTGGGCAAACTATTTTACAATTTTGTGCACGTTTCTGTGTTATTGTATATGCATAGGGGATAAAAGGAGGTTTTTTTGTTACACATGGGAAAAGCCCAAAAACAAAGTTATGAGTTTTCTGGTGATGACTTGACTGTTCTATATTTTGTTTATACTTATTTGACTGGGAGCATTGTTCGCCACGAGCTTAATAAGCATAAAGTGAATTGAACTCTGACTTTGTGGATATGTTTGAAGATATGTATGTTGTTCCCGATTGGAATGCTAACAAGATAGATCATGCATGTATTGAAGTTAATCAAGGTCGAATAGTTGAGTTTTTGCTAAGAAAATTGGGATTAAAGGAATCCGCTCTGGGGCTTGTGAAAAGAAGAGGTGTTTGTGAAATTTTTAAGTGTTGAGATTCAAGAGAATAAGAAAAGTAACCGAAAACGTGTGATTCCTAAATCGCATGATTAGTCTTAAACTACTGTATGAGGGAAACTCTATGATTTTGGCCTTGGGGTAAAATTTAAAATGCAAAACCTCGCAAAAAGCAGACGTGTTCGAATAAATCAGGTGGATGAATACGGCATGTTCAATGACTATACTGGTATACTCGTGAACAAATTTGGGAAATTCACCAGTCGAATCCGTAAATCACGGATGACTTCAGTTAAATCACTCGAGAAGCCAGTAAAATCTCGAAGGAATACGGTAAACCCATAGATAAATCTGGTAAAATAATGACAGAGTCCGGTAAAATCGTGAATGCATTCAGTAAACTCTTTCACGAAGCCAGTAAAATCACTAAGGAGTACAGTAAGACCACGGACGAATCTGGTAAAATGGTAAATGAATCCGGTGAAAAATTATTGACGAATCCGGCAAAATAGTATGAAATAATAAAAATGAAGGACGAATTTGGTCAAAATCACGAATAAAGTCGGTAAAATCAGGATTGGATCCGGCAAAATCATTAAAGAACTCCGTGAAATGACGAAAGAATCCAGTAAAATGAGAGAGGAAAATCGTGGACGAAGTCGGTAAAATCACGAATGAATCTGGTTAAATAAGAAATAAATCTGGTAAATCACAGATGAATCCGGATAAATCAAGGATAAATATGTTAATATCATAAACTACGACGGTAAACTCACGAACGAATCATGGAGACTCATGAACGAATACGGCGAGACCACGGATAAACCTGGTAAAATGGTAATGAATGCGGTGAAATCGAACGAATCCAGCCCGCTAAAATCATACAATAAACCGGTAAATCACAATCTCGTAATCTGACGAAAATGGTTAAATGACAGATGGATCAGGCAGAATCAAGGATAGAACCACTAAAATGATGGGCAAAACCAACAAATTCACAAAAAATGTCTGCAACATTTCAAACGAATATTGACGAACGAGTCTTAATTGAAATCACAAATGAATCTGATAAAATTATGAATGAATCCAGTGCAACCATGAACAACTCCAGGAAAACTATGAATTATGAATCTGGTAAAATCACGATTAAATAAAATAAATTGGGTGGCACAACGGCTCGTGAAGAACCAGGGCCTAGCGACTAACAACTCGCAACCATTCCTGTGTGCGCCTGTCGACAGGAATGGAAATGAATGAAATCACGAACGCGTCTGGTAAAATAACGCGGACAAATTCGATAAAATCACATATCAATCTGGTTGAATTATGGATGAACTCACGTACCATTATTCTGAAATAAATGAAATAAATAAACGAAAATAAAAAATTCGGTGAAATGACGATGACGGATGAATCCGGTAAAATCAGAAGTGAATCTAGTAAGATCACGAATGAGTCCGGTTAAATCACAAAGGTGTATGAACTTGTAAAATAACACGGAGGAAGTTGAAGGAGTGTAAGATGAATCCGGCAAAATAACGAATTCATCTGGTAAAATGACGGACAAAGTCAGTAAAAGCATAGTGAGTGGTTGAATTTTAATGCTTCTTTTAGGTTTTACGATATTAAATTTCACGTTGCATGTTGTCTTGTGCCGTGTATACCTACTATAAATGTAGACTACACGATTATCTACGTGTAGGCAATTCAATGCAGACAATTCACATTATCGACATGAGCTTTATGAGCATGAGCATTGTTGACGGAATTGTCTTCTTTCAAAAGTAGTCAATTAAAGTGGACAAGTAGAGAAACAACTAGCTCTAATTGGGCTACGGGCAAGGCTGCCCGTTCCCGCCATTTCTAACTACCTACCTAGAGAAACAACACTGGTCGTATTGGTTGGCATTTGCCAATTACAAAAATAGTCACGAAAGCTGAATAACGTCGCACTTAAAGATCAATAACAATAGAATTTAATTTAGCTTTTCTTAAATTTTATGAATAAAGAAGTAATAATAAATTAATTACTAAATATGACTACATGCTGTTCCAAGCACCAAACATAATTTATTTTCGCAGTAATGTTTAATTGAATTTGTTCCCTGAAATATTCGGTATACATATTTCTACTTAGGTCCTGAAAATACCAACAATTTGCAATCAAAAAAAAAATATATAGATACGATTCCTTTTAATCCATGTCGTAAATCTACGTATAGGTAGGTTTTGTTTGGTACATGTGATGATATATTTACCTAAAGCAATGAACGTTTTATGTGTGCAGATACACGATTTAGTTGAGTTAGGCTCTATTGTTCTCAAATTTACATCATCAGCAGCGTATTAATTGCGTTCGTCGTCGTTGGTCGTTGTCATCATTGTCATTTTAGCCACAAATTCCAGCTAAGCCACAGACGATTATAACATCATCCAAGTCTGCTCTTTTCGGTCTACAGCGAGATGTGTACCAATAACTATAGTGACAACGGGTGGACATGAATTTTCAACCTGTATGTTATAATCAAAACTTATCCGCCATTGCAGCGGAACGAAAGCTTTTTTACAAACATCATTCTTTTGTTATATTATACTCGTCTATACGTACAAGTAGTCTGCAGAATAACACACGATTATGCTATTATCTGGACCGCTGCTGGCCAACATGTTAAATGAAAATTCCTTTATGTGATCCCTGTGAATGGCTGGCCAAGATGAATACAGATGGAGAGAGGAGTTCTATAGTAGATATTCTATGGTATAATATTACGATAGACAAAATTCTAAAATATAATTGCCAACTGAGACTACTTGAGAAGAAATTCACATTGCTAATAATGGTACCAACCACATTATAAATGTAAAAAAACAGTTATGAAAAATCTTATTTTCCTGGAAAACGGCTCGAAAGATGTTGATAAGAAAAACGTGTATGTTCATTAATTGGTGCAATCTACTTTTAAATACAAAGTATATTTTATTTCGGTCTTTTTATCAGCACTCCCCACAGAACCACTTTTCATAGTTTCGAATTTCTCATTTTTGGATGTACCAATTCAAATTATGAAGCTGAACGTCGCATCGCTGCAACGAATTAAAAACAAATACTTTGGGCGTGAATCTTGAGGTATTTTGTAATGTAATATAAAATGCTTTTTGTTGGGCTAGAATTTGTCTAGACGTGATGTTTTTTTATTTTTTTTTTATTTACTATTTTATATTATTGGTTTCTGGAATGTGAAGACGCTTCTTGACGACGGAAAAGAAGGTCCTCAGAATGCCAGATTCTTACAACTAGAGAAGGAATTCATGCGGTATAGGATGGACATCTTAGGGATAAGTGAAGTTAGATGGCTGGGCCCGGGGAAGTTTAAGTCACCAACCCGTAACACTGTACTATTCTATTCCGGAAAAACACCTGGAAGCACTCGGGAATCTGGTGTTGGATTGCTGCTTTCCAAAACAGCTCTCAAAAGCTTAATTTCCTGGGAGCCTTTCGGTGACAGGATCCTGAAAGCCAGGTTATGGACTAGAGTACGTCGCGTCACCATCATACAGTGTTACGCCCCAACTTTGCTCTCTTCTAACGAGGGGAAGGAGGCCTTTTATAACCGGCTGAGTGCTGCTTATGATAGCGTTCCACGAGGTGATATAATTATGGTGATGGGAGACTTAAATGCCAAGGTTGGCAATGACAACTCTGGGCTAAGGCATGTCATGGGAAAACATGGTGTTGGTAACCGAAACGACAATGGCGAACGATTTGTCGATTTCTGCAACGCCAACGGCCTTGTTATTGCAGGGACCATGTTCGAGCATAAGTCGTGCCACAAAGTCAGTTGGGTGTCGACTGACAGACAAGCAACTTCCAACCAAATTGACCACTTCGCGATCAGCCGGCGTTTTGGAAGCAGTCTCCAGGACGTCCGTAAAGAAGAGGTGCTGACATGGGAATGGCCCGGGACCACCATCTGATGGTTGCTACCGTAAGATTGCGTACAGCTGCAGTCCGGAGATCCCAAGGAAACACTCGAATGCCCAAGTTTAATACAGATAGACTAAAGGATCCCGCAGTGCGCCAACAACTAGGGGACCACCTTTCACGAGGATTGACCCTTGTGTGCGACGTGATAAGCGTAACTACATCAACGCATTGGCTACAGAAGCAGAAGAAGCCGCTAGTAGGTGTGACAGTAGGACCGTCTACAGAATTACCAAAGAGCTCACTGGTGTCCAGAGTTCTAAACAACACCTGGTTAAAGATACAAACGGATCCCTGCTAATTTCGGATGAGGACCAGCTCATAAGGTGGAGGGAAGACTTTTCTGCGGTTTTAAACCGACTTTTCGCCAGTGAAGTGAACCCTATTCCCACTGAGCTACCCGAAGTAACAATTTCCCGAATACGCACCGTACCCCCCAGTAAAGAAGAAATTATCACCGCCATCAAAGCACTGAAGAACAACAAAGCGGTTGGACTTGACGGTATTCCTGCAGAGCTCTTAGGAGCAGCCCCAACGACATCGAGCGAGCTACTGCACCCACTTATTAAGAGAGCTTGGGAAACAGAGAGCTTTCCTGAAGAGTGGAAAAAAGGAATGATTGTCAAGCTCCCAAAGAAAGGAGATCTCACACAGTGCGAAAACTGGAGAGGAATATGCGTTCTGCCTGCAGTAGCCAAGATAATAGCAAGGATAGTATTGGACCGAATTAAAGACCACCTCGAAGACACACTCGACGCCGAAAAAGCAGGTTTCCGCACTGGATCTTCCTGTGTGGATCACATCAACACCTTGCGGATCATCATCGAACAGTGCGTTGAATATCGATCACCACTTCACCTGCTGTTCATCGATTTTGAAAAGGCGTTCGACAGTGTCAATAGGGAATTTATTTGGCTTGCTTTGCACAGGAGGGGCATCCCAGATAAATTGATTGCTATTATCAAGGCTACATATGATGGATCCAGGTGTCACGTTTTGCACAAAGGTAGGCTGTCAGAGGAGTTTGAAATCCAAAGTGGAGTTAGGCAAGGCTGTATACTGTCACCAATACTATTCCTGTTGGTGATAAGTGACGTACTGCACGCAGCTTTGTCAAATGGAAATGGAGGAATTCAGTGGACTCTGCAATCTCACCTCAAACATCTGGACTACGCGGACGACGTATGCTTACTCTCTCATAGGATCATGGATCTCCATCAAATGACAACAAGGGTGGAGAGAGAAGCAGAAATCGTAGGGCTTAAGATCAACTCGGCAAAAACTAAAAGGATCAGCCTTGGAACTTCCTCATCAACCCAAGTAAATATTTCTGGACAACCAGTAGAGATGGTAGAGGATTTCCAATATCTTGGGAGTATTATCTCTACGGGTGGCGGAACTGAACTGGACGTAAACAGCCGAATCAGAAAAGCAAAGGCTGCGTTCGGAATGCTGTCCAAAATATGGAGAAACAACTCTTTTAGCTTAAAGACCAAGCTACGACTGTTCCGCTCCAATGTTGAATCCGTTCTGCTTTACGGCTGCAGCACTTGGAAAGTCACTGACACTGTCACTAGAAAGCTGCAAACCTTCGTTAATAGATGTCTACGAAACATCTTGAGGATTTTCTGGCCCAACCGTATCTCCAATGCCGAACTTCATGCGAGAACGGGTCAGGAGCCCATAGACTCCATTATAAGAAGAAGAAAGTGGCAGTGGATTGGCCATACGCTTCGAAAAGGCGATCGGTGCATTGCATCTCAAGCAATGCAGTGGAACCCGCTCACACAGGAGGGAAGACAAGTGGGCCGGCCTAGAAGTACATGGCGAAGAACGGTCGAACAGGAATCGGCACGACTGGGGAAAAGTTGGAGAGAGCTGAAATATATTTCAAGAAATCGTACACGATGGCGCGTAGGTGTAGTGGAGGCCCTATGTCCCGTAAGGGAAACATCACGGACGTTATGTTATGGAAAATTATAAGATAAAAAAACTGTTGAAAAGTCATGTAGAAGTAGAAGCCTAGGACATGCCCATGTTAATTTCATCAAAGGAATCAGCTGAAAAGTGGACGGTAGCTGCCATCCCTCAAGGAAAAAGCTTATCTTTCCTCAATGAATTTTTCAATTTTTCCCGCTGGGTAGTAGCATGATGTATGTGTGACTAGTAGCTCTCTGCGCGTTTTGTCAACTAGTATGATTTTTTAAAAATATTTCATACAGAAAAATATACAAATTATGGAAACTAAGGAAACAGAACAAATAAATGAAAACAATACACTACACTAGCAGGATAACTGTCTAAACCCCGGGTAAATGATATTTTTTTTCATTTACAGAATTTTAAAATACATAATTTTTTATTAGATAATGAATATTTCACATTTCACATCTATACAACGTTTTCATTAGGAGATACTTTTTTAAATTTGCAGAAGCAGTTCTTTAATATCAAGGATGATTTTGTTTCACAGGTTGTTAAATTCGCGAAATTGCTTTAAAATAACTGTTAATATTGCTAATGTTTGTTGTTTTCTACTTCCCTATTTTTGAAAATGTTTTTGCATTTCTATGGGAAATCTGTTATATTTTCTAATAAAACTTTGTTGATTTGTTTACATCCTAAATGTTTTCTTGCAAATATGTAACAATTATATCATCTTCTCTAGAGAAATGAATTTGTGTCAGTTTGAATGAAACTATTCTACTAGAAAAAAAAAACGAATTTTTTTAACACCAGTGTTGTGCCATGTAGACTATAAATGTAGACTACATGATTGTCTACATGTACACAATTCAATGTAGACAATTCACAATTGTCGACATAAATGTGTCGTTAGACCATTATAGTTCATAATTTTTCCTACTAAAATTTATTAAACCAAAAACAAAAATCTTAAAAAAAAAGAACCAAGTTCTTCTATAATACAAAACCATAATTGTAACAACAAGAAAGTCGTGAAAAATCATTTCATCTAAAGCTAAACGCATACTTATGTAGTTTTATGTTTATAAAGGCTTTAGGCCCAGTTTCACAGTAACAAATTCGTAGTGCACACTTGCTTGCATAAATTGCACTTAAGTGTCACTAACTCAGACTGCGAAAATTACCAAAAAGTACCAATATGCGAAACTTAAGTGCAACTTATTCTAGTAAGTGCTCACTGTGAAACTGGCCAGTTTCAAATACATATATGTATTTTTAATTAGAGTAGGTTCACTGAATCACTTTATTATGGTTTACTGGTCAATTTTTAAAAATCTTTCAAAGTTTGAGGAATTTAGTTATAAAATAATAAATTTCTACTTGCCAGTACACTTTGAAATGTTGGTTCAGTAATCAAATCATTAACTAATAAATTACTCACATAAATTGGAGTTGCTTATTTTTTTTTTATCCGATTTCACTTCTTTTTTGCTAAGATATTGGGGCATATGAATATGTCCCAGATAGACTGCGAATATGTCGCAGATAGACCCATGTTTAACTAAACTACAGTTTAAGCCAATTTTGGCTGAATGATAGAGACCGATTTTAATTATAAACTGTGATTTTATTAACTTGGTATACTACACAAACAGCTTCAAATATTTTGAAATGATAAACTTAAAAAATAGAATCAACGTTTGAAAATGTAGGTTAGGTACCACTCCCCCTGAATGAAAAATCTTCAGTTTTCATTTTTTACCTATATACTTTATGAACTTCAAATCATATCACTCTACCGATCTTCATTTTTCTACAGAAATCGGAAGTGCTTCATAATTGATAACGATTCTAAGAGAGTTGGTGGATAGGATACCACACCCATAAACGAAAGACCTCAAATTTTCGATTTTTCTATTGTGTAATGCACTTCAAGACCTACAGCTCTACCGTATTTCATAATCCTACAGCAGTCCGAAGAGCTCTTTTAATTGAAGAATGGAATAACTTCCAAAGTTCCATAGAAACAAAACATTTTGATAACAAAAAAGCTATGCGTGATTTTAAAAAGCATTAGTTGGAAGAAGAAAACAACTCCCAGTTTTATTTCCACCCACGTGTTTCAAACTTTTATTTTAAACCAACGCAACGGCGTAAAACCCAGATAAACTTGGTAAACCAGATAATTTTATCTCGGTAGAAATTAACTGTCAACATTTGGATGGGAACAATATTCTGTAAAAAATATAATTTTATTTCACGAATTTGATGCGGAAAATGTAGAAATAAACCAGGTATGCTGGGATAAGTCATTTGTGATGTTTAATTTAATTATTTCCCACGTTCACGCAAGTATTAATAAAAAGGTGGTTATGTAATCATCTTCTGGAAAAGTTTATTTTTCTGCAAAGTGCAAAATTATCTCGTTGCATGAATACCCTTATTATAAAAATATCGTACCGGGCGTAAAACCAGATATACCTGGTAAATTAGATAAATTGAAATGAACTGTCAAAATTTGTATGGCGAAAATATTCTGCAAAACAGATAATTTTATCTCACAAATTTGTTGCGAAAAGTGCAGAAATAAACCTGATACCAGGGATAAGTCATTTGTGACGTTTAATTGGATTATTTCCCACGTTTACGCAAGTATTTTTAAGGGGGTGCTCATGTAAACATCTTGCGGAAAGTTATATTTTTCTGGCAAGGCGGAAAATTATCTCGTTGCATGAATACCCTTATTGTTACTATAAATTATTCAACCACTTGTCTATCGGTTGTAGCAGGAATTTTTGGAATGATTTTATTTGTGACATTTGAGTTATTGTTTACATTGTCGACACATTGTCTACATTGTCTACATTTTCGACACTGTCGACCGATTGTCTACGTTGAAATGTAGACAACTAAAGTCGACACGTAGAGGAACAACACTGTTTAACACTCTTATATTTTAATACTTGTCAAACATTTTCTTTTGTTGAATAAAAATGTGTACAACCTTACAATTTCAAAATTTTTTTCCAGACTTTTAATGCAGAATTTTGGTTTTTTGTTTTAATACAGAATTCTGAAAATACAGAATTGTGAAATCTAGAACAATATATTTACAGAATAATGGAATACAGAATTTTGGTCAGACAGAATTTTTAAGTCATTTACCGAATTTTGGAATACAGAATAACGACCCGTTTTCCAGAAAATGTTATAAACTTTTATTCTACCGCAAAATCTCAGCGACAACAAATTATTTCTTAACAAAAAAAGTATGTAATTAAATTGGTTTTTTTGTGTCATAACGCACTCGCCAGTTAGGCTGCAAAGCTTTCGCTCCTCGGTGGCGCAATGCGTAGTGCATAGGCCTCAGAGATAGCTGTTCTAGGTTCGATTCCAATTGACGGCACTAACTTATAAATTAAATTTGAACATAAAGACTAAGCACCACTGAAAGGAATCTGATGATTGGTGTGGCAGCCATAAAATTGCAATAATTCCAGCCAAATACAATGGTGGTAGCCCACTCAAGTGGTTGTTGAAAATTCAACATTCAAAAAAGTATGTCATGAGTAGAATGGCTTAAACCACAGACGTGATATTTTTTTTTGTATTTTTTACCATAAAGGGTTCTTACTATTATTTTTCAAAAATTGTGAACAAAAATTTGTAGCCATATTAGTCTAAGAAAGATATGACCTGACCAGGAACAAATTAATTCATAAAATTTTATTGCTGGTATCGACGCATAATTTTATCCTCAACAAAATATCCAAAGTCCCCCAAAATCCCCCTATTGGCTTTTTATATAGACACATTTAAAGAGGTGGAGAGGGATGGGAGGTGGGAGTTTATCAAGCTGAAAATGTTGTTATATATAATCTAATCATATGGGCATGGCACATGTTTTAAGGGTGCTTTAAAACGCTGATTCTAAAGAGGCCAAAAATGAAAAGATTCATGTATTCTATTGGAAGTTAAAGTCCTTTTTATGGAATGATTACTTTTTTTTTAAGTAAAACAAGTAAAATACTAGACACAACCATTTTAAGATAATGGGATATTAATAAAATATGATATAAATGTTCCATTTGTCATGTTTACCAAGATTAAAAAGAGTCCCCAAAAATATCTGTGGCGAAAGGTTTTTTTTTTGACGGAGATATGCGAGTCATTATTACCATAACATCCATGAACAAATTCTGACACTTATGAAATTTGATAAAAATATTAAATTTATATTGCCACCCAAGGATCAAAATAGTCCATATAAATATCTAAGGTCCAAGGGTGTTGTTTGGGGGTGTAATGTTTGACCTGCTTATTAGTTTTTCTTTTATTATTATTGTCTTGCTTATTGGTTTTTCTTTTACTAGATTCGGCGTTAAAAAATACCTGTAAATCATATATCATATGTCATATGTACCATCTCGATTACACGAAAATTCAATTTTTCGTAAGACCTTACATTTTGCTCCGTATAGGGCAGGTCAAACATAAACTCTCTAAAAAATACTTTTGGGTCAAGTTTTCATTAGAGCTGAAATGAGGTAATTTCGGAATTTTGGCATGGATTTACCTCATTTCGTGCAAATTTGGTCGAAATTAGCTCATTTGGGAACGAGAATTAGTATGGGAAATGAGGTAATTTCGGATCTGATTGAGAAATTTGCAACGAAATCAAACGTAGTATTATATGCCGTTTTCACTGGGCCAAATGAGGTAATTTCGTTGAAAATTTCCAAATGAGATCCAAAATTACCTAATTTCCCATACAAAATCACATTTCGAAATGAGGTTATTTCAACCTAATTTGCACGAAATCAGGTTGGAAATTAGGTGAATGCATCCAGCGGGAATCAGTTTCAAAAGCTCTTAAAAGATAAAACAGAAAGAGAAAACAACAAAAATAAACGGCTAACTGCCATTCTAAATTCAAAATGAAATGAGATGTCAAATAAAATTATCAAATTTGATAATGAAAACACTTTTTTGCCAAATTTCGAAATTACCTCATTTCGGCTCTAATAAAAACGTAGTACTAGGGTCAATAGTACCGCTTGGTTCCTCTTCTGTAGCAGATGAAGAATGTAATAAATTTCCATGTGTGTTTGGAGTATTTTCTTGGGAAGGTGGGCAATATAAATCTGACGAATTTTCTGATATGCTTGAATTTAAAATGTCAGATATTGCTCTAGAAAAATTATGATTATATTATTGCAAGAAACTGGTGTGCAATATGACTCACCTTTCAACTTCAGCTTCTAAATTTGGAGGCGGAGAGGAGATTTTTAGCCATGTTAAGTTGTTTTCTCTTATTAAAAGATACTAAATTAATACCATTCAACAATACGAAATAAATTGTTTAATACTTACGAAAAATTCTTTTGCCTCTATAAAACGTCCTCTCTAGACAAAAAGCAAGGCCCAACTGGGCTTAGGCACAGTAATTTTGTATACAAAATCTTCTTCAGACCTTTGATATAGAAAAAACAAGCACAAACGTGCAAATCTTACAATTTTTATAAACATTTTGTCCTATATCCATATTTCATTGGAAATAGGACATTTAAGCACAAACTTTGCATAATTATAATGCCTGTATAAAATTTGTCCTACTGCATACAAAAATGGATATGTTATAAGCATAAAATTCATCAAAAAAAATTTGTCTATAGAACAAATTCAAATTTTGTATCTCGAAAACTAAAAGAGATAGGACAATTCTGATCGCAGCAATCGAAAGAGCATGGCCGAAAATATAAGATTGCATTTATAACTCATTTTTGGCCAAAATGAACTATAGGACATATATGAACTCACGTGACGATTTCATTAAAAGGACTTTAACTTTCTACAGGATACATGTAT
Source organism: Melangyna quadrimaculata (assembly GCA_949320155.1). Taxonomy (NCBI): domain Eukaryota; kingdom Metazoa; phylum Arthropoda; class Insecta; order Diptera; family Syrphidae; genus Melangyna; species Melangyna quadrimaculata. The sequence continues at coordinate 57,177,588 of OX439483.1, read as the reverse complement.
CTTTTCAGTTTTGGTCTCTTTAGAATCAGCATTAAAAAGCACCCTGAAAACATTTGATTAAATTATATTATAACAAATTTGTGCAGCTTAATAAACTACCGCCTCCTCCCCTCTCCACCTCTTTAATTGCGTCTATACAAAAAAACAATGCGGGGATTTTGGATATGTTGTTGAGGATAAAATTCTGCTTCGATACCAGCAATAAAATTTCATGAAGTGATTTGTTCCCACTTGCCCATATAAAATTTTCTATCATTCCTGGACTAATATATATTTCGGAGCTGAGTATTGATATGATAAAAGTAAAAAAAATAAAGTATCAGAATTTGAGAACTCACAACTATATTATTCATTTATTTAAAACTCCTAGAGCCCTTTCGTCTAGTGGTGATTAAGTAAATTTTCTATAGATGTTTAAAATGTGAATGTTTTTTAGTCTCAAGAAAAGAAGGTATTCTATTTTTTTAGGTTAGAGATCATAAAATGGTTTCAAAAAAGGTCTTTTTTTTGAGTATTGCGTCGTCTCATTGAAAAATTCAAACAAAATTGCGCATATTTGCGCTTTTTCAAGATTTTGATTCTTAACTAGACCAATGTCATTTGTCGTTATTTGGTGACAAAACATGAATTTTCATTATAAAAAATTAAACTAAATGCTCGAGCCCCTAAAACCTGAATTAAACAAAGACGTTTCATTTTTAGCCAATTATAAGCACAGATAGCAGATTTTAAGAACAGATGAACGAGCTACTTAGAAAGGAAGATATATTGCATACTTACGATAAAAATAGGCAGTTTCTGTGAATTCCATGAAACAAAGAAATAAGAAAAGGGGCGTGTCAGTAAGTGGATTTCACTAAACTAATTTTAAAATTTTGTTCTCATTTTTAAAAAATAAATTTTGAAAATGTCATCCAAATCGTTGAAGCCGTTTTAGAGAAACCAAAACAATGAGAAAAGTGGGCTTGGCCATGGGCGTATATTTCTAAAAATGCTTTCAAACATTATTGTTAACTTATAAAAACAAACGTTAAACATTTCATTGAAGGCTTTCCCCAACGACTAAAAAAAAAACGTGGCAAGTGGGTTGCCACACCCGGATTGTATTGAAAATATAAATATTACCTTTAAATATAAAATTAAAAGTTTTCAATTCATTTTCCAACAGTTACCTATATGGATAGAAATATTTGTTGCCATAAAATATTGCATTTGGCCGTGTGTGCGTCGCGTCGCGTCGGTCGGCCTGTGGCTGTGCGTCGTGATGAGCTAGAGACTAAACGGTTGGACCGATTTCCTTCAAATTCGGTGTGAAACGTCTTTATGAGATTCCGTAGAGCAGACGTGCGGTCCAGATGATGAAAATATTTCTACTGAACCGAAAGATTTCTTTTCGAGCTGTTCTTCCGAGCAGGTGTTCCCACTCATTATTTAAATTTTTTTATAACGTTTTTTAAATCATCTATTTTGATAGAAAATCTAATTTCCAAAAGAAAAGTCTCACTCTTATCATTAATATTCTTGTTAAAATTTCTTTATATTTCTTACAATTTTATAAGTTGGCAATAATGTTCATTTCAAGGTGATGTCCATTTTAGAGCTTGTTTAGTTGTATTGAAGGGAATTTATTGTTCCAGGTCAATTGTTCACAGAATTGTTTAGTCGTTTTACCGCTAGCTTACCTAGCAATATACTACGGTCTACCACCATAGAGAAGCTTGTGTAAGTACTTTGCCCTCAATTGTTCTACGCTAATCGTTCATCCCATACACATAAGTTTTTGTTCCAAACATTTTTTATTCGATTTTAATCGCTTTTGGCACTTACAACCACAAAAACTCAAATTGCATCATACCTTCATACAATCATATAAGTCGGTCGGTGGGATTGCTCGACAAAAAAAGTGAAAAATCTGCGATTAATTAAAGCAAAGCACATGCATGGTTGTCGCACACGAGGATCACATCAATCAAAATCCTACCTCCATTCATCCCTCCCTCCCAAAACTGTCAGAAATGTATAAATCGGGTCACATAATGACTTGTGAAACTTTGGGGCTACACATGCAGATTTATGTATACCTCCAAATTATAAAAAAAAAAACTATAAAAAACGCAACATTCGCATCAATTCCAGATTTTGCTGCCTATTCTACTCTGTACATATATTTCAATTCCCCCTTTAGGTTTAGGGTAAAAAAAAAAATCATTTAATTTTAATTCGAAAATAAAACCAAATCGTGGGTACTTTCTGTTGCCGACCAATTAATCAACGTCCTTATGAGGCGTAAATCCCGCTGAGAGTCTCGTTTAGCTTGGTTCATTTGGTTAAAACAAAAATAAAAAAAAACAGCAACGTTAAAAATGGATTAATAAGCAAAATTGTTGGTGGCAATGGTAATGCGTCTTGTTGTCGCCAACACTTAGTCGAAACTCAGCACACAAGGGCTTATTGTGCAATTGAGGTGCGTTCCGGTGATTCACGAGAAATGTTTTGATTTAATCAAAAAATATTCAAGCAAAAGATTCATCAAAACACAGTTGTTCTTTGCCTTTAAAGAGTTGACATTAAGAACACGCACAGAGCTACCTACTCGTAGCTTGTATAGAATTGCCAATTAGGATCTTAATCAGTGACGGTAACGATCTGGAAAACTTGTTAATGCTTTTAGTGAAACGGGTGGTATATGAGTAGATTATTATACTTAATGGGCTTTGCATAAAGAAGATTTGCCTTAGAAGTAAAATTGTTTAAGAACAAATTCAAAAAAAGCAAAAACCCATATTTTTAATAGGGTTTTCGTTTCTTTTAAATTTTGAAGTTTCGTGTTGGTCTTCTAAAAATATGATAAAATTTTGAAAAAAAAAAAATTATATTAAAATAAAAATTAATAGTTTTAATGATGCACTAAAATTGTGTACTTATTTTTATCAATTGGGTTTCAGACTCTGTCATTCTACACGTGAAAAAATTGAGAGAATTAATATTTCAGTTCGCCCTAATTTTAAAGTGAAAATTTCCACTAAAATAAAAAATAAAAAATTGTCCATACATGAATATTCTGTTTAAGTCCCACATAGATCAGTCTTAATATATTTTTTGTTAAACATTAAATAGTCAAACATTTCAACTCTTGGCGTAGCAATTTTTGCTTTTCTCAACCAGATGTTCAACCAGTTTTTATTTTTCTCTGATACTCGAATTTCTCCTTTTAAAATTCAGTGGGTACGGTAGGGTGAGGCTAGTTGGACCACGGAATAAGATGGACCAAGCGAATTACTTAAAAGCTATAAGTCCTACTAGACTTTAGTCGGAATGTTCATTTGAAATGCAAAAATTAGATATGTTATTTTTTTTTTATTTTAAACGTTGCTGAGGGTTATAAGGAGTCTATGGTGCAGTTTTCGACCGCCTAGCACCTAGTAATGGATTCCTATAGAGGGGTTTAAATTTGACTATGGGAGGAGGGATCTAACTCCCCTCTCTGAGACTGGACGGGAATTTTTCTAAAAAGGAACAAAAAAAAAATATTTTAAAAAACGGCAGCGACCATTTTCATTGTTCACCTACTACCTCGCCTTAAATCGGTCCCACTTGCATTTTGCCAGCATAAGGGGAACCGTGCATCAAAATTTGTTTTTAGGACTCTAAAGAAAAAATACGAGTGATTTTTTTTTACTAAGAAAAAATGCTAATCTAGCCATAAGGAAAAATATTTGTATGTGAGTCCCGTGAAATACAAAATATGTATGCATTAAACTAGGTGTGGTGTAAGTTTGAATGTGGGTCAAAGTTGCCTAGATGAAATAAAAATGCATGTTTATATATTTTATATTTTTTAAAGAATTTTGTAGTTCTTATAAAAAAGACCAAAGTTTTATTAATGTGCCCTCTAGTTCTGGGCCCATACCAAAACAGAGAAAAAAAACAACGTAAAATCAAAGCAAAAAACTTTGATTCTACTATTTTTCGGAACGATTTGGCGCTAACGCCGAAAATTCTTAAATCAAGGTGGAGCGACTTTATTTCAAAGTGATTCCATACTTAAAAACAAACTAGATTTTACTACGTTCATACGTCGATTTAAAGTGGAATCATAGTTAAATCAAATTCAAAACAACATTTATTTACTTCGAATCAACGTAGATTGAACTTCGCTTGGTTAGGTATTGATTCAAAATGGCTACCCACGCCACGCTTCTTTGTTTAAATTTATGTAAGACAAAGACAAATGTATATTCGTGCTCGATGCATTTCATTTTTGTGGTGAATCATTTATTTGTGACGCCTTAAAGTGAATCGTTTAATGATGTGAGTATTTCACAGAAATAAATATAGGAAAAGTAATTTAATATTGTTTTTCGATTATATGACACTGAATTTTAAGTGCGCGTTTAGTTTGTTCACAAATGTAAGGGAGCTACCTCGAAAAACAACAACTAGCTCTCGAAATTTTTTATATTAAGCTTACAAATACAAACAAATTGAGGTTCACTTAACTATGCAACACTTTGAAACTACGTTGATGATACTTTAAATGCCACAAAAGTGGATCGCAATGTAAAATGTGGATTTAAATGGAAAAATGAATACGTTACACTTTGAAACAAGGTTGATTGCATTTTAAATGTGGATCTCAATGTAACGTTTCACTTTAAAACAACGTTCAACGGAATGTAAATGTACAAAAAGTTGATTTCAATGTATAAATAAACATGTTTTACTTTGCAACTAGGTTAAATCTCTTAAAATTACGTCGCATATTAAATTAACATTGTTTCAACGTAAACATAAAAATGCGCCACTTCATTTAAAATACTTTAGATCAAATACGATCGGATTTAATTTTAGATCTCATTTTTTCCCTCAGTGAATATATTTTTCTTTTCGTACTAAGCAGGTGGCAATGGCACAGTGGATATACCTAGTGTTTGACTGCTTACCTGGACGTATGGGTTCGACGCCAAGTCTAGGTTGCAATCTTTTCTATATATTTCCCAGATTAAACTGGATGCCAACCGTGGAATTTCATGAGATAATTAAAATCTAATTCTCAATCCACTGTGTGAACAAAAATCTTTCCTTTCCTTCTATTTCTTTTAACTAGTGCCGTGCATTGCATTTAAAAGACGTGAGGTCTTACAGGAAGTTAAAATTATTAATAAAAAAAAAAATAACTTGACAAATGCGAGTATTTTTAAAATTGGTCACAAAATTACTGAATTTATAATCGTAGGTGACCTATTGATTACCTTCCTGATGGTTGTGACACAAAAACTTTTCTTATAATCGATATTCTTAGGCCCAGTTTTTCAGTGGTGAGTTAAACCAGAGTTAGTTAACTTTGGAAATTGATTAGTGCATAGTTACGTCAAAAAGCAGTTTAAACGCGGAGAATGAATGCAGAAAGGCTTAAAATGCACGAAGGATGAAATTTCTTTGTTGATATAATCCAGAGTTAACTCACTTAATTTAGTAAGTTAACTGGGGCTTAACATTAACCCCCACTGAAAAACTGGCCCTTAGTTATAACAAAAACACTCCATTGAATTGATGCATCATTTAAAAAATTTGAACAAAATTGTTAGTATTTTTGGGAAGAGAAGCTCAAAATGGAACAAAAATAAAATTGTGGTAGACCTGCCAACTATAAATATGAAAATAATATATAAAAAAATTGTTTAAAAAAAAAAATTCAAATACATTTTTTTTTCAGCTACCCCTTGGAAAAACTGCTACGAATGACTATGGACTTGTGGTTTAAAAAAAAAAAAATAAAACACTCTCTGTGAGTATTGCCATTTTTTATTATTTTTTTAAATTTTAACATATTTAATAAAATACACCAAATCACGAATTTTGCACTAAAAATATGGCCAAAAATTTGTGAAAAAAAAGTCAGAATCGACAAGAATGAAATGCTTACTAGAGTAAGAGATAATAAGCCTATGAAGTTACCAAAAAGGCAACATCGAAATCCATGGGATATAGGAGCTAAAAGCCGTTCTGTAGAACATAACGATAGCGAGCTCCTAACATGGACTATTATTGTTTTGTTGTTACTATTTTATTTGTATTTAGAATAGTTGAGCGTTAGGATGTTGACAAATAAGGTACCAACCAAGCTTTAGTTAAACGATACAAAAAAACACTAGTAAGAGACATTTGTTCAGCTTGCTTTGGTCAGGTACTACTTCGGTTACAGTTTTATACCCCCGTGTAAATTAAGTGGAACAAGAATTTTATTCTACATCTTCTAATTGTATTTATTTTCAAACTTATCAAAAACTACCTTTCTACGCACTTTTTGGTTGTTAATAATTGATATGATGACTTTTTGAATTCTGAAGGTGTCAATCTGAGATGAGGTTTTGACTACTTTCTTTAACTTGGTAGTAATATAAAACCTATGTATTATATCATTTGTCATCTCTATTTCAGTACCTAAATCTATCATTTAAGCGTTGTTTTTAAAAATTGTCCATAAAGTTTTTGATGGAGCAAAAATCAAGCTTGCTTCCACACCATTCCATTACCTAAATTTTTTAGTTTTGTAAACAGCTTGACTTTTAAAAGTAGTTCTGATTTTATGACCCTCTTAACTGATTCAAGAAGTCTAGTACCGTAAGAAAAATATAATTCATACTAATGGCCCACTCGGGCGTATACGTACTTTTTTATTGGTAAATGTATACGCAGCGCAGCAAAATTTTACACTGGAAACAACAACAAAGGAAAAGTGTGTCATTATTATTTTGTTTTGTGATTTTTAAATATTTTTTTAAAAATCACAACCCAAAATAATAACACATTGGGGCAAATTCATAGTCACAGATAGACCCAGGTTTAACTAAACTACAGTTTAAGACAATTTTGGCTCAATGAATACAGACCGATTTTAATTACAAATTGTTGGTTTTATATTTGTATAAGATAACTAACTTGGTATACCACACAAATAGCTTCAAATTTTTTAAAATTATAAACTTAAATAAATAGAGTCAACGTCAGAAAATTCAACCAAAGCTATGTTTAACTTAGACCCAGGTCTAAAATGACTATGAATACGACCCATTATGTAGCTAATATCCGCACTTTTCATTTGTTTTTGATTGCAGTGTAAAATTTTGCTGCGCTGCGTATACATTTACCAATAAAAACACCTAAAAATTTTAATATAATTTTTCCCCAGTTCAAATAATATTAGCAACAAATTTTAATATTTTCCAATTAAAATGCACGGCATTGTATAAAATGCATACTCGTATATTGTAAGAAATATTAGAAGATATTTTCAAACACCCTGTGGTTTGGAAATGATCTCTTTCGTTTCGACTAATGATTTTAATTGAATCGAAAAATTAAATTTAAATCGGACCCAAAAACAACATCTAAAACTGAGAAAAATCAAATGGCATGTAGGTAAATTACATATTATGTGCTACTGCTACGTAAAGAGTTCCTGAAGTTCTGCTATCTGGTTATGTTCTATTTGTGTAAATATAAGTAACTCAAGGCAATGGCGCCATTTGATTTGTCATAAAATATACCATCATGTATTTTTATTTCTAGAAAAAGCAATGATGAAATTTTTACAGTTTTAAGCAAAGCGCACTAGGGCTGCCAAAGTGAGCATAAAGGGAGTATTTTTTTTTTCTTTCAGGGACTGATGCCCCGAAATTAATAAAATTAAAGCCCACTCCAGAAATCTTTGAAAAATCATGTTTCTTTGTAAATAAATGTTTCTAAACCTTATTTTAGACCGAGCGTCAGACTTTCATATTTGCATATGAAAAGTTAGCACAAAAAGAATTTTTGCTATCGTTCACACCCAAAAATTGGTGTGGGCTCTCTGTCTAAAAATAGGTATAGAAACATTTATTTACAAAGAATCATGATTTTCAAAGATTTCTGGAGTGATCTTTAATTTTATTAATTTCGGGGCATCTGAGTGGGAGTTGCAACACTTAAGACTCCTGGCACCTACGTATTTGTCACGTAGATTTTTCCCGATTTTTTGACATAATAATATCATTTATATGATTATGGTTATACCTTCAAAATTCAAAGTTTGTTTTCTGCCGCTATGGGCCTTGGAGGCCGTCTGGCTGGGTTAGGCGACACTTAAATCGTTTGGGACCCCGAAATTCTCAATGAGAGCGTTATTCTCTTTAATTTACATATATATTTAAGTGGTTATATACTCTTAACTAAAAGCTGGAAAATCGCGGTTTTCAACCTCCCGCCCCCAGCCCCGGCGACAAAATAATCCTGCCAGACGATCGAATTTGAAATCGAGGCCCTAGTACCTCAACATTCATGTTCGCAAATTTTGGTTGTACCTGCAAACCAAAAATTTGCTGTCAGCGCTAAGAATAACACCAGTAGTTTTTAAAACACCGATTTGTACTCTCTATCTCGTTTTTTTAAATTAAATTATAGATTTATGAGGAAAACAAATTAAAATTCGTTCGAGAAGTTGTAAAAAAAAAATATTTTATTTTGGCATAAGAAATACTGTTGCGAAAGTCTATTGCCAAATCGTGTTCGCGTCAATAGTTTATATTAAAAATATTAAAATCTGCAAAATAAATATAAAATATTTTCCGAAAAGTTCGTCATATAAGAGTAAAGAGCCAAAAACCGGTATTTAAGACTTTTTGTGTTTTTTATTTAAATAATGATGTCATACAAATTATGAATTATAGCAAAAAACTGTTATTGCATGCTTATATAGTATTCCATAATGGAAACATTTTGCTAACATAATTTTCCGATAAAGGGTTTAAAAGATATATGCGAAAACCCGTTTTGTTTGACAGTTGACAGTATTGAATTAGCAATATCTTGTGACTTATTACTCGTATGGAAAAAAGTGTCGTATTTCTTATGAAGAGAATCTTTCAAATGAGCGTAAAATTTTTTTCGAAAACTTGTGCTTTTAAGAGGAAAAAGCAAAAAACCATAAATTTCAACTCTGTCAAACTTTTAAACAAATTATATCTTTAAAACGTTTAGGAGTTATACGTGAAAAACTACCATTTTCGACATTTTACATTTTTTTAAATGTCGATATATTCTTAACGGTGTGTCGTAAGAAAAAAAATAGTCATCTCATAATATTGTTTTTGAAAATGACATAATCTACAAGTTTCGTCTGAAACTCTTTTCGATAGCATTGACGGTTTCTGAGTTTTATGCAAAAAAAAACTGATATTTTCGACATTTAACGTTTTGTATAACTATTGACGCGCACACAATTTGGTAATAGGCTTTCGTGACAGTATTTCTTATTCCAAAATAAGGACAATTGCGTTTTAAAATCTTTACTTGGATTTGTTTGTCAGAAAAAGTACAATTTGCCTGGGATCTACAACATCAGAATCAGAATATTTTTGAATTATAAGAATTTTTTTTGGCCTACTTGCCATCGATTGCTTCAAAACGAGAATCGGCGATCAACAGACTATTTGATTTTTTTTGTTTTGTTGTAGGACTTTGTTTTTATTTGAAATTTGTTCCTCAGAGAACTTTCTTTTATTTATCATTTTAGCAAAACTAGTATTACTGCACCATTTTTCCTTAATATGTATTATTGTCTAAGAAAAACCTCAGATTCCAACTCCCCCCCCCCCCCTAAAAAAAGACTAAGTTTAATGAAAAAATAAAATTAATTAAAAATTTAATAATCCATTTTGGTAGAAAAGAAAAATCGAAATAAATTATTAATTTAATATCTAATTTGTTTTAATTTTTTTTGTTTAATTAATGCAGCTTTTTAAAAAAAAACTTATTACTTAATGATAATCAATAAAAAAAAAAACAACAAAAACTACTTAAGATCGAGAGAGACAAATTTATATATAAATATATAATATTATAATTGAATTTTTTTTTTAATAAATTTCTAAATGCAGTTTTTTAAAGGACCAATATATCAATCAGAATTCCGAAAAAAAAAAATTTAGAATAACTGTTATAGTTTTTGTTATAGAAAAAAATAAAATGTGGAGAGTGTAAAATTCCCATACAAAGGTATGGGAAAAGTATGACCTTAGAGGCACGGGTTAAAGACCTCGGAAAAAAATTTGTTTTAAAAATATTTTTTTTTTGTCGGCATAAAATTTTGATTCAAGGGGTGTGCTATCCAAAAATGAGTTTCGGAAATATTGGACACCCTAATGTACATGTACTCACAGACGCACTGCAGCGATTGATCGAAGACGAGCTTGCATGACGAAAAATATATATATTTGACTCCTAGATGATTAACGTTGGGTTTGCTTGCAACCAGGAAATTTTTTGTTCAGTTTAATTTATCTGGAATATAGATATTTTTTTGTTTTTGTTTTGAAATAGAAATTTAAATTTAAAGCCATAAAATAGCTTTTAATTCAACAATAATTTCTTTCCACGACTAAACGATGCTCTTGGAAATTATTTATGATCTGTTTTTTTCCCAGCTCATTGCCAATGATATCTTGAGGGAACTGTTTGTTATTTGTTTTTTTTTTTTTTATTCAATCTCCCTCTAAATTTGGCCTTAATTGATGTTCTATATTAAATAACCCCAAAACCCAAAGGCATCTTGTCGAGTTCATTTTAATCATCGTTTTATAGTTAACTTTTTAACACACCAGTGGCCAACATCAAAATTTAATTATAATTACAAAAGCATAATGAAGTTACGCATAAATTTGCCATTTCTCTCAAGTACACAGTGTTCTAGGTATATAAAAAATTCCTTCGTTTATAGGGTCTGTGCGTTTTTGAATCCCTGTAGGTAGACGTTCTAGGTACACAGGCAAAAATGATGAAGGAAAATTATATAGGCCTCACAAAAATGATAACGACAACACGCAATCATTTCACCCGAAAACATAATTAATTACTCTCGACTTCGTTAGATATACACGCCCAAGGGACCCGGGCTCCCATCACACCTGATTAATGCCAGGACTCTTCTATATACATACATACATTTCTTCACTTCATTCAACTGGGCCCGTCGGTCGTCGTCGTTGTCGTTAGAGAGTATAGACGTCCTCGTTCGCGTCTTGGTCGTCAAATAATATGCTACCTACCGCTACCACCCACCTCTTTGATTTGCATATTTTTCTTCCATCAAGTTCGCTTCCCTGCGTCCCGCTCATTATGGCGAAAAACGTAATTTCCATCTTGTCGACCATAAAAACTCAAATTGCAAGTAATACTTACAAGTACAAGTGTGTGTATAAAAATATTTTTCTAATTTTTTTTACTTTTATGTATTTTATTTTTTTTTTTGAAAATTCAACGCCCAGAAAATAGGTCGAAGCTATTTTTCTTATGTGCCGTTGTTCATCCTGTTGTTATGCTGCAGGAAATGTTTTTTGTGAACGACATATAAGAATGTACACTACCTTTTTGGGTGGGAAAGGAGGGGGAGTGGTAGGTGGTGTGCGACTTTCGGTTAGGTTCGGGTCTTTGGATGTGGCATGTGCCCTGGGATGACTTGAATAAATGAGGGGGTGTTGCTGTGGTAAGCACACGACCAGACGCCAGTAGTCAACAGCTAGTCGGTCATCAATCAAAAGCAGAAAAGCCTTTAAAAAAGGAACAACGAATCTGCCTTAGAATATTTTTACTATATTTTTTGTATATTTCTAGGGGGTGGGTGGGGATGATGGCGGAATATAAAACGCCCATTATAGGTAAGACTGGTCCTGCGAAGCCGTCGTAATCGTCGTCGTCTTTGACATCATCCTTGTCGTCTTCGTGTTCGTTCGTCTAACCAAGTCTTCATCCAGTGAAGCACATTCCACTGCTTTACTTTAAGTTGCATTAAAGGAGTAAAGTGGAACACTGAATGACGTCATTATGGTGTTGATGGTGGACCTGGCCATGTCTTATGACAATTTTTCAACTTTCCATCAACAGCGGAAAAGTAATGCAAATGGTGGTATGTCATTTGTTGACAGCCAACGACGACTAACGACACGACGAGCGATGTTGGCGTCGGTTGGTTGACGATTGTTGGTATGGTGGTAATTTTCCTACTTGGTGACATTTATCATGACAATCTAAGGCTGCTGTGTTTATATCATTTTGGTCTTGGGTCTTTTATAATTCCGATTTGATGAAATGAATGATTTGATGGGCTAAGTTGATGCCAAACTAATGGGATGTCTTAAACATTCTTTGAGATGAGTTTCTTTTTTTTTGAGGATGGAGCATTTTGAGCTAAACTCGAAAAAGTCTTTTAGTGGGGTTATAGTATTTAATTTTCTTTAGAGGATAATGATTTTTAGCATCCAGCACATACATATACCTACCTTTCGTGATAAGCTTGTGCCTACCTTTATAAAGGGTAGGCTTGTTGAATTTCTTTTACTGCATCCTCTTTTTTTGATCATAATAATAAAACAAAATTATTTGCAAAATTTAATTGAAATCAGTAAACATTGGAATTTAGTAGTTGAAATTTAACACACAAAATACACGCGTAGTTTGCCATTGTCTCTTACTAATACCTTAATTCAGTAAAAGTGTAAACGTTTATGAAAAATCTTGAACCTTGGGAAATACAGGGTGATTACCATTAGGAATAAGATGTGACAAAAAGCTACAGCGTCGTTGCTGGAATTTAAACACTACAAAAAAACGTACTGAAGATTGCTATATTAGCCCCTTGTTAAGGTAAGACGAGCAATTTTCTAAAAAAAAATATTAAAAACAAAAATTGTTAAAAAGCAATGTTGTAACTTCCGCTTCTTTTATGTTTTTTAATTATTTTAATCTTTTTTGTTTTACTGACCAGTTTTTGAAAAATAAATTTTCAAAACCAAACATTTTGAAAATAAAATGGAAACAAAATTTTTAGCTAATTTTTTTTTCCAAATTTATACGTTATAAATATGCATTTTTGTTTTCAAAACTCAATCCTATTGTCCATCTTTAGTCAAAAACCAAAAACCAGGTGGTTCTAAGACATTTATTTTTCAAAATATTAGAAAATAAAGAAACCAAATTCTTAGTTAAAACAAGAGAAAACTAAAGTGGGCTACGATTTTCTTTCTTCACTTTAAAATTGGAAATATGCAATTAATAGTACAGTCAACGAAGGAATTTTGCTGGCGAAAAAATGTATAATTTTTGTATATGGTAGGGGTAGACCACAGGTATAACATACCCAAAGTCCCCAGCCCAGGGCCAGGAGCTAAACTGAGGAGGGGGGGTTAAAGGTACCCCTCTTTAGATTTTCGTGAATATTGGCCCAACCTAGCATGAAAGCGGAAAAGTCTATACTGCTTAATTAGAGACAATTAAATTGTGTATAAAATGATATTTTCAAATTCTTTCTAGGGGCAATAATAAAGGAGATACGGGGGGTAGAAAAGTCAACAGATCTGAAAATGCTTCTATGTCTCCTACTTTTTGAGAAATTGGAAAGTTTCGACGACAATTGTTTTGATGTTTTTTGTGTATAATTTGTATTATTATTATAGTAAATAGTATGTGATAGCAGTGTTTCTTTGAACTTGAGGTTAAAGAATGAATAAATTCTTTGAACCTGCGAAGCAAACCACCCACCCAACCAGTAGAGATATGTTCATAGTACTTTAAAAGTAAACTAATTAACAAACATTAAATTTTCGAAGGAATTAAAATGTCTCGCATCTCTTTTGCTTCCAGCTATGAGCATATCTTTTATTTGTAGGGAATTTAATTTTCTTTCACTTTGTTATATTGACTTTGCCTTTATTACGGTTAGTTTTCCAAATATTGAGGAAAAACTACAAAAGGGGACATTTACCCCCCTCTACTGCCTAAAGCTTGCGGTCCTGGGCTGGGGACTTCGAGTATGTTCTACCTAAGGGTCAGCTCTACCACTCACACAGTACCGTGGGTGGCTTGCTTCGCAGGTTCAAAGAATTTATTCATTCTTTAACCTCAAGCTCAAAGAAACACTGCTATCATATACTACTATAATAATACATAATAAAAATTATACAAAAAAAAAACATCAAAAAGATTGTCGTCGCAACTTTCCATTTTCTCAAAAAGTAGGAGACATAGAACCATTTAGTTTTCAGTTTTCAATTAAGAGTTATTAGGGGTAGTGAATAATGAAAGCCAATTCAGCATCTTATTTCCCAATTTAAAAAGACAAATCAAAAACAAAATGTTCAATTTTTTTTTTTAATAATTTTGAGTTTGAAAGTTTTTTTTACAAAAACTATGGACATCAATAGCTTGATTTGAAAATAAAATAAAAGAACGGAGTTTTAGCTTTCAAAAAAGGTACATATTTTTGTTGTAAGTGTTTCCGTTGTTTTTTAATATCATTTTTAAAAAAATGCGCCTCCTATCTGAAGGGGAGGAGCAAGAACCCCCGTCTATGGCAAACAAGTTTTGTATTGTGTACCTTTAAAAAAAAAAACGTTATCATTTTTTGGCGCCATATGAAAACAACTGTTTCTAATTGAATTTTGCCTAATTTAATATACATCAACTTTTTCGTATAGTTTCGGATATATAGAAAAAAAATCAAATTAAAACTCCTTTCTTAGCCCCACGAAATGATGAAATAACGGTGAATGAATGTGTATGTACCTTTTTTGTTTTTTTCCAGGTAAATTGGTCAGAAAACATTCAATAACTATGACAATAACAGGTTTTTCAGATTTGTTGACTTTTCTACGCCTCACATTTTTTTTTATTATTGACCCTAGAAAAAATGTAGAGATATCATTTTACAGACAATTTAATTGCCTCTAATTAAGTAGCATAGATTTTTCCGCTAACATGCCATGTTGTGCCAAAATTCACGAAAATCTAAAGAGGGGTACCTTTAACCCCCCTTCCTCAGTTTAGCTCGCGGCCCTGGGCTGTGGACTTTGGGTATGTTATACCTGGGGGTAACCCCTACCATATACAAAAATAATCCAGAGGGCCTTATTTTTTTGCATTTATTATATAATTTTGAGTCTTCGTTGACTGGGCTATAAAATATACACTTAAGCAAGAGAAAAATTGAAATTAGATATGGAAGATAAGCACTTATAACCATTATTATATCTTTGCTCTATAACTATAACTTTTTTGTTTGTAGTCATATCGAATTGATTTTTATTTTATTGGATATTCAAACTTAAAAACTACCCTGATATAATATTTGCTTTGGTTGTACCATAATAAATATTTGAGACTGATAAACTCCAACCGCCCACTACTATCCCACTTATATTTTTAACTTTTGAATTTTTAACAATATTTTTACTTTTACTCATAACAACATACGCTTACTAGACAAGACACATTTTAGACTAAGACATAATTAAACTCGTATCTTCTAAAATATTGGTCTTACAAAAAAAAAGTGCACACACCTATAATCTGTGTAAAATTATAATATAAGCTTTAATTTGTGTCCTGCCATTTTTTCTGTAAAGCTGATAATTTTTGAGCTATTGAAAAAAAAAAAACAGGTGCAAATTCTCTTTTAACCTCTTTTACCCCCCCTCACGAAAAAGTTTGTGGATGAAATTAAGAAAAATGTTTACCGCATGTTAAGGGTATCTCAATAAAGCTTTCCAAAAAAATTCAGATTCTTACAATTTGTTTTTTAATTTTTCTGGGTAAAAATGAAATATCGAAAACAGTGTGCAGGCACCCTTAAAGCAGAATTTGGACATGTTCCGCCACAAGTAATTCTGGATAACTTCTAAACAAAGTACTATTAAATCATATACTTTAGATTAGTAGGTGTTAGATAGAGTTATCTTTCAGTTATCATAGCCACTCAAGTCTGAAAAATGGGAGCTAGTTGCAGGCCTATTATACTGAAGCTTAAGTGATCGAAATTAAAAGTGGAGTTTTTGCTAACTTTTTAACAAGTTTTTTTTTTTCATTATTGCAAATAAATAACGAACAAAATCTTAATCGCTCTTTTGCATTTCGAGAAACAGGGTGTTCTTGAAGAAAAATATTTAGCAGGTAAACTCTCTTAAAAATATAAATATACGACACCAAACAGGCCCGTAGCCAGGACTTTATTTCGGGAGGGGCTGACTTCACACGTTACAAGTAATTTTTTAAGCTAAAAATTTAAAACTGTGTAGGTACCTACCTACATTTTTTTCCGATTTTATAATTTTTACTTGCTCTTAATAGGACGGGAGGCGACCGTAGGTTTACCTATCTCATCGCGGCTTCAGAAAAGAATGATGCCAATTCATAGCTTTAGTCTTAACATTAACAAAACCGCTGGTCGGACAAAGTTTTTCGTGCCAATGGGTAGAAAACGCACTTTTTCGGTTGCATTTTTGGCCTAGGGTACCTTAACCATGATGGATTTTTATAAATGGGATATCAAATGAAAGCTTAGACTGCCCTCTTTATAAAACCAGTGGTTGGACAAATTTTTGTTGGTTGTTGCGGCGAGACCGACCACTTTTGTAAGTAAAAAGAGCGGTTTTTTTAACCTTTGCATTTAAAATGCATTTAAGAGGTAAAAGCGTTTTTCTGTGCTATATGAAATAGTTTTGCATAGTTGTAAACCTGTTAAACGCAATGGATACAAAAATAGCTATTTTTACAAAAGTGGTCGGACTCGCCACAACAACCAACGAAAGTCTGTCCGACCACTAGTTTCGTAAAGAGGGCAGTCTAAGCTTTCATTTGATACCCCACTTATAAAAATCCATCATGGTTTAGGTATCCTAAGCCAAAAATGCATCCGAAAAAGTGCGTTTTCTACCCATGGGCGCCTGAAAAACCTTGTCCGACCAGCGGTTTTGTTACTGTTAAGACTAAAGCTATGAATTGACATCATTCTTTTCTGAAGCCGCGATGAGATAGGTAAACTTACGGTCGGCTCCCGTACTATAAAGCAAATATTGGTTTCGTATACAAGAAAATTTTGAGGCCAGTATTTCGAATTTTATGTAAAATGCCACAGAACTGTCATACAAAGATTTTGTTTTTTAAAAATGTCAGCTCTTAGAATGGCATAATGTTGACGTTTTTTTGCGATATCTGCTATATTTTTAAAATATGACCCTGTATCGATATAATGGCCCCACCAATTTTGCACGCAGATAACTCAATTGCGAACATCCCAATTCTGTTTACTTGATTTTAAATTTGGTTATTTTTATTAATTTATGTATGTGCTATTATTGGCTCCTAATTCTTTTGAAACTATCAACGGCAGAATATGTATTTTTGTTATAGAAGAAGTATAGACGCCTTGATTTGTATCAATATACCATCAACAAACTCAGATCGTAGCAAATAGGGCTTAGCCCTGCACTGTAAATACAGCTTCCTAAACGAAGTCATACGTCGTAGTTAAAAATAAAAAAAGGTAACTTTAATATCTAATAATTCCGTGACTTGGATACCAATAACAAACAAAAAAAAATGTTTTATAACAAAACAAATTGTTTAACTTCTTAGGAACTTTTAATTCTTTTAATCGTTTAAAAGGGTCAACGCTTTCTGTTATTAATTATAATACTGGAATTAAGGCCCACATATATTTTTAGCAAATAGTTTAAACCTCTTTACTAAAACTTGTCTACATAATGAGCCATTATTTTGAAAGTGGTCTAAATGCTAAGTCGCTTTAATAAAATCGATTAAGTTGAAGAAAAAATGAATTGCTCCTTAACGAAATCTCACCCCTTTAGAAAATAATTACAGTTACTATAAACTTTTATTTGATTTCTGTATTTCCAATTTCAATCATTTTCACACATTACAGTCTTCTGAAATGTGCTGCATTTTTTGTTGAGATCCTTTCGGAGTGGGCTTCAGCCCCTCGAGCCGCCCCTCTTAATACGTGCCTGACCCCAAAGTGGATATATGTTTAAAACTTATTTATTTGTAACTATGTAATATGTAGAACTGTTCAACATAGTTACGTACAGAAATGGTTTTTTTCCAAGATAATGATTTCGTGTTGAATTGTACGTCAAGTCGGTAGAAAACCATTTTTCTTAGATTTCAAGGAACTATACTCTGCCCAATGAATATGTGCAGTACAGGCCTTATGGGAGAGCTTTCCTTCTCCAAAGGGTGCCTGCTGCATATAAAAATATCTCAAATCCCCTTAAACAATCACTGTCTTTATGTGCATTTTCTCGTATTATCAAGCGTGCACCCCACTATGACATGCCTTTCGAACGGCTCGAGCCGTACTGATCGTATCCTCGTTAGCAGTCCTCTTTGTGTGTTGCAAAAATAAGCACATCAAGTCAGAGTTACCGTGGCAATGGGAATGCTTGCAAATACATATTTTTCTTTGGATTTTATAAGGGAGCTTTCAGGATGAAAGCTTTTTCTACGCTTTTAAGGATACCTGAAGACAAAATTGTTACCGTTTGCTTTTTTTTTATTTCATAGATTTGTTTTTTTCTTGGTAGTTTGGAAAAATATTAAATGCCATTAAAAAAATATTTGGCTAATTGAAATACGAAAAAGGGTTTACTTGAGTGGATTTTCGAGCGCGTGCGGTCTGACACATAATTTGTATTGATGTTAAGAGTATTAATATAGTCCGTTTACTTATAATCGTTTTGATTTCTGGTTGTGAAACGAAAAAAATAAATGCTCAAACTTATTTTAGTGCTGTGTTTTTGCTTTTACTTTTGAACCTATGCCAATATCTACATATAATAAGTTTAAATGACGAAAGCAACAGCAGTTACTCGTCGTCAAATGAAATAATGTGATATGGTGCTGTGTAATTTATTATCCTGTGATAATATGTATATTTTGTTTATTGGAAGAATGCATTTTTTTTGTTAAGGGATCAGGCTTACTGGGGATACCCTTAAAAAAACGAACCTATTATCTTACCGCTTAGTGGTGTCGAAAAAGATAAGACCAATTTATTTCAGTTGACATATAAAAACTCCGACTTATAAAATCTTGACATTTTCCAGAATTTCACATTGAAGATTTTGAATTTCGTAATTTTCATATCCGAGATATAATTATTTTTGATTCTGGATTTTGGAATTTGCTTTTTAAGAATTCAATTAATGATTTTTGTCAAATAAATTTCTTCGTTTTAAACTCAATAATAAAGCATTGGCAGCCCTTCTGAGCTTTTTGCATTTTTATAGTATGCAGTACGGAAACCCTTGACAACTATTTTTTTCACACAACTAAATGGAATTCCTTTGCAGTTAGAGTGAGATACAAACGTCCTTTTTTCCCTGTACTGCACATATTCATTGGACAGAGTATAATAATTTAGTTTGGCTTGATTTACAATAAATGCAACTAAATGTTATATTTTTTTGTTCGGAACTAACTGACAATTCATAGTTTTATAGAAGTAATAACAAATAATTACTCCAATATAAACATATTTATAAAAGACGTTATTTATTCAGAATATCTTATGAAACTAAACTTAATAGAAAACAATAGATCGGAAAATAGATATTATGATAACTTGGTTAATTAAATTATTATAAGCTAAGCAGGCCCGTAGCCAGCATTTCGGTTCGGGGGGAGGCTTGCTCTAAAGACTAACGTATAACTCTATAAACAAAGAATTTTAAACTAAGAACATAATAATTTGAATTTTTGTATTTAATAATTAAATAGGGACATTGTGCCACTCGTGCAAATCTGGCGAAACTGCCTTGACTTTTTTGAAGCTAGTAGTAGTTGTGAAGTGGACTCGTTCAGTCTTGTATATAAAGCGATCTTGATAGCAGTTGGTGAAAATGTTTGAATTAAATAATTCTTTCTGCCAAAACTTTTAAAGGGCGGCGGGACCAAGAAATTTAAACATTTCCAAAATAGGCAACAATACTCAAATATGATTGAATGCCATGATTTTGATTGAAAAAAAAATCTCTTAATAACCCGAATTTGTTGGGATAAATTTTTCGCTCGGGAAATATGAGATTTTGGGGCTTTCAGGTGATATTATTAGGAACACAATATTCCCTTCCCGATTTCCATCTATCTTCATCTGTAAATATGAAGAAAAGTAGAGCGGGATAGAAGTATGTCAAAAAACCAAGCGTGTGAAAGGGAACCATCATGAAGAAGAACACTTCCGTCTTCATATCTGCATTATACTTTCTATAATCAGCATGTATGAAGATCTTCTGCATTTTTGTTTTCTCTCTCTATCCAACAAATGAAAAAAGTTAAATTTTATATTGTGTCTTCTTTTTTTGCATAAGTCAGACGAAGATACATGTAAATCACACCAATAGATTGTCAAATTAAATTGAAGAATTTTTGCAAAGATGATGTTTTGGAAAACCTTTAAGAAATCTATTTTTTTTGATAAAATTGTTGATTTAAGGTTTTTTTCGGTGACATTTGGAACGAAATATTCTGTGTATGCCAAAATTTAGTTTATTACCAATGTGTCAAGGTCTGAACTGTCAAATTCCATTGACGGATGGCTACGATGACTGTGGAATAAAATACCTCTAAAAACCCGATTTTTTTTAGAATTACTATACAACCACATTTGTCTCGTGTGTTGTGTTGCTGTGTTGCTGTGTGGCGTAGGAAATATATAGAATGACAGCGACACATGACTCCACAACACAAAACACGAGACATATGAGTGGTTCCGACTTAAAAGCTTCTCTACTGGCTTCAAACTGGCTCCGAAGAAGGGAAGCCAGTTGACGAGCAAGTTGCTCAAGTTTGGAAAGCCAGTACTGGCTCATGTGGCCTCAGCATAAGAAAAAACTTAATCGATTTTCTAATCCAGTTCCGTCGTGGAAGGATCGGATTTTCGACTGGATTTCATTACATGAGTTTAAACTTCGATTTGAAGTTGTGCTAAAATTTTGTTGAGATTACAGAAGAAGGATTTCGGTCAGATCATTAAATAAAATTGACTACATACACATAAAATAAGTTCATATTTTTGAATAAATTTGCAAAAAAAAAACAGTTCATTATACATAACAAAATTTTGGCTCGACTCTACTCTTTAAGTAGGATTGATTTCGTTGAGTGGTAATGAGATTTGTTTATTACCACTGAAAGTATACAAAGGTTCGAATCCGCTTCGAGGTCCAGCTCGCTTCAATACCACACAAAGTGAACGTAGTAAATAACATACGTAATACCTTATTAGTCTCCTCATATTAAATATTATACCTAAATAGTGTCGGCGCAGGGTCAAAAGTCCACAGGCCAAAAGTCCATAATGGACTTTTGTCCCACTTCTGTGAGTCAAAAGTCCATAACTCAGTTGTGAACTTTTGACCCACTCCGATGAGCCAAAAGTCCATACAAAAATCTTGTGGACTTCTGGCCCATTGATTGTGGATTTCTGACTCAATTCATTGGATCTATTTATAGATAGTTTTCTTTAACAAGACTGCTTTGGGTGGCCCGCTTCGCGGGTTTAAGGATTTTAACTCCGTTTTCGGGTCCTCTGCCCTGCTCACGCGACTTCGTCGCTCCGCTTAGGGTATGCCCAGTCGTCAGGCAGGCGCCTATGTTGTCAGTTGGTGTGCTTTAAGTTTACGAGTAGTGAAGAGTATACAAACTAATTCTTAACAAAATGAATAAATAATTCTTAATTGTTCTGCTTTTTTCACTATTATAATATGAAATTATTGTGGACTTATGACCCATTTTCTTTTTTAAAATTAGGGAATATTGACCCTTTTTTTGTGGCCTTTTGACCCACTTGAGTGGGTCAAATCTCCACAATACAATTGTGGACTTCTGACCCACCCAAGTGGGACAGATGGACTTTTGGTCTGTGGACTTTTGACCCTGCGCCAATAGTGTCTTGTTTTTAAAACATTAAACTTGACCTTAATAGTATCTCTATATTTTTAAAGATTTTAATTTATACCAAATAGTTTAAAGTGTTTAGGGCTTCAGCCCCTCAAGCGCCTCCCCCCCCTGGCTACGTGCCTGAAGCTAAGTGATAATTGAACAAGTAGGAATTTATTATTTATATGGATAGAAAAGTTAAATAAATGTTGTGGGTGTCGCCACACTATCCCCCTACGGAATAAAAAGAAATCATGACAAATTCAGGGTTAAAAATGATCTGGTAGTTTAACATGTCGTCCTGGACGAGTTGTTGTTTTTGATGTATCAGAATCAAGTGGATGAGAAATAGATGGTAAGGTTGTTGTTGTTGAGGTTGTATCTTGTAAGACATATGATCGTTTGATTCGATCGATTGTTACTTTTGTTTGTTTACCATTGATTTTCAAAGTTGCGGTCTTTTGATCACGAGCAAGCATTTCGTATGGTCCTGTGTAAGGTGGTTGAAGGGATTTACGAATCGGCCCTAGTCTAAGAAAAGCGTAACGACAGTTTGCTAATTCCTTGAAAACGAATGTTCCGGCTTGTGAATGTCTTGATGCAGGAGTTGGTCGTAAGCGAGAAATGTACTTTCGAAGCCGATACAGGAAATTCGTTGGATCTTCAATTGCTTGGTTTTGGGTTGATTGTGTGAGCAGCTCTCCAGGAAGTCGAATCGTTTCTCCATAAACAAGTTCTGCTGCTGTTGCATTAATGTCTTCCTTAAATGCAGATCGTATTCCAAGCAAAACGAGTGGAAGTTATTCAATCCAATTTTCACTGTTGTGGGCCATGATAGCGGCTTTCAACTGACGATGAAAACGCTCGATTATTCCGTTTGCTTGAGGATGCCAACTCGTGGTGTAATGTAGTTCAATGCCAAACTGCTTTGCGATGTCTCTAAAACTGAATGAGGTGAACTGAGATCCTCTATCGATGGTTAGTTTTTGTGGACAACCAAACCGAGATACCTAAAATGATAGAAATGCTAAAGAGACAGATTCAGCAGTAATAGATTGGAGAGAACATACTTCGGACCAACGTGTGAAGCGATCTGTGACGGTCAAGCAGTATCGGAAGGAGTTCACTGGAGGTAGTGGTCCGATGATATCAGCGTGTACGTGCCAAAATCGTTTAGATGGATTTGCAAAATCTCCTAAGGATGATTTAACATGGCGAGATATCTTAGAGCGCTGGCAAGATATACAAGAGCGAGCCCAAATACGACAATCCTTTCGCATTGAAGGCCAGATGAAGTGATCGCCAATTTATTAATCTTGTAGATGCTTTGACTCCTGGATGGCTTAGGTTGTGCAGTTGATCGAAAATCTGACAACACGGTAAGATTTAGTTACAAAAGGTCGTGGCTTACCTGTAGATGTATCACAACATAAGAGTATTGATGTTCCAGTAATCAAAACTTGTTTGAGATTGAGAGACGAAGTATTTTCTTTCAGTAAGTATTGAAGTTCTTCATCCCCTTCTTGTGACGCAGCGAGTGTTTGATAATCTATAGTAGAAGATATTACTTCTATGCGCGAGAGGGCATCAGCAACAATATTTTCAGCTCCATGGGTATGTCGAATATCAGTAGAAAACTCGGCAATAAATGAAAGATGATTTAGCTGCACTGGTGATAATTTGTCTCGTTTTTGTTGAAATGCGTAAATCAAAGGTTTGTGGTCCGTAAATATAGCAAATTGTTGACCTTCCTAAAGATGACGAAAGTGTTGGATTGCGGCATATATGGCAAGCAGTTCTCGATGATAAGTTGGCCAAGCATCCTCTCTTGCGGATAACTTCTTTGACAAGAAAGAAAGTGGTTGCCAGCTTCCTTCTATCATCTGCATTAAACAAGCTCCAGTTGATTGACTAGATTAACTTTTTCCTCGCACTCTGCCCCCAGATAGGGCTGGCCACGAGACGAGAAAAGTCTTGATCTCGGTTTCGGATGACGAGACCGAGACGAGACGAGACTGCCTTTTAAGCAACCGAGGCGAAACCGAGACGAGACTGTATATTTGGACCGAAATTTACAGAGAGTCTAATAAATTAAAACATCCAATGTCAGTAAAATATTTATTTTCTTCTGCACGTATTTGAACTATAATCAAAAATATTTCATTACAATAATCAAGATGTTGTCCGGAAATCGTATTTTTCGGCGACGAGACCGACACGAGACTTAATTATACGAGATCGACACGAGACCGAGATGAGACTGAAAATTTTCGATTTAAACGAGACCGAGACGAGTCTTTCAAAAGTCTCGCAGAGTCTCGTCTCGTGGCCGTAGTGGGCGTAGTCTTTAACATTCTAATCAGCATCAAAATCTTTATCTGATTCAGGTTTTACAAGTTGCATATTGAATTATTGAATAAAGTCAAAAAACAAGTCAAAACACTTTTGACAAGATTTGTATTTCATTTCATGTCAACAGCGACGAAATCTTGTCAAATTTGACATGAAACAGGTCAAAACCGCAACACTGGTTGGGATCTTTTCAGTTGCGGATTTCTTATAGCATTGTGAAGTGGTGCTTGAAGTTCTGATGCTTTCGGGATGAATCGTCGGTAAAAATCAACCATACCAAGAAATCGACGAAGACCCTTGGCTGTTTTTGGAAGTGGATAGTCTTGAATAGCTTTGACACGTTCTTGAGGTGGTTTAATTCCTTCAGCGTTAATAGTGTATCCCAGAAATTTTACTTCTGAAACACCAAAGATACATCTTGACGGGTTAATTACCATTCCAAAGTCAGAGAGCCTTTGAAAAATGATGCGCAAGTGTCCCATATGTTCTTCTGAGGATTTGGAATGAACCAGGATATCGTCAATATATGTGAATCAGAAGTCCAGTCCAAATAAGATTTCATCCATCAGTCGTTCAAAAGTGTTTCCAGCGTTCCTTATTCCAAATGTCATGAAAAGGAACTCATATAGTCCAAATGGAGTTGCTATTGCAGTTTTGCAAACGTCATCTGGTTTTATTGGAATTTGTTGGTATGCCTTCAATAAGTCAATGGTTGAAGTCACTTTGCTTCCATGGGTGTTATGCGTGAAATCATGAATATGACGTGCAGTGTAATTATCTGGAATGGATCGGGCATTCAATGCTCGATAATCACCGCAAGGACGCCAACCATTTTCTCCTTTGCGTGCCAGATGCAACGGTGAAGACCAAGGACTGTCAGATTGTTGAATTTTTCCAGCGAGAAGAATGTCCTCGAATTCTTTCATGGCTATTTTGAGTTTGTCTGGAGCTAAACGACGAGGACGAGAAGTTACTGGAGGGCCAGGTGTGGTTCGTATGTGGTGCACAGTTTTGTGCTTAGCAGCTCTAGGCAAACCAGCTGGACTGGTAAATTCTTGAAATTCTTTTAGTAAAGCAATAAATGGAGATGAGTTGTTGATCGTCTTACCACTATATTGTTTTACTGCTGCAGTTTGTCCTTTTGTCTGAAGACCAGTAAAATTGTCAATTAGGCGCTTAGATTGGCAGTCTGGTAGCAAATGATAATAGGCGAGAAAATCTGAACCGATGATAGTTATGCTTACGTCAGCAACGATGAATCTCCATATAAAACTTCGCCGAAGTCCTAAGTTCAATCCAAGGTTCAGAAATCCATACGTCTTTATTTTGCTATCATTTGCAGCGCTAAGGTCATAATCGGTTGCAGGACGTCTTTCTGGAAGTAGATGTCAAGGAAAACAAGAAAGGTCAGATCCGGTGTCGATAAGAAATTGATGTTTTGAGTTCTGGTCAGTAACGAAAAGACGGCTTCCAGGAACTTTGCAGGCATTCGCCGTCATTACGAACTGCTGTTGGCGTTTTCCTGGAAACTACATGGTTTGTTGCATTTCCGAGCCATATGCTGATATCTTGTATGAAACGAGCACCAGCCTTTTGTCTTCGTTGATTTGGATCTATTTCTTGAGTATTGCTTTCCTCGGCTAGATGAACGACCACGATAGTTTCGATGGGTTGATAACTCGGCAACTTGCCTAGTTAGACTATCGATAGCGTTTAAAATCATTGAGTCTGGTTCAGAATTTGATGTTGCATGAACGGAAAGAGGAACAGGAGCCGTAGAGACTTCGACGATTTTATCTGCAAGTTCCGATAGTTGGTCGGGGGAAAGATCAGATCTGGAAGTTAAAATAGCTTGGACGTGTGTTGGTAGCCTGTAAGGCTGAAGGACCTGCGAAAGAACGAAGATATCGAAGAAATTGTGATGGTTTACGATCACCAAGTTCTTCATCACTGATAAGTTGACGGGCACGTTGTTCTTCCGATGCTGACAAACGTTCGATGGGCTTCGATATAAGTATGCTGTACGGGTTCTGCGTAGGGATGGAGGTTATGATATCCTCTACTTCAGCAGCAACACAAGTATCTAGCTGTGAAACAACATAATGAAATTTCGTAACTTCACTTATTATATCAGAGATAACAAATTACGACTCAGCTTGAGAAAACCATAAACTAGGTCGCTCTGCCCAAAATGGTGGTAATTTTACTGCAACGCGATGAATAGCTGGTTGTGATGGACGTCCTACATTTTGTTGCATGTTGCCTCGATCAGTAAGCTGTTCCTGTTGTTGGTTTTGAGCAATTTGTTGAGCAAGACGAGAGTTTTATTCTCTTTAAAATCGGCATTTTCTATATTGTTTGATTCCAAATTTATCTGATGCTCCCTGTCTGACCTGGATCCTGTTCTTATTATGAGTCGAGGGTCACCAATATAGAAGTAATAACAAATAATTACTCCAATATAAACTTATTTATAAAAGACGATATTTATTGAGAATATCTTATGAAACTAAACTAAATAGAAAACAATAAATCGGAAAATAAATATTATGATAACTTGATTAATTAAATTATTATAAGCTAAGTGATAATTGTTGTGGGTGCCGCCACAGTTAACACATATTTTTAATGCTCTAAATCAAAATAAACATTTTGTTTAGTAATTTTGTTAAACTATACTAAGCATTATTTGGATTAAACCGAATTTTACTTCAAACTGTACTGTGCTCTAAAAATTTCACATTATCAACAAAAAACTGTTTTTATTTTAAACTTTTCGTGCTTCAAATATTTTGTATTAAGTCGCTTTACACCCGATTTGCTAGTTTTTTTTACATTTTTGAAATGATAAATATCTATACTTATTCAAAATATAAACTTTTATGTTCGCAATAAAAAATTGTTTATAGTTTTGAAAACGGCTAAATATGCGTGATTTTTAGATAATTTATTTTATTTATATTTTTAAAAAGTATCGAAATTTTTCCCTTCGAGAATGTTGAAAATCTAGATTCGGCCAAAATATGACTTAGGAAAAAATTGTTGAAGCATGAAAAGTTTAGTAACAGTTTTATGATGATGATGATGATAAATTGAAATTTTGAGGGTATGAAAGTTTTCAAGTACTATTATATGATGTACCTACTCAGTCATACCTACAACTTCTATACTAGGTGACTTCAAAAGTAATTTTTCACTGTTTGCTCCTTTAGCCAAACCAATTTATTTAATTTTATAGCTATATTTCTGAAACGCTGGATATTGATGATTTTTGGAAAATTTGGAGCCACATGATTTTGTATATGAAAAATAATTACAAGACTCTACAAGGCCAAGCTTCAAGAAATTCCAAAGACAAAAAAAATAGGTACTGATGTATTAGGAGGTTTTTAATGAAGTTTTCAAGCATTTATTGTTACTTAAAAGTAGAAAATTCTTAATAGATGAAAGATGCTTACTCAAAGAAATTGACTTAGTATGCTACTAGAACGTTTTTAGAGAACTTAGTAAGTAAACAACCGTCTATATCTCTCTGTTTGAATTCTAATTCTTAAAGTTCAGACTACACAATATGAAATCAAAAATCAATGAAGAACTTTCAATTTAACTTACTATACTTTAAATGCGAAGCTAAAAAATTATTTGCTTTTCATTATTTCTCACATCCCCAACAGAAGACCTACCTACCTCAACCAAATGGCAACAAAAATTATAATAATCGAAATTAACGAATTCGGGGACCGAAAATCTTAAACTCTATGGACCTATTTTATTCTCAATGAAAAGGGCATACGAAACTCATTTCGAACATTTAATCAATTCCTTGAATCTTAATCGCATATACACAAAGTAGGTATAAAAAAGAACAGCCAAGCCAAACGACCGAGCGACGGCGACGTGATACGCTAAAAGCGTTTTTCTTAATTAAACTTCTTTAACACAATCGACGATCTATTACGAAGGAGACTGAGAATATAATTTCTTGCAAGGATTCTTTGATTTGAGTGTTATTTTTTATTCTCAAAAAGGCACTAGGCAAAAAAAAAAAAAAACAGAAACGAGAAAACGAGAAAAGAATTTGTATTATCCTTCCTTAGGCTTATTCAATGACATTTATGTTGGCATTTTAGGTCGTAAGAACTTTTTAGGTCGACAACTTGTTCTGCATAACAATGCTGATGTTGAGACGCGTTTAAGATTTTAAGCTATTTTAAATAACAAAAAGTATAATAATTGTATGATGGAAGAGGAGGGAGTAAAGTAAGTACTTTGTCCTTAAAAAAAACCATAGTTACCTTATTCGATTGAATTAAATATCGAAAACAGTTACATAACATTTTTTCCAAGTCATTTAATAAAGAAAAAACATAATAAATAAAAAACATAATAAAACCATATGTACATATAATAAGATAAAATGCGAAGAAAAGATAGAGCGAGTAGGTTGAGCCGAGACCTTTGGGAGAATAAAGGAAATTGTTTTAATAAATAGTATGTATATATATATTTACGCTCATCCCCGACTCACTGACTGTATAACGCTGCAATAACTTTTTTGCAAAAAAATTTACTTTTTTAATAAACAAAATTACTTTTTTACCAAAAAAAAAAACACTTTTTAACAAAAAAAAAACTGACTGACTGGGTCACGCTGCTGTAATAGCAAATTAAAATTGGAAAACAGTAGGCTCGTGCTCCTAAACGAAAATTAAAGGTTTTAAATGAACAACAACCACTTGTGTTGGCTACCACCGAGTATTACATTTGGCTTGAATTATTGCAATTTCATGGCTGCCACACCAATCATCAGATTCCTTTTAGTGGTGCTTAGTCAATAGTTCCAATTTTAATTTATAAATTGTTTTGCCGTCAACTGGATTCGAACCTAGACCAAGCTAACTCAGAGGCCGTCGCACTACGCATTGCACCACCGAGGTCACCTGATCGTGCCCATCCAAATGAAGGTTTTTCTAATTTACAATTGCATTTGGACAACTAGCATTTTTACAAGCCACACACAAGTTAGATGTTATTCATTCGGGTTCTTTCTTTTTCTCCTCTCCGTTATCACCGCAACAATTCGTTGCATATGTGTAAGGAGGGAAACTGTATGAAAGATTTGACACTGATCAAGAATTAAATTTCATTCAAAGGTGTTTTCACGTGATAACACTTGCA
The DNA here is from genome assembly GCA_949320155.1 of Melangyna quadrimaculata. Classification (NCBI taxonomy): domain Eukaryota; kingdom Metazoa; phylum Arthropoda; class Insecta; order Diptera; family Syrphidae; genus Melangyna; species Melangyna quadrimaculata. The sequence goes on along the minus strand of OX439483.1, from coordinate 57,148,293 downwards.
GTTAGGCTGCATAGCTTTCGCTCCGTCATATTTAACATTGAAGGTTTTGAATGGTCACGACTGTATCGCGCAAACTTGCTCTCGTAGCTAACAACTTTAACGCAGCTTGAAGTTCAAAATGTGCGTATGTATTTATTTTGATATCATTAAAATAAGTTTTTAAGAACAAAGGACCTCTTAGATACAAATTACTATAAATTTTTTATTTAAATAGATAATACAGATAGATCTAAAAAAAAGTATGCCATCTGATTTGTTTGATAAATATGAATTAATGAAAAAAATCCAAAAATCGTTAGAGCGGTTTTCTTAAAAATTAATTTATATATATATACATACATATTATGTCAAGTACATATCTATATAAAAATTCTTGAACATTTTCAAAAATAAAATTTGGTATGCCAGCTTTACGATTTAAATAAAATACAATTTTTTATATTCATCGAACCGTTTTCAAAATATTGTATTTTCAAAAAAAAAAAAATAAATATTTTTTTAAAAATCCAAAAATTAATTTTTTCGAAAAATTGTATATGCAAAAAATTGTCATGCAACAAATTTGATTGAAATCGGTGTAGCCGTTTACGAGAAATTTTAAAACCAAAAAAAATCGGTTGTATGACAGGTACCGTTAATAAGCGTCATAATTTTGTTTTCTTCCAAATTATTAATTGTAGTAATTATAGTAGCTCGTAATTTTTTTTAAAATCGTTAGAGCCGTTTTTTAAATAATTATTTTTTTTATATTGGTTGTATGGCAGGTACCGTTATTTTTTGAATTAAAAAAAATTCAATTTCCCCTCTAGGGAATCCCATAAGAACCTTAAGTCCAAAGTTTGAAGAAAATCGCTTCAGGCGTAGGCTGCAGGTTGAGGTATAAAAGGGACAGACAGACAGAATTGCGAGACCCACTTTTTCGCGTTCTCTATCATCGTAATGTTAGGGAAAATTACTATCGCGAGCTTTTTTTTTCACGAATTCTATCGTATATCGCAAGTAAAAACAGGCAATATGTCAGAGGTAGGTCTTGAATCAGTGGCGATTTCTGGTCTTCAATTCTGGGTTGGCTACAATCTCACTGAAACTGTCTACCTTCAAACGACCAACCACACGCTTTTTTTTTCTCAGATTTTTCTACCCAGGTTCAGGCTTGCCAGATTTTGATAAGTTTTTTTTTTTACGGAAAAAAAAAACGAAAAATAAAAAAAAAAAATATCGCATACACCGCAATTTACTTAAAAGAAGCAAAATTGTTTTAGTTTCAATTTTTAAAAAATTATTTTTAACGTCCAATAAATAAGTTAAACGACAAAGAAATTGTATTAAAAACATTTAGCTATAAGTCATTTTAATGACTAGAAAAAGTTTCGATATATGAGATATGACTTCACATCTTCTTCATCCTCATTTAAGTATGAAGTACCCGGTCGACCGAGCTTCGCTCGGCTTTTCCGGTAAATTGTATTTGTTTGACATTATTTACAACCTATGCTTTAAGGCCCGTACATAAAAAACATTTGCATTCACTTGTCATAAGTAAAATAAATATTTTATGTTAGAGCTCTGATAAATGATTTGAGCAGCGATTCGAAACGCGATAAAAACGAACTTGAGTCGCATTTGCCATATGGTCTAGCTTCGATAACCGTTGTAACACATATATAAACAATTATTTTTGTTTATATGGAATTTCATCATAAAAACAAATTTAAAAAAAGTATTTTTGCTTTGATTTTATTTATCGGAAAAAGAAAACTATTTCTAAGAATGTTAAATGCAATAATTTTTGACTAACGTAGAAGTACCGGAATGCGAAAAAAAATCAATCCATATTTTTGGCCAAACCTCATGCAGTATTATTAAAACTGTTCTAAAGGTTACATGTAAGAAGTTCAATCAAAATCATTTATTATTAGCATCCCTAGAGATTCAAAAGATATCTTTTTAAGTTGGTGAAACCACGCGAATTTCTTGCTCATTTGTTGACTTGTGTTGGTATCCTCTACAAGATCCACGATACCGATTTTAATTATCTGACAAAAAAAAATTAAGAGACACCCCTAATCGACATTGCAAGTAAAAAGGAGGGCTAGAAGAACAATATTGTTGGTTTGGATCCTTTAAAATTATATTTTTGATTTCATTTTTTTAAGAACAAATCAGAAATAAACGGTTTCGGTTTCTGTAACAACTTTCAAAAATTGCAAACAAGACAAAATAATAAAGTGGCTAAACTGAAAATAAAATATATGCATTTATGATAAGAATAAAAAATAAAAGTCAAAATACGTCTAACAAAATCTTCTATCAAATAAATGAAAGAAACAAAAATATTTCTTCATTTGTTGTTGTGACAAGAACAATTGTCGTAGTAACAAAAATTATTTCGTCATCAACAAAACAATTGTTATATTTTACAAAAACAAAAATAATATTTCGTTGGATAAAGAAAAATTTTATTATTTACATAAAATTATTTTGTCCATTAAACAATTTTGTCTTGTTGAATCCACAAAATTGTCAGCTTAACAAATTTATTTGTTGGAATGACAAAAATGTTTTGTCAACGTCACTAAGTTTTTGATGAATCAACAAAAATAATTTGTCAGATTAACAAAATTCCTCTGTTGGATTAACAAATTGTGTTTTTAATGTTACAAATTCGCCTTAGTTGAATGAACAAAAATAATTCGTCAGTTTTACAAAATTATTTTGTTGTATCAACTAAAATATTTTGTTGATCAACCAAAAGAATTTTGTTAATCTGACAAATAATTTTTGTTGATTCAACAAATTATTTTTGTTGATTACACAAATTATTTTGGTCGATTAAACAAATTATTTTAGTTGATTCAACAAATTATTTTAGTTGGTTCAACAAAATATTTTTGTTGATTCAACAAATTATTTTTGTTGATTCAACAAAATATTTTAATTGATTCAACAAAATATTTTTGTTGATTCAACAAAATAGTTTTGTTGATTCAACAAATTATTTTTGTTGATTCAACAAAATATTTTTGTGGATTCAACAAAATAGTTTTGTTGATTCAACAAAATATTTTAATTGATTCAACAAAATATTTTTGTTGATTCAACAAAATATTTTTGTGGATTCAACAAATTATTTTAGTTGATTCAACGAATTATTTTTGTTGATTCAACAAATTATTTTTGTTGATTCAATAAAATATTTTTGTTGATTCAACAAAATAGTTTTGTTGATTCAACAAAATAGTTTTGTTGATTCAACAAAATAGTTTTGTTGATTCAACAAAATAGTTTTGTTGATTCAACAAATTATTTTTGTTGATTCAACAAAATATTTTTGTTGATTCAACAAAATAGTTTTGTTGATTCAACAAAATATTTTTGTAGATTCAACAAAATAGTTTTGTTGATTCAACAAAATAGTTTTGTTGATTCAACAAATTATTTTTGTTGATTCAACAAAATAGTTTTGTTGATTCAACAAATTGTTTTTGTTGATTCAACAAAATATTTTTGTTTCAACAAAATATTTTTGTGGATTCAACAAAATAGTTTTGTTGATTCAACAAAATATTTTTGTTGATTCAACAAAATATTTTTGTTGATTCAACAAAATATTTTAATTGATTCAACAAAATATTTTTGTTGATTCAACAAATTATTTTTGTTGATTCAACAAAATATTTTAATTGATTCAACAAAATATTTTTGTTGATTCAACAAATTATTTTTGTTGATTCAACAAATTATTTTTGTTTCAACAAAATATTTTTGTGGATTCAACACAATAGTTTTGTTGATTCAACAAAATAGTTTTGTTGATTCAACAAATTATTTTTGTTGATTCAACAAAATATTTTTGGTCGTTTAAACAAATTATTTTAGTTGATTCAACAAATTATTTTTGTTGATTCAACAAATTTTTTTTGTTGATTCAACAAAATATTTTTGTGGATTCAACAAATTATTTTAGTTGATTCAACAAATTATTTTTGATGATTCAACAAATTATTTTTGTTGATTCAACAAAATATTTTTGTTGATTCAACAAAATAGTTTTGTTGATTCAACAAAATATTTTAATTGATTCAACAAAATATTTTTGTTGATTCAACAAAATATTTTTGTGGATTCAACAAATTATTTTAGTTGATTCAACAAATTATTTTTGTTGATTCAACAAAATATTTATGGTCGATTAAACAAATTATTTTAGTTGATTCAACAAATTATTTTTGATGATTCAACAAATTATTTTTGTTGAATCAACAAAAATATTTTGTTGAATCAATTAAAATATTTTGTTGAATCAACAAAACTATTTTGTTGAATGTACAAAAATATTTTGTTGAAACAAAAATATTTTGTTGAATCAACAAAAATAATTTGTTGAATCAACAAAACTATTTTGTTGAATCAACAAAACTATTTTGTTGAATCCACAGAAATATTTTGTTGAATCAACAAAACTATTTTGTTGAATCAACAAAACTATTTTGTTGAATCCACAAAAATATTTTGTTGAATCAACAAAACTATTTTGTTGAATCAACAAAAATAATTTGTTGAATCAACAAAACTATTTTGTTGAATCAACAAAACTATTTTGTTGAATCAACAAAACTATTTTGTTGAATCAACAAAACTATTTTGTTGAATCAACAAAAATATTTTGTTGAATCAACAAAAATAATTTGTTGAATCAACAAAAATAATTCGTTGAATCAACTAAAATAATTTGTTGAATCCACAAAAATATTTTGTTGAATCAATTAAAATATTTTGTTGAATCAACAAAACTACAAAATATTTTTTCTGATTCAACAAAATAGTTTTGTTGATTCAACAAAATATTTTAATTGATTCAACAAAATATTTTTGTGGATTCAACAAATTATTTTAGTTGATTCAACGAATTATTTTTGTTGATTCAACAAATTATTTTTGTTGATTCAACAAAATATTATTGTTGATTCAACAAAATAGTTTTGTTGATTCAACAAAATAGTTTTGTTGATTCAACAAAATAGTTTTGTTGATTCAACAAAATAGTTTTGTTGATTCAACAAAATATTTTTGTTGATTCAACAAAATAGTTTTGTTGATTCAACAAAATATTTTTGTTTTGTTTGTTGATTCAAAAATTATTTTTGTTGATTCAACAAAATATTTTTGTGGATTCAACAAAATATTTTAGTTGATTCAACTAATTATTTTTGTTGATTCAACAAATTATTTTAGTTGATTCAACAAAATAGTTTTGTTGATTCAACAAAATAGTTTTGTTGATTCAACAAATTATTTTTGTTGATTCAACGAAATATTTTTGTTTCAACAAAATATTGTTGTGGATTCAACAAAATAGTTTTGTTGATTCAACAAATTATTTTTGTTGATTCAACAAAATATTTTTTTGTTGATTCAACAAAATATTTTTGTTGATTCAACAAAATATTTTTGTGGATTCGACAAAATATTTTTGTGGATTCAACAAATTATTTTAGTTGATTCAACAAATTATTTTAGTTGATTCAACAAATTATTTTTGTTGATTCAACAAAATATTTTTGTTGATTCAACAAAATATTTTTGTGGATTCGACAAAATATTTTTGTGGATTCAACAAAATATTTTAGTTGATTCAACAAATTATTTTAGTTGATTCAACAAAATAGTTTTGTTGATTCAACAAATTATTTTTGTTTCAACAAAATATTGTTGTGGATTCAACAAATTATTTTTGTTGATTCAACAAAAAATAAATTTTTTTTTTGGATACAGAATTTTGAGATACAGTATTTTTCTCATACAGCATTTTGAGATGAATGATTTTGAGGTATAGTGTTATGAAATACAGTATTTTGATCATACAGTATTGTGTACATAGAGTATTTTGGAATATAGTGTTTTGAAATACAGAATATAAACCATACAGTATTATGACCATACAGTATCAAAGAGTATCATACAGAATTTTGACCATACAGTAGATTCAACAAAAAAGTTTTGTTGATTCAACAAAATATTTTAATTGATTCAACAAAATATTTTTGTTGATTCAACAAATTATTTTTGTTGATTCAACAAAATATTTTTTCTGATTCAACAAAATAGTTTTGTTGATTCAACAAAATATTTTAATTGATTCAACAAAATATTTTTGTGGATTCAACAAATTATTTTAGTTGATTCAACAAATTATTTTTGTTGATTCAAAAATTATTTTTGTTGATTCAACAAAATATTTTTGTGGATTCAACAAAATATTTTAGTTGATTCAACAAATTATTTTTGTTGATTCGACAAATTATTTTTGTTGATTCAACACAATAGTTTTGTTGATTCAACAAATTATTTTTGTTGATTCAACAAAATATTTTTGTTGATTCAACAAAATATTTGTGTTGAGTCAACAAAATAGTTTTGTTGATTCAACAAAATAGTTTTGTTGATTCAACAAAATATTTTAATTGATTCAACAAAATATTTTTGTTGATTCAACAAAATATTTTCGTGGATTCAACAAATTATTTTAGTTGATTCAACAAAATAGTTTTGTTGATTCAACAAAATAGTTTTGTTGATTCAAAAATTATTTTTGTTGATTCAACAAAATATTTTTGTGGATTCAACAAAATATTTTAGTTGATTCAACAAATTATTTTTGTTGATTCAACAAATTATTTTAGTTGATTCAACAAAATAGCTTTGTTGATTCAACAAAATATTTTCGTGGATTCAACAAATTATTTTAGTTGATTCAACAAAATAGTTTTGTTGATTCAACAAAATAGTTTTGTTGATTCAAAAATTATTTTTGTTGATTCAACAAAATATTTTTGTGGATTCAACAAAATATTTTAGTTGATTCAACAAATTATTTTTGTTGATTCAACAAATTATTTTTGTTGATTCAACAAATTATTTTAGTTGATTCAACAAAATAGTTTTGTTGATTCAACAAATTATTTTTGTTTCAACAAAATATTGTTGTGGATTCAACAAATTATTTTTGTTGATTCAACAAAATATTTTTGTTGATTCAACAAAATATTTTTGTTGATTCAACAAAATATTTTTGTTGATTCAACAAAATATTTTTGTTGATTCAACAAATTATTTTCGTTGATTCAACAAATTATTTTTGTTGATTCAACAAAATATTTTAATTGATTCAACAAATTATTTTTGTTGATCCAACAAAATATTTTTGTTGATTCAACAAAATATTTTTGTTGATTCAACAAGTTATTTTTGTTGATTCAACAAATTATTTTTGTTGGTTCAACAAAATATTTTTGTTGATTAAAAAACATATTTTTGTTGATTCAACAAAATATTTTTCATTGTGACTAAGTTTTTGATGAATTAACATAAATAATTATTTTTTTAATGTTACAAATATTTATGACTAATTATTTATCAATGTATTCTGGTTTTACATTTGATTGGATTTTCAATAAACAATAAACATATACAATACATAAATCGAGTTCTGGTTTTTGTTTTTTTTTTTTATATATAATGGAAGCTTAAGAACGGAATTATGCAAAAATAATTTTTTTTTTTGGATACAGAATTTTGAGATACAGTATTTTTCTCATACAGCATTTTGAGATGAATGATTTTGAGGTATAGTGTTATGAAATACAGTATTTTGATCATACAGTATTTTGTACATAGAGTATTTTGAAATACAGTGTTTTGAAATACAGAATATAAACCATACAGTATTATGACCATACAGTATCAAAGAGTATCATACAGAATTTTGACCATACAGTATTTTGAAATACAGCATTTCGACCCGCTCTCTACAAATTTGCCTAAGCTGAATCAACAAAAAGAATTTGTCAGTTTTACAAAATTCTTTTGTTGTATCAACAAAAATATTTTGTTGATCCACCAAAAGAATTTTGTTGATTCCACAAAATAATTTTGTTGATTCGACAAATTATTTTTGTTGATTCAACAAAATATTTTTGTTGATTCAAAAAAATATTTTTGTTGATTCAACAAATTATTTTTGTTGATTTAAAAAAATATTTTTGTTGATTCAAAAAAATATTTTTGTTGATTCAATAATATATTTTTGTTGATTCAACAAATTATTTTTTGTTGAATTTTGTTAATCTGACAAATTATTTTTGTTGATTCAACAAAAATATTTAGCTGATCCCACAAAAGATTTTTGTTAATCTGACAAATAATTTTTGGTGATCTAACAAAAACAAATTTGTAACATTAACAAAAACAATAACTGTTAATGTAACATATTCCTTTTGTTAAATTCACAAAAATTAATTGGTAAGCTTAACAAAATATTGAACAATTTTTGTTAAATTCTACATAAAGGATTACTATTCCAGAAATAAAATATTTTATGTTTAATACTTCTTAATTTTACTAAGCAAAATTTGGAAGAATAAAATATTTTTGTCTGGAATGAAAAATCTCTTAGGCTGATTTTAACAAAAAAATTAATTTTTAATTTGAAAAAAATATTTAAAAATGATTTAAAATACGTACTTTTTGTCTTAAATTGTCAAACAAATTACCACTTCACTCAGAAGGTTTAGCTGAATAAAATGCAACAACAGAAATAACAACAATAGAAGAAACCAACAATCGATTATGTTGATTTTGACCAAAACCAAAAATTAGAAAATGCAAAATACAGACAAAAAAATTATTTATGTCACTTTCACCATTTTATTTGGAAAGGTTTTTATTTTTATTTTTAAAGTTATTTTTTATATAGGTTCCTTACACTCTATTTCTTTCGTTTTATTGATCTATTCGATCTGAAGTTTAAAAAAGTACCTCGTTGTTATCGCATTTAAACATGGATTCTAAACTAGAAAGAAGGATAGTAATAAGTTATAGTTTTGTTCACTGTTTACTTCAAACATAATCTCTCTCAATCCCTTGCAGTAAAAACATAACTCTGAGTCTGACAACAGCCAGCAAAAAATGTATAATCATACATCAGATTTCCATAAAATACCTACATTATATAGATACATTAAATTCATACTCATACATAATAAAAAAAAAATAATAGAAAAATAGAAAAAAATAAAAGAAACAACAAACAAAAATTTATAAATTGTCATTTGAAAACATACAATGGTTGAATGAACTTTAAATTGGCGTTAATGTTTTGCCACTTTACATTCCACCACGTTCATGCAGCTGATGATGCTGGGTGATGGGTCTTCAGGCTTCGTCATCGTCTCTGTATACATCCAATCGAAATCAAACGACAACATTATACATTAATCCTACAAAAGCATAACGAAGATCCTACATATATTTATAGAGTCGCAAGTCGCAACTGATTTTCAGGCATCATTGAAACAAAACATTACACAAAGCTCCTGTCATTTTATTCTAGGATGTAGATAGAAGAGCTACATAATCATAGTTCTTCTCTTTCCTATTTTCTTCCCTTAATACCCTGTTTCCCCTTTCCGTCCTCCATTGTGAAGGAGTCCTGAAGAAAAACCGCCTGCCCGTTCAACTGAACAACCAGCAATTCGACAAAAGTATAGAAATATAACAGATAGGAATATCCCTACACGACTTGGAGCAGGAGCATCTTCTTCGCTGTTCATACACAAACATTATTATTATAGTTGAAAAGCAAACACAGCCGCACAGGACAAAAGAATGATTGTTACCATGCTTGGGTGTTCTATTTGACAGAACACACAAATTCCTATACTTAGTACATACATAGGTACATATATTTAGGTACTTAAGGCTACAAAACGAAAATAGCAAATAAAAAAAAAAAGCACAGGATCATCCTGGAAAACGTCGCCGTCGCTCGCCGTCGTCATTGTCATCATCGTCCTCTCAACGCTCGTATCCTAGTATCTAGTAGCTACATGTCTTGAGGGCTGAGAAAAGTACAAAAAGCACGATGATGATGATGACAAGAACATTGCGTTCATTAGGCAGAGGAAAATGAAAACGGAAATGACAATGATTCCTAGGATTGAGATGAATCAGAAGCATCTAAGGAGGACTTGGCCAAGTCACAAGCAAGCTGAGAGTTTATATACGTGTAGAAAATAGCAACAGCTACAGTAGCAAAATCTATAACAACAGCAGCGCTTTAATTAATCTTCAAGTTGCTAAGATTTTACCCGACAATTAGACAAATAAGTAATTATAATAATGAACGGAGTCCTTTGTGCAACTCGTAGAAATTATTTTCAGGATCAGGATTATTGTTTTGTTGCGGTACCTATGTCATTATGTAGTACCTTATCATCGAAGGCGAAAAGGCGCGATGGTGAGAGAACGGCACACTTTTTTTTCGAATTATTGATGTGGAATTAAAAGATGGATAATCCTTTCATTGAGGTGTTCGTTTTACATTTATATTTATTTTAATTGTTGGTTTCCTTTCATTTAAAAAGGCATTTAAGGAAACCTCAATATCACGTTGTCCCTTAGGAATGTTTTAAATTCTTTTATTCCCCTGAGCGGTAAAAATTCTTTGTGACTTTACTGAAATCTTTTAAAGTTTAAACCCATACGTTTTTGTGTGGAAGCTTATTTTAAAAAACGCCTGCCCGATCATTCGAGTGCAGCGCGTGCCTTCCGTTCAAATTCACATTATTGGTTCCCGCGGTCGAGATCCCACACTTAATCGAATTTTGAAGCGTCTTAGTGCCTTCCACAGTACCTACTTGAAATGTGTCTTTGATAAGAAAAGAGCCTCAGAGGAGGGTCTCTAGTCTCTACCACAGAAAACTTCGAGAGGATATAAACTGCATTTGAAAAATCTCCCAGGTGTCAACGTAGAAAACATATGAGCGTGCCCTTGTCGTTTTGCAGATTTCGAGACGTTGCATTCATTCAAATCGTTAAACAACATCTCCATTGACACTCCTATACAAAATGGTTGTCATCCAAAAATTGTTGGCACGTGATTTTGAAGCAAGCCAACTCGCTAGCGAAAACATGGCGATTCAATATGTTCCTGCAAATGTAAATCTGTGTGTAAATCTCTTGTTCATAATGATCGTCCCAGGACTCTGAAGGCCGGCCATTTTTTTTGCCACCCTGGCGAACTAGTATTTTTTTCAAAATTGTACGTAATAAAGTACTATTTTTGTTTTCAAAATTTTGAAGTGGTAATGCTAACTTGACAGACATAATTATAATAACACTATGGCTAGGTACGTTTTAGTTGTAAGATACAAGGGGAAATTCGTACGATCCAGTCGTGCATTTAATTAAAAATACGAATCAAAAACAATTAAAGGCGAAATCATAGATGTAACCAGTGGCGGATCCAGGGGGATGGTTATAGGGGCTAAAGCCCCCCACAACCGATTCCTAAAATTAATTGAAATATAGAAAGCAATACATTACAACGTGTAGAGTCTTATAAATATTTGAGCTCAAATATTGTTAAGCTGTTAGATTTGATGGGAATCAGGCAAAATAACAAGTTTGGGGGCTGAACAATTTATATGTTATGTAATTTATTTCTCTTAGCCCCAAAAGAATTTGGTTGTGAGATAAAGCCTTAAGGGAATTGGAGAAAAAGTTTGTTAGAGGCTAAGAATAATGGACGTGTTAAACGCAAAGACAATTTTTCCTTAAAAAATAAATCCAAAAAATTGGGACGAAAACCTAGCTCGGGACTGAGGCCTGACATATGAATTGGACGAAAACGTGGTCGGGCTAAACAATCAATTAACTAAAAACGTTACTTATTCCACAGAATTTTTGGGGCTTAACTTTAGGGACTGTCCAAAAGTTGGGTCTAAGGTTTGAAGAAGGGGTCTATGAACAATTAACATGTCAAATGCAGCAACAATTTACCCTAAAAACTTAGCTTAATCAACATAAAAATGCAGTTGGCGCTAAAACCCGATTTTAGTGTAACTGTTTAATGCAACACAGAAATTCATTCTTTAGGTTAGGCGCACTAGGCGGAACTGCACTGCATCGGAACTGGCGATTCACAATAATTTGTATGAAATTTTATGAAGTTCAGTTGCTGCAATATAGCTATACAGCTCATACAATTTCATACAAATAATGTTTTGCCGCGTCGCACTATGGAGTAAAAGCATAAAAAAACGAGACAAAATTTATTTTTGTATTCAATGGTTTGATATCCACCTGAAAAGATGTTTCATAACATTTTATTCTACGTTATTCTGAGAGGGACTCTGAACAAGACTTGCTCTCTTCGTCGGAATTTACACTGTCTACATCTTCTGAGTCATTAGCTTCTCTTTCTAAAATTTCATTGAATATTGGATTTGCAATGAGATATTCCAATTCTTTCTTTGTAAAACATTTTGTTTTATAGAGCGTTTTTTGGTAAAAAAAAGGAAACAAGAAGATCCTTCAAGTACATTTTTAAAGAAAAAGCTAAAAAATGCAAAAAACACAACATTTTCAACATTAGGAATCACATGTAAACCTGCAAAAACCTGCACCCATCTTTGATTTAATCGAAGCTTTATATATTACTTTATTATTCTACATAAACAACACAACGGAATTCGACGGAAAACATAAACAAAACGATTAACGAAGAATGCACAGAAACCAGAAAAATACACTTTAAAAGGTATTCTTTTAAATAAATCACAAACAAATATTAAAAAACATTTTTTTGACAAAAAATGTATGAATCTGCAGCTAAAGTATTCATTTTATAAATTGTATTTAGTAATGTAGTAATATTATGTAAATAATTAATTTAAATCAACATATTTTTTTTTGTTGGTGATGCTAATTATGAGGTCTTTTTTCCACTGACTTTGAACCTGTGCTGCAGGGAAATTAGTTATATTAAAAAAAAAAAAACTAAACAGCTTATTGATCTTTGGAAATATTACTACCGTTTGGTATTAACTTCACTTCTCAATTTTACAATTTAGAAAATCGACTTTTGTCTTGTTTTTGGGAGCATTTACTCCATAGTAAATGCGAATTAAATTCTTTTAAATCTGAATTTCCATGCTATGGAAACGCTTTCAAAATTGGCAGAATAGTTCGCATACTACCATTTTCTATTTTCTTTGGATTAAGATTTATCGTATTATTAAGCTTAAATCTTTTAATGATTTGTTTACACAAAACTAAATAAAATTGTAAACAATTTTTTTTCAAGTTGAGGAATTGCATTTTCAGTTTGATATGGCTCAAATTTGACCATAAAAAATATTTCACAGTGAAAAAAAGTAGATTTGGCCTTCTTTTTGTAAAATTGAAGTAGGTTAAGGCAGAGATTTTTAAAAAAAGTAGATTTCAATATTTTGGTGTTGGTGCGAAGTAGGTAGTAAATTTAAAAATTAAATAAAAAAAAAGAAGTAGATCTACTTCAAATGAAGTAAAGTGGTACAACTGCTCTATTCATTGGCAATCGCCAATGCCAGCGGCGGTAGCAGCGCATGTCGTCATGTCGCAGCTAATGTCATCGTCGTACGTCTCGGTCGTTGTGAAGTGTAGTTCCGGTGCAGTTGTGTGTGGCCTAACTTTTACGGCCAGCCAAGGCTTAGAGAATCTTTGGGCTTATATTTCCAAGGTCGAAGTCAATTATACTTACAAAACAGTTGTGGACTAAGCAATTACATACAAGATCTCCAGTCAAGGAGCCAAATTCAACACGTGTGAGTTTTCTCTGTATACTTAGAAAATCATGCAAAATCAAATGAATATTTGCTCTATATTCTAGAGTGACGTGTAAATTTATGGACATGTTTTTTGTTGAGGAACATAAAGTGTATGCAGCTTATATACGAAAATTCATTCGGGTTTGCAGAATTAGGCCTCATGCTATTTTTTAGAGCAGCTTTGCCTTATGTCCCACTAAAAGTCTTTCCAGTGCTTTCCAGTGACAGTTCGAACGAAACAAAACTGTGAAAACATATATGAGCTTTTGCCAGTGAGACCTCTTAGATATCATTTTCATTTTGTCTCACACTGGATTTGCAAGCCCCGCCCACAGCCAAATACTAGACCTGCTAACGTCTGTGAAGTTGGCAGGGCAACTTTCACGTAGAGTAACGGGACCAACGCAGTAATTTGCAGTTTTTTTGCATTTATTTTGCATTTCTGTTCCTGATTTTGTAGTTCACCAAATAGTGGGTGTACTCGAGTGACCTCACTGTGAAGTTAGCAGGTCACATAGTAAATCTCGAAAACCAAGCATGCTAGATACTTGAAGTAAGGCTTCAAATTTGCAGTTTATTTTGCATTTCAAGAAATCTAAGGTCCAAATTTTGAAGTCCTTATTTTTAAGAAATTAAAAAAAAAATGACTTCAATATTAAATTAGCAAGTAAAGTTGTTTATCTCGAGAACTAAGCATGATAGGAATTTGCAGTAAAGGTCCCAATTTGCAGTTTATTTTGCATTTCAAGAAATTATAGTTCCAAATTTTGAAATCCTTTATTTGAAAAATAAAAAAATGTCATACTGCCCTGCCAACTTCACTGTGAAGTTAGCAGGCCAGTATGATTTTTTTTTTTTCAATTGAGGACTCCAAAATTTGGAATCATAATTTCTTGAAATGCAAAATAAACTGCAAATTTGGACCCTTACTGCAAATTCCTAGCATGCTTACTTCTAGAGATAAACAACTTGACTTGCTAATTTAATATTGAAGTCAATTTTTTTTTTTAATTTCTCAAAAATAAGGACTTCAAAATTTGGACTTAAGATTTCTTGAAATGCAAAATAAACTGCAAATTTGGAGCCTTACTTCAAGTATCTAGCATGCTTTGTTCTCGAGATACACTATGTGACCTTCTACTTCACTGTGAAGTAAGCAGGTCACCCGATTACACCCACTATTTGGTGAACTGCAAAATCAGGAATAGAAATGCAAAATAAATGCAAAAAAACTGCAAATTACTGCGTTGGTCCCGTTACTCTACGTGAAAGCTGCCCTGCCAACTTCACAGACGTGATCCGCTACTATCGCAGATGTAACCTTTTTAACAATATAGCACCAAAAAGACAGTTACACACAATAAACACATTATCTTCAAATCTACTATTATTTCCCACGTATTACCACATTATATCAAAAGTATTTCAGAAGTAGTAATATCTTTTCTATTTCCCTTAATATGTGTTATCATTTGTCTCGGGCAGCAATTTTCTATTTGTATGTACAATAAACGTGATCAAAGATGTTAAATTGTTTTGTTGTCCTCATAATATCTAGTAATGCCTTAGGAAATTAGAAGAAAATAATCTTAAAGCATTAACCATTGGCAAAGTATAATAATTAAACTGCTTCTTTAACCGACATGTTTATTGGCCAATAAATAAAACAATACAAAGATAAAGCTATGTCTGGTCTGTCCACTGTCCTCTCTGTTGCGAATGGATCCTTATAGTCTGCTGACATAATTGAATTAATCCCATTTATATCTTATACGACGACGAGGAAGTATAATAAAAAAACACGATTTATTCGTCTTTTTAACTTTTATAGATACCAATTTTGCAACCTCAGAAGAATAATGCTAAGGACAGGGCAATATTTTTTTTGTTCAATTAGAGAGGCCGACGAAATGATAACAATAAAAAGTAGAGTGTAGAAATTGCAATGCATATTAAGGTAGGTGGTACGGTGATGGTACTAATAATTTGTTGATTTATATTTATTCAAACAAATTGTCATCTCTGAAAAGAAAAAAAGAAAAACTAAATATAGATTTCATCATAATGAATTCATGAAAATTCACCATCATCATTTATTGAAAAGGATATTCCAAAAATAAATAAGCTTCTAAATAAACAAAAAATAGTCTTCCTGAAAGTTCGTGCCTTTGTTTTCATATAATAACAAGCTGATGATTCAGCACAAAAACAAATAACAATTTTCGTCCTTTTTATGGAAGGTATATGATATAGGTTACCTTAACACATAAAATCCTTTTATTTAATATTTTTCACTTCAAACAAAAGAAATCTATCTTTGTATTGACAAGGTGGTACCATCTGGTGGTTTTGGTTATTGTGACCTTTATTTAATTTTTTTTTGAAATTACGTCTGGACAAGAAAAGGATTCAAGCTCATAAATCATTGTTTAATTTGTCTGGGTTTTTGTTATTTCTTTGTTTTTTTTTTCTTAGCTAGAAGCACATTGACTCAACACCAAACCGCAAATGCTCCATCATAGAGCACAAGTCCGTCCAATAGGGTTTTAAGGATTTCTCAAAAGTGTCCATGTTCCATGTTCATTGCTTTCTCATCAAATTATGATTGATGATTGGACGAAATTGTCTGGTGAAAGTGTTGCCTTATAGTTCATAAGCTATTCACCAGGAACCGAACAAAAAAACCCAAAGGATATTAAATTTGGTTTAAGGATGAATTTGCATATTTTTGATCAGGGAAGATTTGTGTGTCTATAAGAACGGAAGGTTTAATGTTTCAATTGAAAGGTTCGATGTTATTTGCCGCTGCCAGCATGGACTATTTCACATCTTTTTTTTATTCAAGCTTCTAGGTGTATTTATAAAGCGGGTTGAGCAGAATAAAATAGCAACACTATAATGCTATATCTAAAATGGCTGGCTGAATGAATTGTCAGAAGCATTGAGAAGGATGGCGTACGGCGCGGATGAATTCAATATAGTGAATCAACGGTGTCGCCAACAGTATGCAAGACATAGACCGAGTGTTTCCACCAAGACACTCCAGCGATGAGACGGCAGCGGAAGATGGAATAAACAGTGGCGTCTGCAGTTCCAGTAAGGCCGAACTACTTATATGAGCTACTACGACATATTCGTAGCTGAGGCCAATAAGGAGCGGTTTTATGCGGTTCTCCACTCTTGGAGTTATATAAGTGTCAGGTCCTCCAGGATAGGTGTTGTGCGTCGGGGGAAATTTCCCACCATTTACAAAAATATGGTTCCGAAATAGCAACAAGCCTCGTATATGGAAGATTTTAATGTTAACGACCATAGCAAACGAAACAAGGACAACGAATTTCGGATCTGCAAGTAGAACTTCCTGTCCTTATACAAAACATTCGCAGCCGAACAATTAGTGGATGACCTAGACAGGCTGACGTAACAGCCATCCAGGAAGTGCGATGGAATGGAAAGGGCATACGGAGACTGCAATTGTGTGAAACCTACTACGGCGGGTGCTTCAAGGAGCAGGTTAGGTTAGTTTAGCTTGAAGTGGCTGCCAGCAAAGAACTGACACACTTAGACCATAAGTTGGTCCGTTGTGATACCACGTGAAATTAGAGAGATCTTCTCCCCACTCGTTAAAACCAGTTGGAGCTTCTAATGAAGCGTGCGAAACTACTTATGTCTACATTTATCAGATCACTAGGATCATTGAAGAAGAAGTCTCCGAGATGGAGCCTACGTCTTTGGCAAAGGGCAGGGCATGTGCAGAGAAGATGAGGAACAGATTCTTCCTCCTCTTCGTCCATACAGCTTCTGCAAAAGTCGTTTGCGAAAACTCCAAGCCGCTTTGCGTGCTTGCATATAAGACAGAGCCCGGTTATGACACCAACTACGGAGCTGATATGCAATCTTCTCAAAAATATCAAACACTTAGAGCGCCTCACATCTAGCGTAGGCCAGATATGTTTTGTCGCCAGGGAAGTGGTTAAGTTGTTCCACCTAAGGTTTGTTCTCCTTAAAGCATCTTTGCTTCAGCAAAAATTTGCATGTAGCTGACATACCGATATTTACCTTTTCAGGTAAAATAGGTAGTCTTGTTCGACCTTTGGCGAGTTCATCAGCTTTACAATTACCCGGAATGTCCCTATGGCCCGGCAGCCAACAAAGGAGAATATTGAACAGTTAAGGGCTGTTATAGAGTTTGTAGAGACACAGTCGAGAGATTTTATGGCAGCTTGACTGTCTGAGAAGATGTGGATATCAGAAGTCGATATCACGTTTTCCTTGAGTCAAGATAAAACTTCCTTTATCGCCAAAAGTTCTGCCTGGAACTCGCTACAATGGTACACTGAACCAAATCCTTACGTAAATACAACGAAAAACATCATTGTTTCAACGATTTTTTAGTTACAATTCAGCCGATGTTGGGATTCGTTATCTCAACAATTAGTCATTTGTTCTTTAATGAAGCCGTTCATCAAACATCGAATTTTCGTTGAGTCAATGAAATATTTTAATTAGACAACGTAAAGCTTATTTACGAAATTTTTCGTTGAGTCAACGAATTTATTTCATTAACTACCGATATTTTAAATTGAGTCAATTAATTTTTTTCATTAATTTACGATATTTTCGTTGAGTCAATGAATTTCTTTCATTGATTAACGTAAAATATTTTCGTTGGTTAGTGAATTATTCGTTAATTAAATAAGTGATATTATGTATTACTCTTTTACATTATATATTAGTTAGAATCTGCTAGTGAAGAACAAACAAAATAGCTTGATGACAAGGTGTGTTAGTACTGATTCCCAATAAGACATTAGGAATCATAAAACTTGTACGGGCGCCTTGCCAACAGGCACTTTTCATTTGTTTTTTGTTCATTTATATAGATTCTTCGACAAGAATTAAGTGTGAACTAGAACAAAACTATTTTCATTAAAATATGATTTCGTAAAACAACATAATATTTTCGCCAATGTTTTTCGTTGTATTATGAAAGCTTTCATCAAAATAAACTAGTGGCTTTAGAGTTGAGGTAAAAAATGTATGAAAGCGCTTTCATTGACACAATGGAGCCGTCATTAACCAACATATTTTTTAAAATAAGTGTTTGATTGGGCTAACGAATTTTGCGTGGAGTCAACGAAAACTCAGCCAACGTAAAGAATTTCATAACTTTACGAAGAATATTATTTTCAGTGTAGCATCACTTCCAATTATTAGGCGGATTTTCTGCCATTCAGCTTCAGCGACTATACTCTCCAGTGTGGTACCGGAAAGAGGGCCAAGGTGGTCATGGCCGAGATACGCCGACATCAGCCAGTACATGTTATTTGCTGTTTTTAGCCTGACTGCGGTTATATCTCTATCGCTGAAATGAGGCAGTAAATATACATTAATGCTACTTTTTACTAGTATGCAAGATCTAGGTTCACCTTTATCTGAAGCATACAGTACGAAGGATCCAGGAGTCCCGATTCCCCTAACCAAGGATTTGACAATCCATGGTTCTTGGATCCGAACGATGACTCCATTCCCCCTGGATAGACGGAGAAGAAGAGAGGCCGAAGGCTTAATAGAGTGTTGAAGGTTAATCTGGACTAACTGCATCATTTTGGCTACATTTAGGCAGACCAGCCTCCACCACCGTATCGTTGTGATCCTCTTCAGAGGAAGAGCACAAGAGCTCATCTTCCGTCAGAGGAATCAAAATAAAGTCTTCAGTCTCCATTCCGGTCTGACTGTCAACATTGGTAGAGGACTGACCAGTAATCGAGGAAGTCCCTGATGCATCATCTTCCAAACTAGGAAAGCTAATAGAAGCACCAGGGTCCCCGACCACAGGTTCAGCATCAAGAGATTGTGGAGGCTCACATTCAGCGTCTACCTCATCTTTTTTGTAAATCCTTCATGTGATCGTCTCAAAACCAAACTGAATCACACCTTGAGTCTGCGCCAGGGGGGCAAGGGATTTTTTATTGACCACGACTATCACGCTCCTATAAAAACCCCTCCAGCTTTGCGACTTTCCAGTTATGAGTCGGCAGGGAGGGATTGCTTATTTTGATTATCTGGAGAATATAATCCATGCAGGAAGGTTCAGCTGGAATCCAAGTGCGAGCTCTTGGCCTGCATGGAATATCTTCCTTAGCAACAACCTCGAGTTTCGCACCTGGCCAGAGTTAACAGCAAGCTTCTGTATAAGATCTCTGATCGTCACAAACCATGAGTTTGACAATACCTTGATGCCAACCGCCATCGCTTGTGATTGGAGGTGGTCCCGGGTGTTCCTGCCACCTGCCAACGATCAGAAGAAATCGAAACCACAGCGGGTCCGCTGTTTGGATTCGAGGGAGTGCTGGTGTTGTGCGCTCGGGGCCGTTTGGGTACCGGTGTGGCACCCTCTATAGACCTTTCCCGCTTTGACGTAGAGTCGCCGCTGGTATGTGCATTAGCGAGAATGCGATTGGCTCATTGAATCCGGGCGTCTTGCTATGGAATACCTCTAGTCTCATCAGAGTCTTTCAGTATCCGCGCAGCATAACGCTTTACCGTATAGACATTCTTTGCTGGTCTATATCGCCGCTTTTGTGTGCCGTGCTCGGTAGAGAACCCCCCTTGCGCTGGAGGGGCCATGTTTCACAACCCGCGTAGCACCTGGTTGGGTCCCCTCCCGAGATGAATTTTTAGGAGGTTTACTCCCAAAAGTAGTAGCGGGACCATTGTTCACAACCCCACTACTACTGAATTTAGGTATAGCTAACTTTTTACTTCCCTCGCTGCGAAGTGCATCAGATGAGGGGCCGCGGTTAGCCGCAACCTCCCCACTGATAGATACACAACACAGGAGAAACGGCAAACAGCGTTGACGCCGTGCTGTCGCCCGGAAAAGAAGTAGAACCGGTCTCAAAAATATCTTCCTTATTTGTATTTTTGTTCATTTTGTACCCACGAGTAGCGAAGAAAGGGTGGTCTATTTGTACAGATATTCGCATGTACAGATAAGGCTAGTTAATGCGGAGGTCGGCAGGTATCCGGATACTCCGTTAACGACTGAGCTAGTATTTTGAATTGGGCCCTCAGCCAGGCGGATCCTGGGACGAATAAAACCATTGATCCAGCCCAATAGGAAAGGTAGGGGGTGGATGGTAGGATTTGAAGGGGGAAGGATTTCAGACAGCGTCATCGTCGTACTGAAGAGGAAGGAGTGGTTGCAGGATGCCGGACAGCTTTTTCGCCGTACCGTCAGTGGGAGAGAACAACAGACAGATTCATAGCCGTACTGTCGAGAGAGGTTATAGGGTGAGGAAAAGCCGAACAGCGTCATCGCCGTACCCTGGGGAAGCTTTAGGAGAGGAGAGAAGGTAGCGCTGGACAGCATCATCGCCGTACCACCGAGGGAGGGGAGGGAAGGTAGAAAAGGAGAGGAAGGGTACGGGGAAGTTGTAGCGCCCTTTGATTTCAGGACTCATCTGGAGAGTTAATCTCGAGTTTCATTGACCTTACTCAGCTTATACAACTCGACAAGTTTGACGCTCAGCTAGAAGTTCAAGGAGCAGAGTCAGCTGCTTTTCTGTTGCGGTTAAGTGATAGAAGGAAGTCTTAGGCAAGAAGTCTTGGGCTTTCGAAGTGTAAGCGAGTG
Organism: Melangyna quadrimaculata; assembly: GCA_949320155.1. Taxonomy (NCBI): domain Eukaryota; kingdom Metazoa; phylum Arthropoda; class Insecta; order Diptera; family Syrphidae; genus Melangyna; species Melangyna quadrimaculata. Next base: position 57,127,008 of record OX439483.1, on the reverse strand, counting down.
CCTGTTCACAATCCGCATCAAAGGCAAATTGAAGAACATTACGCTGATCTGTGCTCACGCCCCCCATGAAGAGAGATGACTCAACCCAAGAAGCATTCTACGATCTCCTGGAGACCAACGTACGATATATGCCCGAAGTACGACGTGAAGATCATTCTTGGTGTATTCAATGCAAGATTTGGAAAGGAGGTCATCTTTAGTTCGAAAGTCGGAGGACAAAACCTTCACGACAAAACTTCCAGCAACAGATATAGGCTGGCAGATTTTGCAGCGCGGCGGCAGGGCCAAATGTCATCATCTCAAGAAGCACCTTCTTCCCACACCACAATATATACAATGGAACTTGGCAGTCTCGTGACCAATGAACCGTCAACCAAATTGACCACGTTGCGAAAGACGCGAGACATGCTTCTAGTAACTTGGATGTCCGAACGTTCCGAGGGGCCAAAATTGACTAGATCACTACCTGGTGGTAGCTAGACTACGTAAGCGGATATCCATGACGCCACAACGCAGAGCAGATGCTGTGAAATAGTTCGATGTTGAGAAGCTAAAATAGCAAATGACCGCCAGAACTTTTGCTGGCCACGTAACTCTTAACGTCAGCAAGTCTGCCACCAGTATTGCAGAGAACCAGCGGAAATACTGTCAACAAACCAGCAGAAGTGCCACCTCTGATGTGGTGGTGGGTTTCACTAGGCGATTACAAGAAAACCCCTGGTTCTTAGCTAGTGCATGCAGCTAAGAAGGAGGCATTGTCGGCATAACGAATCAAGCTATGACTGGCGCATTTGCTAGTATATTGAATCGGAGGTGGTTAAAATGAGATTGGCAGTTAATGAGGACAAGGCGAAGTGCATGCTGTCATCGACAAATGAATCTCAACATGGTCGACTCGGGCAAAATATCTCGATGGACATGATATAACTTCGAAGTTGTCAAGTACTTTGTCTACTTGGGCGCCATTATTACCTCGCAAAATGAAATCAGAGCTCAGATCAAACGAAGAATTACTCCTGCCAATCACAGTTTCTTCGGTCTAAGAAGGCATTTAAGTAGTAAGGCCCTCTCTCAGAGAACCAAGGAGACTTTATACAAGACCCTTATCATCCCGGTCCTGCTCTTTGGGGCAGAAGCACGGACATTGAAAAAAAATCGGATGAAAATCTGCTAGGAAGCTTTGAAAGAAAGATGCTTCGTTTGATTTTCGGTCCGGTGTGTATCGAATGAGTGTGGAGGAGAAGATTTAACGACGAGCCTAACGGGCTATACAGCGACGTTGACCTGGTCAAAAAGCTGAATATACAGCGGCTGAGATGGCTGGGGCACGTGGAGCGTATGGACAGCAACGCACCTGCCCGACGAGTCTTCGAATCCAACCCTGATGGTGTACGCAGCAGTGGAAGAATAGGTGGCACGCACAAAAAGAGAAGGAACTCAACCAAGGAAGGGCTTCTTGGTTGAGGTTGTAGTCCATCTATGGGCTGTGAGCGCCATCTAAAGTAGAAGTAAGTAATTGAGTGGGTTTTCCCATTTTAACAGGCAAATTTAAATGTTTACTTATAAGGAACTCCATTCGCTTTAAAAAAAATAGGAACCTATAACTACATTCTTGTTATTAACACTTGAAATTTGTGGCGGCTTTTGGTGGGCGTAAAAAGCTTTTTGTGTTGCAGTTTTACCATATCTATAATGTTATTTAATTTTTTTTTTGTTTGTGTTCTCTCTCGGTATTTTTCAATTTCCGGATATCCTTTTGCTATATGCCGAGATGCCTATACCTATCTATAGTACCAAGCACTCCCTTTGAATTCGTTTCACTTGTATAGTTAGTCAAGAGCGGACCACTATAATCCGAACAAAGTTCAAATTGTGTTCTCCATAAATTGATCGAAGCGGACCTCTTCGAACTTCCCAAATCCATTTAATATTTGCCCTTTTTTTGTAGTCAACATAGCCTAGCCTAAGTCGCTCGGAGGCAGGCTGTGTATACCTACATACATCAGGCGGTGCCGGCAGTTTTTTACATTTCTATACCAACAATGTATAACTCACACCCTATATACGTACTTATAAAAGCTTTGAGCAAAAAAGGCTCTGCCTCTATTGTGCTGCAATTTTATTTATTGCCTGAGGCTACCAGACGGCAAACAAACCATCGAATCGACCCCGAATATGCTTCAAGGACCACTCAATTCTCTCTCACTTATATCCTGATAGTAAAGTCGTATATATGCACGAGTAGTTGTATACCTATATGGCCTTTTGCATTGGTTACACAATGGAAGTTATACAAGAGGCTACAACGTAAATTGGATATTAACTGTACTCCAAAAACGGATATTTACCTTTAAATTTTCATAAAGTGGTAGTGGGTGTGTTAGTCTGTATGGAAATGCGACAAAAGGACAAGCACTTGGGTGAGTTGTAAGTGGTTGTTATTGAGGAAAAATATCCAATGTGGGGTGTGTTGTACTATGTACAATGTACATAGATTTGTTTTATTTTTTTTTTTTGTAATAGAAAGTTGTTAGGATTTTATGTTTTGCTGAAATCAATTGAGATTATTCTTATATTAATTTTTAAGAAGTGGTAAATGAACTCAGAAAGTTGCGATTGTTAATTACAATTTAAAACTTTTAAAGGAAAAAAAATAAATTTCCTCATTCTCGATGCTTGATTAATAGGGCTGGCCACGAGACGAGACTCTGCGAGACTTTTGTAAGTCTCGTCTCAGTCTCGTTAAAATCGAAAATTTTCAGTCTCGTCTCCGTATCGTGTCGGTCTCGTATAATTAAGTCTCGTCTCGGTCTCGTCTCCGAAAAATAAGATTTCCGGACAACCTGTTGATTATTGGAACGAAATATTTTCGATTATAGTTTGAATGCGTGCAGAAGAAAATAAATATTTAACTGAAATTTGATTTTTTATTTTATTAGACTCTCTGAAAATTTCGGTCCAAATATACAGTCTCGTCCCGGTCTCGTCTCGGTTGCTTAAAAGCCAGTCTCGTCTCGGTCTCGTCATTTGATACCGAGATCGAGACTTTTCTCGTCTCGTGGCCAGCCCTATTGATTAAATTACAAAAAATTAATGCTATTTAGTTAAATCGAATAATCATTCATTCTTATAATAGTTACAGATATTTCTTGCTCGTATAGTAGGTATCATAATATTTTATTCGGCAATTCTCTAAATTTCAAATCCTATTCAACTGTTCCCTATTCCTCATGTACCAACTTTTCTTACAGAATCCTTGAACCTTGATTGCCTGTTCTGTATTTTTAAAGATTACGGGAAGCAGAACCACGAAATCTCGACAGCCGAAAAACCTTATATCTAATGATCTTGATCCCTCAAATTCAAAATCTCGTAGCTATAAAACATAAAGCCCCTTAAACGTTAGATCCAGCAAATGAAAATAAGATGCCTCCCCGATCAACAGCAATTCCATCAAAGTTAAGTGAAGTACAAAATGTTTTTATGCAGTTAGGTTGCAATGATGGAGTAGAATATGAAACCACAGTTTTAGACTAAAATTTGATATGGTGTGTGTCCGTAATTTCGTATTTTGTGTTTTGTCAACTTACAGGCGTATTTTAACTTTTGGACCATTTTTATTACGTGACGTATTCAAATGGTAAAGTTGTAGAGGACTTGTTTCCCTACAGCTTTTGTATTTAAAAAAATTTACGTCTGACGAATAGATCACGGTCTGAAAGGCGCTCAACATAGAGACATGGCGGAAGCATCCTAATCAACTATTTTTATTCAATGTTTTTTTACGACTTTACTGCAAAGTCAATATTTTTGCTGCACATTCAACTTCAGTATCGTTTCTATCTGAGTTTGGTCTTCAGTCTCGGTTCCATAGGTGCAAATTTTCTCGAACTGTACAGAGAAAACGTCTTAAATTTGGTCGTCGATGTGTATATTCGGGGAATTTGTTGAAGAATTAAAGAATTCTAATTCACTAGCATTCGTCACAGTAGCTTGAGGGAAGTCGCGATATAACATTCATTGCTGTAATAATTTTTATAAAAAAACATCTGAAAGTGGAAAAGGACGACCATTTTCTAATGAAGTTGATAAAGCAATGAACAATATATATTTTTGAGTTTAGAGGAAGTCTACCGTCCTTTTGATGACCACTCCGGCACTTTTTTTTTGCCACCCATGCATTTGTTTGCCACCCTGGTGAACTTCAAAATCGGAAATTAAATTGCAAAACAAAAATGCAAAAAATCTGCAAATGTCTGCCTTGGTCCCGTTACTCTGCCTGAAAATTGTCCTGCCACCTTCACATACGTTTTTTTGCCACCCTATGCCCTACTTTTTGCATTCCGTCGTTTTTGACACCCCGGATTGTTTTGGCTACCACGGCACTTTTTTTTGCCACCCCGGCATTTTTTTTGCCACCCCAGGAATTTTTTTTTTTATCGGGGTGTGGCAAAAAAAAGTGCCGGGGTAGCCAAAACAATCGGGGGTGGCAAAACGACGGAATGCAAAAATTAGGGCATAGGGTGGCAAAAAAACGTATGTGAAGGTGGCAGGACAATTTTCAGGCAGAGTAACGGGACCAAGGCAGTAATTTGCAGATTTTTTGCATTTTTGTTTTGCAATTCAATTTCCGATTTTGAAGTTCACCAAATAGTAGGCGTAATTGGGTGAACCTCTTAACTTTATACTTTCATAGTGAAGGTAGAAGGTCACATAGTGTAACTCGAGAACCAAGCATGCTAGGAATTTGCAGTCCTTTATGCATTTCAAGAAATGCTAAAGTTCCAAGTTTTGAAGTCCTCAATCTGAAAAAAATACTTCACTGTGAAGTTGGCAGAGCATAATATAAATTTTTTTCACTGGAAAGTTAGCAGGTCACTTGATCACACCCACTATTTTTCGAACTAAAAAATCGTGAATAGAAATGCAAAATAATTAAAAAAAAACTGCAAATTACTGCGTTGGCCCCGTTACTCTATCTAAAAGTTCAGCGCGTAATTTTTTGAAATAATAATATCATTAAAATAAAGGCTGCTAAATAAAAAATTGTTAATGCGTTAATACGTTAAGTCAGTATGTTAAAATTTTGCAAACAATAATTTTTCGATAAAACTTGCCGTTTGAAAAATGTATGCAAGAAAAATGTATTGTAATATTTTGCCAAGGGTTCGCAAATAAAACTTATTTCTTTTATTCAAACTGAACAACAATTACTTTACAAAAATAAAACATCTTTATTTCACTTCAAATACTTTACTTCTAATACTTTTATTATAAACAAGCACAACTCTTAATTCACTATTTTACACCGACGTTTATTCGTTCACTTTCAAAATCAAACTGAGGTTTTCGGACTGGTGGCGGTGTATTTATATCCGAGAAAAAGCTACTAGAATCTTCTAGGGGTTCTGGAATGTGCTGAAATGTGCTTCTCCTCCATAAGTCTCCACAAGTAGCTCAAAAGCTTTCGACCAATTATAAGTTATAGCAGTTTCTAGTGGTTAAGGCATTGTATAACGATAAGAGTGGTTTGGGTATTGGATGAGATTGGTTCAGGCATTGGAAAATGAGTTAAGGTAATGGATAATGATGAGAGTGGTTTATGTATTGGATAAAATTAGGTAATCTTTTGTACACAGACGGCGCGCAACCCAGAACTATTTTATTCTGTTATGAAAGAATAAAAGATGTCGTTGTTTGCATAAATGGGCACCTCAGTATTTTCAACATTTGACGCAATTTAGCAATATCTTGTGACTTATGACTTTTATGGAAAAATTAATCGCAATGTTTGTGTACAGAATATTTTGGTCTACAAAATTAAGGGAATGTTTTTTTCGACAACTTCGTCACCTAAGAATTCAACAGAAAAACGACAGAAATTAAGAATAAAATTATGAGTTTTTCCTATTATAGGGGACTAGGACTGGCCACGAGACGAGACTATGCGAGACTTTTGTAAGTCTTGTCTCGATGTAGTTAAAATCGAACATTTTCAGTCTCGCCTCGGTCTCGTATAATTAAGTATCTTCTCGGTCTCGTCTCCGAAAAATACGATTTCCGGCCAACTTGTTGATTTTTGGAACGAAATATTTTCGAATATAGGATTTTTTAATTTATTAGACCCTCTGTAAATTTCGGTCCAAATATACAGTCTCGCCTCGGTCTCGTCTCGGTTGCTTAAAAGCCAGTCTCGTCTCGTCTCGGTTTCGTCATGCGAGACCGAGATCGAGCCACCAAAGTGCGACCTACCCTCATCTCTACCAGATGAGAGGTATCCAGTTTTTCAGATAGTGTCCAAACAAACAGTTTGCGGATGGGTTGCCTATAAAAAAGGGCCCTTCATAGGGTTGCCACGCTTTAAAGATCAATTTTTGCGTTTATTCAATTATCTAATTGAGCTTATGTGGTAAGCCATAAAGATAAAAAAAAAGTTAACTTTGAAAGTAATTTTAATTTAAAAATTTTCAAATTGGGAATTTTTTTAAATTTAAAACTTAAATTAGGGTGATACATATACATACCACATACCTGTTTTCTCTGACGCAAAGAGAAACATTAAAGTGCGGCAACCCTGAGTTTTAACCAAGTTTTTGTAGAAATCCTGGTACTATCATGCCTATATTATAGGAGAATTATCTGCATTTTGATTTTAATTTCAATGAAAATACTAAAGGGTACAAAAATAAAAATAAAACAACCTATAAATTCAAAAGAAAAAAAAAAAATATTTTTCAAAACTTCACTTTCCCAAAACCAAAACTTTAATACTTATTAATTTTGTATTAATCAGCTTTATAACAACATAGTATATATTTCAATAAAACGTCACACTGATTTAAAGTAAATTTTTTCTCAAACATCTAATTTGCCAATTTTGACTTTCAAATGTTAATATCTCTAGTTGTAAATTTTGTCAATTTTTTTTATTATGTATAACTATCATGTATTTAATAAAATCTATCGATTGCTTAACTTAACGTTTAGAAAATAAGTTTTCGAACTTTTAATACATTCACCCTAATTTACCCTACTTAAATTTAAAATTTCAAAAAATCGCCTATTTCAAAATTTTTAACTTAAATTTCCTTTGATAGTATAGTTTTCTTATATCCTTATAATAATCTCAATCAGATAATTGAATAAACGCATAAATTGATTTTTAAAGCGTGGCATCCCTATGAAGGATCCACTTTCTTATAGGCAACCCATGCGCAAACTGTTTGTTTGGACACTTTCTAAAAAACTGTATACCTCTGAGGGTAGGTCGTTCTATGGCGGGCTCCCAGACTATAAGGAGAAATACTTGAAAAACGAGCATTTTCGAGATTTAGGGTTTTTTGAAATGTCAATATTCTTTTAACGATGAGCCGTATGAAAAAAATTGTCATTATTTGTTTTCTATCAAATGGCAATAGATCTACATGTTTTGTATAAAACACTTAAAGATAGAATTTACCATTTCGGACTTATGTACAAGAAACCTGATATTTTCTACATTCAACCTTGACGCCGACACGATCTTGTAATAGACTAAAATGCTGTATTGCTTATACGAAAATAAAGAAAATTGCGTTTAAATATCTTCACTTGGATTTTTTATTTGGCAGAAGAAGGATAAATTGCATGATGAGCTACTACTTAATGAGGTGTAAGAAAGGTTTTATCCGGGATTCTATAAATTTTCTTTGAACTTTTGTTTTAAGCGTAGATATATCTCTGTGCGCGTAGGATAACAAAAAGCACCACCGGAGAAATGTTTGCTTATTTTTACCCGAATTTATGAATAGATACATATACCTACCTAAGATAAATTCTTTAAGAACTTTTAATTTCAACGACTCCAATTCTTATTCATTTACTTCCACAAGGATATAAATTCTAGCAACAGCGGCACTTTAATGATTAACATTATTTTTACCTTCAACAATTTTATTATGCAGTTATGTGAATGAAATAGAAATTAAGTAAAAGCATAACACAAAAGTGCTTCGTATTTAAAACACCATAGTCCCATATCGCATCACCTTTTACAACACGACTCGACTATCATAAGAATGCCATGCAATATACTCAATTACTTGCTCGCAACAGCAACACCCAAACTCTTTCATAAAATTTTCCCTAATCGTCTGTCGTTTTTCTTTTAAGTCAAATGCTGCTAAGTCCTTGAATGGGTTAAATGATAATTAAAAACAACTGTCTATTTGTGTTTAACCTTTGTGCCAACATTTCTTCATATAGGTAAGGAAGGAGTCTTGGCTTCCTTCTTGTAATCCAAAACCGACCAACGCCAACGACGACGAAGCCTCGCAAGGAAGTGTGCCTCCACCTTGTATCTAAAGTAAGACGATTAACCCGACCCGACCCGACCCGCATACGCAAATGCAACCATTTGCCTTTACAATCCTGTCCATTTTTTTTTTTTCTTGTAATCCTTTTTACAATGTCTTTTGAAAGCAAAAGGATTGTTTAGAGGAAGTTTAAGGACCAAGAAGCAAGCAAAGCACATCATGAAAACAAAATAGCTTTGGCCCCCTCGTGCTGTGCGAGTCTCGTGTGTGTGGGTTATTACTCGTATATAAAATGTTGGGGGCAAAGTGCAAAATAATTGTACGCATTAGTGGAGCGGAAAATTCCGTAAAACGATTCACTGTTGGAAAATTCTAAAACTGAAATTGTGCTAATTAGTTTTGCACTTGGTTGGGTGGCAGTGGCTCTGGATCATGATGGTAAGAGTACATACATATACGACTATGACGATGAGGGGGGCCGGATGTGGGTGGTGTATAACCTGGTTGCTTTTAGATGGCGTTTGAAGGGGGTCAATAACAAAAGGATTGGCCGGATATGGGAGTGGAAATGTGGAATGTCCTTTGAACGTGTAATTAAGTGTGCAGTGCGAGAGAAATAATAATGGTTATTAATAAACTTTGATGGGGTGTTTACGAAATTAATTGTCGGCAATTCGTTGAGTGTATGGCTCATTATCTGTCTTTAATCGCTACGCCCGCCGCGGCAGTATGTATTTTAATTTAAAATATTTTTTTTTATCGATACGGATTTTTATTTTTTTTTTTTCGAGTAAAAAGGGTGGTAATTATGGATTTATACCTGTATAATGTACATAGGTACTTAAATTCTTATACTCAAACCAAAGGCAGCAAGATTTTTAATTGAATTCAACTAAGAGGAAAAGTTGGATTTTTTAAAAGTCTAAATTGTTAATTTGTGTATGGGAATATAATTACATACCTACTCCATAGAATTTGTATAGAGGTTGTGATTTGACTTTCTTAAGCTCGGGAAAATCCTCGAAAAGTAAGTAGGTATGTATGTATATGGTGCTACCCTAATCAAAAGTTCTTTCGGGCTAAACTTATTTGAAGAATCATGTGGCCATACAAATGAGAAAAGTCTCGAATGAGGAAAACCTCAAACAGGTTATATAGCTTTTGTTTATTTTTCACTCTTAACTAGGTAGGTACTTCTACAATTTTTAAAGTCTTCAATTTGATGTTCCCGATAATTACTTTATATTCTTTGTTTTTTTTTTTTGAATTTCATAAATTAGTAAAGACGGAATTCACAAATTTTAACATTTAAAGTTTTTTGTCAGATTAATTGATATTGATAATTGACAAATAATGCTTGAGGAAATCATTTAGGCTATTGAATCCTACTGAAATTTTAGAAGAATTGAGTTCGCGGGTTTTTATTATTGAATTTGTTTGTGTAGAACTTAACTTAACACTAAATTCGCTTAAAGTCGCGCTGGTATAACTCGAAAACTAAGCCAAATTCGAGAATTTAATACGAGAATCTTTGGGTAGGGAATTTAATTTTGTATCAAAATTGGTGGTTTCAAAATTTTTATAAAAAAATTAATGCAAGGAAATTTAACAAAAACTGCCCTTAAAAACAATTGATCATAATTTTATTTTTTGAGCAAATGTTTGCACAAGATATATCAGAATGAAACAAAGAAGACGCTTAGCCCTACTTTAATGCAAAAACAGTAGTCTGCTACTGCGGTTTGATTAATTAGGCCCTTATTATTAATGTTTTGAAAATAAGCCTCTTACCCAGAGTCTTAAAGTGACGTTTTTGTGTTTGACGGCTTTCAACATTTCTGTGTCCAAAGTTTCATCAATGCACCGATGAGGTCGAAAAATGCTCTAGTAAGCCTAGGTGTAACAAATTGACAGAGAGACAGATAAAACTGCGGGTACCACTTGTAGTGTATTCCGGAAATAATAATCAAATACTTGTTTAAGATATTAGACTTCAATGTCTTATTTTTAATTCACTTTTATTGGTAGATATAATTCATAATTAGGTTAAGTACAATATAGGTTAATGCCATGAACAATGTGTTTTGCCAAGAATTAATGTATGGGTCCATGATAATTTGACAGACAGCCAGATCAGCTGGACGCTCGATGTTATCGAGCGTAAGCATTGCCAGACTTGCTGATAAATACTCAACATCTTTCCCCTCGCTAAGAAAAACTTGTATACTGCAATCTTTTTGGTGCTTTCTTACTTCGTGTGGAGCGTCGTAACTCAACCTTCGGGCTACGTGGTGATGCACTAGAGTTCAAGTCGACAGGGTATGCTTGTGTTGATTCATTCTGGCTCGTGCAAATGATTTCCTCACAGGGTATAGTATGCTTGTCAAGCTGAGCAGGTTGGTGTTTGTCTTGAGCATTTGGTAGGTCTGGTAAGTTTGTCGCGGGCTGTGTAGGTATAATGTCGGGTCGTATGTCTGGTGAATCATGCCGTGTGGTGTCAATTTGTTCTGTTTCATCATCGAAAATTGGTTTATCATTGGTAGGCTTGCAATTAGTTCGGCGTATTTGGTCAATATGTCGGATATACTTCTCACCATCTATCATAACTTCGTAGTGGAGACTTCCTCTCCTCGTCCAAATAACACCAAATTTCCACTTGCACGCCTTATTTGTATATGTGCGAACTTGGACTAAATCCCCAATATTAAGTTGTTGTATTTTGGTATACGAGTTGTTGTTTTCTGTTTTTATAAACGTTTCTCTTTTTACAAGATCTATTTTCGTTCTGATTTGGCGGTTAAACATCAATTCAGATGGACTGACGCCCGTAGTGCTGTTTGGTAACTTTCTCTGCTGCATTAAAAACGTACAAAGTTTTTCGTGCAAACTCCCGGGCTCATTTTCCATAGCACGAAGTCCTTGTTTTACCGTGTGAACAAATCTTTCGGCTTGTCCATTTGTTGCTGGATGGTATGGAGCAGAAAAGTGTTGAAAAATTCCGTTCATCTTCAAAAAGTTTGTAAATTCAAATGCTCGGAACTGAGGACCATTGTCAGTGACAATTTTTAACGGAAGTCCAAATCTTGAAAAAATTCCTCGTAAGACATCTATTGTTGAAAAAGCAGTTGTAGTAGTCTGGGGTATTACATCGACACACTTGGTATAAGCATCAACTACAATTAAAAAAGATTTATTCATGAATGGACCAGCATAATCCAAATGCAAACGCTCCCATGGTGCCTTTGGGTACTCCCATGGATGGATCGGAACTTTTTTTACATTTGGCTTAATTTTGGCACAATTTATACAACTTTTGCATAAATTTTCAATATCTCTGTCTATGTTCTTCCACCACACATAGCTCCTGGCCAGAGATTTCATGCGCACCATTCCTGTGTGCGCTGTGTGTAGTTCTTCAAGAATTCTTTTTTGTAAGCATGTAGGAATCATAATGCGTATGTTCTTAAAAACACATCCATTCTGTATAGAAAACTCTGCATCATTTCCTTCGTTTGGCAAAATATTTCCTGATTGTAGAGCATTGTAATATCGAACACATTCGGAATCTTTTAAGGTTTCTTTCTTGATTTCATCTCTTGTAACTAGAAGAACTGAAATGTGATTCATCAGGAATGTTGAGCTGCGATCGAGATTTTCGTCATTTTGAGGCTTTTCGAAGGGAAAACGAGAAAGAAAATCTGCGTTTGCATGAAGTTTCGTATTTCGGTATTTTATGTCATAGTCGAATCCGAACATAAAGTTGGCATAATGCAATAAACGTAATGCTGATATAGCTGGTAAGTCTTTATTTGGGTGCAAAATTCTGGTAAGTGGCTGGTGGTCTGTAATGAGTGTAATTTTTCGTCCATAACAATATTGGAAAAACTTATGTAAGCCCCAATATATCGCTGTTGCTTCCTTGTCCAGTTGAGAATAATTTTTTTCGGATTTTGTTAGTGATCTTGAAGCAAAGGCTATCGGCCTTTCTTGACCATTCGGAAGCACATGTGATATTACAGCACCAAGTCCTGTAGGAGATGCGTCTGTTGCTAAAACTAGTGGTAAGTCTCGATTGTACTTCATAAGAACATTTGTACTTGTTATTTCACCTTTTAACCTGTTGAACGTGTTTTGGCACTTTTTACTCCAATTGAATGGTTTATCTTTTTGTAAAAGCTCATTCAATGAAAAAAGTTTGGATGATAAATCAGGGATAAACTTTTGATAATAGTTTATAAGCCCTAAAAACGTGCGTAATTCAGAGACATCATTCGGTGCTTTGCAATCTACTATGGCCTTAATTTTATCCGGTATAGGTTTGATTCCATCTTCATCAATGATATGGCCTAGATATGACACCGACTTCAAAAGGAATTGACACTTGCTTCTGTTGACATGTAAATCATTGCTGCGCAAAATTTTAAAAACAATTTTTAAATTTGTAGTTAATTCTCTAAGGGTGTGACCGCGTATGAGAATATCGTCAAAAAAACAGGTAACGTTTGCTATATTTCCGAAAATCATGTCCATAAATTTTTGCCAAGCGTTTGGGCTAATTTTCACCCCAAACATTAGCCGATTTACCTTATAACATCCTTTATGTGTGCTGAGTACTTGTATAGTAGCTGTAATATCGTCAACAGGCATGTGAAGGTACGCTTGGTGTAAATCCAGAACGCAGTAATATTTGCCACCACCAACTTCAGCGAATATGTCTTCAATGCGAGGTATGGGGTACACGTCATCTTTAATAACCTTATTTATAGTTGATTTGTAATCTGCGCACAGCCGTAAATCTCCATTCTTCTTGATGACTGGAACTATTGGAGTACCCCATTGACTGTTTGTAATTTTCGAAATTATGTTTGCTCTTTCTAACCTTTCAATTTCTGACTCAATTTTTTCACGAATAGCGTAAGGTACAGGTCTAGGTTTCATAAATATTGGCTTCGTATTTTTATCGTGTAGTTCTATTGAGCATTTGTAGTTTGGAATTTTGCCAATCTCCTCTGTAAATATATCAACATATTCTTCAAGAAGCCCGTTAATTATTTGTTTGCATTCAACTTCGGATATATCAGCCACTTTAACTTCTTGAATGGAGTTTATCTGTATATTCAGACTGCGTATCCATCCACGGCCTAGAATAGGCTCTACATTATGTGGCAGCACGTACAAATCTTCAACAGCTTCCTTATCATTGTGGGTGACTTTCATTTTACAAATACCTACTGGATTAATAATTTCACCCGTATAGGTCTTCAGGTTAATAGCGGTAGATTCCAATTTCTTGTTTGGCCAATACTTATTAAAACTCTCTCAACAAGAGATGGTTGAAACAGCAGCACCGGTATCCAATTCCAGCGTACACTCAATGCCATCGAGCCAAATTTTCTTTAGTATTTTACCATGGTGCGTTGAATTTATTCCAAAACTGTTGATGAAATAATCTTCATTGCTCGTGTCGTCATCAGCAAGCTCAATAGATTTTTGTTCAACAACTCTCTGCTTTAAGCAAACTATTTGAACATGCCCAGATTTGCCACAGTTTTTGCACTTCAAGTTCTTTTCATTGCATGCATTTGCCTTGTGGTTTGTTTTGCCACACTTAAAACATCTTCCCTCGATTCTCTTTACAGCTTCCGATCTCGATCCATTACCCCGAAACGGCTTTTTACCTCGCTCATATTTTGGTCCAGATTTGTCCCAACTTTTTTGTATAGAGTGTAATTGTTGTTGGGTATGACTCCGTATCTCTCTACTCTCCACTTTGGACGCCTCAATAGCCAATGCTTTTTTGCAAATGATGTCAAAAGTCACTGTCGATTCTTGCTGCAACAATCTCTCTCGTATCTCATTATCCCGTATGCCTCTTATGAACTGCGATCGTAAATGTGTTGAAGTTGTTGACTTCTTGCAGCTTTCACAGACAAAATTACATTTCGATGCAATTTTTTTAAGATCAGCTTGGAAATTGGAAATGGATTCCCCCTCATGTTGCGTGCGTAAGGTAAATTTATGCTGCTCAGCAACTTCGCTAGGCTTTGGACACACATGGTTTTGTAACATTTCAACTAAGTCTTTATATTTCTTTGTCCTTGGCTCATCTGGTGCAGTTAGACAAGTCAATGTGTGATAGAGCTTGGGGCCTAAGAAGTTCAGGAAGATTTGTACACGCTTTTTATCGTTCTCCGGTGTGTCTTCTTTTAGTTCGCGAATCTCTAAATAGTTTTCTACTCTTTGAAGGTAGGATTCAAAGGTTTCATTAACCTCATCAAAAGCTGCGAGTTGAAGTCCCCGACAATCACCTGCATTTGTTTGACCACTTTGACGACCTGTTGTAAGTTGTTGCAAGACTTCTGAAATTCTTGTTATAGCCGCTGTAAGTTCAGGCGCTTGAGCCATTCTTAACCAATTTTTGTCTTACCAAATTTTAACCAATTTAAACCAATTTTGTATGTAAGTTAATTGTAATGCGTACTCGTAGTTTTGTATATATGTAATATGTTTGTAATTTGTATGTTTAACGTCAACTACCTTGTGCTCTTGTGTCCGAATGTATTTATTAATTTCGCGTACTATTTCTCAATGGGCTTTTTTTTATTATTTCGGCTCCAGGCCTCGTCGCCACTTTGTAGTGTATTCCGGAAATAATAATCAAATACTTGTTTAAGATATTAGACTTCAATGTCTTATTTTTAATTCAGTTTTATTGGTAGATATAATTCATAATTAGGTTAAGTACAATATAGGTTAATGCCATGAACAATGTGTTTTGCCAAGAATTAATGGATGGGTCCATGATAATTTGACAGACAGCCAGATCAGCTGGACGCTCGATGTTATCGAGCGTAAGCATTGCCAGACTTGCTGATAAATACTTAACACCACTATATTCGAACTCTACACATGAACGTAATTAATGACTAATGACATATTTTATCAAATTCTGGACAATGAGAAAATTGCCATATACTTAAAAACAATGAATAAAATAAATAAAAAAAGTATCTTTTAAGTGGCTAATCATCTTTCAGTACCCAAATTTTAATTATTATAGCGCAAAAGTACATCCGTTACTATAGTTCTTGGTCTATATTTAGAAAACTAGCGACCGATTAACTTACATGTACCTCACTTCGTAAAAGGTTAAAACTTTGGTCACAAAAAGATTTAGGACCATAAAATACAAAATCAAAGGTCTGCCACTCCAGTTCGATCGATAAGGTCCTTATTTTTAATGTTTTAAAAATATAAGTCATAAGCCTCTGACCCCGAGTGTAAGAGTGACGTTTTTTGTTTGACGTTTGACGGCCCTCAATATTTCTGTGAAGAAAGATTCATTCATGTACCGACGAGGTCGAAAAACATGGTTCTCCAGATATACAGACTGAACGGATCGAACGATTTATGTAAAACTTGGTTTATTTATTTATAAAGCTTATTGAAATTTTTAATTTTGGACCATAAATAATGCGTCTTATTGAATCTTAAAGAAGAAAATCAAAAAGGTAAAATATAATTGTCATTAATTGAGCAATACAAAAATAATGACATCATCCTTCTGTAAATAATCTTTCCTTATTCGCAAATAATCAAGCTAAATATGTCCAAGAAAAATCCAGACCAGTATTTCTACTAAACTGCAGACGTTGGAATATTTAACCAAATTTCATAAAAAGAAATACTTCACGTCTCTCAATGAATTCAAATTGTGATGCAGCAGAAAACATTTTCAACAAAATCAATTACAGAATTTAACAAACAAATTTTGAATGCGAATATTGCAGATTGTTGTTTCAAAACTATTTTGTTAAAAAATGAACTTTCTCAATTAACAGGTGTAAATTATACAGTCCCTTCGTTTACAGATTTTTTACGACTGACTTGCTACGCAAAGGTTTTTGCATACAGAAGAACTTGGCTTCTATTTTAACATTTATGGCCCCGATTGCGAGTTTCGATTTTCTAATCGATGATCGACTTTTTTCGATTATCGATTGTCGATTACTCTATTTCATATTGTGTGTTTCGATTTGGATCGAAACCTTTCGATTGGACGGTCGTCTATTTTCGATTGTTATTTTCTAATCGACGCGAACGAAAGCTATGTCTAGAAGTTTTTTCTAGTGAACAAAATGTAATTTTTTCCAATAAATTAATCATTTTACGGAATATAAAATTCAAATATTTATTTTATGCAGGTCAAACGCAATAACAAATAAAAAGCAGATGGAAATTTTGGGCCCGATGGCGGTTGTCGGTTTGCTGATCGACGAACGATTTTTTTTAATTAACGATGGTCAATTTCTGGTTTTTATATAATTGTGATTATAATTGTGATTGAGATTTTTGATCGAAATTTGTCGGAATTACTTTCGATTATAATAATTTTCTGGTCGATGCGCTAGGATGGACCCGATTGTTTCGGGTTCGAATCCTGTTGGTACCCAACTTTTTTTTTTATTAAATTTTTTTTTTTTTGGTTTAGTTTAAAATGATAAAAATATAAAGTTCGAATACTAACATATTTACAACATAATGTTGGATTTTCATCAAAAAAAAAAATTTACAAAACAAACAAACAATAATTGTATTCATCAAATTCAAACCCTACAAATGTTTTGGTTATTCATTCGATTATGTTTCACAATACGAAACATGATATCCAATCGAGGTAATCGAAAATTGTCGATTCGATTGGCAATCGAAACTCACAATCGGGGCCTGAGATTTTTGATCGAAATTTGTCGGAATTACTTTCGATTATAATAATTTTCTGGTCGATGCGCTAGGATGGACCCGATTGTTTCGGGTTCGAATCCTGTTGGTACCCAACTTTTTTTTTTATTAAATTTTTTTTTTTTTGGTTTAGTTTAAAATGATAAAAATATAAAGTTCGAATACTAACATATTTACAACATAATGTTGGATTTTCATCAAAAAAAAAAAATTTACAAAACAAACAAACAATAATTGTATTCATCAAATTCAAACCCTACAAATGTTTTGGTTATTCATTCGATTATGTTTCACAATACGAAACATGATATCCAATCGAGGTAATCGAAAATTGTCGATTCGATTGGCAATCGAAACTCACAATCGGGGCCTATGTTATGTTTTCGGATTGATTTTAATGATGTGACAAATAGCTTAGGTTTTGAACTGCTTCTTTCAAGGGTTCATTAAATAGGGTTGATATTTTCGATTTTTTTTTGTTTACATTCCGCGCCCACAAAAGGGGTTTTGAATACCCTTAAAATGTTTTTAACATAGTACGAGCGATTAGGTAAGTAGGAGAGGATTTAAAAGGAGATACCGATGCACATTGGTTTTGAATGTTTGCATATCGAAATGAGAGGGGAAAGTTGGGCCGGGTAAAGCATTCCACATTTGTGTGGTGCGACTGAAGAAAGAATCTCTGTACATTACAATACGTCCGAAGTTGGGCTCAAGGGAAAACTGATGGGCATTCCTAGAAGCGCGAGTATTACGGTTTAATATTTTAAGGGTAGGAATTCAACTGGCTATTTCACTAGAACACTGTTTATTATAATAGCGATAAAATAGAGAAAGACACGAAACATTACGGCGGATCAAGGTTAAAATGAAGTTGATAGGTGGCGTAGTTAAAAATACATACATAACTTAATAAAAAGAAAGGAATCCATGATTAATCAACTAAATTTATTTCAAAACATGATGTCTGTCAAGTTAGCATTACCACTTCAAAATTTCAGGAATCTAATAATAAATTATTTGAGTACTTAACTTATCTTAAGACGTCTTTCGACAATTGTTTAGATTTTCATATCAAAAATCTTCTAGGAAAAAAGTTTTGGTATGGTAGTGCTAGATTTATTGAAAAAAAATGCGATTTTAGAGGGTTAGGGTTTTTTTTTTATTTTTTCTCAGAAAATAAAAATGGTAAAAAAAATTTTGTTTCCCGACAAATTTACGACAAAGTCACGACAACTATTGGCATCTTTTTTTTAGAATTTTTTTTTGAGGGTGGGTAATGCTTACTAGACTGTCAAGTTCGCCTTACCCAGGGTTATTTAAAAAAAAAAAAAAAGGTCGGACAAAATGTTTTCTTTCACGAAAAATTTACGAAAAATTCACAACAATTAATCCAATTATTAGATTCCTGAAATTTTGAAGTGGTAATGCTAACTTGACAGACATCAAAACATGACGTATTTACAACTTTTTTAAAAATATATTTTTACATTTTATAACCTCAAAAAATGATTTTCCTTACGTTTCTTATATCTTTTTGTTCATTCCATTCTAATGAGCAAATTTAAATGGTTATGCATATTATCTTTCATAGCTCAAAAGGTTTTTTTTTTATTTTATCGTGATTTTTCGTTTTTTTATGATTTTTCAATTTTTTTTTCATTAGTGTTTTTTTTTTTTTGTTTTTCGTGATTTTTACTTGCGATATTCGTAGTATAGGGCAAGTTTAGGATTCGTGCAAAAAAAAAATTCGAGATAATAATTTTCCCTAACATTACGATGATAGAAAACGCGTGGGTCATAGTGGGTCTCGCAATTCTGTCTGTCTGTCTGCCTGTCCGTCTGTCTGTACCTCGACCTGCAGCCTAAACGGCTGAAGCAATTTTCTTCAAACTTTTGACTTAAGTTTCTTATGTGATTCCCTAGAGGGGAAATTTAATTTTTTTGTTAAGCTCAAAAAATAAGGGTACCCTTCATACAACCAATATACGAAAATTGATTTATTTCAAAAACGGCTCTAACGATTTTCAAAAACAAAAATTACGAGGTACTAAAACTACTAAAATAAATATTTTGGTAGAAAAAAAATTGTATAACGGATTTTCTGGTTTTCAAATTGCAAAAGGTCGCTTACAATTTTAACAATTTTGCAAAGGTATATAAATTTTCGAAAAAATAATTTTTGGATTTTTAAAAAAAATATTGAATTTTTTTTTTGAAAATTCAATATCTTGAAAACAGGCCAATGATTTTTTTTTTTTAATTTTGTGAAAAATTGTATTTTATTAAATACTAAAAGTTGGCAAATTTTATTTTTAAAAATGTTCAAGATATTTTATATATAAAAAATTATTTAAAAAAAAAAACGCTCTAACGATTTTTGAATTTTTTTTTTCATGAATTCATATTAATTAAACAAATAAGATGGCATACTTTTTTGAGCTCTATCTGTTTTAGCTATTAAAATAACTAATTTATAATTATTCATAGTAATCATTTATATTTTAAACTGTTTTTAAAAATTTTTTTTAATGATATCATAATGTTATAGAACCAATATATGACATTGTCTATTTCAAGCTACATTAAAGTTGTTAGCTACGAGAGCAAGTTTTGTGCGATCCAGTCGTGCCCATTTTTTATTTTGATCATGATTTCTATTTATTTGTCCAAATTTCTTTTCTATTATTTATAATTTCTTTCTTAAGCTATTTTTTTTTAATTGACAAATACAAAAATTGCAACTGACAGACGGCTTTCGGCCAAGCCAATAGACCAATAGACACACAAAAAAAATATGTCAAATTGTATTTATTATTTCTTTTACAAGTCAATAAACTAAAACTAAAAAACAGTTACCTACCTACATACATCCTCGTAAATTGTTTTTTTTTTTTTTTTTTAATAGATAAACTTGTATAACAAATCAAAATAAACGTTTCTGAAGATAATAACTTCAGTTAAGAATCCTTACATCAAGGTGTGCATCTGTGTATATCAAATCGATAAGTAATGCCGTTGGTGTCTTTTTGAAACTCTTTAAGATAAGATAGAATTGCTAACGAATATATCTGGCACGAATAGAGGATGAAGACCTTTTCTTCTGAACACTGTTAAAACAAAATGAAATACGTATGTTTATCTAAACGCAATAAATCCTTAACACGTTTTCAAATTGCGCGTGAAAAGTAGACCTTTGAGGATTATCTATAAATACCTGATGCCTAAATAAAAACAATAAATTTTCAAAGGCATATCATCATCGTTGTTGTTGCTGTCGCTGTTATTAATTAATGCGCATATGTACGTTTCTTTCAATCTTAATGGATAATTCATTATTTATTTAAAAGGAAATATCTTTTATGTTTTCGGTAGATAAGATAATACTTTTGAATACAGTTAAATTTGAAACTAAGGGCGGGTTACAATCACGTTTAAGAGGGGCTCTTTTTTTTTGCTGTTGAAGATTTACACGGTTTTGTTGTAACAACTGTTTTGTGTTAAACGTGATTTTTGAAGTAATTGCTATTTAAAACTCAATAGGTACTTGTGATTAAAAGACCTAAGACGTGTCTTACAGCCAGCACAAAAGTTGAAAAGCTTTAATTAATCAATACCGAAATACGTTTCAGAGATAATGATATTACGCTTATTTTGAAAAGAATGTAAAAAAACGCTCGTAAGACGTTTATATAATTATATACCTAAATCAGAAAGTTATTTGATCGTTACAAAATGTATTTTTGAAAAAGGTAGAAGAAGAATAAGAGATTTTTAATAAGAAAATTATTCTAGTTAAACCGCGTGAAATCCATAAAATAGTTGATTAATTAATTTAAACCACCTTAATGATTTCACAAAATCGAGAATCAAATTTTAAATCACGTTAAAAAATAATATTTTATTAATTTAATTAAACGAAACAAATTAATTAAAAAGATTTTAAACTTTTGACTCACTTTGAATGCATTTCGGAATACCTTCATTCCATCATCAGTAAACACGACTTTATCCAAAATTAGTCATCGTCGATGCAACTCCTTTTTACTTGTTATTTGGGTAAGAACAGTACAACTACAACAAAAACTTTTACACTCTTAATTATGTAAATCAATAGAAAACACGGTCAAACGCGATTGAAGAGGCATGAAACAACGTTGCCGTTGTCTTGATTTAAAAGATCTGTACTTTTGGGTATGGAAGCTTTCAAATGCGACAAGTTGTGCTTCATTTGTCACTGTTTTAATTAAACGTACACTGTCTTTTTGATTTACAGTCAACTCTGCTTAACTGCACTCCGCTTAGAAACAAGAAATTTATTCCGGAGCCTATTTGAGAATTTTTCACACAAACTGCTTCGGATGACTGAACTCCGCTTAATTGCAAACTGCGGATAATTAAAACAAAATTGTTTGTCTCAAATGAACATTTTGCACTTATTCAACTCCGCGTAAATGAAACCATCGTTGAACGGTGCCATCAAATTTTAAATCCAACACACATTTTGAAATTGGAATGTCAAATTTAAAATGTCAAAATCTCATTTCATGTCATTCCCTTCTGGTGTCAGTCGTTTCTTTTAAATTTGTTTAGTTTTTGGCTTATCCTCAAAAATTTTCGACAGAAAACGTACGGCTGACGCAATATTTGTGATTAAGGCTAGGCGCATATTGAGACGCGTTCGACACGAGTGACGCTACACAGCACAGCACGAATTTTTGTAAACAATATAAATCAACCGAACAACGCATATTTATAGAGCGACACGACATGACCTGACGCGCGTTTTCCGAAAATCGCGTGACACAGTGATCGAAACACAGTTCTCCTTGCGAGAACGGCGCGTGTTTGTTTTTTTTTTCTGTCAATAAATTAAATAATAAACTGTCGTTGGTTTTGAAAATGAAAAATCGTTTGCTTTGTTTAGAAATTACATGTTTTTTTTTAAGTTTATTTCAATTATCAATATATCAGCCGATTTTTGCTTCAACTAATATGTATTTTGACACGAGACACGCGAATCAATATGCGGAAAACGGCATGACATGTTTCTATAATCGTGTCGTGCCACACTCGTCAGGTCACGTCACATGCTTCGGACACGGCTCAATATGCGCCTAGCCTAAATGTGTAAATACCTTTTTTGTTTGAATTGTTTCATATGGAAATATAACTATTTTGACAGAATACAAATTTCATTTTTTTTTATTTTCAAGCTAAATTAAATTTAATTTGTTTTGAAAAAAACCCCGCTTATTTAAAAACAAGTTTCAGTCATCCGAAGTTTGGTTAACTTAAAATTCCTCTTAACTGAAACAAGTGTTCTGCAATTATGGTGTTCCAGTTAAGCGGAGTCTACTGACTATTATGTTTTTCGTTTAACACATGTGATGCTACAGCGGAGCAAAGGGGCTTCTTTAAACGGATGGATGTGATATGATCGTCATATATAGTTTTTCTATGCTCCGTTTAGTTTGACTGATGTACTCGCGTTCACAAAAACTGCATTTTATTGCATAAATTCCCGACTTTTTCAAACTGGGAGTTTTATCTTTTGTGGAACAAAGTAATTTACATAATTTGTTGTTGTTTTTGTAAACTTTATCTAAACTATGTTGTTTGAATTTTGATTTTAATTTATAGGTACATATGTAATTTCAGGCGTAAAAGATAAATCTCCTTTATAATTATTTTCTTTTTTAGTTTGTGAGAACAGAGTTTTTAATTGTAAAACATGTATCATATTTGAATGGTGTAGAATTAAGTCTCAATCATTTTTTCACTATAACCGTTCATTAGGATTTTTGTATGAACTAAAGCTTGTGTGCTCTAATAAAAATGCTAGTCGTTCAAATGCATTTGATAAGCAACAAAACCTGCACTGAGATGGAGCTTGACATGTGCCTTCGGTAGCGCGATGGGTAGGCCGTCGGCTGCCGAATTTCAGTCACAGTTGATATCTTAAGTTCAATCCCCATGACGGGCAAAGCTTTTCAAATAAAAATGAACATATTAAGACTCAGCACCACACAAAGAAGTCTGATGATCGGGGTGGCAATCGTGAAATAGCTATAACTTCAGCCAAATAACTTGGTGGTAGAACACTTAGTTGTTGTTGTTTCATTCAAAATATAACCGTTCACTTTAGCAACATTTTGTATATATTCATATTCGCGTCTGTAATTGGTAGCTGTAAGTAGTAAACGACATAATCGATGAACCATTGAATGGTAATCTGCTCTTTTGTCCTGCATTGGTTGTATTTCTAAATATAGAAACGCTATGGTGTTGTTATTTTCTTTATTTTCACAAGTAAATTTAATTGCTTCAAACTGGGCATTTAATAACTCCAGCGTTTTATTCACTTCATCTTCTTTAACCACTGCAAACACATCATCAACGTACCGATGTCAAACCCGAGGTAACCAATCTCTTTCTTTCAGATTTAATTCAAAACCCGACATAAATAATTCCGCGATGAAAGGGCAAATTGGATTTCCCATATTAGTTCCATGTGTCATTTTATAAAATTTATCACGAAATTGGAAGAAACTTTGTTCCATACATAATTTAGCAACATCAAAATAAAACCGATTTTGTATCATTAAGTTGTTTACTCATTCAAATGTTTTTTTGAAATTTTCTAAAGCGATGTTGACCGGAATGCTCGCGAAATGAGAACAGAAAATGTCGAAAGAAACCATAATTTCGTTTTTATCAATTTTGATTTGTTTTATTTTTTTTCACGAAATCAAATGAATTTTTAACTGAACAGCTTGGTAATGGCTGTAACTTTTTTACTTCATTGACTTTTGATTATTGACTTTTTACAATAAATAGCAGGTTATGGATGCGTAAAAAAAAAATTATCTCCACGTTTTGATCAAACTACGACAATAGGGAAAATGAAAAAAGTGGTTCTCACATAATTCTATCTATGCGTGTGTCCTAAAAAAGTGTTTGTTTTTAGCAGATACCATCTTATATTAACATGAAATTCTTGTAAACACACATTTTGAAAGATTTGTACATTCCGCTGTGTTATTTTTTACCAAACATCGTGCTATTTAGAGTTCATCGCTTCTAAATTTCAATTTAACTACATAGCCCGCTGAATAAGCGTTTTATATAGTTGTTTTTACAATTTTTTAACTGATTAACTTAACCTGGTGTTGATGTCATAACGGCGTGGTTTTGGCCAGTTGGCTTTTTTCCCTAGCATTTGAGTTTGATTTATGTACTTTCAAAAATCTTAAAATTAGTTATTAATGACTTTCAATTAAATTATTATCGATTTGAAGTTTGGACTGAAAAAGGAAAAATATATTTATAATGTATAACAAATTTCATACAGTCCATTAAATATCTAC
This sequence comes from Melangyna quadrimaculata, assembly GCA_949320155.1. NCBI lineage: Eukaryota > Metazoa > Arthropoda > Insecta > Diptera > Syrphidae > Melangyna > Melangyna quadrimaculata. Next base: position 57,102,602 of record OX439483.1, on the reverse strand, counting down.
CATCTGAACTATTCGACAGTTGGGTAAACTTAGGGCTTTGTATGTTATTTTTAAAATGATATCGTGTTTATGTATGTCCTAAATTGTATTATCATATTCCAACTTAATGATTTAGAATTTTAATCTTGTTAAATAAAGTTCAAATCGGCTTTTTGTATGTTTTGACAGCGTCCTTACTAGTCAACAGATGAGTTCAAGTGAGAACACCCACATATGTATAAACGGAATGCCAACATTTTATCGACTAAAGGCCATTCAAAGCTATTTTGATTTAAAAATATCAGTCAATTAAGGAATATTGACCTGAGAAAACTCAACTTTCTATTTGTTATAACCCCTCCCCCCATTTCTCCTATCAAAAAATTTGTACCACTAAAAATACTTTCAATTAAAAAACAAAAAAACCTACTGATAATAAATGGAATCAAAACAAACAGAATAATGGCTTCTCAAACAATTAAACGTCCAAGTTCAACGCCGCTTTCCATTTCAAGTTCAATTCTACGCTCATTGACTGTGCTTTTGCTTTTTCGATTCCCTTTTCCATTGAATTACAATTAATTGCCTTTTAAATAGCCAATTATCTATTGATTCTCACACTTTTCCATCAGTAGCAGAGTGAGTGGTGTGTTGATTCTCTTTCCTAATCCGGTAATTATCTTCTTTGTTCGTCGACGACGATGTTCTTACACATATACATTCATTGTGTATTCTGGTCATTTCGCTCATCCTAGTGTCTGCTACTGCTTTAGGAAATCATCTCGATAAACAAGTGAATTTCAATCCGATAGCCAACCACAAAGCGCTGTCCGAAATCCATGTTCAGTGTTCTCAGCAAGCAATTGTACAGACAAAAAGTTAGTTCAGCAGACTGTTTGGTTTGTGTGCGTGTGTAAAATAAGAGGACCCCTTACTCAATCTCCTGAGATGGCACCCAGCGTTGAACGTTGAAGGAAGATTAATTACATTGGCTATCAGGAAGAATCCCACAGTATACAGTTCCAGACCCGAACGTTTATATACAGAAATCTAAACCACTGTCCGCAATAAAGACACTCGGATAATGATTGTATCCATGTAGTCAGCCAGTCACACTATCTAAGTCTTGCAATCTTTTTCACTTTCTGCTCCCTGTACCACTATTGGACTGCAAACAATAAAAAGCAAAGTAAAATATATAATAAAAGTGTATTTTCGGGATGGCCATTTTGACATCCGGATGAACTGCACTAAGCGTGTGTGAATGGAGAACTGTAGATATGACAAGCAGAATGAGATCTTCATCAAGATGGTGGCATTGCTTTATGATCGAGTCATCGCATTTCTGTGGAAATGTCATTTGCTAAATCGCTGGAGCTTAAAATCTGATAGCAAACGAAAATGAATCCCAAGCTGATGAAAGTCAAAAAAATAAATGAGATCTCTCTGGGAATAGAGAGATATAGACGACGACGACTTACGGGACGATGCCGATGGAGAAAAATAAGTTTAAATGAAGCCATTTAGGAAGGACTATTATAGAAGGAGGGAGGGTTGCTTTAATGGACGCAACCCAGTGAAATTGGTTGAATTGCGAGAAAGAAAGATTATTATGGTTATGGATGATTTTCTACGCTCAAATGACTCTGAATTATAGGGCAGAGAAATTATTGCGATTCTCTTTAAGTATTTGGAGAAGACCAAGTGGCACACCAGAAGGAACCAACTAATTTAAAAATTAAAGACATTCGTCTCTTGGGTTCGGGATTGTGAATCATTTCTGTGAAGCTTTTCATGTTGACAGATGATGCTAATACATACTTCTTAATTCAAAGACTATAGATAAGTTGAGATAAAAGAATTAAATCACAAAATAAAATGCACGACTTGATCGCTTGAACTTGTTCTTGAGGTTCAAGTGGCTAAGCAGTGTAGACATAATAAAAGCGATTAACATTAAGTTGTGTGCAACACAACTGCATACTTATGGCCAAGTGTAAAAAAATCTAAAAAAATGGTTGCCTGTTATTTTTATTTTATTTAGCTATTATTTTATTTAAAACTCTGATGACCGGAAACATGAAAGGAAGAACAATAATTGCATTCAAGTGTTTTTATAATCGAATTTAGGTAAGCTTTCTTAAAAAAGAACAAAATTCACAAAGTTTCACAGGTGCATTTCTGAAAGAATGGACAAATTGGTTTATTTTCAATATTTTCGATACATCAAAGGGCATGGTAGTGCCCAGCCAAGTTCTGGCACTACACCCTTTTTACAGGATCAAACTCAGACGATTTTTGGACCCCCCTCTAACTTCAGTACCAATAAAGTCAGAAACTTCAAACTCGCAGCATTTGCTAAGCTCACCAGGTTTAGGCAACTCACCAAATTTCAATTCTTCAGCATTAGTGGTTCCCAAGTTATAAGACTACAAAAATTTTAAAAACCGTAACTGACTGACTCACTTACTCACTGACAGATCATCAAAATTATGGAGCACTTCCCGACACCGTAGAATCTTGAATTACACAACGGTAGGCCCTGTGGTATACAAAGAAAAATCGAAAATTTAAGATTTTCCATTCAGGGGGCGTGGTACCCGCCCATTTTCATAGAATTAATATAAATTATTTGGAGCATTTATGATTGCCGTAGAATGATTAAATTTAATATAGCGGTAGGGATTAAAGTACAGACAAAGGACAAATGTTAAAATTTGTGATTTTTCATTCAGGGGGCGTGGTTTTCGCCCATTTTCATAGAATTGATATAAATTATTTGGAGCACTTCTAATTGTCGTGAAATGATGAAATTAAGTACAGCGGTAGGGTTTAAAGTGCAGGCAAAGGCAACATTTTAAAATTTGAGGTTTAATGAGGAAATAACAACTATGTATAGAACTTCTAATTGTCGTAGAATGATGAAATTTGTTAGAGCGATGGGACTTGACATGCACGCAAAGGAAAAATTAAAAATTTGAGATTTTACATTCAGCGGGCGTGGCAAACACCCATTTTCACAGAATTAATATTATTATATTGAAAGCACTTTCGATTGGTGCAGGATTACGAAATAAGGTAAAGCGGTTCGTTTTCAGGTGTATACAAAGAAAAAGTTGAGGTCATAAAATGTTGCATGCAGGGGCGTTTCATCCTCTCACTACTTAACAATTATTATCATTTCAATGTAGCAAGTTGAGGGTATTCCTGCAGAGCTCTAAGGAGCAGCCCCAACAACATCGAGCGAGCTACTGCACCCACTTTTTAAGAGATCTTGGGAAACAGAGAGCTTTCCTGAAGAGTGGAAAAAAGGAATGATTGTCAAGCTCCCAAAGAAAGGAGATCTCACACAGTGCGAAAAATGGAGAGGAATATGCGTTCTGCCTGCAGTAGCCAAGATAATAGCAAGGATAGTATTGGACCGAATTAAAGACCACCTCGAAGACACACTCGACGCCGAACAAGCAGGTTTCCGCACTGGATCTTCCTGTGTGGATCACATCAATACCTTGCGGATCATCATCGAACAGTGCGTTGAATATCGATCACCACTTCACCTGCTGTTCATTGATTTTGAAAAGGCGTTCGACAGTGTCAATAAAGAATTTATTTGGCTTGCTTTGCGCAGGAGGGGTATCCCAGATAAATTGATTGCTATTATCAAGGCTACATGTGATGGATCCAAATGTCACGTTTTGCACAAAGTTAGGCTGTCAGAGGAGTTTGAAATCCAAAGTGGAGTTAGGCAAGGCTATATACTGTCACCAATACTGTTCCTGTTGGTGATAAGTGACGTACGGCACGCAGCTTTGTCAAATGAAAATGGAGGAATTCAGTGGACTCTGCAATCTCACCTCAAACATCTGGACTACGCGGACGACGTTTGCTAACTCTCTCATAGGATCATGGATCTCCATCAAATGACAACAAGGGTGGAGAGAGAAGCAGAAATCGTAGGGCTTAAGATCAACTCGGCAAAAACTAAAAGGATCAGCCTTGGAACTTCCTCATCAATCCAAGTAAATATTTCTGGTCAACCGGTAGAGATGGTAGAGGATTTCCAATATCTTGGGAGTATTGTCTCTACGGGTGGCGGAACTGAACTGGACGTAAACAGCCGAATCAGAAAAGCAAAGGCTGCGTTCTGAATGCTGTCCAAAATATGGAGAAACAACTCTTTTAGCTTAAAGACCAAGTTACGACTGTTCCGCTCCAATGTTGAATCCGTTCTGCTTTACGGCTGCAGCACTTGGAAAGTCATTGACACTGTCACTAGAAAGCTGCAAACCTTCGTTAATAGATGTCTACGAAACATCTTGAGGATTTTCTGGCCCATCCGTATCTCTAATGCCGAACTTCATGCGAGAACGGGTCAGGAGCCCATAGACTCCATTATACGAAGAAGAAAGTGGCAGTGGATTGGCCATACGCTTCGAAAAGGCGATCGGTGCATTGCATCTCAAGCAATGCAGTGGAACCCACTCACACAGGAGGTAAGACAAGTGGGCCGGCCTAGAAGTACATGGCGAAGAACGGAATCGGCACGACTGGGGAAAAGTTGGAGAGAGCTGAAATATATTTCAAGAAATCGTACACGATGCCGCGTAGGTGTAGTGGAGGCCCTATGTCCCGTAAGGGAAACATCACGGACGTAATAGGTCCCAGGACCTAAGTAAGTAAAGTAAGTAAGTAAGTTGGAAGAGGCGTAGGACTTGTAGTACATACAAAAGCCATAAATTAAAAGCTTACTTTGCTTAATTGGCTTTCATTTGGCGTTTATTCCACCCACCTTTCCAGATAAAAAGAACCTTTGCAAAAAGTAGTGAAATCACAACAAAAAGATAAATGTTAAAAAAGTAGCCAAGTTCTTCTTTAGACAAAAACCTTTGCGTAACAAGTCAGTCGTAAAAAGTAATGAGATCTAAAAGTACGCCAAGTTCTAAGTTTATTAATGTTTAATGTCAAATATTTTCAGTACAGTTATAAGAAAGAACCTGAAAACTATCAGAGAAATCTGTTATTTAATTATTACTGACTTAAATTGAGTTGGTTTACTAGTCAAGTTTTCGTTTCAAAATTGAGTAATTAGGTAAATAAAGTAAACTTGTCAAGTACACCAACTCAATTTAAGTCATTAATCATACAAAATAAGAATTCTCTAATAATTTTGAGGTTCTTCCTTATAACTGTACTTAAAATATTTAACAATAAACATTAATAAACTTAGAACTTGGCGTACTTTTAGATCTCATAACTTTTTACGGCTGACTTATTACGCAAAGGTTTTTGTCTATAGAAGAACTTGGCTACTTTTTTAACATTTATGTTTTTGTTGTGATAGATTTGACTCAAAAACGAAGCCAAAGTTGAGAATATATGTAGTATGTAACTGAAAAATCTTTTTATTTGAAATAAGATTTTTCATCAAAATTAAAAGTTTCAAAAATTTTTTAAGAAAATTTAAACACGACAATGTTAAAAAAAAAACCAAAGATTTTTTTGTGCAAGAATGAAGTCATTTTCCGATCGGTATTCTTTCTATGTTATATACAAAAATATACAATATGCAAATAGCGAATTTAGAATTATTTCTCATTGATTTCGGCTAGATACGAAAGTGGCATCATATTCTATTCATTGATCTGGCTGCCAGCTTAAATATTGCAATGAATGTGTTACAGTCAAGTATAAAATGCCAGATGAATTGCCCAAATAAGAAAAAGATTCGTTTTGAGAAACTTCTTTTTAAAGAAATTCTTCCGACAAGCTGATATTAACAAAATTCTTTCGAGTCGTATCAAAGAGCTTTCCTTTCCGAATGATACTCCACTAGGACAAATTATTTTTAAAACATCAATACCTATTTCTATTCAGTTTTTTTTGTTTAAATATTTGTTTTGATATATGTATGCATTTTAAAACAAACATAATAGCATATAGATAGTATAATACTTTTGATAACGTTTCAAATGAGGATTAAGTAAAAATATTTGTGTCCTTAACTTTCAAAACAGCCCAATCTACCGGAAATATGCAACCGAGATAAATGACAAAAACCTCTCATTTCTTAACCATAAGCAATATCTTCATAAAATAAATTGAAAATTACTTATGATTGCGTTTTCTAAAACTTGAGAAAAAAAAAAACAAATGCAAGGACATACCATTAGTTTTTTGCAAAGACTCATTTTATTTTTTAGGCCCGTTTTGCAACTCAAAAACAAATATATCTCCTTTTGAAAATACAAACAAAATATGGTGCCTATTTGAAACTGAAAATGAAATAAAACATCAAGTATTTATAATACAAAATAAAAGCATATTCTCTTTATTAATAATAAAAAAAAAGTCTTTTGAATTCACAGTCTTTATAGAACTAAAACTTTTTCATTTTTATCACTTTCATGGAATAAGAAAGATTACTAAGGATTAAAATTATTATTTTTAAACACAACAGTGATTATCTTCCTCTCAATATTCACAGTAATCTTCCTCGTTGATTTAATCAAGATCAGATTCTCCTTCAATCCAATCCAATCCGCGCCGCAATGCTGTTTTAGGAGCTTGTCGACATCTTTAATCTTTGCCTCCTTCACAGGCACACCTTTTGGTAGTTGGTTTAACTTCATATAAGCAAGGCTTTTTCCAGGTCTTATACTGGTTCGTGCCACTCCAACATCGGACCTATAACTTTAGTTCTCCCCTTAATCTGATAGAGCTTCCAACTTTGGTAATAAAATAACAAATCGCAGTGTTGGCTTGAATTTAAAATACCAACATTTGGTTGGTTTCAGGTATTCAGATGCAGCTGCTTTCCAATCATACACTGGACAGTCTTCTGATCAAAGTTTCATTACAGTTCCTTGATCGTTGAAGATTTCAAAGTATTTGTGGACTCAAAATAGCTTCTTCCTGTCGCACATCCTTTTCTATGCTGGCAAATACACGGTCTGGTGGAAAAAACGACCTACAATAGGGAAAATAATTCCTACCCGTTTAACCGTTGGATTGTTATAAAACCAATTAGAAACCATACAAATTAAAGTACTAATTTTGTTTTGACCAGCACACCCGTCGGGACAAAGACGTACATTTTGAACCGTTCTGATGTCTAAGTTTCGCGTCATTTTTACTGAATTTGAGCGCTAACATTTTTAAGCTCTGTTTTGAAAAAAAACTTCCTATATTTAAGTGAGTAGTATAGGTAATATAGCCCCTTTTTGAAAATAAATCATTTTTGTAAGAAAAATAGCACTGTTTTGAAAGTGTTAAAAAACAAATATAATCCCTTTTTGATTCCCTCGCAGCTTTTCAAACTGCGATATCTTTTAATTTTAAGAACATATTGAATTTAATTAATAATGTACTCTTAAAGCTTTCTTTGAGAAGAAGATTTCTGTGTACCACACTCCATTCATTCCAACAACCATCATAGGAACGTTTTGAAAGTTAATGTCACATTTGTACCTAATCTTTAGTATTATTAAGGTTTGATTTTAAGGTACTTAAGGGGAGGAGAACATGTTTTTATTTGATAATTTTCACACAAAAACATTTTGCAAAAACAATATACAGGGTGTCCCATTAACAATGGTCCAAACTGAAATTGGTGATAGGCCAGGTGATGAACTATCAGAATTTGGTAACTTTTCCATACCGAATCATAGCGGTTCTCGATTAACGGCTATTTTTTGAAATTTGAAAAAAATCTAACTTTGAACCAGTTTTTTGCTCACCCTGTCCATAATTGATTTTTGTTTTTTACAAATTTGGCATTAAAAAATTCACTTATAGTTTCACTAACTTTACTGAGTAAAATATTTTTGATTGGCATCACCATTTGCCTACAAATCATTAGTTAATATTGAACTTTGCCAAAATTAATTTTTGACCTCAATCTTCTGATGAGCCCCCTGAATAAAATTCGTATGGCTCAATACAAGTTTTATATTTCAAAAATTGCCTATTTTTCTGTAGTTTCAAAAAAGGTATTAAACTTGCCAAAGCTATTTTTAAATAGACAGTTATAACCGTTTGAACCCAATCAAACAGGTTCAAAATCAAACAAAAATGAAACATTTTTGTTCAAATATTTCGATAAAATTAGAATTTCACTTCAAATATAACTCCGAAAGAGCTGAATTTTGGTGGAGATCATACGCATTTCTTAAATAAATACATTAAATTTTGACAAGGACTTTTAATTTTCTGTGGTGAAAGAGTATAAATCCTATATATTTGAAAATTTTACGAAAACCATCAGGTTTCTTAAGAAGTGTCTTTGGAAAACATGTAGCTTATAAAATTCTACACAAAAAAGATAAACTCCTTTTTTCGTTGGAGCAAGAGATTTTGAGAAAACGGGGACAAAATGTGTTTTCATACTTTGATGTGGTATTTTCTACACCGTTGCATTTGCGCACATTTGTCTCAAAATTTATTGGTCTAACGGAAAAATGTATCCTAATGGTTTTTTTTAGAATGCTATAAGCTACAAGTTTTCCAAAGACACTTCTTAAAAAAGCCGATGGTTTTCGAAAAATTTTCAAAAATACTGGATTTATACGCTTTCACCACAGAAAATAGAAGGTCCTTGTCCAAATTAAAGGTATTTATTTAAGACATCAAAACGAAGATCTCCACCAAAATTCAGCTCTTTCGGAGTTATATTTGAAGTGAAATTCTAATTTTATCGAAATATTTGAACAAAAATGTTTCATTTTTGTTTGATTTTGAACCTGTTTGATTGGGTTCAAACGGTTATAACTGTCTATTTAAAAATAGCTTTGGCAAGTTTAATACCTTTTTTGAAACTACAGAAAAATAGGCATTTTTTGAAATATAAAACTTGTATTGAGCCATACGAATTTTATTCAGGGGGCTCATCAGAAGATTGAGGTCAAAAATTAATTTTGGCAAAGTTCAATATTAACTAATGATTTGTAGGCAAATGGTGATGCCAATCAAAAATATTTTACTCAGTAAAGTTAGTGAAACTATAAGTGAATTTTTTAATGCCAAATTTGTAAAAAACAAAAATCAATTATGGACAGGGTGAGCAAAAAACTGGTTCAAAGTTAGATTTTTTTCAAATTTCAAAAAATAGCCGTTACTCGAGAACCGCTATGATTCGGTATGGAAAAGTTACCAAATTCTGATAGTTCATCACCTGGCCTATCACCAATTTCAGTTTGGACCATTGTTAATGGGACACCCTGTATATAGTTTTAAAACATACAAAAATATTGCAAGATATTAAAGCATCTTTGAAAAAATTGGATAAGAAGCTGAAAATCGTTCTTAACAAAGGTTATCGATTTCGTGAACCTGCCAACTAGAGATCAAAAATGTTAATATTTAATCAATATTACAAAAAAACACGGCTAAAAAATATTTCGAAAAAATTTTGAAAAAAAAAAGCATTTGGCCACATATGCCTTAAACGCATTTTTTCCTTATTGAAAGGTTTTTTTTGACAAACTTATTAGCTGTGTTTTTTTTATGAAACTGCAGAACAGTAAGCTAATTTTAAAAAATCCAACTAATAAATGAATTAAAGGTGTTTTTTCATAGGCTGAGGTCAGTTATACCAACAAAAATCTTTCCTTTCCTTCTATTCCTTCCAACTTGTGCCGTGCATTACATTTAAAAAACCTGAGGTCTTACAATCATATAGTTAAAATTATTATTATTATTGTTATAAAAGTTAAAAAAAAATGGGCAAGACTGGATCGCACAAACTTGCTTTTGAGACTAACAACTTTAAAGTAACCAGAAATTGATGATGTACATATGTATTGGTTCCATGATATAATGAAATCATTAGAAAAAATTTAAAACAAAATTAAAAATATATTACTACTATGAATATTATTATTAATTTGATATTTTAATGACTAAAAAAGTTAGAGCGCAAAATAAAGTTAGTATGCCATCTGAATTGTTTGATAAATATGAATTTATGAAAAATCAAAAATCGTTGGAGCGGTTTTCTTAAAAATAAATTAATGATATATACATTTTTTTCCACTTATTCAAAAACAAAATCTAGTATGCCAGCACTAAGTATTTAATAATATACAATTACACAAATTAAAAAAAATATTCATTAGCCCGTTTTCAAGATATTGAATTTTCAACAAAAAATTTCAATATTTTTTTTTAATCAAAAAATAATTTTTTCGAAAATTTGTATATGCAAAATTGTTTGATTTGCTTAGGAGCTCTTGTAAACAAATTTTAGTTGAAATCGGTGTTGATTTTAATGAGAAATTTGATAACCAAACAATCGGTTCTATGACAGGTAACATTAATAACCGTTAATGGTACAATTTTTTATCATCAAAATATTGACCAAAGATTCTTGGGGCGGTTTTCCAGAGAAATAAGTTTTTCAACATTTGTATGTTAGGTACCGTTACTTTTAAATTTAGAAACATGATTTTTCAAGTATTCTAATAAATAATAAAAATTATTTTACACATAGTTTTCAAATTATTGACCAAGTCGTTTTCAAAGTATTTTTTTTTTTAATTTTCACAACAATGTTTAGACTTTTTTTTCGAGAAAACCAAAAATAACCAATTTTCGAAAATAAAAAAATTAATAAAAAGAAGCATTTCCTTATTTTAATTATTTTAACGTTTTTTTTAGGTAACAAAATCCTCGGAGCCGTTTTTGAGAAAAATATTATTTTCCTTTTTGGAAAAAAAAATTGTATGGCAGGTTATTTTTGGTTCTAAAAAAATAACAAATGTGTGGGCATATTACTAAAAAAATTAGAAGAAAATCCCTCCAGTCGTTTAGGTTGTAGGGGCGTGGACAGACAGTCAGACAGAATTGCGGGACACAATTTTTTCGAGTTCTCTATCATCGAAATGTACGGGAACATTATTATCTCGAGTTCGATTTTTTTACGAATCCTATAAAGTCGACTCCGGCTAACTGGAACACCATATAATTGCAGACCATTTGTTTCAGTTAAACGGAGTTTTCATTTAAAAAAACTTCGGATAGCTTAAACTTATTTCAAATAAACGTAAATTTCATTTAACCTGAAAATAAAAAAAAATTTAGGTATGATTTTTTGTTGTGTCAAAATACATAAATATGTCCAGTCATTTTAGGTATTTTTTTTTTTAAAACATATGGGTAAGCAATTTTTGTTTTGAGTTCGTTAGAGTATCATACAGAAAAGCTTAACTCCAAGTTTTTGACCAAACCCCTTGCAGGGTTGCCACTATCTTGATTTAAAAAGTGAATTTGTTTTTCATAATTTAAATCCGTATTTTTGAGTTCATCGAAAAACTGAAAATGTATTTTCGTAGAGAAATATACGTTCTACAAATTTGTCTATCATAATTATATATTTTGTGTATTTAACAAGTTATAACAAGTTAAAAAAAATGGAGTTCACATTTTTTTTAAAGTCAAATACTTTTTTTTCGTTTAGAGTTTCTCAAAAATTTTCTTCTACAAGTTGGAAGCACTATCACATACATGTTTTTTGTCCGAGCAATTGTTTATTTACTATAGCACTTTAAAGTTTAATAACCGCATCTTCAAACGTAGAACCGCAACTAAGTATTCAGTTACGATACTGTGTGTTGTATTTGAATGGTACAGTGTTTAAATGGTATAATGTATGTATATATTACGTGTAAATATGCAGATAAAGTAGTATACTTTTATATCGTGTGTGGCGAATCGTATTCCGGTAATTCGCATTTTTATAACTCTAGTTATCGTGTATGTAATTGAACAATAACTTTATTTGTGGTTCATAAGATTATTATAAATGAATAATTATTAATGGGAGGCATAAATATAAAATATATATTAACTTACGTGGCTTTAATTTATTTCAAGTCCCGGTGCATGAAACCTTGGTTTCTAACGTGAAGGACCTGGCAGACTATCTTCTTGGAAGGAAATCGTGCTAACAGTTCTTACACCTTCGGCCTCTGAATCATCTTCCATGGTTGGTTGTTTCTTGGGGGTATTGTTGCAAGTCTCCCCACAACAGTGATGGCAAATAGCTGTGCAATTAAGACCTACTTTCACACATCCACAAGCTTTTTCGCAATTTTTTTGGTACATTTGCAAGAAATAAGCTTGAGGAGTGAACTTGGTGCCGGATCTTCATCGCTTGTTTGAGGCATCCAACCCATTGTTTTTTTTCCCACCCCCAATCACTAGGACTTTTTTCATCTATTTTGTTCAACCACTGTTGAACTTGAAAATATGTCCTATAGGAGTGATATTTTGCTGCTCCTTCTGTTGGGGGAAGATTTGCAAGGTAGCAAGTTCTGTTCTTAAATGACCTTACGAAGCACTTGTACGTGCGTTTCCTCCATAAAATGCTACCAAAAATTAATTTCATTTCTGAATTTTGCAATTACTTCACTGAGCTCAACATTTTTTTCCAGAGCCGCGATAAATTACATTTTTCCCATACCGAAAGTTGCTGACGTCGTTTCGCATCCACTAAATGCATGTAAGAACAATATATTTTCTACTACTATTTCAGAATGACGGCTTTTGAGTCAGATTTCAGATGATACAGTAGGTAAAGAAAACAACTTCACATATGAAAAAAGTTTTTAAATAAATTGTAATTTCTTCTTCTTATATATGTAAGAAATGACACTTTTTGCAAAAGTGCTAAAAAAAAGTCCAAAACTAAAGTATGTAATCTCCATCATTCTTAAGAATTTCAGATTTTTAAAAATATAAAATTTAAAAGCGTGACAAAATTGAACTGCAAAAGTTGAGGGTTTCAAATCTTTTCTGCGACAAAAATCAACACATTATATCAGAAATTCCTCAAACATCGGTAAAATAATTATAAATTACCCTTCCAAAAATATAAAATTTACTATTGTAATATTTTGCCAAGGGTTCGCAAATAAAACTTATTTCTTTTATTCAAACTGAACAACAATTACTTTACAAAAATAAAACACCTTTATTTCACTTCAATTACTTCTAATACTTTTATTATAAACAAGCACAACTCTTAATTCATTATTTTACACCGACGTTTATTCGTTCACTTCCAAAATCAAACGGATGTGTTCGGACTGGTGGCGGTGTATTTATATCCGAGAAAAAGCTACTAGAATCTTCTAGGAGTTCGGGAATATGCTGGAATGAACTTCTCCTCCACAAGTCTCCACAAGTAGCTCAAAAGCTTTCGACCAATTACAAATTATAGCAGTTCAATGGTTTGGGTAAAAGATAACGATGCGAGCGGTTTAGGTTTTGGATAATGATAGAGTGGTTTAGGTATTGGATAATATTAGTTAATCTTTTTTTCATAGATGGCGCTGAACTCATTACTAGTTTATTCTGTTATAGAAGAATAAGAGATGTCGTTGTTTGCACAAATGGGCATATTCACCACACTATAATAAAATGTCACCGAGATTTACTGTAAATTATTTCTAAAACGTCTACTTTCCCGTTTTCGACTTTAAAACGATCATATCTCGATGCCTAAATTTTTCGGATTTATTTTGTATGTGTAAGACTTTGTTATATTTCTTAGTCTATCGATTACAAAAACAGAAACTCTTTTACACTCCTCCGTTTATAAAATACAAAACACGGTGTTGAGCCTTAAAATCTATATAGCGGCAACCCAGCAAGGGATCCATGTTCGAAAACTTGGACTTAAGCTTTTTCTAAAGTTATCTTACGATGGCCAAAAAAAAAATTTCTTCTTCATATGTTTTTTAGATTCCCATAGGAGCCAAATCTAAATAGACTGGACTAATAGTTATAGGTATTTCCATATAAAACAATTCAAACTGATTATAACATTATTTTAAAAAAAAACGTTTGCTTCACTTATGCGGAGCTAAATAAGTGAAAAATGTTGATTTGAGACACAAACTTTTGTTTCAATTATCCGGGGTTTGCAATTAACCGGAGTTCAGTTATGCGAGGCAGTTTGTGTGAAAAATTCTCAAAAAGCCTTCGGAATAAATTTCTTTTTTCAGATAACCGATGTTTTCAGTTATGCGGAGTGCAGTTAAGCGGAGTTGACTATAGTAGACATCATCGATGACTGATCTTGTCGTTTACCTTTTATATTTCACTTTTTATTTAATTAAAAAATCGGTTCCTTTATTCTCGATAGCAAGATCTATACGCACTTGCATAGCCACAAAAATAAAGTGACATTAATCTTTCTAAAGATGTATGTAGTAGTATGTATGCACGTATTAGTTCGAATTAGACATTATGTGATTTTATCTACCAACAAAAAATTTTTTTTCAAAAATGTTTCCGAAACCCATCGAGATGTCGCCATGTGAATCATCTCTCAACGAAGCCATTTCGACATTTCGAAGGATTGATTGATTTTGTCATATTTTTATATTTCAGTACTTTAAAGCTAGACTAAAAAAATTGAATTTAGAATTTACATAACACATACATAGGTATGTACAGTACATAAATAATGTTTCTTATGAAAAAAAAAATAAAACTAAATAAACTGATCTTTTTTTTGTTCACGTTTTTTCACATTTAATGTTTTTTTTTGTATTAAATCAAAAACGTCCCTCGTTAACGATATAAAATTAATATCGACCCACAAATTTACACCATCAACGTCCAACTTTGTTATGTTTTGTCTTATACCTTTTCGATTTGAATGCACTTTGTTTTTTTTTTTTCAGCATGCAGCAATTTAAAACCTTTAAAGTTTCATTTTTTCTAAGTTAAAATTCAATTTACATTTCTTTTCAAAATCATTTTAATGTATAAGTGTCAACACGTGACTCTATTATGTATATGATAATTTTATCAAAAATGATTTATTACATCACTTCGTGGTGGAATGCTTGTCTTTTTTTGTTTAGAGATATTTTTTTCTAAACATTATCTTTTTCTGTTTTGAAATATGGCTTCATGAAAAATAAATAATAAATCTTTTAGAGACATATTATCATGACTAGGAAATCGTAGGTGGTCTCGTAGGTTTCAGTTCTTCTTGTTCTGATACTTGAAATAAGACAACCAAATTAGCCCTTTATGGTTTTATTTTATTTATTAAGGCAGATACAATCTGTAAAGGTAAATAGAATTCTGTCAGCCTGAAGATGACTCCCATTAAGAAATAAGGAACAGTATCTAGCATTTTAAGGGTTACATTAGGTATTTTTTTCATTTGACAGAAAAAGAAAATGTTAAACAAACCATAATTTCTGAAAAGTTTATGCCTCAAATTTATTTCCCATCAAAATCTGTCAAATCTCCTTGTTTAAAAAAAATTGTGTTCAAGAAAATTGGGAAGAGAATACCGATCAAAAACTGTTTTTTTTTTGTTTTTATAAATTAAAAAAGTTGAACAGGCAACAGCTAATATTGGCAATGGTTAAAGGTAAAAAGGCTGACAAATTAAACCTTATGTGATTTAATATTTATTGTTTAAAAAGTTAATTTGATAATTATAAAAAAAATCAACATGGGGATAATATTGAAAAAAAAAAACTCTATAGAATAAAGTTCGTACATCAACTCTTTCGTTTTCTTTTTGAATGTTGGTCTTATCACATTTCTCATTAGAAATAAAATGTTGAATTCAACCGTGAAACTTAAATAAGCATGAAATGAGGTGCAAATTCCTTTTATGAACAGACATAACAGAACATCCTTACCATCAGAACAAGAAATGTGGGATAATATCGTAAAACATTCATGCACCATAAAACGCGTATTATTTGAGCAATTTAATAACGCCAACTCAATGCTAGATCTTTGCCGAAAAAAATACAACACTTTTATGGTTATGTTGGAACGTGGTTTTATTTGCCCATGTTACATATAGTTTTTAACATCTGACTTAGACATCACTGCAACTTTAAGACTTTGTTGCAACTTGATATCTCTCAATACATTCTTTTATAACATCACATACTGATGTGAATACACACTGGCGTGGCGGTAGTAAAATAATAAATGCTCAACTAGTTAACATCATATAAGATGCAATTATGCAGTTGGGTATGCATTTTGTTCATAAAATTTTAATTACAAGGCGGCAAAATATAGCTTTCAGCTGAGTTTTCAGAATTTTCTTTTATTACATTTCTCTACCTACTACCTAGGTTTGAAATATTTATGTCAAAAAGGAAGGACAATGATTTTAAACTTGCTAAGTGAATGTTTGTAAAATATCAAAAGATGATTATCTCCTATTTTTTAATTTGTCATAAATATATGCATACGCATAGTTATAAGTTTCAATTAAGTAATCTCTAGATGAAAGCAGCTTAAGGAACATTTTGGAATTTTTAGATGTTAATTCTCTTTGCAAATATTAAGTATCGCAAACTAATTAAGAAATTTATTCTTACATTTAGGATTGCCATGGCTGTCTAAGCTAACCTAGGAGAAAAAGTTTTAAAATCCCGGACTTTGGAGGACATCATATACCTTAAAAAAGAGGACAAAAAGAAAACAAAAACTAGGTCCACGAACATTAATTAAAATACAAAAAATTAATAACTTATATTTAAAAAGAAAATTTTATAAAGTTCTTTTTATTGTATGTTCAGATTGATTTTTTTTTCTTAGTTTATTGATGAGAACATTTTCAGATAAACTGAAGGTAAGATTATTTGAAAAGTGAAATTGGAATTATTTAATTCCGGTTATTTTTAAGAATTACTTTACCTCTAAAATTCAAATTTAATTTTTCAAAATTTTAGTTTCTAATGTGTAAATACAAAATTCGTGAGGTTTTGGTTGGCCGGAACATTTTTTTTAAGTTGAACACACAGTTTTTTCGGAATGAAAACTTTGCATTTTGGTTATGAGAATCCATTTGGACATCCACTTTTTGAATAGAAAAATCTGCTTCTACAGTTCTTTTTCTTTTAAGTATGTCTACCTACTTTAAACGAATTTGTTTTTTTTTGAAGTTTAAATGTTTTTATTTTTCTCACTGGCGTTTGACCCCTATGACCCTCCCTCTGGATCCGCCACTGATTTAGAGATAGAGATCAGGGGAGCGATTAGACTGGTGACTATGGCAGTGGCCTATGTCCTGACGCATGAGATTCCTTTACCCAAATCCGATTCGAAAATTTTTTTTTTTAACTCAGTGGTCAAATTGAGAGAATTAAACGATTGCTAATGGATGACAAACCAGTGTGAAACGAAATTATTGCCTCGGTAGCCTGGATATGTTTTTGTGTTGACTTGTTTAAAATGAAAGCTTCCAAAACTCTGGATGTACCCGATCTTCTGTTATTTAAGTGCATTTGAGATGTTTTAGGATCCTTGATCGCGTATTTTCCTTTACTTGGAATGGAAATCTTGGAGTTATAAACTGTGCAATCTGCTTCGGAATCATATCTTCCTTTTCTAAATGAAGGATCATCACAATAAGCACTTTCTTTTTGGCATGGTTTTGAAATGATCTCGTAAATAATATAAGATTAAATAAATTAACCCACCAAATCAAATAATGCTTGATATTTTGCAACTTAAGGCTTAACTACGAAAACATGTTTATTTCACACTTTTGTACTTTTTGCAAAAAGTAGGTCTATGTAGCTATTTTCTTGGTGAAAGGGGGAAAAACAAAACAAATAACAGAAGCCGAACAAATGGGTGCGTTCAACTAAATTTAGAGGGTTCACTAAAAAGAAGACGCATAGCAACCCTACTTACATTCAAATTATTGGCCTCGTATATACAAAATTTGGAAGTTTTAGTCTTAAATTACATTTAAAGAGAAGCTCAAAAAATTTAGTTTTTGCAGTTTGTGCATTGTATGTGACCTCACCCTGTAATTTAACTTTTTTTTTTAAGAGAAGCAGAAAGGAATGGAATATCATCATCTTCATTTATATAAATAAAAAACTAAATCAGACCCAGGTGGCTACCTTAAGGAACTCCATGAAATAAAATTTTTGAGGGTAGTTGTCCCGTTTTTGAGTTAAGCTAAGGGACGTGATTCATAGGTGTGGTATATGAACATTTTTGTTTGCTACCATTTACCTTGATGTATTAAACACTGCACTTTTTTGTGACTATTCAAAAATATTCGACGGAAAAAATGCTTTCATAGATTGATATTTTTAATAGGTACTCTTTTCATATATTCTTTTTATTTTTGCTATGTAGGTATGGGTCTTAAAACCTTCAATCATAGCTGAAATCTGAAATTTCGATAAATAAATGTGTACCTATAATACGAGCTTATAAGTAAGTGGCAAGTGGCCATCCTTTTCATGCAGATAAAACATGTTTTTTTTTCCGATACAAATTATTGAATATTTTTTTATGTACACTCCGCTCCACTTGAATAGAAACAAACTTTTTGTTTACTATCTGAGCGCGTAGCGCTCTGGTAAATTTATAAATTCAACTTTTTGTTTTAGTGCCCATAAGAGGAATCTATTGCGAATAAACAGTGTACTTAATGAAGTAATTAGAAAAGTGGTAAAAAATAACCTGATGGTATTTTCCTGAATTATTCTGTCCCTGCAGTTTTATTCGACCTTCATGTTTTCAAATTAAAAACAAAAACAAAAAAACTGAAAGGCCTTCCCTTTTCAACTGACAAATAGGTGGCCTTATTTTTGTTTTGCTTACTTTAGCTATATGTGCCATCGCAGCCTATAAATATTTTTTTTTCCCAGGCTAAAGTGTTCCATATACGGAAACAATTTATGCTTACGACAAATCTCCGTAAAGGCCAATGTTTGCATTCAGAAAGCCAAATAAATGCCACTCACAATGGCGTATATCCTTGATCAAGAACCACAAAGAGCGCTTATGTATATAGGATGCAATAATCGCGCGCATTCATTGTGATTCCGCGAGCTATGGTTAAGGTTAGCTCGAAGCTTGTTGGATGGTGGATGGATTCATCGAAGCCACCAGCACCACCTCCGTCAAACTGCACTGTGCGTCGCCATCATCGCATCGGTCTTCGCCGTCCGTGCATTCAACGTCCCGTAGCGGCTTTTCATAAAATCATATTTATATTTAACATTGGGTTTTAAACCTTGTGGCCTATTAGACTGTGCAACTATGGCATCAAGTAGCATAGAAGCCACTGTATGTGTGCGTGCGTCGCCGTTCGTCGTATTCGTTATAATTTATTCGAGAATTTTAATAACTCTCATGAATTAAACATTTTATATTCGAATTCGAATGCAATGGCACAGTTGCACCGCAAAGTAAACCGATACGGAACGGACCAACCGACCGACCGACCATACGAAAAATCTTCATCATCATCATCATCATCATCATCATCATCATCATCACAGTCAAGACAAAATAAATACAACAAAATGTGTGCGCTTGGGTTTGTTGTTTGTATGACGAAGTACGACAACGATGACACAAGCCTCCCAGAGGAACAAACAAATATAAAAAACGTAAACAAATTCTGCACAAATGCGAGACGATAACGTGGGAGAAGGATCCAGACGTGGTCAATGGTCGCCAACTCGTTAGTCTGTTGATAGAGTTGTTGTTTGAATGTTTTTTTCATGCTAAAACGTCTGTCAAGCAAAACGCAGTAAATGTGGGTTTTGGCCATGTCGTTGATGTCGTCTCTCATGTCAATGAATCGCCGAAGAATCCTATCTATACCTGGATGGTAACTTCTATATAGATGTGCATCAAGCCACAACAAAATAGGTAAGGTATGACAATGACAGAGGCATGCATTTTGCAATTCGAAGAAGGGAGTTGTTGTTGAAATAATACATTTGTTAAAAAAAAACTTACATCAGTATCTTTTAAAAGTAGAAATTAAAACAACAATAAAGGCCGGATGAGCTTAAAAAAATATGCCCTTGCCTATATACATAAAACCATTTTTTAGATTTTTCATAAGAAAGTTTTTTTTAGATCCTTAACCTAAAAACAATTAAGAAAAATATGCACGACTGGATCGCACGAACTTGCTCACGTAGCTAACAACTAGAATGTAGCTAGTCATTGACGGTAGATATTGTGGCGGTTTACTTATAATCTTACAAAGTTAACGAAAAAATAATAGATATATGTTAAAATAGAAATTTTGAAATTTTTTCATTTAAACAAACAAATTGAAAAAAAGTTCTTTGATTTCATATAAATTTTAAATTCAATATTTTGTTGCTAACTTAGAAGTACTGAACCAAAAAATTATGATAAAATCAACCAATCCAATGACGAAATATGAGGGAATATAGGTACATAATAAGTATAAAAAAGGCAATCTTTTCGAAAAAAAAAAGAAACAACTTTATTTCCACTATTCGAATTTTTTGGTAAAAACGTGGTATATGCAGTATTATATTTGAACTGGTCTGAAAAAACAATTAATTAAAATCTTTTGAGCCGTTTTCAAGAATACTTGATTTGATCGTAATAGTTGTATGTCAGCTACCCGTTCTAGATGAGCTAAAACAAAAATTCCAATTTCTCCTCTTAGGGAATCATATAAAAACACTTCACACTAAATTTGAAGCAAGTCTACGTATACATCATGACGCAGAGACAAACAGACCGAAGGAAGCCTTGACGGAAATGACTTTTTCGGACTTCTCCATCATCGCAATGTAACTTTTGGTTTTGGTTTTGACAAGAAACCAAATACTTGCCCTATAGACCAAGTAAAAATGATTGGTTGTACGAAGTGTTTGGAATTGAAATTTAAAATAAAATAAAATGCCGCGACAAAAAAAAAATGCCGCGGGGCAAAATAAATGCCGGGAGGCAAAAAAAATGCCACGAGCCAAAAAAAATGCCGAGGGTCAAATAAAATGCCGCGAGGCAAAACAAATGCCGCGGGGCAAAATAAATGCCGGGAGGCAAAAAAAATGCAACGAGTCAAGAAAAATGCCGCGGGGCAAAACAAATGCCGCGGGGCAAAACAAATGCCGGGAGGCAAAAAACATGCCACGAGGCAAAAAAATGCCGCGGGGCAAAAAAAATGCCGCGAGGGAAAAAAAATGCCGCGGGACAAAATAAATGCCGGGAGGCAAAAAAATGCCACGAGGAAAAAAATATGCCGCAAGGCAAAAAATGCGATAGGGGAAATAAATACCGCGGGGCAAAAAAATGCCACGAGGCAAAAAAATGCCGCAAAGCAAAAAAAAAATGCCGCGGGACAAAATAAATGCCGAGAGGCAAAAAAAATGCCGCGGCAAAAAAATGCAGCAAGGCATAAAAAAATGCCGCGGGGTACAAAAAATGCCAGGAATTTTTATTGGCCCGCGGCATTTATTTTGCCCCGCGGCATTTTTTTTGTATTTTTTTGTTAAAAAAAAATGAGGACGAACAATCTTAAAAATGTGAATTATTTTCGTTTAAAATTGTTTTGTTTAGTGTATCAATAGGTGTGTTTTGTTTGTCCTCAAGTCAAGACTATACAGTCTTAAAAAATATTTTAATATAACCTACAAAACAACAACACTTTATTCTGAATACAAAATATTCGATTAGGGGGGTTCACACTCATAGATGTGACATCATATAATTTGTAATGTGAACACAAGTTGAAAGACTGTCGGAAGTTTTTCAATTTTTTTGATATTTTGCTCGGTCGAACGACCGCTGTAGCTTATATGAACACTAGTTGAACAACTGAAATGTCTGAAAATTCGGATTTTAGTGTTTTTTTTATTTTTTTTTAAGTGAGATTCATATAGATTGGGTTGAAATAGAAGTAAACCCACAAAAAGAAGGGAGAAAATTTGAATTTCCTTCGCTGAAACTGGCGCATAAAATTAAATCTATGCCGTGCTTGCTTTTTAAAAATTTATTTACAAATGAAGTTAACGAGGCGGTCGTTGAATGTGAACGCTAGCCACACGACTCAGGTTGATCGACTTGTCGATGAGTGTGAACCCCCCATTGAGTCTAATGAAAAATAATACAAAACGCTATAGCAACGAGGCTATCGTAAGGCTCGTTTCACACACATTCCGTTTTAATTTTAATTTTAATTTTTAGTGAGTACAAACCGAATATGAACCGTCTGTGTGTGAAGAGGTCTTGACGGAAACCGAAATCGAACCGCATACAGACCGAAACCGAATGTGTGTGAAACGAGTCAAAGCCTGGTTGAATATCCAGTCTTACGATAGCCTCGTTGCTATAAAATTTTATTTTATTGTTCCATAAAATATTTTGTATTCACATTAAACTGTTGTTGTTTTGTAGTTTATATTAAAATATTTTTTAAGACTGTATTGTCTTGGCTTTAAGTTGAAACAAAACACGCCTAATAACAGTTTAAATTAAAGTAATGAAGTGGAAATAATAATACGTTCTTCTATAATCTGACCACGATTTTAAACTTATAAATTAATTTGTTCTTATGTTTATTCTACTTTTTTCGTTTGTTAGTTGTGGAAAATGTTATCACAAAAAATAGGGATTTTCAAAGTCTTACATTTTTTTTTTTTTGTTTTTGGTATAATGTTCCTTTTTTTAATTAACCTATAAATTTGGTCAATTATTTGATGTCAAAAAAGTTTTTTTTTGTTATAAACTTTTTTTGAGTATTTTTTTTTTATAAAAGAACGATTAAGAAAAATCCTAAAAATGTGAGTTATTTTCATATACGATTTTTTTTGCAGTATATATTAATAATCGTTTGACTGAAAGTGATGAATATGGCAAATAATATGTTCCTCTATAATCTGACCTCGATTTGAATACTAAAAATGCTTTAGCGAATATTTTTGATTGCAAATTAAAATGGTTTACAATCGTAGACCACGCGCCCACTCGTGTTTCTTTTACGCACGCGCCCATTTGAGGGTTAAGTGCTCTACGAATCCAAAAAAAAATCTACAAAATTCTACAAAAAAAAAACAATATTTCAATAATTTTGAAATAAATAACGTATACTTTTTATTTTTCAACTTTTGTTGATTCGAGTTTTTTTTGATTAATTAAGTTTTCGTCTATTTCATTTTGCGAAGGATTTTCCGCGAACTGCGGTGATTAATTCGGTGGGAAATTTATTCGAACTAGACAAAAAAAAAACGGATGAAAAAAAAGTTGAAATCAAAAATATAATTTTTGTTTTGTCAAAATTATTAAAATATTTTTTTTTTTGTAGAAAAAAAAAAAAAAAACAATTTTTTTCGAAGACCATCAATTTTTTTGTTTTGCTGACCTTTCTCTGCTTAGGTGAGGGACAGAAAGTTCTAAGAGAATTGACTACTTTTACATTTTTAAAGTGCATATTTTGTTTAGTACCAACCAGGTTTTTTCTCCCTCTCGTTTTTTGCCTTGTTGGCTTAGCCGGCGCAGGGTCAAAAGTCCACAGGCCAAAAGTCCATAAATCAATTGTGAACTTTTAACCCACTTCGATGGGCCAAAAGTGCATACAAAAATCTTGTGGACTCCTGGCCCATTGGTTGTGGATTTCTGACCCACTTCAGTGGATCACTTTATAGATAGTTTTCTTTAACAAGACTGCTTTGGGTGGCCCGCTTCGCGTCCTCTGTCTCGCTTACGCGACTCCGTCGCTTCGCTTAGGGTATGCTCAGTCGTCTGGCAGGCGCCTATGTTGTCAGTTGATCTGTTATTAAATTTTTGTTTGTACTCAACAGTACTTTGGGTGGCCCGCTTCGCGGGTTTAAGGATTTTAACTCCCTTTTCGGGTCCTCTGTCCCGCTCACGCGACTCCGTCGCTCCGCTTAGGGTATGCTCAGTCCTCTGGCAGCCGCCTATGTTGTCAGTCGATATTTAACTAAAGTTTTTTTTTTGTACTAAACAGTACTTTGGGTGGACCGCTTCGCGGGTTTAAGGATTTTAACTCCCTTTTCGGGTCCGCTCTCCCGCTCACGTGACTCCATCGCTCCGCTTAGGGTATACTCAGTCGCCAGGCAGGCGCCTATGTTGTCAGTTGGTGTGCTTAAAGTTTACGAGCAGCGAAAATAAATAAATAACTCTTAATTGTTCTGCTTTTTTCAATATTATAATATGAAAATATTGTGTACTTATGACCCACTTTCTTTCTAAAATTAGGAAATATTGACCCTTTTTTTGTGGACTTTAGACCCACTTGAGTGGGTCAAATCTCTACAATACAATTGTGGACTTCTGACCCACCCAAGTGGGACAAAAGCCCATTATGGACTTTTGGCCTGTGGACTTTTTACCATGCGCCGGATTAGCCATACTTTTGTTTTCTTGTTTTGTTCAGTTCCTTTCGGACTTAAGGACCAAACTTTTGTCAACCCAATTCTTTTCGGGCTTAGAAAAAAACTAACATACATTTTTTAACCCCAAACTTTTTGTGTGCGGATGGTGTTCAGTCCATACTAAGAATCTGTAAATATCGCCAAAATGTGTGTCTTAGTAGGGTATAACAGACTGACTGAAGAACCCAGTGTTATACCTGGGCGAAACACATTGATTTCTTAAGTTGCGGTCCTTTGTTTCATTTAATTGAATTATTGTAGTTGAATGTAAAACTCTACACATTGCATTATGTATTATTTTCTATCATTAAATGCATTTTAGGAATTGCCTCTGTGGAGGGCTTGAGCTCCTAAGACACCCTAACCCAGAGATCAACGACTGATGAAGTGAGTATATCTGTATGCAAATTAAAGCAAAAGTGCTTCTTCTTTAAAATTGATGAATATAATAGTCTAAGAGCTGGCAGCAGATTTTGGTCGTGAAAGGAAACCAAAAGATTTTAATAGTATAAGTAGTCCTGGTAAAGGTGACAACGAATACGTTCGTCTGCCAGTATGTAGTGGCCCTGTTACCACGTAAAAGTGCATCAAAAGTACAACTTTTCTGAAAATTGAAATCGGGTGGGGAACCATTTCAAATGTAATACAACTTGACGCCATCAACTCCCTGATTACAAAAATGGTTTCGACAGACGTCTTTGTGGCCCCAAAACCCCCGACAGACGCGAATAAAGTCGCGGATTTTTTATTGAAATTTTTAGATAATTGATGTATGTCACCATAATGAATCGCAATCGGAAGGTCTTGACTAGCAGAGCACTAATGTATAAAAAAAAATTAGTTTTAGTGTCACCCAACAGCTGGAAAGGCGCGAAATAAATCGCGGACTTTTTATTTAATTTTGTTAGTAATAGGATTTTGAGGGGAACCACTTGAAATGTATCCCAATTAAAATCGAAGTGACAGACGTTTGAGTGGCCCCAAGCAACTGACAGCTGCGATTTAATTCGCGGATGTTATTATTATTTTTTTTAATTGTATATTAGTGGTAGCTTCTTTAAATTTTTACCAATTAAAAGGTTCTGACTCAAGAAAGTGGTTTTATAAGTTACAGGCGTTTGAGTTACGCCAAACTGCTGAAAAGCGCGATAAAAGTCTCGGATGTAATTACTAGTTTATCAAAAACATTAAAGATACAGATATCTTGAAATGCATCTCAATTTAAAGGGCTTGACTCCCTGAGTTACAAAATGTAACTGACAGACGTTTTGAGGTACGCCAAACTATTGAAATCCACGATATAACTCGCCTTCAAATATTATTATTGTTTTTTCATTCAATTTAAATGGTACCTACCTAATTAAAAGGTTTTGACTAGCTGAAAAAGAAATTTGAAGGAAACACGTTTTGAACACACCAAACCATTCAAATAAGCGATATAAGATAGCTATGTCGTAGCGAGCGTTTCCTTTCACGACCAAAATCTGCTGTACCTACAGCTTCCTAAGAAAATTTGTTTGCACTTATCTATTATCGTTTAATATTTAGTTTGATTAGAACCCACTTTTCACATCATACCAATATGTACTTTTAAAAATCATTCTGTCACTTTTTCATATCGAAACAATATTTCTATTTGCCATATTGTGTTATTCATATCATACTAGGACAACACCAGAATCACCCATTGCGCCATCAGCTCCCAGCCGCCAACAACAACATCCGAAGCATCTGCCATCTGCTGTCGCTCCCTCACTCACAACAAAATCTTTTGCATAAATCATGCGATAAATATCTCCAACTACTCTTCGCTGCTACAACAGCAGAACATCAGAGATACATATAGATACCAGAGAGTACAAGATACAAGTGTGTTGTGTGTGCCTGTGCAGCGCACAGATAAAGTCAACGAAAATAAGATGAAATATTTAATATTGATTTCATTTATTATGCATCATTAGGTGTATCTATCGATCTTTGAGAATATTGCAACTGATTTATTATCGATTTTGCGACGACGAACAACGATGACGAGTCACAAGGGCGACCGAAGAGGCAAGGAATTGAGAAACTCAGAATCTGGGAAGGAACTCCCAAGAGGCCAAAATATACAGGATGTGTCGCTAATGTTGCCTATCTGTCTTCCGCATCCTCTCTGTATACGTATGTAGCACATCGTCCATTGGAGTTTGTGTGATGATGCTGTATTATGGGGTGATTGAATTGATAGCATAAGTTATTGCATTTATATCTACAAATTTCATAAATTGTAATGGATATGGATACTCATGCTGTTGCCTATAATATTTATTCACATCATCCTTAGCCTAGGACTTGGCTGAGAAAGAGTAGGAGTAGGACTAGGGCAAGACGCTACTGCCCCCACCGTTAAGCCTGTGACACGCTACCCATAAGGCGAACCAACGATAAACGACAAGGAAGACGACGACGCCAACGACTATGATGACGAAAGACGAAGATGTCGATAAGAAACGTTTACGATCGAAGTATAAACCTACTTCATGTTTATGTTGTTGTTGTTGTTGTTGTTGGAGCACAAATTTTCTTGTTATTATTGAGGTTAAACGCAACTTTAACTTGAGTTGGCAATTATGCAAATTGTCGCGAAGTAGTTTTTAAATTTAATTTACTAAAATCAACCTTTGCTATGCCACAGGGCAGACAGCGAGAGAGAGGAAGAAAGAGAAAGAGTGTGGGGGTCTTTATCAGGCATGTACCCGATACCAAGATTGACTATAATTATATTGCCATAATGTTAGTAATGGGAATATTCAATGAGACTGCCATTACTATACACATTATATACCTACTCTTACTTACTTAAGGAATTTGATTTGAGCAAAAATAAATACAATTAGTAAATGGTTAAAGGCAAAAGAAAGGATAAAGTTCTCATTAAAAGGACATTTTGCATGCACAAATCCCTGTTAAGTATAAATAATAAAACAAAGTTATACAAAATACAACGATGGCCGCCATAAGGGATTAATTTTGAATTCAGTTTTAAAATAATGCAGGGCATTTCAGTATTTTTCAAAGTTTTTTTACCGACTTTGGGACTTAAAAAAAAACTTTGGTAATTTTTTGTTCCAAGCCTTAACATTTGTTACTGGGTATTATACCACTGAAGAGAAAAATAAAAATTCAGATTTCTTAGAACAGGGTAATTTTAGTACATACAGCATTTGAATTGCCTTAAGGCATATTACTTGTAGTCCAGGTAAAATAGTACACAAGCTTCTTAAAAAAAATACAAAACTCCTACTCTCATGCAATTTGGTGAAGACATTATATTTACAATAAGAATGAAGAATCAAAAGAGTCTATAAAAATAACTTGTAGGGAAGGGTGTTTTTTTTTTAGGAGATTGTTTCGTATCTATCGTATCTATGTTTATGACACATGATTTCAAAGTACTTTTTAATGGTAAATTCTATGAAGATATGACTACCGGATAAATTTTGTAGTCCTTTTTATTAAAGTAGGACCATATTTTCAGTACGATAGGTAAATATTGCCGAAAACCCTTTAAAATAATGGTTGATGTAACTTGGTATAAATATTCAATTTGGCATGGAAACCAAAAATAAGAAGAGTCTATAAAAATATTTATGGTAACGGGTGCTTTGTTTTGAGGGGAAATGAAAAGTAAGAGACTATTCCATAACACTTGTGAAAAAAAAAAATGCTACCCGTTTAGCGGGAGGGGCAATTTTCTAAAAACATGACTTTAAACAGAAAACAAATTATTTAAAAACAATAAACAACAAAAAACAATTTAAAAATCATGTTATACCTTTTTGTAAAGCCAGAAATAGCTTTTTTTATTGTCTTTTTAAATAAAGTTATTTTTGTCAATAGATTTTAGAAAAATTAATTTTCAAACTCAAAATTTTGAAAAAAAAAAAAATGAAATGTTCAAACTAACTTGTACCATTTTTATTTTCTGAGAAAAAATAAAAAACCTTAACACTCTAAAATCACATTTTTTTCAATAAATCTAGCACTACCAACCTACCAAAACTTTTTCCTAAGATTTAAAAAAAAAAATTCTGCAAACAATAAATTGTCGTAAGACGTCTTTAGATAAGTTATGTACTCAAATAATTTGTCGTTGCCATTTTTCTCAAAAAAAATCACCTTTTTATGACTAACCCTCCGCATTTTTTTAACAGATTCTACCACAACCATACCGATTTTTTTTGTTAAAGTCATAAAAAAGGTATTTTTTTTTTTTGAGAAAAAAGGCCATGACAAATAATTTGAGTACACAACTTATACGACAATTATTGTTTGGATACATTTTTTTTTTTTAATCTTTTAGGAAAAAAGTTTTGGTATGGTAGTGCTAGATTTATTGAAAAAATGCGATTTTTTCTCAGAAAATAAAAGTGGTACAATTTTTTTTCTTTTACGACAAATTCACGACAGTTATTGGAATCTTAATTTTTTTTAGAATTTGTTAGGGTAGTTACTGCTAACTTGAAAAAATAGCATTACCCAGGGTTAATTTTTAAAAAATAGGCGCGAAAAATGTTTTTCTTTCACGACAAATTCACGACAATTAATCCAATTATTAGATTCTTGAAATTTTGAAGTGGTAATGCTAACTTGACAGACATATTCTAATGATAACGTGAAATTATTTAAAATAAGTTAAAAAAAAAAATTCTTTTATTTTGTTTGTTGGTATAAAAAAAAATATTTATAAAAATTTTAAATGCAATATTTACTGCCTAACTTAAAATTACCGATTTGCAAAATTATGACCAAATCAACTAAGCCAATGACAAGATATTCGGGAATATTATTATTATATAGAGATTACATGAACATTAGACTGTCCGTTATTTCTCAAACTAATTTTTTTGGATAGCACACCCCGTCAATCGAAAGTTTATGCCGTAAGGAAAAAATTACCCGTGCCTCTAAGGTCATACAAATTTGTATCGGAATTTTACACTTTTCACATTTTATTTTTTTTTCTCTCGAAATATAACAGTTGTCTTATTTTTTTTTCTCAATTTTTCAAAATATTAAACGTTTTTAATTTTTACTATTTACTTTTTTTTTCTTATCAAATAAAGTTTTTTTTTTTTTGAACTTTTTGAATTTTTTCTTTTTAACAATACATTGTTTGAAAACCATGTTATTAAATTATTTCTAATTTGTTTTTATTGATTTTTAGTGCAGTTTTTTTTTTAAACTTATTACGTAATGATAATCAATAAAATAAGGACAACACAAACTGGTGAAGATCGAGGAAGAAAAAATAAGAGAGAGAAAAGGTAAAATATTAAAGTATTTAATAAATTGTAGACACGTAAAAAAAAAAAAGTATTTAACAAATTATAATTACAATTTTTTCAGTACATCTTTAAATGCAGTTTTTTTGAAGGACCACTAACTCAATAAAAAAAAAATTAGAATAACTGTTAAAAGACGAGAGAAAAAAAAAAAAAAAAAATGTGAAAAATGTAAAATTCCGGGTTAATGACCTCAGATCAAATTTGTTTTGGTCAATGATTTTTTCTTACGGCATAAACTTCCGAATGATTGGGTGTGCTATCCAAAAAAATGAGTTTGCGAAATAATGGACACCCTAATGTACATACTCAGTTTAATCAAAATCCCTTAGAATGTTTTCGAAAAACCGGAATCGTTGTTTGACAAGTACGCGCTATAAATCAGCACTGCTTCACACCGTCTGAAGTTTGAAGCAATTCCGACTCTTCTTGTAGTCTCTAACTCCAAGTTTCGCCTAAACACTGACTTCTAGGAAACGGCTTTACGAATTTCGATCTAGTTTTAACTTTGCCAAAATACAACCGATTCTTGATGCTATTGTATTAACATAAGAGCACCTAGTAGTTTTTATTTTACATATTTTATTTTATTTTATTTTATTTTAATCCGTTAAATGGTTACTTGAAAAGCTTATATCTATAAGGTATTTACAAAGTCCAACAACACGTTTTCTCGCAATTTAATATCAAATTTATTTTATTGCATTTTTATGCCGTTTTTCTTACTTTGGTATCATTTGGTATCCGTTTAGGTACTTGGTACTAGGGCAAGTTTTTGATTCGTAAAATAAATCGAACTCGAGATAATAATTTTTCCTAACATTACAATGATAGAGAACACGAAAAAAGTGGGTCTCGCAATTCTGTCTGTGTATTTGTCTGTCCGTCTCTCCGTGCGTCTGTACGACTTTCCGTCTGTACTTCGACCTGCAGCCTTAACGCCTGAAGCAGTGGCGATTCCTCTCTGTTGGCTAGGTTGGCTGCGCCAACCCTAAAAATTCAGCTTAAATAGACAAACAAATTGTTTGTTTTGAAATTTAAATACGTATGTAAAACAAAAAACATAACATCCCAATGGGTTTAAATCATTATAAAACCAGCAAAACCTATATAAAATGAGACATTTCCTGCAACCCGTACGTGCTATATTAATCCCATACAAAGTTAATCCTTAATGCTTTCAATTTCAGTCTTGAGTTGGCTACAAAAATTTGCGCCATCAAATCTCATACAAAACTAGACTATTATTCCCGATGTGCTATCTCATTCTATCTTTAAGAACAGACCGACAAAATATTCACAAAGGTTGGCTCTAATAATAAGAGCCAACCTGGGTAGAAAAATGCGAGGAGAAAATGTGTGTTTGTGCTTGGTCGTTTGTAGCGAGACAGTTTCGTGCGAAAATCATGCGCACTGGGCAAGTTGCCAGATTGCCAGAGGTCATATTGCGCTATATATCACGTTTTTTTTTTTTTTTTTAATTGCGATATAAGCTTATAAAAATCTGGCAAGCCTGACCTGGGTAGAAAAATACGAGAATATAGATATCTATCCACATTATGTGTGCTTGCTAATACCAACATACCTACCTATGTTTAAAAAAATCATTTTTCAGTCAATGAATGTTCTGTTTGTACCAATTTTTATTTGAAACTTAAATTATAGGTAGTTTTCTTTTCTGTGGCGAAAATAATTAAACAAAACTTTAAACTATCCTTAATTAAAATAGGTATTAACATTTTCGACGTGAGTGGTACATTTTTAATATTTACAAGCATTTTAAAGGCAAAAAAGTGGTCAATGAATCTGTTTAATTTTATTTTTTCAATTATTTTGATAGTTTGTTGTTGAAAAGTTCTTATTAGTGTGGCAAAACGACAAAAAAAAAACATAATAGATAATTAAAATTTTTCATGTGGCAGTATTTTATACCTAGTCGAATTTGAACTTTCCTATATGTAAGTTTTGTAACCATACAAAATTAGTCCAGCAAAATATGGTTTCTTTTTCTTATCTTGAAAACAAATAATTTTAGATACCTATATGTACCTATCGAGCATAGATTTCGTCATTTTGACGATTCTTCTTACTTTCAATATATATACAAACCTAGGTACATAACTACAGTGTGATTTGCATACAAATAATCTATCCCAAATGATGTGTTGTGTATCGGCGGCAGGGGTATGTATTTGTAGCGTACGCAGGATTTTTGCTTTGGGGGTTGTACTGAGTCTCAATATTGGTGTATTTATGGTGAGGTATCAATAAAGCTAAAATAAAAATCTCTTTTTATCAACCACCTTATATGAATAAGAAGAAAAGTCCAATAAGAAAACGACAAAAGGAAAAAAACAACACTGCCAAGTAGTACATCAAAGTACGACATCAAAAATAAGCTAGTAGCCCAGACATACGACGACGCACCGTGTGCCCACTTATATGAAGGAATCGGAATAAACTCAGAAAAAAAATTGTAAGAGATGAAAATGAAAACTGGTTTTCCCTTTAGCACACATTCTAAGCTTTCATTAGCTTAAACAGTTATATTTTTAAGTAATTTTTTTACTCCGTAAGGCTAAATTGTAAGTCGCATTTTATTCACTCTTAAGACAAGTATTAAATAAGTAGTGTTATCAGTTGGCTTTTGTTTATATATATTTTAATAACGTGAAAACTAAAAAACAATATGGAATAGTTTCAAGTATGTACTTTATTTCTAAATATATTTTAAGGTTCTATTTTTCCTTTTTTAATATAAATGGAATATAAATAATGTGATATTTATAATTAAGGGCATATTCTGCGTATAGTTAGAGCAAAAGTAGGTTTCTAGACGTTTCTATGTCGAGATTTTTATTTGTAAATATAGTTTAATGCCTCTTGTATTGTGCGAAAAAAGAATCTGGTGCTCATATGTACACCATTTTTTTTTATTGAGATTTCTTTAGTAGAGTACCTCAGAAAATTTTGAATGGCCTAAAATCCGCCATTTTGATTTTAAAAATTCAAGTACCCCTTGTTACTCGTGCCGTCAAGCCGAATCCAATGCCGTATCATTTGTTAAAATCGGTTCAGTGGTTGAGGAGTTACGTGCGGACAAAAATAAATACATAGATATCTACAAAAACACCATTTACGCAGTCGGTAAAAAGCATCAAAACATAATTCTAAAACTCAATTTTAGTTTTCCTATTAATTTGTATGGTACTTCAACTAAAACAAAATGTTTTCAGTAAAGCAGACCCATCTCCCCAATTAATTCCGGTTATTGGGGTATCGCCCAGTGTGCGACGATGGGGCATCCGTAATGAGTGGGCATTTAAATGGACTTCAAGTTAAGGTCAAAGAAATTTGTCCAAGAGCTTTATTTGTTCACTGCTACGCTCACGTACTTAAAAAAGAAATTATTTTTCGAAGTAATTGACATCCTAAGCATGCAGGTTTCCGAGAGATTTTCTATTATTGAAAAATTGAAGTTTTTCAATCTTTTGAACGGAAACAAATATTAGAATACCGCCAAAATCAACATTTTCGTGATAACTAAAGGGTGATTTTTAAAGAGCTTGAGAACTTTTTTTAAAAAAAAAAACGCATAAAATTTGCAAAATCTCATCGATTCGTTATTTGAAACGTTAGATTGGTTCATGACATTTACTTTTTGAAGATAATTTCATTTAAATGTTGACCGCGGCTGCGTCTTAGGTGGTCCATTCGGAAAGTCCAATTTTGGGTAACTTTTTCGAGCATTTCGGCCGGAATAGCCCGAATTTCTTCGGAAATGTTGTCTTCCAAAGCTGGAATAGTTGCTGGCTTATTTGTGTAGACTTTAAACTTGACGTAGCCCCACAAAAAATAGTCTAAAGGCGTCAAATCGCATGATCTTGGTGGCCAACTTACCGGTCCATTCCTTGAGATGAATTGTTCTCCGAAGTTTTCCCTCAAAATGGCCATAGAATCGCGAGCTGTGTGGCATGTAGCGCCATCTTGTTGAAACCACATGTCAATTAAGTTCAGTTCTTCCATTTTTGGCAACAAAAAGTTTGTTAGCATTGAACGATAGCGATCGCCATTCACCGTATCGTTGCGTCCAACAGCATCTTTGAAAAAATACGGTCCAATGATTCCACCAGCGTACAAACCACACCAAACAGTGCATTTTTCGGGATGCATGGGCAGTTCTTGAACGGCTTCTGGTTGCTCTTCACTCCAAATACGGCAATTTTGTTTATTTACGTAGCCATTCAACCAGAAATGAGCCTCATCGCTGAACAAAATTTGTCGATAAAAAAGCGGATTTTCTGCCAACTTTTCTAGGGCCCATTCACTGAAAATTCGACGTTGTGGCAGATCGTTCGGCTTCAGTTCTTGCACGAGCTGTATTTTATACGGTTTTACACCAAGATCTTTGCGTAAAATCTTCCATGTGGTCGAATAACACAAACCCAATTGCTGCGAACGGCGACGAATCGACATTTCACGGTCTTCAGCAACACTCTCAGAAACAGACGCAATATTCTCTTCTGTACGCACTGTACGCATTCGTGTGGTTGGTTTAATGTCCAATAAAGTAAACTGAGTGCGAAACTTGGTCACAATCGCATTAATTGTTTGCTCACTTGGTCGATTATGTAGACCATAAATCGGACGTAAAGCGCGAAACACATTTCGAACCGAACACTGATTTTGGTAATAAAATTCAATGATTTGCAAGCGTTGCTCGTTAGTAAGTCTATTCATGATGAAATGTCAAAGCATACTGAGCATCTTTTTCTTTGACACCATGTCTGAAATCCCGCGTGATCTGTCAAATACTAATGCATGAAAATCCTAACCTCAAAAAAATCACCCGTTAGATAAAACAACTGATTGTATACTACCCTGAAATATTTTAATTGTTTATATATTGAAATTGTTTGAAAATAGAGGGACGACTTGATTTTTTATATAAATAAATAAGTTTTTAATTAAAAAAATAACGGACAAAAATAAAATTGTTTGTTTTATTACGTTTAGCTCTGATCAAAGGATATTTCGTAGCCAACCCAGAATTGAAGACCAGGAATCGCCACTGGCCTGAAGCGGTTTTCTTCAAACTTTGGACTTAAGGTTTTTAATGAATTTCCTAGAAGGGATATTGATTTTTTTTAGCTAAAAGTATAACGGTTGCTGCCATACAACTAAAATGCAAAAAGTTATATATCTCCAATTTCAAATATCGCTCTCAATATTTTGATAAAAAAATTCCAATTATTTTTTGTACTGAGCAAAATATTTTGGTAAAAAGAATTATTTATTTCGGTTATTAACGGTACTTGACATAGAACCGATTTTTGGTTTTTCAAATTTCTCGTTACCGCTTCATCGATTTTGACCAATTTTTGTAGTCAAGAGTTTCTTACAAATATTAACAATTTTAAATTTACAATTTTTCCAAAAAATTATTTTTGGATTTTTAAAAAAATTTTAGCAGCCGGTAGCGTAATGGTTAGTACACTGGACTGGGTTCACTTCCCAGCCTCGTCCACGTAAATACCAAAAAGTTTTTTTTTTCAGGGCTACTACCTCTTGCGAGGAATTGGCAAATCCTACAAGGGTATCACTTGTCATGAATAAGTGCTTCTCGTCTAGTCTGTTAGTCACTAGGCCCTGGTTCTTCACGAGCCGTTGCCAATTTATAATAATAATAATAATAATAATTTTAACTATATGCCTGTAAGACCTCAGGTCTTTTAAATGCAATGCACGGCACTAGTTAGAAGGAATAGAAGGAAAGGAAAGACTTTTGTTGGCACAGTGGATTGAGAATTAGATGTTAATTATCTCATGAAATTCCACGGATGGCATCCAGTTGAAACTTGGGAGTATAGAAAAGAATGCAACCTAGACTGGGGCTCGAACCCACCCATCCAGGTTAGCAGTCAAACACTATATCCACTGTGCCATCGCCACCTGCAAATTTTTAATTTTTAAAATTCAACTGACCATAACACACAGGCTCAATTTCGAACTGGACTAAACTCGGGAAATGAAAGTTTGTAGGCGAAGGAGGTGAAGAGTGAGGAATGAAAGGAATTCCTTGTTTCGAGTGGACTAACAAAGTTAAATTACTAATACATGCACAGTTGTTTGTTTCTAGGCAAAATAAACATTTATGTTGTCATGCAAAACTGAACATTTTAAAGAAAATTATTTGTGTTTTTTTTTTTTCAATTCTCAAACTAAATTACTACTTCAAATAAAGCCGGTTCATGTACACAGAATTTTCAACCAGCTTTTCTCACCCCGTGTGCTATTTAAGGAAAATTTAGTCTGGCTTGAGTTCAGTTCAAAGTTGAGCCAGTGTGTGATGGCCCAATGTCTTGAAAACTGATTTATGAATTCTTTTAAATTTTGTGAAAATTGTTCTAATACTTGAAATTGGCATAACTATTAAACAGGGAAAACTAACAACTTCTAGTTCCATGGCCCATGGAGAGTGGGGAAATATACTTGGTGAACACCAAAGAATTTTTCTTGGAACTTGTGCCCTGAATGAGCCGTTCCCTTATTGTCTTCCAACAATGTTAGTAACAATGTTTGATGAAGCAAAAGTCAAAGTGCAATTTTTTAATCCAGTAATTTTTCAAATCCTTTTTTTTTGTTAAAGCCTTACATACGAACATTAAGAACAAATATTGTTGACGGCTCACAAAAGAAAAATCATGCAAATGGATCAAAAATAAACCCATCGTTCGAAACATGAGTTTAGGTCACGAGTTCATAGAAAAAATCAATAAAAAAGCTCCTTAAGTTTTTACAAATTTCACATTTTATGCGTTACTTTTCAATTTTTCGCAAATTATACCAAAACAATTTATTACCAAAAATGTGTAAATCGGTTCGACCATTCTCAAGTTATTACCTTAGCAACAACGGAATTTTAATTTCATAGAAGATATAGAAGCATTGATCTCATTTCCTCCTGGTTAAGACTGGGTCACGTGATGAGACTAGGTGAGACCTTTGTAAGTCTCGTCTCGGTCTCGTTAAAATCGAAAATTTCCAGTTTCGTCTCGGTCTCGTGTCGGTCTCGTATAATTAAGTCTCGTCCAGACTGAGACTTTTCTCGTCTCGTGCCCTCGTGGCCAGCCCTACCTCCTGTCGTTCACTTAATTTGGTTTAAACGACATAAACTTGAATAAGCATGTACGGACAAAAATGCATTAAAGTTCAATAAAATAAGAAAAAAGTGCGTATACGCCCGAGTGTATCATCCATATTATTTTGAGGTTTGTTTGTTTCTTTAGGATGAATCAATTCATTGTTAACTTTTTTTAATCTCTATACTTTGCTTCATCTGTTGTCTCTTGAAACGATATATAGCAGTTGTCAAAATGCTTAAATCGACAATTTAGTAATATTTTGCTGCTTAAAATAAATATCTGTTATGATCACATCTCTGTCCATCTAAGTGGAGAATGTCTCCTATATCAGTCATTGAATTCCCACCTATATAATCCTTTATTTTAATTAAATGTCAAATTTAAATGAAATCTTTTGTCTGTCGTGTGAAACTATTGTTTCTATTTAAATTCCATACGCAATTACTTCTCACAATTTCGCAATAAAACGCAAAGATAACCCACTATTATCCTTTAGCGTGTGGTAAGCGATTGTCATTCATTTAATCTTCAAAGACATTCCTCATTTAGTTTCCGAAGCCATCAGCAACGTGTGCGGCGCGGCGTCCAAGGTCCACCAACCCACACCTACTCTCTCCTTCAATTAATTAAACAATGCAACTCCAAGAGTTGACTAATTTAATGCTAATTTAATTGGGAATTCACAAAGATGTGTCCACCGATACGCCACGCCGCCGCTGCCTTAAGCCAAAACCGTGCGTCGTCGTCGCTGCCACCTCCACGCTGAAGATTTGTGCAGTTATACCTATACCTACCTTTACTCCCTCTATTCCCTCGAATTCGTGTTCATCAAGTTTCTATAATATAGTAGGTATGTTTGTCTTCCGAATATGTCTGTAACTTACATACACTACACATACACATGTGTCCCGAGGATATTGTCGCGTCGCAGAGCTCGTGCGAGCCATGTGTGCGATTTGTGTAGGTCGACATTGTTTATGGGCACCTTCCAACCGGGTGAAGATAATCTTAATGAGGTGTCATTTGAAATTGCTCAACGAAAACCCTCAAATCCACTGCTGACATAAATAATCACGCGGCTATTTGTCGTGCTGCTAATATAAGGTCTTGTCCTGATGGCTTTTGGCCTGGCAGTGGCTTCTCATCTCTGGGTGAACTGCCTACACCTATTAGCAATGAGCGAGATCGTAAATTGCGATGCTGAATAGAAGGGCAACCCCGCGTCAGCTGCAACACCTTCACAGGCGTAGTTAAATGGACCCACATAGGTACCTTCTACATGATAATGTTTGCCAAAGAGGCCTTTTAATATTGAAAGAAATGTCAGGATAAAAATCATGAAAAATCGCCGTACAGGAATAATCAATTCTTCAACTAATGGGATTAATTAAGATCAAGCCGGATTAAGGTGTTCCATATAACTTCATTAAAGAAACTGGTTTCTTGGATTTTCACAATTTTTTTTTTTTTAATTGTTGTAAAAATAATAAGATTATTTTATATTGCGCAGATTACCAAGAGCTCCAAATAAAAAAAGACGTCTAGATCGATTGATGGTTTACAGAGAAGAGAGATTTTTATTCATAATAATTTGACATTTAGTATTTACTCCGAATATATTGCATAAAAAAAAAAGCTGTATACAAAATGCTGAATGAAATTGGAACACTAATAACCAAAAATATGTTACAACAGCCTCACTAGTGTTACAATAATAAAAAAAAATAATAATTAATTACCTAATCCAAATTCAGATATAAATTTATTTAACTTTAAAGAATTTACTGACTTTGTTAAGATATCTGCTATCATTTCATTTGTTGGCTTGTACTGCATGTTTAGACGAATATCTCCTTCGCCATTTTGGTCCAAGTGCTCTTGGATAAAATATTTTTTCACATCAATATGCTTTGTACGAGCATGATAGTTTTTATTCTTTGCCAGGTGAAGTGCTCCTTGGTTGTCGCAGTATAAGGTTATTTTCTTCGATGCCTCTAAGAAAATTTCACACTCGAAACGTTTTAACCAAAGTGCTTCTTGGATAGCGGATACCATTGACATAAATTCAGCTTCGGTTGAAGATAACGCAATTGTTGGTTGACGACGTGTTGCCCAAGAAATTGCTCCACCCTGAACTCGAAACACATAGCCAGTGGTTGAACGTCGCTTGTCAAGATCCCCTGCCCAATCTGCATCGCAGAAACCAACCAGTCCATCATCATCCTTTGGATAAAACGTCAGCTTGTAGTCGATAGTACCCTTTAAATAACGCAGCACTCTTTTTACAGCTCCCCAGTGTGATCTGCCATAGTTGTTGTTGTATCTGCTGAGAACACTTACAGCGAAACAAATATCGGGACGACTAATTTGTGCTGCATACATAATACAGCCAACCGCTTCCTGATATGGAACATTAACCATTTCAAATTGTTCGGCATCTGTTTTGGGACACATTTCTTCTGATAGTTTTTGGTTTGGATCCATCGGTGTGTTGACAGGATTGCTGTTTTCCATGTTAAATCGCTTGATAACAGTAGAAATGTAGTGATGCTGATCAATTGAAAGTGATCCATCTATGTTGTATGTAATGTTCATGCCTAGTAATGATGAAGCTGCACCTAGATCCTTTATCTTAAAATGTGTCGATAACTCCCTTTTCAATTTCGTGCACATCGTAGAATTACTAGCAAATATCATAATATCGTCAACCCAAACAGCAAGAATGATTGTGTTTTGGTACGAATGCTTGAAATAGATGCATTGATCGATGGAAGATCGGTTGAACTTCATTTCGCGTATCAGAACATCATTTAGTTTATCGTTCCAGACTCGACTGGATTGCTTTAAGCCATAAAGCGCTCGCTTAAGACGACAAACCTTTCCCGATTTATCATCTACCCCCTCTGGTTGACGCATATAAATTTCGTCAGATAATTCCCCTTGGAGAAATGCTGTTACTGCATCCATTTGGTGTATTATCATCTTAAACTTAACTGCCATTGCTAACAGAAATCGGATCGAGGAATAACGTGCCACAGGCGAATACGTTTCGTCATAGTCTATTCCTCTAACCTGGCTATAGCCTTTGACGACAAGTCGAGCCTTGTAGCGCTCGATCACACCAGTAGCATTTCGTTTCACCTTAAACACCCATCTACTATCTATTGCCTTTCGACCAGTAGGTAAATCACATAACTCCCAAGTATCATTGACTCTCAGTGATTCATATTCAGCTTTCATCGCCTTTTCCCATTCCGCCTTCTCCTCGCATTGCCTCGCTTCTTGGTAGGTTCTGGGTTCACTGACGTCTTTAATAGCCTCATAGCGTATAGACTGTGGATACTTCTTGTGTTGAAAGAACGTGTCGAACTTGCATGACTTTCACTGTGTGTGATTGGGTAAGGCACAACCAACAACTCACTAGCAGCAACATCAAAATCGGTTTCATTGGCAGATGAATATGACGAATTCTCGTTGTCCACAGCCTCACTGAATTCGTTATGTTCAGTTTCCATGTCATCATTGATTTCAATTACGGAAGTATTCTGGTTTTCTGGAGTAGTTAAAATTACGGAATCATCTAAGCAGTTGCTCGGATTAGATACATCCTTTGGTAGTTGATTTAATTGAACTGGAACAGCCTTACTTGACTCATCATCTGAGTCACTATCATCACTGGAATCGTATTGAACCAAGTTTTGGCAAGCTTCATCTCGACCCCTTGTAACCTTTAATGAAGAAAACGAAGAACTCATTGGCTTTGAAGCTACTTGAGTTTTCTTGTTTTCAATAAAAGTAACATCCCTACTAATGAAAACTTTTTTAGCTTTAGGTTCATATAACCGATACCCCTTCGACTCTTCGCTATATCCAACCATAATACACTCGGTCGCTTTCGGTGACAGCTTGTTACGCTGAACTTTTGGCACATGTGCCATAGCCTGGCAGCCAAACACACGCAGCATAGACAAGTCAGGTTTTTGCTTCGTCCATCGCTCCTCTGGTGTATTATACAATAACGATCGACATGGAATTCGATTGATCAAGTATGCAGCAGTTACTGCAGCTTCAGCCCAAAAACTACTACCTAACCCACTATCAAAAAGCATGCAGCGAACCTTTTCCATTATTGTGCGGTTCATGCGTTCCGCCATCCCATTTTGCTCGGGTGTATGTGGGACTGTTCGTTGATGCAGGATGCCATGATCTGCCGTATACTGGTCAAATTGTTTGTTACAGTACTCTGTACCATTGTCTGTGCGAAGACATTTTATTGTGCACCCTTGCTGGTTCTCGACAAAACTCTTAAAGTTTTTAAAGATGTTGAAGACCTCATTTTTGTTCTTCATAGGATACAAAAAGACCCTCCGACTGTAGTCGTCAATAAAGGTTACAAAATATTTTGCACCACCAAACGAACGCACAGGCATAAACGCTACGTCACTATGAATTATCTCTAGTACCTCTTTTGCATGATTTTCACTTGTTTCAAACGAAGAACGAACTTGCTTTCCCATCACGCATGTCACACATTTCTCAACAGTACCCTCCACAAAATCCACACCTGTCACCGCTTCTTTTACCTTCCTCAAGCTAGCATCACCCGCATGCCCCAATCGCCGATGCCACAAATTTTTATCAGCCGCCACCATGACAACTGC
The DNA here is from genome assembly GCA_949320155.1 of Melangyna quadrimaculata. Taxonomy (NCBI): domain Eukaryota; kingdom Metazoa; phylum Arthropoda; class Insecta; order Diptera; family Syrphidae; genus Melangyna; species Melangyna quadrimaculata. The sequence goes on along the minus strand of OX439483.1, from coordinate 57,061,305 downwards.
TGTTTGATCCGTTAAACAGTTTAATTTGTATAAATCATCGATAAGTGGTGCCGTTGCAATTAATGATTTATTTGCATCAAAGATCTTACAACTCTCTTTGTCGAAAACCAATGTGTTACCATGCTTCGCCATCTGACTAACCGACATCAAATTTGCACAAATTTTTGGAATGTGCAAGACATCTTTGACTAGAACACTTCGATTATGAGACGAGCTATCGTTTCCAATGCACATCTTAATGTTCCCAGTGCGCTCAACAGCTAAATGAGAACTATCACCCACAATTATTTCCCGTTGTTTTGGTAGGCGCATGTCTGACATAAAGCCTTTATTCATGGTCATATGCGCCGAAGCACCAGAATCAATGTACCATTCCTGCGAAGATTTAGCTTGAGATAAAGAGGAACATAGAAACAGCTGATCCTGCTTCTTCTTTTTGTTTGGGCATTTGTTTGCAAAATGGCCAACTTCATCACATACGTAGCACGTCACAGATTTATTCCCCCTAGCTTTTTGCACCTGAAGTTTCTTCTTTTGGAAGTTGTTGCGCTTATTCGCAATGAAAGCAGCATCTACACTTTCGTCTTTAGAAGTAACTTCTTGCAGTAGACGATTTTGAACAAAGTCTAAAGTTAATTTGTCCTTAGTGTTTTCTATGGCCATGACCATAGGACGATATTCGTCTGGCAACCCACCCAACATGAGAGCCGGCACAACCTCGTCTCCAATTTCCAGACCAGCCTTTTTAACCTTCATTGACATCAAAACTATCTTATGCACATACTCCTCCATTGAGGAACAGTCCGTTTGCCTTAGCCCTACCATTTGCTTAAGCAAATCCACACGACGACCTATGCCAGTGTCCTCAAATGCAGCACAAATTGACACCCACGCATCTTTAGCAGTTGTACACTTCTCTGTATACGTATAAAGGGTCGATGATAGAAGCAAATTAAGCATCTGTATTGCCAAAAAGTTCTTATCAGCATCTATCTCCGTCCCGTCGAAGCACTTCCAATGGCCTTTCGTAGCAAGATAGGCCTTGGCTTCCACCTTCCACTCATCAAAATTACTTCTGCCCAGAAGCTTCTTTGGTTTCCCCATTTTGCTTTAGAGGTTATAATTTTTCTTCCAACACGCTTCTCCGTTAATTTAAGAAAAAATTATACAAAAACACGCAAAAAAAGTGGTAAAATATTAATCTAAATGAATTAATTAATATTTAATCGTTGCAAAAGGCCCATAACCTGTTGTAAAAATAATAAGATTATTTTATATTGCGCAGATTACCAAGAGCTCCAAATAAAAAAAGACGTCTAGATCGATTGATGGTTTACAGAGAAGAGAGATTTTTATTCATAATAATTTGACATTTAGTATTTACTCCGAATATATTGCATAAAAAAAAAAAGCTGTATACAAAATGCTGAATGAAATTGGAACACTAATAACCAAAAATATGTTACAACATTAATTTTCTCACTATGTCACTTGGGAATTTCAATTCAAATAAGGGTTTAACTTATATTAACTTGAACTCGAGATTTTAATCAGACCAAACATTCTAAGGTGCCGTGATATTTGGCAATGTTTCATATGGCCGTATTTTAAAATATGGGCCTATGACACATTATGCAAGTTTCAAATGGCCATATTCGAAAACTTGACCATTTGACGCTTTTTCAAAGTGTCATATGGCCATATTTCCTTGTGACTTTTTGGCATTGGTTTAATGCTCGATTACCCACTTTTGTGGGTCGAAACTGTGATGTGCCGAATGAAAATTGTATGTAAATTATTTTTTAAAATGTTCTTTAAAAAACAACTTTTTGAAAACGTTAAAGTATTTTTAAAAAATTCGCGTGAATTTTCAAAAAGTTGTTTTGAAAAATTTTCATTTTGTTTTTAAAGATAGTGATAGTTCCCAGAACATTTTAAAAATTACTAAACATACGAAATTTCAAAACCAAAATTAAAATGTTTAAAACAACTTTTTGAAACGAGGAAACAAATGAATTTTAAGTATCAAAATATTGATCACAACCCATGGATTAGGCATAAGGTGACGCCATGTTAAAATAAACGTGCCCTGCATTCTGCCTCAAAGGTGGTGTGGAAATAATTGCACAAGAACTACGAACTTTCCTCATATCGATGTCTCGTAAACTAATGGCCTTCTTAAATATTATAAGGGACTTATTTGGTACTAATTCAGGTAACCTTGTCATATTGATGTTTAAATATATGTACTCTTAATCATAATATTTATAACGTCATTTTAAACAAAATAATTTTTTTTTGTTTTTTTTTTTTCATTCAAAAATGTTCGAAATCTTACCATTTTTGAAGTCGCAATATCTTGCAACTGATGCGCTATACCCAAAAAAGTGTGATAGTGTTGCCTCTAGGGAATTGTAAAATCTGCAAAATAGGTGTAAAATATTCTCCGAAAAATCAATCATTTAAGAGTAAAGAGCAAAATAACGGTTATTTAAGCTTTTGGTAGTTTTTTTTTTAAATCATGATACCATAAAAATTATGACTTCAAGAAAAAAAAAAACTGTTAATGCATGCTTATTTATGAATATAAAGCTACATAATGTATAATTTTTGTTAATACAATTTTTCGATTAAGCTTAAGATTTTTTTTCAGTTGAATCTACTGAAGTAGCAAAATCTTGCGACTTCTGGCTCGTATGGAAAGAAGTGTTTTTTTTGAAGAAAATATTATGATCTTTAAACTGAAAAAAAAATAAAATAAATCGGGTGGCACAACGGCTCATGAAGAACCAGGGCCTAGTGACTAACAACTCGCAACCATTCCTGTGTGCGCCTTTCGACAGGAATGGAAGGGACCTACAATTTTATGCCGAATCCTAACGGCTAGACGAGAAGCACTTATTCGTGACAAGTGATACTCTTGGAGGATTTGTCAATTCCTCGCAAGAGGCAGTAGCCCTGAAAAAAAACTTTTTAGTTTTTAGGTGGACGAGGCTGGGAAGCGATCCCAGACATCCATCGTGACCGTCGAACGCTACGGGCTACTACATCTTTAAACTGAGCGTAAGTTTTTTTTCCAAAACTTGTGCTTTTAAGAGTAAGAAATTTGAACTTTTCGTCAAACTTAAAAACAAAAATATATATCTTTAAAACGGTGGTTTTCAAGAAAAAAATAAATTTTTTTCTTTTATGGGGTCATAACATAACATAATTTACAAACTTAACACTCAGATGTTTTCAAAAATTTGATCCGTTTTGAAATTATGTGTACGTTTTTTTAAATGTTGATATTTTGTTAACGGTGAGTTTTAGGAAAAAAATTGTTTTTAACGTTTTTATGGCAGACAATATGATCTACAAAGTTTGTTTGAAATACTTTTTTATAGCATTTTCCGTTTCAGAGTTTAATGTGAAAAACTGATATTTTCGACATTCTACCTTGAATAATTTTTTTTTTTTTTTCACACGTGGGATCGATGAGGACTGTTGACAATTTTATTATAATAGTGTTTTTAACGTCCATACTAATTTTCAGCTTTTTGGGAATTTATTTTTCGGGCTAAGGGGCCAGTTATAGCTATCATTGAAAATATTAATTGTCAATTTTGAGTGATTTTGAAGAAAAAATAAATGATTATTTTGATGACAAAGTAAATCTAGCTAATTGACTTCAAAATTATTTCTAGGTAAAACAAAATTCAATTTGGCACAACTTTTCTCATAAAATTACTTTAATTTTTTCAATGAAGAACTACCTTACCAATGATCATTGAAAAAATTAAAAGTTACGTTATGGAGAAGATATGGGTCGAAATGATTTTTTTTTTTTTTTTGAGGAGAAATAATTGGAGTCGTAAGCTATATTTCTGCATTAAAATATTCAATGATTAAGCTTTCGAAGGGTCTCAAAACCAACAGCTAACTTTTTCAATGATGGTTTTCAATGATAGCTATAACTGGTCACTAAATTGAGCGTACACTTGTATTTTGTAGCAATTTTTGTTATATACATTCTATAACGAGGAACAAAAGATTGATTTATTTGGTTTTCATTCTAAAAAGAATTAATTGCCTGGGCAACGAAAAGTTTGTCAAAACATGAAATTTGAGTTTTTGTTGTTTTTTTTACGTATTACAACATGTCCTTATGAGATTTGTTGACATTTGTTTATTAAGCTACATATGTATTTAAGAAATGCTATCATCGGCGTTGGTTTTCAATTCAATTCGATTTAATTTTCAAATGATTTTATTTCATAATACAATTTACGTTGGTCAAATTGAAGTCCCGTGCAGATTAGCAGGAGTTTCCTTTCAAACACAGAGTTTTCTCATGTTGGTTTTGGAAATAGTAAAACATGTAAGAAATTCGTATGTGATGATCGGTCTAAGAAGTTGCTTCTCTCAGTCCATTTCTTTTCCCCATAAGAAAATGGATTCAGTGGGAAGCGAAATTAGCTTTTTTTTTTAGATTAGCTGTTACGTGCTGGTTGAAATGTAACTTCTCCTAAAGTTGAAACCCAGAAATTTAACCATTTAACCAATGTTGTAGGCATACGTTGCGATCCGTTGGGCAGGTTGAGTTTAATGATGTGGCAGCTTGTGACTCAGGGTGTTTTGCGATGTCCCGCGGGTCTTCTGAGGCAACCCAAAAACTCTGATTTGACTTTGATGCCCCATCTTGTGTAGAATTCGGGTAACGTGTTACTCTTCTCTTCTTGCTGCTATGACTAGAAACATGGATTTGGCGTATACAAGCGAATCATCCGCATAGAGAAAATTCATAGAATTTCTGGGTTGAGGTTGATTTGATTTGAAGATATTGTAAAGATACGGTCCTAGCTGTGATACTTGGGCAACTCCTGCTCTGATGGTTTTGGTTGTCTGCCTATTTTCAATCTGCAATTGATAAAACTGAAAATTATTTTTTATTAGTGCAGGCACCTGGAAAAATGGTTAGCTTGTGTAGTAGCTCCCGTATTCAGATGTTCTGTAAAAAGCACTAAACAGCAACCTGAAAGTTGTCGAGGGAGCAAACAACGTGCGTCAAAAAGACGCGTCGGTCGTTTTGAAACCTCAGGAGTGGTTGTAAAGTGGAATGTTCCTCCCGAAATCCACACTTTATATCCGGAAGGACACTGTTAGTGGTGCAGAAAGCATTCAACCTGCTAAGAATATAGGCCCTTCAAGGATTTTGCTGGTGTTGTTAAGAAAAGAAATGGGACGATATCCAGAAAGGGTACTCCTATTAACTTTCTTCGGTATCTGTACTTTTTCCCTATCTTCCCTATTATCGGAAAATAGCAGTTGTTAACGCAGTTGTTGATCAAGATTGTGAGGAAAAGCATCATGATTTGAGGAAATTTCCTTATGATGATGTTGGAAGTCATGTCTGGTCCAGATGGTTTTCAAGGTCGTCCGCTGTGGATTAACTGGGCCACTTCTTCAGGGTTGGTGAAGCTTCCAGTCAGCTAGGGATCACTGGCAGGGAAAATGGTAATTTCAGTGTCTTCCTGCTAATTGTTGATTTGAAACTTCCTCTTAGAATGCAGGGTCGAAAAATACAACATAATTAAAATGCAGAAGATTTTCAAAAAATCTATTTTAAAAGTAAAAGCATTTAGGCGGACTGAGTCAAAATTTGTATCCAAAGTTCTCGTTCATGGAATTTCGTCTAAAAGCAGTCCATAACTGGCTTACTCTTTTAGTCAATAAAGGTATGTCTACTAGGTACTTACCGCATATAACTTTAAAAATTCACCAACAGTAATGACAATCTAGTTGGGAGAACATACTCAAATCAAATTCTTGTCCGACTACCTATACCATCGCACATTCGTTCGTATTCGGATACACAAACATGATGTCTTTCCATTGGATTGTGCTGCAGCAACATTGATATCGGTGTGGCTGGCACTGGCGGCTGTAAATTTCTGTTCAAACAGCCACTTTCCATTTCGATCACAGCCACAAACAACATGGTGCGGAGCAACACCAGAAGCATAGCACAGCGGCAGCGAGTGATGCAATTCCAATAAACAGAAAAATCTTACCTCTGCGCTCTGCTTGTCGCACAACGCAACACACACACGCCTATATCGAACTTCAAAATGCCCGAAGTGCAAGCTAACCCAATACTCTCAATCGCAATCGACTGACTGTCCTGGTCCTAGATGTAGATGGTTTCTGTAATTTACAGGTGAGCTGAAAGGAGGACGGATACGTAATAGAGGTTCACTGCTTTTCACAGATTCAGTACGGGCTCGGTATGCTGATGTTTACTTAAATCCTAGTTGAAACTCTTACTCTCTTTTCCCTTCCTAACCACCACCGTGCCTATACCTGTGTTCGATCCGATATGTGAAATCCATGTTCTAGTGTTTGTTATGCCTTTGGCAGGATGTTTAATTTGTTGAGGAGGAAATTTTTCATTTAGGTAACCGGGGGACTATCGGCTGTTCTTTTGGTTTTTTGGCTTGTGTGTTTGAAAGTAAGTGTGTACTTTGAGCGGCCTTTTAACGCATGCAACCAAACAACCACCACGTACAGGTGTTTGATATTAGTTTTCGTGCCAATGGAATTGAAGGACATGACCGCCAACCGTGTTTGGCCGTCGTCGCCTCGCCTGGGGAACGGGGTATTCTGTTTGAGCCCTTTTTGTGGGTAATTGATTTCTATCGGCTCATGGGGGTAACCTTTTTCTATTTATCTTCTGGTGGTAATTCTCTTTGACCCCTAAAATGTCTCTTGGTCGAATTTAAAAATTTTCAATTAAATTTTAATTCTGTCAGTTTAGAAACCTTTTATAAACCATGGTCAAAGTCAAAGCACTTCACTCTTGGGCTAGGTATACACCAACCAACTACTACTGCCCTCATTAGTATGCAACGTAGATGGGGAATATTAATTGACTACAACAAGCCATTAGCATGGTATGCACAGGATGCGAAACACACCCCATCTTGTCGTCATGAGAGAGGCAGAGGACCCACGACCTAATCCCAAATCCCGCACCCGAACTGGAACCCAAAAACAGAAGACACCACTTGTGATGGCATACTGTTATTAGGGTTTAACTGAAATTGAAGTTAATTCTGCGAGCGTGCTTGGCATATTAATGTTGGTTGCTCCGGTGCGGTATTATAACATACAACCGACCAACTGACGATGCGACCCACGAGGACATCAACTACGACAACGAATATCTTGCGAGGAGTATTGGCCCGTGCCCATTGTCATCATCATGGTCTTTGCCTTGTGTGCCGGTGCCGGGATCTTAAATGAGTAGGTAGGCCAAAAATTTAGCTCGCAAAACATGGCGAATGATTGAAAACTTATGCAAAACATTCCTAATTGAAACCCGCCCCCAGCCCAGAGATGACTAATTTCTTATGCACGGGCTTTCTCGTCATCCAAAGTGTGTATATCTATCTTCCACCATCTCCATTTCCATCAGCATTATATCCTTGAATAAAATATGTCCTTTTTTGGATTTTTGAATTTAAAATTATACCCCCATCAAGCTTTGATTGGATTTTTTGTTTATCTTATTTCTCGTAATTTTCAGCTTGAGTGAATTCATGTGATTCACCCATGGGAATTTCTTTTCGTTTAAATTCCATTGAGCACAGCTGGGGATTTTTATCTCATATGAAAGGCCAACAAATCATGAGTCAATTTTCAATCGACCTGGCCGACCGACCGGCCGATCGCTGCGTGAAATCTGATGCTATTAGCCACGCGAAGAATATGCCCAATCGATAAGATGATAGGTTTTCGATCATAATCCACCTACGAATGATGCACATGCACACGCTGGCTTTATCCAATTACATGTTCCCTTTACAAATAAGCAATCAGCATAAATTGATTGCCTCAGGCTACTGATCTTTCAGAGAGTTTTCCCTTAGAGAGATAGATAGAACCGATTACTGCAAAAGGAACCTATATAATGTACCGCCTATACGCGTTTTTGATGTTTCAAACTTTTAGGTGGCTTGTTTGGTCATAAATATTGCAGGTAATAAGTACGGAACATTTATGCAGATATGTTCGTGCAAATAAAATTTGGCATGTCTTTAGGGGAAACATGTTGTGAAGGAAATAGAAACGAGATAGTGATTTATTATTGTGCATATCACAGAGAAATATGAATGGGTTATTTTAGAATTGTTTCTATGGTTACCGCGTTTCCTTTACAAAATTTGGGAATAATTTGTTCTACAACCTTCTTTTATATTAACCTTTTATGCATTGTTTAAATAAACATTAAAATTCAATAGATTAATAGAGTCATTAATAAATATTAAATAAAGTGAGTAAATTGTACTCATTGTAACAAAAATAATATGTTCTCATTACATACAAGACAAGCACATACAAGATATGAACTCATTACATACACAATATGTACTAATTACATAAATATGTAGTGAGTACAAAAATACTGTACTCATCACATTGGGATGATTATAGTCTTTAGTCTTACGTAATGAGTACAGCTCCATGTACCCGCTAAGGGTTTGTACGTCCGTCGTCTCTTTCTTAGCTTCGATTTTTATCGCACAGCTAATTTGCCCTTTAAGCCTGCTACGCTGCTGATGCAAGTTATCGTAGAATTAAAAATCCCACTAGACCCATGCAAGTTCAATCCTACCTACCTTATTTCCAAATATTTCACCCTGTTCGTACAAATGAATAAAAAAGAAAAAATATCAACACAAAAAAGTTCCATGCCACCTCATATGTGCAAGATTTATTTCATGCACACTGAGTCCCAAAATTAACATAGAGAATATGACAACGAAAAATACTTATTCATACTGAATCATGTGGGCTAGAAGTCTAGAACGTGCAGGTTTTGTATTATGCACCGTACCTCTTCTGTATGTGACTTCTCATCTACGAAAAAAAAAACAGCAAAAAAATGTCTCCGAAAAAGAGAACAGGTAGGTTGCTGTGCTACCTACTACTACATACTACAATAGTCAATGGAGTTACTGAATATCGAAACTAACATGGGAAAATATTTAAAAAAAAAACTTATTTATACGGAATCATATGGGTCAGAGCGTGCAGGTTTTCTTATTGCACACTCAGTGGCGTAGCTATCATAGGAACTGGTGGTGCAGTGCACCAGGGCCCAGGAGCTCTGGGGGCCCTCTAACCTAAGATTTGAAAAGAGCGGGTCAGCCAATTCGCACTCCCAAGGCTAGAAAACCTCGACCCTGCTCACAAGAATTTCTTTTTTTAATTAATTGATTTTAAGTGAACATCAACAATCAGAGACATAATAATCAATCAGTTAGATGCGCGTTTTTCTGGTATGAGTGTAGTTTTTAAAACGTTCGACTTTTTGATTCCAAAAAATTTACTCAGCATGAATGAAACGATTTTAATCACGAAATGTGATCAGTTCCAGATGGAATATTCCGATATAATTGGACCCACTTTTTCGCTCCAATTTCTTAATGTTCACCATCTGGTCCTTCCTCAATCGACGGAGACGTGGTCCATTCGCCAACTTTGCAATGAAATTATAACGAAATTTGGCGTGCTCAAATGTGACCTTACGGAAGTTTATACAGCAACGCTACTGTTTCATACAATTCCTGTCAAGGACAGAAATGAAGGAATTTGTGGTTATTTGATTATGATTATTCTCTTCTTGCAGGAGATGAATTCTGTTGGTGTTGTTAATATGAAGATCCTTCATCATTTCTAGCGAGAGTAATTCACGGTATTCTTTTTCCTTTGGATTTGTTTGGAATATTGCTGGGAGGGGTTTTATTATAGAACCTTCTTTGGAGATATGTGGGATTCCATTCAAGTTGATGGTCATGTTCCGGAATTTGACTAAAATGTTCCGTTTAAATTGTGAGTCGTATTGTCGAATTCAAGAGTTCCGATAAATTGATTTAGCAATATCCAGCAATCCATTTCCAACATTTGCCTATGAAATCTAAAGAGCGTTTACTTTTAGTTTTAAGGTTATGTAAAAAATTGTGGATTTGTTGAATTTCATGTGATAGTAACTGCCCCGCGGCAATTTTTTTTTGCCTCGCGGCAGTTTTTTGCCCCGCGGCATTTTTTTTGCCCCGCGGCAGTTTTTTTGCCCCGCGGCAATTTTTTTGGCCCGCGGCAGTTTTTCTGCCCCGCGGCAGATTTTTTTGCCTCGCCGCAGTTTTTTTTTGCCCCGCGGCAGTTTTTTTGCCTCGCGGCAGTTTTTCTGCCCCGCGGCAGTTTTTTTGCCCCGCGGCAGATTTTTTGCCTCGCGGCAGTTTTTTTGCCCCGCGGCAGTTTTTCTGCCCCGCGGCAGTTTTTTTGACCCGCGGCAATTTTTTTGCCCCGCGGCAGTTTTTTTGCCCCGCGGTAGATTTTTTGCCCCGCGGCAGTTTTTTTGCCCCGCGGCAGTTTTTCTGCCCCGCGGCAGTTTTTTTGCCCCGCGGCAGTTTTTTTGCCTCGCGGCAGTTTTTCTGCCCCGCGGCAGTTTTTCTGCCCCGCGCCAGTTTTTTTGCCCCGCGGCAGTTTTTTTGTCCCACGGCAGTTTTTTTGCCCGCGGCAGTTTTTTTGCCCCGCGGCAGTTTTTCTACCCCGCGGCAGTTTTTCTGCCCCGCGGCAGTTTTTCTGCCCCGCGGCAGTTTTTTTTTGCCCCGCGGCAGTTATTTTGCCCCGCGGCAGTTTTTCTGCCCCGCGGCAGTTTTTTTTGCCCCGCGGCAGTTTTTTTTTTGCCCCGCGGCAGTTTTTTTGCCCCGCGGCAGTTTTTCTGCCCCGCGGCAGTTTTTTTGCCCCGCGGCAGTTTTTTTGCCTCGCGGCAGTTTTTTTTGCCCCGCGGCAGTTTTTTTGCCCCGCGGCATTTTTTCTGCCCCGCGGCAGTTTTTCTGCCCCGCGGCAGTTTTTTTGCCCCGCGGCAGTTTTTTTGCCCCGCGGCAGTTTTTTTTTGCCCCACGGCAGTTTCTTTGCCCCGCGGCAGTTTTTTTGGCCCGCGGCAGTTTTTTTGGCCCGCGGCAGTTTTTCTGCCCCGCGGCAGTTTTTTTTGCCCCTCGGCAGTTTTTTTGCCCCGCGGCAGTTGTTCTGCCCCGCGGCAGTTTTTCTGCCCCGCGGCAGTATTTTTGCCCCACGGCAGTTTTTTTGCCCAGCGGCAGTTTTTTTGCCCCGCGGCAGTTTTTTTGGCCCGCGGCAGTTTGCCCCGCGGCAGACATGCAACACGCAACACGCAACATGCAACATGCAACATGCAACATGCAACATGCAACATGCAACATGCAACATGCAACATGCAACATGTAACATGCAACATGCAACATGCAACATGCAACATGCAACATGCAACATGCAACATGCAACATGCAACATGCATCATGCTACATGCAACATGCAACATGCAACATGCAACATGCAACATGCAACATGCAACATGCAACATGCAACATGCAACATGCAACATGCAACATGCAACATTCAACATTCAACATTCAACATGCAACATGCAAATGCAACATGCAACATGCAACATGCAACATGCAACATGCAATATGCAACATGCAACATGCAACATGCAACATGCAACATGCAACATGCAACATGCAACATGCAACATGCAACATGCAACATGCAACATGCAACATGCAACATGCAACATGCAACATGCAACATGCAACATGCAACATGCAACATGCAACATGCAACATGCAACATGCAACATGCAACATTCAACATGCTACATCCAACTTGATCAAGTTAAGAAAGCAACACAACAAAACACAGAAATCATTTCTCAATCTGAGAATGTTGTTTTGCTAACTTGACTTTTGAAAAATAGTACTTCCATAATGCCATAATGATTTCTGTGGGGAAAGTGTTATTGGTGGCGGGCACGAAAACAATATAATACTATAGTTTTCATTATACAAATCCTATGATAAGGAAGTGAAATTCGGTGAGTTACCTGAACCTGGTGAGCTTAGCAAATGCTACGAATTTTAAGATTCTGACCTTATTGGTACTAAATTAAGAAGGGGGGAGGTTGAGTATCAACTGATTTTGATCCTGTAAAAAGGGTTTAGTGCCAGAACTTGGCTGGGCACCGTGAACTTCGATATTTTCTTGTATTGTCGAAAACTTCCTTTTGACTTCCGGAAGCGTCCAGAAGCGTACGGAAGTCTTCTGAAACCATCCCATTAGCACAAAAAGTACGCTTCTGACGATTCTGAGAAGAGAAATTCGATACTTGATTTTAAATCAGAATCCACTCAAGAAGCACTAATACATTTAAAATCAAATGTCGAAAAAAAAACTCAACCGTTTAGAGAGTAAATTGTGAAAGATGAACCAAAATTGTTAAGATGGTCATCGATGTGGGCAAAACATTTTTATTTATTGATTTATTTTTACCACACTTAAGCTAACATCGTATGACACAGAGTAGTAAATGATTTCTCTGATCCAAAGAGAAATATTAAAGTGCGAAAACCCTGAGTTTTAACCAAGTTTTTGTAGAAATCCTAGTACTATCATGCTTATATAGGAGAATTATCTGCATTTTGATGTTAATTTCAATGAAAATACCAAAGGATACAAAAATAAAAATTAAACAACCTATAAATTTAAAAAAAAAAATTTCAAAAATTCACTTTGCCAAATAAAAAACTTTAATTAAAAATTTGTCAGATACCGGTTTTCTTTTTATTAATCAGCTTCATAACAACATACCATAATTTCAATAGAACGTCACACAAATTTATAGTAATTTTTTTACCAAACATCTATTTCGCCATTTTTTAACTTTCATATATTCAAAAAATCTATCGATTGCAAATAAAATCATTTTTGACGTACCGTTTAGAAAATAAGATTTAGACCTTTTAATACGTTCACCCTTATTTACCCTACTTAAATTTAAAATTACGAAAAATCCCTTATTTGTACATTTCTGAATTAAATTTCCTTTCGTAGTATATTTTTTGAATATCCATTTGGCTTACCACATAGCGTAATCAGATAATCGAATAAACGCAAAAATTGATCTTTAAACCGTGGCAACCCTATGAAGAGCCCACTCTTTTTTAGGCAACCCATGCGCAAACTGTTTGTTTGGACACTATTTAAAAAACTGTAAACCTCGTATCTGGTACAGAGATGAGGGTAGGTCGTCCTATGGCCGTCTCCCCGACTATGAGAAATAAACATGTTAGCTAAGGAAACCTGCTCACAAAAAAACCATTCTAAAATTCTTCTGACAGATAAATTTAGTCACCATACACAATTTTCAATTTTTTTTTTGCAACTAGGTGCCTTCAGCAGAGATATTTATTTTTTTTTTTTCGTACTTTTTGCAAAAAGTAGATCTATGTAGTTAAGCCTAGTTAACTCATTGGATAAATGAACCAAAAATAGAGAGTTTCATTAAATCGAACATTGGAGAAAAAGGTTTTCGAATACTGGACCCTAGGTTTTTGAAGAGTTGCCTATGTTCGAACACCAGTGTTCGACTAGGAAACTTGACAAAATTTGGTTTCCTATGGTGGAATAGCCAAAAAATAATATTATTACAGTACAAGATACCACTCTATTTTCGCACAGAATTAATTGACAGGACAATTTATTGTGTGCAGAAAGTGACATTTGGGTTTGTTCGTGTTTTTATTTGTTGTTTCTTTCATAACAGCATTATTTGTTTGATTTTTTGTCCGTTAATTTTGTTTGATTTATTTGCGATTTGTTAGACTCTCCATACGAACATTTTTCACTGTGATTTCGTAAGCATTTGGTTGCCGCGTGCTAAGCTTAAGGGTGGATTTCATTTGTCACATTACCTGATATGTAACCAACACCCATTAATTTTACTCTACTTCAGTAGCTACATAGATTTAACATAAAAACCTCTGTACTGAATACCTACATACCATTTTCCATCAGTGTACCTAAATTCTGAATGGCTGGTTCGATTAAAATGAATCTTGACACCATACCTGTTCTATTTCTACAGAGAGACATCTAATGCTAGGTTTCCACTTGCCAAGACAGGGTGAGTTACAGTTGCTCGCTACTACTACTTTCTTTGCTTTTTGTGTTGGAAAAAGCCACCCTGTCCTGGAAAGTTTGTCAATTTGCGTCTTTTCAATGACAAGTGGAAACCTAGCATAAAAATAATTATTTTAGGACCAAAAGTTATTGAGGGTCCTTTACGGCCACAACAAACATTTTTACTTGCTCTGTAGAAGCAAACATGAAATATCGCTCGAATAAAAAAACAGCCCTGAATAAACGGTCCCAAATTTGAAGCTATTTTTCATATATGTAATAAAAACGGGGCCATTTTTCAAAATTAAAAAATGTCCCAAAGTTGAAAAATGGGGAAAAAAAGAAATAGTCGCAAAAATGAATATATATAAATCAACAACAACATATAAATTAATTTAGTTTTACAATTAATTGTGATTTTTAAGTATTAAGGTTAGACCGCACACAACCGCAGCGGAACTACACTTCACGACGCGGCAAAATATTATTTGTATGAAATTGTATGAGCTATATCGCACTAAGCGGCAACTGAACTACATACAATTTTGTACAAATTATTTTGAATCGCAGTTCCGCTGCAGTGCAGTTCCGCCTAGTGCGGTCTAACCTTTAAGGGTCTTTCTTTAAATACAAGTCTAGACTTCACAATGAAAAATAAGTGCTCCTTTAATGATTATTATTGTTTTGGTCGGGTTTTTCAAAATTAACGTTCTGGGAATAATAATAAAACGAAATACAATTATTAGGTAATTTCTTATAAGTTATTATTTTAATAGCTAAAAATATCCTTCTGATTTCTTTGAAAAATATAAATTTAAAAAATTTAATTAATTAAAATTTCTTGAACATTCGTAAAAATAAAATGCAAAATTTTAATATTTATGGAAATACAATTTTACACAAAATTAAAAAAAAATCATTGACCCGTTTTCAAGATATTAAACTTAAAAACCAAAGAATCAATTTTTTTTTTGAAAATTTGTACATTCAAATTTTTTTTAAATACGATAATCCCTCTGTATACAAAAATTAGTTGAAATCGGTGAAACAGTTAACGAGAAATTGAAAATCAAAAAATTGCTTATGTGACAGGTAACACCAACTATAACCGTTATCGGTAATTTGTTTACCAACATTTCATTACACCTTCAATAGTCATTCGTAATTTTTTGTTTTTGAAATAAACACATTTTTGTACATTGGCTGTAATGCTGCATTTACACGAATGGCAAAATGCCATTATATCTGTAAAATTATAGCCATTTTTACTTTCATCGTGTAAACGCTCTAAATACTGGCAATATTTTTGCCAACATAAAATGGCAGAGATAATTTGGCATAAAATGCTGCCATTAATATGACTATGTGTAAACACTTTACTGACGCCATTTCCCGAAATTATGCCATTCTAGATAAGAATGAACTTGCTCATTCTTTTATGGCATGTTGCCAGTATTTTGAAATTTGCCATTATTTGAACTCGTGTAAATGCATGTCTAAAAAAAATTATTTCTGCCATTATTTTACCATTTTTTGGGCAGAAATATTGGCAACTTTGCCAGTCGTGTAAATCCGGCATAAGGCATTTATCATCCGTTATTTCTTGAGCTAAAAAAAAATTTTCTGTAGGGTATCCCCCATAAACTCTAAGTGTCTTAGGCTGCAGGCTTATGTACAAAAGGACAGACAGAAAGACTGATAGACAGACAGACAGAATTGCGGGCCCAATTTTTTCGCGTTATCTATCATCGTAATGTTAAGGAAAGTTATCGTCCCAAGTTCGAGTTTTTTACGAATCCAAAACTTGCCCTATAGAATAGTGCATAGTGTATATTTATATAAAACTAAGCCCGAGGGAAAACATCCCAAATTTGAGTTTTTCTTTTGATATACAAAAAGTGGACCCATTTTCGAAATCAAAAAATGGCCCAAAATTGAAAAATTGACTTAAACAAAAATCAAAAATTGCCGCAAAAATATAATACATATATTCCGCGTAGAAAATCAATCTAGTTTTCGACAAGGCACTACAGAGTTTTACATATATTCTGACAAGGGGCTAGCAAGAGTTAGCAAATGCCAGACCAAAGGCCTTTGGTATTATGAACCCTTTTGCTTTTGCTTTGTTTTTTTTTTTTTTTTTTTATATTAAGCGCGTGCAAAACGGGTTGTGACTACCCTTAAGATGATATACACAGCACGAGCGATTAGGTAGATTGGAGGGGATTTAAAAGGAGATACCGATGCACATTGGTTTTGAACGTCTGTAGATCACAATGGGAGGGGAAAATTGAGCTGGGTAGAGCATTCCACATTCGAGTAGTGCGACTAAAGAAAGAATCTCTGTACTTAACAGTACGTCCGAAAAATAGAGGCACTAAGCTATAAGCATGTAGGCTGAATTCCGAGTGGTCGGTACTTTCCCCTACCTGGGTTTCACTTAGTGCCAAAACAGCTGGCCTGTTTTTCACAGTATGGACATATGCAGCACAAAAATTCTGCCTCAGTCAACCCTAAATTCACCCACCATTACAATAAACAGACATAAAAAAACAAATCAGACAGTTATATATGCTGATATCAAGTTTGGGCCCCCAATGACTTCACAGTACAATACTACTAGTGTTATGCCTAAAAAAGCAGTGTACTGATCCGCCCCTGGATACACAAAATCAATAACAGCAATTTATCTGATATGCTTTGGCTTAGTCGATTACGAGCATTGAATGAAATGTTGCACACACTACATATAATGACGAAGCCAAAGCACTGTGAGTTATGTGGGAAGGAGAGATAGGGAAATTTACCGCTGTGCTGTTTGTGGTTTGTACATCATCATCTTCAAGCTTGGGTGCACTTTTTGTTGTTGTTTTTTGCAGCACTGGCACTTGCAATAATTTTTTACTTAATAGTATTGTATTGTTAATATTATTGTTGGGGGTATTAGGCACGGTATTTCACTTTTCTCTCGCACACGTCCACTCGCGATGGGTTGCTTCGTCAAGCAAAACCAATTAAACAAAACTTCGAACAGTTTTTCTGTTCTAACTTCTTAGGCATTTCTCCCAAATCTGTGCTGCTCTGTTCTGTTCTGATCTGACTTTTACCTCACTGAACAGTCCTAGAATATAGAGATGTCTCGCACCCATAGTAAAAAGTGTGATATGAATAAGAAGACAAAGAAAAGAGAGAAAAAAGTGTCGCATGATACTGAAATTGCATGGTGGTTATAAAATTTTAGTTTTCGGTGTACAAGAGACATTTTCCCTCGTCTTAAATTGTTGGTACTGAAATCCAGCAAGGGCTTGCCAAGTATCTGACATGCTTTCATCGTCTAGATTTACCTACTGAAAACTAACTAGGGCCTTGCGCAAACTAGACATAAATTTGACATTTTTCCAGCCGGGATGTAAGGCTCCTAACCTTTAGCACCTCATATTTGGGACATTCGCAAAAAAAGTATGCCATCTAAAAGATTAGTAATTGGTCAAAAAGGGTCAACTAGTTTCAGAAATTGGTCAGCCATAGGAAATCTTTAATCAATGGTTAACGTTTTTAAAGGTCACCAACTATTTTTGGCACCTAATTTATGGGATATTCGCAAATAAAGTACACCAATTGAAAGCCCACTGACTCGTGATAAAAAGTCAGCTTCAGTCAGTTTTAGTAATTGGTCAGCAATAGGTTTTTTTTAATGAAGGCTCTTATACTGTAACAAAAAAAAAAACAATCTTTAAAACTTCATTAAAAAAAAACCTATGGCTGCACAATTTCTGAAACATGTTGACCTTTTATGGGGATTTAATAACCTTTCAAATTGTATCTTTTTATTTTGGAAAATTTAGTAAATGAGGTGCTTAGAGTCTAATACGGCCTTGAAAAACAAAAAAACTTCAAAAATTCATATAAAATAACCTATGGCTGACCAATTACTGAAACTAGCTAACCTTTCATCACAAGTCGGTGGCCTTTCGAACGGTACACGTATTTTGCGAATATCCCATAAATTAGGTGCCAAAAAGTAGTTGGTGAACTCGAAAAATTTAACCATTGGTTATAAATTTGCTATAGCTGAACAATTTTTGAAACTAGTTGACCTTTTTTGGCCAATAAATTACTGATCTTTAGGATGGCATACTTTTTTTTGTGAATATCCCATATACGAGGTTCTAAAGGTTAGTAGCCGGGATGTAAAGCATTAATAGTTTTACAACTTATGGTGATTTTTAATTACTAAGGGCCTTTTTTAATTTTTTTATTTCATTATGAAAATATGTGCCTTCAATAGGCGTTTTTCTTTTTTAGTTCAGAGCAGAGCCTGAACTGTCAAACCAAAAATTGTGTTTCATTTTTACCTCTGAACGTTCAGAGATTCAAATTTGTGTTTCTTTTTTTGTTCTGAACGTGTTCTGAGCTTGTTCAGAGCGCGCTCTATGAGCTCAGAATAAAATAACTGAGCAGACCGAGTTGAATACTGAACACAAGCATTTGATAGGTGAAATTGAAAAAAAAAAAGTTACAACTTGGTGTTCAGGTGTGTTTCAAAAATAATTCTTAACGCTCAGAACCAGAACACGCTTTGTTCAGAGGATGTTCAGAGCATGCTCGATATGCTCGAACTCTGTTCAGAACTCTTTTCTGAGCTAAAAAAGAAAAACGCCAAATATTGATTTTTTTTTTGATCAGATTTTCCAAAATTTAAGTAATTTTTTTTTGTAAATAATAATAAAAAAAACATAATTCAGTTAAATTGTTACAATTTTTAAATTTGGAAAAATCTGAAACTATTTGGAGGGCTGCTTACATTAAAAAAAAAAACGTAATTGGTTTTTAATGATTAAACCGCTCCTAAATTAGTTTAAGCTAAGAAAAAAAAAATTAAAAATAGTAAAGATTTTTTTTTATTTAATAAAAATTTGAATTTTAAATATTTAAATTTTTTTTAAACAAATTTTGTTACGCCAATTTTAAGTATTAATATCGCATATATGCCTTATACAATTTCAACTTTTTAGAAACTTATTTAAATCTTCTATGGCCGGAAAGAGTCAAATATAAAAAAACGGTTAATTTTTTATTTTCAAATTAAATAAAATCGTTATTTCCCGAATACGTAGTATTTATTTGTTGATGAAAAAGGTTATATTGGAGCAAACCCTTCAATGCATCATGTCGCAGTTATGTTTATAAAATGACCATCTAGAAAAATACTTGCCCCTCAAAATGTTGGTAATTTGCTTAGTCTATAATTTTTGTAATTTTAAATTAAAATTGCATAAGCAAATTGCAGCTGCTATCATTTTTGCACCTATTTTTATTGGAAATATGTGAAATTGTAATTATGTGAAATTATATACCAAAATATGTTTTAAAAACAAAATTGTATCAATAATAGTTTATGGACCAAAATCTTCTAATTGCCAAAATCTCTTTAGACTTGCCTGATGGTGTACACTCATGATGGACATAACAATAAACATTCCTCTGAGCACTTCCTGTGTTTTTTTTTTATATTATTTTTTATATTATTAGATTTTATTATGTCTCCTTAAAAAAACATTCATTAAATCAAAGGACATTGTTTTCAATTTTCTCTCAAATTTCTAACAAACTGAAACACAATATGAGTCCTAAAGACAAAATAAAAAAGTTTTCTCCATCATCATTATTAATATATTCCTCATTGTCATAAAAGGAAACGAACTCCAAAAACAAAAAGTAGGTAGGTACGAACATGTATATCCTTAAAAAAATGGGGTCATTCATTTTCTTTATGCAAATCTTGAGCCACTAATGTGTTATAATAAAAGATGATGACCAAACCATAAAGCTCTGACACAATAGGGCAGTGGAGACAAAGGACCAAACTTTTCTTCTTGTTCTTATTGTATTCCTTGCCTATGGATGATGATGGTCACTTTTGGTTTGGTTTTCAAAGTTTTGTTATTATACTCGTAGTATGTTGGTAGTCTGGTGATGCTTTCTTGTCTGCTAGCTTAAGGCATTTCATTTGTCTTAAATTTCTTTTTTGGGGAATCAGGAAATTTGTTAGGAAAAGAATAATATTTTACGTATATCAAATCACATTTTCAGTTTTGGATTTGTTGACTTTTATTGTAATTTATTTATAAAAAAAACACAAAATATCAAAAAAAAAAAAACAGACAAATAAATGAGATTTTACTTCAGGAAAATTATAATTTGAATTCAAAGCAAATTTAAAAAAGAAAAGAAATGAAATGTAAATTTATTTTTATCCAATAACATGAAGTGGATAACTTTTTTGTTTGCCTTTGGTGAAAGGTTGAAATGTTTAAAATGTTGACTGTAGTATACTTTGAGTTTAAATGGAAACTAAAGGAGCTATGTACCAGTGGCGATTCCTGGTCCTTAGTATTGGTTGAGCTAGGTGGTCTGGGCAGGTTAAAATAAAAAAAAATCATACTTTTTTTTTAATTTGATTGATAACGACAATTAATAAAAAAACGTTAATAAATTATAGGCATAAAATAAAAGTTCAAAAATTTATCGATACATACATTCGCTTCGTCGCGTCGTTTGACGGAAAAAAAAAATTTTCGCCGACTTTGTTGTGGTCAAAGTAGGACACTTAAGTTGGCACTGATTTTTGTACACGTACTTTTAACCCTTATACATAAAATATAATGTTTATGCTTTAGGTCTATATTTGTAGCTAAGTATCTAAATCAGACGACGTTTCAAACGTGGTTACGTTTTTCTTCAGGTCTCAAAAACATAGTTATTAATATTTTATAGCTTCAATTTTTAAAAATTATAAAATATGTACTTACAAATTTTTTTCTTATAAAAATAATATCAACGTTTAATCCTCTTTTGGTTTTTGAACGCAACTATTATTCTTTTTAATATTAAGAAATGTCTTGAAAAAGACGTTTTTTTTAAATCAAAAGTTCGAATAATAATAAATATTTCAAACTATATTTATTATATTTTGAATAATAATTCAAAATATTTTAAATAATTCTAACCTACAAAACAAGTTAAATATAAATTCTAAGTTTTAGTTTATTGCCTTTCAATGAGTTGACCATATATGCTGCTGAGTCACGAAGAATTATTATCATAAAATATAGTTATAATATTTATATCTTTTTTTAAGCAACTTTGGTACTGAATTTAAAAGTTCCAAAAACTGTTCACTTGGCTTAAAAAAAGATGTAAACATCTATTATAACTATATTTCATGATTTTATGGTTCTAAGTACGTGTACAAAAATCAGTGCCAACTTGAGTGTCCTACTTTGACCACCGCAATGTTTGCATCATAATTGTGTTGCACTTAGTTAGCATCATATTTCTTGCCAAAACTATTTCACCGATTTGGATCGAATTTCGTCTTGTGATACTCTAGAGTCTAGACTATTTGATTCCAAATTTTTAGAAGAATTGGAAAATTTTTGACATATTTTTTGAGTGCTTCAAATTTACTTAGTTTTTTCAGATTTTTTTTTTAATTCATGGTTAGATAGCAACACAAATATAACATGCATTTAAAATTGATGTTGTTTTGTAGAAAATTTTATAAAAAACAAGTTTATAGTGGACGGTTTTTTCATCAGTTGCATATTTCCAAAGTTATAAAGGAAATTGTCGGAAAATATACTATATACTACTCTAACATGCCCCAACAACATATCAAAAATGCAGAACTACATCGCGCTTTGCGAATTTAGCACTTTTTTTGTGTAATTATTCACTGTGCTAAAAGAACTCAATCTCAATGTTTACTCATATCAATCAAAGATCACTAATAACAAAACAATGCATTCATCCTTCCTACCGCATTTTCCCAGAAACATATACGAAAGCAAAAAAGAGAATGACAAAAAAAACGTACCCAAAATGTACCTGGAGCTGCTTGCATACCTAATGTATCGTGCCTTATCGCATCATACTTACGCTTACGCTTTCATTTATTTAGCTGGGCTTTGCTTAGGACATTGTGTAGTAAAACGCTCTTGTATTCTAGATTGTATTGTATTTGTGCTTGTATTTGTAATTTGTATAGATATTATTAAAAATTGTATGAAATTGTGCAGCGCAGATGTTGCAAGCTAAAATGTGTCAAGGGAGACTTGTTCTATGAGAGTTTTATGTTGTGTGTCTGCAGGAAAATATAATTGAGAACAATATGGGGGTAGGTTAGGTAGGTATCTATTTTTTTTTTAATTATTTCAATGCTCTTTGTAGAGAATTTGGTTTTGGTATCGCATATTGTAACGCTGAGGCAGATAGGAAGATGGGAGTTTTGTGTGAAGGAAAATATGATTTGAAAATAGGTAGGTAGGTAGGTAGGTGGGTAGTTTTTTGTATTTATAGTATTGATTATTGTATGAAATCATTATCATTATTTCAACATTGCCATTTGTTACTTTTTGAAAATAAAAAGTACATCATACAATTTATTCATTTAAATTCTTGGTTTAGCGGCGATAAACCTGCTAACTGGGAGGAAACGCCACTGCTATGTACATTCTCGAGTTTATTGTCAATCTACACTTGTAAGTTTTACAATATCGGCCGGCAGTTGCGTGGACATTAGTCCATTTTGGACTTTTAACCTGTGGAATTTTGACCCTGCGCTATAAATTTCGAAAATTTTACATAAAGAAGAATTATCTAAGAAGATGAAGAAATTCAAATATTAAAATATTGAAATTACTTCTGTTTTAAGTGGAGTGAATGAATAAAATTCAATTAAAAAGTACAAGTGACCTCAACTCCAGAAATTATTGGGCCGTATTCATAGTCATTTTAGACCTGGGTCTGAGTTAAAGATAGGTTAAGTTGAATTTTCGGACGCTGATTCTATTTTTTTAAGTTTATCATTTGAAAATATTTAAAGCTATTTGTGTAGTATACCAAGTTAATTATCTTTCAAATTCAAATTCAAATTTATTTCTTCTTCAGTGAAATCGTGTTACATGGTAGAATACTTTTAACATAGAGATTAGAATACATTGATTCTTAGCAACTAAAGATTTTTTAATATAGAGAATTCATATGAAAGTGGAGATTGTTATGAGAAAAATTGGAAAAAAAAAACTCAATGGATGCAAATCTTCTTAAAAACTATGAATAAAATAATCTTAAAATCTAACTTAATAATAACTTAAACTAAATTGGTATGGCTTGAATTTATTAATACATTTTCGTGGCTCAAACATTTATTCTCAAAATTGATTGAAATTGTTGTAATTTTAGACTTTATTTTTGAAATTTTGGTAATATCATGCAGCGCTAGTGTGGAGAAATGCCAGGGAAGATGCATAATCATTTTAAGAGTTTTGTTTTGACAAATTTGAAGTTTTTTTAAATGACATTCGGCACATTTATTCCAGCAAGGAGAAGCATATATTGTATATATGTAGGAAGTATGACAATTTTATAGAGAAGAAGCTTATTATCCTTGCTTAGATAAGACTTTTTACTAATAAGTGGATACAGAACTATTATTAAAAGATTTGCTTTTTTGATAGAAGCAGTAATATGGTTTGAGAAAGTTAATGTCTTATCGAGAGTGATACCAAGGTATTTTATTGTTGTTGTCCATTCCATTGGAGTGTTACAGATCGACAGATTATATTGAGGTAGATTTGAAGCTTTTCTCTTTCTTGAAAAAAATATCGCTTGTGATTTGGTTGGATTTATTTTAATTTTCCACCTGTGAAAAAACTTTTCGATTTCAAATAGAGCGTTTTGTAGATTCGTTAATATACTTTGACAATCGTTAGAGGTACAGAATATAGCTGTATCATCAGCAAAGAAGGTATTTTCACAGTGTAAGTTTCTAGGAAAATCGGCATTATACAAGTTATATAAAAGTGGCGATAAGGTTGAACCTTGTGGAACGCCCGCTTTTATGGGAAACAGAGGAGATGAATCGGAAAAAATTTTGACATAAAAAAGTCTATCTGACAGAAAGCTTTGAATGATTTTAAGGATGTAGGTAGGAAAATTTTGAGTGAATAATTTGTGAAGCAGGCCGTCGTGCCAAACACTGTCGAATGCCTTTTGGATATCAAATGATATCATACCAAGTGATTTTTTGTTTTTAAGAGAATCTTTAACAGTATTTGTAATTCTTTTCAGTTGGTGAGTCGTCGAGTGCTCCTTTCTAAAACCGAACTGTTCAATTGAAACAAGACTGTTTGATTCAACAAAGTCGTTCATCTTTAGGAGAATGATTTTTTCAAAAAGTTAACCTACACAGCTAAGTAAGCTTATTGGGCGATAACTTGACGTCTGCATCAATGGTTGAGTTGGTTTAGCTATTGGAATGATCTTCGCAATCTTCCATCTTCTTGGAAAATATCCGTATCGCAGACAACTTTCAAATAGGGATGTAATATACTCAACAGCATTCTTTGGTAGGTATTTGATGACCCTGTTTGAAATTTTAGCATTACCAGCTGCTTTTTTTATGCAAACACAAGAAATAGTATTTTTAACCAGAAATATTGGTATATGAATGTTATTTATTTCAATTGAAGTTAGGTTAATACAGTTGACACTGTTTTTAACTAATTGTTTGGTTTGTGTGTCACTATAGCCCTCTGTTATTGAGTGACTAGAATGAAAATATTTACCGAATTCAGTGGCCTTCTTTTTATTGGTATGAAGAATTTCACCATTGCATTCAAGGTATGGGATTCTATTATTTTTTTTTCTTAAAAATCTTCGAAAGTTTCCAAATTTTTTGGTCGTGTTTGCCAATTTTGGATAACATATGATTCCAGTTATTATAACGTATTTCCTGGATTTTTTGTACAACTAATTTGTTAAGCAAATTCAATTGAAATTTCAGAAATAAGTCCCTAGATCTTTGATAACGTCCGCGTATTAAATTCCTAAATGTAATCGTCTTTCTTACGTCATTTGTAAGTAAAGAAATTTCGCTGTTTTTTTTAAGGGAGGCGGAAAGTAAAGGGACAGACGCCTTGATCCCTTTATTAATGGAACATTCAAATAAGTTAACTATATCATCAATTTCCTCTAACGTTAAGGTAGAGGGTTGAGAAAAGCTAGAAAGTGAAGCGTTTACGCAACGTTTAAATATTTTCCAATTTGCCCGTTTGAAATTGTAATTTTCAGTTGGAGCTGCAATGGTGAACGATTCATTAAGATAGAAAGCAAAAGGTTTGTGATCAGATGAAAGATCATTTTAAAACAATTGGTCGCGAAATATTGTCAATTGTATTTGAAAGAACCAGGTCTAAAGTTGGGGGAAGTCCTCGACCATTGGAAGGTATATAAGTTGGGTCAGATGGATAAGCAATATCAAAATCTTCGAAGACTTTGAGGTCTGACAATACTGTTCCTCACGAATTTGCGCGAACACAGCCCCATGAGCGAAAATTGTCTTAAACTGTAATTTAGTTAAATCAGGGTCTATCTGCGACTATGAATATGCCCCATTGTGTTTCGCCCAAGGTATAACAGTCTGTTATACCCTACTAAGACACAAATTTTGGTCGATGTTTACCGACTCTTATAAAAATCACAGCAAAAAGATACTGTGAATTTTATTATTCTAGGGGAATTTGTTTAAATTCGTGCACCTAGAATAATAAAATTCACAGTATCTTTTTGCTTTGATTTTTATAAGAGTCGGTAAACATCGACCAAAAAATATTTTTAAGAATTAGAAAAATATTTAAAGAAGCTTCTGTATACAAAAAATAATCTGAATAAATTCATTGAAAAGAAAGTAAAACATATGAAAAACCGTTCAATGGGTAGGCTAAGGCTTTCCCTAAAATCACACTCATATAGAAATTTCGTTCAAGCCGTTTGACACTTTTTTTAAACGATTTTCAAAGTTTTTATCGTTATTTTTGGAATTTTATTATTATTTTGAAATTTACTGCAAACAAAATTTAATTAGTTGTTTGTGTTTCCAAAACGTTGAGATTTCAAAACAAATTTTGAACTATTTTTTTATTTCAAAACACAGATTTTTAAAAAAATGTTGTATTCAAAGTTTTTAGAAAATTATAAACTAAAAAAAGATGCTGGGTGTGACCCATACATTACTAACTTCCCATTGGTTCCTTTGACAACAATTTTAGCTCTTCATAACTGTGCAGTTTTGATTTTTTTTTTTGGGAATGGTTTATAAAATTCGAAGAATCTTACTTATGTATGTAACTTTTTTTCCTAACTCCTCTCGGTATAGAGGTTTTCATTATTTAAGCCAATTATTTCAAAACAGACTATAATATTGGCAAAAAAAAAATACCATAAATCAGGGGAGTGTACTTTAAAAAAAATTACATGGTTTCAAAGAATATAAAAAGACAAATTAAGTGTCATATGAAAAATTTTTATTTTGAAACAAATTTTGAGTGTACAAAATTTTCATGAGTGTCAAGTTAATTTCGAATTAATACATTTTTGAAAAGACATTTCTGGCAACATTTTGATTTTAATCTTTTCAAAGGGTGGTTTTAACCCTTTCGATACGGATGTGGTACAAGACAAAGAACATTTATATGGACTTGTACCACATCCGTACCGAAAGGGTTAAAAATCTCACAACCAAAAAAATCACACAACATATAGACGGTATTGATATATAAATTTGGGTACAAATTTGAAGTCGATATAATTGTTTTTTCTTAAATTAAAAAAGATTTTTTAAGAGTTTTTTAGTAGTTTTTTTCCAGTCTGTCTACTGAATTCTTTAAAATTAAAAAAAAAAACCGTCGTTAAATTGACTACGTCATTATATCAAAACGTTCAATGTTAATATGACGGAGCGAAAGCTATGCAGCCTAACTGCAAGTGTTATCATGGGAAAACACCTTTGTACGCCATTATATATGTGGGTTCGGGTCATTATTTTTTTCTTGAAATATTTGAGACGAAATTACAAATTCTTTATTGCGTAATTATGTGTAGAATAAAATTAAATTGAAGTCTATACCTATCTTTTTCCGTTCTCGAGGCATTCGAGACGAATGACATTTTACAGCACCTTTTAAAATTGCTGTATATGAGATATCAATAAGGCTTTCTTTATTTGAGAGCCCTATCAATGACATTATGTATGAAATATACCATAGTACAAATGGCCGCCGCAGCTTAGCTGGGTGGCGCTGATTCGAAAGGTCCAGTTTGCGATGACTTTGGCGCATAAATCAGGCTGAAATTGACCGATGGCATCGATTATGTTGTCTGCGACTTAAGAAAGCCCCACAAGAAAAAGTCCAAAGGGGTGAAATCACATGATCTTGGTGGCCAATTCACGTTACCTGGGTGCGAGATAACCATGCCATAAAACCCCTCGTGCAGAATATTGATTGTGTCTTGAGCTGTGTGGCACGTAGCGCATCCTGTTGAAACCATATGTCTGCGGTGTCCATATCATCCAATTCAGGCCACAAGAAGTTGGTGATCATCGAACTATAGCGATCGCCGTTGACGGTGATGGCCTTGCCAGCATCATTTTCGAAGAAGTACGGATCAATGACGCCTCCATCCCGAAATCCACACCAAACAGTAACTTTATTTGGATGCATTGGCACCTCGTGAATCTCGCATGTATTGGTGTCGTCACAAATCTAGCAATTTTGCTTATTCACGTACCCATTCATCCAAAAATGGGCCTCATCTCTAAAGATGATTTTTCGACCAAAATTGGGGTCAACTGCTCCAAAACCCAATTAGCGAACACGCGACGCACACACGCTGCGTATGGTTGTTTGGTTTCAGCTCCTGGGTTAGTTGGATTTTGTATAGATGCAGGCCCAATTCACGACCCAAAATTCGCCATGTTGTGGTCTGCGACAGGCCAAGTTCTTGTGAGCGACGCGAAATTGACTGCCTCGGATTCTGCTGCACACTTTCACGAACAGTGGCGATGTTGTCGGCAGATCATGCGTTTCGTTCACGTACGGGTGTTGGCTCATTATTCATTGGACTCGAATTCTGTCCCAAACGTTGAATAGTCGACTTGGAAGGACGACCCCATTAAAAGGGCGAAACGCGCGCATCGTTGCTACTAGAGAACACCCATTTTGATAATAATGTTTTATCATTTGGACGTGTTGCTCGACGCTATTACTTACCATGGTGATTTGTCTTTAGTATAACTAACGATATTTTGACAGAAAGTAAAAGAAACAATATGGCCGCCACGAGCTGTCAAAATCAACCCGTCCCTATTGGAAAACCCTTTATAAAACCTTAAGTGCAATTTTTGGGAAAAAAAATAGTTTCCTTCGGCTCGTTTCACACGTATTCGCTTTCATTCGATCAGGTCTGTATTCGGCTGTGCCTGATATGTGTGAAACGGCAAGAATAAAAACCTTATAGAGACCGCATGGCACCGAACGATCCCTTGACAAGAATCGGTTTCATTCGGTTTTAAAAACGGTACTTACGTGTGGCAGTTACGGTTATTTTTGGTCCGAAATATATCATAAAAATGTGTTGCCATATTATACCCAAAAAACACTACCAAATGAAAGTTGGTATTGATTTCTATATGAATGCTTAATATTTTTAAAATCGGTGTTGGAGATTTCAAGATATTTGAGCTTAAAGTTGGCGATTTAAAAGTCATATAATTAATTTTTTTTCGAAAGAATTGTTCATAGCTTCTGAAATATAGTAGCTAGAAAAATGATTTATGATTTAAGTACCAAATTAGAGGCCACAAAAATACCTTTCAAACACAACCAATATCTCTTTCTTACGTTCAGTATATTTTGATATACACTTTTTTTGAAATAATTTCGTTGCAGGTGCTTTCTACGGCTGATATCTTGAAAAAATCAGTGATGACATGTATTTTTTTTGTACCACTACAATCTTTAATTGATTACCTTTTGTTTAATGTAGATTCAAACTATCTCACGCCAAATGAATGTCATCTTATAAACAAAAGGACCTTTTTTATAAAAAAAAAAACAATGAAACAATAAATTGCTTCTTAAATGCTTAACTAAGACTTATTTAATATTTAAAAGTAATGCTAGGTTTCCACTTGTCATTGAAAGACACAGTTTGACAAGACAGGGTGGGTTATACATTTACCTCTATTACTTCTTTCTTTGCTTTTTGTGTTGATAATACCCACCCTGACTTGTTAAAGTGTGTCAGTTTGCGTCTTTCAATGACAATTGAAAACCTAGCATAAAGATTTATGTTTTTTC
Organism: Melangyna quadrimaculata; assembly: GCA_949320155.1. NCBI lineage: Eukaryota > Metazoa > Arthropoda > Insecta > Diptera > Syrphidae > Melangyna > Melangyna quadrimaculata. Next base: position 57,032,080 of record OX439483.1, on the reverse strand, counting down.
TTATTACAAAAAATGATTATAATACATTCAATAACAAGTATTTCCCTTTTCTTATTTTATTTATTTATTATTTACTTCAAAAACTGACCTAAAGTCCACATCAGGATTTTCATTTACACTCAATAAAAAAATCCGCACCAAAACTGAAAAAAAAACAGCCATGAGAACCAACTTTTTTTTAAACTAGATATTATAATACCACTAAACATAAGTCTGACCAGGTGTTCTTTTCAACGGTAAATACTTTGGAAGGCTTAGTTAAGGCTTTGGTAGGCGTTAAAAAAAAAGCATTTTACTGTATCATCTTTTTTTTTAAATAAAAAACGTCCTTTTGTTTATAAGATGACATTCATTTGACGTAAGATAATTTAAATGTACATTAAACAATCGGTTATCAATTTAAGATTGTAGTGGTACACAAAAAAAATACATGTCATCACTGATTTTTTCAAGATATCAGTCGTAGAAAGCACCTGCAACGAAATTATTTCAAAAAAAGTCTGAACTGGTGTATATCGAAATATGCTAAAGGTAGGTAAGAGATATTGGTATCGTTTGAAAGGTGTTTGTGTGGTCTCTTATTTGGTACTTAAATCATTTTTCTAGCTACTATACTTCAGAAGCTATGAACAATTTTTTCGAAAAAAAATTAATTCTATGACTTTTGAATCGCTAACTTCAAGCTCAAATATCTTGAAATGTCCAACACTGATTTTAAAAACATTAAGCATTTTTATAGAACTCAATACCAGCTTTCATTTGGTACCTATTTCATCTATGTACGCACGTGGCCATCAACACTGATTTTAAAAACATTAAGCATTTTTATAGAACTCAATACCAGCTTTCATTTGGTACCTATTTCATCTATGTACGCACGTGGCATCAAGCCGTTTAGGCTGTACTCAAACAGACAGAATTGCGAGACCCACTTTTTTTATCTCCCCTATATCATCGTAATAGCAAGTTTGATCAAAATCTCGAGTTGCATTTTGGTTAGAAAACTTCAGTAACTCCGAGGATTGATACAGTTTATGTTAAGGAACGTTACTTTCTACGGATATGACTTTAATAATAAATATTAACGAAGCCAAGACTATGTCGACATAAAACTGCTTTTTAAAAATGTTACCCATTTAAAACTTCAAATGACTAAGTACCTAAGTAGACCAACAACTTGTTTGGCAAAATTAAAACCATTATCAGCAGTTGATAGTACTTACTTTGCTATACATTTTGTCTGATTAAATTGTAACTTCCATTGCGAAAAACCTATTAAACTTCTATTACAAACGATTGGTAATTCGCCGACAAATGAGTTGGACCATCTACGAAGCATAAACCGTCCGATCTCATGCTGTGGGATTCAAGTTCAAAACCGACCATGCATCGTCGTCGGTGCTTCCTGTGACTCGATTCCAAAGCGATCATGTGTATCATGTCCAAAACTAATAAAACTAACATAGGTGCTCATATAGCGAAATAATAATTCAACATAGTTTTCCTTTGATTAAATTATAAATTCCAAAACGAAAAGCAAACATGATCACTCGATATCACGGCACACGATATCGCATATCGCAACTTCTGCGCGGCATGCATTTATGATCTCGAGTGCACTATAACACCGACCGATCCGATGATGACGACGACGATAGCGATGTTTGCTTGGAGCACTCTCAGGACGGCCGGCGTTATTGGACTCTCCGTCGTCACTCGTCGTTCGTCGTCGCTGATGGTCTTTGGTTCTGGCAATTAATTGAGATCATTCGTGCGCTATATAAATATTTGCCATCTCTGGGTGCATTCACAATTCACTAGCAAGCAATTCTGCCCTGGTTGTGCGCGCCATCTCTTCGTGATTCTTTCAAGTTTAATGACTCCAATAATTACGCCCGTCCCCTTTAACATGGCAGCATTACGCCTCCGTGCGATTCAATTAAGATATCGACAGCGATGAACTTATATCGCTGTTTCCGATACCGATACGATATGCGGATGTGGACGTGAACGTGGACGCGGGGCAATTGTGGACGTGTCGTCATCTTCGACTTCGGGTGTAGCGGTGGTGGTGGCGGAGATAGTCACGAACTCATATCTCCTGAAATCATCAAACATTATACGCGAGTCCATAACTTGGAAGTCATAAGTATACCCCCATCTCACTCCCCACTCCCCGTCAAACATGAAGAAACCCCACTGCACTCCATAAAGACACTTTGTACAAAGATATGATGATGGCTTTTGGATTTGATTTGTAATTAGGTACTACAGAATCCACTTTGAAGAGTACGAGTATATGAAGTCGTGTTTTGAGATGAGGTTTTACATTTTACGTGTATAATTGTGTAGATATGACTCAGGTCTTGATTATTATGAATAATTTATGAGTGATCAAGGGGAAGTTGAGAATGTTTGCGGTAAGCCTTCTTAAAGTCCATGTAGAGAGCCATCATCATCGGTAGAGAAAAACATCATTTTGAGTTTTCTTTGCAAAAGTGCCTTACGAGTAGTTGTTGATTGATTTGGAAGAGAAGATGCGTTCTGTGTGTACCTACCTTAAGTGGTTTTAAGAAGAACAATTAGTTGAGCATGATGTTATGTGGATGGTTTATGGGTTTTTGAATTAGATTGTTTAAATGGAAGTGGTTTTATCTTATGGAGATGGAGATTCAAATTCAAAAGGGATGAGTTTAAATAATGGGTGACGGTCCTTCTTTGGATACTTTTGGATGTCATGATGGGTTTGAGACAATATGCGGTTCAATTCAACTTTAACAGAGAAATGGTTATATTTACCCGCTAAGCAGGTAAATGCGTAATTATTTTCAAATACAAACAGAATAATTTCAATAATTTTTTAATCTTTAGTGTCACATGGTAAATTTTGAAACGATTATAAGTAATAGACCAAGACTCCACATCAGATTTGGGGTGCGAAAATGAACCAACAAAAATTATATGAGTCGAAAGGTGTATTAACGCTGATAAAAGAAATGCAAGTCTTGCAGTCACTGGTGGCGGCTGTTAGGTGGGAGGGGCAATTTTCTAAAAAAATGACTTAAAACAGAAAAAAAATTATTAAAAAACCACGGTAACATGAACAATGCCCTGTTATATTTTCATGAAAGGCCAGAAGTCCCTTCTTTCATTTCCTTTCACTATAAACTCTGTTTGCACTGAGGTGTTTTTTTTTTTTTGGAGGTATAGAAAATATGCTAACCTCCTGGAAACACTACAAGCCAGGGGCAAACGGACCAACAAATTTCAGGGGAGAATGGGTTGTTGTTTCTTACATTTAAAATGTATACTTTGTCACAAAACAAACAATGTTTAACCTAGAATAAAATGAAACAAAATAATTTTTAATAAAAAAAAAAAAAAAAAAATCGGGTGGCACAACGGCTCATGAAGAACCAGGGCCTAGTGACTAACAACTCGCAACCATTCCTGTGTGCGCCTTTCGACAGGAATGGAAGGGACCTACAATTTTATGCCGAATCCGAACGGCTAGACGAGAAGCACTTATTCGTGACAAGTGATACTCTTGGAGGATTTGTCAATTCCTCGCAAGAGGCAGTAGCCTTGAAAAAAAACTTTTTAGTTTTCAAATGGACGAGGCTGGGAAGCGATCCCAGACTTAACATGAACAATGCCCTGTTATATTTTCATGAAAGGCCAGAAGTCCCTTCTTTCATTTACATTTTAAATAAAGTTCTCTCAATGAATAGTTTTTGAAATATTAATGTTTGAACTCAAAATTTTGAAAAAAATATTTTTTTTCGCAAAATTTCACGTAATTAAGTACTATTTTTGATTCCAAAATTTCAATGCCCTAACAATTTCCAGTCAAAAACTGAAAACCGGATGGTTCTAGGACTTTTACTTTTTAAGATATTAAAAAGTAAATGAACCAGCTTTCTCATACAAATAAGACAAATCCGGGTAAATTATCATTTCAGCAACCAGTTAAAATAGGAGAAACATGCGGAAAAAAATTCTTACATTGTTGAAACTTGGTGGGAATATCGAATTAACCATAAGAATAAAGAATCAAAAGAGTTCATAAAAATATCAGTATCCCATGGGTGTTTTTTTTTTTTAAATATTATTGATACAATTTGGACATATGATACATGATTTTAGGGTATTTTTTAATTCCGAATCTAATGACATCAAAATTAAGGCGAAACAATCATCTTAAAAAAAAAGTTTTGGTCCATTTTATCCAGAGATGACTGTTTTTCAGTAAAACTGGTAAACTATTAAAAAACTACCTTGAAAAGAATGGTATTGATGAAAATTTGTTTAAATATTTAATAGAATAGAGAATAAAGGATCAAAAAAGTCCATTTAAATATCTATGACGAAAGGGTGTTTTTCTTAAGGGAAAGAGAGGGTATGAAATTTTGACCATAACACCTATCCCAAGAATGGGAAGAAATTTGTTAAAAATTTTTCATTTGTCAATAGCCAAATTGAATATTTATACTAATTTTCATCAATGTTTTTTTATTTAAAAAGGAAATGAGAGAAGTGACTTCTGGCCTTTCATGAAAATATAACAGGGCGTTGTACATGTTACCTTGGTTTTTAATAATTTGTTTTCTGTTTTAAGTCAGTTTTTTAGAAAATTGCCCCTCCCACCTAACATCCGCCACCAGAGGACTGCAAGTCTTGCATTTATTTTATTATCCTTAACACACCTTTCGACTCATATAATTTTTTTTTGGTTCACTTTCGCACCCCAAAATTTGCTGTGGACTCTTAGACTATAAACTCTGTTTGCACTGAGGTGTTTTTTTTTTTTGGAGGTATAGAAAATATGCTAACCTCCTGGAAACACTACAAGCCAGGGGTAAACGGAGCAACCAATTTCGGGGGAGAATGGGTTGTTGTTTCTTACATTTAAAATGTATACTTTATCACAAATAGTCGATATCTTGACTTGAAAGAAACAATGTTTAACCTAGAATAAAATGAAACAAAATAATTTTTAATATGGGATGAATTAAAAACTGTTATGTTTGACTGAAAGGCCGCATAAGGTAATTTTCTCGATTAATTTAAATACGAAAAAAAAAACAACATATCTAAAGGTATAGTTGTTTTCTAGGCCGAAACCAGGGGGGAGGGTCACGATCCATAAAATCTGATATGCAAAGTTTTAGTATTTAATAAAACACAATTTTATATAAAATATTGAATTTTCATATTAAAAAATCAAAGTTTGTATATGGAAAATTGTTTGAATTGTGAAGGAGCTCTTGTATAAAAATGTTGGTTGAAAGAGTGTATAAGAGAAATTTGAAAACCAAAAAAAAAAAAACGATTTGAATGGCAGGTTCCGTTAATAACTATTATTGGTAAAAATATCAAAATATTGACCATACCCTTAATAGTAATTCATAATTTTTTTCATCAAAATCGTCAAAGCCGTTTTTGAGATAAATTACTTTTTCCATAAAAGTTGTATGTCAGGTAGCGTTATTTATTGAGCTAAAAAAAGATTTAATTTACCCTCTAGGGAATCACCTAAGAACCTTAAGTCCCAAGTTTGAAGAAAATCGCTTCGGTGGTTTAGGCTGCAGGTCGAGGTACAGACAGACTGATAGACAGACAGAATTGCTGGGCCCACTTTTTTCGCATTCTCTATCATCGTTATGTCAGGGAAAATTATTATCTCCGGTTCGATTTTTTTTATGAATCCAAAACATACCTGTAGAACCTACATACATATATCGCAAGTAAAAATTAAAGGGGTAAAAGCGGTGAAATGCTTTGAAAGGATACTTACTTACTTAGATCCTTGACCCCTCTAAGGGGCACAGGGCGTCAACTACCGCTACACGCCATCTCGTTCGGTTTCTGGAAATGTATTTTAGCTCTCCCCAACTTCTACCGAGCTCTTGTGATTCCTTGTCGACTGTTCTGCGCCAAGATTTTCTCTGGCCTCCCAGGTCTTCTGCCATCTTGGATGAGTGGATTCCACTCCATTGCATGTCTTGCAATAGAGTCCGCACCACGACGTAGGGTGTGACCAATCCACTGCCACTTTCTTTTCCTAATAACGATGTCAATAGGACTTTGGCCCGTTCTCCGAAGGAGTTCTTGGTTGGAGATGGTGTTCGGCCAAAAAATCCTTAGGATGTTTCGGAGACATCTATTTTCGAAAGTTTGTAGCTTCCTTGTGACAGAGGTGGTCACTTTCCATGTACTACACCCATATAGTAGTACTGACTCTACGTTCGACCGGAACAGTCGCAGCTTGGTCTTCGTGCTGTAGACGTTGCTCCTCCAAACTTTAGACAGCATGCCGAAAGCAGCTTTAGCTTTGCCGATTCGGCAGTTAACATCTTCATCCGTACCACCGCCGTCTTTTGAGACAACACTACCGAGGTACAGGAAGTTGTCCACCGCTTCAACCTGCTGTCCCGCAACGACAACTTGAGAAGAAGATTCAGAAATGTCGAGGATTTTTGTTTTCCCGGTGTTGATCCTCAAACCGACTTTGTTTGCCTCGCATTCCAGATTAGTCACCATATGATGAAGATCCATAATGTTGTGCGAGAGCAAACAAATATCGTCAGCGTAATCAAGATGTTGCAGGAGCGAAAACATCGTACATCGAATTCCACGCGCTTGCTCGGCTAGAGCTGCATAAAGGACATCCCCTATAACCACCAGGAAAAGTAGTGGAGATAGCAAACATCCTTGACGAACTCCGCTATGGATATCGAAGTCCTCTGATATCTTTCCGTTGTGTAAGACTTGACACGATGCACCCTCGTAGGTAGCCTTTATAATGGCGATAATCTTCCCGGGTACTCCTCTCCTGCGTAAAGCTGACCAAATGAAATCTCGATTCAAACTATCGGAAGCCTTTTCGAAGTCGATGAAGAGCAAATCAAGAGGGGAGCGAAACTTCACGCTTTGTTCTATTATGATCCTCAAGGTGTTGATGTGATCAATGCAGGACGAGCCTGCACGAAATCCCACTTGCTCTTTGTCGAGAGTAGAATCGAGATGTTCTTTGATTCGTTCCAAGATTATTTTCGCCATTATCTTTGCCACCGCGGGGAGGACAGGATAGGTATACGCCAAATTGTCGTATATGCTTTAGACTTTGAGGAATGAGTAAGGTTCATGCTGTTAAACATTTTTGTAATTTCAAAATCTAGTTTGATTGTACTTACTGAAAAGTATATACAAATTTTGTCTTAAATTTCTAAATAATTGTATATCTGACATCTATAAATACATAAAATAAACCGAAAACCAGATTGACAAAAGTACTACGTTATTTTTTTTTTCATACATAAATTAATGTTTGCAACATTATCTATAATAACTCTTTTAAATTATTGCTATTTTAATTAAAAATGTTTTTAAATAAATACACCTTCCGATTTCAAACCTTTTTTTTTCTAGACGATCAATCAAGATAATTACTAAAGATTACAAAAATAAAGTCATCAGAAATGTTTAATTAACAGAATCAACAACAGCTTATATACTAAGAGCAGGTTTTTCGATCAAATTGATCTTCGTAGTTCGAAAAATACCATAAAAGGCGTTAAAATTCTTTGATTAGCACCCTTTTCTATCTGATCTAAAGATTTCTCTTGTAAAACTAATAAATAATATTTTATATCTTTTCAGTAATTAAAAGTAGGCATACCTAACCTACCTGTATAATCAAATGATAAAGCCGTAAGTGATGAGCTGGACTTTAATAATTATTGAAAAATATATATAACGTTATGTCAATTTTTAACAAAAACTCGAGTTTCTTTTTTTACGAATGCCTAATCTGCCATAGGTACAAAAAAATATCTGCTCAAACAGAATGCTTCCTTATTCATGAGCAATACTTAAGGGCTTTATTATTATTAAAAACCAACAGCATTAGTGAAAATACTTTGCTATAGCAATTTTCATACCTAGAAATTTGTTTTTTAATTTTATTTTTATTTTTCAAACCAATTTTTGTTAGTGAACAATTTTTGATAAATTAGTTTTTGAACTAAAGTTCTTCGAAAATAAAATATATTTTGTTGTGTAAAATAACTTCTTTATAATCGAATAAATGACAGACAGCTCGGTTTTTTTTTAATCAAAAAGGGTGTTCATTTAGTTTTAAATATTTTGCAAAATAAAAATCCTAAAAAATAACCATTTTGTTTTTTGCGTTTTACTAAAACTTGAAAAGAGCATTAAACAATAAAGTTCAAAATAGTGCTTAATAATGTAAAATTTCGAAAAAACTATCAGTTGGACACAATCATTATTTTTTTTTAACTTTGAGTTCAAAATATTATTTTTCAAAAACTAAACTTTTAACGGCTTAGCTTTAAATGGAAATAAAATAACAAAGCTCTGGCTTTAAAAAGAGAAATAGCATAGGATTTGGTAAGGATTTTGATAACTTTGTATTTAATTGAAGTTAATGTTTTAGTTACCCTTCCCTCAAAAACGGGGGCAACATAAAATCAATTTTCAAATGCACGTGAAGTAAGCAGCACCTTTTGTTGTTGTTGTGTGTCGTCAATATTTTTAAAAATATCGATAGTTTGCAAATTTGCTTTTTTGTTTTTATCTCATTTTTTTTACTTTTTGCGGAAAAATGTGGTCCAAGTTAGGCATATTGCACGACAAAAATGAAAAAAAAATAACAGTGCTTGTTTTGTTTGTTTCTTGACTTTTTATAATAGATAATGGGTCAATATTTACTGTTACAAACATTTCGTCATAAATGTCACGTGTTATCAGTTTTGTTTTCTCATTCAAAGTGAGCTAATTGCACGGTTTCAACATAGGTCCATATATTTGTGCGTAAATTCAAAGTGAATTTTTTTTTTATCAAAGGGATTTTTTGGAATTTTAATGGAGTTACAAAAACAAGATGTGTAGAATATTTTATCAATTCTTAAGTCATATTTTGATTGATTATAATAGTAAAACTCCGCAGAGGTTAAAGTTGCTTTTTTTATTTTTCTTTGAAGTTTAGGTAAAGTTTTAACCTAGTCTTGAATGTAGCTTAAACATAAAATTTTGAACCAAGTATTGAGATAACTCACAGCTTTTTGAAAAATATAGTCTTACCACCCAGAATCACCCACTAAGAGTAAAATTTAATTTTTTCTTTTGATTTCACACCATTTAGGAATTTTGTTTATTTATGCACAGTTCATATTTCTGTAACTCGTAGGTTCAATGTATTTTACAAAAAAAAACACAAATGGGGAAATCAGTAGCGAAAATTCTCTGCAATCATCCTTATTCTATTTTTTACCATGCCTAAAAGTTTCATTAAAATCAATTGTTTCGTTCAGATTTTATTGCAATGAGACTATACTCCTCAATATAATAAAACGAAGCTCCACAAAGTAGGCGTGGGAAAAAGCTTTCATATTGATAAAAAAGAGCCTTATCTAAAACAAAAGTGTCTATAACAAGTGGGTGTGGCAGTAGGTGGACATTTATTTTGATGCAGTCTTATGAAATCTTTTATAATGCCTGAAAGTTTCATCAATGTCGGTTGAACGGTTCAAATTTTATTGAATTTTGACGCTCCCTCCATACAACCGAAATCACATTGCAGCAAAACTTTTTTTCGATATTCTTAAATGGCTTAAATGGCATCCGTAAAACAACAGCACTAATTGAGCATAACAAATTTAGAATGGCGCCGTAACTTCTCGAAAATAGTCCTAGATAATTTTATTTTTGTCTGTGAAAATAGCAAAAATGTTAATTTTGTTTATCACTTGGGCGCTTAACAGCATGTTCAGAGCTCAAATAGGCAGAACTTTGCCTTTCAATATATAACTCAATAATTTCAAAAAAGAAAAGTAAGTACCTACCTACTGGTAAAATTTGAAAATTTCTTATTTTACTTTTTAAATATTTTTAAATATTTGCGGTACAACGCAGGTTGGGCGCATTGCGATTAATTTATATAAATAAAGAATAGAAGTTATAGTGTTAATTTTAGAAATGAGCTCTCTGATCAATTTTATGGTGTCCCACAAGGTAGCCACTTAGGCCCCCTATTATTTATTTTATATATATATGACATAACTTCCGTAATAAAAAACTCCTCTGTTCTAATATTTGCTGATGACATTAAGATTTTCAAAACTATATGTTCAATTAATGACTGCTCACAGCTTCAAGAAGATCTTCATAGATTTAGTGAATGGTGCAATACAAACCGACTTTTGTTGAATATTGACAAACGTAAAACAATGTGTTTTACACGCAAAAAAAACAACTATAGATTATAACTATATATTAGATTCTTCTTCTCTTGGTAAGCTTTCCGTTTTCTCCGATTTAGGTGTTATTCTTGACGTTTAATTGACGTTCACTGACCATTATAACTTTATAGTTAAAAAAGAAAATAAAATTCTCGGTTTTATTAAACGATTCTCTCGTGATTTCCGTGATTCCTACGTCCTCAAGCTTCTGTATATATCATTTGTTAGACCAATACTTGAATACGGCTGCGTTATGTGGGCACCTTACTATTCAGTTCATATAAACAGACTTGAAGGTATCCAAAAAAGGTTTTTGCGTTTTTGTCTTCGTTTTCTTCCGTGGTCCCAAAGGTCCACACTACCCCCATATTCTCTTGCTTATAAACCTCCCTTCACTATTACAACATAGAAAGTATCTCCAACTATGTTTTATTGTTAAATTAATCAATGGTTCAATAATATCTCCATCAGCTCTGTATCGTCTAAATTTTAGCTATAGTCAAACGAGCTTAAGAAGTCAGTTGCCTTTACGTCCGATTTTCAGCAGAACAAACTATGGTGCGAATAGCCCTCTAAATCAATTGATTTCAGTTTTCAATAATTATTATTTTTTAATTTCCTCTGTAAACGACAACGTCGAAAGCAAAAGATTTAAAGATAACTTTTTTAATATATTGTAGTTATGTATATTTATTTATTTTTTTTTTTAAGTAAATTGTTTTGTAAATTAAATTGTGTGTTAATAGCTATAAGTTTTTTTCCTTAACGTTAGGCCATTACCGGATTAATAAATAATAAAAAAAAACTCCTTTTACGAAAATGCATAGTAGTAGAGTTTTCTTATTTTTTTCCCATAGAAAATATTATTTAATGATACCAATATTATTTTTTAAAGAAAGATTAACTTAGTTAAAATGTGAAGTAATTAGTTTTTAACATGTAAGTATCGTATTGCGACTTTTTGTTAAGTGGAAATGTACTGTGCACATGGTGCGCTATGTTCACATCTCATGGGGATAATTCTTATTTTTTTATTTTGCAAATGAAATAAAAATTTTCATTTCAGAATACTATTACAGCGCGATGCACATCTACCCTCTCACTCGGCTAAAGTGCCTTAGTTATACGCAAAACAATAAAGAAACCATCATCTGGGCATTGAGTTAACTCTTTTTTTTACCTTAGAAGTTTGGGACAGACTATAAATATTTTAAGTTAAAATTTTAGGACTAAATTCAGCTATAAGGTATAGGATTAAATGTCATTGCCAAACTTATACTTACCAGAAACTATAAGACAATTTGTATGTAGCTAAGGAATGTGTGGTTAATTATTAGGAATGTAGTAATTTATACAATGATTTAGTTCAATTTTAAACGGGGTTTTTCTCTGGGAATATTTTTCACGAACTAGGAATCACATATGTAAGTAAAAATTCAAATTAATTGCATATGAAATATTATTATCTGCCAAAAAATAGCTAAATGAGCTCCAAATTGAAATGTTCGTTCGCCAAATAATTACTTTATATGTAAATTAACTCAAATTAAACAAGAAGCACTCTAAGCTCTAAGTAAATACAATTCATCACACATTATGTTGCCAAATTCTAGAATTTGCATTTACACAGTGTATAATTTATCAACAGAGAAAATTGCTTCATTGATGAATATATAGTACTTATGCTTGAGCCATATGTCCTTTTCCATACAAATCATGTACTATAAGCTCGTTTGACCTTTCACAAACACACATCATAGTTAGGTACCTATGATTATTTGTTTATCCACCTCTAAGCAAATCGTTTTCTATTTGACAACAGCTCCATGAGAACGCTGTATTGCATTGTAGGTGATGTATGTTTGGCCATATATTGCAAGCTAATAATTAACCAGAATGCCTAGAAGCCTTTTCCAATAAAGGTACCTATTCGACTCGACAACAGAAAACATTTCTCATGGTACCATCAGACTCCTCAACAAACTCGACAAGTGAATATCATCTCTCGGTATTCATATAGTGTTGTAATTAAAACATAACTTAAAATACCATCATCTGCAGTGTTTGCATGCGTTGCTACTGCTGCAGGACATCAACATGCAAACATTTGCACAACTTGGAATCCCAGTTTTATCCAAGAATGAACAACGACAACAACTAAAACCACGACTCGAGTCTCTCTGTTCCTCTGCGATAGCTGGTTCCCTTAAGCTCTATAATAAACAAACTAACAAACTAATTCCGAAACACTATGAGCCATCCCTCTCTCGATGGACGAAGCCGTCCACAACTCCTGTCCCATCCTATCAGCCCGGCATATCTCTATTAAAAATTTGTAATTACAAATCAACTGGTTCGTTTAACGATCAAGATCCGATAGCCATAAGGAGGCAGGCGGGCGATGAAGTGGTGTGCGGTAGCAGTGTCGTAAATTTGTGACACTTTCAGTTGTTGAAGCCCGATAAGCCGGACCCACCCTTCACGTATCTATATCCTTTATATTTAAACGTGAGTTCGGTCGGGGTGCCGACTGCTGATGCATGCCGTGCTGCTTGCATATCGTGGCGTGATGGTTCTATAACTAACCTATAGAAACCTGCCTTAAACATGCGACATGCAATTAGCTGAGGCGGCAGCAAATAAATCATTTAGGACAATTGAACCGTGAAACGAAGGAGCTCTATGACGTCTTGATGAGAGGTGAGGCAGACGCAAAAGACTGTGATGTGACTGCGTGGACTCCATCATCCTCTTCACCATCACCATCGCCATCATCAGAATCAGGGTCAGAGAAACGATAATGGATTAAGGATGTTCTGCAATTAATGTTTAATGAGAAGGGCCTGGCTGATGTTTTGTTGCCGCCTAACTGCAAAGAGATACGGGCTAATGCGGGGTTAAATGAATTTAAAGTCGATGACGATACAATGTAAACCATCATCATCATCACCCCTCCCCTCATCCATCGGTTGATGGGGAATTTTTCAAAGAGATGAGAATTCCGAGACAAAAGGACTTTTAAGTCGTCATAGCACAAGGGAATTCCCAATCCCAAAAAAATGTTATTACGTCCGCACAAAAGCCAACTACGAGTAGATGAACATTTTTCATTCCTCACCAGGGATGAGGGGGTGATTATACCCACCCCCACCTTACTCATAATACATTCGTCTCTCCCTATTGTTTGCTTTTTGTTTTTTTTTTTGTCGTCTTCGTTTTCATTTGTTTCAATTATACCTAAGGGTGCTGTAATCAAAATCCCCCGGATAAGATCAAAGTTAAATTCCTCCTCACTTCTTGTTCTTCGCCAGTGTCAGTACAGAGCTTCGTTTATACAACTGTGAATGTAGGACAAAGTACTGCCTCTGGAGGATGGGTAGGAATATACAACAGTGCAACTATGTGTGTCATTGAATGCCTTCATTTCATGCTTACTTAAATGTCAAGTCTGTGAAGGGATGATGTCCTTTTTTTTTTGGTATCTCGTCAATGGAATGGGTTTGATGAGAATTTTCTAAAAATGTTTTTGTTGTTGTTGTTGTTGTAACTTCAGTTGGGTTGGGTGTTGCTTCAGCTTTTTCGACGTTCAACACATTTATTTTGTAGATATTTCTCTATAGATTGGTAGGAGGTAGATATCAGTGGAACAATTTTAAATGGCATGCTAAACATATATAAATAAATTTGCATAAATTTTGTTTATACATATTTTTGTTTGTTGTCTTTGTTTGTTAATGAAATTAATATAAATCATTTGAAGTTTTTGAAAACTTTTTAAGATTTGTTTGTTTTGGGAATTCGTTTGAAAAGAGTGTTAAAGAGAAGATCATAAAAGGCGGTGGCGTATCAGATCCAATGGTTTCGGTATTTTTGTAATCTGGGAATTAAACGTATATGGCAGTATTTCAATTAAAACTGTATAGTATGCAATTGGAAGTAAACAAATTTATTTAAGTATTTAAAGATACTTTATTGGAATATCCTTAGGTGCATTCCAGGAAGTTCAGCATTTTTACTTGCGATATACGTAGTACATACACTGCTTGTCATAAGGTTAGAAGCAGGCATTTTTGAAAAGTTAATCTGAAATATCACGTCCATTATTTTGGCGGAATCGAAAAATGTTGGTATCTGTTTTTGTAGCTAATTAAATGCTAGTTTGTTGCTTAATCCAAAAATTTGTAGCTCGCTTAGTTTTTAAGTTATTCAAAATTCCGCAAAAATAAGTCTGAAGTTAGCGAACGAATATTCGAAAATAATAATTTTTTTGATGTCCTAAATTGTAGCTTTTTAAATGCTAATTTGCTGCCCAAAAATTAATTTCTTATCTCTTAAGGGTAATTTTTTATTTGAATTTTATGTTTAAAAAGTGGACCGGAAGTCCGCTGAAGCTGGCGGATAAAGTCTAAAAAAATGAGATTTTCAATATTTTTCTTTTGCCAGAATTTGTATCTTTTGAAATGCTGATTGGTTGCGCAAACTCCTTTAAAATTTAGAGCTCAAAATTAAGTATGCCATCTGATTTGTTTGATAAATATGAATTTATAGAAAAAGAAATCAAACATTGTTGGAGCCGTTTTCTTAAAAAATAATTTGTATAGGTAAGTATGTATTGTAGATATAGTATACATTTCTTTTGCACATTTTTAAAAATAAAATCTGGTATGTGAACTTTTAGTATTTAATAAAATACAATTTTACACAAAATAAAGAATATTCTTTAGTCCGTTTTCAAAATATTGAATTTTCAAAAAAAAAAAATTCAAAATTTTTTTAAAAATCCAAAAATTATTTTTTCGAAAATTTGTAAATGGCAAATTGTTTTTATATAAATATTTTGGTTGAAATCGGTGTACCCGTAACGAGGAATTTTAAAACCAAAAAATCGTTTTTATGACAGGTACCGTTAATAACCGTTATTGGTGAAGTTTGTTTTCATCAAAATATTGACCATACCTTCAATAGTAAACGCACATCTTTTTATCAAAATTCTTGGAGCTATTTTCGAGAAAAATAATTTTTCTCTGAACGTTTTTTTTTTCAAAATTTGTATGAAAGGAACGGTTATTTTTTATTTTTGAATTTAGAAACATGATTTTTTCAAGTATTTTAAAAAACAATAAAAAAATATTTTACACCTTAGTTTTAAAAGTGTTGACCAAGTCGTTTTCAAAATATTTGGTTTTAAAAAAAATTTTATTTTTTTAATTTTGGTTCACAGTAATGTTTAAACTTTTTAAAAGATTTACCATAAAAGAAAATGAAAAATTCCAACTTAACTGTTTTCAGGAAAATTAAAAACCAAAAACATGGTTGTACTGGAGGTACCAAAAATAACGAAATACTAAAAACAAACAAATATTTAAAAATGTAGCGTTCCCTTATGAGAATTATTTGAATTTTTTTTTTAAATCCTCGGACCCATTTTTGAGAAAAATATTATTTTCCATTTTGGGAAAAAAAAAAAATTGTATGGCGGGCGGTACCGTTAATTTTGATCCTAAAAAAAATTAAAAAATTTGTTTTCAACTGATTGCTGTCTTGAAACTTGAGTGTAATTCATTTCTTCTGCAAATGCCCTGCTTGGGCTTAAGCTATGGCACAATCATTCGGAAGGGCATTTTTTGACGACGTTGACGAACTTTCAAAAATGAAGACAAAAAAGACTTGATCTCTTTCACAACGCGACGAAATCGCTCTAGGACGAACTTCGGATATACTTCTGAACCACGCACCTTGCTTTAGATTCCTATGATCGTAAGCTAGCAGACATGGAGTTTTGGGTTCATGGATCATGGTGCACAGTGATGATCATTCGATTAGATCAGTTGCGGCTTAAGTGGCAGTCAATAGGCTGCCTAATTAAGGGCATAATGCAGATGGTTCAATTGCGTGTGTTGGTCTGGTCTGGTCTGGTTGAATAAGTGATATGCTTTCTGATGATTGTGGTTAGAAACAACTTGTCATACCACCCATATAAAAACCTATTCAATCCTATTCAAAATTCAAACCAACTGAACGGTATTCTGATGATACACACAATCTCCCATTTCAATAACATCCACAGGCTTTAACAAATTTTGGTATCAAAACGGCACATTTGAACGCTAAATGAGTTTCGGCCTTGACTGCTCGTGGCTGCCATTCCTACCTACTAACTTGAAACTTGAGTAAGTGACTGGTAAAATCGTCCGAATAATTGTTTGAAGGTTAATTTGAGAGAAGTAACTAAGGAAATGTCAAATTTATAACAGTTCTGTTTATAAAAGTGAAGCTACTGCGACTCCGCTGAGTCAGAGCCCTCCACCACCGGTGGCTACACTTGAGGCACCACAGATTTTTTTTTTTATCAAGACGCAAAGCACGTTTCTAGTAGCTGGCAAGTCTATTGAGCATTACCACTGGACACAACCAGCTGGGTTACCATAAGAAAAATATGAAACTCAGTATGGATGCCTTATGAAATGGATGTGGTGACGAGGAGATACATAAGGATACTCCTTACTACCTTTGTCACTGCCCTCCACTAAGTCATCTGAGAAATAGGCTCATCGGGAGACACTTCTTCAATGACTTAGAGGAACTCCCCGACATTACATGCAGAAAAATTTTAAAATTTATTAACGCTACAAAATGGTTTGACAATTCTTAAACAAAGCAGTCACATGCACCAACCAACTGATCTACCAAACTTAACCGCCAGACGTTGCATGGAACCACTGCTCCTACGGGTCTGATGGAGGGATGATTTAAACGGTGGCGGTAAGGGGGAGGGATCACGCCCTTAAAGGGAAATGGTGCGTTAGCCTCTCCTCAACCCGGTGATTGTGCTAACGGACACTTCTTCAGTAACGTGAAGGCTGATCTGACTGGAACGGGGCAGACGCATGCACCAACCACTGATCTATTAAGCTCACCCACCAGACGTTGCATAGAGCCACTGCTCCTACGGGTCTGGTGGTGGGATCTTCTACCTGGTGGGGGTAAAGGAGGGGATCACGCCCTTAACAGAAAATGGTGCGCTGACCTCTCCTCAACCCGGTGATTATGGCCGACAAACACTTCTTCAACATTCTGAAAGCAGGACTGACTTAACAAAGCAGTCGCATGCACCAGTCACTGATCTATCAAACTCACCCACCAGACGTTGCATAGAGCCACTGCTCCTAAGGGCATGGTGGAGGGATGATTTACCCGGTGGGGGTAAGGGAAATGTCCATGCCGTAGTATAACAATGGTGCCTTGGTCTCTCCTCAGTCCGGTAATTGTGCCGACGAACACTTCTTCAGTCACTTGAAGACTAATCTGACCAAACGGAACAGTAGTTTGCAGCAACCACTGATCTATACCCACCAGACGTTGCATGGAGCCACTGCTCCTACGGGTCTGGTGCAAGGATGATCTATCCAGTGGGGCTTAAGGAAAGAAACACGCCCTTTAAGGACAATAGTGCGTTAATCTCCCCTCAACCCGGTGTTTATGTAGCGCCAGACACTCCTTTAATGAATTTGAAAAACACGCTCCGACTTTTCAGGCTATAGCTTGTTGGAACTTTATCTACACCCTTTACGGGCTATGTCATAGGATTATCATAGGTTTGTTTTTATGCGGATCAAATCCCCAGGGTACCACAATGGATCTACAGTCTACACTGATCTAAGTGTGACGGTAACAAGATCAACTGTCAGCCAACTAACTTAACCTAACCTAACCTAGCAGAACAATATTGTATGAGCTTGTGACTTGCCTTCAAAGCTCCATGATCTTTGAAAAAAAAAAAACTTAAATTCCTCCTTTTGTATTTTTTTCCCTTTAATTAGTTAGAACTTGATCCAGCCATTAACTTTAAACAATTTCGATCGATCTTCCCGCAACTTGTCAGTGGCATTTCTGAAATCACTCTGAAGTGCCAAACGACATCAGCTTCTTTCTTTGAGCATTTCATTTCCATATGATTCTTCAATTCAATTTCAATATTGTTTCTTGAAACCTCACCTCTTCGCAGAACAACAAAAACAGTTCCTATTTCATCGTTCGGTTTATCAGGATTTGGATTTCCTACTAGAACAGCTACGCCAACACTTGGATGACTTCCTACATTATTTTCCACTGTATTTGGAATGATCTGAAAATAAAATCGGTCTTGATTAACCTGTTTTCTTTTTTATTTTTTTTTTTAACAGAATCACTTACAATATTTCCACCAGATCGAACCAAATACTTATACCGTGTGACGATATGCAAACGATTATCCGAATCGATGAATCCATAGTCTCCTGTATTCAACCATCCTCCTTCTAAGAAATTCTCTTTGTTGGCTTCATCGTTTTTTAAATACTTGAGGAAGGGTAGTGATATCATCTTCAGACACAATTGTCCCATTTCGTTGGGTCCTAAGGACTTCTTATTGTCATCGATAATTTTCGCCATAAAAACATTCCTCAAAGTCAGTCCTTTGGAACCATTTATTCGAACTCCTTCATCTGAGGCAATCAAAGCACCCAACTCAGTCATTCCAAAACACTGTATTGCCATACAATTCGGAATTGTCTTCGAAATATGATCTAACAAGGCATCCGACACAACTTCACCACCCACCAAAGCTATCTTCAACGAACTCAAACTGCAAGAGTCTTCTGAAGATTCTGCAGCTCGTAGTATCTCCGAATACATGGCAGGAACTGTGAATAAATGAGTTATTTTACACGTGTCGATGATGTGCTGGCCCAAAATTCCCGATGGCTCTTGGGATGTGAAGAAACGTTGGTTTCCATAAAACACAGGTTGCAACATTATGGAAACTTGACTTATCCACCGAAGACGACTGAAGCATAATACTTTGTCTTCAGTTTGAAGATCCCACCAGGTGTAGAGGCCTTGCATCATAACAGCATGCGAGTGCACTATTATCTTGGGTAAGCCTGTGGTACCAGATGTGAGCATAAGAGTAGCTGGATGAGTGGTTGGATCTTCGATTTCAGGTGGTTGAAAGCTGTTAATGTCACCGCACTCGGCAAACAGCACTTCATCCATTGAAGGAGTCATGGAGCCAAGACTGAGAACGTGTTTCAAATTAAGGAGATTAAGGCTTTTGAGGGCTGTAAGAAGCCTTGTTCGATATTCCTCTTCGAAGATTATAATTGTGGGATCAACTTGTTGGAGAATATAGCTGATATCACCTAACAGAAAACAGAGGGAGTACAGTTATATTGCTCTGAAGCTTCCAATTTGAAGACATATTTTTTTGTTTTTGTTTTAACTCAAAACTCACCACCTTCAAGTTTTGTTTCAAAAAAATTGATCGGTGCTCCAATAGTATAACAGGCAAAAGCAATTGGTGTAACCTTTTCGTTTGACATTGAATACAACAAGACTGTATCGCCTTTCTTCAGTCCCAACCGTTGGAAATTCTGCGCCACTGTAATAGTTTTTCGACGGATATCACCAACAGTTAATTGAATTCCACTATCATACAACACTTCGAGAATTCTTTCCGGATTGTCCTCTTTTAATTTTGACAAAATAGCTTGACCAAGACCACAATAATGTATGATCTTATTCTCAGAAGCACTCCAGGTCTTCTCAATTTCATTGTATTTGATTTTCATTTTGATTTAACTTCAATTCCTTACCTACGAGTCTATCTATGTTGTCTTAATAAAATGTAATAACTGAATAAAACATCGAAGCATTTGTAATTGCTTTTATATGATCAACAACAATCAAGACCTTGCGCGGCAGGGGAGATGATAAATTTCTGTGACCAGATTTGATCTGTTGGCCTTTCTTGTTTGTTTTCGTAGGTTTATCAGTGAATTAATGACGAAGCAAAAATCTGTCAGCCTTATCTATTTATTAGAATCCGCTAAACAGATGAATAGTTAGGCACTGCATAAGGATTTATGTAGCCACTGTACAACGTTGCATAAATTGTTATTCATAAAAGATTTTTAAACACATTATAGTTATAATACATAAAGTACCAAAAAGGAGGAATCTATTACGCATTAATTTAAAAACTGACAAACGAGACTCAGCTGTGTGTGATGTGCTGTGTGAAAAATCAACAAAATAATTCTGCTGGCAATCAGATTCTTTTCGTTTTTTTTTAAATTATTTTCTTTTAATATTATTATAATTATTATCCAATTGCTTTGTGTTCACAAATAAAATTAAAGAAAAACATTTGACAAAAAAAAAAAAAACGTCGTTTTTGACTTATTCCATTAGGGGGGTTCACACTCATCGATAAGTCGATCAACCTGAGTCGTGTTGCTAGCGTTCACATTCAACGACCGACTCATCAACTTCATTTGTAAAGAAATTAACAAAAAACCAACACGGCGTAAATTTAACTTTTTGCACCAGTTTCAGCGGAGGAAATTTATATTTTCTCCCTTACTTTTATGGGTTTGCTTCCTTTTCAGCCCATTCTCTATAAATCTCACATACAAAATTAAAAAGAAACACTAAAATCCAAATTTTCAGACATATTAGTTGTTCAGCTATAGTGTTCAGATTTTTTTTTTAAATTAGACGCGCACTTAAGGGGTTCTTACTACCCTTAAAATGTTTAAACACAGTGCGAGCGTTAGGAAAATAGTAGGGCTGGCCACGAGACGAGAAAAGTCTTGGTCTCGATCTCGGTCTCGCATGGCGAGATCGAGACGAGACTGGCTTTTAAGCAGCTAGGACGAGACCGAGACGAGACTGTGTATTTGGAACGAAATTTACAGAGAGTCTAATAAATTAAAAAAGTCCAATTTCAGTTAAATATTTAATTTCTTTTGCACGTATTCAAGCTATAATCGAAAATGTTTCGTTCCAAAATCAACAGGTTGTTTTTTTTGGAGACGAGACCGAGACGAGACTTAATTATATGAGACCGACACGAGACCGGGACGAGACTGAAAATTTTCGATTTTAACGAGACCGAGACGAGACTTACGAAAGTCTTGCAGGGTCTCGTCTTGTGGCCAGCCCTAAAATAGGGAAGAGTTTAAGAGGAGATGCCGCCCGGTGCACATAGGCTTTGAACCTTTGAATATAAAAAACGGCAGGGAAAAATAGTGCCGGGTAAAGCATTCTACATTCTTGTAGTGTGACTAAAGAATGAATCTCTATACTTAACAGTACGTCCGAAGTTGGGCTCAAGGGTAAACCGATGTGCATTCCTAGTAATACGAGTAATTGTTTTAGGGGAGGAATGCACAAGAGCACTGTTTATAAAAATAACGGTAAAATAACAAAAGACATGAAACATTGCGGCGGTGTTCTAGAGGTGCAAATGCGTCCGTTTTATTTCTATCACCTATCCATTTTCATAGCTCCTCTTTGAATTCTATCCAAAGGACTCAAGTGAGTTATTGAAGCACCTGCCCAATCATGAGAATTGTACTCGAGTTTTGGACGAATAAAGGCTTTATAGATAAAAGCCAGATCAAAAATGCCAGATGACAAATTTCTTGCATTGCCGAGGAAAACCAAAACACTTAGCAGCATTTAAGCAACATCAAATATGTGATCGTTCCACAGAAGGTGGTCTGTGGAACACATACCGAGCAAGATTCATGGATAGTGGCTATGGGGGTGAGTTTCCTTTTGACGACACGAGACAGCATTTAATTTTTGAAGCATTAAATTCCACGCGATTTGGGATTCCCAATTGGACAACGCTGTCGTGGTCAGAATTTAATGAGCTTATCATACGCTGCCGTTCAAGTTTCACATCTAAAGGATATGGATGTGAATCTAAGAACGAATATGAAAATCTGATGGTACTGTCGTCAGCAAAATAGTTTAATTGATAAGAAGTTTCAGACAGCATATCATTAATGAATATGGGGAAGAGGGTCGGAGACAAAAGTGAGCCCTTGGGCACACCAGCATTTATTTTGTGGATTTTAGACTTGAAACCATCCAATACAACTTGAATTGAACGGTCCGAAATGTTATTTTTAATCCAAATCCAACGAAGAAGAGATTCATAGGTACCAAATGCGCGCATTTTCGGTAAGAGAGCTTGATGCCAAACTCTATCAAACTCTTAAGAAATATTAAGCGCAATAATCTTACATTCTCGAAATCGATGTAAAGATTTATGCCACTGTTCGGTGAGATATACCATCAGATCACCAGTGGACCTATTGCTACAAAAGCCGTACTGCCGGTCATTAAGAAGCTTTCGTTCTTCGAGATATTTCTTGAGCTTAAAGTTGATGAGCGAAGCGTTTCCATGACCTTGGAAAGAAGAGACGTAAGTGCAATTGGACGATAGTTTGAGGGTGAAGAAGATACGCCTTTTTTAGGGACAGGCTGGTCAAATGGAAAAGCTAAATGACCAAAAATGTTTACTACCTTTGGGACATTTTACTATTTTTTTCCGTAATTTTTGGTCACGTAAAAATTTGGTTCGTTTAATATGCACGTTACAGGTCTTTCCAGCTTGTTGAAACTTTTTCCGGTAGGATTGGCTTTATAACAACGGAAACTTACTTCTCTGACCCTAAAACCTCTTCACAGCTCGAATCAAACCGTGCGAATCTTGTTTCACTTCTTTAAAAAAATAATAGACAAGAATCAGCTTTTTTTCAAATGCAACTGTAACTTAATTTGTGCATAGCTGTGTTCAATGTTAATCCTTCAAATGTATACCCACTTTACTTTACATTATTTGCCTCCTCTAATGTTATAAATTATTAGGTATAAAATACAACTACAATGCACTTTTATTAAATTGAATGTTATTCGCGTGGTAATAATAAATTCTTGTACATACAAATTTTCAAATCATTCTAGGCAGTTGTTAATTGTTTTGTCATTTGATTTTTTTTCAGTTTTAATTTTTTTAATAAATTTTTATGTTGTACTTTGTTTAAGAAAATAAAATGGGCTTTCATAATAAAAAAGAAAAGATGCTCTTAACAAGGTATTTTTGTGGATAAAATGACACCAAAGTCCAAAAACGACCTAAAAATTCCAACAAAAAAAATGGGTTTGATAATTAATTGTGGGAAAATCGTTATCCGTATGGAAAAAAATTTCTATGGCAAATATAAAGTGCTTACTCTCCTTGTATAGATAAAACAAAAAAATCAGGAATCAGATGCAGTTTGACAAAGTTAGAGCTTATTAAAAGGAAAAAGATCAAAAATCATAAAAACCGTTATAAGTCGAAAAGGAAGCGAAAACGAGAAAATTACCTCTTAAGTTTTTCGACTTAAAATTAACTCAGTCATTAACCCATAGTTTTCCTCTGCGCCGGTGATGATGGGACACCCTGTATAAGATTTCAAAATAAGCGCCCCCCTAACATCTTGTACATTATTGTTGTGTGTGACATGTGAGTCAAAGTGACATTCCGATACTAAACAACCCTTATATTGTAGGCTCCAAACAACCTCCAAACGCGTTTAGCTTATGTTGGCTCTACTCAAAGTTGCATAAGTTTATGAATAAGGTTTTTACGTTCAGAGGCATTATAAAGAGTGCATAGAGCTATCCACTCTTTTCGTTTATGAATACGGCTGTGTGTGTATAAATCACTCTAACACATAGCAAGTTCATTTCAAACATACTTATCTGTTCCAGTATAGTTTCGACAAAAATTAAGATCACAACCTTATGAAATGATTTTTTTTTGGAAACAACGCAACGCCATTGATTCATAATGAGCTTGACCTAAGGGATCTTTCTGAGTTCAACTCAACCATAATTTTCATAAAGATGACGAAATTGGACTTTTTAACTTATTTGGAGTACAAATAATTTATAGATAAACTTAAAAATATCAATAAAAAAAAACTGAGAAGTAGCAAAAAGCAATAGCTACTGATGATTTCATTTGAATTGTTATCTATCATATATAAATTGCATCACTTTTGTGAGTATGCACAGTACAAAATTATTGGTAAGAAGCGGTTTTAATTTGTTTTCTATGCTGAGGCATAACATTACGATTCGGTTCAGATTAGATCAACAGACTAATCGCATAGTAGTAAAAAATTAAATATCAAATATAAGAAAACTAGGCTTATACCAATTTTACTTGCGATATACGTAGTATGTGACAACTCGAGATAAAAATTTTCCCTAACATTACGATGAAAGAGAACGCGAAAAAAATGGGTGTCGCAATTCTGTCTGTCCGTCTGTCTGTCTGTACCTCGACCTGCAGCCTAAACGGCTGGAGCGATTTTCTTCAAACTTTGGACCAATATACAAAAATTGATTTATTTCAAAAACAGCTCTAATGATTTTGAAAACAAAATTACGAGCTACTATAATTACTACAGTTATTAAATTTGTTAGAATTTTGTTTTATAACGGTTATTAACGGTACCTGTGAACCGGTTAGAACCGTTTTTTTGGTTTTTAAATTTCTCGAAAGCGGCTTCACTGATTTCAACCATTTTTTTTTTTATGTAAGAGGTCCTTTATAATTTTAACAATTCTGCATATACATACAATTTTTTTTTTATTATTTTTGGATTTTTAAAAAAATATTGATTTTTTTTTTTGAAAATTCATTATCTTGAAAAAGGGGTCAATGAATTTTTTTTAAATGCATTACCTAATGACTACTGGCTAGTACCTAAACCACCAGTGTAGGAGTTAAGTAATAAATATATTAAATATGTTTTAAAAGAATCTCTACTTTGGTAGGAAAAGAAGTCAACATGATTACAAATGATATTACTTTCTCTAATGCAAGATGCAAGAGGCTCATTGAAACCATAGTTTATCCGATGATGGATTCATGAAATAGAATACAGGACCGCCTTTGCCTATACGGTGCATATATATCAACTAACGACACAATAATGGAGGACAATTTATATGAGATGTAATAACATCGCGTAAAAATACAATAGAAATATACCGACGGCAAATATCAAACGGTTGTAGCCCAAGCAATTTACATCTGGTCTCATAAGAAGGCATTTCAATATTCCTGTTTACACGATGAACTTCAATTCGCGAAAATTTTCTCTGGACCTTTTCAATCCTTAAACAATGAGTTTTATAAAAAGGATTCCAAATTACTGAGCAGTATTCGAGGGAAGACCTTACATAAGCATAGAATAGTGATCGAAGGGTAAATTTATCTTTAAACTCTTTTGAGTTGCGAACCACAAATCCCAACATACTATTCGCTTTAGCAACCACAAAATCAATGTGGGAGGTGAAACTTAGTTTGGAATCGAATTTTACACCAAGGTCTTTCTTTTCTCTAAGTTTAATAAGCTTTGACTTGTTAATTTCATATTCAAAGTCGATTGGTCTAACACAACGAGAGAAAGATAAAGATTGACATTTGGAGACATTTAAAAAGAGCTGGTTAGCAATGCACCATTCAGATAAGCGCTCAAGATCACTTTGAAGTAAAAGACAATCATCCAAAGATTTAATACAACGGAAAATTTTGATGTCATCCGCAAACATTAAACAGAGAGCATTTTTGATAAAAGTTGGTATGTCATTGATCAACAACAGGAACAGAAGGGGCCCCAAGTGACTGCCTCGAGGAACACCAGACGTTATATGAATTTTTTCAGAAAATAAGTCGTTAATGCGCACCAACTGTGTTCTACCATTGAGATACAATTCAAACCATTTTAAAATAATTGAATGGAAGACAATGCATTCCATCTTTTTTTATTAATATCAAATGATTGACCCTATCGAAAGCCTTCGAAAAGTCTGTAAATATAACATCCGTTTGAAAACCATTTTCAAGATTTCTAGTTATATGGTTAAAGGTTTGTTTGTGGATCTACCAGCTATAAATCCATGTTGAGATGGCGAAATCATTTCTTTCAGAATAAAGATTAGTTTTTCATAAACAATTTTCTCAAAAATCTTAGGAATGGTAGACAATTTATAAGGGGGCGGTAATAAAAAACATCTTGTTTGGAGCCGGATTTATGAATAGGAATAATATAGGAAATTTTCCAATCGTCAAGAAAAAGACCCTTTTCAAGAGAAACATTGAACAGTAGAGTTAATGGCCCTGAAAGAGCAACAGCACAGTTTTCCAATACAATTGGTGGAATGCCATCAGGTCCCGGTTGTTTATCATCATTGAGATCCCTTAAGGCTTGCTCAATATCTTCGCAAATTAAGTTTAAGCTGCCTATATTGATGAAATTATCACTTACATTAGATGAAAAATTTTGAGGAACACATTGAGGGGAGTATACCGATTGAAAAAAATTTGCAAATAAGTTGCATATAGTATTTATGTTAGTAGATGTTGTTCCCAAATACTGCATTCAGTTAGGTATCACATTTGAGCATTTTCTGTTATTTATGTAAGACCAAAAATGCTTACTGTTATGTTTTAAGCAAGATTCAGTACGGCACAGATAATTTTTATACAAGAATTTATGTAAAAAATCGAATTCCTTCTGAAGACGTAAGTAATTACTCCGGAGTCCATCATCATTAACGGAATTACGGTATAATTTATACGTTTTGTTCTTTTTATTATTTAAGTTAGATAAACGTATTATTTTGTGTAAAATTGTATTTTATTTAATTCTAAAAGTTGTAAAAGTTGGCATACCAAATTTTATTTTTAAAGATGTTCAAGAATTTGTATCCATAAAAAATTATTTTTAAGAAAACCGCTCTTAGGATTTTTGATTTTTGTATTAAAATTGCCATTAAAATAACAAACTTATAGTAACTTAAGGTGCATTGTCATATAAATATGGTAAACTTGCGATATAAATAAGTTCCAAAAGCGCCATATAACGGTGACATACATATTTATATGGCACAATATATGTATATGTCTTCATGTGAGTCACAGGGCCGAAGCGTCCATTGGGGCAACCGGGGCAATGCCCTTAAAGTAAGCTTAGTTCAGCTCAATCATTGCAACTAAAATCAAATTGACAAATAAAAAAAAAAGTTTGTCTTTGGTTTTCGGTATTCGAAAGAAAGGGGTATCAGTACCAGTTCATCAGCTTCTAAAAGTCGCTAAATTGGCTGAAATTCTGGAGACAAAAAGTGGCTTGAATTCGCTAAAAGAAAATTGTAAGATAAATCCTTAAAAAAATTCTCCTTTAATAACCTTTTTTTTTTAATTTTATTCAAATTACGGTTGTGGTGAATTTCAGTTTCCAATATCCAATTATTGCAAATAGAAAATGTCAAACTAATTTAAATGCCAGGAATGTAAAATTAGCAGGGCAAATGCTTGCCTTCAAAAGTCGCTAGAAATAATCTAGCGACATCAAAATATTTTTTGTAGCGGAAGAAATTGAATTGAAATATCGGGCGACAAAGTCGCTAAAACGGCCACCCTGATCAGTACACGAGCGAACAACCACATTTTACACCTAGTGTCATTATGCCGCCATCGTTTTCTTAACGCAATTATACCTTAACATGTAACTCACGTACTTTTGACCCCAGATAAAAAAGTAATGTAACCAACTTGCAGAAAATTAAATTTTCTACAAATTATGTTTTGTAACTTTTTCGCTCTTTTTTTCGCTTTTTGTTAAAAAAAATCAAGGGCTGATTTTTTATACCTATTTGTTATATTTTTTTTTGGTTGTATTATCTGATTTTTTTGCATAAGTTCCATGAAAAATATTAAGGAATTTAAAATTTGTGTGATCATTCAGAAATCTTCAGTTATGGCCATATTAAGATTTTTAGTTTTTGGGTTGAAACAAGAAAGATTAACTTTGAATCAAAATTTCTCTGCAGCCAGAGCCCACACAATGCTCTAGTTTTCAGCAATGGATAACTCTCCAAAAACTGATTAAGCGGTTAATAAACCGCAAGGCCTTCCGAGCCTTATTTATGGAACTGTAGACATCCAAAGTCATGCAAACTTTCAAAACTCAAAAAAATCGATTTTAATGGATTTACTTTGAATTAAGATATCTCCGCAACCAGACGCTCTTATAATGTGTTTAACTGTTCCTGTTACTACAGCAAAAGCGGAAAGATATTTTTAAAGCTGAAGTTAATACAAAATAACTTGCGAAGCACCATGGAACAAGACTCTTAGCAATTTATCATTGATTAAGATTGAAAATCTAAGAGCACGGCAAATAGATTTGAGAAAAGTAATTCATGACTTCGCTTCTGCAAAAACCAGAATACCTATATAATCTTTAATTCTTGTAAATAGTAAATAATGTTAAGTAATTGAGAAGTAGGGCCCCATAATTGGTTTTGCCCCGGGGCCCCACAAGCTCTAGCTACAGACCTGGTGAGTCATATATAGTCATATGACGCTTGTGGAACGTATTTATATTTTATATGGCCCGTCTGCCATATACATATATGATAATGTAATTTGGGTGATTCTCCACTAAAAGCTCCTTTTCGTGGCCCCCAACCAAAAATGGTTCAACAAATTAAAAAAAACTTATTTATTTTGAAGTCAATAACAGCGCAAGCAACGTTTCTAACTAAGCCACTTTTAAATTTTAAATATTTGCAGATATGTAATAAAAAATTAATTTTTTTTATGGTCCAAATGTCATTTCCGTCGCGTGTCTCCTCCTTGTTTCAGCGCGGAAAAATGGATTTTTTGTTTGTTTTTAAATGCAAACATTTTAATTTGACTGAATTTCAGGATTAAGAATATGTAGTTAAATACAACTTCCCTAAAAATTAAATTTATTTATTTGAAACAATTAAATTACAAACTTTCAAACATGTGTCTCCATGTATTTGCATCATTTCCGTAAAAAAATGTTAAATGCTTATAAATACAAATTAACGGCCGTCAGTTTATAGGATTTAGACTAAATGAAGAAACTCATTCATAGTTTCTTTGAAATATATTCAATTAAATGGGTGGGACATCAGTCTCGTGTGTTATTTTAAAGTAAGTGGTTGTATTCGTCACGTGTTTCATCAATTTCGTCATTTTCGTAGGGGCATATACAATTTAAGTAAGTGATAGTAAAAAAAAATATTTTGTAACAGTCTTGTGAGGTTATGTTGCAGTTAGTTATAGAAAATTTAAAAAAAAAAAATATACTTTCTATTTTTCTTGTCTAAAAAGTTAAAAAACATCGATTTTCGTCATTTCCGTCGCCTTTATTGGGTTTTCGGCGATAAGAAAATGGTTACGGAAATTGCAAATCATTAAAATTTGTGTGCATGCATTTAAAACCCCCAAAATGCAATTGCAGACCGTAAGACTGAGATAGGTGGGGAAGCGAAAACGTAACAAATTATTTATCTTTACTAGTTAAATGTCCGTAAATCGATTTAATTTACATTTTAATAATTTTAAATAAATTCCTGTAATACCGTAAGTGTTTTAAATGCATCCTAAATCACACGGCCCTTGTTACAAGGAATATTTTAAAAGCTAAATTTTATTACTGGTACATTATCATTTCCGTATCGAAGGCGTCATTTCCGTCTCAAGCCCAAATTCTCAAACACGCTTAAAATCAAGTGCCCGCACTTTAAATCATTAATTTATTCCATAATTTATAACAACACTTGAATGTACATACTTTTTTCTTAAATTTAGGTAGGGAACATTTTTGGTGCTAAAAAGGAGCTTTTAACAGAGAATCATCCAATAGCACCTTTATAGTAAAAATTTATTTTAATTTTTTTTTTTAACTTTTTTTTTTAATGATATCATAATATTATGGAACCGATACATACCAATGTATGTACCTCATCAATTCCCAGATACCTTAAAGTTATTAGCTACGAGAGCAAGTTTTTGCGATTTTTTTTTTCATTTAACTGACACTTTTTCTTTTATGTTTGGATGTCATTTCTTAAATTTATAATCCAGTTTATTCCAATAAATTTACATGGAACTGTAATAAAAAATAATTAGTCAACGTTAATCTATTCTTTAGACACAATACTTAACAATCGAACTCATAAAAGTCCTTATATTCAGCCATCAACATTTTAAGCAAAACTGTGATATGACATGCTTTCACAATATCCTTGATGTCATAACTTCCTTAATTAAGTGATATATGTAGGTAGAGGTACCAGACCTACAGAAATGTACAATATCCATTTATGAATTTATATAGTGCGACAATCATCTCTCTACTTTATTAATCAGATCCAGACAACATTTTCGTATATACGTACAAACGTATACTGCCATCAGGGATTGAAAGTAATTTGCAGTAAATTAACTGCGTGAAATCAATATTTTTGTAAAATATGTGCATGTAAGTCTGCTTTATGCATTCGATCCTTGACCTAAGTCCCTGGTGGATTGACACATCCACGAACTACACCCAGTAGGTGTTCGATTATACCTATGTCCTCGTCCATTGAAAACTATACACAAACAAAAGCCGCTTCCCATCATCAGGACAAGGACAAGGCAGGTACAACACAACAAATATCACTCTCGTTCCCTTATAGTTAACAAGCCAACTTACCTACCCAATGCCATCAGCAAACCTCATCATCCGTAACACCAAAGCCATAACCGAAAAGCTTTAAAGACAGGGTCGGACTTATATATATAGAGTATAGGTACGAAACAAACAATGGAATGATCTTGACAAAATATTACTTCTGTACTAAAATAGGACAACTGCGGATCAATTCTGACGTTTTAAACTTAAGAGACAGCTTTATAGCTAAAGGGACCGATATAGCTGAAATGATGCTTTTTGCTAAGGCCCTAATTGTCAACAAACACCACAACAGACTAGCGCCTAGATCTAAAGCAAGAAAATGAGACAGTTTTTCCATTAGTGTTTGAAAATAATTTCGAGCATACCGCGGAAGCCGAATTTTCGACCACCCTTTCGATCTGCTGGCCAATTACTGAATAAGATTTTTTGAATCGGTAAATAAAACCAGCCGGCGCACTTTCGATTTTCGGCTAAAATAAAAATGCCAGTCGACGTATCTTGAATTGTACAATTTATCTATCAACCAAAAAATAATTGTACACCACCCCGTTTTTTGTGAAAAAAAATTTGAAAAAAAAAAATTAACTTTGTATGGAACTTTCAAACGCCCATATCTCAATTACTAAATTGAGTTTCGAAATGTACAGGGGCTTAAATAATTCTCGCCTTTAAAATCTAATGTTAACATTTTTTTTTCTTAGACCTCCCCCAATCAATAAATGGATAATGAAAGCTTGCAAGCAAAATGCTTTACTCTGAAAATCCTTATACTATTAAACTAGCCTACAATATAGAGATTTTTAATTTAAAAAAATTCAAGATTGAAGTATGTAAATTATAATTTTAAAATATTATTTTGAATTCAAAAAAAGTTTTAAATTAATAGAAAATAAAATAGGTGAATTAATAAAAAATTCCAGGTCGGATTCGAACTCACGAGTCACGACTGTTTGATTCAGAGGCAGAGTCAACATTCTGTGGTTGACTTGATGTTATAAATATTAGCCGAGTTTTCTTAATACTCATTAATTACTCACTTTTAAATTTTATAAGCAAAACAAAAACAAAACAAAACAAACACTGAGTAGTCTGATTTGTTTTTGCTTTGCGTTTAAAATAAAAAAGTGAGTAATTAATGAGTATTAAAAAAACACGGCTATTATAACATTATGGGTTAGTTTGGTAATACGAGTATTTTCATAGATGTGCATTTCAAAATTCGATTTAGTAACAGAGATATGAGCGTGTAAAAGTTCTGTACTAAGTTAATTTTTTTCATTTGTCAGAAAAAAAAAAAACCAGGGGGTGTAGGTACAATTATTTTTTTTGATTGGAGGTTACTTAGACCGCTTTCACACAAGGAAACTGAGTTGCCGGCAACTGGGAGTTTGTAGGCGAGAAGGACAAGAAGTAAGGGGCATGAAATCTCCCCGGTCAACGTTTAAGGATATTCTTATCACATTCCTTCTCACACTGTCCGTAATGTGCGTTCCGTCAATAGACTTTTTAGGGAAACAAACAAAAATCTCCGACAATTGTATTTCTTTGTGTGAAAGCTACAAGGCAATTAAAGGAAAACGTCAAAAAAATCTCCAGCAACTGGTTTCCCTGTGTGAAAGGGGACTAAGAAGATATATCTTTGGACTGTTTTTTTTTTTTTTTTATTGTTTACAGAGTTGGCTAATCAACTTCAATCTAAGGAAGAATTGTCGGAAACTGTGCGTAAGCGTCGCCTTATTTTGGAAAATTTCAACTACAACCCTGCAAAAAAACTACCCTTTTTACACCTACCTGATTTTACAAAGCCACTGACTGCAACAAGGACAGTTACCTATAGACAAATCCTGTAGTTAATGCAGGCGCAATAGAACCAATGGAACGTGGGTTGTGCGCGTCGCCTCCTGGTAATGTTTCAAGAGGAACCCCATTATGAACACAAGAAATACCCTTTTTTTCCTTTCACGTCCCCCTCGCCATAATACTCCACATACACTATCCACTATGCAGCAGATATCCTCATAATCACCTCTTGAAGGGTTCGTCTTCATTTTAAAACAATAAAAAAAAAATATTCACCTTGTTACAAAAAATATAAACTACTCTTGGAGAACCTAATGTATACCTACGGATTGAGCGTTGCTGGAGAGTAGGTGCCTCAGCAATCCAATGTATAGTTAGGGCGTTAAGGGAGCCAACCTTGCAATTCATTCTGACAGGATGAGCTTTGGTTCACGAATAGTCCACGTCCTAAGTTTACTTTTAAGAAGTGTTACCAGGGTGGCAAAACTTGCAGACCGAAGATACAAGGGCCGCCTTCTGACCATGTTTTAACACAAAATTTCACATAAATTGGACTATAAATGGGGAACCAGACATCGGTTGATGTCGTGGAATATCTCGTTGGATTTAGAATACTTGAAGCCATAGAATATGTTCAGTTTTTGACCCCTCCCTTACCCTTATACGCGGGGGGGAGCAAAATACCCTCGGCTGATAAGGGTTTTTATTTGTCAGAAAATAATGGTTATAAAATGAATATTGATAAAATTTTAAGATTAGCGTCGACGTAGAATTTTATACTCTACAGCATATCCGAAGTCCGTTTTTATCAATGTATTAGTTTTTTGTATAATCGCTTTCAAAATGTGGGAAGGGGAAGGTGGAAGTATATCCATAATAATCTAAGCATATGGCACATGACCTTAGGGTAATTTTTCATGCTCAATCTTATGGAATCAAAAAAATTAAGATATAATTTCCTTAGAAAAAGTTATAACCTTTTTATAAAATGATGAATAAATTTTCAGTGAAACGAGCATGACATTACCAAATTTCAATGGTATGGTGATGAAACTTGGCACACATCGCTCACTTGTCGTAAGAAATAAGAATCAAAAGAGTGCATAAAAATACCTGGGGTGAAAGGGTGTTTTTTTTTTAGTAAAAAGGAAAAGTGGATTTCTATTACGAGTAAACCCCCTCCGTTAACTGGTATGTTAATGAAAGTTGGTAGAAATGTTTTATTTCTTGTTAGAACAAACATTTTTCCTCAAAAACCATCTTTGACAATAGATATTTGATATATCTTTTTCTATTCTTGGTAACAATTAAAAACAAAACATCCCTACCAACTTTCATCAACTTACCAGTTCTGGTGGGGGTTTACGGGGCATAGTTTTACACTTTTTTGTTTCACGCGAAAAATCACCCTTTAGCCCCAGATATTTCTATGGACTCTTTTGATTCTTATATCCTACGACAAATGAGACATATGTGCCAAGTTTCATCACCATACCGTTGAAATTTGGTAATGTTATGCTAGTTTCACTGAAAATTTAGGCATCATTTTATACAATGGTTATAATTTTTTCTAGAGAAATTATATTGAAATTATTTTGATCGCATAAGATTTGGCATTAAAAACTACCCTAAGGTCATGTGCCATATGCTTAGACAGCGGTTCCCAAACTTTTTGAGCTTTGGAACCCTTAACTAGTTCCAAATTTTTTTTGGAACCCCAACTCTTAACGATAGCAATAATAATAACGTGTGGCTAAGTTTTCTTTGGAAAGTGAGTGTTTTTGTATCATTTCTGTTTCCTTCATTTGTTAATTATGAGAAGCTTACACTTCGATAAAAAAAAATGTAAACGCCAAACATGTAGTCCAGTCGAATCGTCATTTGACCTTGCGTTGATCGGCACGGTCTGTTTTATTTTCGTATGAATCGATAGGGGCTTATACAAGAAAAGCTTAACCCTAGATGTGCACCACCTAACAACCTTTTTTACCAAAGTTATTCGTAAAAACGTACTTTTTGACTTTAGGGGAAAAAGGAAAAAATGGAAAAAAAATATTACTGATTAGAATATAAGCTATTGTTTTAATAAATAATTTTTTTTTTTAATAAATTAAAATTAACAGTTAGTCAGTTTTATTCAGTTTTTTTGTTGGTCAAATACTTTTGAGTTATAATTTTGATAAAGGCTCGTGAACGGTTTTAATTAAAAATTATTTTCAAGTCCTTTTAATTTATTAATGTCGAGCAATGAATGAATAAAAGCAAGTCATACAAAAAAACCTTTTCTGTATGATAAATAAACAAGTAACAGTTTATTTAAATTATTATATTTGCTTGTAATATTTTTTTTTTTCATTTTTTTCGTAAATTATGAAAAAACGCATCAAAATTATCAGAAAACTTGCCATAAAAAGACATACAATGCTTACTAGTACAAGTGTCATATAAGGCTGCTAAAGAGCAGAGAAAGACTGATCCTCCTATTATTGTTCCAGTTATATATGAAAATTTAAATTTACAATTCATGTATTTAAAAAACAAACAAAATATAAATAAAACCCTTAAAAACAACGAATCAAAAAATAAATCCTCAGTATAAGAAAATGTCTCTGAGTTCAACATTTGTAGGTGATCATTGATTGATTCTAGTCAATGAGATAATAAGGAAAATGATTACCCGGCCATAGTCACCCAAAACTGCAGGGTGACTTTGGTCACCCAGTTTTTGATTCTTTATAATTAACAACTGATTTGTATAAAATTTACAATATTTGTGCAAAAAATATTTTCTCTATAACAAAATCTATTCAAAAGTTATTCATATTTTAATTTGAAAGTGCGCCAAAATCATCCGGTTTCACGGTACTTAAAAAAATATTTTTGTATTTTTACTGTTTGTTCTTCGAGTAAGTCGCGGAACCCTGGGGTTCCGCGGAACACAGTTTGGGAACCGAGGGCTTAGATTATACCAGGACGTATATATACTGGTTTGATATACTTCCATCTTCCCCGCCCCCATTTTGAAAGCGATTATACAAAAAATTAATACATGAATAAAAGTGGACTTCGGATATGCTGTAGAGTTTGAAATTCTGCGTCGACGCTCATCTTAAAATTTTATTAATATTAATTTTATAACCATTATTTTCTGACAAATAAAAACCCTTATCCGCCGAGGGTATTTTGCTCCCCCCAAGTAAAATGAACATATTCCTGTAGCTTCATGTACTCTTAATCTAACGAGACATTTCGCGACATCAACCATTGTCTGTTTACCGATTTACCGAAGGCAACCCTTATATCTCTGGTCTGCCAGTGTTGCCACCGTGGTAACACTGCTTAAAAGTAAACTTAGGATGTGGGCTATTAGTGTACCAAAGCTCAGAATAAAGTGCAAGGTTTGACCTAAAATATGGCCTTAACGCCCTAACTAGTACCAGTCGCTATAGCTATCCCTACCCCATTCTCGCAGATACCTACAATGAGGGGTTCTACTGGATTTCTCTTGTCATCATCATCAGGCTGATGGTGCTGGCTGGTGGAGCTTGGTCATTGAGTGAATGTAGTGTAGTGTAATTTAAATTTATGCTAATTCGGACATGCATAAATATTTTGAGGTGTTGTGTTAACTCGATTGCGTGGAACGAATTCATAAGCAACTGCGCCACGCCATCCACCGCCGCCGCCGCTGCTGCTATACATGCCGGCCTGACCAAGCTCGGCCGGCTAAATAAAAATACCTTGTGTGTATATAGTGTACGTGCTGTTCAGTGTGCGGTGCAGACTGCAGAATGCACCTAGCTCTATATAGAAGGAGGTTCCAAGAGGATGATGGGTAGTTTTTTTTTTTTGTCATTAAGATGCAATGTGGGTTTTTATTGTGAGTGGGCTTTTAGACGCCGGATGGTGTGACAGAAGAGAATGCTCAGACAGGGGCATTGAAACATAAAACAAGGCAAAAAAAGTACGTATTTATCAGGAGCACTACTTGTGTAATTGTGCAATTTTCTTTGTTTTATCCGCTTTTTATTTTTTTTTAAGCCGTTCGTTGTGATTAAAACTCTTTGAAAGAAAAAAATTTTTGGTACAAGTAGGTACCTACAATATGTTGTTTTATGCAAAAATGAAAAAAAGGAGGAGCCAATTGTGATATTTAAGGGCAGGCAAGTCAAAAAGCTGACATTCTGGAGGCTGACAAACTGAACCAAACTGAACCAAACCTTAAAAATAAATTTTTAAAAATATTCATAAATAAGTAATTTATTCAGGTGGGGATATAATTTTGTGAATCGTTTTAAACACGCCACAAAATGCACTAAATTATTTGAAGTAATTTTTTTGAAGTAGTTTTTTTTCGCCGCACCTGGAGAGAGCTTTATTTTCCGTCATGAACAGGTTTGTTTTGGCACCTTTGAAATTCTTTGGTCGCATATGTATGTTTAGGAAAAAGTAGCTACGGCAAAGACAAAAAAAAAAACGAAAAGGGTGCAACACTGCGTATACGTATTTTTTTTTTTTGCATTCATTTTATAAATTCGCAAAACACCTACTAATTAATATGTAGTTGTTAACGAAATGGAACTTTTGGTCTATCACGAAATTAAGGCCCTTCCAAAACCGACCCAAGGTTTTGCGAGAAAATTATAAACATGATAAATGAAACTTTTAATATAGTACCTATATTGAAAGTTTCATTTACGGGCAAGTTTTGGATTCGTAAAAAAAATCATATTCAAGAACATAATTTTCCCTAACACTACGATGATAGAGAAAGCGAAAAATGTGAGTCCCGAAATTCTGTTTGGCTGTCTTTCTATACCTCAACCTGCAGTCCAAACCAATCAAGCACCTCCATTTAGGGGTTTTAAGAGATTCCCTATAGTCCAGAAACCTTGTCTTTTGTATGGAAGGAATCACTTGCGTCAAATCTGGTAGTTCTGAGTTTTTGTTGAGTTGTTCAGGATGTTGGCCCAAGTAAATAGCCTAAGTTTTCAACCTTAAGCGACGACCGTTTCATATGGTCAAAATAAAGAAAAACTGCGATTTTTTTTCGCTTTTCTTAGTTATTGGCAATTTTAGTCCTAAAGAACTAATTTTAAATACAAACATTTTTCTACGATTTCAAAGTGACTTAATTTGCTTCAACTTGTTCATGTCAGAACCATCTCTGTAGACCTAATAGTTTCCAAAACACTGTATTTCAAAATTTGACAATAAATAATTTAATATAGCACGTGCTGTTATCAAACAGTATAATGGCAAATAAGGAATGGTTGACATAAATGCATCAAAGCCCTGGAGCGTGTAGGTTGGGATAAAACAATAGAACAACCATACTGAAAGGGGGATAATATATCCTAGCGTGTCTGTTATTTTGTTTCCTGTCGAAAACATTTGCTCGCAGATGCTTAAACTCTTTTACAAAGTGAAAAAAATACCCTCAAAATTTTGACCTTCTATCTCAAGACTAACCCGTGCCGAAACTAAATTGAAGTTTTCAATGCAAATTACTTCGTAATTTTTTGCTATAAGATTTTATTTTTATATTGTAAAACAATTCGAAAAATTGAAAATCATTGTTAATTGCTTGAATGAGCCAACTTTCTATGGGAATTTTATTCATACTGGTTAATTAATTTTGCGCAAGCGCAATGCATTAATTTTGAATGGAAAACAAAATATTGGCATAACATTTTTTTTTACTAAAGGGTTTTTCCAATAAGAGGTGTTATTTTGATATTCAAATCAAAATGACATTTTTTTCGATAAATGATCGGATTTTTGTTTCAATTTAAATAGGAAAGCATGACATTAATAATGGAAAACAATATCAGCCAAATGGCGGCCACGGCTACGCTTACACAATAATATCCTTTTCATGAAATTTACCATCACCACACGGAAAGAATTGAAAAATCCCCAATTGCAAAATTTTATGTAAATCAAGCCGCTTTTATTAAAAAATAACTGAAAAATTTGTAATTTACTACTCAAATCATCGTAAAAAGCTAAATTTTATAAGTCGATATTTATTATCAAAAGTTATTATTCGAGCTTGTTGACTTGAAAGTAAATTACAAGTTTTTGAATCGCACTACTTCAGGGGAATAATTTAAATTTACAACTTATTGATCTTGTTTTGCGAAATTTAAATGGTGATTTTCATTTTTTCAATTCTCAAACCAACAAAATATAAGTAGCTACGATATAAATATTGACTCCACACTATCGCAATTTACGAAAATAGTTATTTGCAAAACTATACAGTAAATTAAAATTTTTTTATGCGTAATCTACCACTTCGAGGGGAATAAATTAAATATTTATATGGTGACGAACAAGTAAATAAGTTTTTAAAGTGATTAAGCTTCAACATAGTCCCTTTATATCGTGCGATGGCCTAGGTGGTAGCGTATTGGATTGATATGCGGAATGTACCAGGATCGAATCCCAGAGAAATCAAGTAATTAAAATAAAAGTCTTTTTCAAATATATAAAATTGTATATACATTTCAGAATAAAATGGAAGCGGCTGCAAACACCCCTGTTGTGGACAAAAATAACAAAATCAAAATACACGCAAATCAGAATTTCGACCACAATTCGTAGATTTTCATTTTGACTACGAAATAATAATTATAATAACTCAATTTGTATGCCTGTAATAAAAATAAATTAAAAAAAAAAATGCTACCTAGAGTACGGATCGAACCCGTGACTCCAGCTTAGCCATCAATCACTATATCCAAATTGATACACATTTATATCAAATTGCGATTCGCTAATGGCAATATTTTTTTTCCTCGTCGAATTATTGATACTCAAAAGTGTTGAAATCTATTTTTTGTGTGTCAATATCTTCATTTCGCTCATTTTTTAATATTGCAAACAAAAAGTCTTAATTTAGTAATTTCCAATCCAAGGTCCAAAACTGGATTCATTTTTCGTGATTTGTAGCTTATTTTTCTTGATCTGATCTAAGAATTCTTTCCGTGCAAAAGTGGATATTGTATGCCCTCAATAGCTTCACGAATTCCATCTTTGAGGTCTTAAATCGACACTGGGATGTTCGCGTAGACCTTATCCTTCACGTGACCCCAAAGGAGAAGTCACCACAAGGTGTTAAATCACAAGATCTCGGTTGCCATATTGTGATCACATCTTCGAGAGATAACACGGTCCGGAAACTTTTCCCGTAAAAGATAGTTTGTTTCGTTGCTTATGTGGCACGTAGCGCCTTTTTGTTGAAAGTAAACGTCCAGATCAATACTATCCAATTCCATCCATACAAAATTATCATCTCTCGATAGCGCAATCCATTCCCCGTAGCTGTTGCTCCAGCTTCATTTTGGAAAAAGTATAAAGTTCAATGACCCCGCCGGACCATAAACCACACCAACCAGTTAGTCGTTGAGGATGGAGAGGCTTTTCAATAATAAATCTAGAGTTTTCCGAGCTCCAGATGCGACAATTTTGCTTGTTGACGTCGCCACCGAGGTGGAAATTCGCCTCATATCAGTCAAGATGATTTTTCGATGAAATTCCGGATAATTTTCTTTCATTTTTTATAGTGAATTTTAATGCGTTCTTGAAACGTGTATCGTTATTAATGGTGTTGTTTCTACTTGTCAAATGTCAAAAAATTACAGCTTCAAAAGTGACAACTACCGAAGTAGCGGGCTTTTCAAAATAACACCTCTTATTGGAAAACCCTTTATTTAAAATTAATTTTCAATGCGAAAAAAAACATATTGGATAAGAAAATCATGCGCATATGCCGATTTTTGTTGAAATTAGTTAACTTATAGTACTAGAGTCTAAAGAACCGTTTTAAAAATCTTTAATACACTCGAAAAAAACTGACAATTCATCTTAAAATTGTGGAAGTCTTAGAGATTCTGTACAGTGCCTGCACATGATTTTCATATCCAATATGTATTTTTCACGTATTGATATAAAAAATAACAACTCTTTTAAAATTTTTAAAATTTAATTTTATTTCGAAAAAAAAATCGATTATGGATGGAGCCAATTGGAATTATATAATAAAAATCAACTTACAGCGTCATTCTTAACACCACCAGGGTATGCTCTTTGTTCATATTATGACGATGATATCTTCTTATTTACAAACACTTTATTTTTGGTTTTTATTAAACATGGTTAAGGTAAATAAAATAAATATTATTAAAAATATTGTTTGTCAAAAAATCTTTGCGGTAAGAAAGAAGTTATAGGTATATCGTTTCGTCCCTTTGTTTGTCAATTGTTTTGTCATATCTTTCTAAAAAGACACTCTTAAATCCCCAAAAAAAGGCAAACAGTTTGTTGGTTATAATTTTTTTTTTCTATATACCTAGGCATTGCTTACGTTGTTATTTGATGCTCAACAAATATTTATATGGCAAACATAATAAATTGAAGATTTTTGGTATATAGAAATAGACAGTCAACAAGAAAAAGTTTTGTTACATTTTCTAAAAGTCTTTACCCAAGAATTGAAATATTAATTTAGATACTCTCTTCACAATATTGCTTAGAAAAAAATAGGAGATAGCTTGAAGGCATTATCAAAAATGAATGTGGTAAGGCTTAACGGAAAAATACTGTTTATCTCTTTGGTGTTTTTTG
Organism: Melangyna quadrimaculata; assembly: GCA_949320155.1. NCBI lineage: Eukaryota > Metazoa > Arthropoda > Insecta > Diptera > Syrphidae > Melangyna > Melangyna quadrimaculata. The sequence continues at coordinate 56,990,997 of OX439483.1, read as the reverse complement.
GGGACTGTTTGCAGAGGATACGTTTCAGGTCAATAACATTCTTATTTTTCAGTTTTTTTTTTTTTCAATAAGACACGCAACTGAGTATTAAAAAAGAAATGAATTCACTCATTAAATCTACTGATGGAATAAGAAATTAACATCATATATATTTAGGTATATCTTTAACAAAGTGGTAGGTAAGCCCAAAAATATAATATTAAAAAAGCTATTTGATTTTAAAACTGATAACCAAATGTAAAAGCTGAATAATTATCGTAAATAAGGATAGGTAATTCGTAGTAGTAGCCCGTAGCGTAATGGTTATTGCGTTCGACTGTCACGCTGGAGGTCTGGGTTCACTTCACAGCTTCGTCCACCTAAAATCTAAAAAGTTTTTTTACATAGGGGCTACTGCCTCTTGCGAGGAATTGACAAATCCTCCACTTGTCAAGAATAAGTGCTTCTCGTCTAGCTGTTCGAATTCGGCATAAAATTGCGAGTTGGTAGTCACATGGTCCTGCTTCTTCACGAGCCAAATGCAATTTACTAAAAAAAAAAAATAGTCAAAATGTCACATCACTGAGTGATTTTTTTCGCAGAAACCAAAAATGCACTTTTGGCAGGTACAATCACTCTGAAGTTTAATCAATCAAAATCTATCACTCTGAAATGTTATCAAAACCAAAATCGTTGGAAGAATTTTTTTTTTTTAAACGCCATGGTCGAATCGAATTTGTGTCCTTGATTATAAAAAGATACCCTTCCCTCGTACTCGTATAGCATGCCCTGTTCTAGATGAGCTAAAACAAAAATTCGAAGGTCACGTCTAGGAAACAAATGCTAACTATATGAAAAATTCAAAGAAAATTGTTCAATCCAATAAGGATCGATATACTCAAACAGTGACGTACAGACGGACGGAAAACAGTGCCAAATCAACGACATTATGACATTGTAACCAGCCAAATAACTCTTCTGAATTATAATTTATGTGGAAAAATCAGTCACTATAAATGTTGATTAATTTTCATGAAAAAAATTGACGATCGGTAAAGCAAAAAACCTTAGTTCTTGATTAGCAATTTTTAAGTTAAATTTCCATAGGGTATAACTTTTGATTTCAGTACTTTCCCCTTATACAAATTACATAATTATTTAGCCGAACTCTTTCCTTTTTCGAGTGTATGCTAAATTTTTTTGCGAGAATGTGCTAAGTTTTCCAGAATTTGACCATACACAGGGTAGGGCTGCCCATGAGACGTGCCTACAAAAGTATCGCCGAGTCTCCCCAACTAACATTTCAGCTTCGGTTCGGCTTAATAAAATAGGCTTTAGAAGTTCCATAAGACATTTGTAAAGTTTACTTAAGCATAAAAAGGAGAATGGTATACAAGCTAATATAGCTTGTATACGTGATTTCGGAACTTCTTCTTATAAACTTATTCGCAGATCCTTTAAAAGTAGCAGATTGTATAAAAGCCTAAAGAAGCCGATACGAAGTTTTATCGAGCGATATTGGAAATTTGAATGACACTTCAACTTGACAGATAGCTTCGGACATGGTTGTATAAAAGTGAAATACAAGTCTTATAGAAGGTGAACAAAAATAAATAAAAAAAAAAAGAAAGATAAATTTTTATTTTTATTTTTTAATGTGATTTTTACTGCATTTTATCTGAAATTAAGTATCAAATTCAATTATTTATTAATTATAGTATTGGAAACAATTATAAAACATACATTATATTTTTACCTTACTAGGGATCGAACTCGGGAATTCCTACGTGACAGTCCATCACTCTAACCACTCAGCCTTCTTAGATATAATTTGGAAGATGCAAAAATTTAATCAGCCTTTTCCTTCTTTTAAAACTTTAAATTTTCCTTAAATTAATCCGAGCTTCTATAAAAATTTTCACACATGAACAAGATTTCTCTAACTCTTATATATTTCGCGTGGGGAAACAAATGTAGCTAAACGATTTCTCTAGCAGTCCCCTTGCTACATTTTTATTTCAATAGTCTTAAATTAATATCAATAGTCTTAAAATAAACTAAGTAATAGTGCATATTTTTGATAATTTCAATCCGAAAAAACACGGCCACTTAAGCACGATTAACAGAAACAAGGTATGCTCATTAGGGGTGTGACGTTACAATCATCTGCTTATGTTCGGAGAAAAGAAAAATAATTAACTTTATTTGATTGTTATTATAATTTTTTCTATTTTTAAACTGCTTATTAAGAATTTAAAATCAATTTATTTAAATACTTAAATTAATAATGACCTTCACTTTAAATAGAACAAAAACATAAAAGCTGACCGTGACGTCACATAAATACCAAGATATACGAAAATGCCGAATGTTATGTTTATCTGATGAGCATAAACCTCGTTTTCTGTTTATCGTGCATTGAACCTTATGTCTTAAACCAACTAAAAGTAGCTTTCCGAATACTCAAGTAAAATCAAGTAAAATGAATAATCTTTCTCTCCACGTGTTCAATTTATTCAATATACATATATAATTATAAATGTGAATAGAGTTTTTTTTAAAAAGCTCCTTTAAAATGACTTATACAAATTCGAGCTTCTTTATTATAGATTGACAAATTGGCCGCGTTCGGGTTCGTCGTCAATGGTATCTAGATTTGTTCGTGTTGTTGTACTGCTTAAAGAAAAAACCAGCCGATGAACCAAACAGCTGATATCAAAAAGAAATCTAAATCTGGCCATACACGACCAAGCCGAACGGCTCGGAACCAATATGGTTCGTGGTTTTCCGACTGGCTGAATAATCAAATGATTCGGCGCCAAACCTTTTTGACATTTATCCAATACAAAATGTTCGGAGCCAATTGGTTCCGAGCCGTTCGGCTCGGTCGTGTATGGCCAGCTTAAGGCTATCCCAAAAATGTTCGGATCTGTTTGGATTAAGGCTCTCCCAAACCAACGCGGAACATTCGCTATGCAGGGAGAATCATTCACAATCATAAAAAATAAATGACAAATAAATAATGCTAAACAACAAAAAAAAAAAAACTGCTGTCGCCGAATATTCCGCGCTGCTTTCGCGTTGGTTTGGGAGAGATACTTCAAACTAACAGCTGATTGCATTGTATATAAAACTAATAGTACTATTAATGAGTCGAATTTCGGGACGATAGTCTAGGCCTATAGGTGGAGTGATTATCGCTAGAGAGATTTAATGAGATTTTCAATGTGTTTTTAATATCGTTTTTCGATTGGATTTCGGAACAGTACTACTCCTTTTTGATTCCAATCGAATTATTTTCTATTGTTCCGAGACTAATTTTTGAAATATTTATGTGTGTGTGCGTAAATTGTCTGATATTTATGTATATTTTGCACGTTCAGACGAGCAAAATGTATTTGACAAATAATCCGATGAAAGGGTTTATATGTATATGTGTGTTCCCGGTCTGCTCCTTTATTAATTCCGGAACAGAAAAATACTCCGAAAACATTACTCGGAACAGCCAATCGAATTATTTTGGAGTAAGCGGAGTCAAAAAGGAGTAACTCCGAACCTCCAACCGAAAACAACATAACTCTACATTAGCTACATTATCTACAGAGCAAATGTCCTCCCAGGCCAGTGGCACCGCTACCGTCGTTTTGGTTTTTTGATAGTACTATAGATATTTATGTATAAACAATGCTGATTGGTTACATACACTGTTTTGGTCGTTCGAAAACGTATCATATGCTAAAGTAGATACCATATGTCTGCCTAGCACCCGAACTTGGCCATTCTTTTATGATTTTTTAGTTAGACTTAACAAGCCGTATCGAAGTATTCAATAAAGATTATTGAAAATGGTTACAGAAAACTTTTAAAGGCAGCAACTTATATAAAAATTTTATGCAGCCTTTTTAAAGTGACATATCTTCAATTATCTTCTGTAATATCAATTTTAGAAGGCTATTCGAGTGACAGCTCGCAAATTCGGTAAGTCTTCTTTTTCTTATTTCTATTCGTCTTTAAAGAAGTGTTTATCCAGCTCGTCACATGTATAAGACGTTTAATTCCGCCGAAGGCCGTACCGAAGCTTTAAATAAAGTGAAACCTGCGGCACATCAATATTTTTAAGCTAAAAGAAGCTGAATTGTTAGTTAGGTCGTCTCGTGGTCAGCCACGAGATTGTAGGAAAAATTGTCCCTCCCGCTTTAACGAGAGGAATGGACCCCCTTCAATACAATTTTTTCTTGTCTCGACTAATCCCGCACGCTCAAGCTTTTTGTCAATCCTTAGGTAAATAACTATGAAGGTACCTTTATTTCTAGGACTGGCCACGAGTAAGGCTGGCCACCAGACGAGACTCTAGGAGACTTTTGCAATTTCACTTAAACTCTTCATCAACAAGTTTTATAAATTGCGACATGAAGAAACAACAAATTCTAATCTCCCCCAAGTCAATGTCATGTAAGTATGAACTAAGAACTTTTTCCACCCCTTTCTTCTCTTGTTTAAGAAAAAAATGTTAAAGCCTCATCAATCAACTATTTATAATTATAACTTTCACGGTCTAGCTCACAATAAGTTTCTTCTATATTAAACTGCCGACATTACGCACCTACTTAGTCCCTAGTTTCAATTTAAAACAAAAATATTAAGAGTTTCCCTCTTTAATACTACAATATCATCTCACCATTGACTTTGTTTTCCACATCCTTCCTTTACATTAAGTACATACTCGTACTCGTAGTCGAATAGATGTTGAAATGAAGGCAATTTTTAACTATTAGTCACATGCTGTTGGTTTTTCTTTTATGGATCAATTATATTAGAATTAAGTCGAATATTCATTGGTTCCATCACTCCATAAACACTACAATCAAATAAACGAACTGAAAACTATTTCCTTGTCGATATCTACCGACAATCGAAGGAAGGCAGCAGCAGACAAACAGCCATGAGTGTGTTTGCTTCCTCTGCGAGCGAGAACACAACCCAAAGGCGTCATCAATAAATACGAATTAAAATCCAGGTATACTGTCACACAAAACTAAATGGGTTCGCAAGAAGCAAACAGACAGACAGAACCCCCACGCTTACTCGTTTGTCGTTCCTCGTTCGCATCCCTCTCGATCTATAGAGAGTGATAATAAATTCCACTTAATGTTGTCATCGTTAGAATCACCGACGCATTGCAACTCCAAACGATCGATAATATTATGGTTGTCGAATAGGAATCTAGCTACTTGGAAGGTATGTGTTATGAAAACTTACTACTGCTCCCTTTTAGCAATTTTCGTTTTCGAGTTTATTTTTCATTCAGGACAAAAGAAACATTTTCGAAAAAAAAAATAAATGAAACTACAGATCCATTCAACGATACACGGCACTCCGACATCGAGATGTGGTATTAATGAGGCCCTTCTATAAGACCAACTTCCAACCGAACCGCATCCAATCAATTTTATTGCGCGGGAGGGAGTGTTTATTATACGTTTATACTATTTTGGTAGCTGAGGCTATTGGAACATCGATGACATTATGCGGAAGCCCATTTTTGTCTATTTTTTAATTTGATTTTTTCTGTCAGTTTCTCCTCTTTTTGTTTTTATCTAAAACACACAGACCAACAAAAATTAAATCAAAAGATTTTAATTTAATTGGACTTGTTTTGTGTGTTGAATAGAAAATCGGAAAATTTTTACGACATTCGTTTGGTAAATAAATAGAGCTTCAAATGTTAATTTTTTTTAAAGTTTTTTTAGAAGATGTTTTTCGGTTTTTGTTCTGTCTTATTAATGCAATTAGGCACTCCCATTTCGTTAAGAAAACCTCAAAATGAATATTTAATTAAGTGTTATGATAGTTATAAATAAATCACTTTTAATAGTTTAATGGTAGTAGTTCTGCAATAAAACAATCAATAGAAAAAAATATAATTTTATTTGTTTAACAATTTAAAACAAATAAAAATATTTAAACAAGTTAAGGAAAGCGAAGTTGATTTCTAATTTGATAGCTAGTTTTATGTATTAACTTAACATATTCGATAATGAGGGAGGTGCACAAGAATCTTGAATGTGCATATAGTTGAACCACTTTTTTATGGATTTTTAATTTTATAAAGTTTTTATGGGACACAGTTTTTTTACACAATATAATTTTATTACGTTGTTTCCATGAAATAAATACAAAAAAAAACATTCATTTAAAGCGTGATCCAATAAGAGGTATTTTTTTCAAAAGGGTTGTTTTGACATCAGTTACTTGTTTGTCGAAAACTGGCTTGTCTAAATGACGTTTGTGTTCATTATTCATTGCCGTTTCATTATGAATATATTTTCTTGCGCCTAAATAACAACGTTTACTAATAGTGGAAACTTATGTCCAAGATCAGTGCTCAGTTAAACATTGCTATAGAGCTTTTCGACCACATTATGGTCGTCATAATCTACCAACTTGTTGCACTCTTTCTTCTCACTGGGGCTTAGGAATGTATTTATCTTACGTAGGTATTTATTTATATTTATAAAAAAAAGAAAACCAATCGATTTAATAAAGCGGATCAAATCTAATTATTAGATAAACAAAAGCACACGATGTGCAAAGAAACTGAATGAAAAATACAAATTAGTTTAGCATTTGACAGCTAACACTAACCGAACGAGACACGAAAGAAGATGCGTAAAGAGACAAAAAAAGTGCAAGCTGTAGCACGATAAAAAGCTACCACCACGACTGCTCAGCTGGGCTGGGTTCTGCTGTGGAAGAATTTTGTTATATAAAAAAAATGATTCGTTTTAATCAAAGTGATAAAACCATCGAAATGTTTTATTACAAGTACAGTGGGGTACTTGTAATAAAAGGTGGGTGCCAGGAATTTTAATTGGGCTAATTAGTAAAATCCCAAATCTAATATTCTAAGTTAATTGTTATTAAATAAAACACAAAGTTTGATCGTATGCCCAGAAGGGGTCTTAAAATTATTTTTATTTGGGAAACCTTGGACGAACCAGGATAAAAACCCAAAATTTTTTCGAATATAAAAAGAATACAAGTATGTAATGAAATATTTAAATGGCTTAGCCGTTAAAAATAAAAAAAAAACAAACAAAGAAAAAAAGGCTATTAAAAATGGGCCGCTAATGCGCGGTTAAGGAAATTACCGTGTCCCACAATTAAAAGGGATTAATAGAATTTTAACAATCACGAATTATTAAAAAAAGAACTATTAGAATTTCTGATATTACACAAAAAAAAAAAGATTTTAAACACTTGGACAAAATGTCCGCTCTACTTATCTTTTTTTTTCCTCAGCTTCGTCCTCTATTTCCTCGAACCTTTTTTTTTCCTCCTAGTTTCTCGTACCACCAAAACTTTTCCTCGATTTTTCTTTTTCTTTTTAATTTTCCTCGTCTCCAAATCTAAACTGTTCGTTGGGTTAGCTCTCTCAAGAGTGGCTTTCCCAGCTAAAAACAAACCTATTCTTCCCTCGACCATTCCAGTCACCCACACATTCACATATTCAGCCATTCGTTTTCGTGATCATCGGTCACGGCACACCGGCTTCCTGGAAACCTTTTTCGCTCCACAGGAAGCCACCGTAGTTGAATCTCAACGAAACTTTACTCTCACGCTCACAGACAAGGATTCAGCAAGTTGTTGGATGTCTTTCCAAAACTTGCCGAATCTTAATGGCCGAGTTCAGACCTATCACAAAACTAAATTTTTCGAGAAAAACCAAAAAGAAATAAAATCGAGAAAAAGCCTATCTGAGCATTTTCTCAGTTACAACAAAAACTATTCACGTGTGACTCGAAGCGCGATTGAAACCATTATACATTTTGTTCGAGTTAAAATAGAGGAAGGCATATTTTCAAAATTAGGACCCTACGCTATAAGTCAATTCCGATAGTTCTTCTACAACCAATTTACTATTTAAAAACTAGAATTGAAAATTAAGGACGTTAAGAATTAAGCGTTAATGACCCATATTAAAATACATGATTAAGTTAAGTTAAATCTAGTTAAGTTAAGATAAGTTACTTTAAGTTAAGTTAAGCCAATTTAAGTTAAGTTAGGATAAGTTAATTTTAGTTAAATAAAGATGTATTTAGGATGTTGTGTTGTTGATTTATGAGTAGGTAAGAGCCCGCCTGACTCGTTACCTCTTCAGCTCATCCGCCGGTATTTTTCTCGTTGCATGCGACCACTTGTCTACATGATAACCACGAACATATGGAATTGGGAACCGCCTGTTCCAATTGTAAGATCCAAATATCTCGTACACCTGCTTTTGTTACTTTTGCAGAACACTGGCTAAGTACACCAATGGTTGATGATACCGTGGTTGCCCTCAACCTTGCCAGTATTCTGCAGCCGTAACGAAAAGTAAATAACGGAAAGGAGGGAATCGAAGGATGACTTTTGCTGCGGTAAATTTTACCGTAACAAACTGAAAGCACTTTTCGTGTTATTGTCAATGGAAAATGCTATAGAGCAATAATTAATGATTTTTTGTTTGCCATAAACTCAAGATATTAGTGTAGCTGACTTGTGGTTTCAACAGGATGACGCTACATGCTACATGAAACGTCCGATGCAAACATCATCTCGAGAAATAGTCTTGTCAATTACTTACTTACTTTCGTGGCGCTACAGTCCGGCGTGGACCAGGGCCACAAATAACAAGCCTTCTCCAGCCAGCTCTGTCGCTAGGTAGCTGTTTCTAGTTTCGCACGCCAAGTTGGTTGAGGTCCTTTTCCACTTGCCTGCGCCACCGGTTTCGCGGTCTTCCTTGAGTGCGCCGCGCCGTCCCTCGGGGATGGATGTGAGAGCTTTTCGGGCCGGAGCATTGGTGTCCATCCGCTCTACATGACCCAGTTACTTGAATCGTTGCCTTTTCACTTTTGTGACTAGAACGATGTTCTTCGTTGTATCTTCTCCACCATTTCCATATCCCATCTATGCATGCAGGACCGAAGATCACCCGAAGAATTTTTTTCTCGAATATTTCTAAAGCGTACTCATCCGCCGCTAACAAGGTCCATGCTTCTGCACCATACAACAAGACCGGTATGATGAGAAGTGTCTTGTACAGGGAAACTTTAGTCATTCGAGAGAAGGCTTTACTTCTCAATTGCTTTCTTAGCCGAAAGAAACAGCGATTTGCAAGAGTTATCCTTCGTTTGATCTCAGCGCTGGTATCATTATCTGAATAGATAGCGGAGCCCATGTAGACAAGTCCTTAACTACCTCAAAGTTATATCTGTCTATGGTGACATTCTGTCCAAGACGTCAGTGTTGAGCTTCTTTTCTAGATGACAGCATATACTTTGTTTTGTCCTCATTCACCCATCTTTGCCGCTCCCTTCTCAATGCTTGCAAAAGCTCCAGTGACATCACGCTTTGTTCTTACAATTATGTCAATATCGTCGGCGTGGCGTATGCAAGTTATTGGATGGACTTTTAAAAGATTGTGCCTCTAGTATTAACGTGAGAGATTTGCACTATTCCTTCAAGTATGATGATGAAGAAGTCAGCGTGTCGCCTTGCCTACATCCTTTTTTGACACCAAAGGTGTCGGTGAGGTCCTTGTCGACCTTGATGGAGCAGCGTGCATTCTCCATCGTCATCCTGCACAAATGGACGGGTTGGCCAGGGATGCCAAAAAGAGACATTGATTTATATAGATCGTCTATATAAATACTGTCATACGCGGCCTTTAAATCGATGAACAGGTAGTGAGTGTCGATTTAAAGTTCTTGGGCTTTTACCAAGATCTGCCATAGTGTGAATATTTGGTCGATGGTGGACTTTCCTGACCTGAGCCACACTGATGTGGACCTATCAGGCTGTTGACGAACGGCATTAACATAACACGGCAGGAAAGATGTTGTAGGCAATGTTAAGGAGACTTATTCCTCTATAGTGGGCAAAGTTACGAGGGTCTCCTTTCTGGTAGATCGGGCAAACAATGCTGAAATTCCATTAATCGGACATGCTTTCCGTCGGCTCCAGCAGCTTTGTTGGACTTTAGCTTAGATATTACTATCTTCACTTCGTCGAGGTCGGTTAGACGGAATTTTTGATCTTAATCGTCTAGGTTGAATGGTGTAATCTGCCTTACAGTGAATTTAGATTCGTCTTCGCTGTTATACAGTCTACAGAAGTGATTTTTCCATATTCTCAGCATCGACTGTGAATTCACTACGATGTTCCCTTACTCGTCCTTGCCTTCCTATATTTATACTTATTGCTTTTAAGGTTCCGTGTAAAAAAAATTGAAGACAGACCGATAAAAAGTTTTTAAAAAGGTTTAAACAAAAAATGTTGTTTGATACCGATTTTTAAATCAAAAATAATTCGTTTTATTATTTGTTGGTATAATCTGTAAGCAAGTTTTTCAGATTTCTTTGAATATTAAGAAATTTTGTGTACCTATTATTATTTTTGGTCCAAAACAAATGTTAACTTAGTTGGAACACTGCCTTTATTTTAAAGAAAATCGAACCATCCGCCTAGGCTGTAGACAAACAGACAAACAAAATTGCTAGACCGATGTGTCACAAATGCTGATCAGAATCCCGCGTTCGACTTTTTTTTTTAAACGGATAGTTGCAATACATTGACCTATATGTACAAATGTAGGTACATGCAATTGATATAGCTTATATTTATATATTTCTATCGCAAGTAAGAACAAAGCTGGAACACTTCGAAGAAAAGTCGATCGTCCTATATATGAACAAAATCTTACTCTGTTTTGAAAAGTCGCTCGACCTATATGAACAAAATCTTACTCTGCTTTGAAAAATACCTTTACAATGATGTCTTTCTATTTGATTTCTTATTGAAATTGGGTGTTTTAGTATTTTCAACTTCCAGCCATGGTAAGAAAGGTATATCATCTTCAAAGAAGATAATCTCCGATTTCCACCAACAAAAACCTCAGACCATACGAATTGAATGTCAACCGTCTGCTATTGCAAAGCGCCACAAAAGTATCTTAAGTGACGACAATTAATATCCTCAATTTACACTCTGTGAAAACTTCAAACAAGTTGCTTGGCGTGCGCCATAAATTGCGCGTCTCTTTAAACACCACTTCAAAAGACTTAATACCGCGCGAGTATAATTCAACAACTCCCAACTGTCCCAGTGAATACCCTGCCCTCAGCTCGCATCTTCGTCTTGTTCTTTCAATGCCAGTGGGAGCAAGAATACAAAATATGCCAGAATTCTTCTGAGAATGATCGGAAAAACTGTGGTTCTATGCCATAAATTACTTTCTCGTCACAGATACACCAGATTCAGATCCAGACATAGGCCGATTGTCGTGTTGTGTTGTGATGCAATAAAAAAAAACTGTCTGTAATGAATTAACGACAAACCGACACATTAGTCACAACATACATAGCTCCTTTTTGGAATGGAATTAAAAGGGCGTGTTTGGAACTTCAATTTCCCTTCTCCCGTGGGATTCCCTGTACTCCCACCACAACTCTCCAAAAACAAACACACAGCAAATTGGATGCATCTTAAGTGGTCTAATTTGACAGTGCTTTTTAATTTCCTATTTTATAGACTTAGATGCTCTGCGCTCATCCTTGTTGTGATTCATTACACCCAGACCCAAACCCACACTATATTCGGTATCCCAATAGTCAAAGACAAAACCGATATACCTACAGACAAATTTCGAAATTAACATTTTATTACCAAATTTGAGTTCGTAAATTTGAAAATGATGTTTTTGATTCTGATTGTGTCTCGTCTCTCGAGTTGGGTGGGATTGGATTTGATGTGACTAGAGCAGAGATTTAGGTGTCAAGCTGAGGGCCATTAGTGAGTTGGGTGGAATTTTCTAATGTCCTGATGGTTGGTTTTAAATGTGAATTTTATAGTTTTTTTTTTTTTTTTATTTCTGTGTGTTTTTGGAACGCTTGATGTTCTTTATTTAATTAGCAAGGCACTTTGCAGGTTTTTTGTTTGTTCTTCTGTAAAAGTACTTTGAAGGAGCATCAAATTTACTACAGAAATAAAAATTATTATTTATTACTTTGAACCCTTTTTGAGGGGGAAAGAGAGGAAGATCTAAGGCTGGTTTGTTGGTAATAATAATTTATGAAAAATTGTAAGTTAAATGAATTCAAGAGACCATAGAGACATATTCATATTTGAGTTCCAGAGAATGTCTGTTTTTTATTGCCGTATACTACTTGAGCTATTTTCAAACTTATTCAAACTGATTACTGCCTAAAATGTAGTAAGTTATTATCTATACATTAATACGCCTAGCAAAACCTTACGGTACACTTTTCTCTGTAAATACTCAACGGAACTAAATAAATTATATAACGTTGGAAAGGTTTTGCCCCAAAGATGTTCAGAAACCAGAAGCTGTTAAAGCATTTAATGGACATTTGAATTTTTCCTGTTACATGATTTTTATCATTTTAAGGGTTCAGATTAGAACTCTGAAATTTTGGGAGGTGGTTACCATTATTTATTTGGATTTTTTTGGTGAAAAATTAAAATTCATAACTTGCCGGACAACAGACAAAGTTACATTTTTATATATTTTTGCTCAAAAACAACTTCACTAGAAAGTATATAAATGTTGAACTATATTAGACTAAGCTTTAATATCAAAAAATAATTTGTTTGTCTGTATGTACATAAGTACATATGTCAGTATTTTAAAAAAAAGTAAGTATTGTCTATTTGCAAAAGCAGTATCTATGTATGTACAATTGTAAATACTACATATGTACCTGCAAGGCTTTAGCCAACATAATGCTGGATTGACATGTATCTTTGGCTGCAAATATGAAGAAAAGTAAAGCGGGAAAGATTATCTGCATTATGGCACTTCCTATAATCTGCATGTATGAAGATCTTCTGCATTTTGGAGTTCTCTCTCCATCCAACAAATGTAAGTTTTAATTTTGCATCCCCTTTTTTTGCAGAAGTCAGACGAAGACACATGTAAATCCACCATAAGTGTTACTTGAGTGTGGCAGTGTTTTACGAACTCGGGATAAGTTATTTTTTGGTGCCTGGTGCTGATGTATGTAAACCTGCAGGCTATGTATATGAAATTTGGCCCCAAACGAAAAATGTCCCCAAATGTGGGCTCATAATGAAAAATGGCCCCATTTGCGAAATGGAGAAATAGCCCCAAACTTATGAAAAACGACTCCAAACCAAAAATGAAAAATTGACCCAAAATAAGTATAGGTAGCAACAACAACAGAAAAATTACAATCGTACAAAAAGTGTTTTGCGTTGGTTTGGGATAGCTTTAAAAATACCTTGCAGACTTCGCGGGTTCAATGATTTTAACTCCCTTTTTGGGTCCTCTGTCCCGCTCACTTTAGGGTTTGCTCAGTCGCCTGGCAGGCGCCTAAGTTGTCAGTTCGTCTGTGATCAAAGTTTTTGTATTTTGGTTTAAGAATACAAATTTGGGGACATATTTCATAATGAAATTTCACCCTAAAAATTAAGAATGAAAAATTGCCCCAAAACCATGAAAAATGGCACCAATTCACAAATTTTAAACGGCTCCGTGAAATAACTCCTCCAGAAATAACCTACCAAAAAAAAAATATGAAATAACCCCCCAAAAATTTGTATGGAAATGGGTAGTTCTTTCATATGAAAGAACTCCCCATTTTTGGGGATTTAATTCATGCTTTTTTGGGGACTTATTTCATTTTTAATTTGTTTTTGTTAAATTGACTCGAGTATTGCAGATTTTTACCAATAACTTGCTATTAACTCTAGATACAAAAACAAGATATACCAATTTGAAATACGCATTTAAGCACGTGTTTTTGAAATAGGTGGCCACTCAGGTATTCATGCATTTTTTTATACCATAGCTGATTTAACGTTTTCAAAAATTATTTTCTTTTACATTTGGCATTGAAAATCAAAGTTATATAATTTTTTTCTCTTAAAAATCAAGCAGTTATTATAGTTTTCTTCCACTTATGTTTTGGCACAAATAATGTTAAATATTGCTACGAAAAAAAAACCGTAGAATTTATTAACTTGTATTGGTAATCAAAAACGTAAAGTAAGGCAAAAAGTAATGCACTGAACAAAAAAATTAACACATCTTTCCTTGTGGTTGGGATAGAACTTTTTTTTATCAAGTTTCAGGACGGTTATAAAATCTACTATGAGCCATTTCAGGGTTATCCATTACTTACGGGGATTATATGGGAGAAATAAAATATGTTTATTATATCTTTCTTAGCTTCTATGTTGATACTTTTGTATTACGATCATAATACTTCAAAAATCGTGGGAACAGACACTACGTCAGCATTTATGCTGTCGATGTTTGTTCCTGTAATATGTATATATCATGATCGGATAAAAACTATTTACATTTAATATTCTTCAAGTTACTTATAATAATTATGTATGTAGGTATACATAGATAAAACTCGGGGTTTACCTACTATTGAATAGTTAATGAACAAAATATTTATAAAATAAGTAATAACATTATTTTGTTGTTGTTTGTAAGTCCGCCGGGAAGGTATACTACTTTGTTTTGCCGCCATTTTGGTAAACATTAGTCTTGACAGTTCATATTTGGCAATCGTGAAGTAGACACGTGGTAAATTTATTATGGAAAAATATTTGATAAACCAACGTGTTTTAATCGTTAAAACACTTTATGAAAATCAATCATCGATTACTGTGACGATGAGAAAGTTACAAGAAATTTTTGGGAGAAACAACGTGCCAACAAAACGCACTATTTATCGTGTAGTGAATGATTTCGAAGAAAGACGGTCTGTAGGTGATAGGCTCAAGCATGGACCACAATGTACTGGAAGATCGGCTGGAAACATTACTGATGCTGCTCAAGGAAGTGTTCAAAACAATCCATCAACCTCAATTTGACGCCGTGTTCAGGAGCTTGGTCTTCAAAGAACAACTTTGGCCACAATTTTGCACAAGTATTTGCATTTGTTTCCATTTGAGATTTAGTTGACACAAGAGCTTCTTCCACAAAACCTATAAGGCCGCCGCCGACGTACATATGCCAACAGGATGTTACAGCTAGCCCATGACAACCTCGATTTTCATGAAAAAATCATAATGAGTGACGATGCACATTTTCATTTGAATGGATATGTGAATAAATAGAACAATCGGTTCTGGGCAATGGAAATCCCTCAAATTATTCATCAATCACCTTTGCATCTATTAAAAGTTACAGTCTGGTGTGCAATTTGGTCGGGAGGAATCATTGGACCTTAATTATTTTAAAACGTGAATGGGGAGCGACATCGTAATATATGATTGAAAACTTTTTAGAGCCAAAACTGCATGCTTTCGGCTTGATTAACATGTGGTATCAAAAAGACGATGCCACATCGCATACAACCAGAATTACAATGGAATTACTGCGCGACCTCTTTCCACAACAAGTTATTTCAAGAAATGGTGATGTTGATTGGCCTCCACGGTCGCCTGATTTGACTGCTCTGGACTTCTTTTTGTGGAGATATCTGAAAAGCAAGGTTTATGCAAACAAACAAGAAACGGTTAAGCAACTCAAACAAAATATTCGTGATGAAATTAATGAAATACCGCGTGAAATGTGTGAGAATGTAATGAAAAATATGCTTAAAAGGGCTCGCATTTCTGAGACTAACAGAGGCGGACATTTACCTGTTATTGTATTCCATACATAATTCCCGACATAAAATTAAACATTTATCAATATAAGATCCATTCTCTTTCATTTAATCGAATATTATAAACAAACAAAGTAGTATACCTTCCCGGCGGACACCCTGTAAATAATGGTTTGATATACTTCCACCTTTCCCTCCCCCTATTTTGAAAGCGATTATACAAAAAAAAACAAATACATGGAATAAAATGGACTTCGGATATGCTGTAGAATATTAAATTCATCAACTACTCATCTTAAAATTTTATAAATATTTGTATAATTACCATTATTTTCTGACAAATAAAAACCTTTATCCGCCGAGGGTATTTTGCGTACCAAGCACGATGGGGTGGGGAAGGGGCAAAAAAAATAATAATATTTTTCTATGGCTTCAATTATTCTTAATCCAATGAGATACTCCTCGTCATCGTCCGATCTCTGGTCCTCGATTTATATGCCAATTTATGTAAAATTTCGTTGTTATAACCTGTATGGAGGCAACCCTTATATATCCGGTCTGCCAGTGTTGCCACCGTGGCAACACTTCTTAAAAGTAAATTTAGGATGTGGAATATTAGTGTTGCAAAGTCAGTATAAACTGCAAGGTTGATGCCCTTAACGGGCCAACTATGAAGACTGATGCAGGTATAGGACCAATAATTCAGTTTGGAGATAGCACGAAAAAAGAAAAACGCTTCTTTATTTTGTTAATTCATTCTTTGTTGTTTGAAATCACTCTGAGACTAGTTATAGCGCCATAGTTTTTGTATACAAATTTGGTCACTTAATTTACGCAAAAAGTTTATTTCCTCTGAGATATAATTTGACCAACTCCTCGTTAGGCATAAAAACAAACAAATATTCACAATCGATTGTTTTACAATGTGATAATCCTGAATTGAAAAATTCCGAAAACCTTGTGGGACTTCCTTCCTAAACCTGATCTAATCCCACAACTATATTCTGTTCTGACCAACGCATTTAGTTTTCCTAGCATTTTATTTTATTTTTAATGTTTTCTAGTCGGCATGTTCCTCTTAATGAGATACAAACTAAACGTTAACTAGTCAACAAGGCTGCAAAAAAGAATATTAACGTACAACCTCAACTATGTTTTATAACCATCGGGATGCAAACTTGAAACCCAACGCAGTTCAGTGAGTTGTAGATATAGAGTGTAGAATATAGATACACGAGAACATTTTTATTCGTGGTGTCTCTTGAAAACACTGACCAATAAAATGTCCAATTTATACCTCATAAAGAGCCCAACAGCGCCATCTCAGTGGACAGGCAACCAAATCATCAATAAAACCAAACTGAAAATATATAAAAAAAAAAAAATTATGAACATCGATGGGATATTGCGAGGAATACAAAAAAGAGTTGAAACAACGGACTCAGACACCCATCGAACCAAAAGGGCTCCTCAGCTCAGCAAGGGATCACTCCGAAAACGTGAATCACTATCGTCATCGGGCCGAGCAAAATCCAGAAACAAAACACAGACAAAAAAACGGACAAGAAGAATTAATTTTTAATTACCTTGCGCTGGCCCCATGTCGCTTAATTAATTACCCGGCGTTTGGCAGGAGGCCAGGATGGCGTGGGACACACTCTTGTGTGCCTATATGTCCCAATGACTATCTATCTTTGATTGTTTGTGCTCGCCATCGCATCTTGGATGAGTATCCATATCGTGGCCACTGGGATGCTGAGTGCTGGATTGGCGATGTCCAAAGATGTTTGCCAATTTTTGTCTTCTTTTTTTGTTTTGTTTTCGGAATATACATCGGGTTCTTCTATAAACAATGTCATCTGAAGCCACTGCAACGCACAAAAAAAAAACAACTTGTTGACTTTAGTGTGTTCACTAGCTCCCCAGACATTGTAGGTTGAGATTTTGATTCTGCTACTACACGGAGGATGAGATGAGTCGAGTCGAGATTCGAGTCGAGATTCGAGTCGCGGGTATCAGATATCTGATTCCATGTTTTAAAAATCATCGACGACCGGACCGAGAACCGACAGACACGGGAGGACGTGTATCTGCAATGCAACAACCATGAGGAATTTAATTTCATTTGGATGGTGATTTGCTCGACAAGGTAACAAACAACATTATAAACATGTTGCAGGTTGCACACCGTCTCATCGTCAGGGTTGCATCCGAACTAGGAAATGCGAAACCAGAGGTCAGAAGGTGTAGTATGTATGTTTGTACATGATAACATGCAGCTATAAGTTACCACTGTCCATCGACCATACGCTGCGTCGTCGGT
Source organism: Melangyna quadrimaculata (assembly GCA_949320155.1). Lineage (NCBI taxonomy): Eukaryota > Metazoa > Arthropoda > Insecta > Diptera > Syrphidae > Melangyna > Melangyna quadrimaculata. The sequence goes on along the minus strand of OX439483.1, from coordinate 56,973,045 downwards.
CGTCGTCGTCCAAATGAGAAGTTTTCTGAAGATGGAAACTTGCAGGCAATTTAAATATTTTCCATTGCAAGTACCTTCATCTATGTAGGCATACGTTCTAGTTTGGCTGTGAGATAATTCTAGAAAAATGGGTAAAGTTAAAGATCTCAGAGTCATGATCTTCCACCAGAGACTGATGGAAAAGAAGCGATCGATAGGTTTTTAGTGATTTGATGTGGTAAGTAGTTTTTAATTAAGAGAAGCCATCTCTATCAATCACTTTTAATGGTGTAATATATGGCAGGCAATAAGTGTATCGTAAATACATATGAACTGAACATGGTTGTGGCCGATGCACAGTGTCCGTCAGCCATCCGGGACGCGTACTCCTTACCTGGTTCTAAGGAAGATATATTTGCGGACCTAATTACGGATACCATATATTCTGATGGCTTAAAAAAGGTCAACATTGGTTAATGATGCCATATAGTCGAACGTAACTTGTGTATGTGGAATAAGTTAGACAACTGCAAGTTATGTAGATTATCAAATCTTAAATTTTTAACTTTATATGTAGGTACCTAAATTTTTGAACGATTAACACTGTAATTATATCATTCAACGACAATCAGAAGCAGATAATCCAACTGATATAAATTCTGAGTAAATGGGTGGATTCCACGCTTTCTAAATAGAAAACTTCAAATATTTGATTTTAACTTTGAATGCACGTTTAGATACTGTAACTTGGCTGTTTCAAACACTTTTGCAATCAAACCTATTCGAGCACGTAGATATTAAACATCAAACACAGAAATTAGATCATGTCCATGTCCATGTCCATGTGCGTGTGTTACGCATGCGTTACGCGTGCGTTACGCATACGTTACGTGTGCGTTTTTTTTTCAAATATCTTTGCAACCAGACCTCGTAGAATGGTTTAGTTTTCAGCTTTGTATAGCTCTCAAAAAACTAATTAAGCTTTTTAAAAATCGCAATGTCGTCCAAGGCTTATTTGTGGAACTGTAGGAATACAAAGATAACCAAGGTTTCAAAACTCAAATAAATAACTTTGCATTCAAATATCTCAAAAACTGGACCTTATAAAAGGGTTTTCTTTGGATGTAATGATTGCATTTGACAATACCTTTCTATTTATGTACATTTCAATGGGTTCCGAGACTTTCGTGAACAAATGTTTTTTTTTGAGGCAAGGGGGCAGTCCATGCTTTTTTTCAAAAATCGATTGAAAGAAAAAATTCTCAAATTTGAATATCAATGCAAAGTCCTGTCCGATCTGTACTCAACAACGTCAACCGCAACCTCCTACAAGCCTTTTTTGGAAAGTTATAGCCATATGAAGACTTTTAGTTTTGGATCGAAAAGAAAAGAATGACTTTCAATTCAAATACCTTCGCAACCAGACTTCGTAGAATGTTCTAGTTTTCAGCTATGGATAGCTCTCAAAAAAATAATATACCGTTCTAAAAACCGCAATGTATTTCCAGGCTTATTTGAAGAGTTATATGGATCCAGAGACATAGAAGATTTCAAAGCTCATATATGAGTGCTATAATTTGTGGTTTTAAAAATCTACTTTTTTTTTTTGATTGTTGACGATTTTCAAGTTTAGCAATTAAATCGGTTTGCAAAATACAAGTCAATGCCACCATCATCCTCAGCCTCACTGTTACCACTGACACCCGTACCTTCCGTCTTCTGGCACCAGTTAATGTTTTAGCTTTGTCCTTCTTACATTCTATTGTTGTTCTTGAATTTGTATTTAAAACTATTTGCTTATGATCTTTTGAAACTAGAGCCAGTGTTTTGAAAGAACAAAAGTTGGTAAAATAAATATTTTCCCTCAATTGTCAAATACTAATAATTTCCAAACGAAATAATATTAATCAATATTTACAAAAGACGATTGGGCCCTGCACACAAAAAATACCAACCACCTTGCTTGTGCGTTTTCTTGTGCTCTAGGAAAGAAGATAGGTACATATTTTATGTTTCGCTTTTATCTATGAGAAAGATACTTATGGTCGCATAGAATACGGTGTGAGAACCATCAAAATGAAGGGGAGCATCATCACTTCAGACTATGAGTATATCCGTAACGTTGCCGTCGCGTAGCTTTGAATCGTGTCGGTCGGTCGTATAGTTAGCTATACTACTCTTGTACTGTATCCTGTTCAATCCCTGAATGGGAACTAGAGACTTCGGCTAGGTTCTAACGTTCAAGTCTTCAAGTGTAATAAATCTTTCTATGCAAACGTGCTACGCAGATTTAATATATTTTTTATTTGCTCTGAGCGGAGTTCTTATGTCTGAAAAAGTATTTGATTAAGGGTATATAATGTTCAAATGTATGTAGGTAAGTATCTCTAGATATATTTCTACGTTCCATGACTGGGCTTGGATATATGGAGGACTTGTCATGAGTGAATAAGGAGTTGTTTGTTTGTTAGACGGGTGGATGGTTATTGCGCTCATTGGAAAATACTATTTGCAGTTATATCGTATAAAAAGGTGTTGTGAAAGGTTATTTGGACAAGAGGTTTATACACATAACAAACAAAAAAAACGAAGGTGAATCGAAGACAGAATGATTTAGGGATTTGGTGTTTGGAATTTATTTAATACTTTCCTTTGTAAAAGATAGATGTTCTTGCAAACTAGGAAAAGCTTGTCGGTGTTTAACACCGAATGAATTATTATTCATAAGAAATATTTCTTCAGAGACGCAAGAATTTTGTTTAAATTCATCATGGTCATGTTCAAGTAGATCCCCAACTAAAAGGCAAGTTGCTTAGCCCATAATAAAATGCCTTCCTTCCTCTTAAATCAATTACCATCTGAGTCTGAAGTCTAAGAGCCTACTTAAGGCTTCAATAAGATATCTAAACCATAATTGAAGATACTTTACAAAGATTAACAAAATTAAGATAATCACACCGACCGGACCTTTTCATTGGGTTTCGACCTATTATGGTGGATTTACATGTATCTTCGTCTGACTTCTGCAAAAACAGAGAATGCAAAATTAAATCTTATTTAAAAATTATAAAATGCAAAAGTTCGTAAGTGCAGATTATAGGAAGTGCCATAATGCAGATACGAAGACGAACATACTCATCTTCTTGATGGTTCTGTTTCACACGCTTGGATTTTTGGCATAAATCTGTCCCGCTCTACTTTTCTTCATATTTACAGACGAATATACATGTAAATCCAGCATTATTATGCTATAAAAATGGCTGAATTCATATCCCAAAATGTACCTAAGTAGGTACCTAAATGAAGATCAAAGACTTGATTCCTTTTCTCAACGCGACGAAATGGCTCTAGGACAACTTTCGGCTACTTCTGCATTATACCTTCCGTCGATTTCCTATGATCACAAGATAGTGCATTAGGGTTCTGGTGGGGGTTTGTGGTGCACAGCGGCCGGATGATCATCCAATCAGATCAGTGGACGCTCCAGTGCCAGCCAACGAACTGCCTAGTGGGCTAATTGTGGATGGTGCGGGTGCTGATCTGGTTGAGTGAGTGATCCACTTTCTGATGATTGTGCTAAAAGCTACAACAAAATCCTATTCTAAACTAAATAAAAAGGAACGATATCCTGAGAATATGCCCATATTTTCTCTCTTCAATTCCATCCACAGGTTCAAACGAGTTATGGTATCAAAACGGCGCACTTCAGCGCTAATTGGGCTATGGGCTAGACTGCCCGTGGCCGCCATTTCTACCTACCTACCTAGGTACCTAAATCTTAGCATAAATCTTATCTCATTCATGGTTAAGAGGTAGACCAAAACGCCAAGGCTCCTTTAAACCCCAATTCAAAAATAACTAAAATTTAAAACTATTAGAGGATTATATTTTTTTTTTTTTTACTCACTTCGAATTCATTTAGAGCAAGCACGTATAGCCAAGGGTAGCTAGAGGTAGAGTTGAATTTATAAATATCCCATTCTGACAACCTTCTGTGTACACATTCATTTATGATGATTTCTCTTATTAGTAAAATAAACTAAATTATTTTTAATTTGGATCAGTTAAGAAAAAATTTCGAAAATTGTTGCGTGCCATTGGGCAAATAAATTAAATTTTTGATTTCAAATCAATTTTGCAGATATAACTTTTTCGGCAGAAATGACGGCGGAGCGTCCAAAAACATGACACAGGGGCTTTCAAAAAAAATGACGCGGAGGTGAAAACAAATGATGAATACAAAACAAGAAATTATTACAAATGATGAATATCTCTCACATTTTAAAATTTCTCCCCGGTTGGAAAAATGCCAAGTTTCTATCTAGTTTGGGCAAGCCCCTAATAATTTTTCAGTAGGCGAAATCTGGACGAAGAAAACTTGGCAGATACGTCAAGTTAGGCCCTTTCTGGATTTCAGTACCAACAATTTAGACGAGGGAAACATTATACAATGCAAACACTCATGAGGCCCTCCATATTAAACACTTGTTGGACATGTTTCGGTACCTTCCCCATCATCAGGAATGTCTCTTGTGCACAAAAAACAAAGATTTTATAAGCACCATGCAATTTCAATATCATACGACACGGTTTTCTGTCTTTCCTTTGTCTTCGGGAATGAAAATCGTCTTTCAGCAATTGAATGTTGAAAAAAAGTGAATTGTATTATTTGAATTTTTTCAACAAATCAATCTTTCTAAAGAATAATAAATAAACAGGAGCATTTTTTATAAATAAAACTTAATACGTGTTTGGAGTGGAAAACAGCTAAGTACACTTAATTTTCCAAATTTAAGTATAGAGGAATTACGGTTTAACTTTCTTTGTTTAGTAGTAATGCTTATTTTATAAACAGTGTTTTTGAAATATCCAAGTGCATTCCACCTAGAGATTGCAATCTCCGGATCCCGTAATCCCGGTGCAATTTGGATCCCGAAAATCCTTGGATTAAAATGCTATATCTTGAATATTCGCATACAATTTCTTCTTGCTTGAATTTTTTATAATTTCTTACCTTCAAAAACCAACCAACAAGCAAAGTGAACGTGGAAATTAAAAGCACTATAAATAAATAATGTCAATCTTTCCTATATGATTTACCCCCCAAACCCATTTGCTTACATTATTGTTCTATTCAAAAATAAATTGTGATTCAAAATGTGATTTACCAACACTATCTTTCTGATAAAATGTATCTTATTATTTATTTATTTATTTTTTTTATAATACTTAATAGCTACTGACAGAACTAATATTTTTATTTTTCTGTTTTGTTTTTTAACAGTTTTTATGAATTAGTTTTAAATGTTACTATTTTTGTGAAATAAATATTAAGTTAATATTTTTACTAGTTTTTATGAATACCTAAGTTTTATTTTTTACAAAATGTGTTTGTTTAGCAAACAAAATCCAACGAATATTCAATATTTTTCCTTCAAACAAAATGTCCAGTTACCTTCTTTTTTAAACATATTTTGCAAATCCCGGGATTCAAATTTTTGAATCCCGAAATCCCGGGATTAAAAAAATATCCCAGGAATGCAATCTCTAATTCCACCCCTTGAACAATTCAACCATAATGCTAGTGTTCCGTGTAAAAAAGAAACTAGCTGCTTTTTACCCTAAACCGAAGTAGATCATACTGTGTAAGAAAAATTTACATAAAATGAACTTTTAAAGAAGCTAGAAGTAGTAAAAAAGTAATACGTTTCGACCATGCCTTCTTCTTCTTCTTCTTCTTCTTCTTCTTCTTCTTCTTCTTCTTCTTCTTCTTCTTCTTCTTCTTCTTCTTCTTCTTCTTCTTCTTCTTCTTCTTCTTCTTCTTCTTCTTCTTCTTCTTCTTCTTCTTCTTCTTCTTCTTCTTCTTCTTCTTCTTCTTCTTCTTCTTCTTCTTCTTCTTCTTCTTCTTCTTCTTCTTCTTCTTCTTCTTCTTCTTCTTCTTCTTCTTCTTCTTCTTCTTCTTCTTCTTCTTCTTCTTCTTGTTGTTCTTCTTCTGCTTCTTCTTCTTCTTCTTCTTCTTCTTCTTCTTCTTCTTCTTTTTCTTCTTCTTCTTCTTTTTCTTCTTCTTCTTCATTTAACCGGCGATTGTCCAGATCTCGGGGGGATCTCGGGGGTATCGGGGGAGCTTCACCTAAGGTTCCACTTGTGGGGATCGCCGGGTTGACCTCAGAAAACGTCGACAGGCCTCCCGGTTTTGGATTGTTCCATGTCTGAGACCAACTAAATGCAGGGGTCGTTGCATTCGTTTCATCCAGGAGTTTTTGCGCCTTTTTTGCCTTTTGAACTGGGTTCTCATGGCATCGTCTTTGTACATTTGGCCATGATGTATTTTGTCCAAGATGGTATTTTTGACGTGTAGGCTTCCTCGGATTCTCCTGCTGACAGAAAGCAGATTGATTCCTACATTTACGCAAGTGTTCCTAAGGTTGTGGGTGGTTATTCATGTTAACATATTTCGCAAAGTTATATATTTCTGCAAAGTTGAAATTTTGTCTCGTTGCATAAATACCCTTACTGGTGTTTTATTTCAAGGATTTTTAAAAGTTTTCTTATTCAAATTTTCCCAGGACCTTTATTAACCTACACTTATGCCATTAATTAGTGAAATTTAATCATTACCACTCCAGTTGTCAGTTAAGCTTAAAATTTACTTAATTATCCCAATTGGCTAATTATTTTTATTCAACTAGGTAAAGCGATTATTCTAACTAAAGGTTATCTAAATAAACCAAAAGCCTACATTTACATCCCATGTCATTTCCAACACTTGAAAGGGAGCACATGAACATAATGAGCTTCAAATAAATTATTTGTATAAATTCTAAGAGATATTTTCTCTTCCTCATATGCATGCTGGGGGGTCTAATCCAAATATGAGCCACACCATACCGACCACCTAGTATTATTAATTAACTTCACTTAATTAGCCCCAAAACAAACACGTTATTCAGTTGCTTCGTTTTTGATAAGTACGAGTAACCTTAGGGTCTATCATAAAATCAAAGCCACGCCAACATACCACCCAGCCTTTCTCTTTATGCAACCAGATGATGATAGTTGCCATCTCAAAACCATTTAGAGTGTTTTAAGTTAAGATAGAAGCGCTACATGAATGTGTACATCTGTCAAACCAGGCATATGTATCTATATTTTGCTTTTATTCAAAAAAAAAAATAAAAAATAATACTTCTCCTGTCATGTTAATTGAAGGGCTCAATTAATCAAAGTCAATATGAGTAATAGTTCATGAATGTGTGTAAATGTTGGAGGTTTATATTCACTACTCATCGTCAACATGATTGTTTACTAAGTTTTTCGAGTATTATCACATTAGTCAACGAAATAGCTTTTATAGAATGAGCCAAGTTGATAAATTTGTTTTCAAGAAAAAAGAAGAAAAAGAATTAAATGGAAAAGTTTTATAAAAAATATAAATTTTTATTTTGATTTTATACACATACATATGTACATATGAACACAACTTACGTTAAAATGATAAACCTACAGCTGGTATTTTATTTATAAGTACTTTGAATCAGGGCAAGAATTTGAATATTAAATGGTTTTGAAAAAAGAAGAAGGAATCAAAAATTGTATTTTAGTCCAGGCAAATTAGATTTTGGCATGGATGTAATATATAAGTACCTTAGATTTTTGTGGTATTCGATCAGAAATAATATAAACAACAAAAGTGCAAGAAAGTGCATTATTCACTCCCTGGTTTTTTTTTTTTGTTATTTTCCTATATAACTTTGGAAATATGCACCTTAGGAAAAAAAAATCCAGACAAAATATAATATAATATATAAAATTTTTCACAATATGACATTTATATAAAACTTCCTGTTGGTGTTTTATTTTTCTTGCTATACTGCATTGAAGTCAGAAAAAAGCTGAACAAAACAGAGTAGTTTTGAAGCGCCAAACTGACAGATAGAAAATGGTTCAATTCTTCAATTCTGCTACAGTTAAACCCGCTTAAGAGAAACGGTAAAATGTCACAGTCTTTCTTTCACTTAAGCGGGTTTTTTCACTCAAACGAACCCCGCTTAAGTGAAAAAAAAAATTCACTTAAGCGGAGTCCGGATAAGTGAAAAATAAATTTCAGTTAAGCGGATTTAAAAACGCCACAAAGCGGAGATTTTAAACTAAAACTTTTTGCCAGTTGCCTGGCAAAAATTTAAATGAAAATGTTTTAATAACCAACAATCATTATATTAGTTCTAGTTCATTATCGTTATTTTTTCACTTAAGACAGTTTTTTTCGACGAAACATATAAAATTTAACTAACGGTTAGACCGCAACTGCAGCGGAACTACACTTCACGACGCGGCAAAACATTATTTGTATGAAACTGTATGAGCTATATCGCACTAAGCGGCAACTGAACTTCATTAAATTTCATACAAATTATTTTGAATCGCAGTTCCGCTGCAGTGCAGTTCCGCCTAGTGCGGTCTAACCTTAAAAACAAGTTTCAGTTATCCGGGTTTTTCACTTAAGCGAGTTTCGCTTTAGCGGAGTGTTTTAAAGGTAATTGGTCGACAAATACTCGGGGATGAAAATAGTGTTTCAGATAGGCGGAATTTTCTCTTAAGCGGGTTTCTTTTAAGCCGGTATAAATAAGGACTTAAGTACTCTAGGGAATTCCAAATGAAATATTGAAACCCGATTCAAATCGGTCTGATAAGTTCGGCATGAGAGATAATGTTAATTAAGTGCACCACGAAATTTTTGCGACAATGCAGTGGTCAAAGCTGGACATTTAAGCTGGCGCGGCGCTAATTTTTGTACACATACTTGGAACCCTTAACTGTCATAAGATATCATAATAATTTTTATTTTATTTTTTAATTGACTTTGGTAGCAATTTTAAAAGAATAAAATTCGTATGAAAAATGGCTTTTTTAAATAAATTTAAATAATTATTTTATTTAAAAAAAAATTGCTTCCAAAATCACTTAAAAAATTAAAAAAATATCATAGCAAATGTTTCAGCAGCTCACAAGGCTTAGGCAGCTCACCAAATTTCAATTCTTTAGCATCAATGGTTCTCGAGATATAAGACTGCAAAAATTGCAAAAACTGACTGACTCACTTAGGCCTACTTTACACGAGATTACACCGCTGCTTTTTTAGCTGTAAACATCCGAACAAATGAGCAGTGGTGCATATATTTACATAAAACTATTCACACGATGATTTTTCTGTAAAAAAGGTGTTTACCTCTAAAGCTCGGATGTTTTTTTTTTTTATTTTAACTAAATATATGCCTGTAAGACCTAAGGTCTTTTAAATGCAATGCACGGCACTAGTGAGAAGGAATAGAAGGAAAGGAATGATTTTGTTGGCACAGTGGATTGAGAATTAAATGCTAATTATCTCATGAAATTCCACGGGTGGCATCCAGTGAAACTGGGAATGTAGAAAAGAATGCTACCTAGACTGGGGCTCGAACCCACACGTAAAGGTTAGCAGTCAAACACTATATCCACTGTGCCATTGCCACCCGCGATATTTACATCTTGTGTATACATCTACAAAACAAAGCTATGCGAACAATATTAATGTGTGATCGTTAGACAGCAATATCATATATGCTTGAATCACTAAATTGGCTAACTATAAATCAAAGACTCTATATGATGGCAATGGTTGTTGTCTTCAAAATAAAACAGAATACGTGTCCTGAATATCTCCAATCCAGTATACCGGAAAGAAGAATAGTGCAATATAATCTGAGAAACGTTGATGAGTTTAATATCATCCGAACCAGAACAACTAGAGCACAAGCCAGCATACTTTACATGAGATTACAAGCGTACAACAACCTTCCAACAAACATCAGAAATATTAATAACTTATATCAATTCAAAAATCAAATATCTCAATTATTAATTGAATTTTTAAAATTCCTAGAACAATTATTATTAAATGTACATAACTTAAAATGTAAAATATTCTCAAACCTTTAATGGCCATTGAGCCAAATAAATTTATAAATAAAAAAAAAAATAAAAAAAAACATCTTAATTAGCTTGTGTGTGTATCTTGTATATGGATGTGTACATCTTAAAAACGTGCGGTGTAATCTCGTGTGAACTATAGCCCAGCGGGAAATATCGTCCCCAATGAATTTTATAGCTGAATTCTTCAATCAATTCACTAGCCAAATAATTAAAGGAAACGTCATGCAATGATTTAGTGAATTAAGAGTCATGCGATGTTTCCTCAGTTCATAGATTTGAACCCACTTTTTGCTTTGTGTGTAGAAAATAACAAGACAACAGCAATCAATCCACTAGCCAGATAATACAAGGAAACGACATGTAATGATTTAATAAGTGAAGAGTCATGCAAGGTTTCCTCAGTTCATAGATTTGAACCCACTTTCTGCATTGTGTTTATAAAACAACCCTTTCTTTCGTTGAATTAAAAATTGCTTTTGATATGGAAAATTATAAGATGAAAAAACTGCTGAAAAGTCATGTAGAAGTTCATCAGTTCATCGTCTATGTCCACTCATATGCTTTGTAAAGTGTGCACCGCCATTGTGTGTTTTGATAGAAGTTGACTTTTTTTGTGTTCTCTGTGTTGACATTGTCTACTGACAGTAAATATTATAAGAGGACTTGTGAATTTCTATTAAAATTAGGAAATCTCAGATTGTCTCAAAGTATTTCAGGTTGTTGGTTAATCACCGCTTCGCATTTCACAGTGATTTCACTTTAATTAAATTTAAAGTTTTAATTCTATATTTTATTTAAATTAACCAATTACAAATTCACAACACATAAACAACAGAGTAATGAATTCACTATTTATTTAATTTTCTTCACATTTCTCATATTGAATTAACTATTTGCTGAATAAACAACTACCTACTTCTACATCTTGTGATTTGATAATTGAATTTTAATTACCATTTTCATCGAAAATATTGAACTGATGAATAAACCACATACATTTATGCAGTGAATTCATAGATTATGCAACCACCATGTTTTTCATCATCTGGGTCGGTGAATAAACAACTTCCAACGAAGTAGTGATTTCGTTGGCGAATTTGCATCGGATTTTCAGCATGTGCTTCCCGCCTAGGACATGCCCATGTTAATTTCATCAAAGGAATCAGCTGAAAAGTGCATAATAAACTGCAAATTCGGAGCCTTACTTCAAGTCTCTAGCACGCTTAGTTCTCGAGATACCCTCTGACCTGCTAACTTCACTGTGAAGTTAGCAGGGCAGTATGAATTTTTCTTTCAAATAAAGGACTACAAAATTTGGACCTAAAATTTCTTGAGAAGCAAAATAAACTGCAAATTTGGAGCCTTTCTTCAAGTCTCTAGCATGCTTGGTTCTCGAGATTTACTATGTGACCTGCTAATTTCACTGTGAAGTTAGCAGGTCACTCGATTACACCCACTATTTAGTAACTGCAAAATCAGGAATAGATATGCAAAATAAATGCAAAAAAACTGCAAATTACTGCGTTGGTCCCGTTACTCTAAGTGAAAGTTGCCCTGCCAACTTCACAGACGGTTTTTTTAGAATTGATATGAATTATTTGGAGCACTTTTGATTATTGCAGAATGATGAAATTTGTTAGAGCGGTAGGACTTGAAGTGTAAGCAAAGACAAAATTTTAAAATTTATTTAACATTCAGGGGGCGTGGCATCTGCCCAATTTTTTCAGAATTGTTATCAATCATCTGGACCACTTGGGATCGTTGCAGAGTAACAAAATTTGGTAGACTGGTAGATCATGTGGTCAATACAAATGAGATATTGGAAAATTTTAAATTATTTTAATTATCCATTCAGGGGCGTGGCACCCGCCTTTGTTCTCAGAATTGAAATCAACTATGTAGAGAACTTCTGATTGTCGTAGAATGATGAAATTTGGTAGAGCGATATGACTTGTCATGCAAGAAAGGGAAAATTAAAAATTGTTGGATTTTACATTCAGTGGGCGTGGCAACCACCCATTTTGACAGAATTAATTTGAAATATATTGAGAGCACTTTCGATTGGTGCAGGATTATTAAATTTGGTAAGGAGGTTAGTTTTCAGGTGTATACAAAGAAAAAGTTGAAATCATGAAATTTTTCATGCAGGGGCGTTCCATCCACCAACTTCTTATCAAATATTATCATTTCAATGGAGCACTTCTAACTTATGAAAATTGGTAGAGGAGTAGGACTTGTATAGTAGCTGTAAAAGGCAAAAATTAAAAACTTACTTTTCCTTATGAGGAACTCATTGGGCGTTTATTCCACCCATTTTTCCTGAAGAAAAAAAATCACACCAAAAACATGTTAAAAAAGTAGCCAAGTTCTTTTATCAAATTATATTTATATAAAGGTCACGAAATAGGAACAATAAAGTTCTTATATACAAAAACACAAAAACTTATGCGTAACAAGTCAGCCGTAAAAAGTAGTGACATCTTAAAGTACGCCAAGTTCTAAGTTTATGCTCTCATTATGAACAGCGAATCGAACTTGCGAATTCGCTAATTTCGTATTAAGAATAGCGATTCGGTTAGGTTAAGTTCGCAGGCGCGGTTTTGAAAAATTTTAAATGTTAATAAATATTATATTTTACAACGAAAAGTCGAAATCTTGACTTGAAGGACAATAATGTTTCACTCCGATTAAAATGAAAACAACTTTTTTTAAAATTAAAGTAATTCTACACAAAAAAAATTTCTCTGAATTAAAACATTACTTGCCAGCCTGAGCAGCACAAGATTTTGTGTTTTTTTTTTTATCGAAAAAAAAAATTATTATTATTTCACAATTTGCATAAAAGTTTCAATCAGTTTATTATTGAGAACGTACAAAAATAAAAAAAGTTCCATTTAAGGTAGGTAGTGTTAGAAAGTTCATGATTTCATTTAAATTGTTTCCTGAATTAGGCTGATATTTTTGAGAAATAAATTATTTTGTTCATATTTTTATATGTATTGTGGTCCTTTTATGAACAAATTCTATTAGCATTTATTGACAGGTTTGTATTCAAAGACTGCTAGATTCCAATGCTTAACAACTTAGGGCGAGTTCGTATTGCAGAAATCTGTGGCAAGGCTAATACTTGCTAAGCTTCTGCATATCGGTTTTATTAGTCTTCTGCCCGCAAAAAGCAAGCAGGCGGTTGTCAGTTCAAACTGTCCGACACGTTGCGCTGCGGCGACTTGTTTTCTATGCACACTTTCGATGGTGACGAACGTAATTTGTTTAAGAGACCTGCTTAAGTCAAATTTCAATTTCTGTTTACGAACACAAACTTCGCAGATATTAGTTAGTCGAACTCGCTCTTAACACTTTTCGCTGCTGACACTTTCTTAAAGCGACTGCATACAAATTTAATAAAAATTAGTTAAGCCGTTACATATTAAAGGTAATCTCTTTATTCAACTTTATTCAACTGGGAACTCAAAAAATTAAGAGTGAAATTCTCATGCGAGGAAGTTAATTTCATACATTGCGGGGGAAGGGAGGGGGGTTGAACCCCAACCCCCCCTGCGTTCGTACCTGTAAGTTCGCTTCAAATTTCAAAACTTAAGCGAATTTGACTATCACTGTATTACAAATAGCGAACTTTCGCTAAAGGAGTCAAAACTTATCGACCTAAAATTCTAATGAGTGTCAAGTTAGAAAAACAACATTCACGAATCGAAAAATGGTTAATTGGATAATTTGCCGTTAATTTGTTGTTAATTAGTTGTGACAACTTCGAATTTGTCGTTCAAAGTTTTCTATGTTTTCTGTGTTACTTTGCTAACTTGATATCATGATATCAAGTTAGCAAAGCAACCCCTCAGAAAAGTACCCGTTACAGTGAATGATTTATAGGTTAATAATTTGCCGTTAATTAGTTGTTAATTAGTTGTGACATTTTCAATTTTGTCGTGCGATGTTTTCTATGTTTTTTTTTTGCTAATTTCCAAATTCGATGTCAAGTTAGCAAAACAACATTCGCAAATCGAAAAATGGTTAATTGGATAATTTGCCGTTAATTTGTTGTTAATTAGTTGTGACAACTTCAAATTTGTCGTTCAATGTTTTGCACCCCCTCAGAAAAGTACTAAAAACCCTTTACAGTGAATGATTTATAGGTCAATAATCTGCCGTTAATTAGTCGTTGATTAGTTGTGACTTTTTCAATTTTGACGTGCTATGTGTTCTATGTTTTTTTTTTTTTTGCTAATTTCCTAATTCGATGTCAAGTTAGCAAAGCAACACCTCAAAACGGAGTTAAAACTTCTTATATTAAATAATTTATTGCTTACTAATTTGTCGTTGATTAGTCCTTAATTAGTTGTGAGATTTTAAATTTCATCGTGCTATGTTTTCTATGTTTCTGTTTTACTAATTTGGTGTCAAATAAGCAAAGCAATGCCTCAAAACGGGGTTAAAACTTCTTATATTAAATAATTTATTGCTTAATAATTTGTCGTTGATTAGTCCTTAATCAGTTGTGATATTTTCAATTTCCTCGTGCTATGTTTTCTATGTTCTTTTTTGTTGTACATTATTCAAATATAATAAATTATTCAATATAAGAAGATTAAACCCCTTTTTGTGGTGTTGCTTTGCTAACTTGACATAGAATTAGTGAAACAGCAAAAAAATATATATATATATATATATATACGATGAAACTGAAAATGTCACTACTAATTAAGGACTAATCAACGACAAATTATTAAGCAATAAATTATTCAATATAAGAAGTCTTAACTCCGTTTTGAGGTGTTGCTTTGCTAACTTGACATCGAATCAGGAAATTAGCAAAAAAAAACATAGAAAACATAGCACGACAAAATTGAAAATGTTAAAACTAATTAACGACTAATTAACGGCAAATTATTAACCTATAAGTCATTCACTGTAAAGATTTTTTAGTACATTTCTGAGGGGATGCTATGCTAACTTGATATGAAGTTGGTAGAGCAACAAAAAAAAACATAGTAAACATTGAACGACAAATGCGAAGTTGTCACAACTAATTTTTCGAATTCGCACTGCAATTAAGTCTGTTAAATTCATTTAATTTAAAACAGTAGCCATGCAATACCTGTAACTAACCTCGAGTTCAAAAATGCAGGAATGCTACTGTTTTAGAAGAATTAACATTTCCTTTCAACAATGATATCAAATTTTACTAAAAAAATACAAATTCTTTTTAAATTGTATTTTGCGCAGTCATGGAGAATTTCTGCATTTTTGAACTCGGGGTAATTTGTATTTACTCTCCTGATTTTAGCTGTCTAAGCCCGTCAATTTGTCTTTGAATCGTCTTTCTAGGGCAACAAGTGCCATAGATAAAACAAAGCGCAATATGGCTGCATTTTTTCAAGATTATGGTCGTACGCCAACGCGGATTGCTTGGGACTTTTCACAGTTGATTAAGGTAAGGACACTGTTATGAACATTTCCATTAAAAAAATGGGCAACAAATAATCACAATTTACAAACAGAAATAAAAAGTCAAACCATTTGACGTTTAACATATGTAAATAAATATGAAAACTGTTGGCAACAGTGATTTCTGAAGCAAATCTGGAAGCTCGCTAACGATAATACCGTAATAAGTAAAATTCGCTAAATTATTCGACTTTAAGCGAACGTTTGATTCGCTATTCATAATGAGGGCCTTATTTATGTTAAATATCAAATATTTTAAGCAGAGTAATATGAAAGAACCTCAAAATTATCAATAAATCTGTTACGGACTTAAATTGGGTTGGTTTACTAGTCAAGTTTATTTATTTCAAAATTGAGTAGTTAGGTACTTGGTGTACTTTTAGATCTCACCAGATTTTATTACGTTTTTGGTGTGATAACATTTTAAACCAACCGCATTGACTTTACAAAATCAAAGTTCGTAGAGGTCCCCCTGCAATTTATCTCAACCACATGCTATAATACGACAAATGGTTTTAGTCTGTCCTGGTTTGTACATTTTTTTAAGTTGCGGTGACACTTTGACAGTTAAAGAATTTATACTGCATAATCCCAAAATCACTCTGAGATTTATACCCTATCAATCTTTTAAACTTTCACAACAAATAAGATTTTGGACAAATATTTTACAACTAACAATCATCTACTCAACACCCTCGACTCTATCTTCTTATATATATTTCTCAAACAAGCACTATAAATCCATCACCTGTCTCTTGTATCTGTATATCTGCACTGCATTACTACTGCACTCAAATGGAACTTTCTCTCTCTCCTTTAATAGACCAAACATACACATAAACTTCTTAACCCAGTGTCCGTCCGCACCAATTTTAGGTTCCAGAGTTATTCTACCGCTGCCGAAGTGCAACTTCTTATTCTCTAGACCTTTATTGTAGGTTTGTACTCTTTAACAGAATTGTTGTATGTAATTTACTCAGTGCAGTGCAGACAACCCCTGAAAATGATTTATTCTCGCTATAGATACGCTAGTAGCGCTGTGGCAGCAAAAGTAGGCAAAGAAAGGTAGGTCCATGCACCTTTTTTAACTTCTATTTCCAAAGTTATAAGGCAACAAGTTCTTAACTCCTTTAGAAAAATTCAACGTTAACGTTAATCCTCATCTGTTAGATTCCAGACCTAAAAATCTAAAAGGCAACAAAAAGAGAAAAAGAAATAAATTTTGTACAAATGCCAATTTGGAGCAAGTTTAATACCGTGTTCTTTTTCCATATAGACACAGACCAGGCCATGCATAGTCTTTTTAGAGCCAACTTTGGCTATAGTAGTAGCTGTAGCACTCGCAGCAGCTTTAGGTACTTTAACCTAACCACATTCGTCGACTCTTTTGTGGGTCCCTTTCTCTTCAAATGTATCTGCTGCTGCTGCTAGAGAGGTTCTTATATTTTTAATACAACGATGAATGTTCACTCGCAAAAGTAGGAAATTGTTTCCAAAAGGGGCGTTGATTTGTCGACTTGGAATTGGCCATAAATCTATTACAAGTTAACAAATGGAAATGTTTGTTACTGGCAGCCAGTACATCCAAATCCAATGGCCTCTATAAAAGGAGAGGAAATGCGACTGTAGTATGTTTGAGACTTAAAGAACCAAAATCAGTTATTTATGAGAAGGTGAATGGAGTCTAACGTAAGTTTGTTGATAAACAAATTGATACAAGATATTTCTTTCTAATAATCTCCAAGACTTCACATACGTTATACTTCATTTGTATATGAAACCCATTCAACCGTTCTGAGGTAATTAAAATGTCTTAACTAAGTTGTGTGTAACACAAATTAATAGATATGTCATCTTGAATATTGCTCCTTGTGATGGAGCAAGTATTGCAATCGTGAAAGTTTTTTATTTTTGTGTGAAAGTTCACCATTTCGATTACAGATTGCGGAAAATTTTATTCCCGGGGAGTTGACTTCATCCGCAACGACTTTGGTGCGGATTTGAAATGTCAAAAATTATATTGGAATGCGGATGGGCTTCTCACACTACGCTACCGACATTACTGCAAATTTTTAAAGCGGATTCCAAAAGAAAAATGGGCACGACTGGATCATACAAACTTTCTCTCGTAGCTATCAACTTTAACGCTAGAAATTGATGATGTACAAGTACATAGCTATTGGTTCCAAAATATTGTGATATCATTTAAAAAAAATTAAATAAATTATTTCTATAAATTACTATACATTTACAATTTTAATATCTTTGAGTGTAAGAGCTCAAAATCAAGAAGGTATACGCACGCCATCTGATTTGTTTGATAAATATGAATTTATGAAATAAAAAACCATTGGAGCGGTTTTCTTAAAAATTAATTTTTTGGATATAAAATTTTTCGCTCATTTTTAAAATTTAAATCTAGTATGCCAACATTAAGTATTTAATAAAATGCAATTTCACACAAAATAAAAAATCATAAGCTCATTTTCAAGATACTGAATTTTCAAAAAAAAGTTTCAATATCAAAAATCCAAAAATCAGTTTTTTGAAAACTTATACATGCAAATTTATTTGAACTATGAAGGAGCTCTTGTATAAAAATTTTGGTTGAAATGGGAGCAGCCGTCAACGAGAAATTTGAAAACAAGAAAATGTCAGGTACCGTTATTAACCATTATTGGTAAAATTTGTTTTCATTAAAATATTGACCATACCTTATTTACTATATATAAGGTATGGTCAATATTTTAATGAAAACAAACGCACATCTTTTTATCAAAACTCTTGGAGCCGTTTTAGAGAAAATAATTTTTTCTTAACGGTTATTCAACATTTGTTTGGAAGGTAACGTTATTTTTGAATTTAGAAAGATGATTTTTTCAAGTATTCTACAAAATAATAAAAAAACTATCCTGCACTTAGTTTTGAAAATATTGACGGTTTCAAAATATTTAATTTAAACAAAAAAAAAATTATAATAATCTTTATTCTTTTTAGAAGTTTTAACATAAAAAATGAAAAATTTCAACTAAACTGTTTTCGAGAAAATCAAAAACCGAAAAAAAGCTGTACTGGAGGTACCAATAATATCCAATTTTTGAAAATAAAAAAATTATCAAAAAGTAGTTTTTCTTTATTCGAAAAAAAAATATCAAATGAAACAAAAGAGCAAACAATTTCTGAAATCACTAAAAGTTGTCAACAAACAAGCATCAAAATTTTTTTTTGAAATTTTTAAACAAAATCCTCGGACCCATTTTTGAAATAAATATCATTTTCCTTATTGGCGGAAAAAAATTGTATGGCAGGTACCGTTATTTTTGGTCCTAAAAAAAATTAAAAAAATGTTTGGGCATATTAGTCAAAAAACATTACGTACCAAGTTTGAAGAAAATCCCTCCAGCCGCTTAGGACGCAGGGGCGAGGACAGCCTGACAGATAGACATCACGGAGAAAAATCAGCCACTTTAAAATAAGGTGATGGTAATCTTAATACAAATTTACTTAACACAACTGGATTTCATATCTAAACAAATGTATTCCGTTTAAACTCTCTTAGATTCAATTCAGTTCATAATTTCATTCTCATATTCAAAATATAAAAATAAAAAGTGATTTTGGCAAGTCTTATCCACTTCTGATATTGTTGGTCAAATATTACAAGAGTTCAACTTATGAAAAGAAATCTTAAAAATTATTTTATGTTGCCCTGTTTTTGACTAGAATTATTTTCTCTAAGTCCAAAAGGAATCGAAAAAAATCCTATTTTGTATATATATAGTAAAATAAGAGTAAGGGGCAAAGTAGTTCATATTTTACTATCTAGAATACAAATTATAAAAATACAGTTTATATTCTAACGGTAATGAAAGAAATGTAAAACTGATATTTATAATTTTCAAATTTTCTCCAAAAAAAAGTTCTATTTCAGATACAATTTTGAAAAAAAAAATTAGTCTTAGTTTTTTTTGATAAAAAAAGAAACAAAAAATGAATAAGTTCTTGGATCTAAAAAAAAGCTATAGCAAATAATTATACGTTTTTTTCCATAATTTTATTTTCAATAATTTTTTTTTAATTTTTTTTATTCACTTAGATCTATTACAATAATTGATAATTATAGCCTAAATAAAATTCAAAAATATTACATATTTGTTTGATTAGAAAATGACCTTTACGGTTCGCATTACATGCTTTTTCTTTCTTTTTTTTAAGAGTGTAATTGAACAATTTGTTTTTGTAATGTTATTTCATAATTTTTCTATTCTAATTTATGTGTTTATAGGGAAAAGTGAAATAAAACCAGCCGTAATATTTTTTTTTTTTAATTTTAATCAAAACTAAACTTAATTTAGGACCAGGCCCCGTCATGTGATCACTGGTCCGCCGATTGGCCGGGAGGAATAGACGAATGCCCACCCCCTGCCATCGTCAGATCATAGATCACATGTCGGGGCCTAGTTTTGCTTAGCCTAAGTTCTGGCTGCAGCCCAGTCTAGCCACCAATATTTGTTTCTATTAAACCCATTAGAGTTATTTCTGTCTCTTTCAGGTATGCTTATGCAGTATCTTAGATCATGCTTTTTTAAACTAGCATTTATTTTATTTTTTAATAGGCGTTTTTCTTTTTTAGCTCAGAAAAGAGTTCTGAACAGAAACCGAGCATATCGAGCATGCTCTGAACATACCTGAACAAAGCATGTTCTGCTTCTGAGCGCTCAGAATTATTTTTGAAGCACACCTGAACACTAAGCTGTCACTTTTTTGTGAGTCAATTTCACCTATCAAATGTTTGTGTTCAGCATTCAACTCGGTGTGCTCAGTTATTTTATTCTGAGCTCATAGAGCGCGCTCTGAAGAAGCTCAGAACACGTTCAGAACGAGAAAAGAAACACAAAGGAGAATGGGCAAAAATGTATGGGAGCTGGTCTACCCACTCAACAGCAATGTGTTATATGTCGTTGAAAAGGTAATTTTACTTACTTCATTTCATTGTATGACCATTAAGCTCTAAACTATGGGGTTCGTGAGATATTCGGAATCAAAGCACCGAAAAAGACAATAATGCATTTATTCATTGGTAGTGTGTCCTCATACCTACATTAATCTGTGATACATCGTTGAAAAGATAATTTTGTGTACTTTATTTTTGTATATAGCCGTGAAGACGTAGATCATAGGGTGCAAGAGATATGTGGGCATACAAATCGGCAAATATAACAACAATGCAATTCTTCATTTGGTACTGGTCTACCGACTCAACAGTAATGAGTCATACGTCGTTGTAAAGGTTATGGCATTTGCTTCATTTCATTATGTGGCAGTTAAGCTCTAAACCATGGGGTTCGTAAGATATTCGGCTCTTAAGCACAAAAAACAGCAATAATGCAATTCTGCATTGGTAACTTATCAACCAAGTCAACAACTATGAGTCATGTGTCGTTGAAACGGCTTTTTAGTTTATGACCGTTAAAGTGTAAATAATGGGATTCGAGAGATATGTGCCAAAAACGCTGACAAGTGCAGTAATGCAATTCCGCACTGGTAGCTGGTCTTTCAACTCAACAGAAATCTCTCTTATATCTTTGAAAACGCTATTGCATGTACTTCATTTTGCAATATGCCGTTTAGCTGTAGACCGTAGGGTTCAAGAGGTATTTGGCCATCAAAATAGGTAAATATAACAAAAATGCACATCTTCATTGGGTACTGGTCTGCCAACTCAACAGTGATGAGTCATACGTCGTTGAAAAGCTTATAGCATCTGCTTCATTTCATTATATGGCAGTTAAGCTCTAAACCATGGGGTTCGTAAGATATTCGGCTCTTAAGCAATTCTGCATTGGTAACTTATCAACCAAGTCAACAACTATGAGTCATGTATCGTTGAAAAGGCTGTTGCGTGTACTTCTTTTTATTATATTACCGTTAAAGTGTATATAATGGGATTCAAGAGATATGTGCCAAAAACGCTGAAAAGTGCAGTAATGCGATTCCGCACTGGTAGCTGGTCTTTCAACTCAACAGAAATCTCTCTTATATCTTTGAAAACGCTATTGCATGTACTTCATTTTGCAATATGCCGTTTAGCTGTAGACCGTGGGGCTTAAGAGGTATTTGGATACAAAATATAAACATAAATAAAAAAAAACACACTTATAATATTTTATTTGAATTTTTTTTTACATTTATATCATACTTTCGTCCAGTATGACATTACTAAGGCGGTCCGCAGGTGGTGTAAACCCATTTTGATGGGGGGCTATGCACATATACCACAAAATTGATACATTATGTGCACATGTACCGAAAGTTCGACGCCCCGTCAAGCATGAACAATAAAAGTGTTTAAAAGCCTCTCGTACTTCCCTACCTCTATTTATAAGTATATATGTGTAGTATTTCTTGGCTCTACTATGACGCGATTGTATTCGAGCTTAACTGCCATATAATGAAATGAAGCAGATGCTATAAGCTTTTCAACGACGTATGACTCATCACTGTTGAGTTGGTAGACCAGTACCCAATGAAGATGTGCATTTTTTGTTATATTTACCTATTTTGATGGCCAAATACCTCTTGAACCCCACGGTCTACAGCTAAACGGCATATTGCAAAATGAAGTACATGCAATAGCGTTTTCAAAGATATAAGAGAGATTTCTGTTGAGTTGAAAGACCAGCTACCATTGCGGAATTGCATTACTGCACTTTTCAGCGTTTTTGGCACATATCTCTCGAATCCCATTATTTACACTTTAACGGTCATATAATAAAAAGAAGTACATGCAACAGCCTTTTCAACGACACATGACTCATAGTTGTTGACTTGGTTGATAAGTTACCAATGCAGAATTGCATTATTGCTGTTTTTTGTGCTTAAGAGCCGAATATCTTACGAACCCCATGGTTTAGAGCTTAACTGCCACATAATGAAATGAAGCAAATGCCATAACCTTTACAACGACGTATGACTCATTACTGTTGAGTCGGTAGACCAGTACCAAATGAAGAATTGCATTGTTGTTATATTTGCCGATTTGTATGCCCACATATCTCTTGCACCCTATGATCTACGTCTTCACGGCTATATACAAAAATAAAGTACACAAAATTATCTTTCCAACGATGTATCACAGATTAATGTAGGTATGAGGACACACTACCAATGAAGAAATGCATTATTGTCTTTTTCGGTGCTTTGATTCCGAATATCTCACGAACCCCATAGTTTAGAGCTTAATGGTCATACAATGAAATGAAGTCAGTAAAATTACCTTTTCAACGACATACAACACATTACTGTTGAGTGGGTAGACCACTTTGCCCATTCTCCTTTGAAGCTCTGAACGTTCAGAGGTAAAAAAGAAACACAATTTTTTGTTTGACAGTTCAGGCTATGCTCTGAACTAAAAAAGAAAAATCGCCTAATGCAAATATTTTCGAATTTTTACTTTGCCATTTTTAAAGCAACAAATTTTCAATTTCGAATCGCATTCTTTTTGAATGCAACATTGATTTTTTGTACAAGTAGTGCTGAACTTCAGAACAATACCAATTTGATAAAGCAAAACATGTATTGAAACGTACCCAATACTTTCCCTATAGATTACCTGAAATTGGTTAGATAGGAATTAAACAATAAAATACTTTTTCCAAATAGGAAATTTATTGCTGCAATCGAATTTCTTTTAAAGAAACTTAAATTCAAAAATTAGATTTAAAAATATATACCCTGCAATCATTCAATCGGTTGCTACAAATTAGTTTACTTTCTACGAATTAACCATTCGTCCCAAATGTTCGATTCATTAGTTGCAAACAATTGTAATTTATATAGTAAACGTAAAACTTTTTGCAGCAAACTGCATTTCAAAAGCTTAATTCGCAATCGATTCATTCGTTTGCCATAAACAATTACACTTGCTTGCAAACAACATGGCGTTTGAATCTGGAAAACATTGTCATTTACCGTAATCAACACAGGCAAATTAAGCTCCGAACGAATGGGTTATTTGTTATTTGTTTGATGCAATGGAATTACTTTCTCTGGCGACTGTAATATATTTGCTACAAATTAAATACGTTTGCAGGGATTGTATGACATTTCCAACAAATGTATTACAATTACAGCAAACGAAATTCGTTACCCGCAAACTCAAAAAAAAAATTATTAATTTTCTCACTGGGCATTTATATGCTCATTGTAGTACAAGAACTTGTCCAAATGAACACCTAAATACCTAAAAACAGTCTTTGACTCGATGTGAATACCATTTGAACTCTTTATTATTAGATTTTTTCAGTTGCGTCTCAAATCCGAATTAACGCGTCTTATTGGGGTGCGGAACAGTATGGTTTCACATTTCCAAAGTCTAACCGTATTCTACAATAATGGATAAATTCCATTAAATAGCCATATTTTATCTCGAATCAAAGTAAAAAGTGTCGTTGTCAGCCAGTTCCTTCGAAAAAAATTTAAAAATTAAAAATTATTTGAAATTATTATCTACATTATCACCACTTAAATATTGTTTTCAATGACACTGATGCCTTGTTGGAGTTAGGCTTGTACTTGCTTGCTGCATTACAGAGTGGTGGTTCTAGGAGAGGGCGGTTTAAGACCGGCCCCGTTATATGTCAGTTAGAAATGGTTTCATTGGACCGATTGAACAACATGATCAAAACTATTTGGGTATAAGTCCAGGACATTTTAAACTTTAGCTGGGAAACAAAATCCGATACAAGATTTGGCTTCGATATTGCTTGTTTAGGTACAGTGAATTTTTTTAAGTAGCTGCGGTTAGTTTTGTATTTTCTTCACCAAAAGCGTTGTACCATTTGAACTTTATTGATTAGCGAAAAAGAGTGTTCATGATATTTTATTTATAATAACAATTTCTTCAGGTTCCTAACTTTTTTATTTTTCTAAGGTTTTCGTCTTTTGTAATGATACTCTTTCGAATATTGAACAATATAATTTTTCAAAAAAAATAATTCTTCTACCACTCCCCAAAATTTGTTCAGTTAACCGTTAAAACTACTCTCCCTGCTAATGCGTGAAAAAACTCATCAAAGTGGCTTACCTCAAGGTGTGGTGTTCCGGTTCCGGTTATTTGAAAAAGTTGATGTTGGCGCAAGAGTTGTGCGTGCATTATTATTTGTTGTTCGTAATTAAATCAAGCTTATGAAGACCTAATCATTTGCTAAATAAATTATGTCCATTCAATTCAAAACATACAAATAGAGCAACTCTATGCAACTTAATGATGCTTTTAACATTATCACCGTCAGGTTGGGAAGTTGAAGTCCCGTTGGATAATTAGGTGAGTACACTTCAGTGAGAAAGATGTCTTTAGCAGTCAGACGAGTGCAAAGAGAACAAAAAAATGAGCACACTTCTTTCCTGGCCAACAAATTAGATAATTGTTCAAAAAGACGCCGCCGAGCGCCGCCAAAACCTCATCTTTGTGGTCCTCATCATTTTTATGTGCACGAACTACATCCGCAGAGCAACCGCATAAAATCGCATAAATATGACCCATTTATAGTTGGTAACAGAGACATAAAAAAAAATACCTATTCCTCTGTGAATTTGGATTTTTCTTCCACTTATTATTTTTTTTTGAAGTCAATATCATCATTTGATGAGGAGAGAAGAAGAGGGAGAAAGATATAATGGCTGGCGGTCGGTGTTTGGAAGACCATACATACAGCGTCCAAAGCATTGCTTGGATGAATGAATGGGGCTGGGGAAGCCATTAAAATAGATGGGATAATGGTTTCGCACATTTCAGCTGGATATAATGGCTTTGGGAAACTTCTGATGGGCAGCAGACGCAGTGTACGGGGATAAGGCTTTCTATTCAACCAAAACAAGTGCTAGAATCAAATCGTTTAAATTGGTTTATTCATGTAGGGAAGGTACCCATTTCTATGTGTTCCGAAAAGTAGTAACGAGCCTTGAGGTAGATTATCGTAAAGTGCGCGAGATGGCAACACACCAGGTGATGGGATATGTTTGCTATACCTATACAGTAAAAAGCATACTACTTTTAAAGCTGGCCGTTAGTGTAAGTATGGATAGAGGTTGATTTTCTCTATCCTCAGTTCACACAGAAGTTCGATTTCCAGCTTTATACTGTATAAGAACTTTACGGGCCCCCATAAACGAGTGTAGAAGTAAATTGGAAAAGTATTATCTTGATTTCTAACGCAAAATTTAGGTAAGAATTTAAGAATTAAACCCCGGAAGAAAATGCGAGAGGTTAAAGATTTTTGTGAAAGTCTAATTTAAAAGTGTCTACGCCTGAAGTCTTTTTGTATATGTACTTCGTTCGTATAGTTAGTATAGATATTTGAGACTTCTAAGGAGAAAAAAGAAAACGGAGTATAATATTGCAAATTGCGCTATTGAAGAAAAATATAAATTTTTATGCAAATTCTAACGTAAGATTAAAAAGTCGACATCAGTGCTTAGAATCTTAGAAAGTTCCTTTAGAATAGAATCCAATTGAAAAATTAACAAAAAAAATCAAAGTGAAGTTATGACCGTCAAAATCAGTGGAACCAGTACTTTCAGCAGTGCGGTATGGTGATTAGTATCAAATTAAGCACAAATCGCGTTTTCCTGGTAAAAACAAAATTTGTTACCAATTCAATTTTTTTTTTTTGTAGGTAGATAGGTTTGTGTCAAAACATAGATGGATTTTTTGTTCGACAGACACAAGATTACATAAAAACAATGACAACCAAAATTATAAATTTGTAGTGGCAGCATTCTTTTTGAAAAGAAAAAATTAATTCTTGAATTGAAATCTGAGTTTCCCAATGGCTAACAACATAAGGTTTTGTTCTTTAAAGAGAAGCCACTTTTGAGTAAGAAACACCGCTTTATTTTTTAATTTGCTAAAAAATCAAGATGTGCTATTAATAACCCTGTTTTTTGCAGGTTGAGATAAAATTGTCGAAAAAAACGACATCCGAACAGCAAAGTCATCGAATCAAAAATGACCAGCACTATGACGAAACTCAGAAATCGCCATCACTAGACTTTCAGCTTTTGGACAAGCATGCAAAATAAAAACAAAATACATTCAAATATAAAGAAATCTCGTATAGAAAATTATTCTGATCATTAATGAAACAAAAAAAAAAAAATGTGAAAAAAAAAATCAATTTTAAATCACAAATCGAAAAAAAAAATTAATTTACAAAACAATGGTCGTTCATTGTTTTTGTTTAAAAAAATATTTTCATTCGTTGGCTCAGATATTTTGACGTTTTCATACAAACTATCGATAGCAAAATAGTAATTTGAGCTGGCAGTAGTTACTTTTTCTATCTGAACTTAAGTTAAAAACCGATAATTATTTGGACTTAGCTAAGTTCGTATGGACTTCAGTTGTTTTTGTATATTACATGTAAATTCCTAAGTTCAGGTGTTGTTTTTTTCGTCAAATTCTATCTGAACCTACAAAATGAAAACACGGCTAATGTGTTTTATAATGCCTTGTGCCATAAAACATTCACTATAGTTTGTAAATGTCAGCTTTTTCTGTTCTGTATACATAGGAGCCCATAAGGAGGGTGTTAATAGGGGCACTTGCAACCCCGGCTCTGGGCCAATTGAAAATACTAACATATTTTTATTTGTCACTTTTAAGCCTAACGCTGCTAATGTGAAACGAATAATCCCTTACAAAAATGCCATGACAAAATTATAAACGAAAAATTCCGTTGTGCTTTTCGTTCTGTGGTACGCTGTTCGACCAGCGAAATTGATGATTATAGGTACCAGAGTGTTTTGACAAGTACAATCCCTTTTCGCACAGAATTTGTTGCCCGGACCCATTAATTGTGTGCGGAAAAATGACATGGTTTGTTTATTTCATTACACCATGGCTTTTCTTTGATTTTTTCGTTAAGTTTTATTTTATTTATTTGCAATATTGAGAGTTTCACAGTCCCTGAATATTTTTCCGCTATGTTTTCGTACGCATTTCGTTGTCTTCTTGGAGACCACAGGCCACAGGAAAATTTCGTTTCGCATCACCAGCGTACTAGGCTTTATGGGAAACGAAGACGAAGAAATTTAGAAATTAAAATTAGTTCTTACTTAATTTCAGGTGGATACAGATCAATTAAAAGAGCAAGCGACATTTATAGAATTGCGTTTTGCCTAGATATGACAGTGGTTGGGCTCTTCAGTTAGATGCTGTCATAACTATCCTTCTAAAACGCAAATTTTGATTGATATTTGATATGACAGCATTTAACTGAAACGCCATCTAACATAACTGGGAGAAACCCAATTCTGGATTTAAAATCAATTGTTAGTACTTTTATTTGGCTTTTATGGGAACACCAATTCATAACTTCTACAATTTTGTATGAATTTGATGAATTAAGTTGATTATTATCAGTAATAACAGCAATTATGGTCTTCAAAACATTTATTGAAAAGTGGCACTGCCAAGAATAAGCCTCCAATCAAGTTTGAAGGTGACCACTTTCGGAGCCTACGACGTTGAGTTTGCTCGCAAATTGAATTTAGAGATAAGTCATTTTTAATATCATGCGGTATATCGATTGAAAGGTACCACTTGCTAGATTACAAATATCCATTTTGTCAGTCGCTACGACGCTTAGTGAAGCCGCAAATCAAGATTGAATGTGCAGACTTTGATGAGTCTACGACGAATAGTTTGGCCGCAAATGGAGTTTAAAGATAAAAGTCAGACTTTCATATAATGCGATATATCGATTGAAAGGTACCACTTGCTAGATAACAAATATCCATTTTGTCAGTCGCTACGACGCTTAGTGTAGCCGCAAATCAAGATTGAATGTACAGACTTTGATGGGTCTACGACGAATAGTTTGGCCGTAAATGGGGTTTAAAGATAAAAGTCGGATTTTCATATAATGCGATACATCGATTGGAAGGTGTCACTTATCCTTGATTACAAATATGCATTTTTTAAGTCGCAAAAAGTAGTTTATCCCCAAATCATATTTAAAGATAAAAAGATGTCAATTTTGAAGACTCTAGGACTTGGAAATCCCTTCACTATTTTTTTTCTTATTGTTGATGGTTGATCGTCTAATAATTGAAGACGATTTAAGAACTCAATAAATTGATTAGTCATTATTGTATTTATTCAAAATTAAAATCACAAATCTTTACTTAATATGAACATATATTTTTTTAATTTAAGAATTAATTTGACACATATCTGGTTCTCGTTTCTTCGCTAAACAACCTTGTTCGGTGGTTTAGCTGAGTAAACGTCACTTAGAAAAAGTTTTGATTTTTTTAATAACAGTTTGCATTTTAGTCTACGGTCTGTAGCCCTTTCCTATTCCACCTTTATTAATTTGGCTGTAAGAGATTTAAATTTTTTTTTTTATTGTTTGTTTGCCTCTCAAACATTATTTATTTTTCATGTATAAGCGATTCAAGAAACTAAACTAAGCCCAGCCCCCTGCCCTGGCATATACATAATATGTATACCTACTCATTTTTTTTCTCAGTTTTATCCGCCATTTTGTCTCTCATCGAAGAAAATATTCAGTGCTGTCATTTATTATATTTTTAAGTTCCTTTATTTGCATATATTTTTGAATAAAACAAGGTTGCATTGAGACGTCATTGCCTTGATCGAACCCAATATTCTCAGTTTAAACTATTTTAAATAAATTTATAAACAAGAGAACGAAGAGAAAAATTAAAAAAATTGCTGTATTAAATAACAGTAAGTAGACATACATAGACAGGATCGAACTTTAGGTAGCTTGTATAGCGATTTTTAGATTTATTATTTATCAAATGGATACCTAAATATTAATGATGGTTAGCCAGCTTAGGAATTAGATTACATCAATGGGAGACGAAGGGTAAATAAGACCAAGTCACTCATTTCAAGATGAACAGTATGCATGAATAGGTATTCTTTACGATTAAAAAAAAATTCTAAAAGTACCTTAATACCTGTCAAGATTAGAAAAATTGAAGAAAAAAAGTACGTATACGTCCAAGTGTACGAAATGATAAAATGAAATGTAAGATAAATTGCAATAAAATAAGAAAAATTAAAAAAGTATGTATATGAATCACAATAAATAATCACCCAATCTAGAAAACTCGTTTTTATATACAGGGTGCCGTCGCAGTCGCAGTCGCCGTCGCTGTCGCAGTCGCCGTCGTTGGCGCGGTCGCGGTCGCCGTCGTGGTCGCCGTCACGGTCGCCGTCGTGGTCGCCGTTGCGGGTACGGTCGCCATCGCGGTTGCCGTCGCCATTGCGGTTGCGGTTGCCATCGCGGTCACCGTCGCCATCGCGGTCGCCGGCGCGGTCACCGTCGTGGTCGCCGTCACGGTCGCCGTCGTGGTCGCCGTTGCGGGTACGGTCGCAGTCGCCGTCGCGGTCGCGGTCGCCGTCGCGGTTACCGTCGCCATCGCGGTTGCCGTCGCGGTTGCGGTCGCTGTCGCGGTCGCTGTCGCGGTTGCGGTCGCTGTCGCGGTCGATGTCGTGGTCGTTGTCGCGGTCGCTGTCGCGGTTGGCCGTCGCTGTCGCGGTCGACGTCGCGGTCACTGTCGCTGTCGTGGGCGTGGTCGCGGTCGCTGTCGCGGTCGCCATCGCGGTAGCCGTCACCGTCGCGGTCGCCGTCGTCATCGCGGTCGACGTCGCGGTCGCAGTCGCCGCCGCGGTTCCCGTCGTAGTCGCAGTCGCCGTCGCGGTCGTCGTCACGGTCAACACCGCGGCCGCCATCGCGGTCGCCGTCGCCGTCGTGGTCGCCGTCGCGGTCGCCATCGTGGTCACCGTCGCCATCGCGGTTGCCGTCGCAATCGCGGTCGCGGTCGCAGTCGCGGTCGCAGTCGCGGTCGCCGGCGCGGTCGCCATCGCGGTCACCGTCGCCATCGCGGTCGCCATCGCGGTCGCCATCGCGGTCGCCGGCGCGGTCACCGTCACCATCGCTGCCGCCGTCGCGGTCGCCGTCGCTGTCGCCGTCGCGGTCACCGTCGCCGTCGCTGTCGCCGTCGCCGTCGCGGTCGCGGTCGCGGTTGCCATCGCGGTCACCGTCGCGGTCACCGTCGTGGTCACCGTCGCGGTCACCGTCGCGGTCGCAGTCGCATTCGCCGTCGCGGTGTGGTCGCGGTTGCGGTTGCCATCGCGGTCGCCGTTGTGGTCGCCGTCGCGTTCGCCGTCGTGGTCGCCGTCACGGTCGCCGTCGTGGTCGCCGTTGCGGTCACGGTCGCAGTCGCCGTCGCGGTCGCCGTCGCGGTCATCGTCGCCATCGCGGTTGCCTTCGCCGTCGCGGTCTTCGTCGTGGTCGCCGTTGCAGTCGCGGTCGCAGTCACCGTCGCGGTCGCCGTCGCGGTCACCGTCGCCGTCGCAGTTGCCGTCGCGGTCGCCTTCGAAAAAATTCAAGATAAATAGAAAAATGTTTAAAATATTTACACTCCAATTCACTCGTTTAAATACAGATTTTTGTTCAATAAACTTTTAACGATTTCTCTATAACCTTTTATAACTATGACAAATCTAATTGTAGAATTTATTAAGCGTAATATGGGGATTAAGATTCAGGAAGAAATTTAAATCCTTCTAAGAAATTGAACAATTTTAGTCAGAAAATCAACCTTTTTTTTGTGTCATTCGTTTAAATACACCTTGAAAAACAACCTAGTAGCTCAGAAAATCGTTAAAAATAGTATTCAAGAAACCAAATAATTCACAGTTAAAGACATTTTCTCATGAATATAACAATTTTGCCAAAAGGAAGTGTTCTAACCGAAGAGAGAAATGCTCAAATTCGAGACTATCAGGACAATGGTCATAGCAGTCGATGTAAAGGTCACAACATTGGACTAAGTATGCAGCTACCTTCGATATAGAGAAAACGATAAAAAAAACAATAAACCACTAGCGACTATGGCTATATCACCTCAAGAAAGACCTCAAGAAAGACAACGCATACTCCGAAAAGTCTCAAATTCAACATTATCAGTAAGCAAAATTACTGGTAAAACCGTAGTTGAAGACACTTAAAATGCTTTTTATCAGATTGTCTGGGAAGCCACACATTTCAATCATCTGAAAACTGGAAAAGATCCACTGAATTCAGGCTGGAACAGATCTTTTTCGTGAGCTTTTAAAGCTAGCTGTGACCCAGGGCCGTCCCCAGCCAAACTTGATCCCTGTGCAAGGTTTGTAGAAAGCGCCCCTTTTTTATATTTTCCACAAGCACTGATACACATGCATAATACCCAGGAGGTAGACTTTCAATGCGTTTCTTATTAGGGTATCCCCGGGAGGCCTCATCCTCAGTAACAAACAAATATGTTTACATACATATATAATTGTAATAATTTGTTGTTTTTTAGGCTATAGGTCAATTGAAACAAATTTGTTTTTTTTTTAATTCGACGTTTCTGGTATGTTTATACCGAAACCTACCTACCTATAGCCTACAAAACAAGAAATTATCATAATTTATAAAAGGTCACAATCATAATTAATGAATTTATATAATAGTATGTATCAAATGTAATAAAAGTACATATTTACAAAAAAAAAAAAGTAAATAAATTAAAAACAAAAGAAAATAAAAATATATATATACATATACAGGGTGCCCCGTAAAGAATGGATAACCTTGAAACGCCTCATACTAGACTTTATGGCCGTCCTGAAAACTGATACAAAAAAGTTCTATCCCACAAGAAAAGATACATGCATTTTTTTGTTCAGTGCATTATTTTTTGCCTAACTTTACATTTTTGAATACCACTACTACAAGTGAATGAATTCCACCGTTTTTTTTTTTAGCAATATTTAACATTATTTGTGCCAGAACAAATTATTTAACTTTGATTTTTAATGCAAAGTGTGAAAGAAAATAATTTTTGAAAAACTTAAATCATCTCCGGCATTAAAAAAAATGCATGAATACCTAAGTGGCCAACCATTTAATTTTAATATACGCGTTAAATGCGAATTTCAAATTAATATAGCTTGTTATTGTCACTGGAGTCAATAGCAAGTTATTGGTAAAAATCTGCAATACTCGAGTCAGTAATCGTGAAAATAATGCCATGAGTTGAACATGGTCGATTTTTGATTGAGTGCCCGTTTTTATGATGTTGTCCTGATGACAAATCCAAGTTTTAAACTTCTAGGGCCGAGTGCAACATTACTAGAAATGTCAACAAAGTGCAAAAAACGGTTGAATTTTCGAGGTTGTTTTGAGTTATACCTCTTCAATTGGGCTTTAAGAAAACTATCAAATATTTTGTTGGTTGCAATTAGTTTATTTGTTATTATTTCCTAGCACGGTTGTGATGGATGTTATTTTGGGATTATTTGAAGAATGTTTGTGGTTAAAATGCAAATGGCAGTGCATATTTGTGTGCGCAAGATCAGATTACATTTTCTTGCTCCTGGTAATGCGCCCCCAGAATTTTGCGCCCTGTGCATTTGCACATCTTGTACATATGGTTGGTCCGGCCCTGAGCTGAACCACCCAACTCTACGCGGAAAAACTTTATTAAATAGAATAAAATATTTAAATCAACACTTTTTTCAATCAAAAACAAAATATAAGACTTATTTTTTTATAACAATAAAGATTATAAATTATATTAATTCAATAACAAATAATTTTAATACACAATTGCCACACTTAAATATTGATCGTTTGGAAAAAATAATAAAAAACATAATAATAGTTCAAATACAGAAAAAATAAATTAAAAAACTAATTTTCTGTAACTGTTGGCAGTTCTTGACGTATGGTATCTGTTTTAGGTTCAATTGAAAATTGTAAGATTTCAGAAGGTATTGTTTTGATATTTTGTAACGGTTTTTCCCGAAATATGAATTTATCAATGGATCTGATAGTTTTCCAATAAGGACGATAAGCTGTTTAATGACGTCTACATAATGGCATACAATTTTATGAATACTTAGAGGCATAGGATACCAACTGTATAGTCGTAAATAAAGGTCCTTGGCTTTGTTTATGTGTATTCCGAACTTCAAGAAAGTCCATACGGGGAACAAAAAAGTGTGATTCTAAAAAAAGAAAAAATACTTTGCAATGTTTTGCGAGGTATACCATATACATTTCCAAAATTAAGACACTCATAGCTACTCAAAAATCACAATTGGGATTCAAAGCAGCATCAAGCACTAATTTAGATTGCCCAAAATATCTGCAGAACATAGATTTTTTCAAAATTAATTTCACAATTTTTCAACATTTTTTATCTAGCAAACTAACAAAGACATATGTTTAAAACTTAAGCCATATAAAAGATAGTACCTTAATAAATCGCTGCCATTTTTGTAATCAAAATTGATCAATAATTAACACTTTTATTAATAATAATGTGAACTACTCAAAAACTTAAAATTCGAAAATGTATCTTAATTTTTTTTTAAATTGACTTTGAAAGGCGTTTGCTCTTTAATAAATTGGGTTAGGCAAGGAACAAATGCATTTTGGGGGTCAACAACAATCCATTATAGATAAGAAAAAACAAAACATGTGATCTCCGTCATCGGTTTTATTACGTATAGCTATATGGGGTTGGTCCACTGTGCGTCATAGCGACTTACAAAATGGATATTTGTAATCTAGGAAGTGGTACCCTTCAATCGATGTATCGCACTATATGAAAATCTGACTTTTATCTTTAAACCCCAATCGCGGCAAAACTATTCGTCGTCGACCCATCAAAGTCTGCACATTCAATCTTGATTTGCGGCTAAACTAAGCGTCGTAGCGACTGACAAAATGGATATTTGTAATCTAGCAAGTGGTACCTTTCAATCGATGTATCGCATGATATGTAAAATGACTTATCTTTAAACTCAATTTGCGAGCAAACTAAGCGTCGTAGACCCCCAAAGATTGGCACCTTCAAACTTGATTTGAGGCTAATTCTTAGGAGTGACACTTTTCAATAAATGTATCACACTATATACGAAAACTAATTTATCAAAATCGACATATTTTTCTCTTTAAATGAGATTTACAAAAAAAATCTGATTTTATCGAAGGGCAATTTTTAACGTTTCTTAAGAACAGTAACAGGAAGAATACCTACAGGTACACCAAATTTCAGCTATTTTCACGTTTAACTGGTAAAACACTGTTCATATTAGTACGAAATTTTGAAAGCTTCTTTAACCATCGAGAGGAAGCAAAAATTAAAATTAATCTTTCCCCCAGTTTTTTCGAAATAAATGCCTTAAATGGCTGTCAAGAAATCTATTTTAAAAGTCTAAGAATTGTGGATTTTTACATTTACATTCTTCTTAAGGAAGCATTATCCGCCTGGTACTTATTCTGCGACCCCATCAACAAAATTAATTTACTTCCTTAATTACGTTATAGGCACTTGACCAATAACAAATCACCGGCGATATCTCTATGTTTCTAGTATTCAAAATTATGTCTTAATACGTCTTTTTTGTTTATAAATGTATCCGCCCCTCTAGACCCCATCTACATTTCCATCTATTTACCTGATTCTATGTTTCATCAATAATAATCATCATCCTGCATAATTAATTCAAAAGTGTCTTACGCATACTCGCTCTCTGTCCTACTAACGCTTTTTGTAGGCATCCATATTTCTTTGAGAGCCCAATACCATCCCGACCTGAAACCAATAAGAATCATCATCCTCCATTGTTGTATGTAAATAAGTCATACGCATACACGCACTCTGCCCTACTAACGCCTTTTGTAGGCATTCATCAACGTTTGAGAACCCCATCAACAATTTGTTTCAAATGTGCGATATATTATTTATATTTTTCTCTGACTAATTAGTATTACTCTACTCCTATATTTGCTGTTCACATTACTATCCTTAATTGTTACCAGCTCAAAAGCCATGCCAAAATAGTAGTATCAGCTTTAAAGTCTAAGCAATAATAGTAGTGTCAGAATTTCCGTGCTAATGGTCTTCGTGCACGAAATGTTCGTGTTGTGTATTTTCCTACATCGGTTGTATAATACATTTGTATATCCAACACTTGGCTCTGCGTACTACTTTTTTTTGCGCACGGTGCTATCTTACATGTTGCCTTCGAACACGAGTTCTTAGCGTTTGTGTTACAGACTCCTATAATATATGTATATAATGTATATGTAGGTAAACATATAATATATTATTATTTAATATTATCAGATGCATGTACTGTACTTTTTTATCAGAGTCTTGGATATTTCGGATCCTCTATGCTATAAACGTTTGATAAAGTACCTCAATAAATTCTAATTAAACTGTGTTTAAGTAATGCATCTGAAATTCACATCATATTTGACTGCTATGTAAGACCTTCGGTACAAGTATTCCATCCAGCATAACAAAGCCTTTTCAACCTTAACCTACTAATTCCTTGGAAAGCTTAAAAAACTTTCTAAAATAGAAGTAACTGATTTTTTTTTTTTAAATTTCTTTATCTTCATTATTGTTTTAAGGAGGTTTCGAAAAGGTTTTTGACAAAGCACTGGGAAAGCGTTAATTTTGTTAAGATTTTCCGAAGAAAACAAATGTGTAGGCATCTGTTTGGCAGAGAGTAGTACAAACCTGTTTTCTATGACGCAAAAAGAAATTTTAAAGTGCGGCAACCCTGAGTTTTAACCAATCTTTTGTAGAAATCCTGTTACTATCATGCTTATATGGGAGAATTATCTGTATTTTGATGTTAATTTCAATGAAAATACCAAAGGGTACAAAAATAAAAATAAAACAACCTATAAATTAAAAAAAAAAAAATATTTTTCCAAAAT
Source organism: Melangyna quadrimaculata (assembly GCA_949320155.1). NCBI lineage: Eukaryota > Metazoa > Arthropoda > Insecta > Diptera > Syrphidae > Melangyna > Melangyna quadrimaculata. Next base: position 56,936,824 of record OX439483.1, on the reverse strand, counting down.
TCACTTTGACAAAACAAAAGCTTCAATTAAAAATTTGGCAGATAACTATTATTTTTTTATTAATCAGCTTCATGACAACATACCATATATTTCAATAGAACGTCGCAGTGATTTATAGTAATTTTTTTTCCCAAACATCTATTTCGCCATTTTTGACTTTCAAACGTTCATATCTCGAGTTGTAAATTTTTGACAATTTTTTTTGTCATGTATAACTTTCATTTAGGTATTCAATAAAATCTATCGATTGCAAACAAAAATCATTTCGCTATTACTTACCGTTTAGAAAATAATTTTTCAACCTTTTTATACGTTCACCCTAATTTACCCTACTTAAATTTTAAATTTTGAAAAATCACTAATTTGAAAATTTTTATATTAAATTTCCTTTCATATTATATTTTTTTTTTATTTCTTTATGGCTTACCACATAAGCGCAATTAGATAATCGATTAAGCACTAAAATTGACATTTAAACCGTGGCAACCCTATGAAGGGCCCACTATTTTGTAGGCAACCCATGCGCAAACTGTTTGTTTAGACGCTATCTAAAAACCTGTATACCTCGCATCTGGTAAAGAGATAAGGGTAGGTCGTCCTAAGGCCGTCTCCCCGACAATAATGAAGGGAGGTCTAGAAACATTAAAATTCATACGACGTATAATTTATGGACTGCCAGTTACGCAAGTATTATAAACATAAAATTATAAAATGGCTCATTCATAAGATCTTTTATATTTTGAGTAATTTTTTGCATATGGCAGCACATTAAAAATTCTTTTCCTTGTTGAAAATCGATAAAAATACAAATGTTTAGTAAATTTGCGAATTTCTACACAAAACAGCCAAAACAGGACATCATATTTTATTTTTTGTTAGAAAATCAAAAATGGCGCTTCTAACTTCACGGTTCTCAAAATGTATTTTGGCCCGTAAGTCACAAACGTACTAGTTTTCTTATGTCTGTTCGGCACTTGCCTGCACAAGTTAAGCTCAATAAAGGTACAAGACAACTTTTGTTTTTCGGGAAAATCAAAAAAGAATTAAAATAATTCGTTTGTACTGCTTGTAAATTTTTTTAAAATATTGTTAAAGGCAGTCACGCTGGAGGTCTGGGATCGCTTCCCAGCCTCGTCCACCTTAAAACTAAAAAGTTTTTTTTCAGGGCTACTGCCTCTTGTGAGGAATTGACAAATCCTCCAAGAGTATCACTTGTCACGAATAAGTGCTTCTCGTCTAGCCGTTCGGATTCGGCATAAAATTGTAGGTCCCATCCATTCCTGTCGAAAGGCGCACACAGGAATGGTTGCGAGTTGTTAGTCACTAGGCCCTGGTTCTTCATGAGCCGTTGTGCAACCCGATTACAACCTTTATGTTTTCGAAAATCGAAAAATGCGGTGCTAACTTCATGCATCCACAGGTTTGTGGAGGAAGGAATTTTAGAACGCAGCTCGGACTGTAGTACTAAATTAGCCCCAAAAAACATCATTAGGTTTTTGGATTTCCGTTGTGGAAGACAGACACCAGCCTGAACAGACCTGGAAATTGGAAGTAAAACAAAGCAATTTTTTTTTTTCAAAAAAAAACTGAAAAAGGTCTTGAAAGATATTTCAATTGATCAATAGTCTCAGTATTGTGCTCAATAACTACCAAAGCATTATCTATTATTCCTATATATACTCGGGAACCCAACTGGGTCCTTATTCAACTAATTCATCAGAGAAACCACCGTAGGTATTTTTCAAGAAAGAAAATCAATTTTGTTTATACGTAATTCAATTTAAAAATGAATTTTTAATATTTATGAACATTAACTAGGTCACTTGTTCTGTATTCTGTGTCAACAAGGCATCACATATTGTATGTTATCACAGACCATCTGGTGTTTACTCTCATTTAACAGTTTTTGAAAGACATCAATAATCCAACACGATGCCAAATTATTCCATTGAAATTCTGATTTCCGTTCTGTATTTTCATCTCTATTCAAATAATTAATGGGACATTGCCCACTATAACCAACCAAGCAGCCCCTTGTGCTCCTCCTCTTGCTCCCAAAAATTGTAAGGTAAACGTGACCAACATTTCAGTTTGAATTCGAACATTTTGATGTATGAATTTGAGTTGCACAGTTGGCACATTCTGTGTGTGTGCGGTCTTTCATTTATCCCTGGGAATGGCACACCATTATATACAACATACATCGATCTACATCCCTTGCATCCAAAGGCCCCAAAAACAAGACGCCCGCCCCCATCACCCGCTGCTCGAACAATAGAATTAATATTTGATTAATGTTGCATTCTTACCTGAACGATGATGACGGAGTAGGGATGTTTGAACGTTGCGTTCTAGGTGCACTTGATCATGGCGGATAGGGTGGGAAAATTCAACGAGAAGGAATGAATGGATGAATCAGAAGGTGAGAAGGCGTTAGCGTTCATAAATTATTTCACATAAACCGAGATGAGTGTTTCATACCTTTATAGGACGCCTGATGCCTGAACTGGCCACCAGCAGACCAGAATCAATGCTAAACGGCTGATTGATTATGGGCTATCAAAAAAGGTCATGGTCGAATAATTCGGAGCAGCCGCCCGCTTGCTTCATCGCGTAAATGGAATGCCGCTGTTTAAATGAACGATGATGATGGCGATGTAGGGCAGCAGTGTGCTTCTTGCACACATGCATCAGATCCATGCACAATAGAAAGCAAAATTACGCTTTAATTGGTAAAATATAGGTTTATGGCTAAAATGGGAAATTATATAAATTAATTTTTAATAAATAATAATAGCAGCCACATGATGACGTTGACAAATTATACCTACCAACATATTTTTTAATTGAAAAATAGAATAAATTAATACTAATCAATATTATGTTCTAGCATATATTGTGGTGTATGGCAGCGATAGTTATAGGTATGATTTATTTTAAGGTTTTATTATCGTCCTTCGATGCAGAATAAGGACTTTTAAAGTGATAATCTTTAACCGCTATTTAAACTTTTTTCAGCAAGAGCAATATTTTTTATTTGTTTTAATTTTAAGTATGCAAAAAGACCCACACGTAAAAAATGGATTTTTAAAATCATCATGTTTTAGCTTCGAGTAACAAAGTGTATTTCGAGAACTAAGAATGTTAGGAACTTGCAGTCCATCGTTTGTCCACGTTTGTCCAACCAAAAAAATAGTTTGTCCACCCTCAGGAAAAAAATTATTAAGCTTTTCTTTTTTATCTTTCTAAGACGCAACATTTTAGTCGATGGCTACCGACGTTTATAAAATGAACAGCATAAACACATTGCAAATTATATTTTTCTAGGGGAACATGGTTACATTCAGACACCTAGATATAAATATAGATATTATGCCCGTGGTCTGGCGAAGGTAATACAGAAAGAAAAAACCTAAACAATAGAAGTTATATTTTTTTTGTTTGCCATCGACTAAAATGTTGCGTCTTAGAAAGGTAACAATTACAGCTCTAACTGATGAGGTCCACTGTAATTGTTATCAGGACCGAAACGCATTGGACTAAAGGTCGCTTAAATACTTTTTATTGAATTTCATTCAATACAGTCCACTAAAATAAAAACAAAAACAATATAACTTCTATTGTTTAGGTTTTTTCTTTCTTTTCTTTTTTATAGCAACTCCCCAAAATCAAAAAAATCTAATCTTCTGTCCCCTATAGATGACTTAGGAAGATGAGACTAGGTACGTTCGTTTGTCCACCGGCCGTTTAAGATTATTCACCAAAAATAATAGTTTTTCCACCCTTTGTTAAAAAGTTATTCAACATTTCTTTTTTATAGCAACCCCGAAAAATTTTTTTTAACAAAATCGTTTTAATCCCAATCGTTTGTCCCACCGTTTGTCAAGGTAAGCGCAGCAAAAAATAAAAAATGTCAGACCTTCGTTCAAAATTTATTCAACATATCGTTTTTGACTTTGGGGGTTTTGCTATAAAAACGAAATTGTGATTAACTTTTGAAAGAAGGTCCAAAACATTTTTTTTTTTGTAGGACTAACCTGGACAAACGGTGGACAAAGATTGGGATTAAAACGATTTTGGTAAAAAATTTTTTTTTAATTTTTTGGGGGTTGCTATAAAAAAGGAATGTTGAATAACTTTTGAACTAAGGGTAGAAAAACGATTATTTTTGGTGAATAATCTTAAACAGTCGGTGGACAAATGAATGCACTAAGTTTTATTCGCGTAAGTTAGCATTTGGGGTGTTGGTCAAGCTTTTTGACTTTAGGGGTTTTGTTATAAAAATGAAATGTTGAATAACTTTTGAACGAAGGTCTAAACATTTTTTTTTTTTGCTGGACTAACCTGGACAAACGATTGGGTTTAAAATGATTTTGTTAAAAATAAATTTTTTTTGGGGTTGCTATAAAAAAAGAATGTTGAATAACTTTTGAACTAATGGTGGAAAATCGATTATTTTTGGTGAATAATCTTAAACAGTCGGTGGACAAACGAACGTAACTTAGTCTCATCTTCCTAAGTCACCTATTGGGAGCAGTAGATGAGTTTTTTTTGATTTTGAGAGTTGCTATACAAAATAAAAGCTCAATTTGTTGGTTGGACAAACGTGGACAAACGATGGACAAACGATTCTGATAAACCCAACCCAAACATTTTGACTTCAGGGTTCACACAGCTAACTTAAAGGTAATTTTCAAGGCTAAAACTTTTGTGAGTTTTAAGAAAAACTGTTTACAGGATGTTTCAGAATCTTCATCTATAATACGACTTTATCCCAATAAGCAATGGACTTAATATGTTAGCCCAAGAAAAGGTAAAAAGTAAATAATTGAAGTAAAAACAGGGTGTATAAAAGTCAATTAAAATCACAGTGATGCATAAAAGTATGCAAACAATACATTTTTTAAATATATCTGCATGTGTATCAAAAGTCCTATTTTATTATTTTTCTGCATATTAAAGTGCAAATAAACTACTAAAGTGGTACATTTTTAAAAAAAGCTATGAGAAAGTAATACAATTTAAGAAAAAATGCTTTGCAGGGTGTTCCAGAATTTCATGTTAAAACAAAAAATAATTTTTTTCAAAGGGGTAAAAGAAGTATTTTACTTTAAAATAAAACTAAAATGTTAATGTTTTTCAAAACTTGCGAAACGGTGGAGGATAAAAAAGGGACCATTTAAATTTTTGGATGTGTTGCAGTCTTTTTTTTTTTTAATAAGGGACACATTAAGATAACAAATTATTTCATCGATATATTTGAAGTTTTACAGTGGAGAATAAATAAGTTAATAAGCAAAAATTATTTAAAAAAAAAAAAAAAAAAACTAGATTTGTTGGAAACTTTCGTCAAGGTCCGATGTTATTTCTAATAAATTAATCATTTCTGGATAGTATCGTGTTTTGAGGTCTTTTTCAGCTCTGACATGCCTTAGCGAAGAAATAAGAGAGTCCGATGAGGCTGCAAGCATGTTAAATATGTCTTCATTTTGCGGCATCCTTGAAACCTTGCACGTATTTTGGTACCTATGTTTCTCGTAGTTTTTATTTTTGGATTTCTGAGATTCTTCTGACAGTTCTCCGATTAGTAACGACTGATACTCGATTATATCCTGGTTGATTATACTCGTCAGTTAAAAGGTTAAAATTATTTTTTAAACCTGTGATGAATTCTTCTTCTGTATGCTTTTTATCGAACAAAAATTTCGACTAGATCACTGTAGGAAATTTCCATTTTAAAATGTTTTTTTAAACTATTTCGTTTGGTTAATTAAAACACTAGTAGTGTCTACGATTCATCAATAAATTGCGTGTTTGCACTTTTTGGAAATTATTCAAATATTCAAATTTTCTTGATTAATTTTTTAATTATTTTATATGTATTTTTTTTCTTAAAAAAAAATTAAATATTTTTAAGAGAAAGAATAGAGCTTTCATAATTAAAAATTGATACTTATTAACGAGTTTTTGTTAAAAAAATGATATTGGTAAGAAAAGGGCATACAAATGCAATAAAATGGGTTTGATAATACTAAATAACTGTTATCCGCATAAAGAACAAAGTTAAAGGACTGGTAAAAACTGCTTTTGCGTTAATACAAACAAATTTCGAGAATCGGTTGTATTTTGGCAAAGTTAAAGAAACGAGACTAAAAAGCATAAAAACCGTTATAAAATAAAAAAGAAGAGAAAATTACCTTTTAAGTTTTTCGACTTAAATCACTGCAGGAACCCATGGGTTTCGTCTGGGCCGGTGATGCTGGGACACCGTGTGTATTTAACATTAAGTCTGTGAAAATGAGTGATTTCCACGCCCACTGAATGTTAAATCTCAAATTTTTCCCTTTACTTGCATGTCAAGTTTTATCGCTTCACTAAATTTTATCAGTCTACGACAATCAGAAGTGCTCCACATAACATCAATTCTTAGAAAATGGGCAGGTAAATGAAAAATCTTAAGTTTTCAATTGTTTCCCTTGTATGCACCACAAGATCTACCGTTGAGGGAGTTTCAAGATTCTACGATGTCGATAAGTGCTCCATAATTTTGATGATCTGTCAGTGAATAAGTCAGTCTGTCAGTTATGCTAGGTTTCCACCTGTCATTGATAGACACAAATTGACATACTTTAACAAGACAGGGTGGCTATTAACAACGCAAAAAGTAAAGATGGTGGTAGAAGAGGGAAGGTATAAATCACCCTTTCTTGTCAAAGTGCGTCTTCCAAAGACAAGTGTAAGCCTAGATTTACGGTTTTTGAGATGTTTGCAGTCCCATAGCTCAGTAATAGCTTATGCTAAAAACTTCAAATTTGGCGAGGCGCCTGTGATTGCTAAGCTTGTATGGATACAGCGAATTTGACTTCCTGACTTTATTGGTATACTGATGTTATAGGGAGGGGTCGAGAACCACCTGAGTTTGATCCTCTTAAAAGGATGTAGTTGCGGAAATTGGCTGCGAACTACCGTGCGGTGCCCTTTGATATTATCGTGCTATATAGATCGTAAATGCTACAAGAAAGCAATCTAAAGGTCTTTTTCTCATTATCGGTTCTCATTCTCTTAAATTATAAGATGGCCCAGTGAATATTTCTTGCAAAACTGAAAACTTTTGCCTGTAGAGATACCCCTTGCAGGGCTGCCGTTTCACTTTTAGATCTTGCAGTACTTTCAATAAAAATATGGCAGTACAGCAAATAAAACAAGAAATTTGTTAATATTTTTCGTATTAATCAATAACAGCCATATTAATAAAAACAGCGCTTAACTCATCTGTAACTTTCGTGATCTCGTGTAGGCATGGATAAAGATATAACTCGTGAATTAAAACGTCTTAGTTAACCCTTCACTAAACCACCTTCCTTGTTAGTTTAGCTAGCTCGTAAGTGGCAGAAATCTATCTCCTAATCCACGTTTATTAATATGGGGGTAAAAGATTAAAACAAAATTACCAACAATACAGTTTTTTGATTCTATGAGATCATATGAGTACATTCATATGTGTGGATGTTTCAATTTTAAAACTGTTAATGAAAAAAGCTTAGAATTTAAAATTAAATAAAAGGAACCAAGTTTTCATAAGGTTTTTTAAATACTTTACATTGTTTTAAGTTTAGCCCACAACTTATTCTTAAAAAAAATAAATATATTTGATTATGTACATACATTTAGTAGGTTCTTTGCGCTTTGCTTTGTTTTGAATGTTTTATGGACAGATACATAAAATTTTACTGCTAAGTTCAGTAAATTATTGAAGGTATTTATGCAACAAGATAATTTCCGCTTTGCAGAAAAATAATATTTTCCGCGACATGTTTACATTAACACCTCTTTAAAAATACTTGCGTAAACATGAGAAATAATCAAATTAACCGTCACAAATGACTTATTCCAGTGTATCAGGTTCTTTTCAACGCTTTCCGTATCAAATTCATGTTATAAAATTATTTGTTTTGCAGGATATTGGTCCTATATACAAATTTTGACAGTTAATTTTTACCGAGATAAAATAATATATGGACAAGCAGGTTTATCTGGGGCTTACGCCGCGCGCCTTTCATTGAATACCCCTATTTTATTTCTTTACCTTATTAAGTCTTTGAATATTTGTTTATTAAATTTGATGAAAATTGCCATTGATGAGTGATATATTCAACTTAGACCACTTTCACACAAGGAAAATGAGTTGCCAGAAACTAGTAAGTTTGTAGGCGAGTAATGTGTAAGGGGAGATTTGTTTCCTTCCCCCTACGCCCTTCTCACCTACAAACTAAAAATTGCTGGCAACTCAGTGACCTTGTGTGAAAGGGGACTTAGTCTTTGCTGGAAGAATTAAACATACAGTGGAAACATTACATGGACAATGGTCTTGAAATTGACAAATTTAGTTTATTTTTTTTAAGTTTACCAAGAGAAAACGGAATGACTATAGCTGATAGAGTGTATTAATATTATTCGAACTCCTCTTTTTACTTAAAACGTAAGATTTTTTTGCGTACGTTTTGTTGACAGAACAAAAAGATTGGAAATTTAATATAGATGCGTTTTGCAATCAAATCAATTTATTGAATTAAAAAGGCAGAACTTTTGACATGTGAGCAGTACGGCAGTACGCAGAATCAAATTGCAGTACAAATACTGCTATTGCAGTACTTCGACATCCCTGACCCCTTGATCTTGGAAGGTGGTACCTATGGTTGATCACTGATGTACTCCGATTCCATGAAATAGAAGTTGGAACGTGAATTCTTAATAAGCTACTCTTTTTTTTGGATGATAATTAAGTGTGACCACCTTAGAGTCGTTAAATAGATAAGTAGGTAGAAATATCGGTAAGGTGTACCTAACCTAATACGTGCTACCTTAACTGTTTTTAAAATTTCACCCAAAAACTTATTCCCACGTCCAAATAACCAAAGCACCGAATCAACACAAAAATAACTAATAATTCTATTTAAATTCTAATAGCATAACCTCATCAATAATAATATTCTTCATAAAAAAGACAAAAACGATGTTAATCTTTTTCTTGTTTGAATACAAAATGCGTTCAATTCAGGAACGAAAAAAAAAAAAACAAAAATTTCATCGTTTTAATAATGATACAGTCACGTGCGTCGTCATTCGTATCAAATGACATTTCGACTTCAAAACGTCAATTCTTTATAATAACTTTTGTTCTCTCTCAAAAATAAAAAAAAACGACATTAAATATTTGATTAAACGACATCAATCGTAGAAAATTCAAAGTATAGATAATTTACTAAATGAGCCCATCCAAGTGCATGTCAGATGTTAACTCATTCACTATCTTCTTCATTCACGATTCACCTCCACTCTGTCACCATGTTGACGTTTCCTTTATTCTTTTTATTTCTTATAATTACTTTTTTTCGAAAAATAAAAAATCAAACCTGTGAAAAGTTATTCGAATAAAACTCATTAATCCACAAAGAATTGGTTTTCCCAATAAGAAAATACAAGAAATTCCAAATTGAACTCATAAGTTAAAATAATTTAACCATTATCTCCGGAAATTAACATAACAAATGCCCATAGAAATAAAATACAAAAAAAAGACAAACGGAGCTAAAACAGAACTAATACAGATCTGTCAAATTATTCGAAGTCGAATTTAATTAATAATGACACTTAAGTGTGAATAGTGAGTGACACGCAGGCAGAGGGCAGACGAGACGAGGATTAAATTGACCTCCAAACAACACCCTAATGACTCCGAATGAGCCACAATGACCAATCGAACAGCTAACAGCAACAACATCCCACAATAGACAACAATATAATAGGGGCGATCCCAATAGTCAATCTAAACAACAACTGGCAATGTCAACCAAAACAAATGGCAACGAAACAAAAATCCTGTTATTCAAATTCAAATCACTTTTCATGGCTGTGTTGTTCACTTTTGGGAACACACATTTGACAATTGTTTCTAGATATTATGATGTGGTTGTTTGACTCTTGTCTCTCTCTCTCTCCCCCACACCACACCGAATCGAAAACAGGACCGAGGACCGACACGAAAACCCACAGGCCATTTGTAGCAGACATTTGGTCGAAGCGAGGCTCTACAGGTAGATAGATAGTCAATAAAGAACCGTTTTCCTTTGCATCTCAGCTCAGGTCCGTTTCAGTGCCGCTGCCGGTGGTTAAGGTACGATAGAAATTGCTCGTTTATTCAAATCGTATGGTTTCGATAATTTATTACGTCATGAAAAACATGATACGAAGTTAGTATCGGGTGTGTGTTCTATCTGATTTTCCTTTTGGGACATTAGACGAAGTCGAAAAAAGAGACATAGGTTGTATAGGCACGCAGATAACGGCATTTTGTTAACGTGACACTTTGCATTCTTGTGAAATGAATTCACCACAAATCCGTAACGTTCGAATGAACCATAATCAACTTACCCCAGAGTTACCATACCACACAAGCCGAAAGTAGGGTCAGGCAGGCTTGTTGATTTTGTTGTTATTGTTGTTGTTTTTTTCTCTCTCTCTCGATTATTATGATGACGGTTGTGTCGTTATTTTGAATTCGATGAACATGACGTGATTATGTCAGGGAGATGTCAAGTGAATTATGACACATGGATTTCAAAACGCTAAGAGCATTCAATTGTGTCATTTAAAGACTCTTTTAAGCTCCACAAATGAAAGAAATAAAAACAGATACATCTTCTGTCATAATAAAAAGTTAAAAATGACAATTTGACTGTCTTTGTTGTGCTTTGTGGAAATCGTGATCGTCGGCGGCGAACATAAAAATATATACGAGCGAGTGCGTGTCAGTGAACGGATATAGCGCGTGTGTCGAATTTTTAGAGTTCAGTGACAATTGTATTTCAATGTAGATACACTACTTTATACATAAAATTCATAGGTAGATTAGGTATAAAGACCTTTCAGTGTTGGTTTTTGTTTAATTTGTGAAAGGTAAGAGTTCAACTCTTGAAAGAGGGTGCATGTTAAAATCTAATATTTTTACATACTAATCAGGTTGAAAGCTCTTTGACATGTTATATATGTACAAACTGTGTTTCGGTTTTGAAAATTTATGAGATTCATAGATGAAGAATATGTTAACAGAGCACACACGAAGTGAATGAAGTGAATTTGTCGGAGAGTTGAATCCAGTCTTGACAAAATTCCGTTTCTATGGGAAAAGAAAAAAGACGAACATTTGAGTCAATAGCAGAGAGTGCATCTGCATATACAGCTACACCTGTTATAACTTTGAATAAATACCTACCTAATATTTGAAAGCAAGACAAATTTATATAATGTATGTATATTTATGTAATATTTAGTAAAAAACAAGCAACATCACAAATTATGAACTTATCGTGCTACCTTTACTCATGGGTCTTGAAAAATATAGCTCTGTTGTTTCCAATTTGACAAAGAAGTTTTACTTTTTGCGGAAAAAAATAATTCAGTCGAAGTCGACAGAATGGGCGCTGAACAAGCGCGAACGCGAGAGGGGGTTTTGGGGGTTCAACCCCCCCACCCCGAAATGTATGAATTTAACTTCCTCGCCATACAATTTCTCTTAATTTTTGAGTTTTCAGTTTAAACAACACCCCCCCCGAAATTGTTTAACCCCCCCCCCCCGCATTTTTTTCTGCGTTTGCGCCTGGCGCTGAAGTCAAATTTTAAACAAATTCTAAAATATAAAAACAATTGATTTTGTGTCTTAAAAGAAAATGACAAAATCTGGAATTGTTAGATAGCGCTCTTTTCGTGGTATTAACAAATTATGTATTTATAGCTCAGTCAATAATTACCAAAATAAGGGCTTAAATCCCAAAGCGCGAAGTAGTTCTGCATTTTTGCTATGTTGTTGGGGCATGTTAGAGTAGTCCGTAGCTAAGATTGCAGCTTCGAAAATCCTGTGCTTGCTGCAGGAAAAATGCAACAGTGAAAAAAAACGCTAATATCACTCCATTTTTTGTGATATTTTCCTTTATAACTTTGGAAATATGCATTAGTTAGTATACGAAGTAATTCAATTAAAAAATATAAGTGACCTCAACTCCAGAAATAATTGTGTTTCGCCCCAGGTATAACAGTGGGCTCTTCAGTCAGTCTGTTATACCCTAGTAAGAAACAAATTTTGGTCGATGTTTATCGACTCTTATAAAAATCGCAGCAAGAAGATACTGTCAATTTTTTTATTCTAGGGGAATTTGTTTAAATTCGTGCACCCTGGGGCGAAGCACAGTCATTTCTGGAGTTGAGGTCACTTGTACTTTTTAAATGAATTATATTCATTCACTCCACTTAAAACAGAAGTAATTTCAATATTTTAATATTTAAATTTCTTCATCGTCTTATTATGAAAAACAAGTAATTTTGAAGCTCTCTAGAAACAGGTAAGAAATTGTTTAATTCTGTTGATTGGCATTAAATAGTCTAGAGTATTACAGACAAAATTCGAAAATTCGATGCAAATCGGTCTAATAGTTTGGCAAGAAACATTAAGTTAACTAAGTACAACAAGCAGTGTTTGCATCATTGCTGTAGTCAAAGTAGGACACTTAAGTTGGCACTGATTTCGGTACTGGCACTCGGAACCATTAACTATCATAAAATATTTTGTTATAGTATTAATTTTTTTTAGTAGCTAACTGTTAGCAACAATTTGATTCCAAATTTTTAGCATTTGGACAATTTTTTACCTGTTTTTTGAGTGCCTCAAAATTACTTAGTTTTTTTTTTTAAGTTATCGTTAGATAGCAACACAAATATAACATGTATGAATTTAAAACTAATGTGGATTTGTAGAAAATTTTATAACAAACAAATTTATGGCGGACGGTTTTTTCCTAAATTGCATATTTCCAAAGTTATAAGGGAAAATATCAGAAAAAATGAGGTGATTTACCGTTTTTTTTTACTGTTGCATCTTTCCTGAAGCTAACACAAGTTTTTTCGAAGTTAAGCAGCATAAGCCTCAAAAAATAAAAAATATGATTCGTTTTGGATTGAATTTTTGAACAACAACAACAACAACTTAATGGCGCTACAACCAATTGGTTGGCTGGAGATATAGCTATTTCGTGCTTTGCCACTTTTGCACTCATCAGTCTCCTTTTTGTGGTGCTGAGCCTTAATCCAATTTTATTTGAAAAACTTTTTATGCAAACCATAGGATAGGAAAAAGTATGCCATCCAAAAGGTCAGTAATTGGTCAAAAAAAGTCAGATAATTTCAGAACTTGCTCAGCCATAGGCAATTTTTTATCAATGGTTAAAGTTTTTCAAGGTCACCAACTATTTTTGGCACCTCATTTATGGGATATTCGCAAATAAAAGTGTACCATTCGAAAGGCCACCGACTTGTGATAAAATGTCAGCTAGTTTCAGTAATTGGTCAGCCATAGTTGTTTTTTTTATGAATTTTTAAAGTTTGTTCCAAGGTCACAGTATATGACTTTTAGCACCTCATTTATAGAATACAAAAAAATTAGTATGCCATCTAAAAGGTCAGTAATTGGTCAAAAAAGGTCAGCTACTTTTAGTAATTGGTCAGCCATAGATTTTTTTAAAAAATTTCAAGGTCAAAACTATTTTTAGCACCTTATTTATGGGATATTCGAAAAAAATATACAGCATCTGAAAGGTTACCTAGACCTTATAAAAGGTCAGTAATTAGCTGACTTTTTATCACAAGTCGGTGGTCTTTTGAATGGTACACTTTTTTTTTGCGAATATCCCATAAATGAGGTGCCAAAAATAGTTGGTGACCTTGACAAACTTTAACCATTGATAAACCATTTCCTATGGCTGACCAATTTCTGAAACTAGTTGACCTTTTACTGACCTTTTAGATGGCATACTTTCTTTGCGAATATCCCATATGTATATGAGGTGCTAAATGATAGGAGCCACCATTTTAAAGACTCGAGCCTCTTCTTCTCTTCACTCAAAAATGTTTTGCATCGGGCAGTTTTATGTTGAAAAATTTAAAATCTATGGATTTTTGTATGTCAGTTTTTATTATTTTTTCCTGTTTATTTTTTTTTAATCATTCCATTTAATAGAAAACCTAATTTCCAACAAAAACTGATTTAGGTTAAATTCTCAAATTCGGCTTAGTTTTTGAGTTATACCAAAAATATTGAAAAATGACCAGTGTGACCATTCTCTCAGAAATGCTGAATGAATCTCGCCAAAATTTGTGTGTTTAAGGAAGCTCCAGACAATCATATTCAATAATAAAAACCCTTGAACGCAAATTGTACCTAACATTAAATAACCTTATTGTACAAATAAACATATACCTACTATTCAAATACATATATAAAATAAAAAATAAAATTTAAATATATGTAGGTACATACATATATAAGTATATACCAACAAATTAAGAAACATAAAAATATAACTTGTTGAAGGCAGATAAGTACAGTTTTACAAACTGACTTACTCATCAAACTACTTACTCAAAGTGGCATGAACAGTGAATTATAAAAGTAAGGGAGAGGGGGGCAAGAAGGACTAGTTAAGCTTCAGACATTCCTTTTTTTTAATATTGTTAAAAATCGAACGATTTTTTTGCTAATAATAGTTAAACGTTTGAACTAGTAAAAGATAATTATGGTTAGAGACAAATATATAAAGTTATAACCAAAATGACGACTCGATCTCAAAAGTCCACTCTGCCCCACTGGCGGAGTAAAACGAACTTTTGAATGGGGAAAAATAGACCAATATTTGTTTAGCAATGATCCAAGAAATAAACACACAAGAAAAAAAATTTTGTATAAATACATTGTATTGAATAGCATAATGAACAAATAAATTTCTTCTACGAAGTTTTATATTTAATTTATTGAAAATAAGATTACTATTCATCTGAAAAGTAACAATCGGTACCTACGTTTTAAGCCAACAATTAACACAATGCATAAACAAATGAAAAGAAACTATGACGAAAACAGTATATGGATTTATCATAACAAAAAATAAGAATCAACTGAAAGTTTCGTACAAAAAATTGCTATAGGGAAAATTAAAAAAAAATTATAAAAAAAATTACCCCCTGCTGCTGGCTGTGGGACTTACTTACTTAACTTTTGATGGCGCTCACAGCACAGAATGGGCTTCGGCCTCAACTAACAAGCCCCTCCAGCCAGCTCTGTCCCTAGCTAGCCGCTTCCAGTTGCGTACACCTGATGACCAGTTGCGTGCTTTGATGTCGTCATTCACTTGTTTGCGCCACCTGTTACGGGTTCTTCCTCTGCTGCGTACTCGAAGACTCGTCGGGCAGGTGCGTTGCTGTCCATACGCTCTACGTGCCCCAGCCATCTCAGCCGCTGTATTTTCAGCTTTTTGACCAGGTCAACGTCGCTGTATAGCCCGTATAGCTCGTCGTTGAATCTTCTCCTCCATACTCCTTCGATACACACCAGGCCGAAAATCACACGAAGAATCTTCCTCACAAAGCACCCTAGCAGATTTTTATCCGAATCTTTGAGTGTCCATGCTTCTGACCCACAAAGCAGGACCGGGATGATAAGGGTTTTGTATAAAGTCTCCTTGGTTCTCTGAGAGAGAGCCTTATTACTTAAATGCCTTCTTAGACCGAAGAAACAGCGGTTGGCAAGAGTAATTCTTCGCTTGATCTCTGCACTGATGTCATTCTGCGATGTAATAGTGGAGCCCAGGTAGACAAAGTCCTTGACAACTTCGAAGTTATATCTGTCCATCGTGATGTTTTGCCCGAGTCGACGATGTTGAGATTCCTCTCTCGATGACAGCATATACTTCGTCTTGTCCTCATTAACCGCCAATCCCATTCTAGCCGCTTCCAAATCAATGCTCGCAAATGCCCCTGTCATCCGCATATGCAAGCAATTGAACGAACTTTTGATAGATTGTACCGCTGGCCTTGACATGTGCGTTGCGTACATTGGCTTCAAGAACGATGTTGAATAGGTTGCATGATAACGCGTCGCCTTGCCTCAATCCTTTCCCAACATCAAAGGAATCGGTGGTGTTCTTACCAATTTTGACGGAGCAGCGAGATTTCTCCTTCATCATCCTGCACAGACGGACGAGTTTGGCAGGGATGCCGAGACTCGACATGGCTCTGTATAATTCGTCCCTTTTCACGCTATCATACGCGACTTTAAAATCGATAAAAAGGTGGTGTGTATCGATCTGGAATTCCCGGGATTTTTCTAAAATCTGTCGGAGTGTGAACATTTGATCGACGATTGACTTGCCTGGCCTAAATCCGCACTGGTAGGGGCCGATCAGATGAAAAAAGGTTTTAAGCGGTCACACAGGATAGCAGACAAGATTTTATAAGCGACGTTTAGGAGACTAAGGGCCAGTTTGTTCACAGTGGGTTAAATTTAGTGACTTTCATAGGCTTTAATTAACTAACGCCTATCAACCAAAATTGGATGATTAGTGAAATCCAAGATTAGCAACTCATACTTTGAATTTTTCAAATAAAATTTGATCAACAAAAACATTTCAGGATTTCCCAGCTCCACTAATCATGGATTAAAGATAATCAGCTGTGAACAAACTGGCCCTAATTCCTCTGTAGTTGGTACATTTCAGAACATCTCCCTTTTTATGGATGGGGCACACTATCCCGAGGTTCCATTCATCGGGCATACTTTCATCCGACCAAATTTTGCAGATGAGCTGGTGTATGCTCCTAGCCAATTCATCTCCCGCTGATTTAAATAGTTCGGCTTGTAAGCCATCCGCGACAGCAGCCTTGTACGACTTAAGTTTAGATATCGCCAGCCGCACTTCGGTTAGGTCGGGTGGACGGAACTCTTGGCCATCATCGTCCAAGTTGAATAGAGTGTTCTGCCTATTAGCGGCATCTTGGCTGTCTTCGCCATAAAGCAGTCTAGAGAAGTGTTTTTTCCAGATCCACAGCACTGACTATGTGTCTACTACCATATTCCCACTCCCATCTCGGCAGGCTTCCTTTCTAGCCTTGAATTCTTGGGTGGCTCACTTATCCCTGGCTGTGGGAGGGGCTTGGAAAACCAGTTTAAGACAAAAATAAAAATCATATCTAAGAGGTCTCACTGATAAAAGCTAATAACAAGTGTTTTGACAGTATGAGCCTTATGGAGATCTGATTTTCGTAAACTATCCAAATCAACTAGTAGACTAGGTATCTGTTTTGTTCGAACAGTCACTGGAAATCACATAAAACAATATTTTGCCGATTGAAAATAAAATGTCAAAAATTCAAAATCTATGAAAAAAGCATGCGGGCTAATTCTGCAAGCGTGAATAAATTTGTGTGTATACGCTGCATACTTCTGCTCAAAAAATATGGCGATAAACAAGCACGTAACTAGAGTTTAGAAGGATTGCAAATATTCATTTACCTACTTTTACATGATTTTCTGAGTGCACAGAGAAAACTCACGCTTGTGGAATTTGCCTTCTCGACAAGAGATCTTATATGTAATTGCTTAATCCAAAAATGTTTTGTACATACATATGTATTTTGCATGTATAATTGACTTCGAAATTGGAAACACATTTAAGAAACAATTCATGTTGTATGAAAAATGTATACACTTAAAGTGACACCTGGGGCCTATAACACAGAACAACAAGTCAACTAGTCAACAATAACTTGTTTAACTATGTTTGTCAAATAAGTGAAAATCATTTCTGTAACACAATAAAAACCGTAACAATTGTCAATAGAAAAAATTTCCCTTCACTTGTTGAATCAGTTAAACAAGTAAATATACCGAAATGAGTGGCTTCTGGTAAGTTGAACTCTTTTAATTTCAGGGCAACACACTTGTTTTGAAAATTCAATTTCATTTATTGCAAATGTGACTTCTCTTACACATCGAAAAACTATTGGTTTATGAACACCATGAACGTCGCCTATAGCATGGTATTGAGATCCAGTTCCAAACCAATGCAAAGGCTATCAATATTTGCTCCCTTACACTAAGCGCTTTACTTTTATTAGTGGGAGAGACTTTTGGTTACACAATCAACAACTTCTACGGGTACACAAAAATTTTCAATAAAAATGGGGTTCTATTTTAAAGTTAATTCTTTTATTAAAAACTTTTGTCTATCTTTATCTTTGATTACCACTGTCCAATTCAGAATAAAAAAAAATTACATTTTTTAAACAAAACTCATGACTACTAAATGCTATCAGCTGAATAACACCGCTGCAAGTATTTATTTCTAATTTGTTGACTTTCAACTAGTCCGAAACCATCGGTTGAAATTTTACAATTTTTCAACAAGTTTATTCTACTTTTTTTTTTTAAATCTTGTTGTTTCTAGTTAGAGAAATGGTGAAATTGTGAAATTTCCCACTTGTTGAAATAAACTAAAACAATTTTTATAGTTCTCCTGGACTTGTTGTCCATGTTACACATATTTTAAAAAGTTGTTGAATTTCACTTGTTCAACAATCACTTTATGTATTGTGTTAAAGGCCCCTGGTATTTTTTTTCAAATATTAATCGAGTTTTAGTCCCAACTGCATTTTTTTTTTGTTAAATAAGCTACGTAAATTGTTGTTGCATTTGACATGTTAGTTAATTATTCAGCCCCTGTTCAAGCTTAATCCCCAACTTCGGACTTTAACAGTCCCTGGAGTTAAGCCTCAAACACTCTCTGGAATAAGTTAAGTTCTTAGGGAATTGGTTATTTTAACCCCACGTTTTTTGTCCAATTCTTATCGACCTTAGTACCGAGCTGTTTTTTTCGTTCAAATTTGACGGGCTTTGTCTATAGGGAATAATTATCTTTGTATTAAACATGTCTTTATTTTCATCGTAGCCCCGAACCTGCCTTTTCTCAAGCTCCATTAAGGCTTTAGCCCCAACCAAATTCTTTTGGGGCTTAGAAAAAAAAATTACATAACATGTATTGTAAACTGTTCAGCACCAATCTCGTTA
Source organism: Melangyna quadrimaculata (assembly GCA_949320155.1). Lineage (NCBI taxonomy): Eukaryota > Metazoa > Arthropoda > Insecta > Diptera > Syrphidae > Melangyna > Melangyna quadrimaculata. The sequence continues at coordinate 56,917,878 of OX439483.1, read as the reverse complement.
TTTAGTCTGATTCCCAACAAATTTAGCAGCTTTACAATATTTGAGACGAATTTACCTAAAACTCTACACGTTTTGTAATGCATTGCTTTCTATATTTCAATGAATGTTAGGAATCGATCTGCCACTGCTGCTCTGGTCTTTCTTGACCCTTTATTGAAAATATTTTTTTTTGTAAAAAAAAGATCGTTTTAGTTAATGGTATTTATTAATCCAAGAAAAACAAATCAAATCAAGTACCTTTGATTAAAAACGAATTCCCCGCAAGAATAAAGCCGTGTCTTTTAAAAAGTTGATGTTTTTTTTAGTAAAACGTCTTTTTTCAATGTTTAATTGTTAAAAATAAAACAAACTTAACTGTACCTATGAAAGTAAGGAATAAAATAAAACAAAATTGGGTGGCCTAATGGCTCGTGAAGAACCAGGGCCAAGTGACAAACAACTCGCAACTCCTGTGTGTGCGTGTCGACAGGAATGGAAGGGACCTACGGCTAAACGAGAAGTACTTATTCATGACAAGTGATACTCTTGGAGAGTTTGTCATTTCCTCGCAAGAGGCAGTAGCCCTGAAAAAAAACTTTTTTAATTTTTAGGTGGACGAGGCTGGGAAGTGATCCCAGACCTCTAACGTGATATTCCAATGCACTAACCATTACACTACGGGCTATACACTAAGGAAAGAGATCTTAAAGGCGGTTCCCAATTAGTGCTTATCATTGAAAATAAGATAAAGTTAAAAATAAAGCCAAAAAACAGTTTAATCCTTTTTGCCCCGTAGTCCGTTTTGCTCCCCCCCTCTCCCCTACATATCATCTAACAAGGCATGTCCTGATCCGGTTTTTTCCAAAAGCTTAGATATACGATGCTTTTACCCGTTTCGTTCTATGATTTATTAAAATATCTTTATTGATTTTTTTGTTGGAATAATACTTTGAAATTTGACTACTTAATCTTATAGGAAATAAAATAAACAAATAAAAATATTTTTCAATTTTAAAAATTCTTTTGTAACAGAACCGAACATTTTCCACAGAACTCCCTGACTATAATATTCGAAGAATTTTTTAATATACTAACCCACCAGAAGCGTAGGTAAATAAACTAAAGCCGCTTATGTCTATTTTGGGTGCCCCGCCTGCTCATATTCCTGCCAACAAACAAAATATCATCTTTCAACACTTTGAATATGTACGTATATAGAGTTAACCCATTGGAGCTTAACTAAACGGAATAAGTAATAGTCTAAATAAATTTTCAAGTAGCAATTCAATACCTCACTTAAACTTAAACAAAGTGTTATTGCTTTTTAGGTAGGTAGATACAAAGGGGTATTTTCTAAAAAGATACCTTCCTCCTCCCTCTCTTTCTTCACAATTCAGCAGATGCAGCAATAACCCCTTGAAAAACGCATAAAATACAAAGTTAATTATTTACAGTGTTTAATCATAAGGAGTTGAAACTTTACCTTCGTCGTTTACTCATTTAGTTAAGTTTTTGGCTGGTAAAATACTCGACTCGTAGTTCGTAGACTGTCAGTGTCAGTTTCATCAATCGGTTTTGAGAAGGCCACCTAGTAGCTGAATTCAGTGTCAGCGTCCGTCGCATAATTCATTGTTAATAAATGTGAAGGAGAAAATTCGAGTCGAAGAGGTAGGTATTCGATTTCAATTTTCCTCGCCCAAAAGAGATATAGAAATGGATAGAAGAAAATTATTTCATGGTAGTTTCAACTCACTCACCTCGCATTTGTCATGATGGAAATGGGGATCCACCTTTTTGCGGGGTTTTTGATGGCAAACCTGCTACTTCTACAACTCCTGCTGTCTGTCTCTCTGTCTGCCTGTTTTGTTGGAGTAATATAAATGTTTTCCATTTCAAGGAATAAATTCTAAGTGGGCAAAATGAAAAACAAACCCGACCCAACCGACCTGTCGAATTTTCTTCAGACATTACGTTTGGAAAGGAGAGCGAGACAAATTTAAAGGTTATTCAGATTAAATGGAAGCGATTGTGGTGTAATGGGATGTTTATGACTTGTGTCCATCAAGAGTTTGTAGGGTTTTGAAAAGGGGACGATCATAGTTAGGGCCTTTTGAGAATTGAAGGAATACTTTAATGAATGGGGTACCTTTTTTCCTCATTTCCAGACACAACATTCATCATTTTGTTTTGTTGAGGGGTTTTTTGTGATATGTTTAAAAAAAATTCTTTAATATTTGTTCTTTAGTAAGTGAGCGGAAGAAGAATAATAAATGCACGTTTATGGTATATGGTTTTAGTACAAAACGTTTATTGTATAAATATTGTTTTACTTGCGGTTGTTATTATGTGTATTTAAAAAGTTGGGAGCTTATGGCAAGTTAAGTATTTTAAAAAGTAAAAGCACTAGAACCATACAGTTTTCGGGGTTTGACTAAAAATTGATAAGAGCATTAAATTTTGAAAACAAAAATAGTACCTAATAACGTAAAATTTAGGCGAATCACCCTGTAGAACTGACACTTTTCAATATTGGGCAACGTTTTTGCTCTAAGGGCAAGTACCAAACAAAAAATTTGAAGTCTTAATCAAAACTAAAATTACGATTATGGAGAAGTTCAGTAAAGTGATTTTCGACATAATGTCCATAAGTCTGTTTGTCTAGGCATCTGTACGTCCTGATGCACATATCTAGAGCATAAATGAATATACGGATTTTTATTTGATTCGCAAGAGGTGAAATTAAAATTTTAGTCAAGGCTCATCTGAAACGGGTAGCTGCCATTTAACTATTTCGGTTTATCAAGATTTCTCAAAAACGGCACTTACGATTTTGATTAAAAATCGTTCATGTAATCTCTAGAACAGGTTTAATAATACTGCATACTATGGTTTTGCTGATAGGTGCATATCAGTGTGGCTTCAGGCCAGGAAAGTCAACCATTGACCAGATATTCACACTGCGGCAGATCTTGGAAAAATCCCAGGAAATTGAAATCGACGCACCACACTGCGGCAGATCTTGGAAAAATCCCAGGAAATTCAAATCGACACACAACCTGTTCATCGATTTTAAGGCCGCGTATGGCAGTGTTTATAGAGACGAGCTATATAAAGCAATATCTAGTTTTGGTATCCCTGGCAAACTCGTCCGTTTGTGCAGGATGACGATGAAGAACGCACGCTGCTTAAGGTCTGCAAAGACCTCACCGACACCTTCGATGGCCAAAAAGGATTTAGGCAAGGCGATGCGCTGTCAACTCTTCAACGTCATACTTGAAAGAATAGTGCAGAACTCTCACGTCAACACTAGAGGCGCACAATCTTTCAAAAATCCATCCAATAATTTGCATACGCTGACGGTATTGACATAATTGAAGGGGAAAGCGTGATTTCACTGGAGCATTTGCAAGCTTTGAGAAGGAAGCGGCGAAGATGGGTTTAGCGGTGAATGAGGGCAAAACAAAGTATATGCTGTCATCTAGAAAGGACACTCAACACCAATGTCTGGACAAAACGTTGCCATTATTATTACTATTATGAGGAGCCTTTATTTGCCATTAATTTAAATAACTTAAGTCTAAAAAATAACATTTTTGTTTATCTTTCATCAATATCAATCAATATGTATATCATTTGTATTATTGTACGAACAAAAAAATATCGAAAAAAAATTATTGTCTGGCATAAGCCTCCCCCAGTGTTGCCCATAACTCCCTGTCCTTCGCGTCATTGTACCAATTTTGTCTTTGTTGCATTAAATCGTCTACCCATCTTTTCTATGGTCTTCCATTCAGTCTTCTGCTTTCTGTCGGTGTCCACTTTGTGATAATCTGTGTCCATCTTTGGTCTTGTAGTCTAGAGATATGTCCTGCCCAATCCCATTTCAGTTGTTTTGCTCGTTCCACTGCATCTGTTAGACCAGTTCTTGCTTCTTATTTCTAAATTTCTCACTCTCTGCCTGACTCTAAGTTTAAGTAATATTCGTTCCATTTTGGTTTGGCATATTCTAATTTTTTCAAATAAATTTGACGTCAAAGCTATTGTCTGGAGTCCATAGGTCATTATAATCTCAAATTCAATTGTAGGATTTGTTTCATGCTCCAAAATTGTTTCCAACTATTGGTGATGCGTCTTTCAACTTGTTTTTTCTCTTGATTAATAAATGATTTAATTTGACCGAGATAGATATAGTTTTCTACGTAGTATATTTTATAGTTGTCTAGCATTATGGTATTTTCAATATAGTTCGTCATTATCTTCGTTTTTGACTGGTTAATGTCTAGTCCAAAATTCTAACACATGTCCTTCAACTCTAGGAGCATTGTTTGTATTTGTCCGGAATTTGATGATATGAGAACAATGTCGTCAGCAAACCTGAGATTGCTCAAGTACCCAAATACTTATTTCATATCGGCCGTCCCATTTCAGTTTTTTAAATATTTCTTCTAGAAGAGATAACTTTGAGGTAGTTCAGGACTTTATGTTTATTTAGACAACGATACCAGAGCTGAGATCAAATGTAGGATAACCTTTGCCAATCGCTGTTTCTTCGGGCTAAGAAGGCAATTGAAAAGTACAGCACTCTCTCGAATAACTAAAGTGTCCCTGTACAAGACACTCATCATACCGGTCCTGTTGTATGGTGCAAAAGCATGGACATGGACGGGATCTCCTTCGCGGCGGATGAGTACGGTTTAGGAATATTCGAGAGAAAAATTCTCCGGGTGATCTTCGGTCCCGTATGCATAGACGGGGGAGGAGAAGATACAACAACGAACTGTAGAGGCTGTACAGCGAAATCGACCTATTCACAAAAGTGAAAACGCTAAGACTTAGGTGGCTGGGTCATATAGAGCGGATGGACATCTATGCTTCGGCCCGAAAGGTCTTTGAATCCATCCCCGAGGGACGGCGCAGTAGAGGAAGACCGCGAAATCGGTGGCGCAGGCAAGTGCCAAACTGGATGCAGCTAGCTAGGGACTGAGATGACTGGAGAAAGCTTGTTGGTTGAGGCCCTTGTTCACATCGGACTGTAGCGCCAGCGTAAGTAAGTAAGTAATGATTTTGCCAAAAAATCTAATGACGGAATAAAGATTGCTTGTTTTTGAGCAAATTGCCTTTCTTTGGGAAATTCCCGAACGCCTCGTCATGGGCTAAGTTCATTTTACCATAATTTTGCAATTCGGTACTGATAATTCTTCCAACAAATATTGCATTTGTTTGAATAATTTTCTTGATTCTAGAACCAAAATAATTATTTTGTAATAAATGTACAAATAATTTTATGCGGGCGGCACCATTAATATTTTGTAGGTGCAACTAACGTTTGTAAGTCTTGGTTACTTTAGTTAATTTTTGACCATGCAACTAAGTACACCTAATAAAATATTAAATAACTTAAAACAAGTTTTGTTATTTAAAAAAGCAGATACAAAACTTTTACACTGTGTCAGATGTGGGATTCAAACGCACACCCTCATAGAGACATTTTTTAATTAAATACTATCAATACCCGTTTTTAAGGAAAATTTTAACTACTCGGTGGTACACACGTGTTTGTTAAAGTTTATAATTCAATGAAATTTTGCACATAATATTTTTTTAATTATTATTATTATAAGGAGCGGACAAAAGAAATTCGAACATTTCCAAATTAAAACCCACCCTAAATACCTCTAATTGAATTAATTGTCAGCAAATAAGACATTTTTCTAAGAAAACGCAAAACCCTATTTTCGTTATTTGAATTTTGGTAGACCACATTATTTTTTGCCAAGAAAACAATAACTTTATGTGCTCGCTTATAAAACAGATAAAAACAATCATTTGATAATTTTCTACAAAAATTGACTTGATACCTTAAATAAATATTTACAACTCTTGAATTGTATTTTGCTAATTTTAAACGAGTTAAGCATCGTACTCCTAACGTTTTGTTAAAGTTAAAATTATCAAATGGCTATTTTATCTTTTAAGTATCGTACTAATCCCATATGACATTTTGACGTTTAAAAATGTCAAAATTCGGGATTTTTGTGATTTATTTGCACGAGCTGTCACATATTCAGCTGTTGGACATATTCAGCTGAAGCTTGTGAAGGAAATTTGTTTGTGAAGGAAACTAGTTAAAAAGTACCTATTTAAAATTTAGAAAATTTTAGTAAACTGTTAAAGAATTAGAAAAATGTTAAGTAGTATCATAACTAGGGCTAGGATTCTCATGCACTTAAAAATCGGAAATATGCGCTTAAAATATGCCCTTAAAAATAGAAAATATGCAGTCAAAAACGGAAAATATGCACTTAAAAAACATTATTTTACCTTATTTTTCTCATAAAAAAAAAAATATTCTTATTTAGTTTTTATAAGAAATTGAATTCAATCGGACGTAAAGAGAGCGGTTTTTGGACCACAAATTTCATCTATTGTAAGATTATCAAAACAACTTTCGTTATTGTATCTCAAACATGTAAAAAATAAATTAATAAATTGTGTGGCGCAACGGCTCGTGAAGAACCAGGGCCTAGTGACTAACAACTCGCAAACATTCAGGTGTACGCGTTTCGAAAGGAAAGGAAGGGACCTACAATTTGACGTCGAATCCGAACGGCTAGACGCGAAGCACTTATTCATGACAAGTGATACTCTTGGAGGATTTGTCAATTCCTTGCAAGAGGCAGTAGTCCTGAAAAATACTTTTTAGTTTTAAGGTGAACGAGGCTCGGAAGTGAATCCAGACCTCCAGTGTGACAGTCCAAAGCACTTACCATTACGCTAGGGGCTACTACAGACTTATATAAATTTTTCATTATAGAATAGCCTTGGTAGATGGATAGATACATAATTCAATTAATTATTTGCTTTTAGTTTACAATTGCCTTGGTTTTTCTCAAAAAAAGTCTTAATTTTTTTTTTAATAATTGCACCAATAGGGCCTTTAAAAGAATTAATTTTTGCAAAAATGTCCATCAGCTAAATCGATTTGATATTTCATTATGCTCCTGCCCTCAAGATTTGTGATCGTGCCAAATAGAAAATTATAGTTTTAGCAAATAAATACAATTTCACCACCATCGAATTGGATCTCTTTAATTGCGTACTCTCGACACTTTATTGAAAATTATGAATGAACAATATGAAAATATGCACTCAAAATATACGTTTATTATGAAAATATGCATTTATAATAGAAATATGCATTTTGCATAAAATATGCAAAATATACACTAACGATTGAAAGTAATTTTAAAGGAAATCACATGATTCGTAAAGATAATTTGGTCTTAGCCTTCTAATTGTTGTGAGAAAAAACATCCATTTGCATGCAAATCCGAGCCCTAACCATAACCCTTAAAATAGGCTCTTTAAAATTTTGCCCCATTGTTTTTAAGAAAGATTAGCACATGCCGAAGGCTTTTGACACTTAATTCAAATATTCCAGTCTAAACATAAAAATAACTGTTTTTCATTATATTTGAGGTTAACCAAGAAAGTCGTAATGCCATAAAAAAATTCTTCGTGTGACACTCTTAGATTCTCCAATAATTCAAACCGGTTTTTTTAATGCCGGAAAAAAAACCAAACTGTTTTTTATAAGGTCCGTTATGCTTCTTCTAAAACAGAATAGTGAATACAAAAAGAATTGAGAAGGGTTATCAAGCTAAAGCAGCTAACAAGCTCTTTTTTTCTCTTAAAGAAAAGATTGTAGGTATTTGCAAATTGGAAAATTAGTTAACCTTAAAAAAAAAATTGGTATGAACCTCAAATAAGCAAAAGAGCATTTGTTCCATTATGTCGATGTCCCGAAAACGACGAAATTAACTCCGAAAAAATCAGGCAAAGAACACAATGTACTCACAAACATGTTAGTTACTTCGAGAAATAACATCACTGTTAACCTAAGGTTATACAAACATTTGGGGCAAAATTTGGTCATTCAAACTGAAAAGTAAAAGAAATTTTTTTGCAAATTGCCAATCAATAACTTAATTTTTCGAACTTACTTGCTCTCGAGTTGCCAAGAAGTATCTACTTTTTAAAAGATTTTGCTGTGGAAAACAATTAATCATCGAATTTGATGACTATCACTAATAAATATAAGATGGGTCTATACTTTTTCAAGAAGAAAGTAGGAGCAAGATACACATTTTGAAAAATTTCGGACCCCTGTGACCCCCCCTGGCTACAGCCTTGTTCATAAATCTATTGCCGAACACCTCATTTTTAGTTTGGTGTAAAAACGCTTAAGCTCCATTCAAATTCAGAAATCCACGTTAAGTTTTATTTTGTTGATAGAGTTGTTTCAGAAAAAAAAAATCAAAAAAAACAGTTTGAACGAATATTTTTTTTCAAACATTTTAAGTTTTAAACATTGTTGGCTTAAAACTGTTCATCTAAGGAAGTTGATTTAAAAACAAAATTAAAAATTGATTACTGGTTTTAAAAATCTTAAGGACAGTACCTATAATATTTTAAGTGTTGCCGTTGTTTTTTAATTATTTGCAAAATTTCCCCTCCCGGCTAAAGGGGGTAAATACGATTTTTTACCTGTCTTGGCCCAAACTACTCGCTCTGGCCTTTTGTCACACCTTGTGTAAAATACATTTTATAGATATTGCCTTCAAAGTAGCATCTGTAGCGAGACATGGCTTCTTCAATATTGGCGCCAAAGAGACGTTTTGTTATCATTTCTAAGAAGTTTAGTAACTACCCGAAAACATCACATATTTTATTTTTCTTCAGGATATCGTTAAATATAATTGATTTTCTTGTCAGTTCAAATTATAGAAAACCATAATCATTTCCAAAAATATGTTGCCAGTTATCTTGAAAAGGGATATCTTTTAATACTCATTTCTCATATCTATACCCAGCATTTCTCTTACTTCCACTTAAAACCCCAAAATACACATTTTAACAAGAAAAGTGACAGACCAACAAAAAAAAAAATCCACTTCAAAACCAATATAAATTGTATCTGCAATAATATCTGCTCTGCGCCCCTGCATTGCTTGTACAAAGAATTTCTCTATATGAAGTGAATTCTAATTTTTCTGAACATTTGATCCTTTCAGTGGTGGTGGATCGTATTTCAAAGGAAAGTTGTTAATGTAAACATATCCTCTCCATCAGAGCACCGAGAGTGCACAACAAACCTCGTCAACCTCGTCTGCATAAAATGTATACATATATCGTCTTGTCTCCTACTCCCTCACTAAAACCACACATATGAATTCGAAATCTGAATTGAATTCCCCCGTCAATGACTTGTTGAGTCGTTGTCGTCGTTCATTGCATCGTGTATTTACGTAGGTACTGAGAGTAGAGTACACAGTTTTTTTGTCTATAGATGGTAATAAGATATTTTTAACATTCAGCCCAGAATAGCACCCTCTCCTTCATCCTTGATGGTGAGATACGACGCTGACGACGACACAACACCAACAGACCATGTTGGAGGATGCATTCCTAATGGAGAACACACATCTCTGGAGAAATAATTATTATCAAGTTTGACTTTTAACCTATAAATGGTTTCCTCTGGGCTCATCCCCCCGTATCCATTTATAAGTGCAATCCGCATCTGGCAGCGATTTTTGAAGACTCACGTCACGTCATCCTTCGCCATATAATTCTGACAGGTCACAGAAATGCATCGAATGTATATGTTTACACACTCATATTTATTTCATGCGAACAGATGATGACAGGATCTTTAGAGATAGCCGAGTTGGAGTTTTATTATTTCTCGCTAGGTCGTTATCGTTTTGCTTGGAATAAATAATTATTGTCATCCCTTATTATTAGGGGGTGTTAAGCAGACGCACATACATATCTTGTTTGCAGAGGAAAAGTGGGATGAGATTTGATGGAAAAAATTAAATAATAGCAGCAACAAGGATATTCACTTTACCCAGAGATGAGCGTGAGTGCGGCTTGCTTTGTAGTCGTCTTCCCATCCTCCTGTCGCTGGCTGTCAGAAAATTCGACAATATGTTGTGTGTCTTCATAAGTAACAGTGTGTGCGGATTCATCTGCTTAGGGTAGTGATAATCTCATATGCGATGGAAATAGATACCTTTTAGCTGGATTTCTTCCGTTATATTTAAGTTTTTTTTTGAAACATTTAATTAGAAGTATAAAAATAAAGGAAACAGCTGTTAAATGTCAACTTGTTACTGGATAGGTATGTATGTTTCCTTCCCGCTTTTAAAATTATTTGAATGTAAATAGCTAGTATATGAGTCTTTTTTTTTTTGCAGTTAGTAGAGTATTGTTTCAAAAGATTTTAAACTTTAGAACTGACAAAAATGGATTGGGTATGATAGTATGATATATGTCGACGTTATTTCGAATTTTCTATCGTTCGTCATACCCTTTTTCATTCATCGTCTCGACGACTTATAAATATATGGCCTTTAGATAAATTTATATTTAAAAAGTAATACTTAACTTCATCATAATGAGCTCAAACAGTTTTCAAAAAAAAAATCAATATGCCTTTTATACTACAGACATTGAAAAAAAAAAAAAAAAAAAAAAATCGGGTGGCACAACGGCTGATGAAGAACCAGGGCCTAGTGACTAACAACTCGCAACCATTCCTGTGTGCGCCTATCGACAGGAATGTAAGGGACCTACAATTTTATGCCGAATCCGAACGGCTAGACGAGAAGCACTTATTCGTGACAAGTGATACTCTTGGAGGATTTGTCAATTCCTCGCAAGAGGCAGTAGCCCTGAAAAAAACTTTTTAGTTTTTAGGTGGACGAGGCTGGGAAGCGAACCCAGACCTCCAGCGTGACAGTTGAACGGCCTAACCATTACGCTACGGGCTACTACAGACATTGAAAACGATTCGTAAAATGTCATATGTCTCAAATATTTCGAGAGCAAATAAAGCTATCGAATTTGGATCAATTGAGTATTATATTCATTATGACGTAAAAAAGATTTGAAGAGAAGAATTAAAACACCAACCGTTTTTTTTTTAAACACAACTAGCTACTAAAAATTGTTTTCGTTTCGAACATCTTTAGAGAATAAACACCAATTTTGAACCCGGACTAATATTTTATTCTACTCACATTAAATTAATTGACAAGGTTTTTAAAATCATTATATTTTCATTCCTTTTCTTTTCCTTTCCTTTTTTAAGCAATTACAAAAATGTACAAAATGTAAATAAAGACTAAAAAATATTGATCAAATTTGTTTTCCGTCCCATTGTCTGGAGACCAGACCGTCTAATTTACCTATTTACTTGATTGTATTTTGACCATTTGGTGGTCAGTTCCCCATCTGTGAAACGATATTAAACATGGCTAAATTTTGGTGGAGAGCTTAGCTTTAACCGCATAATTTTACCACTGGGAATAGGGGCAGGGGCGCTGAAAGTGGGAAAACATTTTCTTTTTTTAATTTTGTTTGATCTAGACTTTTGCTATTTCAATTCTGAGACTTTGTAATATAAGACATTTTACAGAGTTATCGCCTTGTTTTTAAGACTTCAAGAAAAATTGTATTCTTAAAAATTTTTATGTTTTTTTTTTTTTGTTACTGTACCCAATAAATTTTTCAATATATATAAAATATAATATATACAGTTTCAAGTTTGCTCAAAGGCTTTCAATTTGTCTCCACAATAAATGGATGAAGTTAAACTTTCTAGTTTGCGACTTTCGACCGCTTAAAAAGTTTAGAACAAAAACTGTTAAAATCTTTGTAATTTTCTTAGCTCAAAAGATAGCGGTACCTACCATACAGCCAATATACAAAAATTGATTTATTTCAAAAACGGCTCTAACGATTACAAGGTACTTCTTTTAGGACTTATGTACCTACCTATTTAGGTAGGTATAATAAATATTTTGGTAGAAACAAAAAATGATTTATAACGGGTGTTAACGGTACCTGTCACAGAACCGATTTTTTGGTTTTCAAATTTATCATTAACGCCTACACTGATTTCAACCAACATTTTTATATAAGAGATCCTTTAAAATAGGCGGGTTTTGCTTCTCCTAACTCCAAGACTATACAGTCTAAGCAAATATTTCAATATTACCTACAAAACAACAACAGTTAAGTTTGAATACAGAATATTTTATTGAATGGTATTGGATATTTAACCAGATTAACGATAGCCAAGACCACGCACGACTAGCTTTAAGAGAAACAAAACACGTCGAATATAAACAATTTTGCATATACATTTTCGAAAAAATAATATTTGGATTTTTAAAAAATTATGAAAAATTCTATAATCTCGAAAACGGTTTAATATTTTTTTTTTAGTTTACCGATAAATTGTATTTTATTTTTATATATAAAAAATAATTCTTGAGAAAACCGATCTAACGATTTTTGATTTTTGTTCATAAATTTGTATTTATCAAAAAAATCAGATGGCGTACTTTATTTTGAGCTCTATCTCTTTTAGCCATAAAAATAACAATAGTAATTTACAGTAATAATAGCTATATCTTAGGTGTTTGGTATAAACATTATAACTCCATATAAAAATTCCATTTTAACGCTCACTTAAAAAAATTGTTTATGGAATTATCATGTTTATACCAATAAAAAATTGTTTATGGAGTTATCATGTTTATACCAATCACCACAGATATGTTTTAAATTGTTTTTAAATCTTTTTTATTAATGATATCATAGTATTAAAGAACCAATATATTATGTAGTATATACATCGCCAATTTCTAGCTACGTTAAAGCTGTTAGCTACGAGAGGAAGTGGGCGAATTCGTAATCGTCTGACTAACTTAGGTCTGCAAAGTTTGTGTTCGTAAACAAAAATTGATATCTGACTTCAGTAGGCCTACAAACCAAATTACGTTCGTAAAATCAAAAGTACGCAGAAATAAAGTCGGCGTCGGGCAGTTTGTGCAGAAAAAAAAAAATTCTGCAGAAAAAAAAAAAAATTAAATTAATACAGGAAAACATTTACATTGGTAGAGGGTGGGTCATCATTGGACCCACCCTCTATCACCCCTAGGCTGGAAACAACGTTTCGGTCACCAGTGGTCGTTACAGAGCCATGTTAACCAACTTTTTTTACCAAAATTAGAGACATGGATTTGGACAACCTCTGGTTCATGCAGGATGGTATGCCATGCCACACAGCCCATACCACAATCGATCGCACCAAATTTCAAAATCTTGTTATCAGCCGTCTTTGCAATGTAAATTGGCAGCCTCGCAGCTGCGATTTGACCCCTTTGAACTTTTTTTTGTTGGGAACCGTAAAGGACCGATGGTATGCCAACAACAATTTATTGCATTTTTAAAAAAAAACTTGAAACTTGGCCCACCCTGTATATGAAATGGCTTTGAAGTACATACATACATAAATCATCAAGATATCTGTCTATCATAGCGTTTTTTTTTTTTCCAAATTTCACCCAAAAGCCCTAAAATCAGCTTTTACCGCGCGAAAATTTAATCTCAAACATTTTTTTTGTTTTAATAATCGCGATGTTTACGAATACAATTTTTTCAAAAACTGCCGCCTGCTTACTTTCTGCGGGCAGAAGAAAAATAATATCGATACGCAGAAGCTAAGCAGACATGCAGCAGATCTGTCGCAGATTTCTGCGATTACGAACTCGCCCAGTTTGTGCGATCCATTCAAGCAGTTTATTTTTTCTTAAATGTATTTTTAAGTATTGTTTTTTCAGGGTCGTAAAGATTGTTAGCACCATATTTGTAATAATACGTTATAGTGGGGCAAATTGGACCACTTGGACCTAGTGCACTTGAGGCTTTTCTTCTTCTGTTGGATATTTTTAATTTTTTTTAAATTTCATTTAGAAACCAAAAGTCCACTCCTTTAATTGATCCCAGTTAAATGGTTGTACTATTAGCGTGTTGATAATTATAATACTTTCAGTGAAAGTTGGTCCAATTAGCCCCGCCCTACCCTACCTTCTTGATTGGTATAACTAAGGCAAGTATTGATTTCGTGTCAGTAAACAATTTGGAGGTTTTTTATTAAAACTCACAATACGATGATGGATGACTCCAAAACAATTGTTTCCGGCAAAACGTTGGTCAGTCCGTGCGTGTTTGCATCCTGATTTACATGGATGTACAACTGCTCTAGAAATAAAATGGAGGAAGTTTAATCAAAATCGTTGGAGCCGTTTTTGATAAAACTTGATAAAACCGATATCGTTGTATGACAGCTGCTTGTTCTAAATGAGATAAAACAAAAGTTTGAATCTCTCTTCTAGGGAAGCACATACAAATAGTTCTTACCAAATTTGAAGCAAATTCTAAACGAATGAACGGATTTTTATATATTGGGTTGAAATTATTATTTCGATTTTTTGAATGCATAACTGAACTTCCTGTAGAAAATATTATTTTTTGACCTTTCCTTTAAGAAATGCATCATGCTGCTGGGTGTTCTGATTTCTGAAAATCCACGTTCAGTATATAACTTCTCCACAGTCCATTTACATAGAATATCCGTTGAATTGCTTGTCAATAAAATTCTTTGTTTATAAAGAAGGAATTTTAAATTTATGACACCATAATTGAAGTCATTTTGACACGAATGACCTTGTGAATCGGAGCAAAGAGATAACGTATGTATTCAAGCGAACTGTGCCCTTACTCCAACTCTCAATCTAATAGCGATAGCTGGAGCTTTGTCTTATAGAATTTATTTGAATGCTCCTGTTCCAAATTAAAGCCTACCACCAAATCTTATACATATGTACATATACTGCATTTTAATTCAAAAACACACATTTAAGTGTTTTGTTTATAAATTAATTCCAACTTATGAGATAAGCGCCGCGCATCTTACTCTCTGAATCCAATTCAAGCATAATTTTAATTTGATTCGGGTCATCAAACGCATAAATAAATCAACGGCCCGTCATTCATATATCGATAAGAATAGGTTACAGACCGGTCGGATGCGGATCCCTCACAAAAGAAAAGACAAACAAAAAAGAGAAAAGGAAACGAAACCACTATTATTTTTACTTGATAAGGAAGGAAGATCCTTATCTCATTCTTTGAGGGTTTTACAATTTTGTTTAAACAAAAGACTGAGAAAGAATAACACTCCATCTGCTTTGACGTGTAAATTAATGTCACTAACAACGATAATGAGTAGGAAAATAATTGCCAATTACACACAAGCTGATGTGCCATCAATGAATGTTGTGCAGTGCACGTTTTGTGTATCAATTGAGTGGAGGAGGAAAAACAACCAACGAACCAACCAACCATCATCGTTGATGAACATTTATTGATAAGTGGAAAATTGAATGAGAGTAGATAACACAACAGAAACAAAAAATAGTCAAAAAGTTGCATGTAAATTTTCTCTTAAATTTTGTTATCATCTTGTCTCAAATAAGTTACTCAAACTTAAAGAGAGACATGTCATGAGAGCAAGAGCTCTTCTGATGTCATGATTTTGTTTGCTTCTGTCATGACATTTCGTATGAATGAAATGTCACAGTAAGAGAAAATAAAAGCCTTAGAAAATATAGGTATAAGCAGAGAGATGCCTGTCACAATCATCATCAGACAATTTATGATTTTTGTTGTTTGTGTTCGTAAACAAAAATTGAAATCTGACTTCAGTAGGCCTGCAAAACATTACGTTCGTAAAAATATCTAAAGAACGCAGAAATCAAGTCGGCGTCGGGCGGTTTGTGCAGAAAAAAAGACATTCTGCAGAAAAAAAATTTGAAATTAAAACACGAACAAATTTACATTCATACATAGGTAGAGGGTGGGTCATCATTAGACCATTTTCTTCGAAAATGAGGCTGGGAACAACGTTTCGGTCAACAATGGCTGTTACAGAGCAATGTTAACCAACTTTTTTTTTTACTAAAATTAAAGACATGGATTTGGTTCATGCAGGATGGTGTGCCATGCCACACAGCCCATACCACAATTGATCGCACCAAATTTCAAAATCGTGTTATCACCCGTCTTTGCGATGTCAATTGGCCTCCTCGGAGCTGCGATTTGACCCCTTGAACTTTTTTTTTGTTGGGAACCGTAAATGACCGATGTTATACCAACAACAATTTTATTGCATTTTTTTAAAGAAACATCCTGTATATGAAATGGCTTGGAAGTACATACATACATATATCATAAAGATATTTGTCTATCATAGCATATTTTTCCAATTTTCACCCAAAAGCCCTAAAATCACCTTTTACCGCGCGGAAATTTAATCTCAAACATTTTTTTTTTTGTGTAATAATCGTGATTTTTTACAAATAATTTTCTGCGCTGCGATGTTTACGAATACGATTTTTTTCAAAAACTGCCGCCTGCTTACTTTCAGCCGACAGAAGAAAAATAAAATCGATACGCAGAAGCTAAGCAGACACGCTGCAGATCTGTCGCAGATTTCTGCGATTACGAACTCGCCCTTTGTTGCAAAATAATCTGACCAGTACATTGGGTTTGTCTAAAAAAAAATGTCTAACAAAATTATACCCATCAAAAAATGTTGCCTCGGGGTTTTTTTAGGCTGAATTTATTCCGTATTGGTCAACTTGCTGAAAACTCCAAATTTGGCCAACATACAAGTTGACTTCAAATCCGTAGTTGAACTGAAAGTTGAAAAATGCTTTTATTCAAATTTGAATCTGAACTTGAGAGTTGAAATTCAAAAGTTCACCAACCTGCAGTTCTAAAATATCCTTGGGATATTTGTGACACATGACACACAAGACGTTCATTTTTAACTTTCGGTTCGTATTAGAATAATTTAGCATTTCAGCGCGAAATTGTATCTTTATTCATTTTGGATATTCAAAATATTTCTAACAAAAATTTAGTGTTTCCTTATTCAACAAAATATTTAAGATAAATTGTTGTTTTTTATTTATTTTGAATAATTGAAATGCAGTTCATATTCCATGTGAAGCGCGGAATCAAAGAATACTAAACAAAATTGAAGGCTATACAAAACGGATTAGGTACAACTCTTATTTTTAAAGCAAATATGTATATATCTAGCAATAAGAGGTGAGTTTTTACACACTATAATTTGATCCTACTACAGTGGATGACGGATATAAGAAACTCAAAAAATCCAAAGAATTCCTTTCTTATATCCGTGTTTTCTTGTATAAAAAATTGTGCATAAGAAAGAAAATATCTTATATAAATAAGATGTATGTAAGAAAGAAAAAGTCTTGTATAAATAAAAATACATAAGAAATAAAATGTATCCACTGTCAATGTTTGGGCTTTTTTCTTTATCGCTGCCCAGCGGGAAATATCGTCCCCAATGAATTTTATAGCTGAATTCTTCAATCAATTCACTAGCCAAATAATAAAAGGAAACTACATGTAATGATTTAGTAAGTGAAGAGTCATGCAATGTTTCCTCAGTTCATAGATTTGAACCCACTTTTTGCTTTGTGTGTAGAAAACAACAAGACAATAGCAATCAATCTACTAGCCAGATAATACAAGCAAACGATATGTAATGATTTAATAAGTGAAGAGTCATGCAAGGTTTCCTCAGTTCATAGATTTGAACCCACTTTCTGATTTGTGTTTAGAAAACAACCCTTTCTGTCGTTGAATTAAAAATTGCTTTTGATATGGAAAATTATAAGATGAAAAAACTATTTAAAAGTCATGTAGAAGTTCATCAGTTCATCGTCTATGCTTTGTAAAGTGTGCACCGCCATTGTGTGTTTTGATAGAAGTTGACAACAGAGTAATGAATTCACTATTTATTTAATTTTCGTCACATTTTTCATATTGAATTAACTATAATTGCTGAATAAACAACTACCACTAATCTTGTGATTTGATAATTGAATTTTCATTACCATTTTCATCGAAAACATTGAACTGATGAATAAACCACATACATTTATGTAGTGAATTCACAGATTATGCAACCATCATGTTTTTCATCATCTGGGTCGGTGAATAAACAACTTCCAACGAAGTAGTGATTTCGTTAGCGAATTTTCAATTCAAACTTCCAACGAAGTAGTGATTTCGTTAGCGAATTTTCAATTTTTCCCGCTGGGTGATCTTCAATCTGTCATTTCTTTGGCCATTCAATAATGGTGGGTTCAGAAATTAAACGGCCCATCATTTGAAATTTGGCACGGGAAAATTTCTAATAAAAGATTAATTTTCTATGAAGTGAATAGAATTTGTATCAGAAAAAGTTTCTTATATCAGTGTTTTTCGTAAAAACAATTTTCTTATATGAGGTTTATTTAACACTTATCTTTATGGGGATGTGCTTAGTGTTTTGGAATGTCCGTCTTATAAGCGTGTTTTTCGTATATGAGATATTCTTATATCCGTCATCTACTGTATTTTGTTTTCATAAAATGAAATAATGAAGGAAGAATCTCAAATTTTGTACAGAGAAGAATAATGCAGGGTCAAACAGGAAAAACCAAACAAAGATCAACAACTCCATGAAACGTAAGAACTGTTATGGTGAAATTGAATCATGAATGTATCCATGTTCAGGAGTATGTTTTTACACTTGTCGTTGCCCACTACTTAAACATCACAGGACTAGCAAAACATTCCGTTTAACATGGAACACAATGGTGAAGTGATCTGTTTATTGAAATTGTACACCTGTTCTGGTTTTTGGTGGGGGAAAGGCACCATTTTTATAAACAAATTTCAATTATATACAAAAAAAAAATATGACACCAAAAAAACTCATTCGGTCCTCCATCTTAGTACTAACTCACCCGACAATGCTTGATTTCTGTGATCGGTCGAGAACTGAATAATGAATAGACAGAAATGAAGATAAATCCCAAGTTTCCTCGGTAACTTCTTCGAAAGTTGATCAACTCTAGAGTTAAAAATAAAAAGTTGAAAACGTCAACTATGAGTGAATAAAAACTATTTCTCAAGTTGACTGTAAAAATTCCAGAGTTATGTTCAACTTTGACTGAATAAATTAGGCCTCAATAAATAAAGTAGCCCGTAGCGTAATGGTTAGTGCGTTGGACTGTCACGCTCAAGGTCTGGGTTCGCTTCCCAGCCTCGTCCACCTAAAAACTAAAAAAGTTTTTTTCAGTGCTACTGCCTCTTGCGAGGAATTGACAAATCCTCCAAGAGTATTACTTGTCACGAATAAGTGCTTCTCGTCTAGCCGTTCGGGTTTGGCATAAAACTGTAGGTCATTTAAATTCCTTTCGACGCGCACACAGGAATGGTTGCGAGTTGTTTGTCACTAGGCCCTGGTTCTTCACGAGCCGATACGCCACCCAATTTATTTATTTATTTATAATGTATAATTAAAAAAAAATATTTTTTTTGAAGGGTTAATCTTATTCTGGGGAGAGTACGATAACTTGGCCGCCGAAAATTGATAACGGATTTAAGTAAAAGGGTCAAATACAAGCATTTGTTTACTATGGGAGGGGGTGTCTACCACGCCCCGTTTAGGAGGTAGGGGCTTTTTGAAAAAAACCGAAAACTTTTATGTCCTCTAGTTTTTGAGAAAATTGAAAATTACTAGAAGTACTTTTTTATGAGTATTTTTTTTTATATTTAATGTGATCTTTTTTTGATAAAAATTAATATTGGTGTTAGGTTGATCTTTGTTAGAGAATACATTCGAAAATTGGGATACACCGAACCTCGCTATACCCCAAATCCTTTATAGAGCAACGATTTCTAAGAAACAAAATATAATATAAAATCTCAAAGTTTTGAAAAATTACACTTTAAACACTTTTTTTATGTTTTTTTTTCCCAAATTTTGAGTTTGAAAGTAGTTTTTTCAAAAATAATCAAAATAGATATAATACTTAATTGTAGGTATTACCGTTATTTTTTAATGATTTTTTTTTCCATTTTTAATACTTTTTTCATTGAATTGCCCCTCCCGCCCAAACGAGGGGAGATATACCCCCCCCCCCCCGCCCTTAGTAAAAAATGTTTGTATTTGATCCCTCTACAAAAATCCGTTATCAATTAACGGCGCCCAAGTTATCGTACTCGTGCCCTTATTCTATTATATAAAACCTTTTTGATATTATTCTTGAAAATTATCGTCTATTTTTATTTTCAATTTTTCGGAAAAAAGTGTGTTCAATTTTCCAAATGTTGGTAAAGTGAATTTTTGTGAGTCACACATACAAAAAATCTTATTCTGTCCAAAATGCGAGGCTAGAGGAACATTTTAAAACATTTATGTATGCTATTTAGGTTGGCTTTCGAATTCTAGTCTCAGTTGGGGTCTTACGTTAAAATCCCAATGGCGGACAGAAAGTCTTGAGAAAAAAAAATAAAATATATCTATCATATGATATCTTTTATTTATCCTCATTACCACATAAAGAAGTCTGATAATTTGTTTGGAAATCCTCAAATTACTAGCTTTAACTTCAGTTTGGCCATAGAACATTTATACTGTTGTTGTTTTATTCAATTTTCCAATTTTGTTTATGAATTCTAAAAATATCTTTTTAACTCACATGAAAATTCTATCATAAACAACAATTAGCTGTGCATGAAAAAACTCCCATATCCAAACCATTTGCAGGATACATTTTATCTCCCGACATTTTGTCTACTTTTATGGCATGCAATTTCAAACATTCACAGGATTTCACTATCAAATTATTCACAAAACAACACAAAATATCACGAAAGACTTCTCGCTAGAAATAGATTTCACGAAAGTTTTTATGTCATAAAAGTACGAAACTATCATCTCATAAATGAGAGTTGTTGATAAAAAATATCCCATGTCACATTATTTCAACAAGAAAATTAAAAACAAACCAATCTCTTTGGTTACCTTATCTTCAGAAAAGTACCAAACCAGAAACAATACTGCGACTGCGCATGATATCTCTCCCACTGAAACCATTAAACTCTCATGAGATAACGGCTAACCAAAAGAGCAAGAGCACATCAAAGCACCTGATGTCAAATAGCGGCAGTTGTAGAACGACCGCGATCCGAACAGGTTGTGTTTTCTCGTCTCTCTGTAAAAAAAAACACGAACAGAAATTTTTCCTCTATCGTGTGCGCAATTTTTAGTGGAATAATATTTTGTGTTGAAATAAAATACCGGCCGATGATAAATAATTCACCGAAGGATTAATCGAGATATACAGTGCGGTCGTGTCAGTTACGTGTGGACAGACAGAGTATCCGTATCCACCTGACACCTATAATGAATGCTTAACCACGTCGATTACTTAAGCGCCATCATCAAGCAAGACACAATCAAAACAAAAACAAAATAAAAAAGTACAGGCACAAGCAGGCAGAGTTAAGGAATTCCAATAGGATAATAATAATTGCACAGGGCAATATTCCTTTTTTTCGAAAGGGGTGGGTTGTTCGTTGGTTGCCGTCGTCGTTGCTGGTGCTGGATTTTTTGCTGTCGATTGTCATCGTACGCGACAGGTTGAATCGAATAAAAACTGTCCTTGGGTATTTTGTTGCCAATAGAGAGTGCGGATGTGGAGTGCGCGTCGTTTAATTCCTTTATCAACCCTCGGAGGATGAAAAATTTGCCTCAATCATTATTATTATTCGATGCATTATCTACTTTGTGTTTTCATACTTTGATTCGGTGTTTTTATTTGGTTTCGTAAAGAGGTCTCACCTCCGCCATTATCCCACGTTATTGCTTTTCGTTTAAGATTGTTCGGTTTTATTTTTTGTCGCCCTATAAAGGAAGTGTGTTGTGATTTCTCTCTTTCAAGTAGATGTCCTTTTTGATTTATCGCCGGGCAGTTTTCCGGTGTTTATTTAGTTTTTGTGTCAATTTCTGTTGGGTTCTTACTTTTGTAAATTTTAATGACATGCGTGGTCAGAGTGCAAGTAAATTTTAAAAATAAAAAAAAATTGAAGTGAAAAAATATTAAGAAAAAAAAAAAAATAAGAAAAATTATTTATACACTTTGTGTGATTAATGTGATTTTCTACATTCTGTGTTGTGTCTGTGTTTAAATCACAGAGTGATTAACGGTGGATGTATTAAAATAGATTTGTCAAAACTTTGGGATTATACAAGAGAACAAGAAGAAGAAGAGACACACTAAAAAAACAAGAAGGACGAACGAGACATTTGTATAGATTCTGGAAGAAGTAGCAGCTGGGATTTGTTTTTAAATTCAAAATAAGGTAAGTTGTTTTTTTTTTTCTTTTTTTTTTGTATATTTACAATTTTTTTGGGGATACGATTTTTTGTTTAAAGATAAGAAAAAAACTGTTAAAAAAGGCATTCATGAAATTGGGGGATAAAATAATCCATCATTATTTTTATAAATAGATTTTTCACTGTCATTTTTGGAGAAACATTTTTTTGTTGAACAAATTGAAGTCTAGGGTCATTTTGAAATTTTAAAAGAGGGATGGTTTAAGCGAATTCTTGTTTGTCCGTAGTAAGCTTTCAAACTGAGATACAGTCGACTCCGCTTACCTGGAACCCCATAATTGCAGAACATTTGTTTCAGTTAAGCGAAGTTTTCAGTTAACCGAACTTCGGATAACTGAAACTTGTTCCAAATAAGCGGAGTTTTGTCAAAACAAATTAAATTTCACTAGCCTGAAAATCAAACAAAAAATGTAGGCATGAGTTTTTGTATTGTGTCAAAATAGTTATATTTCCATATGAACCCTTCATATTCAATCAACATAGGTATATTTACATTTTTAATCGCAAATAATGCGTCAGCCATATGTTTTCTGTCGAAAATTTTCGAGGACGAGCCAAAAAAATAAACAAATTTAAAAGAAACGACTGACACCAGCAGGGAATGACAAGAAATGAGATTTTGACATTTCAAATGCAAAGGGTGTATTCGATTTAAAATTTGATAGCAGCGTTCAACGGTCGTTTCACTTATGCGGAGTTGAATAAGTGAAAAATATTCATTTGAAGGAAACAATTTTGTTTCAATTATCCGCAGTTTGCAATTAAGCGGAGTTCAGTTATGCGAA
Organism: Melangyna quadrimaculata; assembly: GCA_949320155.1. Taxonomy (NCBI): domain Eukaryota; kingdom Metazoa; phylum Arthropoda; class Insecta; order Diptera; family Syrphidae; genus Melangyna; species Melangyna quadrimaculata. The sequence goes on along the minus strand of OX439483.1, from coordinate 56,894,925 downwards.
GCAGTTTGTGTGAAAAATTCTCAAAAAGACTCCGGAATAAATTTCTTGTTTCAGACAACCGATTTTTTCAGCTAGGCGGAGTGCAGTTAACCGGAGTTGACTGTACTTATGTCTGATACAAAATTGGAACTTTTTTTTTAGTAGTTTAGGGTTATGACTCTTACGTTTTTGTATCAGTGAATTAAAATTATCTAAGGACCCCACAGGCATTTCACTTAGGAGTAGAAGTTACACCATGTCATGGACAAACTCTATTATTTCTGCCATATGATTTTTAGCTGTTTAGTGGAGTTTTTATTTTGTATGACTAACAAATGGATAAAAATCAGGACTAGGTAAGAATTATGTATGTATCGGTCTTACAGAATTCTAGGACTAGGTGGGTCTAAGTAGGAGGTACTTTGAAATTTTTTCGTGAGATTCATACCTTTTAGCCAACCAATATTCGCCGATCGAAAAATGCGGGAAGAGTACAATAACTTAGGCACCAAGAAAATGCGGTTTATTGGAAAATTTGTCTTTAATCAATCATTAATTAGGTTTGACAATTTTGAATTTGCTGTTCAATGATTTCTATGTTCTTTTTGTATTGTTCACTAACTTGATGTCAAGATAGCGAAGTACATTAGGTACAGGGCAGTTTGTTCACACTTGATTATCATTAATCAAGGATTATTCCGTGTGATACTCATGGAATGCGTTTGTTCACTAAAATTTTAATCAAGGTATCCATAATTTGAGCTGTTAATTGAAGACATTGTTAATCAGCCGAATTTGCGCTTGATTAGCACCATTTAATCAAGCATTTACCGGAATTCAGTTTGTTCATGCTTGATTTAATGCTTAACTACTTAGAGACCCACTTTTTACAAAAAGTACAAAAGTGGGAAATTAAAATGTTCGTTTAAGATACCTGCTTGAAAAAAAAAACACGAAGATTGTTCTGACAGATTAATAAAGCCATTTTTGCAAGCAGATGTCTTCGGCATAGATATTTATTCCTCACTTTTGTACTTTTTGGCAAAAGTAAGTCTGTGTAGTTAGGCCTTAAGAATCCAAAAACACAAAATGGATAAATAAGTTGATATTTTCGAGCAATCTTTTCTACATTTGTTTGTTTTTATTACCTTAATTGATTATGAAGTTAGCGAGGCACACTTACAAATTGTAAACATACATAGATTTTACGATTTATTCGTTACCTTAGCATTTTTAAAATACTTAAAAAGTGGGATTTATCGTGAGAAAATGTTGACTTTTTGGCCATCCAATTTTTTAAAAGAGTTTATTTATAAAGTATAAGAAGTGACACCTCTTAAATATTCCAAAGGTTACCAAGGGACTTAAAATTTGCCAGAAACTATCTTCGTTATTTCCTTCAGTGTTATTTTTTTTTTATTTTTGACGTTTAGGCTAAGAACTTTTTTTTAAGCTAAGAACTTTAACACTGCTTCAGAATAAAATACAGACACATCAACCTTCCTACCTGTACAAGAGAATCCGTTTTCCGCGTTCCACCAGATCCTGTGATCTCATACCCATACGATTTGCGTTTCTTATATCAGAGCGTCATTTTTTTCATAAATGCTATAAGACAAACCCCAATCTGTTAGAATGATAAGCTGCTCAGCCTTGTTTAAACTTAAACTCAAACAGTACGTAGGGAACTAAATTGAGATGGTTGGATATTTTATTTATTTCTTATTATATTTTGTAATTCATTTAAATAATTGCTACTTTTATTTTTATTTTTATTTTAATTTTTTATTTTTTTTTTTTTTTAATTTTAAATTGATTTTTTTTTTTTTAATGTATATTTATATATGTAATTAAATTATTTTTTTTATGCTAAGATCACTCCCTAAAGTAGCACACAAATTTGAATTTTGTATTAAGCTTGCGCTATAAAAAAAGATATTGTATCTTACTGTGTAAGGCTATTTAAATTAATAAAGAACTAAGGAACTAAGACAAGTGTATTTGGACCCCTAATAGTTTTTTTTTATTCAAATACAAATAACATTTAATGGTTAGAATATAAACCAAAAAAGAAAGTAGAAAATGCCACTTCCGACATTAAAACTTATATGTTCAGCCAAGCAAGACCAATTGATACAAATCGATATGTTTTTAGTTAATTTCCACATCCGATAATATTAATAAATTATCTTGGTTTATGAACTGTGAGCGAGGGTGAGAGTGTTTTATAGAAAAAAGGCAAAGTCGTGCATTGTTTGACTGCCTTTTTACGCATAATAAAGAGTTTCATGCACTACTGATAAAGTATTTTTCTTGATAAGATGGCTATTTTTGTATGCGTTTATTTGTTTCTAAATATTTTTTTTTTTTTTAAGGAAATGAGAGTGAGGTCTGAATATATCTATCTATTAATAGTTGGTGTTGATAAGTTTTTCTATTCTTCTTTACTTTTTTTTAAAAATATTAAAACTAAGAACACTTGTTTATCCACATGTATTAATGTACATTGTACATACTTAAAAATAGAATAAAATAGGAGGCAGTACTTATAGTTACCATCAAATCAGCAATGTTCTTTCTATGTAATGGTCCTTTTACGATTGAGGAAGGTTAGAACGAACGTTATTTTTCTTCTGAAAAAAAAGGAAACTTTTTTGGGAGTTGGTAGCTATCAGAGTATAAATCAAAATAGTTTACAAATATCGAATTATTTTTCGTATTACCAACCGACAAGAGTGTGAGACAAAAGCCAAAATAAAGTCAAACGCAGTACCTTGTATCGAACAAAACAATATTCATATTTGAAGTCTTGGATGGAAAAGAATATTTTTATAGCATGCATTTTAATCTCAATAATTTAAATAAAGCTGACAACTTAAGCCTCTCGAGAAATGAAAAATTGAAGCATTCCACAATCTTACCCATATTTTCAATTTGTAACTACATACCTATAAAAGATAGATAGATAGATATTTTACTAACAATTTCAAATTCATTTACAAAATAGTTTTGCACTTTTAGTTTCAGACATGACTATAAAAGCCGTCTGCCCGAGTTTGACAAAATTTACAATTTAAAAAGTTTCTTCAATAATAGCTTTTCAATATCTTAATGCTATTTGACAATATTTATTTATTTATTTAGCTACAAATTTAACAAATTATTAAATCTGATATTGTAAAATTCTATATAAATCATTTTTTAAACAATATTTTGATACATTAAAATCAATAACATTAAAATACTTATTAAAATCTGCACATGCAGCAAACAAAGGTTCATGAATTCCATAATTTGTTCTGTTGAATTCTTGGCTTAAAAAGTCCCCAGATCTAAAGGATCGTGGGTATATATATTTAGGTTGAGTTGTGTTGAAATATTTTTTGAATCAATTTCTCCAATCAAAACATCATAAATAAATAATATTCTAAAAACTGTTCTTCTATTCGTTAGTGATGGTAAATTAATTAAAGAAAGGCGTTGATTGTATCGTGGTAGATGTGTGTTCATATTCCATGGTAGATGTCGAAGGGCATAACGAAGAAATCGTTTTTGTACTGATTCCAGTCTATTAATATTGTTTTGGTAGCTCGGACTCCAAACACAGCTACAGTATTCGATATTCGATCGCACAAGAGAGCAGTAAAAAGTTTTTAAATGTATGGGTCTCGAAATTCCTTTGAAAATCGACAAACGAAACCCAATCTGCATTTTGCTTTGTTAATGATATGATCAATATGTTTATTGAAGTCTAATTTAGAGTCCATTATTAAGCCAAGATCACAAAAATGATCAACTCTTTCGAGTGGTTGACCACACAATATATAGACATTAAAGAAAGGCGCACGTTTGCGAGTAAAAGACATACACTTGCACTTTGATACATTGAGTTCCATATCATTGACTTTACACCAAAGGGAAACACTATTTAGATCTTTTTGCAGTTATTCAGAGTCATTATTATTTTTGTAGGATAATCGAAGCTTAGCGTCATCGGCGAACAAAAGTAGTTGTGAATAGTGGATTTTAGCATGTAAATCATTAATAAATAATAAAAACAAAAAGGGACCTAAATGGCTCCCTTGAGGAACTCCTGAATGCACAATTATTCTTTTTGATGTTTTATTTTTAAAGTAAACAAATGTGATCTGCAACATAAATATGACTCCAGCCGATTTAAAACCAATTTGGCAGCCCGATGATCATTAGCTTTTTCAAAAGTAACGTATGATTCATACGGTCAAATGCTTTTGAAAAATCCAAGTAAGCGACGTCAGTTTGAAATCCATTTTGGTTTTTTACAACAACATCCGAACAAAACTCCATCAAGTTGGTTGTAGTAGATTTTCCCTTCATAAATCCATGCTGATGTGGCGAAATCACGTTTTTATATTTTTTTTCAACTATTTCCAAGATAATCTTTTCAAACAATTTTGATATACATGATTACTTGGCAATGCCTCTATAGTTGGATATACTACATTTGTTTACGTTTTTAAAAAGCGGCGTAATAGTTATGCAGTTTGGAATCCGTGTCATTAAAAATCATTTTCATCTCCGATTATTCCGATACTAAAAAAAAAACTATGAAATTACATGCAAAATAGCATACTTCAGTGAAGACAAATTTTCGCTTTGACAATTAATTAACATTGATTTCAAATAGAAACTACTGTACAATTTTATGTTTAAAATTTCACGCTGATGATTTCGTATAAATGTTTCATTTTGACTCGAACTGTGTAAACAGTCTTAAGGGGAAAAACAGCTCTCAATTATTTGGACTTTTGTCAAATAAACTTAAAATTATAATCGTTCCATTATATGTTTTAATAGATCCAGAATTAGAAGAAGGTACTTTTGTGTATTCCTCTTAACAAAATACAAAATTATTGAATAGATTTGAAGGGGTTTTATATTTCTTATCAATTTTCGAAATACTCTATTAAATATGGGACAAAATATAGATTTAGCTGGTTTTCATTCTAAGTACACGAATTATCTTTATGATTTTTTCGCAGCATCATTGTGCATACTTTATCGTATCCCTCGACGGTCTCAACAGTTTTTCTCCTGTGCTAACTAAATGTCTTTCCTATTATTCTATTCCATTTAATAAGTTTGTATATGTACAGGGAAATCTTGTTTGCATTTAAAAACACATACCTACCTCAATATAATACAATTAAAAAACAGAAAAGATTAAGGAACAAAATTACCAGTCAAGCGAGACTTCTAAATTGTTTGTTGTTTTTGCTCAAATTAAAGTGGCAGAAAAGTTTCCCGATGTTTTTAAGTCTCAAACGATATAGCACCATGTCCTCGATTTGTCACCAGTCATAAATTATTAACACTGCAAAATATAATGTGTAATAAAAAGGCATGCGTTGCTGCACCTTAGTTAGATCTCCGTTATTTTTGCTATGATTTATTATTGGTGTGCTTAATTGAAAAACAAAATGTGAAATCTCTGCACATGGGTAAGCTGATGTTACTGAAGTTATTTGTTGAAAGTGGGAACGCTATTAAGAGTTATTAATATTTTTGTTGATAATTTCATTCGGAAACCAGCTTCGATGCAGAGATTCTTTCAACAAAAAAAATGGCATCGAAAAATAATTTACAGAAACTTTGTAGCTGTAATAAATTCTTGTTTTGTTTTCATTTTCGATCTTGGCCATATATGGGGCTGTGAGTGCAAAAGTGGCGTAACCCACTTTTTGTAATTGGGTTTAAATCGAATAAAACAAGCACATAAGCCTTGGAAATAGTAATGTTATATTTTTTTTTTTGGAAAGATTAGCTATTCAAGAATCTTAAACTATGTTTAAAATAATTTTTTCTCCCTAAGACAAAAATATGAGAGACCAAATAAACCAATTTTTCAAAATAGGGTTATGCCACTTTTGCACTCACAGCCTCATATATTATTTTTGGTGAATCTAGTCCAATAAATTTAGTTATATTCGTGTTTTAGAATCATATATCGTCTAATGAATTCAGTGGGTACACGTGCGTATTGCGTATGTTTTTTTTTTTTTCTTTTTTCATCAAAGCTTAGTTTAAACAAGCGCAGTTTTTATTTTTCATTGATATAATTAGTCATAGGCGTGTTTTTGTTATTTTTTATTCAAATTTTACCCTTTCAAAAATAAATTTGATTGATGGCGTGTTGCTGGTTGCTGCAGTGGTGTATACATTGGGGAATAAAGGGGATCAATTTATCTCAAAATCAACTCACTCAACTCATATCATTACTGTTCACGCTCAGGTATTAATTCTGGACGAATTGAGAACCTCGAAAAGTGGCACAAAAAATTTGAAAATATTATGTATTTCGAACCACGTAGGTACAACTGGTTCGTAGTGTCAAGAAAGTAAACCAAATGAGGTTAAACCTTTACAAGAAATATCTGCTACCATTCATGCTAACTTCATGTACAGTCAAACAATAAAATTATTCTAAAAAATATATATATAAAAAAAAACTGGAATAAAACAGTGGTGTATCCGGGCTTATACGCACTTTTCTTATTAAATTGACTTTTTTATAAATAATTTTAGTCAATTTAAGGCAGATAATTTTTTTTTAATTTATCTTAATATTGAACATCTGAATTGAAGTAAATATGAATTTAAATAATATTTAAATCAATACAAAATAACTGATCTTTATTTTGTGAACAATTTGAAATGTATTTTTCTGTAAAAAAAAGTTTATTATTTTTGAGAAAAGAAATGGGATTTTCATAACAAAAAAAAAAAAAGAAAAAAAGATAATTTTAACACAAATTTTCAACAAAAGTACCCAGGTTTTAAATTATGCAAAAGAAGTCTTAGCTATTTAAACATAATTTTAAAGCTTGTTTTCAAAAATAGGAAATTTTGTTTTAGAAAACTACACTATTATAATAAAAACAAACAAATAAATTGGGTGGCGCAACGGCTCGTGAAGATCCAGGGCCTAGTGACTTACAACTCGCAACCATTCCTGTGTGCGCGTGTCGACAAGGAAAGAAGGGACCTACAATTTTATGCCGAATCCGAACGGCTAGACGAGAAGCACTTATTCGTGACAAGTGATACTCTTGGAGGATTTGTCAATTCCTCGCAAGAGGCAGTAGCCCTGAAAAAATTTTTTTATATTTTAGGTGGACGAGGCTGGGAAGTGAACCCAGACCTCCAGCGTGACAGTCCAACGCACTAACCATATGCTCTACGGACTACCTACTGCAAACTACACTATAACAACCATATATAACTATAATCAGTTATTTCAAAGTAATTTCTTTTTATGAAGATTTGAATATTAGTTCAAATCAATCTTAATGAAAACTTAGGTTTGAGATGTTGGCGTTAGGCAATAACGCCCAAGGAAATAGGGCCCAAATCGAATTGGACTTCTCACTCAAATATTTTGTATCGCCCAAAAAAACAAAGAAGAAATTGGAAATATGACCCAAAATTACGTTTGCTCCAAATCATAAAATGGAAATGTTGCCCAAACATTTTGAATGTAAATTTGTTTGTAAGATTTAGGGGTTCTTTCTCGAATTTTGATTTTTCCAAATAAATTTTCTACGGAATTTTTTGTCAATAGTTTTCTTTAACAAGAAAACCTTGGGTGGGACACCCAAGGATTGCGGGTTCAAGGATTTTAACTCCCTTTTTGGGTCCTTTGTCCCGCTCAAGCGACTCCGTCGGTCGTTCCGCTTATGCTCAGTCGCCAGGCAGGCCACAATAAATAATTTTCTTGGACAACAGTATTTTTTGAGAAATAGACAAATAATCGTGTAGCTTACCCACTTACAAGATTTTGGCGATATTTCCTTGCATTTGGGCGTAACTTTGTTATTTTGTAATTGTTTTTGGCAATATTATCTATTTTTCGGGCCTTATCATTTCCGGTTTGTCTATTTCAACTTAAAATGTTGGGCTTTGTTTCATCTAGATAAATAGCAAAAAACGAAAAAAAAACGCGCAAAACTGAATACAAAATCCACCAAGTATTTCTTCAGAATTTTTTTTGGGCGATAATTGTAAATCGATTTGGGCGCTTTTGTCTTGGGCGTTATTGCCTAACGCCAAAATGCTTTCTGATGTATTCTTTATATAACTCAAAAATATGTAAATTATAAAAAAAATGTATTATTAATGAAAAAAGGTGCGCCATATTTGAAATTTCAAGGTTGAATTTTTGTGAAATGAAAAAATGTATCGCCACATGTGCACCGCGCTGAGACACAATTGATTAGCTAAGTGGTGGGAGGTATAGTAGAAGTAAATATTTTTATTGATAGGCTTTATCTTATAGCGCAATAAGTTTTGATTTTTTGATAATCTATATTATTCTAGCAGATAAAAGGGAAAATGTCCTTTTATGTCTTTTTTCTAATTTCTTTAATTAGATTTTTTTTGGTGAATAGATAATAAAATTCTAAGAATCGTACTAGCTTAAGATTTTTATCTATCTCCTACTGGTATGGAGATATAAATTATTTTAAACATTTTATCTCAAAATAGGGTAATTTCAAAAAATTGAATTAAATCAGGAGTGTCCGCTAAAAATTTGGTTGCAAAATAAATAAAACCAAATTAAAGTTGTCATGTACAAATTTTTGATTTTGTAGAGAATCCTACTTAAATAAACCGATTTATATCTTTTAAATTTTCACCTTTTTTTACTTTAAATTTTCACCATTATTATTTAATTATCAAGATTACAACCCCAACCCATCGATCATTTTGATATAGAACACATAGCTGCGTCTTACGCATGTAAGATTAATATCCCTATACATATCAAGATTTTAAGATCGCCAAAGAAGTTTTACTTCTGCCACGAGTAGAATTTTGAAACGCAGAGTTTTTGAAATACAGGATTATGGATTTACATAACTTTAAAAAACAGAATTAAGAATTTTGAAATTTTTGAAATCTTGGATATACAGAATTTTAAAATAAAGAATTTTGGAAACCGAATTGTGATACATAAATTATACGTATATAATAATAATAATTATGACACGAAACCTAATTTAACATATTGTGGAGTTGGACAAGCTGAATAGGTACCTGCCCTTAAAACAGTTAGACTTTTTTTTGGTGTAGAACATCCAATTTTCCATAAAAAAGTTATGCAATTTATGTAAATAAATGTAATTAGGTACATATTTAGTTATAATATTCAAAGTAAAAACAATCTGATTTCCCCTATAAAACTGATAAAATTAAAAAAAAAAAAATAAATTGGGTGGCACAACGACTCATGAAGAACCAGGGTCTAGTGACTAAAAACTCGCAACCATTCCTGTGTGCGCCTTCGACAGGAATGGAAGGGACCTACAATTTTATGCCGAATCCGAACGGCTAGACGAGAAGCACTTATTCGTGACAAGCGATACTCTTGGAGGACTTGTCAATTCCTCGCAAGAGGCAGTAGCCCTGAAAAAAAAAAAAAATCGTTTTTAGGTGGACGAGGCTGGGAAGCGATCCCAGACCTCCAGCGTGACAGTCGAACGCACTAACCATTACGCTACGGGCTACTACAAAGCTGATGGAAAACCGAAAACTGTAATGAGACACGTCTTCGTCTAAATGTCAATATTAAAAGCTCAAAATTTCGCAGACGTTTCTCTTTATTAAGCTTAAACTTTTGAACCTGTATACCGTTTAATGTGCATACTTACATATAGGTACAGGTACACCCATACGTACGAATTATTTATACGAATATGAATCCTAATTGCATTACAGTTATGAACCAACATTTGCCTACCAACTAGGTAAAACAGTATCTTCCTGCAACATAAAACTACTTATAGCTATCAAATTAGATAAATAGAGGTAGGTACATATTTTATATCTTCTCATTTTCCCATATATCTTTACCGCATTACCTCACTTAAACGTTTTTAGGTGGCTCCTCATACGTCAAGAAATTGTTGTGTCTATCCTGTTAAAGAATGTTTAACTAAAGAGTGTCTCCCTTCCCAGAGATCAATATATCACATTGATTAATTAATAACTGTGTCTGTACATTTACTCAAAAACATTGCGTGCTGCACATACCTACTCTCATACCAAATCACAGACAAAGACGAATCAATGGAATCAATTTATTCATGTTCATCAATAAATAAAAAAAAAAAATCTGTCTTCCACAATCAAACTGTCATCATACGTACACATACATATGTAGATATCAATCCTTGAAACATGTGAAATAAAAGAAAAAACAAAACTAATCGATCATGCATCTATCTATCGTAGACAAAAGATACACTGAGATGTCGAGATGATGATGATGATAATTATGCCATGAATGATGATTGTGCGTTCAAACTTCTTTGTTATGCAAACGATCATACATCCATGATATGCAGCTTCTTCCGTCGTCGTCGTACAGTCGGTTACGGTATAGAAATCATCCCCCCCTGTCTAGCCATAACGATAAAAAGAACCACAAAACATCTCGATTTCAATTAACAATCAACTTTAACTTTTTCCAGATAGGTGCCTTCTCCATCACAGCACCGCACCATTACATTTCACATCGGTATCAGTTGTTGTTTTTGGTGGTAGAGGAAGGCAATGGAAAAATGTTCAATGGTTTATGTTTTTCTTTTACTCCTTAATTCCCAATGTATCCATCAGATACACCGCATACGCATTATTGCTGTTTACATGAATGCGAGTATAAATAATATCGAAGGGGCTGTCAATCAGAATTGAAATCACATTACACCCATATTAATGTTGCTACCAATTTGAATGGTTGAAGGGATTTCGAAGGCAGAAGGAGTAACACAAAAAGATACAAAAGTATCTTTTGTTTTTTTTTGTTGTTTATTTTCGAATTTGAATTTAAGTATTTGAAAACACACATTTTTTTAAAATCAAACAAAAGTGTTTTGTATCTTTCCTTCGATCTTTTTATCATGACGGAGAATCCTTTTTTTTCATTCTGTGGGATAGCTAAGATTTATATTCCCTGAAAGGGATATATCATTATCTTATTGTCGGTGTAAGCCAATTAAGCCAAAGACCACTCTTAAAAGACTTGAGAGACAAAAAGAAAACAGAATGCGTAGATGGGTACGGAATAGGTGACAATGATGATGACTGGCTTTGATAAAAGTTTAAAAAAAAATACGAGCGTATCTTAAAACCAATAAAATTCAAATTTGTCGTCGCCAGTAATAAATTTAGCCTAATGTAGCCACAAAACAAGGCAATCCATGTATCCGAGTGTCGACCCTGTCGAGTATAGTAGATTGTACGTCTACCAACATAAACTCACACTCACCTGTGCCTCTCTAAAACCAACTATTATATTATATGATGATGATGGTGGGACCATTAGATAGAAGGTGGATATGTTATTATGAAACCCAAAAAAGGTGCATCAGACCGAATAACCATCATCAAAAACCGACTTGCCAGCCATCCAGCCGACCAGCAGCAGCGCGGAATCATTTATCACGTTTTTCAGAACAGCTATACATTTATTAGATAAATAGTTAGTTTATAGCTTCAAATGGATGCGTTTCATTAGCAAAGTTATTATGTGTGTGATTTGGTGTGCGTGACCCAGATTAGGTGAGAATAGAATGAACCAGAATCATGTTGGGTTTGATGGAGGTATATAAATTACATTTATATAGATAAAAAAGTTTTGGGAGGTTTTTAGAATTAGCCAGGTAAGCATAAGCTTATATGGAAAATTAAGTTTTAGATCTGAATTCATATAGATAGAAAGAGAGAAAAAACCGGGCTAATAAATAAATGTATGAGTTCAAAAGAAGGTTGGGCTGATCTGATATATTATCTCAGCTTTTTTAGTTTAAATGTTGGTCTTCTGAGCTCTGGAAACTGGAATTGGAATTTTTCAATGATTTTACCTATATAGAATGCATTTCAGAGCATTTCTTTTTAGCTAAATGGCTACAAATTATACCTACCTATCTTTGTTATTAAATTGGCTAATTATAAAAATGAACCAGTTCTTTAGTGAAAGAAAGTTCCCATTTCTACTAATTTACTAAGTAGGTTAGGTACTAAAAAGCAAAATGATCACTCACTATGCCTATACCCATGGTATAAAGGATACAACGTACACTGAGGGAAGGAATCGTTTGCGGCAAACGTAAAAATTGCCCAAACGACTTTTTCGTTTGCCAGACAGTTTTGACAGTTCGTTTGCAGCAAACTCTTAAATTCGTTTGAGACAAACATTTCATACTGTTGTAGCAAAATTCTATCGTTTGTTTCAAACGAATAGAGTGTTTGTGTCAAACGAATGTAGTGTTTCTGTCAGACGAATAATGGTGTTTTGTAAACATATTTACTGTTTGTGGCAAACGAATGGTGCTTTTAGAGTAAACGTTTATACTTTAACGACAAGCGAATGGGTCGATTGTTATAGAAGATCAAAGTGGTTATGACAAATGAATAACACGTTTGTTGCTAATGACTTGTGCGTTTGTCACAATCAATACAGTGACTGCTGGTTTTCCCTTAATTCTGAAATTATATTATTTTATTTTAATTGAAAAAAATGTCAAGCTTTACTTACCTGGATTTGAACTGGTATCCTTCCGTATCGAGAGCGAGCATGCATCCACTGAGCTGATTTGCAACATAAAATCCTCTGGGAAAATGTTAATCACTTGAAAACTTCACACATTTTCCTTTTTTTTTAGTTGAGCAGAGGAAATGTACTGATTAAGAAATGTGGCTTAGACAATATCATGTATTTTAATTACTAAACTATGATTAATTATTTTAACTATGACGAGGACGACCGAAGTATTTAAAATATTGGGTCAGTTTTCGTTTTAAACTATTACTACGTAGATGTGCTCTTAGGACTGAATCAAAACTTTTAAGTAAATCTTTTTTTTCTAACACAATAATTGTTTTTATGCGTTGTAAATTAATTATATGTATTGATGGAAACCCAACATGTGCTTTAAATAATTATTCAATGTTTATATTTTTATCATTTTAACTTCATTATTACAAAAAAAAAAAAAAGTTGGGCACCAGCAGGGATCGAACCGGCAACCCTCGGATCTATGCTATACCTGGAGTAAAATTTTCCATTCTCCAGTCATATGGATTTAGTACGATACTAAAAAGATGTGATTTTAACCTTAGTAAAATGTAAGGGGATATTACGATGCTAACTTTTAACTTTAGTAAAATGTAAGGGGATAGATAGTACGATGCTTAACTCGTTTAAAATTAGCAAAACACAATTTTTAACCTAGTATCACGCTAAAATTGATTTAACATCGTACTTAATCATCTAAAATTTTGCGCCATTGTTTTTCGAAATGAACAACGGAGATATAGGTAATTTTAATTCATTTTTAAAATTGTACTTTTATTTTTAATGTAATTATTTTAACAATTATTTTTTATGCAAAGATTTTTAAACTAGCATTTATTTTATTTTTTAATGCAAATATTTTCGAATTTTGACTTTGCTATTTTTTAAAGCAACAAATTTTCAATTTTGAATCGCATTCTTTTTAAATGCAACATATTTTCAATTGAAATTTGATCTTTTGTACAAGTAGTGCTGAACTTCAGAACAATACCAAATTGATAAAGCAAAACAAGTATTGAAACGTACCCAATACTTGCCCTATAGACTACCTGAAATTGGTTAGATAGGATTTAAACAAAATACTTTTTCCTAATAGGAAATTCATTGCTGCAAGCGAATTTCTTTTAAAGAAACCTAAAATCAAAAATTCTTTCGCCTCGAAAGCATTAAATGTTTACCACAAGCTTTAAGTTAATTTGTAAAAATAAGACTTAAAAATATATACCCTGCAATCATTCAATCGTTTGCTACAAACTAGTTTACTTTCTACGAATTTATCATTCGTCCCAAATGTTCGATTCATTAGTTGCAAACAATTGTAATTTATATAGTAAACGTAAAACTTTTTGCAGCAAACTGCATTTCAAAAGCTTAGTTCGCAATAGATTCATTCGTTTGCCATAAACAATTTCACTTGCTTGCAAACATCATGTCGTTTGAATTTGGGAAACATTGTCATTTACCGTAATCAACCCAGGCAAATTGAGCTCCGAACGAATGGGTTATTTGTTATATGTTTGATGCAATGGAATTACTTTCTGTGGCGACTGTAATACAATTGCTACAAATGAAATACGTTTGCAGGGATTGTATAACATTTCCAGCAAATGTATTACAATTACAGCAAACGAAATTCGTTACTCGCAAACGTAAAAAAAAATATTAATTTTCTCAGTGTATGCTGGATATGAGATGATAGTTCGCCATTTTATTTTCGTGTGACGTCGTAGCGAGTGACAGTTGGTTTTGATTGGTAGATTTCGTTTGCGAAAGTAAATATTTGTGCTTTCTATCCTTTTTTTTCCATCTGACAATTTGAGGACCAAAGAATACCGTTATTTAGAACATTCACTCTCGCGATGACGTCAAGACTCAGTCGACCAGAACTATCAAGCATAGCTTGTATTCTTTATACATGACCTAAAGGTATACCTATGGACAGATGTTGGCATAGTAAAAAAGGTTGAATATTCTTTAACAAAAATCTTAAAACACTAAATTTTTGTAGGAGTTTGAAATTTGAATAATATATGCAATATTCCGTAAACCCTTTAAAAAATAAATTTTGCGAAAAAAGGAATATATTTGATTCGGGGTGCATTGCACACCCTAGGCCTAAAGAATTTACCTAACACTATGGGATTTTCAGGCGAAGAAACTGATTTGACAGATTGCGTATAGGATTATTGGTATGGCTTAACACACAAAAAGGAGATTTCAGAGGACCTCAGTTATCTCAGATGTTTGAACAAGTTTCCTCAGCAAAAAATCTCAATTTTTTGTCGAAATACTGTGGAAAAAAAATTTGGGTTTGCTTGCTCAGCTTTTGATGGAGCGAAATGCAGAACACAAAAATCAACATTTTATTTAGTTTAAAAGGTGTCATGTAAATAGATTTAATTTTAACTTTTTAGAGCTATATTCTCGATCTTAATTATTGTTAAATCGTCATTCATTACCTTGTCGTATCCGCAGGCCTATACATACCTACAAAAATTAACGAATTTTAGCAACGAAATTAAGAACGATACGAAAAATCTTACAATATGCAGTTCCAAAGATAGGAAATTGGCAAAGGCGTATAGTTGAAATTTATTTTTTATTATTTTATTAAAAAAAACTTCAATTTATATTTGGGTGATTCTCTGTTAAGAGCTCTTTTTTAGGACCAAAAATGATCCCTACCTAAATTTAAGAAAAAATTATGTACATTCAAGTGTTGTTATAAATTATGGAATAAATTAATGATTTAAAGTGCGGGCACTTGATTTTAAGCGTTTTTGTGAATTCGGGCTTGACACGGAAATGACGCCTTCGAAATGATTATATACCAGTACAAAAATTTTCCTTTTAAAATATTTCTTGTAACAAGGGCCGTGTGGTTCAGGATGCATTTAAAAGTCTTACGGTATTACAGGATTTTATTTAAAATTATTAAAATCTAAATTAAATCGATTTTAGGGCTGGCCACGTGACAAGATTCTGCGAGACTTTTGTAGGTCTCGTCATGGTCTCGTTAAAATCTAAAATGTTCAGTATCGTCTCGGTCTCGTGTCGCTTTTGTATAATTAAGTCTCGTCTCGGTCTCGTCTCCGAAAAATACGATTTCCGGACAACCTGTTGATTATCGGAACGAAATATTTTCAATTAGTTTGAATATATGCAGAAAAAAATAAATATTTAACTGCAACTTGATTTTTCAAGTTATTAGACTCTCTGTAAATGTCGGTCCAAATATACAGTCTCGGTCTCGGTTGCTTAAAATGTAGTCTCGTCTCGTGTCGTCTCGGTCTCGTCATGCGAGACCGAGATCGAGACCGAGACTTTTCTCGTCTCGTGGCAACCTCTAATTGATTTACGGAAATGATTGTGTGGTATGGAAATGACATTCAACTAGTAAAGATAAATAATTTGTTACGTTTTCGCTTCCCCACCTATCTCGGTTTGTCTGCAATTGACTTTTAGGGGTTTTAAATGCATGCACGAAAATTTTAATGATTTGCAATAAATTTATGATTTTTTTAAGAAAAACACATCTAAAGTCATTTCCGTCACCATTTTCGCATCGCTGTAACCCAATAAAGGCGACGGAAATGATGAAAACCGATGTTTTTTTAATTTTTTTGACAAGAAAAATAGAAAGTATATTTTTTTTTAATTTTTTATAACTAACTGCAACATAACTTCACAAGACTGTTACAAAATATTTTTTACTTACT
Organism: Melangyna quadrimaculata; assembly: GCA_949320155.1. NCBI lineage: Eukaryota > Metazoa > Arthropoda > Insecta > Diptera > Syrphidae > Melangyna > Melangyna quadrimaculata. Next base: position 56,878,611 of record OX439483.1, on the reverse strand, counting down.
AAAGTTATATGCACCTATGGAAATGACGAAATTGATGAAACACGTGACGAATACAACCACTTAATTTAAAATTATACACGAAACTGATGTCTCACCTATTTAATTGAATATATTTCAAACAAAACTTGAATGAGTTTCTTCATTTAGTCTAAATCCTATTTACTGACGGCCGTTAATTTGAATTTAAAGGCATTCAATTTTTTTTAATTAATTAATTGTTTCAAATAAATAATTTTAATTTTTAGGGAAGTTATGATTAACTACATATTCTTAATCCTGGGTCAAATTATAATTTATGCATTTAAAAACAAACAAAAAATCAATTTTCCGCGCTAAAACAAGGAAGAGACATGCGACCACTGGGACTCATATGAGTCAAAATGGACTCATCTTTTTTAGATTTGGCTCATTTTTTTTAAGAGTAAAAATGAACACTTTGGGCCTTACCAATAATCAAATTTAGTGACGACTTAAATATTTCTGTAAAATGAACCATAATGGTAAGGAATCTAACTAATTACTTGACCACGTGGTACGACCTTAATATTAATGTTAACTCTAAATAGTGAATCAAATATGGGATTGGCTTAAAAAAAATAAAAATTCCATTAATAGTACATTATTTGTGATCAATACAAATAAGGTTAATTTACTGGAATATAAAAGTCCTTACTAAATATGAATATTGGTAAGGCCTTAAATATAATACGGTTAAGCCAATTTTTAAGTTCAAGCGCTTTTATTTCGTTTGCTCAACAATATTTATGTTAAATAAGTTAGTTTAATAATATATATGAATTAAATATATTGTTTTATGATTTCAAAGTAATTATTTTTATTATTAAAAAATAAAAAATGTCTTATCATACACCTTGAACAGATTTTTTATTGGAACTCATTTATTTTCAAAATGACTCATTTTTTCAGCGTCCAGGGCTCATTAAAAATTAAACCTGCGGTAACCCTGATTTGGACCATAAAAACAATTATTTTTTTATTACATATCTGAAAATATTTAAAATTTAGAAGTGGACAAGTTAGAAACGTTGCTTGCGCTGTTATTGACTTCAATATAAATAAGTATTTTCAATTTGTTGAACCATTTATGGTCGGGGCCACGAAAAGGAGCTTTTAGCGGAGAATCACCCATTTCTTTTATCTGAACTCTTATAGAAAAATTGCTTGATTTTAAGTCAAAATAAAATACAGAAACCATAACGACGAATTCATTATTTTTTTAGGAGTGTGATAAATAACTGCAGCTTCAGCTTTTTGTTAATTTTATACTGTTTTTTCTATGGAAACTAAGCCCACTTATATAAAGTCTGTACTATACTTAGTTAGTAACTACTTAGTCTATATAGTGCCATTTATACAAACATGGTTCAGCCTTTGAACAATTAATCAAAAATGTTTTAACTCACCAATTCCGGCGGATTAACTGAAGTTGAAAATAGTCAATTCTAAACTTAAACTATGGCTGAACCTCAGGTAATTCGCTGAAACTTGTGAGTTAAAATAATTCATTCGCAACACAAATATTTGTACACTGACACTAAAGCTGTAGGTTCTCACTAAAATTGAAATATAGAAACTTAATGAAAGTGTACTCAGTTTTCAAGTCAAAACAATGATTCAAATACTACATCACGATGGCAGTTTTTCAGGGCAGAGATTATTTCTGAGTTAAAGCAGAGTTAGTTAATCCCGCAAGGTAGAGGATAATCTGAAATCGATTATCTATATAGATTGTTTGAAAAAAAAATATTTTCAAGAGTTAGATCGGATTTAACTCAACTCAGAAACTGGGACGACTTTGCACTTAAAAACTGGATCTTACTTGTTCCAGTGCACCTGATGCTCCTGCAGCATTAAATAATTTTTTGTTTTGTTTAAAGTAACGTTCCGATTGCGAGTGTAATAATTCGACAATCCTATCTTCAGAATGTTTTTTCTGACATATAAAAATTCAGCGGATCTGTTTTTTTTTTCAAATGAAGAAACGGAAAAACCACTGTCCAGATTAATAACCATCGCGGATTTGTCTGGATTAGGACTGCAGGCCTAAATTTGCCAATCCCCGCTCTAGAAAATCACATAAAAATGCTTCACACCAAGTTAAAACCAAATTCATCGCTTAGGCTCTAGCTAGCGTTGTACATCAGGATGCAAAGCACAGACAGAAGGACACCTTCGACTTCTCCGGCATCGTGATTTATTTTTGATTAAAACCACGAATTTTTCCTTTGCCATAAAATCAATACAATATAGGACAAGAACAAAAAATATCAACTGATTTCTGGTTAAAAGATGAACCGATCAGAATATCGAAAAAAAAAACTTTGAAGAATTAAAAAAAAAACGAAACGATAGCATCGACATTTTTCTAAGCCGATCAAAAAATAAACGACATTTTTAATTTCAACAATGCGACATTTTGACCAATTGAGATTATTTTGTTTCGGCCATTCGTACTTAACCAGTACCAAATGTCTACAACTTCATAATACCGTCATGACATGGAAAGTTCATCTTGGAAATTAAACGAGACAAGAGCAGGGTTGTCAGGTTTTAAAAAGCGAAATCGCCCAAATTTAAATTTAAATCGCCAAAAAATCGCCAGATTCAAAATTTTCAACCCAAATCACCAAATTTAAAAATGAAAAAAAAAATTCCGCTGTTTTTTTTTTCATATCAAAACAAATTATATTAAAAAAAAAAATAAAAAAAAAAAAAAAATAAAAATCAATGGGATCCTTTTTATAGCCTTTCCAACATGGCTAGATCTTAAAGCATGCCGTTCAAAGTCAGTTTTGAGCGAACGTACATATATCGCAGTCGCAAATTTTGCAATGTGCTAAGCCACCTTTCTTTGATTTGGTTAACTAACAAAGTTGTTTGTTTTGACATACATACGTCATTTATTTTAGGGATAAAATTTCAGTTTTGGGGTGCGTTCAGCACAAATAGCGATGAAAAAGATGTAAGGTTGTAAGGATGTGAATTTGAGAAAAGAATATTAGGATTTCGATTCAAAAAATTTAAATCACCAAAAACTAAATATATCGCCTTTTTTGGGGTAAATCGCCAAACCGATTTTCGTGTCGCCAAATAAAATTTCAAATCGCACATTTGGCGATAAATCGCACAATCTGACAATCCTAGACAAGAGTATTAACCGAAACTTATAAAATTTGTGTCTTACGTGGTTCTTCAAGTGCAATCAGTATTCTTAATTTCGTGGCGACCTGTTAAGCAGGAAAAGAAAACGGTTAATTTTAACTAAATTTATCCTTATCAATATTTGTTCAAGTCATTTAATAAGGTTAACAGTCCGATTTCTTCCCAAAAATAGTGTTGAATGTCAAAAAGGGATTTAAGAGTTATTAATCGAAATGCTGGTCTGCACGAACCGATTTACCTATCTTAAGTTTCAGTAGCTTTAACTGTCATTGCCGTTTAAATAAACTAACAAACCTTATAATCAGTTTATATTTTACGTAGTAAAACATCCTACGCGAATTAAAGCTGAAAGATTAAATACAAATTAAAAGAAATTGTTCGTGGAACCATAAATTACCTTACTCTACATTTTCGTTGCTTTCCGAAGGTGCAAACATAGGTCTGCATTTCTTATAAATTACAAAACAAACTGAGTTGAAATCACAAACAAACAAAAAACAACAAAAATAAATTAAACTTTAGCCAATCCTGGGAGACAAATTGAAAAAGTTTTTCGTCTCACAGAACACAGTTTTTAGCAGAAGCACCTCTAACTATCATCACCAGAGACCAGCGAGTCACAGAGCACCAGAGAGCGACATAGAACGAGCGAAACACTTAAATTCCAGTACACCATCATCATAGAAACCTTCGTCTCGTCAGCCCTAGTCCTATAGCCATCAGAAGAATTATTCTCCATTTTCTGCGTTGGATATCTGGGGCTTGGGTTTTCTGTTCTGTTCTCTGTTTTTTGTCGTTTGCTTCATGGTTTTTTACAACCCGCTGTCTAATTAAAAATTAAATGTTTAACCAGACATCAAAATGCTTTCTGATGGAAAATGGAAGAAAGAATTCGGTTGTGTGTTGTAGAGAGTTGGAGCTATAGCGTCATCATCGTTCCATCTACCTCCATCTCTGTCACAAAGTCTCTCTCATCTTCGTCCTTATTTATATAATTTTTCTTTTTCTTTCCATTTTGTTCTCAAGGACTTTATTTAATTATCACGAAAAAAAGTTTCCTGTACATAAATGCTAAGTAGCCCTTTGCATAAACACAAGACGGTCGTCGGTCGTATGGCAGGAACCAACACAGCAGTCAACAGCAGCGTGAGAAACTTAAACGATGGAAAAATTGTGTCGTCCTGTCAACTAGAATAGTTTTTTTTTTTTTTCTTTACTTTTTTTTGTTGATTGGGACATTTTCAACGTTGTTAGTCGCAAGCAGGACATAAAATCATGACAAAGAATTTAACATTCTTCCTTATAACCTACCTAATACATGACGACATGACGTACCTATACCTTTCCACCTTGAGGTTGAGAGGTCACTAGTGCACTTTTCTTCTGAAGGTAAAGGGACAGTTTGTGCTTGGAATTTTCTGGGTCAATTGGTTAGGTTTTTTTCTGGTGCCCTCATCGTCCCTTATAGTTTAGTTGGATACGCTTTAGTTGTATATGTATAACTTTCAAAATACAAAAAACGAGAAAAAAAGGAAGTTACGTTTCGTGATTGAAAAGAATTAAGGAACAAAATTAGGGGAGCGTAAGCGTATACACATTCGTGTTTGCCTTTAAATTTTTGTTGAAAGTTTATTGAAAGCTAAAAGTCTTTCGTGGATTTATTATGTTTTTTTTTTCTTTTTCTTTTGCAGTTGTTGTTGTTTTATTTGTATTTTTATTTTTGTTGTTGCTCTCTGTCTCGATTTTAACTGCTGGCTGATGACTGTGTCGTCAAAGTTTATGCTTGAGTGTGAACTCTGCTCGAGCGGTTAATTTTTCTTGAATATTAAAATTAAATTAAAAAGGCACTTTCAAAGTTATTTATTGGAGCATTTAGATAAAAAGTTATGACTTTATATATATTTTTTAACGACCGACGTAGATGGTGCGAAGAGGGAGTATATTTTTTTTTTGGTATACCGCCACACAAAAAATGCTGACATTTGGTGTATTTTTAAAGTTTTTAATGATGACATGGATTTTTATGTGTTGGCAATAATTGCACCTCATTTTTAAATTATATTTTCACTCAGAAAATTTTTAAAAGTTTTTCAACTTACCTACCTACTTTGTTAACCAATACTTGAAGGTTAATTTGAATAATGGTAAGTAAGTATGGGTAATTGACGAATGGGTTTTTTAACATCTGCACAAAGTTGAGGTACAGTTTTTCATCAGTGTAGGTATGCGAGTATAATTGGACGGATATTAAATATATAGGGGCATATTCATAGTCGCAGATAGACCAGGTTTAGCTAAACTACAGTTTAAACCAATTTTGGCTCAATTAATACCGATTTTGTTAATAGTTCGAATGCGACTATTATTGGGTGGCGCAACGGCTCGTGAAGAACCAGGCCTAGTGACCAACAACTCGCAACCATTCCTGTGTGCCCGTTTCGGCAGCAATGGAAGGGACCTACGATTTTATGCCGAACCCGAAGGTCTAGACGAGAAGCACTTATTCATGTCAACTCTTGGAGGATTTGTCAATTCCTCGCAAGAGGCAGTAGCCCTGAAAAAAACTTTTAGTTTTTAGGTGGACGAGGCTGGGAATTGAAACCCACACCACCAGTGTGACAGTCCATCGCACTAACCATTATGCTACGGACTACAACGTTTATTTTTTAAATAATTGTTCAACTATTGATTATATCATTGAGACGTTAACAATTAAATCATTTACCAATTAAAGAAGCCTATTTCTCTTCTTAGTTCTTATATTTCTTCACTGCGAGTTAATGATATCTCGTACCTCGATCAATGTAATGAGAATCGGTATGAAAGAGGTTTAGTGTATATGTAGCTTTTTAAATAACTTAAAAAGTAGTATCATAAATGTGGGGGTCGTCTTCTATATTCTAAAAACTCTTGGTCGAAATTTTATTTAAAATAGTTTGGAAACCACGATCAAGCTTCCAAAGACTCTCCAAGGTAAGCGATAGGAATGTATTTTTTTCAAAAAATATTTTTAAAATCAAAGCAAAAGAACACACGTAACTGATTTTTAGTTTTCTTATTTTTAAGATTTCAGGGAACCATGCACCATTGAATCCAATTAGAATTTAACGATATTAGGCAATAACAACCAAGAAAGACTTCCGAATTTGTATCGCTCAGAAAAAAAAAATCAAAGAAAAAAATTGGAAATATGGCCCAAAATTACTGGTGCTCCTAATTATAAAATGGATTTATTAAAAAGTCACTAAATTAAAAAAGTGCGTATACGCCAGAGTGAACAATTGTTTAATGATCGTTTTTATAGAGAATAAAACTACGGCATATTTACGGAATAGTTTTGTAGTTGTTGTTATATTCCAAAAACTATGTTGTTATATTCTAAAAACTAAAAATTTTATTCCAAATAGTTTGGAAACCACGAAGTTCCAAGCACTCTCCAAGAAAATATTTTTTTTCTTAACGACGAGTCTTAAATCAAAGGAAAATAAGAAGGACGAAGGATGAAAAATACCGATTCTAAATTTCTTCTGCTGTTCCTTCAAAAGGTATTTTTAAATTTCAACAAATGCACCCAGCATTTTTGCGCGAATTAATGGGAGCGTAATGGTTAGGGCGTTTGGCTGTCACCTAAAAAAACTAAAAAGTTTTTTTTCTTGTCAGGGCAACTGCCTACAGCGAGGAATTGCCAAATCTTCCAAGAGTATCAGCTGGTTCTTCTCGAGTTGTTGCACAAAAAGAAGATTTCAATCAGATCCCCTAATTTCAGGATACCATGTGTTTATCGTCGAAACCTCTTTTGGAATCGACTGAAGGTTTTAATTGCTTTGTTGCTCCTTACCTCGGGTGGGGGGTAGCAGTGACAAGTAAAACACAAGATTGACTTCTAGATTAAAAGTGATTTTATTCTAAGTTTGTTTGACTATTTATACTAAATAACATAAATCCGATTCTATAATAATTTTATTTTGTGGGAAAATAAATGTAATAGGATAGGAGAGCACCTGTAAAAAGTGCAGATCGTGCAGTTTTGGTGGGAAACATATAATTAAGTATGGAATGTGAACTTTGTTTAGGGAATTGGGTGTTCTAGATTTGGATAGGGTGTTTTTATATGCAGGAATGCAGGTACATAGTAATAATAAGTTGTTGGCTTAAACACCATGAAACTTAGAATCCAATAATAATTTAACAACATTAGGCAATAACGCTCAAAGACAAAGTGACTAAATCTGCTTGTATTGCCAAAAAAAAAAAAACAAAGAAGAAATTGTAAATATTGCCCAAAATTATTTTTGCTCCAAGCAAGTGTCACTCAAATATTTTGAATGGAATTATCTCCTCGTTTTTTTTTTTTTGTGGGTTGAAGAGATTAAACCCCTTTGAGTAGGTCCTCTGTCCCACTCATGCGACTCCGTCGCTCCGCTAAGGGTATGCTCAGTCGCCAGCCAATCGCATATGTCAACATTTTTCTTGACCAACAGTATTTTTTGTACTTTTTTGTACTCTTGAAAGTATAGTAAACTCCAAAATTTGTTTTTGAACATAATTCTATTGGACTTTATTTCATGACGTTTTCTGTGGTTTCAATATAAATATTTGTATGAATTTGGAGATATTTCCTTAGATTTGGGTGTTGTTTCGTTATTTTGAAGTTTGTTTTGGGCAATTTTGCCTATTTTGGCGTTGTTTCATTTCATAAAAAAAAAAAAAACAAATTAAATTAAATATCGTCTAAAACGAGAAATAAAATAACAACAACAATTTGTTCAGAGTTTTTTTTGAAAAATATTTTCAAATCGATTTGGGGGCATTTGTTCCTTGGGCGTTCAACGTTAGTTCAACGTTCGTCAAGCGTTCGATGTGACAAAAGTCGATTTTACCAAAAAGTTTGCCACGGCGGGCGTTCATATTACCGTCGCCTGTAAAAACATTGCTGATATCAACATCTAATTCAACAACAGCTTGAAATTCAGATATTCCGCACATTTGACAAAAAATTCATTCAGCGATTAACAAATAACTCTCGCAACAAGGCCTCTTCACAATGAAGTCTTAGAAATTCTGTCATTTAATGCTGAACTTCGTCTGTAGAGTAGACCCCTTGATACAATTAAAGCATTATCCCCCCGAGCTGAGAAAGCTAGGGAGCCATATTTATTGAAATAAATGATTAAATTCCAACTGATGACCTAACGAAAGATGAAGCTCGGTGCCAGTAATCAACTATAAATTACACTCTAGTATAATAAATTGTACACCATAGACACAAACAAGCAAGCTTTTATTCAAAAAAATATTAATCAGGGTGTTACTGTATACAGGTAACTAATGATAAGTGGGAATTATTAAAATTAATGTTTCTTCGCTCCATCAAATCAGTAAAATTTTTCATTAAAAATGATTTTTCTTCTTCAATTTCCATCAACAACGATTAAGCATCTTGGAAAGTCGAAAGTCATTCCGGAATTTTTCTCCGAAGTTCTCCTTATAACTCGCCCCACTTTTCCTCAAAAATACTTCCACCAAAAGTCATCTTTCAAATCTAGAAAAACTAAAATCAACACTTCAAAACAAATAATGCAACAACCGCAAACTGCGCTACTGTGACATACACAAAACATCTACAATACAAATTCATTAATCTATTACAACTACAGTGATGTGATGCATTCGTAAATAATGCCCCAGCCAGTCCAATTTTCCAGCATACCTAGATGCTATGGTAACTTTCGTATATAGAAAGGCGCATTCTACTAGCAACTACAATCCTTATGGTGCTGCTGACAGAAAATTCATTTATCAGTCTCGCAGTCAGTAAGGCAAGCGCACCATCAGACCAGCCACCATTAGTGGCCACAACAACTTCCATTACCCACATCATTTGTTATCTTGTTCGGGAAAATCTGTGTCTTTTCCCGCATTTTGACTTTTATCACAAAACCATATATTCCATCGCATTTGATGCTAGAGAGCATAACAGCATATATCCCATCAGCTGAAAATTGTACATATGAACAAAGTTGTATTATTAAAAAATGAGTGGCGTTTTTTTTGTTTGCTCTTCTCCTTCCGTATAAATACGTTTCTCCATAGCTAGCATATGTCTAGCCAATGGGTCTCCAAATGTCCTTTTTTAAATTAATGTATTCCTCGCAGCTTCTTTTCAGCATCTATTTTATCCATTTATTGTTGCGGTCCGCAACCGACGCTATCTTAGCATTTCATCTCTCTCGGAGAAAACGTTAAAAATGTTAAAATCTGAAAAAAATACCTCCTGCAAATGGAGGACTAAATGAGGGAATGTAGAACTAGATAGCATCAAATCGGACTCAAAAGTGAAAAAGTAAAAATAAAAAAAAGAGTTCACGGAATGACAGAAAGTAATTAAAAGCATGTTCATGAGGTCAGAGATGGAACCGCTTGATATCTCTAGATAATCTAGTCCCTGAAATGGGTTAAGGTTGTTCACAGCACTCTGCATATTATACTCAAGTCACACAGGAGAGATATCTGATACACGAAATCTCATCCCATCGGCGAGTTGGATACAATTTTTTTCATTTCAAACAGCGCGTTGAACGCAGACGAAACTTACATACATGCATACGACCTGAAAAGGACTTTTTGTTATCTCCTGTGGGCCTGTGTCACTTGTTTAAGTCGTCGTAGGTATAGATAGCTACTGTATGAGAAAAAAAGATATGCCTACCTTTATACAAAAGTCAGAATAAAGATCCCAGTAAGCCGATAAAAGTATTCAGATTTTTCAACCCCCCATGAGACAGAGGCTTTGCATTCAGCAATTCAGCCAGTTAAGCCAGAGTTGCATGCATTCTCTGTTTCTGTATTCCGTTCCGTGGGCTGTTTTATTGTGTCACGCAGCACAATCAACGGGCGCTATCGCGTGGCCATATCGAATTTAACACGATAACACTTAAAGCCACGACGACAAAGAGGAGGAGAGTGTGTAGTGAATGGAGTTGGAGTGAATAAGCAAGGCATTCGCGATAATACACAATAATGAACGTGCCAGCCTTGTCACTTTTAGTTTGGAGTTGGGTAGGGTTGCCATTACAAGATATTGTTCATTACCTACTTAAGCAATACGAAATTAACTTTTGATCTTTGGAATATTTTTATTATTTTCAATTGTGTTAGAGTATTAAGTTTCTTAAAACTGAAGCACATATAAAACGATTACAAAAATTAAATATATCTATTGTAAATTTGAGCTAATTTGGGCTAAAACGCATAGAATGAGAGCAAGATCTTTCACGTTGGTATTGGTTGCTTAATTTAAAGCACCTATAACATAAACACAAATTTTGAGTACCTATTTTGTAAATTTAAGCTATTTTGGGCTAAAACAAAAAGAATGAATGCAACGTATAATATCAATACCATACAAATAACAATCCATGCAAAAATTGGACATCCTTTGTTTAACATTTAAGCCACTTTGGTCTTTCAATTTGGTATCGTTTCGATGTATTAAATCGAATATCTCTGTTCTTAATTTGAGCTACTTCGGGCTAAACCGAAAATAATATGCGGAGTATCTTTCTTGTCATCGATTAACAATATCGGAGCTAATATAATATGAATAAGAAAATTGGATATATTTGTTTTACATTTGAGCTATTTTGGACTAACACGAAAATAATACACGCAATATCCTTGAAGTAGGTAACTTTCTCATACATTAGAACACGTAGAATATGAATACAAAAATTTAATATCTTAGTTGTTAATTTAAGCAACTTTGCTCTAAAACAAAAAAGTGAGTGCAGAATAAGTTGGTTAATAAGGCTTTCTTCATATGGTTTTTATAGCCATTATTGACTTATCAATAGTAATTATTGTATTTAGCATACTGCATTATATGTTTGTCTTTTATACAAATGTTAATAAATGGACTACTTCTATGAATTTCTATATCATCAGCGCTTTAGCTCATTACCAGCTCCATTCTGAAGTCAGATTTCTTTCACAGAAAATAAAGAATTAATAAAGTGATGTTGCTTCATTTGTGAATTTGGCACTTTCTAATTAATTTTTATTGAACTACTTTGGGCTATTTGATCTTTAATATAAAACTTTAAAGTTTTTAAAATCTTGGAAGTGAATCACTAGAGTATTTTGAGCCAGTAAGAGCTAATTTAGGCTACTTTTCTTAATTATGTATAGGTACTTTCAAAATAATGAAATTAAAGATTTTATGATCTTAAAACTTTGATGTTTATTTAGTTGCTTTGAGTTCATTATTATTGAGCTACTTTGGGCTACTAGATTTTATATATTATGCGCCTAGGGTTTTAAAATCAAGTAAAAATATATCTATCATCGTAAAAAAATGTTCTTAAAGAATTCACTTTTCACTTGAGTAAATTGAGCTATAATGAGATAATTTGGGCTGCTTTTAGTAATTATTTATAATAAACATCCATAATTCTTTCAAAAACTGTTTATTTTAAAATTGTATGACTTTAAAACTTTGATATAAATTTGGCTACTTTGAACTAATTGAGCTACTTTCAGCTGCTAGGTTTTAAATGCTAAGCTTCAAACGTTTTAAAATCAAAGAAATATACATATTTATTTCCGAAAACAAATTTTCTAAAAGAATCGTTTTACCAATAGGGTAAATTGAGCTATAAATAGCTAATTTGAGCTACTTTTGTAATAATTTATAATAAACATTCATATTTATTTTAAAAATAATGAATTTAAAAATTTTGAAATTTTAAAATTTCGATGTACCTGAATTTAGCGGGTTTGAGCTAATTATTGAGCTCTCTTTTTCCTAAAAGACTTTTGTTACCATCAGTATATTGAGGTATGAAAAGCTAATTTGAGCTACTTTTGGAAATAATTTATGTAAAAATCCATATTTTTCTCAAAAATTATGAATTTTTAAATTTTATGATATGAGCACTTTAATTTAAATTTGTTTCTGTTTTGTCTGGGCTAATTATTGAGCTACTTTGGTCTCCTAGATTTTAAATACTAAACTTCAAAAGTTTTAAAATCTAGGAAATATATCTCTCGTAGGATATAAAGGATTATTTTACTACTAAAGTTAATTGAGCTATATAGAGCTAATTTGAGGTACTTTTGGTAATAATTTATAATAAACAGCTACTTTGGCGTTCTAGATTTTAAATTTTCAAATTCAAAGGCTTACAATCTCTGAAATAACTCTTTTCTCAATAATAATTTGTTTAAAAGAATAGTCTTATTACGAGTTATGACTAAAGTTAATTGAACCAAAAAATTCTATTTTGAGCTATTTTGGAGTCTTAACTTAGGCTAAGAATTTTTCTTGAAACTTTAATTTTTTAACAATAGAACATAATCATATATCATAAAACAAGAATTATATATTCCATCTTTTAATAGATTTAAGGCTTTGATGTCAATGTGACTAATTTAAGCTAATTATTGAGCTACTTTGGGCTACTAAAATTAAAAAAATAAAACTAAACTTCAAAGAATTTAAAATCTAAAAAATAAATTTCTTTTCGAGAAATAATGTCTAAATATATCGTAAGGTTAAATGAACTAAAAAAGCTATGTTGAGCTATTTTGTTATTTTTGAAGTTTTCACGTAGGTAAAGAATTTATTTTTTTATAATTTAATGTCTAATCATAGAAATCAGCAAATATACTCTTTCTTGCAATAGCTAACTATCGCACATAATATGTATACTCGTTTTAAAAGATGTTTATTGCGGTATTTTGGGCTAACATTGAAATTAAAGCTCACAACGTCAGGATTGAGTTACACTTACGTATTTATGATATTGCTTATGCTTCTGAATTGATAAAATGTTGGTCTTTATAATTTTTAACCTCAGTTATTCTAATTTTTCAAAGTGATGCGGAAACCCTAAGCTGAAGTTCCACTGGCATTGCACCCCTCTGTGGCCTAAAAATAGCACTTTAACAACCAACATAATATAGCAATGCAAAACAAAGTGCATGCAATTAATTAATGCAAAGCGCGCTTTGAAATTTTTTTTCTGTTTTTTTTTGTTTGTACATCTTTTGTTTTTGTGAGAAATTATTATTTAAAAAAAAAATTCTTATACATAGCTAATCGGGTTCGGCTTAAGTGTTTTTTTTTTTTTTGCTTTATGCGATGACTTCGATGACGACGAGGACGTTTGGTTGGTGCAAGAATTGCGATAACGCGTATATGTGAGAAGGAAATGTTATTTTCTTCTGCATGCCATGGTGCATAAGCGCTGTGTCATGTATGTAAGAGTAAGTGCATGTGGTTTTTACTTGGAAATTGGTTGTAAGTACTGAGGCATGATTGGAGTTTGTAGCGACCAATTATTAGAATGTTTATAATGGGTAGCGCGCGATTTCTTGAGAACTTAATTAACACGATTTTTATTTTCTAATTGTTTTGGAAAAGTTTCAAAATTCTCTAGGTACCTACAAGTAGGTTAGATTTGGAAAATCTTGTAAGTATGTAAATATAACAGGCTGTCTAAAGTCAGAAAACAAAAAAACAACTTCAATACTTACTAGGTATACCTACAAACTTTAAAAAATGATTCGGAGTTCAACTTATTTGCTTGTAAATGTTTTTATGTGACTGTCCAGTCTGTTCCTTTACTTCGAGTTTCTGTGATTTTCTGTAATTTTTGGTCCAAAGTCCTGTCAAGTTCATATACAAAAAATGATATTGACAGAACTTGGGACCAAAATGCACAGAAAATCACAGAAATTCACAGTAGAGGAACAGACATTGTAATTTTGAAGAGGAATAAAAATATACCTACTTTAGTCACCTTAAAACAAAAATAAACAATATAATTGAGTATTTCAATAGGATAAGGGATAGGTACTTTGCCAAGGACTTCAAGATATACCTAAATATTGCAATAACTGAAATACCCACTAGCAAATCTTTATCCTCATCCAAAAAGGACATTAAGCCTCTCATTAAAGCCTACATTGTGAACCATTTCCGTGCTATTTATTTAAATATTTATAATGAAAGCTGAATTAAAATAACCATTTAACTACCCGGCTGCTTGGCTACCAGATTCCACTGAAATCAACTTTCGCCCACTCGTTTCCATTAGGTAGATATACCTATAAACTTTTTTGCATTCCACAAAAACAGATAACCCATCAGAGAAAACCATTATCATATGACGACCACGAAAGCGAGACCAAGCGTCACAAAAAAAAAATAATAATAATAATGGAATCCAATAAAAGTTTATCTTATTGTTAGTCGACTGCCAAATGCACTTAAGCTCTATTACAGTCGACTTAAAACCACATTCGACATGTTGATTCCATACTTCCGCGCGCATCTGTGTATACCTAGGAGTCGCGACTACGACTATATCTGAATCTTTTAAGAAGTGCATCATATACAATTCCCGCATTATCATCACAAATTATCGCAGCTCTCTTAAAGTCCCCCAGCAGCTCGAACCTCGAACCGCGATATTTTATAGCCGCAGCCCCATCAGCTACTACACTGATGTCTCTAAGCTCTGCGCGTATCTAACAGTCTCTAAGTTGGTTATCCTTTTGCCATAACATTTGTGCCACTTTAGTAATCGACTCTCTGGTGCGAGTGTATATATCTTTGAGGTTTGTTTTTTGTGGCTTTTTGTTTGTCTTTTATGGGAAGATATATAGTGAGTGCTGCTGCTGCGGAAAGTATTTAAACTTTCTTAGAAAGTGGTGATGACATTTTTATGCTGGGATTGAGATTTGTCTGCATGTTTCTCTCTATCAGCAACAGCCACAGCCACTCACACCTAAATGTGGTTATTAAATTGGTTAAATGCGAAATATACTCTTGAGAATATCTTTTAAAAGTATCTCTCTATCTTGTATTTTATACCTCTTTGCAAAAATACATACTCCAGCCAGCAGATTGTCAACTATGTATCTTTTAGTAGTATATCCCATGCAGGTCTAAAGTTATCTATACAACGAGTCTGTGTTTTGTATGCCACAAAGCCTTAAATGACACTTTACTCAGATGTCGATGTTCTCATGTGCCACTTAGTTAAACAAATTTTCGCCAAGACTTCAAATGCAATAGAAACAGCAGCAGCAGCATAACTACACAGCCAGAGTGCCTCTGAATGTTTGTAATTTTTATAGAACCCTTTTATCTGGGTGAGAGACTTTAGTTGTTTGGCAATTTGATTCCTTGGTCTTTAGTGGTTGATGGTTGAATTTAATATTAAGCATTCGAGTATATTTCCTTTTATTTCACCCTTTCTAACTTTATTGAGTGCTGGCTGGAATGAAAATATATACGGGTTGGTTGATTATGTGTACAATACGATATCATACATTTAAGTCCATTAAATCATAATAATAATGGGAATGTGCACTTTTTCTTAAGTGATATTTAAACAGAGGGAAATGAAGAAAACTCACACAAAATCGTCGTCTTGGATTTCTGATTTATTTGAAAAGAAAACTTATATATTTGTGAAATTACAATTTAATGGATAAAACTATATTGTCAATGGATAAGTCTTCCAGTTGCAGTTGTCATATTTTTGATGGAATATAAATTCAGTTAATGGAAACAGCTGTATTTTCATAGGAATATAACATTGGAGAATTATTTTTGAGTGGGTCGTTTAAAAAAGAAATTACAAGGAGATTTATTTACACGACTATCAAATTTGTATCATTATGGCACAATTTTAAACAGCCTATTATTAAGGGCTTGGTTTGATACTAATTAACATTTTTCTAATTCTTTAACAGTAGTTTACTAAAATTTGCTAAATTTTAAAATACTTTTTAACTAGTATCATATACTTAACCAATTTTCTTCATAAACTTCAGCTGACCACGCCCAAAAAAGTGACAGTGCTTGCAAACAAATTACAAACATACCTCGTATAGGTACAATGTCAAAGTGTCATATGGATTTAGGACGATACAAAAAAAAGCCATTTTCGATGCTAAACTCGTTTAAAATTAAAAAAATACAATTATTAAACTAGTACCATGCTAAAAATGATTTAACATCGTAATAAATCGACTAAAATCTTGCGCCAATGGCTTAAACTTTCTTCGGCTGCATCTTTTGAATTGTAAACTGTAAGTGCAAGTGACGTTTTATGTCACTATCTTACTAAAAGCGATAAACAAACTCTTTGTTGATAAATGTTTGAATTTCAAATAAAGAAATATCAACATTAATTTCTAATATATACCTATACAGGGTGATTCACCTTAGGTGTGACAAAAAGCTTGAGCGTGTATGTTTCATTGAGACAAAAAAAAAATGGTATGAAGGGGGTCTATTCATCTTCGTTAAGGTGAGAGGGACATTTTTCTAAAGAATTGGTTTAAAACAGAAATGAAATTTAAAAAAAAAAAACAACTGTAAATGTAAAAAGTCTTATTATACCTGTTTGTATACCAGAAATCCTTTCTTCCATTTCTTTTCAAATAAAGTTCCTTTAATGAACACTTTTTGAAAAATTAATTTTCATATCTCAAAATTTGATAAAAAAAAATTAAAAAATGTTCAAGCTTTTTTTTTTATTTTTTAATTTTACTTGATTAAGTACCTTCTATTCTTGTTTTCAAAATTAAATTTTTAGTCAAACACAGAAAATCGAATGGTTCTGGAACTTTTACCTTGTATTATATATACAATACATGCATATAAAATTTTGTATAAGATTATTAGATTGGTGAACATTTTATGAACAACACAAAATGGCCGCTAGCACGGATAAACTGAGGATTCTTATCTTTATAATGATTTATTTATGGTCAATGTCTGTGGTAGCGGCCATGTAAACTACCGCCGCCATCGGTATTTACTAGTCTCAATAGTGTAGGTATGACATTGAGAATTTTATTTTGTCAGATCTGTGATACACATTATGATAGTGTGTCACCTTGGGAAATCTCATGAATATTAGGTCAGTTCGTATTTTGATTTTCATGTATAACTCGCGTTGGGCGCCATTTACAAGTTGTTCTAGGTTGACTGAAACTTAGTACACTCGTGACTTGAGGAATCGGCGTCCAGTTTCAATAACTTTTTTGGATGCTCAACATATAGGGGCGCATCAACATTTTAGGTCTGGTATAAAATTTAGAATATAATGATAATTTATTTTTAGAGCTCATTTAATTTTTAATTTGGTTTGGCAGTAAGACTATTGTTTTTGTTGTTTTCTCATTTTATTTTTGTTAATTGTCATCATTATTTCTGACATTTTCACACAAAGGCTATCAGAATGGTTTTCTTTGCGACATAGGATGCGTTTACCTAATTGTTAACCTAATTTTGTCGAAATTTTGTTGAAATAATCGTTTTGTAGGGGAAATGAGGCAATCTCGGATCAAATGTGAAAATTTTAAATTAAACAACCTCAATTGGTTTAATGAACCCGTAGAATCAGTTAAGAATATTATCAAGTATATGTTTAAATATCTGAATAAACCTATGGTGGTTGACTGTGTATATTTCAAATGAAAGTGTGAAACGAGTGGCCTTAAACTCATTTCGAATTAATTGTCGCAGTTGTATTTTTTTTTACAGAAAAAGTTTACTTCGTGTGATATAGTTGGTAAATATTTTGAAAACAGAAAAGCATTTAAAATTAAACGGGGTAACCAAGAAATTCTATCGAAAGCTGCGAAAAAAGGAAATTAATTGCATGGACTGAGGATACGTAAAAAAATCTTCAAAAGAATTTTAAAAAATGATTAATTAGTTTTTTGTTTTAAGATATTAATTTAGTATGTCGCCTGTGTCCATTAATATTGAGCATGACCGCTATTTTGTGACAAAAGCATAAGCTTGCCATTAGCTTATTTTTGAATCAATATTTAAACCAAATCTTCATCTAGAAATTAGTTTTGTATGTAAATTGTATTTTATTTTTGAATGAATTAATTTTCTTGTATGATTTTCACATTGCTTAAAAACAACTAAAAGATTTCTTTAAATCTGTAAAAACAATCATTTATAATTAATAAAAAAATTAATTTATTATTCTCATTTCACTAAATACATTTAAGTTTTGTTGGAATTTTCCAAAAAACCCAAAATGGTTGCAGTTACTCCCCCTCCTCAAAATTGCACCCTATCGTTTAAAAAACGCTCCGTGGTTTTCTCATCTTCAATGAGGCATTGAATGATTTTTATAATAAAAACCCTTGAACGCCTTAGTTAGCCCGTAGCGTAATGGTAAGTGCGTTCGACTGTCACGCTGGAGGTCTGGGATCGCTTCCCAGCCTCGTCCACCTAAAAACAAAAAAGTTTTTTTTCAGGGCTACTGCCTCTTGCGAGGAATTGACAAATTCTCCAAGAGTATCACTTGTCACGAATAAGTGCTTCTCGTCTAGCCGTTCGGATTCGGCATAAAATTGTAGGTCCCTTCCATTCCTGCCGAAAGGCGCACACAGGAATGGTTGCGAGTTGTTAGTCACTAGGCCCTGGTTCTTGATGAGCCGTTGTGCCACCCGATTTATTTATTTTATTTTTTTTAGAACGCCCTAGTTCCATTCTATATGACATAATCATTAGCCTATTAGTGGCTTCCTGCAATATGACATAGAATTTCATAACGCTCGGCTCTAGTCGGTGCAGTTTTTCGCCAATTGAAGTCATGAAGGTAACAAACTTGTAGAGAATTTAATGTTGTTTAAGCAGAAGCTTAGGTTTTTTACAACTACAGGCATAGTTTTTGAGTTACAAGCAAAGATCTAACGAGAGAACTGTGTTTTCCAAAAAGTTCTTTATTTTCGTCTTTTACAAACAAAAAATGTAATCAATTTGTGTAGGAAATTTTATGTTCTATAAAATGTAGAAGCTAATTTTATCCAAAAAGTGAATGTTTTGTTCACTTTTTGGCAAAAAGGTCTAAAATTTTGAGGTTTTTTGCAATTTTCGCTGTGAAGCCATATCCGTAGGAAGTAGCAAAGTTGATTCAACGACCCCTAAAACATAAAAGACGAGTGAGAAAAAAACTTCCATATTTTTTTCCTGGCCAAAACCCCATTTTACTGGACTATAAATAAAGTAACTATTTTTAACAAAAAAGATAGCTTTAAGAAATTTATAAAATTACATTTTTAGTGTTGCCATTGACTTTATATTTTGTTTTTTCTTTTTAAAGTCAGTTCTCACCTTGTGCTTAATACTTTAAGCCTACAAAACTTATGAAAATGCTCCAACAAGATTAGAACTATTATGAAGAATATAGGTAACGTGACCACCTGTACCGAAATGACCGGTAATTATTATTGTATTATAGACATTTTGTAGAGCAATTTTTTCTTGTCACGATGATTATAAATTTAATAAAATCATTTTTCATAATAAACGAATTTCATTTTAGCTCAAGAAAGCTCCAACCCTTCAAGGAATTGATGGGCGAAAAATCGGATTTAAGTTTCCTACCGCATCTACACGATCAGTGTAGTGGCAAAAAAATGAGAAAATTTATTATTTTCCCAGTTTTTACAGAAACACTGCCAATTTTCTAATCGTTGTAAATGGCGCATTAAAATAGTTAAGTTTTAAAAAAATTTGTCTTCAATTAAGTAAAAAGCTGTTTTTAAGTAGAAGATGAATATAGAAAAACCTAGCAAGCTATCGGAAGACAAAATATCAAACAAATATTTGTTGAGTTACCCCGGGGTTAATTTTAACGGCACACTGAAAAACTGGAAAAGCACTATATTTAATAATCTAATCTACGTGATAACGTAAAATAAATTAAAAATTATTTGAATACTTTTTAGCATTAAATGTTACTTTGGTAAATGATATTTTGGTACTTTCAATAAAGTTGGTTCAGTTGTTTTCGAGAATTTCAAAATTAAAAAAAAAAACATCAGACATTTCTTAAATTCAAAAATATAAGAATTAAAAAAATTTAACTTCGCACAAGAAATATTTTACTTTAACACAAAATCCTCCATGACGTTAAAAATAAAATATTTGTCTAAATATCTAAGTACATCATTTTTTAGTAGGCTGAATTTTCCTCCGCATGAACTTCTTATAACTCACATCTTTTCCACATTATAAATCTTTTTTTTTTTTTTTTTAGTATTTATACAAAAAAAAAAAAATAAAAAAATCTCGAGTTTCATTAAAAAAAAAAACAAGAAATCCTATTTTCCAAGTAGGCAAGCATAAATCCCTATCATCTTGATCAGTATTTAGCCTAGATATCTGAATTCTAAAATAACTACTTATCCAACATCTGGGCTTGTATTATGATGATGATGAGGAATATTATTTTTATTTATTTTTCTTTAAGGTATATAAGTAGCTATTTTTTTTTTTGTATAAAAACACACGCACGCATAAAAGGTATTTTCGTTAATATAATAGATTATAATACATCAACACGAATATACAATGACAAAAAGGAGAAGACAAAACAAAGAAAAAAACATGAAGAAAATTCCTGATATTATCCCTCCAACTATGTCAAGTAGTTTTCTGCTTGGTTCCTTATCGTCAACGTTGTCGTTGTAGTTGTCGTCGTCGTTTATTTTTCGCTTCATTTTCTATACCTATTCTTAATAATTTTCTACTTCAAACTTATATATATCTTCTATGGAGCACTTGTGCAAACACATTGGTTTCGACACATAGTCAGACGACACAACACAACACACACAAACTATATGAAGAGTACACAAAACACACTGTTCAAACAAGGACTCCTGATAAACAACAACAACAAAAATATCTAAAATAGGAAATAACAAAACAAAATTGCTACACCCTGCCTGGCTTAATACTTCTTATCTTCATGGGGAAGTGATGGTGATGTGATGAGGAGGTGGTTGTTTGGGGGGTTGAGGGGCATTATTCAAGCACAATCATCAACATCGCCATCTATAGAAGAGTTTTTCCGGCTGTTATCCCCTGCACTCATCTGTGCCACTAAACGGGGGTGAATAAATAATCCCGGCCAACACAAAAGCCAGCTCTAAAGAGATAGTTACTGTATTTAGATACACCACTAGTGGTGCCATCTACCGGTGATGGTGGCGGCCAGTGCAGTGGTTTGGTGGTAGCACTTTTCCATTTCCACCCCCTAGGGAGATTTATACATACACAAGTTAAGTCAAAGTGCATTGAAATTTTCCCTGAAACACACAAAAACTGAAACTCAAACAAAAAAAAGAAACAAAAAGAGGTATTCTGTGAGGGGGGGGGTAAAGAGATGATAGAATGAAAGGTGAAGTGGACCAGGCAAACAGAAACACAAGTTTTCAGAGCATTTCTATCTTTTCCTAGACATCAACTTCATGAATAACCTCGCCTGATGAAGATGCCCCCCTCTGTTTTAAACTATAACAGAGTTTTTAAGGACATTGTTAGGTTCTTGCATTTATCGCCTTCTATCATTGAATATGGTGCGGTGTTATATATATTTTTATATGTATTTAACTTTACTTTACTTTCTTTCGTTTATCTTCTTCGAGCAGAAAAAAAAAATAATATCTAAGTCAGAGAGACACAGAGAGCGAGCTAAGAAGTATCTAAATAATGCATGTTGTTCATATGAGTTAAGGATGCGCCACTAAGGAGTTGTAGAACATGTAGAGCTACAGCGTATATCCATTATCATGATGACGTGTGTGTTAGTTATATACATCTATAGGTACGACTTGCCGCCTCCACATCCATCTTCACCACGGATAAAAGGTAAAGGAGAAAACGAAAAGTGGAAAGGCAAAAAAAAAAAATACAAAAATATCTGGTGACATATAGCCTCCTAGGAAGTGTCAGGTTTAAAATTCACACTGAAACCATCCGGGGGGAGTTGTTAAAACCGTATTATTTTTTTCTGTTTACCTCAATTCAATTTTTTTGTCTATTTTAACTTTTTTTTCGACTTTGCTCAGTGAAAAATAAAAAAAAAAAACAGGAGAAGAGTTTAAATTTGTTCCTAAAGGATACACAACCTTTTGAGGCTGTGTGTGGTATTAACTTCTTTTTTTACTATCAATAACGGTTCAAACTCTGAAGTTACGGTGTAGGTAGAGAAAGGTATTCAAACTTGTTGTGAAACCGTGTATGCGAAAGCGGGACCTTGGGTGTAAAGTTATTTTTAATTTACGACTATGACTTCTTCCGCATTGACATTTATTATATATACTTACAGGTTGTTTTCAATAATTCAATTTTGTTGTTTCTTTTTTTTTTTCAAATTCACCAGGGGGATGGTTTTTTTTTTTCTTTTTTGCTTGCTTTTTTTATTGATAAAATGTTACCAACACCAAATAATCACATTTATGGACCATCAATCATCCCATGTTGTGTCAAATAAATTGTATATTCTTGTTTCTTGAAAGGTGATTACCTATTCATTCTCTGAGGATTATTTGGTAAGGTGAATTTCACCAAACATACGATTCTATATTACTTACTTACCTACTTTTTTTTACTCACTTGTTAACAACAACTGTACTTATACTTAGTTATAGTTTCTAACGATGCCTACTCATTATATTACCTATTATCGTTGGGAAAACAAGGATCAGCGATTTTTAAAGGTTCAGTTTTAAGTGAAGAGTTAAAAGTTTAACTCTAGCTAACATACCAAATTCAAAGGTTAAACTCAAGTTTTACTCCGAAATTCGGATGATCTCACACTGAAAAACTGGGACTACATGTTTTGCACTATAACAAGAGCAATTCATTAAGTCCATGTCTTTTTATATAGCTATATATGCTGGCAGCATTATCGTCTTGTCTAAAACTATATTTTTGACGTCATAAGTATCGATGGGGTCCTAAAGCTGATCTTGTTTGAGTAGCGTGCTTTTTTCATCGTCACAGTCATCCTGCAGAAATGGACAAGTTTGTAAGGAATACCAAGAATTTATATCCCCGGGTCTTATAAACTATTAAGAGCCGATTTTTCAATCATCGGTTAAACAATCTGTGGAATAAATACTATAGCAACACGAACATATTTTTGTTTTATTCGAAGAACATAAATAATATCTGAGGCTTAACTGACTATTCCCTTAAGGACACAGATTTGTTTTTTTTTGCCAACCTTCATGTTAAAAATTAAAATACATAACCTCAAATAAAAATGAAGGATAATTATATTTCTAACAACTTTGGTTGTTAGACCAATTGGCGCCCCGAAAATCTGAATTTAAACATTTTCATTCAAATGATACAAAAAAAAGTTCTAAATTTCGTTCCAGAAAAAAGGTGATAAATTCACGTTATCATTTCTCGAAGGAGGAAAACAAGATTTCCAGAGAAATTTTATTCGCAACATTGCGAAATTTCCCTGGCAATTTTGGTTTCCTCCTTTCATATTTTATAAGTTTAAAAAAAATTCATAGGAGTTTAGATCGCCAGAAGTTTATTCTGGCGTAGATTCACGGCAGCAAGAGCTAAGCCCTATGGAGTTCAATAGCTGTTTTTTTTTGTGAAAATCAAAAAAACTATTAAATACCGATATTGAAATTCTAGACTTGACATTCCTACAATATCATTAGATTTTCAAGGAATTCATGATTTCACGAGTTGATGATAAGAAATCGTGAGAATCATAATTTATCATAAAACTCGGCAACACTGGTCCAAGTGAACTAAAGCTAGGAATGATATAACATCAGACCATCCGAATAAACCACTCCTCAAGGCTTTAAGGTGTTCAATAAGTACAAAGGAAGTTGAAACTTAGACACCAGCGTGAATTCTAACTTGTAAATTCTTCCGCTAGTGCAGAAATATTGCTCCCCATTTTCTCGCTTGCTGCCACCAACAATCTTCTAAAACGGATTGAAACTCAATCTTCATTTGATAGCCCAGACACATTGTAGTTTTTCCGCCAAAAAAATAATACAAGCGAAGATTTTTAAATTTATATTTATGTATACTCTCGAAAAAGTCCATTACCAGATCGTGTTGGTGTTGGCGTCAATAGTTATTTAATTTTCTAGTAAAACTTATATATGTAGCTAAAACTATATTTTCCAAGCTTGACCATTTTTGAAGCCCTAATATCTTACGACTGATTTCTTCTACGTTAAACAAGGCCATTATA
This sequence comes from Melangyna quadrimaculata, assembly GCA_949320155.1. Classification (NCBI taxonomy): domain Eukaryota; kingdom Metazoa; phylum Arthropoda; class Insecta; order Diptera; family Syrphidae; genus Melangyna; species Melangyna quadrimaculata. The sequence continues at coordinate 56,854,357 of OX439483.1, read as the reverse complement.
TTTTTTCTAGAAAATATTAATACCTACAATAAGTTAAAATTTTTTTCGCATTTAAAAGTAAAGAGGTAAAACCCGTTTTTTTTTAATTTTGTGTGATTTGTTTAAATAATGATATCATAAAAATCATGACTGCTAGATAAAAATTTTCGCTAAAAGCAGCTTATTAAGGGTTCCATGATTATGAAAAGATGTATGCAAAAAACTTGTGTTTTCGACATTTGAGGCTATTGAAGTAGCAATATCTTGTGACTTTTGACTTTTATGGACACAATTGTACTAATTTTTTTTTTATAGGCTATTATGGTTTAGAAACTCAGCCTAAGTATTTTTTCGACAACTTCGTCATTTAAAAGTTAAAATAAAGTCAAACTTTTAAAATAATTGGCGCAAAATTTTAAACAACCTATTGTTAAGAACTTAACATTTTCCTAGTTAACAATCTCCTTAGTATTTAGCAATTTACTATCTATTCCAAAATTTTAAACCTTTTGCTAACTAGTAAATTGCATTTGTAGGGTTTGAATTTGATGAACACAATTTTTGTTTTTATGCGTAGTAAATTAATTATATGTTAACGGAAAGCCATCATGTGCTTGAAATGAGTATTCGATATTTATATTTTATCATTTTAACTTCATTATTTACAAAAAAAAAAATGAAAAAACGAAAAAAAAAAGTCGGGCACCAGCAGGATTTAGTACGAAACTAAAAAGATAAAATAGCCAGTTGGTGATTTTAACTTTAGTAAAATGTTACAGCCTTATTTATTAACTCGGTTTAGCGGCAGCGTAAAGTTACTCCGACTTTACAACGCCTCTAAACCTGGAAAGCTTGTTTAAAAAAAATATATACCAGGAATAGAGGCGGAGTACGCTAAAACTGGTTCATAGGAGGTTTAAAGCCAGAATAAAGCCGTTTTAGTATCTAAATGTCATTTTGACATGCCATCGTCTGAAATTTACAAAGAGGAGTGCAAACAATTTTTTTCATTTTTGTTACTAAGAAAGAGTCGATATTTATTTTATATTAATACATCATTTAAATTCTTTAAATGGTTAAACATTACTGGAAGAAGGAGAAGGCCAAAGCAGTATAAAACTCGTTTAGATCGCATGAAACTGAGGGATGATTAGTTGTCGGAGAAATATCTATGAACATAAACAAAAATATTAAGTTTTGTCTGTTGTGATCTGGAAATTATATACATACATATATTTACAAATTTAAATATATTTTTTTTGAGCTATCCCAGTTTTTCAGAACGTTTTGATTTATTTTTATTATCTATTAGTTATTTTTGTTTACCAAAATATGACTACAACATATAACTCTACCAATAACTAAACTACTTAAACGAATAATAATGGAAATCAGCTGAGGTTTGTTTACGTTTATAATAACCAGAGTCTTAGATTGGTGATTTTTTTGATAGAATATTTGACATAAGGCAGGCGTAACTAAAACCGTTGAGAAAATATTTAATAAATATGGATTAGTTTGACGTGGCGAAAACCCGGAGTAAGTGCTTCGACTCGGTTTAACTATTCCGAGGTTGAATTAGTGAAATCTAATAAATACGGCGTACGATGCTTAACTCGTTTAAAATTAGCAAAACACAATTTTTAACCTAGTATCATACTAAAAATGTTTTAACATCGTACTAAATCGTCTAAAATTTTGCGCCATTATCTTTAAAACGGATGTTTAAAAAAAAAATAATTTGTACAAACCCTACATTTAGATGTTTAAACAAAAATTAGACGTTGCGTATACTACGTGAAAAACAAGCATTTTTGACTTTTAAATATATTTTTTTAAATCACGATATCTTCTTAACGGAGAGTCGTAGACAAAATTTTGTCATAACCTCTTTAACTTCCGGATAGCAAGATCTACAAGTTTGTAGGAAATGGCTTTTCGATAGCATTTACCATTTTGAAGTTATATGCGAAAAAATGATATTTTATCATCCTTAAATTACTATTGACGCGCACACGATCTAGCAATAGGCCCAAGGACAAATAATTGCCTTTCACTTGAAATTTTTGGAAGATTGGCCATTTTTTGTGTACATTTTTCTTGAGCTATAAGAGTGTGCACCGCGTAGAGATTATTTTGTTTGACAGAGGTGGATTTTGAAAAAACCTGTACGCACGGCGACAAATGTCTACTTGAGCACATAATGGACGTTAAAGCTTTTTTCGATTTTCATATTTTTAAATGGGACTTAATCAGCTTTCTGAAATTATTTAATTTTCATTCTCTTCAGTCACTGCAAGCAAAACAAACAATTTTTTTTTTACAAAACGAATTTTCAGGTTGATTGGCATAAAGTATGACAATAAACTTAGGGCATGTAGGCCGACCCAAGACAAAATTGCATTAAAGGAAGTTTCCGTTTCCCCTAGTTTACATTATATGAAATTTTCTAAAAAACTTTATTACATTCATTAATTAATTTTTTGAAAAATTAATTTTCAAACTCAAAATAAAATTTACTAAAAACTTTTTTTTTTTTTAATTTCTTGTAAAACCCTTCCGGTTCCTAGGTTTCACTAAAAATTAAAAAAATAAATAAATCGGGTGGCACAACGGCTCATGAAGAACGAGGGCCTAGTGATTAACCACTCGCAACCATTCCTGTGTGCGCCTTTCGACAGGAATGGAAGGGACCTACAATTTTATGCCGAATCCGAACGGCTAGACGAGAAGCACTTATTCGTGACAAGTGATACTCTTGGAGGATTTGTCAATTACTCGCAAGAGGCAGTAGCCCTGAAAAAAAATTTTTTTGTTTTTAGGTGGACGAGGCTGGGAAGCGATCCCAGACCTCCAGCGTGACAGTCGAACGCACTAACCATTTCGCTACGGGCTACTACTAAAAATAATAAGAACATTATATTTTGAAAACAATAAGAATACATTATCAAATACAATTTTGAAAAAAAAAAATTGGTTATTTTTTTTTTTTTTTTCAAAAACTATTGATTAAAATAACTTTATTTAAAAAGACAATCAAAGAGGAGATTTGTGCATTTATGAAAGAGTATAACATTATAAGTGTTGTTTTTAAATATTTTGTTCAGTCATGTTTCTTAGAAAATTACCCCCTCCAGCCTAAACCGGGGAATTGACCCCCTCCTTTCTCATTTGTTTAATGTCCTTACCCAACCCCCATGTCTGTTTGATTAATTTATTTTGTAAATCAGAATATTATTTTTGTTTAAATTTCATTTTGTGACCAGTTTTTTTTTTCTCTGAAATTAATCCATATTGTTATAATTAGGGTTGGGATTTTCATGCAAATGCATGTTTTTTCTCGCGACATTTAGAAGCCTTAAACCAAATTATCTTCACGAATCATGATATTGCCCTTAAAATGGCATTTAATCGTTAGTGCATATTTTGCATATTTTATGCAAAATGCATATTTTCATAATAAATGCATATTTTCATAATAAATTCATATTTTAAGTGCATACTTTCATATTATTTGTGCAAATTATGGAAAAAAAAATATTTTTAAACGCACCAAGTCGAATTGATTTCCTTAAAGACAAATTTCCTTCAACACCTCTTTCACCCAAGCCCTAGGTGGGGAACGTGACTTGAAGAAATTACGTATTAGGTATGCAAAATATTTTGAAGATTTCAAGCAGTTGTCAATAGTTTCGATGATGGTGATACCATCGCAATTAAAAAAGCAAAAGAAATAATGACGCGGCCCCTGTGAAATTGTATCTTTTGAAGGTAGGAGCACATTGAAAAATCGGTTTAATTGATGAAACTTTTGCAAAACTAAATTCTGTTGAAGGCCCTATTGGGGCACTTTAAAAAAAAAATGGTTTAGGTGCATATTTTCCTTTTTTTGTGCATATTTTACATTTTTAAGGGCATATTTTAAGCGCATATTTTCGATTTTTAAGTGCATGAGAATCCAAGCCCTGATTACAATATAAAGAAAATATTTTCTCACGATTCGCTTAACAATCTGCTTACTCAAATTCTTCTTATCTCTGATCTCTGAACTATTCTTACAGCTGAAAAAAATTTAATTGTACACAGTTTAAATTTATATATTTTACAGAATTTGTATATCTAGGAATTTGTTGTGGTTTGTAAGCACAAGGTCGCTGGTTTACTTCATTTTCACTATAAATTCTAGCGTTTTTGGTTTGGTGAAATCCACCTTAAGCATTTAACTTCTCTTGGTTTAGGTTTCTCGAACTTAAACATATAAAAGAAAAGTCTGAATATAAGGGTAGCTAAATAAACAAAAAAGAAAGTAACATTGACGCGATGTTTTTTCTTTTTTTATTTTTTTATTGACACTTGTCGTACACCAAAATGGACGTACAAAATTGTAAAGAGAGTGAGGATTTTAAATAGAACGTGGGTGAGATATATCTATAGGTATCTAACCTAAAATCTATCTTTCACTACAAGATGGATTGTTGAATTAAATTTTTTTTTTTTTGGGGGGGGGGGGGGGATGATGGATTTATACATTATTTTATTTAAACTTATAGTAGGTATAGCCTACACACATATATAGATACCTAACAAGAAAGAAACCTTCCTACCTTACTCTTCATTTTGAAGGGTTAAAATATAATTTTGCAAAGAGAAACGACAGAAAAATAAAGGATTAGATGTTAAGCTAACGCAATGCATAGAAGAAGAAAACATACAATACAAAAAAGGACTTTGTTGGTTTTTAATTAAAATGTTAAATTAATCTTTGAATAAAATCAACTATATATAGGCCTTATATTGTTTATAAGAAGACAAAGTAAGAATTTAAGTGATGTAAAGGAAACTTTCAAAGCTGTCAAAACAAAATGAAAGGTGATAGATGAATTAGGGTTTCACTCGGTTATGTGGGTTTATGATGGGAGGACGATGGTGGCAGTTGAGTGAAATTTGTGGTCTTTTTTTAGACAGCCCCAGAGAGAGAGGGAGAACAATCAATTGTTTTGGATTTTCTTTTGTTTCTTATGTTGAAACGAATTACAATAAGATGGATAATGGGATTTTAGATGCAATCGCTTCGATAAAAAAAGAGCCTTTGGACTGGATTTAAAATTAGATTTTATTGTTGTGTCCTTTCTAGAGAAACATCCAAAGATTATTTATATAAATTTGCTGACTTTTCCACTTTTCTTTTCAAAAGAAAACTTTAAAATCGAAATTGAAAGTACCTACCAGTACCTACCGTTACTCCTACCTACAATTCGTAGATTAAATGAATATATACAATCAAAGGGATTCGAAGCTTAAGGACAACTTACAATATTTCGATCAGGATCAGGATGTGTTGTATGCCGTTCCTGCTGATGCCAATCATTCATACTCCTCATATCCATACAATAAGTCATACCACACATACCTACATACATTCGATTGCAATTACAAAATGCAGCCATTAAAAGCTTCCGATTGCAATACTTCAGACTTCAGGCAATATAGAGGACCTATTTTAGGGGTTGATTTACCTGCATGTTGGGAGTCGTCACGAAATACCTGTTTTTCGGTTGTAGGTGGTAGATACTCCTATTGTGCCTGATATGAAAATCAATTTATTGCAAATGCCATGCGGGACTCATATATATTCAGAGACAAAGGGCACAACAATGAACGATTTATCCATGCGGGAGTTTATAACGGACTATGAATGTATTTGCTGGAGTGGGTGGATGGGGAAAGGGTTGTTATGGCCGATTGTAGAGATGCAGAGTGGGCCGGCCAACACAGAACAAATATTGATAACTATTAATCATGAAGCGCCATCGGCGAATGTGGGATTATTTTGTAAGTAAAAGGATATGCATTGCCGACACGATCAACGAAAGACAAACCGAACATATACAAACAACCTACCCTTAAACAAACAATTTATAGGTAGCTGTACTCGTAGGTATAGGTATTTTCAACTGACTGAAAATTTATACAATAATAATGAATATTTAGAGTTTTCACTTATTTCATACAAGCCCTATGGGAATTAATGAACACATCGCGGTACTTTATTATTATTTACTTATACTCACAGAATGGGGCCGGATATTCATATAAATTGATATGGGTAGGTATATGTTAAGGCACAACAATGTATCTGTTTTTATAAAATTCATGCCTTCGAGGAGATGAAAGTTAAACAATGGATTTCAATTTCAAGCGAATTTGGAAGGTATAGCCTGGCAGTCACGGTGCGCAGCAGTTAGCTCTATGGTGATGTTTATATTGTAGGTATAGGACAATTTTTGGCAAGCCTATACCAACTTACCTATAGGCATATACATAGCTAAGCTATACAGGTTTATATCCTTTTAAAAAGCGAAACGCGATTTCACGTTATATGACTATAATAATAATAAATTTATTTTGAAAGTCCTTTTATTTTTAGTTAAATATTAATCGATATTATACCCGCGAGAGAAGAAAAACGATATGGACGATAAAAAATATTTTCAGAATAAGCGGGTGGCTTGCGGGCAAGATATAGGTATGCATATCTAACTATACCTGTTTTTATATTGGTTTTGTTGGAAAATGCTACCTACAAGCATATTCTATGTTTTAAAATAAATATAAAAAAACATATGTTTAGAGAGTGAAATGAATTCATCATAATGGTTTTTCGGCGAATTTGGTATTTGAATATTTGCTACACTATATTTTGAGTAGATTTGAAAATTATATTAGTTGTATATGAACTTGAGATTTAAAATCTCTAGAGTGTGTTTTAGATTTAAAATAAATCTGCCAGATATTTAATATAGTCCAGGAAAATTAAAACTCCCAAAAGAATTAACTTCCACTGGCTGAAATGAACTAACTCCCACCAAAATTGGGATTTTGTTTGTAATGAACTGAACTTATTCCAATTATCTTATAGGAACTAAGCCCTAACACAATATGAACTAAGTCCCAAAATGAAAGTTAACTAAGCCTACATAGTATGGGACCTTATTCCTTATAGATGAACTAAGTTCCCAAATGAACTAACTCCCGATTTTTTGAAAACAAAAAAAAAATAATAAAAATTAAGTTTTTGAAGGAACTTAATATGTATGTACTATGAAATAGTGTTCGAAATAACTTTTTGAAAATATATACAAAGTGATTTTTTTAAAAACACTTTGTATACATTTTAAAATAGATATTCTGAAAAATTGATTTTTTTTTTGAAATTTTATTTGAGGTAATTTTTAAAATGTTCCGAGGCAGGGCTATCTTTAAAAACAAAGGAGAATGGGCAAAAATGTATGGGAGCCGGTCTACCCACTCAACAGCAATGTGTTGTATGTCGTTGAAAAGGTAATTTTACTTACTTCATTTCATTGTATTACCATTAAGCTCTAAACTATGGGGTTCGTGAGATATTCGGAATCAAAGCACCGAAAAAGACAATAATGCATTTCTTCATTGGTAGTGTGTCCTCATACCTACATTAATCTGTGATACATCGTTGGAAAGATAATTTTGTGTACTTTATTTTTGTATATAGCCGTGAAGACGTAGATCATAGGGTGCAAGAGATATGTGGGCATACAAATCGGCAAATATAACAACAATGCAATTCTTCATTTGGTACTGGTCTACCGACTCAACAGTAATGAGTCATACGTCGTTGTAAAGGTTATGGCATTTGCTTCATTTCAATATATGGCAGTTAAGCTCTAAACCATGGGGTTCGTAAGATATTCGGCTCTTAAGCACAAAAAACAGCAATAATGCAATTCTGCATTGGTAACTTATCAACCAAGTCAACAACTATGAGTCATGTGTCGTTGAAAAGGCTGTTGCATGTACTTCTTTTTATTATATGACCGTTAAAGTGTAAATAATGGGATTCGAGAGATATGTGCCAAAAACGCTGAAAAGTGCAGTAATGCAATTCCGCACTGGTAGCTGGTCTTTCAACTCAACAGAAATCTCTCTTATATCTTTGAAAACGCTATTGCATGTACTTCATTTTGCAATATGCCGTTTAGCTGTAGACCGTGGGGTTCAAGAGGTATTTGGCCATCAAAAAAGGCAAATATAACGAATACAATCGCGTCATAGCCAAGAAATACTACACATTTATACTTATAAATAGAGGTAGGGAAGGACGAGAGGCTTTTAAACACTTTTATTGTTCATGCTTGACGGGGCGCCGAACTGTCAGTACATGTGCACATGTTGTATCAATTTTGTGGTATATGTGCATAGCTCGGCATCAAAATGGGTTTACACCACCTGCGGAATGTCATACTGGACGAAAGTATGATATAAATGTAAACAAAAATTCAAATAAAATATTATAAGTGTGTTTTTTTATTTATGTTTATATTTTGTATCCAAATACCTCTTAAACCCCACGGTCTACAGCTTAACGGCGTATTGCAAAATGAAGTTCATGCAATAGCGTTTTCATAGATATAAGAGAGATTTCTGTTGAGTTGAAAGACCAGCTACCAGTGCGGAATTGCATTACTGCACTTTTTAGCGTTTTTGGCACATATCTCTCGAATCCCATTATTTACACTTTAACGGTCATATAATGAAAAGAAGTACACGCAACAGCCTTTTCAACGACACATGACTAATAGTTGTTGACTTGGTTGATAAGTTACCAATGCAGAATTGCATAATTGCTGTTTTTTGTGCTTAAGAGCCGAATATCTTACGAACCCCATGGTTTAGAGCTTAACTGCCATATAATGAAATGAAGCAAATGCCATAACCTTTACAACGACGTATGACTCATTGCTGTTGAGTCGGTAGACCAGTACCAAATGAAGAATTGCATTGTTGTTATATTTGTCGATTTGTATGCCCACATATCTCTTGCACCCTATGATCTACGTCTTTACGGCTATATACAAAAATAAAGTACACAAAATTATCTTTTCAACGATGTATCACAGATTAATGTAGGTATGAGGACACACTACCAATGAAGAAATGCATTATTGTCTTTTTCGGTGCTTTGATTCCGAATATCTCACGAACCCCATAGTTAAGAGCTTAATGGTCATACAATGAAATGAAGTCAGTAAAATTACCTTTTCAACGACATACAACACATTACTGTTGAGTGGGTAGACCACTTTGCCCATTCTCCTTTTTAATTTTTTAAAATAACTTTTTGAAATTGTATTCAAAGTATAGGTATTACAAAAAAAATCGGGTGAATTTTTTAAAAATACTTTTTCAGTATAAAGCAGTTAATTTTTCTAAGCTAGCTGAGGAAAAAATATCTTTAAACATTTAAAAGTTATCAACTTTTCTAAATTACTAGCTGACCCAGTGAACTTCGTTCCGCCTATATTCGTTATTATGTATTAAAAAGCTAGATGTACATAATTTGGTCAATTCAAGTTATTAATTTAAAAAATCCTATTTAATACAATGGAAATAACTCGAGTATTACAATGTCGACGTGTTTCAATCAAACCGCAGTGGTTTACGTGTCGGTCAACCCGCTTTTTCACTGTCCTTCATGTTAGACAACGTTTTTTCGCTCTCTTCTCTGCGGGGTACACGTACAAATCGGGATGTTTACTGACATGTGTGAGCACGCCACGTACTACAGAAGACCATGTGTGAAACATGAGAATTCCAGTTTGATGCGACAAACATCCACCAATTGTCCTTGCGACTTATTACTTCTCATATCCAAAGCGAGACGAACAGGAAACTGAAGACGCTTAAATACGAAGGGATAAATGGAATTTTCGCGTCAAATTCGTTGCTTGATTGACTAATGCCGTGAGATAGTTTGTGGCTTCGTATTCATCCATCAAAGAGTCGATGGATTTGTATGAAAGTAACTCTTCGGCGATTTGGTTTTGATTTCTGAATGACGAAATTCAAGTGATCGGCACCCTTGTTGTTCGCAGCCAAAATCGCTCTTGGGCTCAGCCAATTATGGTCTGCATAATTCTTAGTAATATTCGTGTAATACTTCGTTTTGTTGCCAAAAATTCAGTAGAAATTTAATTAGGCCGGTGAATAAGACGACTGGAATCTTTTCCATCGCCAACAATTGCCTGGAGAACTCTGAAGCGAACTGGTCATTTCGTAAAGCAAATCGCATGTTCCTTTTCGATTGCAATTTTTTTCTAATATCTCCATAAAGCCTACGCCTTCAGGCAAGTGTTCAATTCATCTGGCGGAGTTGATCTTGGAATGACAGGCAGCGTATGAAGCATAATCATTGCGCCACCAAAACGTCACTTTTATCATTCGTATATCTGTCAACGTGCGATTCAGGGCTTCCATTGCGCGTTTGTGAGCACTCGTCCTAGGTGGTCAGGTTACAAAGTCTGCCATACTTTCGATATCGTAGACTTCTCTGAAATGTTGCTTGTAGGTTCTTCATCCACTTGCAAACTGTACGGCAATTTCAATGCAGACTGGTTCCACTGCCTTGTAACCTCAATCCCCTAAGTAGTACCAAGGCAATCTCAGATCTCGGACGAAATCAGTGAAATAGGACTAATTTTTTTTTTTCAATCCCGTTGAACGCATCAAGGAAGAAAATGCCACCATTTCCATAACCGACTACTTGCATCAATTCATCGAACATCTTGACTTAATGCGACTCGGTCAAAATCCATTTCACATTCCAATTCTCGACTAAATGCGAAGAAATGTACTAAGAACTGAATCTTCCCGGAAATTATATACATTTCTATACAGGAATTCTAATCAAGAGCAATCAAGGGGAACTTGCTTTGTTTTTTATTATTTTTGTGTTGATCTCTTCTTCCGCAAACTAAATGTATGCCAATTGGCTGAACATAATGGTGTTGTTGTATAGCTGTTGAAAGGTACAAAAATAGTAACCATTTTGACATATTAACAAGAACAAGTTTCACCCCTAAAACGCACCTTTCCCACGCTACTTTCGGTTATCTGTTTTGTTTTAATCGATATTTCCGAATATATTTACATAAAGATACCATTAATCCAATTTTCTCATGACCCATAAACTGCCTTTTCTTCAAAAATTGTTGACCCTGGTTTAATATTTTCATAGGTAGATATTGACATTTTTTATTATCAAAGATCTTTATTTTCCTAAACAAATATTAACCAATTCAATATCATTGTTTATTAATTCAATTTAGTTTCGCACACCACAAAACTTATAATTTCTAATTACTTAATTGATTGACAATTTCCGCCCTTCATATCAATATAATAATTCTCCCACCCAAACAAACGCACACATTCCACGCAAACTATATAAAATATGTATCAGTTTTGTGACAATAACTCACAAAATGTCAAACAAAAAACCACCAAGTGTCAGTCAAGTGATAAGGAAATATTTTTAACTTAAACCCCATCACCATCATCATCATTCTCCTTAAGCAAAACCCAAGCACATTGAGTGTGCGGTTGCACTATCATAGTCTATGAGTCTAGTATGTCACATAAGGGTACTTCTAACAACAAAGAAAAGCAAAAAGAGCGTAAAACGGATGTTTGAAAAATAAAAGTCACAGCAAATGCAACTCTCATAAGTCATAACTTACTGTCATATTCAAGTTGACCGGCACACTTTGATAACGAAGACAAATCTGAAAAAAGATGAGATGCATTGCAGTTGAAGAATACGATGATGAAGAAGAAAAAAAAAACAAGTGTAGTGTAAATAAATCGAAAAGTGTATTTTGCTTGCTTGCTCACACTGTATGCGACTGTGGCGACACTATGACTCTACACGTCTCTATGGACAAACACGTCAATGTGAAAAGCACACATAAACTTCAAATTGAAGTTCAAAAGGTCAAATATTATTAGACCGCACACCATCACGATAGAAGTGACATCATATCACACATATCCGATCCGCACGGCACTGACATGACAAGGGTAAATGATAAAACATTTACTGTATCATCTCAAGCAGAGAGTGTGACTTATGAAGAACGAAACGTTATTGCTGTGTGTGACAGGTCTAGCTGTCAATTTGGATGACGGATAAAGTGATAAAGAGTCAAAAGTTGGTCGCAAGAAATTGATTTCGATTGTGTCGCATTTAAAAAAGTTTATCTTTACAGTGTTGTCAGTTGAAACCTTCTTTGGGAAGTTTTTTGGTTTTGTTTTATTTCATCTTAAGTGGCCCGTTTTTTTGTATTCCTTTTTTATCTTGTGTGGGAATTGTGTCTGTCAGTTGGAGGTTGTCAATGGAAATATAAAATTTACATGAATGAATTCGAAATTGAGTTCAATCGAAAGCGTTGAAGGGCAGACATTTTTCGATTAGGTTAGGTAGAATAAAATATAATAATGAAATCGGATAAAGATTTGACAAACGATTCTTTTTTTTTAAATTTTTGTTTAAAATGTTGTCAAAGTTGAAATAGAGGACTAGGTGTTCCGTGAAACGTTAACAACTATAAAGGTTTTTTGTCCAGGAAATGATTCGCCTTTATTTTATTTCCGAATCTGAAAAAGAAAACAGCACTCCTGGCATTTGACTTCCGATCGTGACTTTAATTTTGTATTATTATTCAAACGAACAAAAAATTTTAAGGAGTGTTCAAAATATCGATGGTGGTTAATTTGTATCTGATAAATCAAAATTGATATGTAATAGTAAGAAGTGTAAGTTTTTAAAGCAAGCCGCATGCTTATTTGCGTCACGTTTTTGTTTCTTAATTTTAAAGCGCCTCTTTATATTTACATACATACATATGTATATGTACATATGTACATATATGGAACCACTTCGAAACTGTATATACATAAATGGTAAAGGATTCTTGGAAAAACAAAGCATTGCTCATCGATTGATCTTATCTGGAAGGAAATCAAGTTAACTGAATGACTTTAAACTACCTTCATCTATAAATTGGATACTTCATACCGTACTTACAGAATAATAAAATGGTGCAATCCAGGGCTAATTTTGGTTACTGGGCTATGGAATTGAATTGATTTTCTGTACCTACCATAAGCACATGAACAAATCATGTACCAAATTTAAAATAACTTGGTAAGTTGGAAGTAGAAAAAAGCACTATAAAAACATAGAAAGACAATTACATTACGCAGGTAAGGTATATACATTAGAGCGTACCTTATTTTGATAATGTTTGATTTATGATTCAAACACGGACTAACAAATTTCGAAATACACTAAAAAAAAAATATTGTGCAAGTTTCATGTCCGAACCTTAATATTAACCCTTGCCGAATGAATTTCCAATTAATACACACAAAGTTCACATATATTACAGGTAAAATAGTACAGAAAACCCTTCGAAAACAAATAATTCCTTCGGTACGATATTACCATATGAATGCAAATGATTTCAAGGTACTTTTTTTAATGGTAGTAGCTCCTAGTGTAATGATTTGTGCGATAGACTGTCACGCTGAAGTTCTGGGTTCAATTCTCAGCCTCGTGTCCCTAAAAAAAAAAAACTAAAAAGTTTTTTTCAGGGCTATTACCTCGTGCGATGAATTGACAAATCCCTTAAGAGTATCACTTGTCATGAATGAGTGCTTCTCGTCTAGCCATTCGGATTCAGCATACAATTGTAGGTCACTTTCATTCCTGTCGACACGCGCACACAGGAATGGTTGCGAGTTGTTAGTCACTAGGCCCTGGTTCTTGACGAGCCGTTGCGCCATCACCCAATGGTTAATCTAATAAAATTTAAACTAAGACGAAACGACAACCTGAAAAAAGTTTTAGATAAATATTGCCGAAAACCTTTTAAAATAATGATCCGTTGATGAAGCTTGGTATAACTATTCCATTTGTCATGGAAACCAAAAATAAGAGTGTTTTTTTGAGGGGAAGTGAAAAGTTAGGGATTACCATAACACTTGTAAAACAAAATGATAACCTTATGAAACTTAGTATAAATGTTAAGAGTGGTACGAGACACAAGAATCAAAATAGTCTATAAACATATTTAGTAGAGGAGGATGTTTTTTTTTTAAATGTTTCATTTAGTTTGAAGATTTTCTGTCAATGATTACAATTGTCCTTAAATTAGAAGCAACATATAAAAACTACATGTAGCCATCTTGTCTTGTCTAAGTGTCTTAGGATAGACCCCTCTTTCATAATTGTTTTTTTGTATTTACTTCAAAACATTTGAACCAGCCCTTTTGGGTATTAAAAAATTGTCAAAAAGGGACACCTTTATTATACATATCTTCTCTGTCTTTAGGAGGGACGTAACAGCCAGCTCTTCTGTAAAACTATGTCGTACCTTCTAAGACATACATTATGTCGATGTTTGCCGACAGTTGTAAGAATCACAGCAAAAAGATACATGTGGATTTTATTGTTCTAAGGGAATTTGTTTAAATTCGTGCATACTAATTTGTATAAGAGTTGCTAAATATCGACCAAAATTTGCGTCTTAGAAGGATATATTAGTCGAACTGTAGAGCCCATCACTGTCATATCTGGGCGAAACACATTTAATTCTGGAGCTGAGGTCACATGTATACTTTTAATTGAATAACATTCATATACTTTACCTAAAACAGAAATGATTTTAATAATTAAAATTCTTCATCTTCATTATTAAAAATTAAATAAGAAACCCGCGACTTATATCGTGTCTTTGAACTTGATGGTAAAACGTGTTTTTTACACTCTGGTAGTCAAAACCTGTCGATGGCATACATCAATGATCTAAAAATTCGTCAACTTTAATCGCGTCTATCTGAGGTTGGGGCGCCACTCTTAAACGTGTGTCATATAGATGTTCGCACTCAGGGGTTCAAGATCTTTCGTTTGAAGTACAATTCAATAATTGGTTTCGTTTTTGATCAAAAACTCCGTTTTTGGTGACTTCTGTCGGCGGTTTTGGGGCCACTTAGGCGTCTGTCATGTACATATTCGCACTCAGGGAGTCGAGTGCTTTCGGATGCAATCAATTACAGGTGGTTTCCCAAAAGTATAAAAATGACAAAAAAAGCGTTTTTGGGGACGTGTGTCTGGGTTTTGGGGCCGTCAAGTTATATTGCATTTGAAATGGTTTCCCACACGATTCCTTTATTTTCAGAAAAGTGTTAGGTACTTTTGATGCACTTTTTCTAGGTAACGGGGCCATTTCGTGCTGGCATAGGAAAGTATTCATTATCACCTTCTCCGGGACTACTTGCACCATTAATATCTTCTGATTTCTTTTCAGCGAAGGATTTTTAGATGTTTTCGGACTAAGGCCCTAAGTATTTTTAAATTTGTACTTTCTTTGATCGTTTGATATTTTGTTTTGATATATATAATATTGTTCACCTTTCATAATACCGGTAGTAATGGTTTTCAAAATATCGGCAGGCCATGTCGCCGCGAATATATGGTTTTCGCACAAAAATGTTTTTTTTTTACAATTAGCCCTATTCATAATTACCCCTTTGATTTTAATTTTAAATCCCAAAAACTAATTGAAAATAATTCATAAGATTGCATTCAAATATTTAAGGACTTTAACGAGAAATTCAGTAATAAATAAATTATTTCGAATGATTTTGAATTCGATCACTTATTTTGTAAAAATTATTTTAGTTAGGGCCATATTTTAAGTCAAACCTTGCACTTCATTCTGATGCGATGAACTTTGGTACACTAATAGTCCACATCTTAGGTTTACTTTTAAGAACTGTTTCCACGGTGGCAACACTGGCAGACCGAAGATATAAGGGTTGCACTCTGATCATGTTTTAACACGGAATTTTACATAAATTAGCCTATAAATCGAGAACCAGACATCGGTTGATGCCGTGGAATGTCTCGTTGGATTTATAAAACTTGATTTCATTGGAATATGTTAATTTTTTGACCCCTCCCCTACCCTTGTTCGCAGGGGAGCAAAATACCCTCGGCGGATAAGTGTTTTTATTTGTCAGAAAATAATAGTTATGAAATGAATTGTTATAAAATTTTAAGATGAGCGTCGACGTAGACTTTCATATTCAAGAGCATATCCGAAGTTCATTTTTATCCATGTAATAGTTTTTTGTATAATCGCTTTCAAAATGGGGGGAGAGAAAGGTGCAAGTATATCAAACCACTATATATTTGTCTTGGTAGAATCTAAGCATATGGCAAATGACCTTAAAGTAATTTTTAATGCCCAATCTTATGCAATCAAAATAATTTCAATATAATTACCCTAGAAAAAGTTATAACCTTTTTATAAAATGACGACTAAATTTTCAGTGAAACGAGCATAAAATTACCAAATTTCAATGGTATGGTGATGAAACTTGACATTCATGTCTCATTTGTCGTAAAAAATAAGAAACAAAAAGTTCCATAAAATATCTGGGGCTAAAGGGTGAAACAGAAAAGTTTAAAACTATGCCCCGTAAACCCCCCCCCCCCAGAACTAGTACGTTGATGAAAGTTGGTAGGAATGTTTAGTTTTTCATTGTTACCAAAAATAAAAAAAGATAAATCAAATATCTATTGTCAAAGATATTGAGCCCTGGTTCTAACAAGAATTAAAATATTTCTACCAACTTTAACCAACATACCAGTTTTGGGAGGGGTTTACTAGTAATAGTAAATCACTTTTCCCTTTCAATCAAAAAAACACCCTTTCGCCCCAGATATTTTTATGGACTCTTTTGATTCTTATTAGATTACGGCAAATGAGACATGTGTGCCAAGTTTCATCACCATACCATTGAAATTTGGTAGTGTTATGCTCGTTTCACTGAAAATTTAGTCGTCATTTTATAAAAAGATTATAACTTTTTCAAGGGACATTACATTGAAATTATTTTGATTACATAAGATTAGGCATTAAAAAACTACCCTAAGGTCATGTGCCATATGCTTAGATTATACCAAGACGAATATATAGTGGTTTGATATACTTTACCTTCCCTTTCCTCCATTTTGAAAGCGATTATACAAAAAACTAATACATGAATAAAAATGGACTTCGGATATGCTCTAGAGTATGAAATTCTACGTCGACGCTCATCTTAAAATTTTATGAATATTCATTTTATAACCATTATTTTTTGACAACTAAAAACCCTTATCCGCCGAGGGCGTACAAGGATGTGGGAGGGGTCAAAAGATTAACACATTCCTATGGCTTTAAGTATTCTAAATCCAACGAGACGTTTCGCGATATCAACCGATGTCTGGTTCCCGATTTATAGGCTAATTTATGTGAAATTTCGTATTAAAACATGGTCAGAAGGCAACTCCGGTCTGCCAGTGTTGCCACCGTGGCAACACTTCTTAAAAATAAATTTAGGATATGGACTATTAGTGTACCAAGACTCATCCCGTCAGAATGGAGTGCAAGGTTGGCTCCCTTAACACCCTAACTATTTATTTTATTTCAATGAATTGCAGGAAAAAACAGGAAAAAACGAGGCTTATGAAAAAAAAAATGCAAAATATTAACAAAAATGGTAGAGTTTCAACCAAAAAATCTTCGTCAATTTTAAATAAAAACAACTTTTTATACATTAAATTTATAACTTGAGTTTCTACTTTATTTTATTTAAGCATATACCTCACGCATATCTTTGCTTCAAAACAAGAAGGAGCGATTTGTTAAACAAAATATTTTTTTTGATTTTTTAATATTTGTTTTTGTTAATATTTCGTATCTAAATTTTGTTCATAAATCCTTAAACCATCGATTTCGAACGACAATTATTAAAATTCGGCTTAGCCTACGAGTTAAATTAAAAAGTGAATAGTGTGACTTTCCTGTCAGAATGCATTAAGCACATAATAGCATTTAGAATTTTAACCATGTTTAGGTCCCGCACAAACATCTTTAATTATTATAAATCAATAATCTAACCAAGATTCGATAAAACCTCCAAAATAATCAAAAAGCCATAGAAAATTACATCGAAAGTGTTAACTTCTTATAAAGGTCCATTAGATAAAATCGTTGACAAGTTACAGGAAATTAGGGCCCAGATTGCCTTATGTCATACAAGAGTAAAGTTGAGTAATTAAATTACAGTATTCCCCGCTTAATTGCTCTGACCATTTTGTCAGATTTTTTGGTCAATTAGCCGCGTGGTTCAATTCACAAAATCCCGATTTATTGACCAACCTGTTCAATTAGGCGATGCCCGTATAATCGCACAAGTCGGTCAATCAAAAGATAAAATATTCATCTAGTAAGTATAGGGCTGGCCACGAGACGAGAAAATTCTCGGTTTCGATCTCGACGAGACTGACTTTTAAGCAACCGAGACGAGACCGAGACGGGACTGTATATTTGGACCGAAATTTACAGAGAGTCTAATAAATTATAAAAAATCAATTTCAGTTAAACATTTATTTTATTTTGCACGTATTCAAACTATAATCGAAAATATTTCGTTCCAAAATCAACAGGTTGTCTGGAATTTTTTTTTTTTCGGAGACGAGACCGAGACTTAATTATTAGCGGGTGGCAATGGCACAGTGGATATAGTGTTTGACTGCTAACCTGGACGTGTGGGTTCGAGCCCCAGTCTAAGTTGCATTCTTTTCTATATTCCCCAGTTTAAAACTGGATGCCACCCGTGGAATTTCATGAGATAATTAGCATCAAGTTCTCAATCCACTGTGCCAAAAAAAATCTTTCCTTTTCTTCTATTTCTTTTAACTAGTGCCGTGCATTGCATTTAAAAGACCTGAAGTCTTACAGGCATATAGTTAAAATTATTATTATTATAAATTATTATTAATTATACGAGTCCGACGCGAGACCGAGGCGAGACTGAACATTTTCGATTCTAACGAGACCGAGGCGAGACTTACAAAAGTCTCGCAGAGTCTCGTCTCGTGGCCAGCCCTACTAGCAAGTGCCAATTTTGTTCATCTTTAGTGCCAATGTTAGTGCTTCCAAGTAACTATAATTTATTTTTAGTTTTGTGTTATACCTAATGAATTAACCGAAAAAATTACATCTGAATGTTTTTAATAGTAACTAAGCGGGTTCAATTATAAATTTGAAAAGCTTTTCTAAATATACGGAAAAATTTTCAAACGCAATGTTGTCGGTCAATTAGCAACTAAGCAACATAGCGGGGATAACTGTATCCTGTTATGTTTATTTATATTTTTGAATTTCTTTGTAATTTGTGTAGGTGGGTTTATCTACATTATTCTTAAAATCTAATTTCTTAGAAGCACTTTACCCTTTACGGCCCCACTGTAATTTATTGAAAACCATCAAGCCTTCAAACAGCATAACCTATGAACTTGCTCCACACAATATGGATAATGAATCCACCAAATATAAATTACCCCAAAAATATAGACAAATGGCTTAAATTTATCAAAAAAAAAAAGTAAAATATATTTGCATGGTGGTGTTATGATGGAAATCCCCCGCCATTCGCCACATAATTTTATCATACATTTCTATGAACATACATTTTATCGTCTGCACACAATCCCATATATGTAGATACATAGATACTCACATATTGCTATGACTAAAATGGCAATTCAACTGGAAAACGAGAGTGTAATAAATATTCGTGTACAGAGAGAAAATATTATGTAAATAGGTTTTTGTATGATGTTTATAGATGCAGATGATTTGCAAAATATTTTGTCTAGTCGATTAAATTTTAATGAATATTTTTTGATTTATTTTTATATGCACTCACCCACATCCTCACCAACATCATCCATAATATGTATGTACAAATATTGTCGGTATGGTCAGACTCAAGCCATAAAAGTATGAGAAACTCGAATGCCATTTTGTCAGAATTCCCATCAAAGATCAGATCAATCTTTTTGGCTTCGTTAGTTGATATTTTAAACTTCAACATTTTTATGAACTTCTAAATGACTATACATACATTATGTCGCTTTTAAAATATTAAAAAACAAACAAATAAAAACAAATTCCCCTACGTACTAAAAGCCGTTAAAAGCAGTCATAAAGTAAGCTCCAAAAATATTTATGGTTATTATACCCTCCCGCTCCTTAATAAAGAAATATCAGGTCAGGAATTTTAATAGATTCGTAAATAATGCCGACAATAATAATGCGGCGTTAAACAAATTCATAAATTCAAACTAATAAATTCCACCCACCATTCTTACAGATACACGTTTGTATCTTAATTCAACAACTCAAATCCAGAAACCGCATCATATCATCATCCAATTGCAGCACGCACACAACCGATACGTCCAAAATTTCAAACAAATCGTTCTCGGCCATCAAATGATTCATATAAACGCCATTAGCCCCGCACCAATCTAAAATGAAAATCCCATAGGTGTATATAGAAGATAGCGATATCGTCATAAATGTAAACATATGCACTGCACATGCACGCACACACCTTCGTCGATATTTTACGAAAATAATTTCCATAACTTTATTGCTATGGCAACCCTGAGGAGACAGTTAGCGATCCACAAATGAACCACCGTAAAATGCTATGCCACGATATTTTTGGAATCATAAAACTGTCTGCAAAACTGCATCAATACAAGTTCGACATTCATGGACCAAAATAAAAAGCTTAGTTAGGAGTTGTTCTGGATTCAGTGTCCGCACTGTTCGTTTGCATGGATCCCAATTCGTATCAACAAAACCCAAGAGATACCTATTTCCAAAGTATTTATACAAACTGGAAATCGATATTTGGACACACAGTCATCCTCATTCCCAATCACGTGTGGGTTTCTGAAACTTCAACATGCGCCGAAACCAAGCAATTATCGTAATCTATGGGCACTTTGGAGGTGTTGCTGCAGCACCTATTTCTGAACACCGTCCTTCGGTCGACCATTCGTATTATACTCTGGACACTTGGGACACACGCGTTTTACATTGCGTTTCTCGATTTTAAACCGTGTTTCTATATAATCCGATTCGAATTTGGTCTCAACAAATAATGTGACGATGCTTATACGAAACTATAATTTGGTCTCCAGGACGACCAGCATCAGCCCAGCCCAGATCGCCCAGCCCGCCCCGCCTGTCATTCGACGCCAAATCGAATTGTTTAGCCTCAGTTAAGTGGTTTCATTATAACGATGTCTGGTTGCTGGGGATCGGGTGATGTTGGAGCTGGAGCGCTCTATAGAGATATCTTTTCTCGGTTTGGTCAATCAGCTTTGGCAAATAATATAATTATTGACACCTACTGCAGCGGGTCGGATGATTTTATCGTTTGGAAGTTTTTCTGGTTTTCAGTTCGGGAAATTAATATACCGGACACGGACACCGGGGTATAAAGATTTACAAGTTATGATTACAGGAATTCGCCAGGGTTTATATTTATTATAATCGCGATTGGCTCCAATATGACTCAATTAAGAACAAATTTATTGGGAATTGATTCGAATTAAGGGAAATATATGAGTATGTGGAAGGAGAACAAGAAGACCATTTAATAATTTGTTTGATAAAAATGCAAATGGAACAAGTAATCAAACAAGTAAGGTGTAAGGACAGTTCAACTTTAAATGGAAAATAAAAAGACTCGAGATAAAATTTGTAGCTTCAAATAAACCTTCAAATTCATTTGAAAAAGGAATAAGGGGGTACTAACTGGATCTTGTGGTCACTTATTATTTTTATAATTCTGATTTATAAAAGGGTGAAATAATTTTTAAAAAAGTGGTATTAATTAAAAGTTGAAATATTCCTTAAGGTGGTGAAAAATTGCCGGTTGGGGATTGGATGTGCTGATGAATCTTACTCTTTTGGCAGTTGACGCATGTCTGTGACCATTTGCGACAATCCTTTTTTATGTCCGATCAAATCAAGCGTTGCTTAAGCATCTGGGTTGATTTTTTGATGCTAGGATGTGACAAGTTGTGTATCGTCATGAAAACTTGACGCCTCAGAGGTGCTGCAACATATGGGATGGGCGGACCTTTACCGTAGAAATATCGCAAAATATTTGGTGGTTAGAGTTAGGAAGAGTGATTTCTTTAAACTGCAAGGATGTTGTTGAGTTGAGGAGTTTCATGAGTTCGTCATCGATCTGTTGTTGCTTCGCCAATTCATCGTAGTCAATTGCAGATGGTATAACGATATTGCGTTTACTCTCTGGATAGATCATCAGCAAAGAAGCGACGTTGTCTTAGCCGGATGCATGCCCTAAATCTGTTGTAATTTGTCCGATGTAACTTAAGGGTCTGAATTGACGTTGGCTTGATTTCTCCGGTTTTTGTTGAAAAACAGAGGTAATAGGTTTGTAGTCCGTGTAAAGCATAAAATGTCTTCCCTCAAGTAGGTGTTGAATGTGCTTCATAGCTAACTAATTACTCAAAAGCTAGCGACCGTAAGCACTGTAGCTTCTTTGTGACGGTTAAATTTTTTTAGAGAAAAATCCAAGAAAGAGCCAATCATTTGCAACAAGTTGCTGTACTACTGCGCCTGTGGCGTATCAGATGCATCAACCATTATTGGAAACAGTTTGTCTTCAGTTGAATGTGCGAGAAAAGCTGAGTTAGCCAGAGCTTCTTTACAGACTTCAAATGCGTTGTCCAATTCAGGTGTCCAATGTATGACAGTTTTGTCCTTTTTGTTGCCGGAAGGGTATGCATGAAGAGATTTTTGAATCAGAGCAGCTTTCGGAATGAAACGTCTGCAGAAATTCACCATATCTAAAAATCTTTGCAGCTCCTGAATTGCTGACGGCTTCTTGAAGGAGGTAATTGTGTCAACTTTTGGCTTGGTCCCTCTTCTGTGACAAGGTAACGCAAAAAACTTACATTTGGATTGATGGATTGTAAGGCAATAATCTCTAAACCGTTGGATAAGCTGTCTTAGGTGTTCAAGTTGTTCCTCTGCAGAGTTTTATGAGACGAAAAAGTCGTCAATGTAAGGAAAACAGAAATTAAGGCTTCTCTCCTCTCAAATGTTTGGGCGTTGCAGAGTTCGAAAGTCATCATCATAAAATATAACAATCCATAAGGCATTATTATGGCTGTCATCGGAATGTCTTCTAGCTCCACAGGTATTTGATATGGTTTGTACGAGTGAGATCTATTATGCTGAAAACCTATGACTTGTTGCGGTACCTATCAGGAATATTTCTTGTACACCAAAACAAACATTTTAAAAGAACCATGCAATTTCAGTATCATACAACCACTTCTTTCTCTCTTTCCCTGGCCTTCTTTTCGTAATCACAGTTTTTTACTTGCCATATACGTATACGTAAAATCGAGATAATAATTTTCTCTAACATAACGATTATAGAGAACACGAACAAAGTGGGTCTCGCAATTCTGTCTGTCTTTCTGTGTTCGCCCGTGAGCAGCTGGAGGGATTTTCTTTAAACTAGGTATAGTGTTTTTTGACTAATATGCCCATAAACTTTTTTTAATTTTTTTTAGGACCAAAAATAACGGTACCTGCCATACAATTTTTTTTCGCCAAAAAGGAAATTAATATTTTTCTCAAAAACGGGTCCGAGGAATTTGTTCAAAAAAAAAGATTCAAATAAATTAAGTAAGGAAATGCTTCATTTTAATAATTTTTTTATTTTCATAAATTGAATATTTTGGGTACAACCATTCCAGTTCAACCATTTTTTTGGTTTTTGATTTTCTCGAAAACAATTAAGTTGAAAATTTTCATTTTTTTTATGGTAAAACTTCTAAAAAGTATAAACATTATTGTGAACCAAAATTATTTTTTTTTTTTTTTGAAAACTAAATATTTTTTGATAGTGTGTTATTATTTTGTAGAACAGCTGAAAAAATCATCTTTCTAAATTCAAAAATAATGGTACCTTCCATACAAATTTTGAAAACCGTTAAGAAAAAAATTGTTTTTCTCGAAAACGGCTCCAAGAATTTTGATAAAAAGATGTGCGTTTACTATATAAGGTGTGGCCAATATTTTGGTGAAAACAAATTTGACTAATAAAGGTTGATAATGGTACCTGTTATAGAACCGATTTTTTTTTGTTTTCAAATTTCTCGTTGACAGCTGCTCCGATTTCAAGCAAAGTTTTTATACAAGAGCAACTTCACAATTAAAATAATTTTGAAAACAAAAACTTTCAAAAAATATTTTTTTTGGAAAATTCAGTACCTTGAAAACGGGCTAATGCATTTTTTTTTAGTTCTTGTAAAATTGTATTTAATTAAATACTGAATGTTGGCATACTAGATTTTATTTTTGAAAATGAGCGAAAAATGTATAATATATTAAAAATTATTATTGTTATTATTGTACTATTCGTACTAGAATGTCAGCTTATTAGGCTTGACCATTCTTTATTCCATCAATTTCATTGACAACAACAACTTAAAGGCGCTACCACCAATTGTTTGGCTGGAGATATAGCTATTTCGTGCTTTGCCAATTTTGCACTCATCAGTCTCCTTTTTGTGGTGCTGAGCTTTAATCCAATTTTATTTGAAAAACTTTTTATGCACACCATAGGATTCGAACCCACGCATATCAGATTTGCTCAGTCTTACAGGACAGAAGGCGCTTAAAAAAATGCTGATGCTCGAAATGCATTTGATAAACAAATAACACATCTCGACCTGTGACGTCAGTGGTGGAGTGCGTAGTGCACAGGACTGCTAAGAGTGAGCAAATCTGATATATATATTATATGTACCTGTACACCAGCAATTTCTAGCTACGTTAAAGTTGTAAGCTACGAGAACAAGTTTGTGCAATCCAGTCGTGTCCATTTTTTTTTAACGTTTACTACGCGGTTGTCCGTAGCGTAATGGTTAGTGCGCTCGACTGTCACGCTGGAGTCCTGGGATCGCTTCCCAGCCTCGTCCACCTAAAAACTAAAAAGTTTTTTTCAGGGCTACTGCCTCTTGCGAGGAATTGACAAATCCTCCAAGAGTATCACTTGTCACGAATAAGTGCTTCTCGTCTAGCCGTTCGGATTCGGTATAAAATTGTAAGCCCCTTCCATTTTTTTTTTTTTTTTTTTTTTTTGTTTAAATTAAGCGCGCACTAAAGGGGTTCTTACTACCCTTAAATTGTTTAAACACAGTGCGAGCGTTAGGAAAATAGGAAAGGATTTAAGAGGAGATGCCGGTGCACATTGGTTTTGAATCTTTGAATATCAAAATGGCAGGGAAAAATAGTGCCGGGTAAAGCATTCCACATTCTTGTAGTGCGACTAAAGAAAGAATCTCTATACTTAACAGTACGTCCGAAGTTGGGCTCAAGGGTAAACTGATGTGCATTCCTAGAAATACGAGTATTACGGTTGAATTGTTTTAGGGGAGGAATGCAACTGGCTATTTCTCTAGAGCACTGGTTATGAAAATAACGATAAAATAACGAAAGACATGAAACATTGCGTCGGTGTTCGAGAGGTGCAAATGCTTCTGTTATATTTCTATCACCTATCATTTTCATAGCTCTTCTTTGAATTCTATCCAATAGACTCAGGTGAGTTATTGGAGCACCTGCCCAAACATGAGAATTGTACTCGAGTTTTGGACGAATAAAGGGCTTTATAGATAACAGCCAGATCAGAAGGGGTAAAAAATTTTTTGCATCGCCGAAGAAAACCTAAACATTTAGCAGCATTTTTGGCAACATCAAATATGTGATCGTTCCACAGAAGGTGGTCTGTGATACACATACTTTTCGGTTTCCTCAATGCACGAACCACTCATGGATAGTGGCATGAGGGGTGGGTTTCGTTTTGACGACACTAGACAGCATTGAGTTTTTGAAGCATTAAATTCTACGCGATTTTTGATTCCCCATTGGACAATGCTGTCAAGATCAGAACTTAATGAGCTTATCATACGCTGCCGTTCAAGTTCCACATCCGAAGGACATGGATGAGAATCTGTAAATGAATATGAGAAGCTGAGGATACTGTCGTCAGCGAAACAGTTTAATGGATAAGAAGTTTCAGACAAAAGATCATTTATAAAAATAAGGAAGAGAGTCGGAGACAAAACGGAGCCCTGGGGCACACCAGCATTTATTTTGTGGATTTCAGACTTGAAACCGTCTAATACAACTTGTATTGAACGGTCCGAAAGGTAATTTCTAATCCAACGAAGAAGAGATTCATCGAAACCAAATGCGCGCATTTTCGATAAGAGAGCTTGATGCCAAACTCTATCAAACGCTTTTGAAATATCAAGTGCAATAATCTTACTTTCTCCAAAACGATGTAAAGATTTGTTCCACTGTTCGGTGAGATATACCGTCAGATCACCAGTGGACCTATTGCTACGAAAGCCGTACTGCCGGTCATTAAGAAGCTTTCGTTCTTCGAGATATTTCTTGAGCTGAAAATTGATCAGCGTTTCCATGACCTTGGAAAGAAGGGACGTAAGTGCAATCGGACGATAGTTTGAGGGTGAAGAAGATACGCCTTTTTTAGGGACAGGCTGGACAAATGCTGTTTTCCATCCACTCGGAAAGAGACCAGTAGAGTAGGACAGATGCAAAAGCTTACGCAGTGGTTTTGCCAGCGTTGAAGAACACCTCTTCAGAACAATGGGAGGGATACTATCCGGGCCAGCGGATTTGTGAATGTCGAGATCTTTTAGAACTCTAGCAACTGCACGAGTGCGAAAGAAGATTTGCCCCATAAAATCGTTTACTCTCTCAATTACAGGCGGAGTTCTATCACTTACTGGCAGCGTCGAATTAACAGCAAACTGTGCTGCGAGCAAATTGGCTTTATCTTGCGAGCTGACAGCAGGTGTGTCGTTCCTGTCGAAAGGCGCACACAGGAATGGTTGCGAGTTGTTAGTCACTAGGCCCTGGTTCTTCATGAGCCGTTGTGCCACCCGATTTATTTTTATTTTTTATTTACTACGCGGATTCCTCAACTGCTAGAGGCTAAATAACTGTACAAAATTGTCTACAAAATCCCAATCTTATTACCAAAATTCAGTATTTTTCCAAAAAGTTCCTGGGCTACAATTATCCAAGAAGCTGACTCTAAGAAACATATGGTACACTGTGACGTATACGTACTTTTTTCTTTTAATTTTGTTATATTTGTTTTAAGTTTTTCGTACATTTCTTTTTGCAAAGTCTAGCATATACTATACACATCCAAGCAAAGTGAAATTTTTATATTAAATAAAGACGCATTTCACAGGCTTAAGCAACATGATAAAAATAATTTTCGTAAAACAGACAAAAATTGAAATTGTTATTTCATTTCTTCTATTCAACAGAGCAACAGATGTCTATAAAAGGTTGCTTTATTAATGTTTTTACCGAAAGATTATGTATAAATTCGTTTAAATTATAAAATTTTAACCCTTATAGTATATTTCTTCTAACCCTAACAGTCCTAGATGACTCCTATTTTAGACTACCGCCTAAAGTAAAATATTAATTGAATACAAAATTTCATTTAAATTGTTAAGAGTCGTCGTTTCCGACAAAAATAATATGTATATAAACATGTACGTGTATAATGTGTATTAATTCTCTATTTGCTAGGTCAGTGGTCAGAGTTACTTGCTATTCGCGGAAACCTATTTTATTACTTTTATCTACCTCTTTAGATTTATTTTCATATTAAACAAAACAGTAAAACCATTAAAACATTGGCTACTGCAATAACCATAAACTACATCGTTGTATTTTCTTTTATTTTTATATTTTTGTTCGGTTTGTTTTGTTTGTTTTTAATCAGAAATGAGTCCAATGCCCTTGAAATAACAAAACACACTTCTATAAGCTGCTGATGGCTAAAAGTGTATTTTAAGCTCTAATAACTCTCCGAGGACTTATACCTATACCGACATTTAACTATTACTATTTCTTCACATGAAATGTTTCCAATACATTTGAAGGCTATGTAGAAAGGTATGCCGATGCCCACATGTGTGTAGGAAAACAAAGTTTATATATCCATTTCGTCCTTCTGATGGCCTCTCTTTATTTTCTTACAACAATAACAACAACTGCGATTATAATCAAAAGCCAGTTTCAAAACCTGGTGGGTGTCGTGTTAAATTCCAATCAACATCTCTAAGTGATGTGGTTGTATTGTTGCTGTTGTAGGTATAATAGCTACATAATATT
The DNA here is from genome assembly GCA_949320155.1 of Melangyna quadrimaculata. Lineage (NCBI taxonomy): Eukaryota > Metazoa > Arthropoda > Insecta > Diptera > Syrphidae > Melangyna > Melangyna quadrimaculata. The sequence goes on along the minus strand of OX439483.1, from coordinate 56,826,371 downwards.
ATGGAAAAGGATCAAATTTCCAGGAGTTTTTGTATTGTGTTGTTTTGGATTTTATGTTGTTGTTGTTGATGTTATTGCTTTCCCTACGAAATAGCGCTTTCATGTTTGAATGAAATTAAAATACCCTTGGGATAGATGGCAAAGGAAGCCAGAACAAAAAAAAAAGGTGAGGTAAAGCGAATAATTGGCATAACTTGTTGACGGTGAAGAATTAACCATAATTAACATTTACAAGTAGGTGCTTACTTTATACACACACATGAACTCCTATGTCTAAATCTACATTATAATATCCTTTTGTTTAAAGAAACCATTTTTTGCTTTCTATTTTTACACATCGTTAGTTAAATTTTCATATAGTCGTTGTCGTGTATTCGTCATTTTTGCCTCTTCATCTTTACATACCTAGTTATATAAAAAGGAAATATAAAAAAAAGATGACAGACATCTTTCGCCACATAAACGCTAAGCACGTTTTTAGTAACTTAATTAAAAAAAAAAATACTAAATGCAAAATAATTTTTTTTTCATATTATTTAAGCAAAAGAGAGACCACTTTTGTACCCTTAAAAACAGTATTCACAGCCCCTTCATCATCATTTTGCTGTCTACATTAAAAATTCACATAAAATTGGAACCCATCGCACATCCTTGTGTGTATGCCGCACCTAATGGAGTAATTTAAAAAAATAGAAAGTAAAAAATAAAGGTACATATAGGATAAATGTTGGTATGGTAGGTACGTGTAAAAAGCTCAAGGGTGTTAAATTCCCAAAGTGTCAGACACGACGATTCCACTACTCTAACACCATATCCAACTCCAAGCCACCCAACCACCCACCCCACATCAACCCTCTAGCCCATCACTTTGCCACAATCTGTGGTATTTAAATTACAGCACACAGAGGTGAAGTAGTATAGTAGCTACTAGAGAGCTCAGCCCCCAGAGAGTGAGAGAGGCACAGGCTACAGGGGAGGATATAGGACTAGAAGAGAAAACCATAGAGTCCCTATATTAGAGGTATGTGTATAGGTACATCTAACAGGCAGAATAGTACATGTAAATATCCTTAAGTACGTAATTGTTATCCTGGGGCACGTTAGCCACCATAACGTGCATATGTGAAGCCCATTATAAGTGTACTCATTTTAAATTGTTATTTATTGCGCTTAACTCATTGTGTTGCTCTTCCGCTTTGAATTCGTTTTGGGACCTTCTCTTTTCTGTACTATACGAGTTTTATAGGTAGGTAGGTACCCAGGAACAGGACGACCGACGACGACTATCTATAGTGATGTGGCAGGGGCAATGTTTTTGTGTTGTCTGTCTGTCTGTCTGCAGGAGGATTTAAGTTTATAATTTTTTTATTGTTACCTATTCCTTGGTGTTTGTTGTGTTTTGCATAATTTTTCTTATTTTTTTTTATTTGTATTTTGTTGTTGGTAGGTTATACTCGTACTATGATGTTCTCCCATTGTTTTACTTTTTTAAAGTAGGTAGGTACGATTATAACGTGGGTGTTTTCGACACTTATTTTTCACTCATAAATAAAAAAAAAATATTCATGCACTGTATGATGTATGAGATGTTTTTAGGCGACCAAGAGTGCGCGAGGTGTGTTTTGTATTTTTTTTTTTTTTTTTTTTCTTTTCTTGGTAGGGGGTGATATGGTGATGGGGGAGTATATAACGACTTAGCGCGAAAAGTTAAAGAAAATATGAATGGTTTTGGGTGGGGAGGGGTATGCGAGTGGGGGTGTTGGTAGGGGCGTTCGTCGTCGTGCATGTAATAGGTTTTCCATTGTCCTCTTGCAAGAGATAATTGTAATTATATTGAAATTCAGAATTGATATATGAGGCGAGTCACGACTGCGACTACTACGTAAATAAAATGGTAGACACATGTATACCTACCTATATTAAGGATATAGGATGGGATAAATGCTATATAATTGATGGTGAGCAAAATACCTACATATAATTGGAAGCAATTAGGTATATATGTATGTCTGTAGGTTCGCAAACATTTAACTGATGGATTTATTCCGAAAACATTATGGCGAACATGTTTATTATGTTAAATTATTTAAATTCTGATCAGTTCTATTTATGGTGGAATTGATTGATTCAAACCTATGCAAATTATACACTGCTGTATAAAATTAAAGGAACAATTTTTGTTTAAATTTGTTTAGTGTTTTTTGAAAAGCTGTGCTTTGTATATGTTACATTTGTTTAAATTGAGATAAAACCAAAAGCATTTTTAAGTTTCAAATTTAATATTTTGAGATTTTCGACAAGACTACTTTATATATATATAAGGTGTCTGACTTACAACTTATATAAGAGCATTAAATATTAAAATAATTATAGTGCGTAGAGAGTTTAACATAGATTCTGGCATGTGGGACTTGATCCCACGATCTTCTGATTGTCAGTTTAATGCGGTGGCCACTGGTCTGACTCACTATACAAGCATTCAAGGTTGAAAGTGAATATGTGTCATACCATATTGCATAACAAATACAAACAGAATAGAGCAGGATTTTATGTACCGATGTATTTGCTATTTAGGTAGAACAACTAAGAGCAGGGGCCTCATCACGTAATACAAAGACGATAGGACAATCTACCACTTCTGTAAAAACAAATATAAAGACAGCTATCTCCAAGACGATATCGTTCTATCGTTTTTGTTTTACGTGATGAGGGCCCAGGTTTTCTGTTCTGTCGTGTGTCTGACATTTATCACAAATCTGCGCTATTCTGATATGAAAAAGAAGACAAAAGAAAGAGCAAAAAAGTGTCGTATGATGCTGAAATTGTATGGTGCTTATAAATATTTTGTTTTTGGTGTAGACTTTGATGGGGAACCGAAACATGTCTGTCAAGTTTTTACTAGGGTGGGCCTCACGACTGTTTGGTATGTTTCCTTCGTATACATTTTTGGAACTGAAATCCAGCAAGGACTTTGCCAAGTATCTGACGAGTTTTCCTCGTCTAGATACTCCATACTGAAAACTTACTAGGGCCTTGCCCAAACTAGACAGAAACTTGAAATTTTTCCAGCCGGGCTAGAGGATTTTATTTTTGTCTTGACCCACCTCAACGCTCTAGCTTTTTGTCGCCCCATTTTTTTTTTTTTTTTGAGTTTCTAATTTTTGAAATTAATGAACCATTAATTTTTCATTTATCAATAATTTTTTGGAAACATCTTTATAGATGGGATATTTAGACCAAAAAATCCGTTTTTGATTTATTACCCTGTCGTTGAAAATCGAAACTTTGAAAATTGTTCCTGGATTTTCTAATTGTTCTTAAAATTACTTTAAGTTTGTGGATCCCTATGTTCAAATTTTCAAAAGCTATTGAATTTTGTATTTAATTTCGATTTGTTGTTTTTATTTTCCTTGTTCGAATTATTCCGATTCTGAAAGTTTTTACTGATTTTTATGGAAAATGTTTCCGCAAAACGAAATGAATAAACAACAAACCGAATTCAGTCAAGGAAAACAACAAACCAAAACTGAATAAGAAATTCAGAAATTCAGAAGGGTACAAAATTGTTTTTTTACTTGCGATATATTATGTATGTACATATTATGTACGTAGTATAGAGCAAGTTAGGGATTCCTGCAAAAAATCGAACTCGAGATAATAATTTTTCCTAACATTCCGATGATAGAGCAAGCGAAAAAAGTGGGTCTCGCAATTTTGTCGGGCTGTCTGTCTGTACCTCGACCTGCAGCCTAAATAACTGAAGCGATTTCCTTCAAATTTTGGAATTAAGGTTCTTAGAGGAAAAATTGAATTTTTTTTTAGCTCAAAAACTAACGGTACCTGCCATAGAACCAATGTAAAAAAAATTGATTTATTTTAAAAACGGCTCTAACGATTTTGAAAAAAAAATTACTAGCTACTATAATTACTATACAATTAGCATTTGGTAGAAACAATTTTTTATAACGGTTATTAACGGTACCTGTCATAGAACTGATTTTTTGGTTTTCAAATTTCTCGTAAACGGCTACAGCGATTTCAACCAAATTTTGTATGTAAGAGGTCCTTTATAATTTTAAAAATTTTGCATAGCTAATATATAATTTTTCGAAAAAATAATTTTTGGATTTAAAAAAAAAAATATTGAATTTGATTTCTTTTTTTGTTGCAAATTTTTGAAAATTTCAAAAATAAATTTTTAAGCAAACCGCTCTAACGATTTTTGAATTTTTTGATATTTATCGAACAAATCAGATGGCATACCTACTTTTTTGAAGCTCTATCTGCTTTTAGCTATTAAAATAACAAATTTATAGTAATTTATTTAAATAATTTATATTTTAATTTGTAGATATTTAATATATTTGATGTCATAATGTTATGGAACCAATACATATGTACATTGTCTATTTCCAGCTATGTTAAAGTTGTTAGTTAAGAAAGCAAGTTTTGTGCGATCCAGTCCTACCCAGTTTTTTGTATTAAAAATGGTTTCAAAATCCTGTTTATCGATGTTTAAAGGCTCTCCCAAACCAATGCGGAACATTCGTTGCGTCGAAAAAACATTCGCATGTCAAAATTTATTTACATGGTGATATATGAGTGTGCCCACACCAACGCGGCGGACAAACATATGAAATAATTTTGACTGACGAATGTATTTTCGCCGCAACGAATGTTTCGCATTGGTTTGGGAGAGCCTTTATTCCAGGAGAATTTGTTTAAATTCGTGCACTTAGAAAATAAATACCAGTGGTCAGGTCTCATAAAACAAAACTTGTGTCTTAGAAGTATTTGACAGTCTTACTGAAGAATCCCATATTTGGGCAAAACAAAATCATTTCTGGAGTTGGGGTCATTTGTTCTTTTTAATATACATACTTAAAATACTCAACATTTTTAAAAATACCTTGTCTCTTATACAAACAAAATAATTTATTGAAAGAAAAGTGCTCAACGTATGGCTCCTAACCTTAAGCACCTCATAATATGGGCTATTCGCAAAAAAATTGTGCCAACTAAAAGGTCAGTAATTGGTCAAAAAAGGTCAACTATAGTTTCACAAATTGGTCAGCCATAGAAAATTTTTAATCAATGGTTAAAGTTTTTTAAGGTCAAGAACAAGTTTTGGCACCTCATTTACGGGATATCCGCAAAAAAAAGTGTACCATTCGAAACGCCACTGACTTTTGATAAAAGGTCAGCTAGTTTCGGTAATTGGTCGGCCATAGGTTTTTTGTTACCTTGAAACAATCTTTAAAAATTCATTAAAAAAAACCTATGGCTGACCAATTACTGAAACTAGCTGACGTTTTATCACAAGTCGGTGGCCTTTCTAATGGTACACTTTTTTTGCGAATATCCCATTAATAAGGTGCCAAAAATAGTTGGTGACCTTTACTTTAACCATTGACTAAAAATTTCCCATGACCAACCAATTTCTGAAACTAATTGACCTTTTTGACCAATTACTGACCTTTTAGATGGCATACTTTGGTTGCGAATATCCCATATATGAGGTGCTAATGGTAAGGAGCCTCAACGTATTGATAGAAATTCACAGAATTGTTGATATTGATGCTTAAGACTTTGTCGTTCAGCAAAAACAAAATTGTTAGCTTAATTTAAATATGGTTTAAAATATTAGCTCACTTTAAGTATGAAATAAAATATTATGTATTTTATTTACATATTCTTCGAAATATTAAAATAAATAAACACTTAAAGTTAAATTCAACTATATATATAATTTTGTTCTTTTTTTCTTTCAGGTATGTTTGCAGTTTTTAAACTTAAAGTATAATAAAAAAAAGGTATGATTTTTTTTAAATTTGCCATTTTGTATTTCAACTTTCTTCTTCAATTATTTGTATTGGGTAAAATAGCATCAAATAATTTTGTATCGACGAAGATATCCAACTACCTATTTTAGAAACATTTGCCTACTACCTGAGCATGTAAATTAAATTTTGAAATAAAAATAAAATATAATACATAATCATATTGTACTCATAACAGATATCCAGCACTTATTTTTTAAAGATTCATGTTTTTTATTTAATAATTAAATAGAATAATGAAAAGAAATTGTTCCCACTTCAAAATAATAGCAATCGCAGATAACCGACACACATTTCTGTTATGAGTATAGATAATATTTAGATGTATGTTATGAGTACATAGTTAAACTATATCTACTACATCGTCATTGTTCTCATCGGAGATACTCATTGCTTATTTATTTAATAAATTCATGCTAAATATTTTATTTTTTGTAATGATTACAGCAGCAGCTATACACGTTACATCTTCATTGTACTCATTACAGCTACCCAACACTTATTTATTTATTTAATGTACACAATACTTATATCTATGTATTTTAAATGAGTGCATGATATTCACCAGAAAATCATGATATAATCACCAATAACAGACTGATTTTAATTTGTTCACTACCTATTAAGAATGTTTGTATTTCTGTATTGAGTACATAGATCCGTGTATAAAATCTGTACTCACTACATAACCGTATATATGTATTTCATAGATGGACGCATGTTTATACATTGAGTCTATTAAATGTTTATACTTTTGTAATGAGTGCATATTATAGTTAAAACAAAAATGTAATCATTACAGTAACATGAATTCACTGCTGGGAAATGAAAGAGAGTTCACAGAATTATTTATTGGCTAGATCACTACTAAAACTTTAATGCAATGAGTAAGGTCTTCAATATTTATTAAATACATGATATTATGAGTGCAGAAATCTATGCGATTGGTACGAATTTCATCATGAAATTTCACAAATAATTTAGTCCACTTTCCTTCAAGTCAATCAATTTAAACTTGTTCATTCATGAAAATGTTCCTTGCCTCAATCAGTCTTCTGCTTAGATATAGCCTGAAACTAAAATTCACTAAACTATGTCAAAAGAGAGGTCAATTTTCGATTTTCTCTATATTGTTCTAGTAGGTTGGTACAATATTTTTTTTTCTAAGAAATTTGGCCTTTTCCTTAAGAAACATGACTTCCCCTTCTCCCAAATAGAAATAAAAAAAAAAAAAAAAAACAAAAAAAAAATTTATTCAAACGTCCTTCTCTAAGTACTCCTCTTAATAGACTATACGTGTCCAAATGTACAATTTTTCGTCCCAAAGGACTAAAGTACCAAGGCCCCAATAAAGAGATTCACTCATGCGAAACATGAAAGAAGTGAACCACCTCATTTTCATGACAAAACCATCCACATAAAAAAAAAAACAACAAAATTCTACCACAACCCCAATTCTCCAATAACAACAATAACACCAACAAAAAAGGTCTCCTCTCCCCATACCCTCGCTTGAACGATACCCCAACCCCATCAAGAAATGAAACCAACAGAGACATTTCACTTATTTTTCTTTTCCCGATAAATTGCACGCGTGGAATAAATTACTTCATTAGTGATGCTCTCCATCGTCGTCGGCCGCTAGAGTTTGGAGTTCATCTTTGTTGCTGTAGGAACTCGTACCTACCATTTCCGTTTCTTAGATATTTTTTTTTTTTTTTCGTCAAAAGCAATTTCCCAGAGATAACGTACCGAATTAAATGATTCAAAACGAAAATTGTAATTTGAATTCAACAACCATCAACTTAATTTGAAAACAACCTTAAAGTTCCTTCCTGATGACCCGACCGACACAGAGTGCCATTATTACATAGGTACTCCTGGCGCATGGTGGTATAGGTAGATACGTTTTTTGACAGGATATCACCCGTAGCTGGATGAATTGCAAAAAAAGAGGACGACATCATTCAAGGTGTATTTAAATAATACAAAACTAAGGCGACTGTGACACGACAATGATATAACCGATCAGTGTATTTTTCTTGTTCTTTTCGGGGAGGTGGGAAAGGGGGTTGGTAAGAAACCCCCCTTTGACTTTTGGTATAGGTTTTGCATATTTAATGTCCCGCAGTCAGTCGTTTGACCGCAAAATTTTATTCAAAGCCGCAACCACAACAGAAACCAAACAAGAAGGAAGAAAAATTATGGTCGATGGTGTAATTAAGTTTTGACGCACAGATATACACCCCCCGCCCTTGGTCCTCACCACGAAACTTTGTATGGTTGGTTGGCCCATGCCGACGACGGCCGATGCCAATACCATGGCCTTTTCCGTACCCGCTCACCGGTCGGCCGCTCCATAAAGGTGAGTGAGTGAGCTCTGAAGCCGAAAATTGTTTTCAATTAACGTGACAGATTTGCCTGTGGATTAATTTTGTGCTTGACTGCGAGGTGCAGTGCGGTTAGATTGGATGGTTTTTTTTCGGCATCGCAGACAAAACTCGAGAATCGTAATTCAAATTGAAGATTGAGGTATAAGGCGGCATCAAAGAACGATAAATGACTTCACATAGAACACACACAGCAAAGCAAAAAAAAAAAAAATACCTAAGAAATAAAAGGTAGACGAAAATAAATTACATGCTCGAAGACTGGAGTTAGCATTCGATTTGGTAGTACGGAATATGTTCGGTATCGGGGTGGTGGCGCGGTGCGGCTCGGCGGTAAAACGTAGACATAGAGGTATTTCATTTTTCACTCAAATTCAGGAAATTTTTGGTGGTTTTCTCCATCTCTTCGGTTTTGAAGAAGAATGAGTGGAATTAGTTCTAATTTAGAACTACTATACGAGTATACTGATTAATAGGGATGGCTTTATATAGCGAAACTAATTTGATGGATGGAAATCAATCAGCTAATGAGTAAGCAGAAGACCTGCCTCTTTTTCTTATACTCGTACTCGTACCTATATAAATTCTGGCATAATGAAATATCAGCATCATTTTAAATGAATCCAAGCTATACAAATGAGGTACATGAGTTTAGAGATTTAACAGATAAAAAAAAAAATGAAAGGAGTGGTTGTGGTGGTAACTGAAGATTAATTGACTAACAATCTTGGAATTGATTGGGAGTTTAGTCTATAATAAATTTCATTGGAGGCAAATTTCTCCATTTATTTGATAGTTCTTATACCGACTCAAGAAAAATCATAATCAGTTTGCTAAATGTACCAATGGGACATGTAATATTGGTTTGTTAGCTTCAACAAATTGTTGTTTAATACGTGTAATACCTACATACATATTTATTAGATTCACAAACCTTAAGCTATAATACTATCAGAGCTTTGTCAATAGCTTACGATGAGATTATAAGATGGTCCTCTGGCAACGGACTGTTCATGATTTTTCGGACAATTTTAACAGGCAAAATAGTAAATTCAGATCGTTTGTAAGACATTTATGGCACATTTTTCAATAAAACACCTGACTTTACTGTAAGATCAACAACTTAAGATAAAGCTTAAAAAGGCTGTCGTGTTCCAATAGAAATTATGGTGCTATCTGTATCATTTGTAAAGCCTTCTTATAAGTGTTTCCACCGAAATGACAACTATACAAATACTCAATACACAAAAATAATTCACACGATACATATTCTCTTAATGATTTAAATTAAAAGTTGGATAATGCATAAATAGGCCCCAGCAATAAGTATAGGTACTGTAAAAAGTTAAAAAGTTTTTAAGTTAAAGTATTCATTCTAGTAATATTATACGATTGTTACACAAGAAGAAATATAATTTGCAAATATTAACAAAAAAGGTTGATCTTCAAAACCAGTTTATAAATAAGAAACTATAAACTGTTAAAATTTAAGTTTGAATCTGTGGCTACTAGATCCAATCTAGTAGCTTGTTTTGTTTGATAAACCTTCTCTTAAATAGCTGTAAGAAAACTTGGATAAATATAGCCGCTGTAAATGAGAATTCATTAATACTGCTCGGCACGATTTTTCCCTTTGGACGAAACTATTATTTTCCTGAAATAGAATCTGACCTCGGACGTCAGGTTTTCAAAACACTGCCGTTCGAAGCTTTTTAATAACGCGAGGTAATTTTGTTAAACAAACATTTTGATGAATCCCTAAAGAACTTATTCTTTTATGAAAACCTTTTGTAACTCTTCAAGAAATCTTAATTTTTGTCGCATAATATTCCTTTAAGAAAGGAATAGACCAAGAGCCCACAGCTGGGGTGTGAAAGTTAACCAAAAAAAATTATAAGAGTCGATAAGTGTGTCAAGGCTTATAAAAGAAATGCAAGTTTTGCAGTCCTTGGTGGGGCTTATAGGTGGGAGGGGCAATTTTCAAAAAAAAATTGACTTAAACAGAAAACGAATTAAAAAAAAACAACGGAATTTTTTACAATGCCCCGTTATACTTCCCTTCTTTTGTTACCTTTTTTTAATAAAGTTATTTCAATGAAAATCTTTTGAAATGTTAACATTTGAACTCAAATTTTTGAAGAAAAAAAAATTAAAAATGTTCAAAATATTTTTTTTTTGCAAAAATTCTCGTAATTAAGAACTATTTTTTTTTTTCAATATTCAAAATGAACCAGATTTTTCATAAAATTATTTCACAACCAGTTGATTAGACAGGTAAAATAGGACATACATGCAGAAAAAATTCTTACATTTTTGTAACTTGGTGAGAACGTTGGTAACCGTGTGAATAAAGAGTCCATACAAAAATCTCTGTCCAAAGGGTGTTTTTTGGAAGGGAAAGGGGGGGAGTATTGAACTTATCGAAACTAAAAATGTATATTGATACAATTTGGACATATGAAACATGAATTTAGGGTATTTTATCCAGAGATGACAGTAGTTTCATCAGGTAAAACTATTAAAAGAAATTACTTGGAAAGAATGATACATTTTGATGACAATTTGTAAACAAAAAAAAATAAACTTCTCCTGAGTTAATAAGCAAAATAAAAGAAATAACATTTTCAAGATGGCGGGATTTCCCTTCCAGTACCACTCTTAAAACTTGGCTCTTTTATAGAAAATATTTTTCCAAACATAACCCCGAACAAAAATTCCCCATCCAAAAATATAAATCATATCTTCCTATAAAACATTTTTTTTTAACTAAATGTATTGCACCCTTATCTTTTCGAGCGTTTTTCTCCAAATATATCAATTGTACAAAAAAAGTGTTAATCTTTATTGTTTAGAATTTTAAGAGCTACAATGTGTACCTATAACTTTTTTTTCAAATGAACCTATAGTTTTCGAGTAATTAAAGAAAAAAGTGCATTTTACCCCCCGTAAAACTTTTAGCTCCACCCCAAATTTAGGGTATGTACTTTCAAGATAATGTTTAGGACAATAGTATTGAATCTCTCTACCAAAATTCAGCCCTGTCGGATTTTTTTCGAAGTGAACATCTGATTTTCCTTAACTATAAGTAAAACAAAACTAAATGAAACTGTTCAAATTTGGTTTTTAAGAATGTTTCGTCTCGAATGTTTTCAGAATAATAAATGGAAACGACCTAAGATAAATTTTATTCTTTAAAAATAATGCAGTTATGAAACACGAAACAAAAACTTAGAAAACAAAAGATAACTGACCATTTTTTTTAAATAGAAAAATTGTTCTTTCCATCTCGAATATCATCAGAGAAAATAATGATATCGACTCAGAGATATTTATAGTTTCTACACACAACGGCATACATAGTCTTGATTCGATATTAAAAGTTTATGAAAAAAAAAAAAATCAATTGACAGTACAAAATTCTACTAAAAAAAATCTGTCTGTCTGTACTTTGAACTGCAGCCTAAACGGCTGAAGCGATTTTCTTCAAACTTTGTAATAAAGGTTCTTATGGAATTCCCTAGAGGGGAAATTGAAAATTTTTTTTAGCTCAAACAATCATTAAATAACGGTACCTGCCATACAACCAATATACAAAAATTGATTTATTTCAAAAACGGCTCTTACGATTTTGAAAAAAAAAAATTCGAGCTACTATTATTACTACAATTAATAATTTTGTCGAAATTTTTTTTTTATAATGTTATTAACGATACCGAATTTTTTGTTTTCAATTTTTTTTATGTCAGAAGTCCTTTATAATTTTAACAATTTCGCATTATAACTTTTCGAAAAAATAATTTTTGTATTTTTAAAAAAATATTTAAATTTTTTTTAAAAATTCAATATCTTGAAAACGGGTTAATAAATATTTTTTTTTTAATTTTGTGTAAAATAGTATTTTGTTTTATTGTAAAAGTTGGCACACCACATTTAATTTTTAAAAATGTTTAAAAATGTGTATATATAAAAAATAATTTAAAAGATTCATATTTATCAAGCAAATAAGATGGCATACTTTTTTTAGCTCTAGTTAAAGCTATTCAAATAACAAATTTATTGTAATTTGTATGTAAGAGGTCGTTTGTTTTTAAAAACTTTTTTAATGACATCATAATTGAATGGAATCATAAACATATGCACATTGTCAATTTCAAGCTACGTTAAAGTTGTTAGCTACAAGAGCAAGTTTGTGCGATCCAGTCGTAAGTTATTAATAACTCCCAAGGCTACATTTGAGGACTTTAATGTATATCTCAAACCGAAATGTCTGTGTCTATAAAATACATTTTAAAACTTTTGTTACAAAAAAAAGGAAGAATTCATCATAGATCAGATCGTCATCATCATCATCATCAACATACCTATACATATAATAATATACCTCATTTGAAATTCCACCCCAGCAAGATGCAAGAAAACATAATCATTTAGCCATACCCACATTCTTTTGAATTTTTCTTACCATAAACCCATCACTCATGCAGCTTCTCGTTCTGCGGTGCCTAATTGACAAACTCCTTCCCTGGGCCTGGGCTGGCTGGGGATACTTCATTTGCTACAAAGAATTCCTTCTTTAACAATATTGATAAATAAAAGAATACCAAAAGAAGAATGATTGAATACCGCATGCTAAAAAATAATAAAAAAAAAAAATATCCAAAAGAAGAATATATGGTAAAAGATGTATTAGAGGTATAGAGGTACCTCCGCATAAGCTCTGATATAGGAATGAAATGAAAAGAAAAAAAAAAAACAACCGCATCACTCATGAATTTATGGATATATTCTTGGGCTTCAGCAGCTCCAGCATCTCTCAGTTCTCTCCTTATCTATTGTGTCGTGTACACTGGTCATGGCAATTGCCATGATTGCCACAAGTCTTCTACTACTCTCCATCTTGGTATTATATTCTTCCATCTCCGTTGCGTCCGTCGTTGTCGTCGTCGTCATCGCTGGTCGTTCATATTCTATGCCCATGTTCCATCAAAGCGCACAAAATCTTTCCAATTTCCAATTCAATGCTCCACAAAAGGACGCAATTGACCACATTAGGATACATTAACTGCTGTACATCTTTGAGCTCGTAAAAAGGCTCATTCGGTCTTTTGGTTTGTGGATGCGGAATATGAGATATGAAAGGTAAAGGTGCGGTGAAAGGGGTACGAGTACTTACTCCTGTGCCTTCTTATAGTAGGAAGACCTTTGCTTCAGTATAGATGCTGAATTCTGGCTGATGGTGGTGGTTTAGATGGACGATGTTAGGTGGCGGTTGTACTTTATTTTCGGTACGGTTTAGGATGGTTTATACTTGCCCTCTGGCTCTTTAACGAGCCGCCACCTTTATCAAAGTCTCTGCTGGAAATAAAAAGGGCTATACGGTCGATTTTCATAGTCCAGTGATGCGGTGTTGGACGATAGAGGGGAAATCAACATTCATTCGGTCACGTCCGGTGATAAATTTTCAATTTTGTTTCGTTTTTTTTTTTTGTCTATATTTTTTTTTTGTTAAGCAACTTCTCATTGAGTCGAGGTGACCCCTTTTAACGCAAAAAAAAGCTCCCTTCCACCCGCCATCCAGCATCACCCACCTTTTGATTTGTTATAGACATGACTCCCAACTGAGAGAGATAATCTCTTTTGTTCCATTTAATTTTTTTTTTATTATTATTATTTTCTTTTGAAAATCAAATGAAAATATATCAAAATTAATTTATTGGATGAGATGTTATGCTCTTGTGTGTGACGATAAATTAAGTTTTTTGTTTTTTTTTTTTGTGTTCATTTTTTCGAGAACAAATACAAAACAACATGAAGAAAATTTGTTAATTTAAAAAAATAATTTGCATTTGCCCTCAAAAATGACAGAAAAACACATCGTTTTTAATCGTAGCCCTTTTTTTTAACAAAAACAACTAAATTTAAATTATCTTTTTTTTTAATCTCAATGACAGTGTGTCGCGCTGAACATTATGTTGTTTTCAGTTTGGAGGAATAAAAGTGTTTCTCTAAATAACTCCTGCTGGTTTGTTTGAAAATTAAAGCATCAGAAGCAAGTGACACTGCAACACGTCATTAATTTTATACTTTACAGGGTGCACACAAATCTTAGGTAGAAAATGGAGGTCATTTTAAAGAAAACAGGAGGGATTAAACGTCAATGTACCTTAGTGTATTTGTGTTTCAAGACTTTTCCTAATTGACCGCAATATCTATAGATTCATATCTCTACGTTTCTATTGAGTTCCTTTAGGTAGACTGAGTCTCAGAATTTTTAAACGTCAGAAATTTTAAGTATACAGCTGATAGCATTAATACAAAAATTGGAGTGTTTAGAAAAAGTGAATCCAAAATATTTTTTCCTCGCCATTTTGACAGCCAAGCTGAGATTTTGTGCTCGGAATCCTGTTCCTGTTCAACTGAGATTGCTGAGGCCCTCTGAAATCTCCTTTTCCCGAACACGCTTGTCTGCTATAATTAAAACCGAAACTAATTAAGGATTTCTGGGTAGAGCTTTGGTGCTGAAAAAGATAAAGTGCTGAGGAATCAGCCAATTATAGCTCTGATTTTTAAGGAAAAAACGCCAATTCTGACTGCTCCTTAGTTGACGTAAGATTTTAAGTTCTTCAGTGCAAAAAAAAAAAATATAAGAACTACCCAGAAGAAAAAAAAATTATGTTAGACGCTTTAGCTCAACTAGAGTGGTAAGAGTCTACAAAGAACACTTATCCAAGAAGATCTCTGCTGTGCACCAGTGAGATCGTCAAATAACAAAGGTCTCAGAAGTGACATCATCAAAGAAATTAGGGCTGGTCAAAAGACGAGACTCGGCAAGACATTTGTAAAGCCTCGTCTCGATCTCGTCAAATCTCGTCTCGGTCTCATATCGGTCTCGTATCCGAAAAGTACGATTTCAGGGCAACTTGTTGACTATTGGAACAAATTATTCTCGATACGTCAAAATATATTTTGTCCCACGTCTAAGAAGTCAATAACTGTCAAAATCCATATAAGGACGGCTATGATGTCGATTGATTAAAAAACCTCTAAAAAATCCGAAAGTTTTTGCTTTTTATTTTTTGCTCCGGAAAATACGATTTCAGGGCAACCAGCTGACGTTGGGACCGAAATATTCTCGATACGTCAAAATATAGTTGTCCCCAATATATGTCGTTTCAATAAATAAATAAATAGTTTGAATAAAAATATAAATATTTAAATGAAATTGGATATGCCAATATATTAGCATTTTTTTCTGCCGAGACAACCAAGACCGACGAGACTCTGTGTAAATTTCGGTCCAAATATACAGTCTCGTCTCGGATGCTTTTAATGCAGTCTCGTCTTGTCTGGTCTCGGTCTCGTCATTCGAGACCGAGACTTTTCTCGTCTCGTGGGCAGCCTTAAAAGAAATTGACCAAATTAAAGAACAAGAAGAAAACCTAGCAACAGTCAATGAGGATGCAGTCCCACCAACCAATAGTGGTGGTAGGTGGTAGGAAGTGTTCCTGAAACTAAGTTTTAAAAAGAGACTAAGACACAACAAGGTCACCAGGTTCTGATGCACTACCAGTGCAACAATTTTGGATTTTATGTCCTAATACGATCTATGCATCAAATATAAATTAACCAAGCATGAGTAACAGAAAGCTTGCTCAATTGAGCTGTTATATCAACTCCGGGTCTATGGTGGGGCAAACTGGGGCCTGTGCTTCGGGCAGCAGCCTACAGGGGTGCCAAATTTATGTCCCTAAGAAACTCCTCATTAGACCAATCAAATGAAATTTTGTAAGTTTTAACAACAATTAGAAATGCATTTCCACCCAATAAATGAAATATGTTTTTGACCAATTGTGGAGAAAAAATATCCACCCTATTTTTGAATTTCTTCATCATCTTTTTGTTAAGTTTGATTAAAATCTGGAGCCTTTTTTTCACAAAACCGATACTAAGCAAACCTTTGTACCACATTTGTTTCACTAAGTCATCCTCATGCCCACCACTAAAAGTAAAAGTTGAAACAGTTGCAAACAGGAATTTTTTACGTACGGCCGGTTATAGCAATCATTAAAATTAAATGTCAATCATTAAATGTTAATCATTAATTAAATGTCAAACCTCTACAAAACAACCTTTTATTATTTTTAATGATGTAAATTGCTTCAGTAATTTTTTCATTGATGGAGTGGAACAGTAAAAAAATAGAACACATAAAACTGAAACGAAATGTTCCATTTTTTGTGAATTGGCAATCAGCTGTTCAGTAAAACGAATTTCCATCAGTAAAATAAATAAATGCTTTTTTTATAAAAATTATTCTTCCTTGGGATCATTTTTTGCCAGAAAAAAATATTTTAATTGATTTGCCACCGATTTGTACCATTTTTATGTTTCAAATCTTTTTATAACACATGCAATTATGTAAAAGAAAATTTTTACTGATGGTTTTTACTGATCGCTATAACTGGCCCCTTAAATCCTAGAACCTTGGTCCGCTGCTGGTAGATAATAACAAGTTTTTATTCTCTTGGTAAACAAAAAAAACAACCAAGTATATACCTATTCGTTTTTGTGTATTTATCTCAAAATCTGAAGAGGCGCCGAAATCAAGATTTCGGCCCTTTAGGAAAAATCGTAGATTCGAAGCTGGCTATTATCCATAACTCTTCATTATGCTTCATTTTCATCATCGAAACATTTTTCTGATAAACGTTGCATATAAAAACGTAAGAAATTTCTCAAAAACTTTCTTAGGAAAGAGTTCCATATACATAGAACAAAAATCTTCATATTAAATAAAACCGTAGAAAACACCAACGAATTTCGTAAGAAATTTTTCAAAAACTTTCTGAGGAAAGAGTTCCATATACATAGAACAAAAATCTTTATATTCAATAAAACCGTAGAAAACACCAACCAATTTCAAGTCCAGACGTGTCATCTTTTCATTGGAAGCATCTATCGTAACGTAAAAGCAAATCAGAGTTTTGAGTTGGTAAGTTCAAGATCCCTTGAAAACTGAACAGCTGTGTCAACTATAGGGATTAGCTCTCCCAAATTATTCAAAACGCGCACAGGGATTTGGCATTGTGATACATGTAATTTCTTCAATGTTAATTTTAAACAGAAAGTCTGAAATGGAGGTATTAACTACTGAAAGTAATTTCTTTAGCAGACCTGGTGAAATACTATGGTATGAACACTCCCGAAGTAACGTAATATAATACTTTCACGGCGATTAAAGAATAGAAGAAACTTGTTGGTTCTGAAGTTAATGAACGAATACTATTCTGTCTACCGATTATAGAACAAAACGTGACTTAAGGTAACAACAACTTGAGTAGTTTTAATCTGCTCTGAGTAAACATTTACTCCATGAATGACTCCACACTCAATTTCGGATCCAATGTAGAGCACCAGTGTAACTTAGGTTTGATGAACCCAATACGTTCAAAACCCATTTCGCACAATACGGAAGTGGCGCTCGACAATTTTTCTCCATTACCAATATTTTTTAACGACTCTGAAAGATAAATATAAGTAAAGAGTTAATATTATGGAGATCCACTGACCTCACTTCCAGAATTGGGTTTCGGAAAGATATGAAAGTAGGCTCTTCAGTTATATTCGGTCATACCATTCTAAGACCTAAAACAGGATCAATTTTTATTTCTAAATTTTCGTTATAATACTGGGATCATTTCAAAAATATATCACACCACAAAATATAAAAGTTAAAAAAGAAGTCAAGTTTTTCTATATGTATACAAAAGACTGTACGTAACAAATCAGTCCTTCTACTGTGGGGAGATGGGCGGATGCCACTCCCCCTGGATACAAAATCTAAAATTTAAATTCTTTCCCTTTTTTTGCAAGTCAAGCTCTGGTACACTACTAAAATTCATTATTATACAACAATCAGAAGTGCTCTAGTTATTGATATCAATTCTGATGAAATGGGCAGATGCCAAGCCCTTTGAATGGAATAATTTAAATTTCCGATTTTCTATTATTACAAAGTTCTGTGGTATCGGTAAGTGCTCCAGAATTTAGATGATCTGTCAGTCACTTACAGTTTTTGAGCTTTTTATAGTCTTATATCTTAGAAACTTCTAGTGCTATAGAATTGAGATTTAATAAGACGCCTGAACTAAATAAGTTTAGACAAAAGCTATGAATTTTCAGTTTCTCACGTTATTGGTACTGAAGTAAGAGGGTGCCCGAAATTCACCTGAGTTTGATCTTGTAAAAATGGTGTGATATTGAAAATTGGGTGATCACTTTACCGAGCCCCTTGGATCTTCGACATAACATTTGGCTCTATATGCGAGGAGGGCTTATAAAGAAGAAAATACGAATCGACCTATATAAGCTGTACTGAGATGGGTATGATAGTTCAAAAAGTCGGGACAGGAACAACAAAAGTCCATAGCCAATAGAGTCATTCGAATACCAGCCCCCATTCTCGATTCGAAAAGGAATACCGATTTTTTGGTTTAAAGAAGGAGATATCTTGAATACAGAATGCTTCGTCCTTGTGATTGGAAATACACTCTGATCTTCCAATCTTCGTTTTCAAAATCTTTATGGACATAAAGCTTCTGTGTCTCAAGTAGACACAGATTGTAACCCCGTTAAGTAGACAACTAAAAACTTTTCTTTGTCTGTCTACAAATTCAAGTGCACTACAAAACTTACAAAACTGAGGTTTAAAAATTTTCAACAGCAACACCCTGTGTCTTACGTTACAATAAAAAAAAAATAACACTTCCACGCACTGAGTTAAACAGTGCGACGAGACCAGGCAACTTTGAAATGAGTTATATTATGCACTGCAATTGGTTGAGTTTCTTTTTGTTGCCTTTTTTTGTATTTTAATAATAATTTCACAAAACACAGTATGCACCATGCTGCGAATAAAATCAGCATTACAACACGCTGTTTTGAAGTTTGTTTTTTTTAATACTTTTTTTTTATAATTGGATCATATATCAGAAAAAAAATTAAACAAAAAAAAAAAAACACACAAACAATATTAACAAATTTCTCTTGACACCGAATGGTGCGATGATGATGATGCTGGTAATTCGCAAAAAAGAGCAAATACGAGTCGAGTATGCTTTGACTTTTGGTAAAAAAGGTATAATAGGCATCATAAGACCTTTTAAGGACAAGTTGAAGATTGAACAAAAAAAAAAAAAAAATTAAAAATTTACAAAGCTTGGGTATAGAATATGTCGACTTTAAAAAAAAAAATATAGAAAATGTTGACTTGTTAGAAGACCGACTGATCAAAATATTGAAAACAATCCTAAGTCGATTTTTAAAATGTCGATTTTAAAAATGTTGATTTCAAAATATCGACAGTAATCGAAATTTAAATAATCGAGATTTGAACAAGTCAAAATTTTAAATGTCCACATTTCGATAGTCGACGAAAATATAATAATCGAACTATCAAAACGTCATATAAAATGTATACATATTTCTCACTGTCTGGTTTTGCATCTAAATGCGACTGTTTTAACCAGTCCAATCGACATTTTTTTGTCGAGATTATATAAGTCTATAGAGTCGATACTTTAAATGTCGACAAATCGTATCCAGTTCTAAATTTTCTTATAAGAAAATATTGACTTGTCGATATTTTGCTCGACTTTATTTTCAAGGCAGTCGGCATTTTGTCGAGTGTAGTAATTCATTATGTCGACATTTTTTTAAGTTGACCAAAAAATTGAAGACATTTTCCAATTTCAAAAGAAGTTGATAAAAGCCGATATTTTGACCAGTCAAATGTTATGTGTCGATCATTATCGTAACCCATTTCAAAAGTATTAATCTGAACGGTTGCAAAGTATGTATCAACACTTTTTGTGAGGTCGTCTTAAAAAGCGTTGCTGTCACTTTATACAGTTAAGTAGTGCATAAATACCAAAATAATTAGTTTTTCTTTTTAAGAAGCCGTTTTTCTGATCAATTTTTGAAAAATTCGCGCCCGGGCAGATATACATTTTGTCATTTCGTACAGATAGGAAGTAGTGGCATAAGTTTACAAATAAAAAGTTTTTTTAAACTATTTAAACACTGCCTCGAAACATAACAGTAGGCATTTTCTGATCAATTTTTGAAAAAGTGGCGCCCGGGCAGATATACAATTATTGATTCTTTGAAATCACTAAAAAAGCACAGGGTTTTAATTTCTTTTTGGGGCATGTTGATGACTGACACTTGGTGGTTCTCCAACAAGCTTCGCTGGCTGGTATGGCAATTCAAGAAGAACACTAGCGCGCGCCGCCAACGGATCCACAATGTGTATAACGAAAAGTTGACTCATGATATGACTACAGGTTTTACATACGAAAGTTAGGTCCAAATGTTTCTAAATTTGATTCCCAGATCCTAGGATAGCATATAGCATATTATCAATTCCTTAAGGCCGGTTTGTGCGACCGTATTGTGTATTTAAAATTTAATATTCCCAACTATAGGTTTGAGTGAAATCAAAGTGAAAAATTAAATTTATTGCTCGTTAAATTCATGTTATTTATGTTGTTTTTTTTTCCATACAAACTGTGTGTATGGATTTTTTGTTTTGTTTTAATGAACATGCAGCATACACTTTGGATAGCTGATTGTGTGTCCTTAGGAGCAGCAGCAGCAACATCAGCACAAGCTCTAGAAATGTAAATAGTTAGGTAAAGGTATAGCCATACAGAATTCATATTTATGTTCACGTATAAGTTCAGTTGCATCTGTTGCATTTTTCATATTAAACACAAAAAAAAATGTTATGATTTGTGGAGAACAATGAACAGCGAGTGATTGTTGTCCTCATATATGAATAGAGTTTGTCATACAAGTGCGAGACACTTTTATGTGCAAAGTGACAATAAAATTATAACTCATTTACCAAAAGGTGGAAACAGAATACGCCTCGCTCGCTCTACAGTTTATTATAATTTTTTTTTTGCATA
Source organism: Melangyna quadrimaculata (assembly GCA_949320155.1). Lineage (NCBI taxonomy): Eukaryota > Metazoa > Arthropoda > Insecta > Diptera > Syrphidae > Melangyna > Melangyna quadrimaculata. The sequence continues at coordinate 56,805,170 of OX439483.1, read as the reverse complement.
TCAAAAGACATGACACATGGATTTTCCTTGTTATTCTTTTTTTGTATGGTACGTAATATCTTTGTCATGTTAAAAGGGCCATAGAGAAAAAAAAAATAAAAAAAAAGAAAAGAGGAAAATTATGTTGACATCCTCAGTTAATTAGGGAGACTAATGGGATCTGTGTGTAGGAGTCAAAGTTAATTAAGAACGAAGGGTGAAGATACATAGAGAGGTTGGCTGGGTATATAAAACTAGATATAGTTGCTCGTTGGATCAGCATCATCCAGAGCACAGTGAGGATATAAAAGTGTGACCTGTTTTTTTTTTGCTTCTTACGTTCTCATATTGTTACAATGTTTCCATAATTAATAGGACATAGGAGGAGCAAAAGGACTTGAACATAGGCGTTTTATATGAAAAGAATCAGGTTATCTGGAGTAAAATAAATAAAAAAAAAAACTTGGCAAATATCTAGTTTATGATGTTTGGCATTTGGGAGGATGATGTTTCATATAACATCTATATGATGGACTTTGGTCTTGTCTTTGTGTGTGATACTTGTTTTGTTTTTTTGTTCTTGATGCGAGAGATATGAGCTTGAAAAGAATTCCCATTTGGCATAGTGTTTCAATATTTATACACTTTTGGCTTTTGTTATATTGAAATTATAACCTTCGAAAAGATTCATCCAATTAACATTACTAATTAATGAATTTAGGTTGATAATTATAGCCCTATATCTGTGGGCATTTAAGGGATTATCTGTACATCTATTTATAATAGCTAGGCATACTAAATGCTCTCCATCATAGAAAAGTAGAGGAACTGGTGTTATTTATAGCTAGCTAGTTAGTTTGAAAATATAAGTTGAAGAGGAAAAATTTATATACAGACAGATGTATAGGAATTGGATGAGTTTAAATTCAAAATATATGTTAAGCTTCTAATTCAGGAATTCAAAAATATTAAATTCACTTGATGCCATGAAAATTGGTTTTATAAGTATCACTAGTCGTATTGGTCATGTTGTTAATGCAAGTCGCAAGTGATGGTGGACTGCATGTGTAGTTTAGGAAATAAAAACCATGAAAATACCAAAAAATAATGCGAATTTTGAATTTAAAACACAGTTTTGTGCAAATAAAAACGGTGCCGTGACATTTGGCCATGCGTGATAGGGCCATTTATAATTGCTAGATTATAGTTTCTATAATTGCTAGACTTTGTAATGCGAGATTTCGATTGTGAGATTTTTTAGCCAACCCGACCCAGCGAACTCCGTTCCGCCCAAATTCGTTAATGTAATGAAAATAATAATTCTTAGCCTGCCACATGAGGCTTGATGTACATAATTCTGTCAATTCCAATTATTAATTTTAAAATTCTGTTAAATTCAATAAAAATAACTGAATTATTACAATGTCGAAGTGTTTCAATCAAACCGGGTGCTTTATTGTAGACAACGTTTTTTTTCGTTCTTTTCTCGGCCGGGTACACGTACAAAGCGGGATGTTTACTGGCACGTGAGCACGCCACATACAATTGGCCATGTGCTAAACATGGGATTTCAAGATTGATGCCACAAACATCCAGAAACGAACAGCCATCTAAAGACGCTAATATATGAATGGTAAATTGCTCAGAATAAGCGGTGATTTCGCGTCAAAATCGTCACTTGAATGAAAATCTCCGTGAGATAGTTTGTGGATTCGTTTTAATCCATCAAAGAGTCGATGGATTTGTATGAATGTAACTCTTCGGCGATTTGATTTTGAATGACAAAATTCAAGTGATCGACACCTTTGTTGTCCGCAGCCGAAATCGCTCGTTCATTCAGCATATTATGGTCAGCACAATTCTAAGCGATATTCGGGAAAACATTCGTGTTGTTGCCAAAAATTCGGAAGAAATTCAATCACGCCGTTGAATAAGTCAACTGGAATCTTTCAAATCGCCAACAATTGCCTGGAGAACTATGCAGCGAACTGTTCATTTCGTAAAGCAAATCGCGTGATCCTTTTCAATTGAATTTTTTTTCTAATTTCTCCATAAAGACGAGCGATGCCTTAAGGCAAGTGTTCAATTCATCAGGCGGAGTTATTGGAATGACAGGCAGCCAGCGTATGAAGCATTATCATTGGGCCAAAGAAACGTCTTTTATTATTTTGTATATTTTGCAACGTGGGGTTCAGGGATTCCAATGTGCGTTTGTGAGCCACTAGGGCTGGCCACGAGACGAGACTCTGCGAGACTTTTGTAAGTCTCGTCTCGGTCTCATTAAAATCTAAAATTTTCAGTCTCGCCTCGGTCTCGTATAATTAAGTCTCGTCTTAGAAAATACGATTTCCTGACAACCTGTTGATTATTGGAACGAAGTATTTTCGATTGTTGTTTGAATACGTGCAAAAGAAAATGAGAATTTAACTGAAATTCGATTTTTGAATTTATTAGACTCTCTGCAAATGTCGGTCAGTCTCGTCTCGGTCTCATCTCAGTTGCTAAAAAGCCAGTCTCGTCTCGGTCTCGTCATGCGAGACCAAGATCGAGACCGAGACTTTTCTCGTCTCGTTGCCAGCCCTAGAGCCACTGTGCACTTGTCCTAGGTGTTCATGTTACATTCCTGCAATGCTTTCGACATTGCAGACTTCTTTGAAATTTCGCATGAAGGTTCCTCATCCACTTGCAGATCGCATAGCAATTTCAATGCAGAATGGTTCAACTGCCTTCTACCAACGTAGCCTGAATCCCCTAAGAAGCGATTACCAAAGCAATCTCAGAACTCGTACGAATCGTAGCCAAAATCAGTGAAAACAGGAATGTTTTATTGTTTTCTATCCCACTGGATGCGTCAAGGAAGAAAATGCCACCATTTCCGTTATTGACTACAGGCTTCATTGAACATCTTGACTCAATGCGACTCGATCGAGATCCATTTTACGCTCCAATCCTCGATTAAATGCGAGGAAATGTACTAAAAACCAGATCTTCCTGGACTTCCAATTTTCCTGGAAATTTACGGAATATTTCTATATCCATCAAACCCAATATGGTGAAAATTAAACGATCCGTTCACGAGTTATCCTATACTAAAAAACGAAATTCGCCCCTGCAGTTCCATCCTGTTGAGAATTTTTCGACTATTCTTTTTTCCTAAGCTTTCGCGTAGTTATTTCAAACAAGCCCGCAGAAGAAAGACACAATTTGGTCTAGTCGTTTTCATGTTTTAAGCATCCTCACAAACCACGATCCATTTTTATATATACTAATTGACCTCTTATACGTAAAAATGTGTCATAATATTTTGTCTTGGATTTTTTTGGAAGAAAAAGTACAATATGACTGGGCTATGTGAGCATTTCAGCAGTTATAGTTATCCTAATCATTTAATTCACGGAAGGTTTTAAAAAATAAATAATGGCAAAATAAATCTTATTTCTCTCCCAACAAAATTTTAAATTTGGTCAAACTTTCCTTTCCTCATAAAATGATTTTTCAAGGATGTCCAATGACCATTGAAATAAATAATAATATGGGGAAGATTTGGGTCAAACCGTTTTTTTATCGTTGACTTAAACAGTTATTATTAATTCAAAATTTTACATCAAAATATTCAATGATTTTAATTTAGAAAGTTGTTAATATAAAAATTCCAATTTTCAATTGTTATTTCCAATGATATCTATATTATTGTTTTGTTCACGAGCTATCATAGCATAAAATAATTTATTTATCCATTAAGTCTTCTTATAATAAATAGATTTATGTTTTGTTGATGAAAAGGAACCTTTTTTTCATACAAATTAATGAAGAAATAAAAATTCTAAGTTTTCTTATTATCAAGGGAACCCATAAAGTGTAATATTGAATAATTTGTAATCAAAAGAATTTTTGGGATTTTTTTTTCTTTCCATTTACCTAAGTAGATAATGCAGGATTTGTAGGTATCTACCATTAGGTGTAGGTGTAGGCTCCCAGTAGGGTAGTATAAATTCACACATCATCATGGGACACCAGTTTCGATTGGTAATTTATTCAGAACTCTATACCAACCGATAAGTTTCCAAAGAACCCACCACAGCTTAGAGTCGGATTATTGAAGTCTGATATGGAAATTAATGTGGAGCCAGTATTGTTGCTCTTGAATCGAATGTTACTTTGAAAATATTTATAAACATTATTTTTGAGATTTATAAAAGACTTGAATTAATTGCATATACATAGGTAGGTATAATAATCCCGATTTGAGAACACAACTCAGAGGGACTAAGTTCATTCTTTATAAAGACTACAATATGTGCGACTAACGGAGTGACGAAATATCACACTTCACACGGCACAAGGAATTATTGTTATTTTTTTTGTGTGTTTTTTTTTAAGCGTTTCGATGCGGCTTGGCAGCTTGGCACGATGTGTGACGGATTAATCTATCCACCGTCTTTTGTTGAGAAATTCCAACGGTAATTATGACATTATTATTATGTTGGCATCTTTAGTATGTGTGCTGGTTGACGATGTTACGGTGCGGCGCGGTATTTGCTGCTACTGTGGATTATTTTCAAGCTCTGTCATTTCTGTTTATTTTCGTTTGCCTGCCTGGTCTGTATAGACATGAGATACACTGGAATGAAAATGCCTTAACATAGGTAGAGGTATGCAAATCGCGGGTATTTCACGGGAAGGGATTAAAATTTGTGTACCAAGGTATATACATAGGTATTCCACCAGAGTTGGGGTGGATTACAAGAGGTATACCTATATATCAACCAATAGTAATTGATTATAAGCGGCTTTTTAGGTGAAGAATTAAAAGCATGTTTTATGAACAAAAAAAATGAAGTTGACTTTTTTTTCTAAAGCTTATAGCATAAATATGGTTTAGAAAAGATTTTTATTTCTTATTTACAAAGACAGTAGATATAGGTTCACATTATGAGAGTGCTTTGTTATTTTAGCTTTTTAGTTATGGGTGTTTAAATACTCGTAACGGAAATGGATTAAAAGCGATGTAGGATTATAGAATGAAATTGATGTACACACGTTTTTGAACTCTACACTAAACAGGCTTATCGAAATCCGTTAAATCATCTTAAAATTTTTTATTTATGCTAGTGACTTGAATAGGTACCGGAAGGTGATTTTTATCAAAAATGTTTTATTGAGGTTTTGTGATGTAGTAACTTTAGAGATTCTTTTGTATCCATTTATATTTATTTATTTCATTTTTTAATTTCATGTCTTTTCAAAAAAAAAAATGTTCGCGCTAAGATTACAATTCTACTTTTGGTCGAGTTAAGTATCTCTTCAGACATTGCGTCGTATACACGGCTCCGTGAAATTAGGCCCCAGGAAAAAATGAAATAAGGCCCCAAATTGGGGTATTTTTTCATAATCAAATTACGCCTCAATGAAATAATGCCCCATTGAAATGAAAAAATGGCCCAAAAATAAATGAAATAAGGCCCCAACTTGTTTTGACTTTTTTTTTGGAAAAATGAAATAAAACCCCAATTTTTCTTTTTCATATTAAACTTTTTTCAAGAAAATGAAATAACAACCCAAACTGTTAAACAAATACTTAAATTGTATCGCACGATTTTTTGCAGCTATTCTGGCCTTATTTAATTTTTCAGAATTTACATGAAAATGCTAAAATAACATTGTCTTTCACAAAAAAAATGTGTGAAAATCCGCTAATCGGGGACCCAGAGGTGGTAAAGTACCGCAAACTGTTAAGCAAGTACTTGATTTGTATCGCCCAATTTTTTGCAGCTATTCTGTTACCTACTCATGCTTTTCTTTCAATGTAAAGATCGTGCTGCTCACCTTCGATTGAGCGAAGGAGGTGCTTTTTGTGTTTATAAAAAATATAAAAATGGTTATAAATAGCACCTACTTCTGACAGGAACTTTTTTTTCGAAAACAATTGCGATGATTTTTTTTAAATTTTAATATGCAGGTAAACAAATAATTTGCATTTAGTCAGAGAAAAGTACTTAAGTTTCCATTAGTTACAAGGCCGATCCTTCTGAGGAAAGTGGGAAGAAGTTTCAACAAGTTCGAAAGACCTGTAACGTTCATATTCTTTCATATTCTTCGAACCAGATTTAGCATAACAAAAAATTAAGGCAAAAAATATACTACAATATGTCCAAATAGTAGAAAAATTTCGTGTTCGGTTTCAACTCTCGTCTTCAACGATACACTTGCTGTCAGCTCGCAAGATGAAGCCAATTTGCTTGCAGCACAGTTTTCTGTTAAATCGACGCTGTCAGTAAGTGAAGCGTCAACGATTTACCTCAAATTTGTAGCTCTTACGGTTTATTTATTTAATATTAAAGTTTGTGCTGGCAAAAGTTATCAAAAAATTCCGGTACCGGAAATGCACTTTTTTAAACTTAAAAATCAAATAAAAAATCCCCAGCAAAACTTACAAGATTAATTTTTGAGCAGCAAATTCACATTTCAAAAGCTACAATTTCTGGTAAAAAAAGAGTTCAAAAATTCAATTTTTTTTTAAATTTTGACCGTTAAAATCTTATTTCAGCGGAATTTTGTATAACAAAAAAACCATGCGAGGTACAAAATCACGGTTTGCGCAGTTGATCTAGTTCAGAGAAGCTTCAAATTGTGTCAAAAAAATTTTTGATTTTTTTTAGATTTTAGAAGGTCGATTTTTTGCTAACTTTTGCCAGCGTAAACTTAAATATTAAATAAACCGTTAGAGCTAACCGTTTGGGCCAGCAATCAGCATTTCAAAAGCTACATATTCTGGCAAAAGAAAAAAAATTGAAAATCTCATTTTTTTAGATTTTGTCCGCCAGCTTCAGCGGATAGAGAGGTGCACTTTTTAAACTTAAAATTCAAGTAAAAAATTACCCTTAAGAGATAAGAAATTAATTTTTGTGCAACAAATTAGCATTGAAAAAGCTACAATTTTGGGCATCAAGAAAATTGTTATTTTCGAATGTTCGTCCGCTAACTTCAGACTTATTTTAGCGGAAATTTGATACTTTAAAAAACTATTATAGGTACAGAATTTATTTTTCCAGAACTTAATAGTATTAAAAAAGCTACAAATTTGGGTAACAATTTCACTTCAAAATTCTTTAGTCGGGGTTTAGTCCGCTAACTTCAGACTTATTTTAGCGGAATTTTCAATAACTCAAAAACTAAGCGAGCTACAAATTTTTAGATTGAGCAACAAATTAGCATTTAATAAGCTACAAAAACTGATATCAACTTTTTTCGATTCCGCCACAAAGTGTCCGCCAAAATAAGGGACGTCAACGATTTTATGGGCCAAATCTTCTTTCGCACTCGTGCAGTTGCTACACCCAAAAAGGAAAAAAACTGTGTAAAATAAACATAAATCGTGCTAAAAATTAAGATACTTCTATAGTGCCGTTTTAAACCTGGAAAGATCTTAGGTAATTTTCTTTAGATTCCTTAGACATAAATAAAATTTGCCTTATTTTTAATAAACATAAGCTAGTTTGCCTGTTGCATTTAATCCTTTATCTTGGTTGAATTCAGCCTAACGCTTTACTGTCTCACTTTAACTTTTAAGGTAAAAAAAGAATTAATTTGTTTTGCCTAGTTCAATTTTGCCTACATACTTTATTATGCATTTCAACCTAGTGCTTGGGTAGAATTGAGCTAGTATTTTACCAACACGTCCCATAGTTAATATAAGGAATAGGTAAATAACATATAAGAACCTAGGTAAAGTTGGTTAAGGCCTCGGTTAAAATTTCAACTAAAGTCATGTCAGCATTAAGCATTTAAATGGTAAAATGACCCAAAACCTTAGGCAAATCAGTTTTTTTAAACGTATTTGTGCTATATTTCGTTTCCTAGGATGCACTCAAATTTTTTAGTGCCGGGGAAAGTTATGCTTGTCTTATAACTTCCATACAAAAAATGTTACCTTATTTTTACATCGCATTTGACATCATTGTCAACCGTAATACTCGTTATTCTAGGAATGCACGTCAGTTTACCCTGGAAACCAATTTCACCACAAACATCATCAAAATCAAAGCAACTTCTTTCAACTTCGCCCATCCCCAAGGTATGCTTATGAATTCATAAACAATACTATGCGACCATACCCTATAATGAACACTGTAGTGGATTAAAATTTTGGCTTACCTCTATGGTGTGTCACTTCAAGTCAAACATATTGTATCCCATTACATAACAATCGATCCAAATGTATTTAAATGCAAATCAGTGATTTTTAAACCCTTACCCGACACCTAGAGTCCATGGACTTAAAACCCATGCCTTCAATCAACTGTTTACCCATTTTGAATGCCAGTGCCAATATATCACTTTTGTTGTTGGTTCGTTTAACCAGGGCCAACACAAAAAAGAGTAGGTATAATAAGTCTTAAGATTAGAGACATTCTGATGGGCTAGGTACTATTGGAATAGTTTACATTTGAAGGATATATCATTTTCATTTCGAAAAGAGATCTCTCTTTTCAAGTCCAGCGACCAGCACCCTCATCACAAAAAAGTCAATATCCATCAGGATTTGATAGCCTTCGACTTCGATGGGAGATATGGAAATCTTTGAAATTTCTTTTGTCCTCCATCAACCCACTCTCTCTCTCGCTCTATGGATATTAGCCAAGTGCGAACTTGGAACTCTATAGCCCCAAACTCTATGGATCTTTATGATGGTAGGTTCCAATATTACAGACGCGTGGTTTTGTCGAAGTGGAAATCTCGACGCGACGTCCACCCGTCAGTTCCTAGACTTAATTTTACTTATATATATTTCCTTCTCGTTTCTACAATATTATTTTTCTGTGGCGTGTCGGTCGGTTTGACTTTATAATACCAATTTCAATCAACTAGCGGGAGGCCATTATGCCCAGATCCATCCGTTGTCCTCATCATTTGGATGATGATGACGACCATGATGATGATGACGATGATGGTTGTCCGTCGTGGTTGCCGCTGCTGATGCCACACTCGACTCTTCCGAGAGTTCTCTTGAAGTCTCACACAAAAATAAATATTATCTTTAAAAAAAAAAATAACATCATCCTCGTAATGTGACGTTGTCTCGACAGCTTTGGACGTCTCCTTATTCAATGTGGAAGGACATCACCATGACCATGAACGCAACCCATAACTGGGAATTTGAAATGCATGACTGTTTTTGGATTCGGCATCGGCATTGGGATGGACTATCTCTCGACTGCTTGGCTTGGTTGGATGTCCGTCGTAGTGTTTCTGGTCTGTGGTCCTATTCACTATTCAGTTCGGTTCGGTTGGACTTATGGATGGAATTCTCCATCTTTTTCAATTTTGTGAATGATTTATTCCGCTCAATCATTCGCCATCGATCAAAGCCATCTTGACATTTAAGGAGGGAATCAAAATGAGCAACAGAATTTAATCATGGTTATGTGGCTAAAAAGCAGTGCCATTGTGCCAGGGGCTTGATGCGGGGTTTCCATTGTCCACATCATCAGAGCGAATGGTATTCAGTGTCGAACGACAACCACATCATCACCGAGGCAATCAAGTGTTAAATATATTTTTATTTTCTTATACTTTTTTTTTAAGTTGTATTTATGTTTTACATTTTTGTATTTTGTATTGTTTATGGACTTGTCTCTACTTTGATGAATTATTGGACGTTGATCGAGTCCAACGACATCAATGAGTAAAAAGAAGATTCAAAACTGCTGGCAAAGACCATGAGTATGCAGTAGGTATATAATGGAACAAAGGACAATCATAAATTTGCTCTGTGCTAATGAGAAACAATTTCGAAAAAAAATGGAATTTTATTTTAAAGTCTCATAAAATTAAATTAAACATTTTATAATTCGTCAGGAGAGTAGTGGTTGGGAATGACTTGGGGCAGCTGAAGTTTCTTTCGAAATGAATTTTTTCAAACTTTCCAGTTCACTGCCAGTAAAAATTTTAATCTGTCAAAGGACAATGTGCAAATTGGGCCCAGCACCAATAAGAACGTATATACATAGGTACATGTTTATGCATTCATTACCCGTTTGTCCTAATTCGCTGTGTGACAAAAGTTATTTAATATTGAATAAAATGAGTTTTAGGGTCACAACACAATTCCTTTTTTCCATACCTTTTCTTTAATATTTTCTGTGTTTTTCGCTCGATTTTTTGAAATCAAGTTCTTTGAACCCATGACACACTACCTGAATTTTTTCAGATTTTTAAAATTATGTTTAGAGGTCGCAAGCATCAATTTTTATGCAAAAAGCAGTTTTTGGCGTATTTTATTTGTAAAAATACAAATATTGGTTTTTAAAAATTATTTTTGATGTCAAAATCATCTCTGGAAAACAACAAACAAATATCAATTTGTATCTCATTTATCGTAATAAAAATGGGTATTATTTTCAAGGTTTTAAATTGCAATTCGTAAAAATTGGACAAAACAACCCACAAACCACCCTTATATATACTACTAGGGGTTGAATTTTTATTTAACTTATTTTTTATTTAGTAATGAAGAAAATGGTTGCACATTTTTTTACGAAATGATTCCTAAATAGAAAAAAAAAATAGTAACAAAAAAAAGAATACTTTTTTTTCCTTTTTATGGTAGGTAGGTACTAAAAGATTTTTAACAAAGTCAGTTTTTTACTGATTTTAAGTGTCTTTGTGGTTTTTCAAAGAAAAATGTCAGATTTTTTTTATTATACATTTTATGCTCAAGCTCCAAAATCAAGTACAAGTTAAACAGTTTATCTAAAATAACGATAATGAAAACGAAGATTTAGTGTAAATATGTTTTTTTTGTCTACTTATTCAAAAACGACGACCTGGCTTTGATTCTGGACTATTTAGTGAATTTTGTGTAAAACAACGACCTGGATTAGTGATTTTTGTATATGATAAAAAAAAAACACTTTTAACATTCTTCTTTGAAAAACCGCAAAGAAACTTTAAATCGGTAAGGAACTGACTGAGTTAAAAATCTTTTAGTACCATGAAAAGCAAACAAAATATTATATTTTTTTTCTTTTGATCTATTTTGTGACCAGCCCGTAATAGATGTTATACCAGTTTTCTCGTTACTAAATAAGGAATAAGCTAAAAATATTTCAACCCCTTATAATAATTAGTGGTTTTGAGGGTCGTTTTGTGAGTTGTTTTGTCTTACTTTTACGAATTGCAAACGAACCTTAAAAACAATACCTATATTTATTCTGAGAAATGAGGTAAGAACTGTAATTTGTTTGTTTTTTTCCAGAGATGGTTTTACATCAAAAATATTATTTAAATACCAAAATTTGTATTTTTTACAAATTAAGTGCTCCAAAAACTGCTTTTTGCATAAAGTTGATGTTTGCGACCACTACATATAATTTTAAAAAATTAAAAAAAAAAATTAGGTAGTGTGTCATGGGTTCAAAGAAGTTAATTCAAAAAAATGGCTTAAATCGTGCGAAAAATACACAAATTATAAAAGAAAAACTATGGAAAAAAGGAATTGTGACCCTAAAACTCATTTTGTTCAAAATTAAATAACTTTTGTCACACAGCGTATTTTGACAAACGGTTAACGGATAATGAATGCATAAACATGTACCTATATACGATATGAAGGCCGTTCTTATTGGTGCCTGGCCCACGCTCCATACATTTTTGCCCATTGTCCTTTGTTTTTTCGAAAAAAAAACTTTAAAATAGTTATAATATATAATATAGTGTTATCATTTAACAAAAATAAAAAAAAGAATAGTTCACATACATATACATTATACATATGTACCTACATTAGATTGGTCCTTAGGCACCTAAAAAAAACACTCTTCTCCACTCGTCAATAGTTTCTAAATAATGACAAAAATTCCCTAATTGTTTCCCCTCCCCTTAGTTGCCCTGTTTTCAATTAAAGATTGATATATTTCAAATTCATTCTGCCTTAATACGATTAAAAATTTCCAATCATTATTTTTTTTACTGTCAGTGGATAGTTTAAACTCTGGATAGTTAAAATTAATTATATGTGGGGAATCCTATTTTAACAGATATTTAAATAAGGAATTTATATTTTTGTTCCTTCCTTGTTAATATTTAGGAGTTTAAAACTATCCAGTGACAGTAAAAAAAAACAATTACTTGAAATTTTTAATCGTATTAACGCTGAATGAATTTTGAAATATATGAAAACAGGGCGACTAATTGCCTTTTCACACCAAACCCAAAACCGGGTTTTTGGCAATTGGTTTACGAAAACTTCAAATGCGTTCACACCGAAAATTTACAAGTTTTCATTTAACATTTCATTTGTTTTGCTTGAACACAATGGTCTCAAGGAAGGGCCGCGCCGCTTTGAAAATTGTCAGTGCCACAGTAAAGTCAAAAAATCAAATGTTTTATGCGTAATTAAAAGACAATTTATAAATATTGGAATTTTATAATGAAAATGCAATTAATCCTGATTCGTTATATTTAATTTATTTCCTAACCGATCAATTTGACGTAGTAGTTAGGATGCGCGATACTGCGTCGCGCTCTCTTGTGTTCCAGCAAAAAAATTATTTTTTCCTGGCAGCAACCCGTCAGCTATGTTTCACAAGGTGTGTTTGTTTTGTTCATCTTGCAAATCCAACATGTTTTCGACAGGTTTTATTTTAAACATGTGTAATATCAAAACTTGTAGTTTAGCAAAAATGTATGGGAAAACTTGTGTTTTCGATCTAAGTTTTCAGCCAAAATGGATATTTTCGCGAAAACCGGGATTTGGGTTTGGTGTGAAAAGGCTATAAGGCTCGTTTCACACACATTCGGTTTCATTCGGTTCGATTTCGGTTTCCGTCAAGACCTCTTCACACACAGACGGTTCATATTCGGTTTGTACTCACTAATAATTAAAATAAAATAAAATGTATTAAAAAAAATTCAGAAAACCGAAAACGAACCGAATATGTGCGAACGCTACGTTTACTTTGTGTGCCCTAGACCCGAATACGTACCGAATGAAACCAATTCGTGTCGAGGGATCGTTCGGTGCTATACGGTTTCTATTAGGTTTTTATTTTTGCCGTTTTATCGTTTCACACATATCAGGCACAGCCGAATACAAACCGAATAGAGACCGAGCCGAACGAAACCGAATGTGTGTGAAAGGAGCCTAAGGGGGAAGGGAAAAAATATGGAAAAAAAGGGGATTTTTTTTTAACTATTTAGAATCTATTGACGGGTGTAGAAGAGTGTTTTGTTTTTAGGTGCCTAAGGACCATGTCTAATGTGCATAGCCAAATTTTCATACAAATTCGTATGAAAAAATGGCTTTAGGGGACCACGTCAATGACAGCGGACAATTTTATTAAGGTGAACTTTTTATTTGTGACCTTCACCTTCTATTTAGGTGGTGTTTAGTTCGAAAATCAAATCATAAGTCTAGAGAAATGAGATGTTGTGACAAAATACGCATACATTGGATCAGGCCAAGACAATATTTTTTAAAAGGACGTGGGAATCAACTACGGCCCCCCGTTTAGGTAATAAAATCCGTCAGATTATAGATTTTAAATGTATGTCTTTTTTTTTTTTGTTCTAAAATTGTTATGATTTTTCGATTTTTTTTTTAAATTGTTTTTTTGCCAATTTGCCTTGCTTAAAGTTTTTTATAAAATTTTTTAAAGCATTAATTCTGATAGAATATTTAAATTCCTAAAAAACATTTTAAAGTTAACTTCTTTAATTAAGATTAGTTTTTGAACTATACTAAGGTACCAAATATAATGAAAAGCGACTAATGTGACTAATTTGTGTGTTTAAGCAGGGATGTGTCCCAGTATTAAATGGAATTGGTTGGCCCTTTTCAAATAGTTTCGAGTCGACCCGAATCTGGTGCAAAACCGGCACTTAACTTATTTCCGTCACTTAAATCGGTCCTAAATTGTCTGGCCCTAAACCGGACCTTAACCGGTACCCGAAACTGACACTAAATAGTGCGAAACCGGCACGAAACTATTGAATACCTGTTTTTTTTTATATTAAGCGCGTGCAAAAGGGGTTGTGACTACCCTTAAGATGATATACACAGCACGAGCGATTAGGTAGATTGGAGGGGATTTAAAAGGAGATACCGATGCACATTGGTTTTGAACGTCTGTAGATCACAATGGGAGAGGAAAATTGAGCTGGGTAGAGCATTCCACATTCGAGTAGTGCGACTAAAGAAAGAATCTCTGTACTTAACAGTACGTCCGAAATTGGGCTCAAGGGTAAACTGATGGGCATTCCTAGAAGCGCGAGTATTACGGTTGAATTGTTTAAGGGGAGGAATGCAACTGGCTATTTCACTAGAGCATTGTTTATGGAAATAACGGTAAAATAACGAAAGACATGAAACATTTCGACGGTGCTCAAGAGATGAGAATGTTTCCGTTATAGTTCTTTCACCTATCATTTTAAGAGCTCTCTTTTCAATTCTATCCAATAAACTCAAGTGAGTTATTGGAGCACCTGCCCAAATGTGAGAGTTATACTCATGTTTTGGACGAATAAAGGCTTTGTGGATCACAGCCAGATCAGAAGGGGAGAAAAATTTCATGCATAGACGGAGAAAACCTAAACACTTAGCAGCATTTTTGGCGATGTCGAATATGTGGTCGTTCCATAAAAGGTGGTCTGTGGCACACATACCGAGGACTGAAAGCTTTTCGGTTTCCTCAATGCAAGTGCCACTCATGGATAGCGGCATGGGGGGTGGGTTTCGTTTTAACGACAGTAGACAGCATTGAGTTTTTGAAGCATTAAATTCTAAACGATTTTTTATTCCCCATTGAACAATGCTGTCGAGATCAGAATTTAATGAGTTTATCATACGCTGCCGGTCAAGTTCCACATCCGAAGGACATGGATGTGAATCTGTAAACGAATATGAAAAGCTGAGGGTACTGTCGTCAGCGAAACAGTTTAATGGATTAGAAGTTTCAGACAAAAGATCATTTATAAAAATAAGGAGACAAAACGGAGCCCTGGGGCACACCAGCATTTATTTTGTGGATTTCAGACTTGAAACCGTCCAATACAACTTGTATTGAACGGTCCGAAAGGTAATTTCTAATCCAATGAAGAAGAGATTCATCGAAACCAAATGCGCGCATTTTCGATAAAAGAGCTTGATGCCAAACTCTATCAAACGCTTTTGAAATATCAAGTGCAATAATCTTACTTTCTCCAAAACGATGTAAAGATTTGTTCCACTGTTCGGTAAGATATACCATCAAATCACCAGTGGACCTATTGCTACGAAAGCCGTACTGCCGGTCATTAAGAAGCTTTCGTTCTTCGAGATATTTCTTGAGCTGAAAATTGATCAGTGAAGCGTTTCCATGACCTTGGAAAGAAGGGACGTAAGCGCAATTGGCCGATAGTTGGAGGGGGAAGAAGACACGCCTTTTTTAGGGACAGGCTGGACAAATGCTGTTTTCCATCCACTCGGAAAGAGACCAGTAGAGTAGGACAGATGGAAAAGCTTACGCAGTGGTTTTGCCAGCGTTGAAGAACACCCCTTCAGAACAATGGGAGGGATACTATCCGGGCCAGTGGATTTGTGTATATCGAGATCTTTCAGAACTCTGGCAACTGCACCTTAACCTTAATAAATAAAAGGTCAGATTCGTAATAAGTGGAACTTAAATGGTGCAAAAGTTACGGGAGGGTTCAAACACGGAAAAAAAATATTTTCAAAATAGGGTGGTTCAAAGAACTGTTTTTTTTTTTGACCGATTGCAATGAAATTGATACAAGTTGTAGTGATGATGGAATTATGGAAGAACAAAATGGCTTTGCGCATCAGGGTGGTTAAAAAAATGTTTTTTGATCGATTTCAATGATATTGACACAGGTTGTAGTGATGATGGAATTATGAAAGAAAAAAATGTTTTGCACAGCAGGGAGGTTCGATAAAAGGTTTTTTGAGCTATTCAATGCATCGACACAGGTTGCTGTTTTGGTAGAATTATGAAAGAAAACAATAATTTGCATAGCAGGATTGTTCAAAAAAATATAAACTCCGTTGTTTCTCGAGTGATTTCGACAAAATTAAAATACGATGTTGCTGACGTAGAGTTATTGAAGACACAAATATTTTCAAATCGGGCTGGTTCAAAAAATGGTTTTGATCAAAATATCGATACCAATAATATCTTTCCTGGACTAGCAACTGTTATCCGGACTTTTGAAGAATAAATGATTATTTAATGTAAAAAATCAGTATCAACATACATATTATATACTTACTCAAAAAAACACTTCATAAAGGGTCCGCCATCTAACGTTTTTTTTTTCAACTAGTGCTTATTTCGTGAATGGTAACACTTAGCTCATATCTGATCTGACAGATAATTGGTTTTATCCTTCCGCTGAACGAATGTGGTTGTGTATACGCTTGAACAACGCTTAGAAATATTGCGACATTATTTTGCCGATTTTGCCAAAAAAATCATCTTTTCAGATGAAGCTCATTTTGATCTTGGCGGGTATGTAAACAAGCAAAATTGTCGCATTTGGGGCACAGAAAACCCGCACGCATACATTGAAAAGCCGATACACCCAAAACGAGTCACTGTTTGGTGCGGATTTTGGTCTAGAGGCATAATTGGGCCATTTTTCTTCAACTGAGCAAGGAGTGGCCGTTACAGTCAATGACTCTCATTTCACTCCTTCCCAACATCTCTCGCAGTTGCTTTGGTTTGACCATTGCATACACTATGTGGTTAAAATCCATACAATGTGTGCAATGGACTAAATCAAGGTTATATTGGATAAATTGCTGTAATTTTGTTTGGGTGACCAGGGGTGGCTCAATGCAACCTACCATTAAGGCATAACACTAATGGTAATTGTTATTGTGAAGTAATTTTGGTACCCAATATTTAATTTTAGCATAGTTAATTGTCTAGTTTTGTTTTTTTTTTATGTTGAATGCTGTAATGGAAGGTAAGTTTAGGGTCGATTATAGTAACATTCGGGGGCTTAGGAAGAATTTCTGTGCTGCATATGTTCATACTGTAAAAAACTGGCCAGCAGTCTTCGCACTAAGCGAAACCCAGGTTGGTGAAAATTCCGATCCCTCGGAATTCACCCTCCAAGGTTATAATTTAGTGCTATGTCTATGTCTAGTCTAGTCTATGTACGTAATGATGTTGCTTATCAGCTCCAACCACAATATGGCCAATGTATAAATACAAATTTTAACTTCATGTGGTTCAAGTTCACCATCCATAAGCGCATTATTCATACATGTTTTATTTACCGCAGCCCAAGTTTGGACGGCAATTCGACTTCCAACGAATTCGATGCGCTTTCTGACTCTATCCAGAGAATTGTTCTTCAACGCTGGCAAAACCACTGCGTAAGCTTTTCCATCTGTCCTACTCTACTGGTCTCTTTCCGAGTGGATGGAAAACAGCATTTGTCCAGCCTGTCCCTAAAAAAGGCGTATCTTCTTCACCCTCTAATTATCGACCAATTGCACTTACGTCCCTTCTTTCCAAGGTCATCGAAACGCTAATTAAATTTTCACCTCATGAAATATCTCGAGGAACGAAAGCTTCTTAATGACCGGCAGTACGGCTTTCGTAGCAATAGGTCCACTGGTGATTTGATGGTATATCTTACCGAACAGTGGAACAAATCTTTACATCGTTTTGGAGAAAGTAAGATTATTGCACTTGATATTTCAAAAGCGTTTGATAGAGTTTGGCATCAAGCTCTTTTATCGAAAATGCGCGCATTTGGTTTCGATGAATCTCTTCTTCATTGGATTAGAAATTACCTTTCGGACCGTTCAATACAAGTTGTATTGGACGGTTTCAAGTCTGAAATCCACAAAATAAATGCTGGTGTGCCCCAGGGCTCCGTTTTGTCTCCGACTCTCTTCCTTATTTTTATAAATGATCTTTTGTCTGAAGCTTCTAATCCATTAAACTGTTTCGCTGACGACAGTACCCTCAGCTTTTCATATTCGTTCTTAGATTCACATCCATGTCCTTCGGATGTGGAACTTGAACGGCAGCGTATGATAAGCTCATTAAATTCTGATCTAAACAGCATCGTTCAATGGGGAATCAAAAACCGCGTAGAATTTAATGCTTCTAAAACTCAATGCTGTCTTCCGTCGTTAAAGCGAAACCCACTCCCAATGCCGCTATCAATGGACGGCACTTGCATCGAGGAAACCAAAGAGCTCTCAGTTCTCGGTATGTGTCACCTTTTGTGGAATGACCACATATTTGATGTCGCCAAAAACGCTGCTAAGTGTTTAGGTTTTCTCCGCAGATGCAAGAAATTTGTTTCCCCTTCTGATCTGGCTATGATCTACAAAGCCTTTGTTCGTCCAAAACTTGAGTACAATTCTCATGTCTGGGCAGGAGCTCCAAAAACTCACTTAAGTTTGTTGGACAGAATACAAAAGAGAGCTTTAAAAATGATAGGTGAAGGATCTATAACGGAAACAATTACATCTCTCGAACACCGCCGTAATGTTTCATTTCTTTCCCTATTTTACCGTTATTTTTATAAACAGTGTTCTAGTGAAATAGCCAGTTGCATTCCTCCCCTTAAACAATTCAACCGTAATACTCGCGCTTCTAGGAATGCCCATCAGTTTACCCTCGAGCCCAACTTCGGACGTACTGTGAAGTATAGAGATTCATTCTTTAGTCGAACCACAAGAATGTGGAATACTTTACCTGGCTCTGTGTTTCCCTCTTATTACAGTATTCAGATATTCAAAACAAATGTTCATCGGTATCTCCTTTTTAACCCTTTCCTATTTCCTGAACGCTCGCACTGTGTGTAAATATTTTAAGGGTAATAATAATCCCTTTTGTGCGCGCAAAGTTTAAAAAAAAAAAAAAAAAAACAGGACGGCGCTACGTCCCACACAGCCGAAACAACACTCGATGTTGATGATGCATTTTCAAAAAAAAAAAAAGTTATTTGGCGGACCCTTTATTTCGTATCATTTAAACCCTTTGACGCCGATATTAGGGCAGGCCACGAGACTAGAAAAGTCTCGGTCTCAAGACGAGACAAGACTGGCTTTTAAGCAACCGAGACGAGACCTAGACGAGACTGTTGTATATTTGTATCGAAATTTAAAGAGAGTCTAATAAATTAAAAAATCCAATTTCTGTTAAATATTTATTTTCGTCTGCACGTATTCATACTATACCTATATTTCGTTCAAATAATCAACAGGTTGTCCGGAAATCGTATTTTTCGGAGACGATGCCGAGACCAGACTTAATTATACGAGACGGACACGAGACCAAGACGAGACTGAAAGTTTTCGATTTTAACGAGACCGAGACGAGACTTACAAAAGACTCGCAGTCTTTTCTCGTGGCCAGCCCTAGCCGATATGCTTAAACTATAAAGCGTAATTAAATGAAAATGGTGGGGATTATTTTCCGACATTCGATACTGAAGGATTAAAGCAAATATTCAGAAACTTAATTTGTTTACTTGTACAGGCCCGTGGAAAGGGGGGGGGGGGTTTGTCAAAAACACTGTTTAATACACGTTTCGAATTCCAAAAAAAGGCAATTTGCTCCAAAAACCTCAAAACTTTATTTCTGATACCTATTGGAATTTGTTGGCAAAAAACCTGGTATGCAGTGTCATTGAAATTATTTTAGAGATACCATGTCCGCAGTACAAAATTGTGTTTCTTGTTTAAATAGGGGGAATCAGACCTTCCTGTAGGATTTTTATTTTCATCCTTATTTTATCTTAATAACAAGCTGTTTCCACTGAAATCGGTCAAGAAACAACTTAGTTAACTTTTTTTTTGAACCACCCTGATGTGAAAATAAATTCTACTATTACTGACACCTTTCTCAATTTTATTGAAATCGCCGAGTAAACCATTTTTTGAACATTGTGCGAAACATTTTTATTCTTTCATAAATCTACAAAAACAGCAATCTGTGTCAATTTCACTGTAATAGATCAAAACACCATTTTTTTGAACCACTCTCCTGTGTAAAACATGAACCACCCAAATTCTAATTTGTTTAATATTTTCTTTCATAACTCTATGTCAAAATGAAAATCGACCAGAAACTCGGTACAAAACCTGACCCGAAACTCGGTCCGAAACTAAACTAATTGTTTAGTTTCGGGCTGGCCCGGCACTAAACGTTTAGTTTAATTCCGGGTCACGTCCCTGGTTTTAAGCTAGCCTAGGTTCCACACATACATTTCCAATACCCTTGAACGCATGAGTGTTCCTTTCAGGATTAAGTATGTCTATATTCAATGGGCCATCACACACAGCCTCAATTTTGAACTAGACTAAGCTGGGGAAATGAAAGTTTTTAGACAAGGGAGGTGAATTGTGAGGAAAGATACGACTGAAATGTTCATCCTTGTTTTGAGCGTACTAACAAAGTTTAATTACTAATACATACACAGTCGTTTGTTTCTAGGCAAAATAAACAAATCAGTTGTCATGCTAAACTGGAAATTTTAAAGGAAATTATTTGTTTTTATTTTTTTATTCTCAGACTTAGAGTACTAATACAATTAAAGCCGGTTCATGTACACATAATTTTCAGGCAGCTAAGCTCACCCCGTGTGCGATTGATGGAAAAGTAGGTCTGGCTTTAGTTCAGCTCAAAATTGAGCTGGTGTGTGATGGACCAATAACCCATTTATGTGACTTGATTTTGAAAACTAAAATACATTTGAAATTAAAAAAAATAAAAATAAAAACCTTTTACAATACAAACAATATTTTAGCTCTAACAAAACTCGGGAAAAACTTCCTTGAATTTAAAGTAGGTAGGTCTACTCTATCTATATACATACCTAGATTCTACCGGAAAATTAATTAATTTCCTCGAGGCATCGCGTGCTCATACTCATTGCTCATTCCAACCAATCTGATACTAAAAAATTCCTCCTCTAATGATCAGAATTTAACAATGAATTATGAGCATCCTGTAGAAGTCCATGCAAACACCGCCACTATTATATCAGCCTCTCTGACTTTCCTCTCATTATCATTGCGCGTCATTTCCCTGAAGATATAAATACAAAAATTCATTTCTATGTAAATGAACATCAGCACATCATTATATTCGTTTAATAATGAAAAAGAAAGAAAATACAGATATACCGCAATAACTATGGCTACCGTCATCATTATTATCATCGAATTTTTTTAAATTAAGGTAAACCTCTATATCTGAATTGAAACTTCTCAAAATATAATTTATTATGACCTATTAAACCTGGCCAAGATTGGTATAGCTATATGCGCTTCGCGTATTATGTGATGTGTGCTATACCTTTACATATCTATTGTAGGTACCATCATGATGGAAAAGTCAAAAATCGATTTTCTCTTTAAGGCTGTGGGCTGTGCCTTTGGTATAAGGTTAAAGTACGCTGCGTAGGTAGTTATAAAATGCCCCTAAATAAAGGACCATATTTCACATTAAACCCAAAATAATCTAATTTCCATTAGTCAAAACAATAATAACCAAAAAAAATATTATAATTTTTTTAGGTTCTTATAAGGATTTTTTTCTGATTTAATTTCAAGCGAAAAATTAAATAAAAATAAGAAAGCCCATCGCAGTGCGAGTGTAGGTATAATCTATGATGCATGCATAATCGATCAATTTCTAACAACAACACAAAAAAAGAATAGAAAAACCCTTCTCATTTTATAGTTTGACCTTAAAAGCCATAGACAAGCCATGTCCCTTGTCAAAGTCTCAATCCTGAAGCTTATCCCAACATGTCCCCCAAAGTGACGTAGTCACTTGTATTTCCTTTTTCCGGTGGTCGGTTACGGTTTGTGGGTCAGTTTGTGATGTTAATTTTGTGTTTGTATGTGTGTTTGTTCCCTTAGGCATATTTTTTTTATGAATATAATCCTGTAAGGCATGTAGGTAGGTATACAATTATTGGGGACTTGGGAGTATCTCTGCAGCTATAAATAAAGTCAAAGTGGCTTTGTGTTTATCCTTTGGCTTGTTGGTTTGTTTATTGAAATATCATGTCCTCGGGTGCGGAATATATTTAATAATACGTAGGCATATAGTTGGATAAAAGTTTGAAATAACATTATATCGCAATAAAATATAATCCACATCCTGTTATGATGGTGTAACTAAATAAAGTAAAATGTATGTCATATTAATGAGTTCAATTTAAAAATAAAATGCACGACTCCATCGCATGTGGTTATCTTCCATGGTTCTTTTCTATGAAATGACTATAATAGACTTTGAAGGTATTGATTTATTAATACCATGACGTAGTTAAGTATATTAGAAATAAAACGAGCGACTGGGTTTGACGCACTTGCTTATGCTAAAGTGACTTAGATCAAATTTCACTTAATCGTCATAGCCAATATAGTATATTAAGTCATTGTTATCCTATGACATTTCATTTCCTTTTTTTGAAATTGTAGAAGAAATTTTGCCGTTTTTATCGTAAAAGAACTTGATAAAAAGCTTAGGTCCGAGTTTTCGACGATATCAATCCTTTTCCACCACCTTTAAAGAGTGAACGATTTTCGCTTTTTTCTATACATGGTTCGAGTTCGATTTAGAAAATAGCTTACTTTGTAGCCGAAAGATTTTCTAAATATAAAATGCTGCATACACCACAATAAATTCGGAAAAAGTCTGAGAACCGAGATATGATCGTTTAAAAATCGAAAACGGAAAATTAAACGTACATGAAAATAAACTGCAATAAAGCAGAGTAATCTGTCGACTGTAAATAATTTAATTTTTTTTTAAAAGATAAAATAAAAATATAAAATATTTTTCTTAATAAATAAGAAATAATAATAATAAATTTTTGGATAAAAAAATAATTTTTTAAATAAATTTCTGATAAATTATTATAAATTTATTATTGTTTGTTTGAAAGTAAGAGCTCAAAATTAAGTATGTCATCTGATTTGTTTGATAAATATGAATTGAATAAAAAAATAAAAAATCGTTGGAGCGGTTTTCTTAAAAATTAATGTTTTATATAGTAGGGGAGAGTGAGTACGAAAGTAACAGTGGGTCGGTTGTAACATTCAACTTTTACGAAAAACTAATCCTGTGTGCGTTCATTTTTTAATGTACAATTCTTCACAATTACGTGTTGAATGCTTCCACAAAAAACCAAGTGTCAGCATTTATCACAGTGCCAGATAAAGTTTAAAACGTGAAATTTGAGTGCAAAACGATTTTTTTGATTTTTGGTGATTTTTTCTTTTTTTATTTAATATAGTTAACTATTTATTTAAATAAAGCAACCTTCTTGTAGTTTATTTTGTGCTGATTCGTATGAAATAAGTCTTTTAATGATGTGCTTAACAGTATCTCCTTAATTTATTTTTTATTTAAAAAAAAACAAGGGGTGGACGTTTGTAATATTTTTTGTGTGGACGGTTGTAACATGTTACAACCGTCCACACTAAAAATGCAAGCTTGTCGTTTACATTTTATATTTACAAGGAAAAGTTTATACGCGAGTTTAAAATGAGCTATGCCACGTCAACGTATAAAGTCTGATCCACATCTGTGTCGTGTGTTGTGTTGTGGAGTCGTGTGTCGCTATCGCTACAATGTATTTTATGTGCGTAGAACCATATTTGTCTCGTGTGTTGTGTTGCAGTGTGCATAAAAATATAGGGAATGACAGCGACAAACGACTCCACAACACAACACACGACACAGATGTGGATCAGGCTTAAGAGAGAGCTCTCGAGGAATGATTTCAAGAGAGGTGTTAGTATATGAAGGCAGCAGAGGAAGTCCTCAAAGTTGGGAGATCACTTCGAAACATCGGAAGGATTCATAATATGTGTCATGTGACACTAGATCGTTTTGTACATTTGACAAAATTATAACGAGGCTCCCCTGGCGAAGCTGTTAATCCAGCTGTGGGATATCGAGCGCACAATCGAGTTTTCTCAGATGAATACGAAGTATGTTCTTAGAGTGATTGTGTATAAAAACAATAAAACTACCTGTTTTTTCCATTTTTTTATTTCAAAGTCGAAGTTGGATGCATATATTGACCGCTGAGCTGATTTATACTATGTGTTTCTTGGTTTTTTGAATTAAAAATGAAGTACAACCAATTTAATTATTTTGTTTACTATAATTTATGTGGTGTTACAATCGTCCTTGCTCTGTGTTACAACCGACACACCCTTAAGGACGTTTGTAACATTTGAATTTAGCTTCTTTTTCACAGCATTGACTTGAAACAATCACGAGTTTAGAAATTATGAAAGTAGTTTATGGAAGCCAAATGTCCTCTCATTGATATGGACTTTCTTTCATTTCGTTACGTAAAGTAGTTTTCAAATTATGGTACAAAATATCAAAAATGTTACTTTCGTACTCACTCTTCCCTATATATATATATATATATAAATACTATAAAATTTTTCGCTCATTTCAAAAATAAAATATGGTATGTCAATATTTAGTATTTAATAAAATACAATTCCACACGAAATAAAAAAAATATTCATCAGCCCGCTTTCAAGATAATAAATTTTCAAAAAAAAAAAAAAAACAACTTTTTTTTAAGATCCAAAAATTATTTTTTTGAAAATTTGTATATGCAAAATTATTCGAATTGTGAAGGATCTCTTATATAAAATTGCATCTGTCAACGAAAAATTTGAAAACCAAAATGAAACGGGCGCCCACCGTGCTTTCGCTTGTTACAGCGAGAAGAGTGAGTGTTCGGACAGAATAGAAAACCGTTAAATTAAAAGATACAGTTCTATGACAGGTACCGTTATTAAACGTTATTGATAAAATTTGTTGTTTTCATCAAAATATTGCCCATACCTTAAGTAGAAGACGCACATCATTTAATCAATATTCTTGTAGCCGTTTTTGAGAAATATAAGATTTTTCTTAACATTTTTCAACATTTGTATGAAACGTACCGTTATTTTTGAATTTACAAAGATGATTTTTTCAAGTATTTTACAAAAAAATAAAAAACCTCTTACACCTTGTTTCGAAAATATTGTCCGATTCGTTTTCAAAATATTCAGTTTTCAAAAAAAAAAGTTATTATTTCTTAAATTTTCAAATACTTTTCATTTAATTTTATCATAAAAAAAGAAATGGAAAATGTCAACTGAACTGTTTTCGAGAAAATCGAAAACCAACAAAATGGTTAAACTGTTGCTACCAAAAAAAAAATATCGAATTTTTGAAAATAAAAAATTTATCATTTTCCTTTTCGCGAAGAAAATGCATGGCAGGTACCGTTATTTTTGGTCCTAAAAAAAAAATAGAAAAACGTTTAGTCAAAAAACACTATGTATCAAATTTGAAGAAAATCCCTCCAGCCGTTTAGGCTGTAGGGGCGAGGACACAAAGACAGACAGACAGAATTGCGGGACCCACTTTTTCGCGTTCTCTATAATCGTAATGTTAGGGAAAATTATTTTCCCGAGTTCTATTTTTTATACGAATCCATAACTTACCAAACCTACCTATGTATGTATATCACAAGTAAAAACTTTTACTAAAAGTATCTACACCGTCAATTTCTAGCTACATTCTATAGTTGGTTAGCTACGAGAGAAAGTTCATTTTAAGTCAGATTTGAGATTTATTTACATTTTTGAGAACATAATTGTCCATACTATTAAAAAATAAAAGCTCTTTCGTTCAATCTACAAAATTGTGTGTAGATTTTTTGAATTTAAAAAACTAAAAATTAGAAATTTATTACCTATCTTTTAAAGTTTGAAGACTTTTTAAAGCAACATTTGAATTTTTTTTTGTAACTTTAATTTTCTTTTTATGCTCATTTATAAAAATCAGTCAGAAATTGTGGTAGCTACTGTTTTTTAAAACATAAAAACAAATACACTGCACAAAACTCAAAGAAAAAATTGCTAACAAATTAAAGAGCTAACTAAAAAGCTGTGATTTGATTTCTTGAACAAATATGAATTTATGTAAATTGTATTTAAAGAATCATTGCACCGGTTTTTAAAATTTTTTTTCTTCTTTGAAAACTTTGTTAGTAAAACAAAATTGAAACATCAATTAAAAGTAATTATTAACATGCATCAAAAAAATTTAATGTTAATTAACTGTTTCTCTTAATTAAAATCGTAGAAACCGTTGTTAAGAAAAATAATATTTTCCGTAATAAATAAAATTTTATGGGAGGTATAGGTACCGTTATATTTGTTACCCAAAATTCAAAAAGTACTGAGTACATGAAGAACATCTATCCAGCCGTTTAGTACCTTACCTACATCAATTATTGTAAAATGGGATAATTTTCTAAAAATCTATAAGGTGGCTATCAAAATAGAACTGACCATGGATTCAGTTAAATCATTTATTTAACAGACTCTTTTTTATTGTGTTTAACTTGGGTAATTCTTCTGATAGAAGAAACAAATCAACCACAACATAGGACAGGTTTTTTTTTTCAATTTATGATCAGCAACATATACGAGGATATGAATAAATCATTTCAAATATATTGAATCTTGCAAACAAGAAATAGCAAACATCTACCTTCATACCTTACCTGTCTGTACTTCTATTAATTTTCTCACTTATTAAAATTCGCTTATATGCGGCACAGACAATTAGGCAGAACATATTTTCCCTTCATCCCATTCGATCTATCAAGTGAATAATTGATTAAAATTTTATATTTGCATTTCGCCCCAGGGACTCTTCCTATAGAACTATAAGGTGTGGCAATGAAATGAAGAATTCAACACAAACCACTTCAAAACTAAAGGATAATAGCTCATTCCATTGAATTTAACTCTTGCCACACTTCTTCCATGTCCAACAAAAACAGCAATGAGTTTGAGTATATAAAATTCCCCTAAGGGTTTTTCCATCGTATATCTACACGTTCATACTTTTCAATTATAATTTCTCATGGTTTATTTTTGTTTTTTGAATTGATTGAAAATAATGATCCAGACACATTCATATAAATATTAAGTTGCTCCTCTCTCAACTCTAACCATCTGATGATTTTGGCCCAAAGGTAAAATGGATGGCAGTTTGCTACAAAATCACCATCATCACCATCATCGAAGCTATGGAGTGGAGTTGAATGGAGTCTGGCTGAAGATTAATATCACATCAACAAGCTATAACCCTTGACCTTAGCATGATAATTTTCCAACCCCCATGGAACTGAAGAAAAATACATACAAAAAATAAACTTATTAAAACACTTTATCTACCCCACATTCTTGTGTTGGCTTTTTGTGTAGCTTCCTTTCTTTCCTTATTTGCTCTTTAACCAAAAGTTCATTCAATTTGCAGTAAATTATTCCTGAGCGTGATGATACGCACGCTCTTAGGTGAAAATGAAAATCGATTTTTTTTTGTATTTTAACAAAGAGCAAAAAAAAAATAAAACTTTATAGATGAACAACGAGAAGAAAAGAGGAAATACTTACTGCGGCCAATTGAAGACAAATGGAGGTACAAGGTACAGGGTAGGTATACACCTACACAACATCCTATTTCCTTCAATGATGCGGTGTCGTCAAATTTTTTTTGTTTGTATTTTGTTACTCAGATCTTGTTCTTTATAATGTTCGTCAATAAACACGAATGGGGTTCGTTATAAATACGCTTACGAGTACTATTTCTTTTGCACGTTGAATTCTGATAAAAATATACAGGAAGCACGTTGCTTTACTAATTTTTAGAGAATTCTTTAAGGTTCAGTAGATTTTATGTTGAAAAAAACATAAAGAAGGTAGGTAACACGTGACTTTTTCAAAAATGTTTTATATTAACAAGCAACTTCTTTGCCGAATTTTAAATCTGACTTTTTAGTGAAAAATGCAAATACCAAAGCCTTGGTATTTGGTTTGATTAACATTAAACCGAATGTCGAAATTACTTCTTAATAATAAAATGTAACCTTGTTACTTGTAATGAACATCGAAGAAATCAAAAGAAGTAACGGTTTCTACAAACATTAGTTTTGTAAATAATTTTTTAATACAATCTTTGATTATTATTTCTCTTCTCTTTTGCTAGACAATTACACAGGCCTACAAAATAAAAAAAAAGAGTTTGGTGCCGCCCTAACTGATATCAAATTTTGTTGTCCACTGTCAATGAATACGAATAATGGTATTTTAAAGTCAAAGCTACGTACAGTTTTGTTTTAACACTTGCTTACATTTTTTTCGCCAATATGGTTAAGATTTTTTGTTATTAATTTAATTTCATCTTTTTAACCTGTTTCAATTAAAGTTTTTGATATAATAAATAAATAAATCGGGTGACACAACCCCAACGGCTCATAAAGAAACAGGGCCTAGTGACTAACAACTCGCAACCATTCCTGTGTGCGCCTTTCGACAGGAATGGAAGGGACCTACAATTGTATGCCGAATCCGAATGGCTAGACGAGACGCACTTATTCGTGACAAGTGATACTCTTGGAGGATTTGTCAATTCCTCGCAAGAGGCAGTAGCCCTGAAAAAAAACTTTTTAGTTTTTAGATGGACGAGGCTGGGAAACGATCCCAGACCTCCAGTGTGACAGTCGAACGCACTAACCATTACGCTACTAAGGCTACTAAGTTTTTGATATGGTTTCTTCAAAAAGAAGATGCTTAAATGATCCAAACTCATTTTGTGTTATATGTGGTGAATCCACAGTGAAAACTTTTTTTTTTTTAATTTTAGCTGCCGTTGGTTTTCCAAATTATCTTCCTATATATATGCTTTTCGGCAAAACTTGTCATTGGTTCCTATTTTTAGTATTATTACATACATTCAAAAATATATTAAAACATCATGTTGATTACGCATTTTTTGGAGAAAATTGACACCAAAGTCAAAAAATTAGCATGGGCAGGAAAAATGGAACAGGCTAAAAACTGAATATCTTCAGACTGAGAAAAGATATCAAATTTATTTAAACGCAGTTACAAAGGCTGGTATTTCTTTTAAAAATACCGTTAACATTGGTTGGGGTAAGATATACCCATAAAATATACCCAAGAATCATGCTCTAAAATACTATTGACGAATTAGGCGAAAAAATTACTGGTTTGAGTACAGAAAAGCTTAAGGCTGGTATATTTGATGGACCAAAGATAAGGCTTTTAATGAAAGATGATAATTTCGTGCATTCAATGAATGATTTAGAATCTACAGCCTGGTTATCTTTTGTAAACTTATGGAAACCATAAGTCGATAAATTACCAAGACTTAGTGCTTGTTGTAAAGTTTTAAGAGGCTATATGAGTATTAAAGTTCACTACCTCCACAGTCATTTGGACAGATTGCCTGAAAATCTTGGCTCATATAGCGAGGAGCAAGGAAAACGGTTCAATCAGGACTTAAAAGTCATGGAAGATATGTAGGTACCAAGGTCAATGGGATGAACACATGATGGCTGATTGCTGCTGGAGCATCACGCGAGATTGTTTTAAGGACATTCATGCAAGAAAATCGCTAAAAAGAAGCTTTTTTCAGTAGAATAGAGCAATAAACTGAAACATTTTCTTTATTTGTAATATTTTTCCATATATGCTGTATCTTAAAACTACACGTAGAACCAAAAAAGTAAGTATATAGTTAGAACCTGGGTAACTAGTGAACAAAGAAACAGTTTTAATTTTAGCGGCACCAAAACCACTGTAGGCCTGTGTTATAGTTGTTTGCTTTGTGGGGTTTTTGAATGCTTGTGGGCTTAGCTAAGCTAAACATAAGTTAAGATGATTCAATGCGTTGACTTAAAATGACATCATATTCTGTCATAAGGTTATGCAGAATACAGTTAACTCCACTTAACTGCACTCCGCTTAACTGAAAACATCCGGTTATCTGACACAAAAACCTTATTCCGGATCCTTTTTAAGAATTGTTCACATAAATTGATTCGCATAACTGAACTCCGGTTAATTGCAAACTGCGGATATTTGAAACAAAATTGTGTGCATTAAAAGAATATTTTTCACTTGTTCAACTCCACATATGTAAAAACGACCGTTGAACGCTGCCATCAAATTTTAAATCGAACACACCCTTTCAAATTGGAATGTCAAATCTATAATCAAAATTTTGTTTATTTTTTGGCTTATCCTCAAACATTTTTGAAAGAAAACGTTTGGCTGACGCAATATTTGTGATTTAAAATATAAATACCTTTTTATTTTCATTCTTTGTCTTGCTTTCTTCAGTTCATTTAAAATAAAAATGCTATTATGTTAAATTTAACCAATATATTTCGAGGATAATCCTCATCTTCAGGGTCTATAAATAAAACATAAATTAGCATTTTTATAAAATAAATACATTAAATAAGTATATTACCTAAGATATTTATTATTAAAATATAAAACAAACAATATAACAAAAATCGACTATAATGAAAATAATTTACGCAATTGAAAATTTTTCCTAATGTGACGAAAAACAAAAATTGAATAAAAACAAGTAAAATATTACGATAATATATTAATTTTGATTTTGATTGATTATCACATTTGATGGCCTATTAGCATTAACAATTAAATTATAGTATGTATTAGCGACCTGCATACTGCCTGATCGGGAACCTATTGATTGCTCAGAACTTGGTCTGGGCCAGTAGCGCAACAATCAGTCACGATGAAGTGCTTGTTTTAACTCCTCGTGGTGGTCCCCGGGCAACTATTTGTGTATCCCAATATACATAAATAGGCCAAAATTACAAGTGCGAAATGGCCTAGCTTTCTAGGATAGGTTAGCAATCTCCGTAACTGAAGTCAACCCGCTACCGAAACCAACACTACGCCTCGGATAATTAATGATAACTCGTTGACGACTTTTGGCTATTGTACCCGGATAAATATTGGTTTCTGGAATGTGAAGACGCTTCTTGACGATGGAAAAGAAGGTCCTCAGAATGCCAGATTCCTGCAACTAGAGAAGGAATTCATGCGGTATAGGATGGACATCTTAGGGATAAGTGAAGTTAGATGGCTGGGCTCAGGGAAGTTTAAGTCACCAACCCGTAACACTGTTCTATTCTATTCCGGAAAAACACCTGGAAGCGCTCGGGAATCTGGCATTGGATTGCTGCTTTCCAAAACAGCTCTCAAAAGCTTAATTTCCTGGGAGCCTTTAGATGACAGGATCCTAAAAGCCAGGTTCCGGAATAGAGTACGTCGCGTCACCATCATACAGTGTTCCGCCCCAACTTTGCTCTCTTCTGACGAGGAGAAGTAGGCCTTTTATAAACGGCTGAGTGCTGCTTATGATAGCGTTCCACGAGGTGATATAATTATGGTGATGGGAGACTTAAATGCCAAGGTTGGCAATGACAACACTGAGCTAAGGCATGTAATGGGAAAACATGGTGTTGGTAACCGAAACGACAATGGCGAACGATTTGTCGATTTCTGCAACGCCAACGGCCTTGTTATTGGAGGGACCATGTTCGAGCATAAGACGTGCCACAAAGTCAGTTGGGTGTCGACTGACAGACAAGCAACTTCCAACCAAATTGACCACTTTTCGATCAGCCGGCGTCTTAGAAGCAGTCTCCAGGGCGTCCGTAACAGAAGAGGTGCTGACATGGGAATGGCCCGAGACCACTATCTGATGGTTGCTACCGTAAGATTACGTACAGCTGCAGTTCGGAGATCCCAAGGAAAGACTCGAATGCCCAAGTTTAATACAGATAAATTAAAGGATCCCGCAGTGCGCCAAGAACTAGGAGACCACCTTTCACAAGGATTGAACGCAATTAGCAGCACGGAAACCACATCCATCGAAAATCATTGGTGTGCTGTGAAAAATGTGTTTATATCCGCTGCTGAAAGTATAGTCGGCCGGGCGCAAGGAAAAAATAGTGCTTGGCTTTCCGACGAAACTTGGACAAGGATCGAAGAAAGGAAACACCTTAAAGCTCGCATCGCAGCTACAGAGAAACGAGCTTGAGTCTACGTACCGCATGAAGATAATGGAAGTTCACCGTAGTGTGCGACATGATAAGCGTAACTACATCAACGCATTGGCTACATAAGCAGAAGAAGCCGCTAGTAGGTGTGACAGTAGGACCGTCTACAGAATTACCAAAGAGCTCACTGGTGTCCAGAGCTCTAAACAACACCTGGTTAAAGACACAAACGGATCCCTGCTAATTTTGGGTGAGGATCAGCTCATAAGGTGGAGGGAACACTTTTCTGCGGTTTTAAACCGCGTTTTCGCCAGTGAAGAAGAATACGCACCGTACCCCCCAGTAAAGAAGAAAATATCACCGCCATCAAATCACTGAAGAACAACAAAGCGGTTGGACTTGACAGTATTCCTGCAGAGCTCTTAGCAGCAGTCCCAACAACTTCGAGCGAGCTACTGCACCCACTTATTAAGAGAGCTTAGGAAACAGAGAGCTTTCCTGAAGAGTAGACAAAAAGGAATGATTGTCAAGCTCCCAAAGAAAGGAGATCTCACACAGTGCGAAAACTGGAGCGGAATATGCGTTCTGCCTGCAATAGCCAAGACAATAACAAGGATAGTATTGGACCGAATTAAAGACCACCCGGAAGACACACTCGACGCCGAACAAGCAGGTTTCCGCACTGGATCTTCCTGTGTGGATCACATCAACACCTTGCGGATCATCATCGAACAGTGCGTTGAATATCGATCACCACTTCACCTGCTGTTCATCGATTTTGAAAAGGCGTTCGACAGTGTCAATAGAGAATTTATTTGGCTTGCTTTGCGCAGGAGGGGCATCCCAGATAAATTGTTTGCTATTATCAAGGCTACATATCATGGATGCAAGTGTCACGTGTTGCACAAAGGTAGGCTGTCAGAGGAGTTTGAAATCCAAAGTGGAGTTAGGCAAGGCTGTATACTGTCACCAATACTGTTCCTTTTGGTGATAAGTGACGTACTGCACGCAGCTTTGTCAAATGGAAATGGAGGAATTCAGTGGACTCTGCAATCTCACCTCAAACATCTGGACTACGCGGACGACGTATGCTTACTCACTCATAGGATCATGGATCTCCATCAAATGACAACAAGGGTGGAGAGAGAAGCAGAAATCGTAGGGCTTAAGATCAACTCGGCAAAAACAAAAAGGATCAGCCTTGGAACTTCCTCATCAATCCAAGTAAATATTTCTGGACAACCGGTAGAGATGGTAGAGGATTTCCAATATGTTGGGAGTATTTTCTCTACGGGTGGTGGAACTGAACTGGACGTAAACAGCTGAATCAGAAAAGCAAAGGCTGCGTTCGGAATGCTCTCCAAAATATGGAGAAACAACTCTTTTAGCTTAAAGACCAAGCTACGACTGTTCCGCTCCAATGTTGAATCAGTTTTGCTTTACGGCTGCAGCACTTGGAAAGTCACTGACATTGTCACTAGAAAGCTGCAAACCTTCGTTAATAGATGTCTACGAAACATCTTGAGGATTTTCTGGCCCAACCGTATCTACAATGCCGAACTTCATGCGAGAACGGGTCAGAAGCCCATAGACTCCATTATACGAAGAAGAAAGAGGCAGTGGATTGGCCATACGCTTCGAAAAGGTGATCGGTGCATTGCATCTCAAGCGTGGAACCGGCTCACACAGGAGGGAAGATAAGTGGGCGGGCCTAGAAGTACATGGCGAAGAACGGTCGAACAGGAATCGGCACGACTGGGGAAAAGTTGGAGAGAGCTGAAATATATATCAAGAAATCGTACACGATGGTGCGTAGGTGTAGTGGAGGCCCTATGTCCCGTAAGGGAAACATCACGGACGTAATAGGTCCGAGGACCTAAGTAAGTAAGTATGTATTAGAATAATCTCTTTTATCCGTTTTATATTTATGTACATAGATATTGTTCGTGTTTAATAATTTGATTTACTGCATGAACTTGTAATTTAAATTTATGTTTTTCAAATTTTAAAATGTTTGCCTCTTCAAAGTTAAGAGAATGTCCGTTTTGTTTAACATGTTCAGGTAATGCTGCTAGATTTGTATTAGAAGAACCATCAAGAACTTTTTTGCATTCATTTAAATGTTGATTAATACGTTCAGCAAAACAAAAACATAATATATAAATACCTCTGTTGTTTGAATTGTTTCATATGAAAATATAACTCTTCTGACACAATACAAAAAAACATGGCTATATTTTTTTTTATTTGCAGGCTAAATGAAATTTAATTTGTTTTGACAAAACTCTGCTTATTTGAAACAAGTTTCAGTTATCCAAAGTTCGGTTAACTGAAAACTCCGCTTAACTGAAACAAATGTTCTGTAATTGTGGTGTTCCAGTTAAGCGGAGTCGACTGTACTGTCAATCTCTTCATAGCTGCAATGACACTTGCGGTGATAGGAATTTTAGGGTCAAGGCGTTGATTATTTTCGCTTACATTGAAATCATACAAAACAATAATTCTAAAAAAAATATTTTAAAAGTCATTGTCGAACATAGATATATTTTTCAATGCAATTTGTCAGAACGGTAATAAATTCTTTATAGAGAACGATGCGTATAAGATGTCATTTATTTATTATTAAGTATTATTTACTAAATTTTAAATCAAACACTGAAATCCGGATATTTTTAAGAGTTTTATTTTTTTTACTTTTCGAAATAGTAACAAGTAAAGGAATCAACATTTTAATAAAAAGAGGAAAGACTAAGTTGATGATAATCCACCGCACCGGTTGCTTAATTAGTCTGGTTCTTCTTATGAAAAAATTGGGTTCCTTTATCCCAATGGAAGTTATTGTAACTGGTGCGATTTGTCGAGATGAAAATGTTGACATATCTTCAAATAAAAAAAAATAATTACAAAATAATTTTCGTCTCAAATAATTAAAAAAAAAAATAATGATTCCGAACCCAGGCAACAACTGGGAGTTTAAAAAGTTTTTTTAGAGCGAATAAACTGCAAAAAAAAAACTACTATAAGAACTCTTACGAAATGTTTTAAAACATAAAAGTCGATATTGACTTAAAATTTTTAACATATCAATACTATCTACATATAGATTTTTAAAACCACCCCTTGAAAAGATTAAAATCGAAATGTTGCCAAAAACGACTTTTCAAAAATGTAATTCTTTCGCTCAAAATTATTTCAAAATCAAAATTTGGCATGTGACCCTTAATTTGACGTTTTATATTCTTTGCAACCATTCAACCTAATTTATAGTATTTTTTTCTCCAATAGTCTGTTTTGGAATAATTGACTTAAATAATTAAAGTCTCCATACCGAGAGAAGTTAGAAAAAAAAGTTGGATTAGTTAGAATCTAAGAATTTTCTTAGCTATTCAAAAAAAAAAAATAGGCACGACTGGATCTCCCAAAACTTGCTCTCGTAGCTTGAAAAAGACATGTACATATTTATTGGTTCCATAACATTATGATATCATTAAAAAAAAAAGTTTTAAAAACAATTTAAAATATAAATGAATTATTATAAGTTAGTTATTTTAATAGCTAAAATAGATAGAGCTCAAAAAAAGTATGCCATCTAATTTGTTTATTAAAATGAATTTATGAAAAAAAAAATTCAAAAATCGTTAGAGCGGTTTTTTTTTAAATTAATTTTTTATATATAAAAAAACGTGAACATATTTTAAAATAAAATTTGGTATGCCAAGATTTAATATTTTATAAAACACAATTTTTCACGAAATTAAAAAAAAATTGATTGGCCCGTTTTCAAGATATTGAATTTTCAAAGAAAAAATTTCAATATTTTTTAAAAATCCAAAAATTATTTTTTCTAAAATTTGTATATGCAAATTTGTTAAAATTATAAGCGACCTTTTTGGTTGAAATCGGTGAAGTAGTTAACGAGGAATTTGAAAACCAAAAAATCGGTTGTATGACAGGTACCTACCGTTAATAACCGTTATACAATTTTTTTTTTTTTTTTGCCAAAATATTTACTTTAGTAATTTTAGTACCTCGTAAT
This sequence comes from Melangyna quadrimaculata, assembly GCA_949320155.1. Classification (NCBI taxonomy): domain Eukaryota; kingdom Metazoa; phylum Arthropoda; class Insecta; order Diptera; family Syrphidae; genus Melangyna; species Melangyna quadrimaculata. The sequence goes on along the minus strand of OX439483.1, from coordinate 56,769,226 downwards.
TTTCTTTTGAAATTCGTTGGAGCCGTTTTTAAAATAAATCAATTTTTTTATATTGGTTGTATTACAGATAGCGTTATTTTTTGAGCTAAAAAAATTTCAATTTCGCCTCTAGGGAATCACATAAGAACCTTAAGTCCAAAGTTCGAAGAAATCGCTTCAGCCGTTTAGCCTGCAGGTCGAGGTACAGACAGACGGACAGACGGACACACAGACAGACAGAATTGCGAGACCTACTTTTTTCGCGTTCTCTATCATCGTAATGTTAGGGAAAATTCTTATCTCGACGAGTCCTAAACTTGCCCTATACTACGTATATCGCAAGTAAAAATCAAACCTGTACTAATATAAGTTACTAAAATGGTTGTCAAGGGCACCAATGAGAAATTACCAGTAACGGTCGCATCCAGCCTTTTCTTTGATATTTTGAAACTTAAAAGTCCTAGAACCATCCGGCTTTCAGTGTTTCAAAATGCAAACGAAGCTTCAGAAATAACCAACAGACCGTAGTGTAGCTACATTCTTCAGCTTAATGGTGGATTTGCATGTTTGTATCTGCATTTGGTTTCTAGATAGAGAAAAAAGATCAAAATGCATAATAACTTCGTTTCTGCATTATAGGAAAGTGCCATAATGCAGATATGAAGACGAACATGTTCATCTTCTTGATGGTTCTCTTTCACTCGCTCGAATTTTTTGTATAGGTACATCTGTCCTACTCTACTTTTCTGCATTATGCAGATACAGATACATACATGTAAATCCACCATAATACTTTTTCCCTTAAGTTATTTAAGAAAAAACAACACACGGTTTTTGGGCAACCATAACCAATAGTACGATATAACAATTTTCAGTTTTATTTTCATTTTTGTTTTCGTTTAAGTCGACGTGATATCAAAATAAGTTCGAGTTGAAGGGAGGTTTTTAAAAAAATCGTTTAAAGGCAATTAATATTTATTTTTGTTTAAAACCATTTATTTTATTTAAAAGTAAGGTTAAACAAAGTAAATAATTTAATTAAATTAATTAAACTCTTAAATTCATTATTGTGTTATCAAATTATTTTGTTACAAAAATTGTTTAAACGAATTTGTAATTTTGAAAAAAAAAAAAAAAAAAATGATTTATAATACAAATTATGAATTCAATATTTTGTGACTAGTTTGGAAGTAGGTACCGGGACGCAAAATATGACGAAGATGAAATCACCTAAGGCTATTGATATATATTCGGGAAATGCAAAAAAAAAAAAAGAATTTGCTAGGAATCTGAAAATTTTAGTTCCGTTATTCTTTTTTTTTTTTTTTTGGCAACAACCGGCGGGTGTGGAATAGTATTGAAACTTACAGATTACATGTGCAAAGTTGAGTCAAAATCGTTGAAGCCGTTTTCGTTAAAATTTGATTATACCAAATAACAACAACAACAAGAAACAGAACCTGCTACGAACCGCTACAACCTGCGTAGCCAAAATCGAATTTGACATCTCTATGGCAGTTTCCCGGTGACCACGCTCAATGCAATTTGAAGCGAAACGTTCGGAGTGAGTACTGAATTGCACTCGCAAAAATATTTGATTATTTGTAACGCGGCTAATCCGAAAATTTAAAAATGTTTAATGTTAACCACCGCGAAAATCTTAAAACCTATACCGAATTTGTTGTATAACAGCTTTACGATGAACTACAACAAAAATTGTACTGTTTCCTCTAAATCACACAAGAATGTTTCACACCAAATTCTTCCATTATTTTTTTTGTTTTAAAATTATCCGATTAAATAACATGTAATTAACCTCCTCGTGGAAAAAAAGAACTTCAAAAATTCAAATAATATCATCCCTAAAAAAAACTATGTAGTTACCTACATCACTCCATTTAAGCGTCTTAATAATCTAATTAAAGCTGATAGGCATGGCGCCTACGCCATACACAGAGCTAAGAAAAAACTCAACTACAAGTTTATGTATATCTTTGATCTTTCATCCTTTAAGTATCTATATAATCACTCGCACTTCATCTCTGAAAACCAAAATACAATTCAGTAATTAGCAACCCACCAATAGAATATAGAAGAGCCAGCCAGAGCATCTTTCTGACAAACAACAAAATATAATGAAAAAAATAAAACGAATCTGGCTATCAAACGATTAATATAACAAAAGTGATTGAATATCATAAAAGAAGACCATGATCATGAAATTAATTACCATTATTATTATTTGTGTGTGTGCACTTTGTTGATGTTTTTTTTCAGTTTTTTTGTTGATGTGGTAAATGAATCAAACAGCCTCTTTCTCTGCCTCCAAAATCATTATAAATAATCTTTTCTGCCTGTCCGCCTTCTTAATCTCACATTAATTCCCATTGTTTCATTTTGTTTGTTCTCTTTCTTATACTTACACTTTACACACGTCACAAAAAAAAAACAAAACTAGCTCATAATAGAGGTGCGCCCCGCAGCAAAATCGATTACAACATCAAAAACTGGGTCGGATTTCTATGTAAACTAGGAAGAAGGCAACTTCTAACAAAAACACGCGTTTTTTTATTTTCGTAATTTATCCATGAAATATAGTTTTAATTATTATTTAAATTAATTGGAAGAAGTTGTTAGGAATTTTAATTTTTTTAAAACAGCATTGCCAGGTTAAATTTCTTTTGCACAGGAAAAGTAGAGCAAAATCTCTGCATTCTACAAAGACACTGTGCTAGTTGCTAGATTCAAAAACTGACAAACGTCTGCGGTACTAAAATCGAATCCCGCAGTATCAATATATCATGTATATGCCATTAACATTCTATACAACATCTTCGGAACGTAATTAAAATTTCAAGATTCTGTTCTCATTTGACCAATATCTTGTTCGCGCAACCAAAACTATTTTTTTTTATTTTTATACATAAAAAATGTCAAAGGACAAAATAATTATTAAGTTTGTCACGCATGATCTCAAAAGTTTTTGAAGCGATTTACGTGAAACAAATTTTATAATATTATTTAATTTAATAAAAAGGTTTCAGTTAATTTTTTGTTTGTTTTATTTGCTGGTAAGACCAGAATATTTTTTTTCAAATTTTTTGTTCAGTTTTTTTGTTTCTTCAGTTCTTTCAATTCATTTGTTTGTTTAAATTGGGACTAACCAATACAAATTTCTATAGCAAAATGCAAAGACGGCTTTGACACATGGAAACTGAGTTGCCAGAAACTGGCTAGTTTGTAGGCGAGAAGGGTGTGAGGGGAGATTTTTTGTCTTCCTTTTACGCCCTTCTAGCCAACAAACTGAAAATCGCCGGCAACTCAGTTTCCTTGTGTGAAAGGGATCAAATATCATGTGTCAGAAGCTGTTAACACTCTTTTACAAACTGAAGACTAAAACAGCTTCTGGCCGCTGAACTTAATTGAAACACAGGGACGTTTGATTGGTTTCATCATTGAAATTGAAAAATATACCCTAAAAGTATTCCCATCACAAATATCCATCATCATTTTACTGACAAAAAATCAACAGTATTTGAGCTTAGTATCAGAATAACCACTGCGACTATTATGACTGATTATAGGTAGAAAGAGTTACTAGGTAGTTATTAAATAATTTGCCCGCCTTGTTCTTCGTCTTGTCATCAACTACGCTCCTGAATTCATTGCTATTTTGAATCTTTCATATAGAAACCCAAACAAAACTTCCTTTAACAACCTAAAACGAGTAGGTAGGCACACATAGCGTGTCCATTTCAAGATTACACCAACAGAAACCGATATATAGAGAGCAAAATACTCCTTCTGATGGACTTCTTAATAAAAATCTGATCGCAATCTTAAGCCTTTCAGCAATGTAGAAAAACATCGGCGAATGTTGAACGTGTATAGATAGAAGATAGCCTCTGACATCTAATAGAAGAAGCGCGGTAACAGCATCAGAAGCAGCCAGCAGGAGCATCAGAAGCCCTCTATAACATAGAGAAGAGCAATAAGATTAATTACACTTTGCCGCAGAAATCCCAGAAAAATCTCCACGTAGTATCTACTTTCCAACAAAAACTAAGTATATAGTATCTCTATATTCATCATATAGTAGAGAGTAGCGATTGCCGGCAGTTCCCATTCCTATTTCCATTGCCATTTGAAAATCAGCGCACACAATAGAAACTACAAGGTATCTAACTTAGAACTAAAGAGTAGTCTCCTATACATACCTATATGGCAGTCATCGCATTATCTTTGTGCAAGCATCTTTTCTTTTCATTTATTTCAAATGATCGACCATACAAGGGAATAAGCAGGATCTATAAGGAAAAGGATAGTCACTCTGTCTATATGCGACTAGGATGGATGGACTTGAAGCTTAATCTAAAGATGGTGCTACAGAGCTTCTATACAAACACATATACACTCAAATTATTATACACTGATTGAGAAGTTAAGATACGAGTCCCGCGCATAACAGAAGACCATCAGAGTTCTATACTACGAGTATGTATCTCAGCATCTTCATCGCATTCATCAGCATCATCACCGTCATCATCATCATCCTAGTCGTGTTCGTCGTTATTCTTGATAGGAGAGTTGGGAGGAATCGTCTTGCATCATTCACCATTCGTTCTTCTTTCCTAAATCAGAGGAAGATGGAACCTTCCACATCGAGATAATGCCAAAGTCATCAGAAGAAGCTCTTCTTTTATTTTTTGTTGGTTCAATCGTCCGAAACTAACGTGTATGTAGGTATGTGTTTTTTTTTGTAAGATGGATCAGGAAGGAAACGACTAAGGAAAGGGTATACAAAACTAAGCACAAACACAAAGTCTTTTCTACCTCTTATATTCCTTACCTTCATCACTGAAAGGATGATGACTACGTCCGTATATCGTCTAAATAGGCATAAGCTCTGGAAGACCGTCTCCTCATATCAGAAGGGCGGGAAAGGTCGGCAAGAACACTTAATGCCACTGGTCATCGGGACAAGGAAACAAAAGAGGGTTAGAAGTAGATATATATACTTTTTTGTCAATAAAGAGACTTTTTACCCTCATATAGAAAGTAGAATATTATACGAAACGATTTCATAGTTTATTTTGTAGGTTTTTAATATGAAAATTGAATGGAATTTTTTTTACCTATTTTATTTTTTTTCTTCAAAATGAACCTGGTTCTGGGATTTTAAATGAAATTTTAAAATTCCTCACTCAAAAATAAAGGACAAGTCCATAGTAGAAATATTGTACCTACACCAGCAAGTGCCGCTCTGAACTTTTTAAGGGAAAATAACCTTTTATAGAGTTTATTATACAGTAAGGTACATCTTATATTATATAGGATAGGGAGTATTATTTAAATATTTTTAAGCAGTAGTGGAGAAGCCTTCACTCAAAGATTGACTTTATGAGGGGAAATGTTGATGGTAAGGGAATAAAATGAAACCAAGCATTTAAAATAAAGTTGAGAAGGCAAAATTCGTTGCAATTGTCTTTTTTCTTAGCTTGTTTTGATTTATTTGGAAGTTGTTGTTGACATGACTTAATAGCACAAAAATGGCAATTTAAGGTTCTTTAATAGATATACCTATCCCATTATTAATTCAATTTAAGAAATATTTAAGTATATCTAATACTTACTTAGATCCTTGACCCCTCCAAGGGGCACAGGGCGTCAACTACAGCTACACGACATCTCGTTCGGTTTCTGGAAATGTATTTTAGCTCTCCCCAATTTTTGCCGAGCTTTTGTGATTCCTTGTCGACTGTTCTGCGCCAAGATTTACTCTGGCCCCCAGGTCATCTGCCATCTTGGATGAGTGGATTCCACTCCATTGCATGTCTTGCAATAGAGTCTGCACCACGACGTAGGGTGTGACCAATCCACTGCCACTTTCTTTTCCTAATAACGATGTCAATAGGACTTTAGTCCGTTCTCCGAAGGAGTTCTTGGTTGTAGATGGTGTTCGGCCAAAAAATCCTTAGGATGTTTTGGAGCCATCTATTTTCGAAAGTTTGTAGCTTCCTTGTGACAGCGACGGTCACTTTCCATGTACTACATCCATATAGTAGTACTGACTCTACGTTCGAGAGGAACAGTCGCAGCTTGGTCTTCGTACTGTAGACGTTGTTCCTCCAAACTTTCGACAGCATGCCGAAAGCAGCTTTAGCTTTGCCGATTCGGCATCTTCATCCGTACCACCGATGTCTTTTGAGACAACACTTCCGAGGTACAGGAAGTTGTCCACCGCTTTAACCTGCTGTCCCGCAACAACTTGAGAAGAAGATTCAGAAATGTTGAGGATTTTTGTTTTCCCGGCGTTGATCATCAAACCGACTTTGTTTGCCTCGCATTCCAGATTAATCACCATATGATGAAGATCCATCATGTTGTGCGAGAGCAAACAAATTTCGTCAGCGTAATCAAGATATTGCAGGAACGAAAACATCGTCCATCGAATTCCACGCGCTTGCTCGGCTAGACCTGCATGAAGGACATCTCCCATAACCACCAGGAAAATTTGTGGAGATAGCAAACATCCTTGACGAACTCCTCTATGGATATCGAAGTCCTCTGATACCTTTCCGTTGTGTAAGACTTGACACGATGCACACTCGTAGGTAGCCTTTATAATGGCGATAATCTTCCCGGGTACTCCTGTCCTGCGTAAAGCTGACCAAATGAAATCTCGATTCAAACTATCGAAAGCCTTTTCGAAGTCGATGAAGAGCAAATCAAGAGGGGAGCGAAACTTCACGCATTGTTCTATTATGATTCTCAAGGTGTTGATGTGATCAGTGCAGGATGAGCCTGGCACGAAATCCCGCTTGCTCTTTGTCGAGAGTAGAATCGAGATGTTCTTTGATTCGTTCCAAGATTATTTTCGCCATTATCTTTGCCACCGCGGGGAGGACACAGTTCCCTCTCCAGTTTCCGCAATCCGTAAGATTTCCCTTTTTTGGTAGTTTGACGATCATCCATTTTTTCCATTCAATGGGGAAACTTGCGTTCTCCCATGCCTGTGCTATTAAGAGATGTAGCAACTTCGCTGATCTGCTTGGTAGAGCTCAGCGGGAATTCCGTCCAAACCTGCCGCTTTGTTGTTCTTGAGGGGTTTGATTGCTGATGTAGGGCGTTTATATTTCTATTAATAGCTCATTCTGCGAATAGCTCATTTGGGTTAGGGGCTGGAACACCTCCGCTATCGCCTATGTGGTTGAGCACGCTAGCAAAATGTTCCTTCCATCTCCTGAGCTGATCCTTATCCGTAACTAGCAGGGTGCCGTCTTCATCCTTGAGGGGGTGTTGTTTTCGGGAGTTGCTGTTTCCAACCAATTCTTCGGTTATCTTGTAGACGGTACCACTGTACCACAAGTATATCTAATGCTTGGGTTTTAAACGGTTCGAAAAAAAAATTGAACACGATATTTTGGGACCATTTGCCATTACGATTAAAGGGAAGACGAAAAAGAAATCTCGCAATTTTGTTGATCTGTCTATCTGGTCATGCTACTACAAACTTCTAGAACTCCATCCTGCAAAGAACACCCACTGATTGCTTTTAACCCCGTGACTAGCTAAACTAGAGCTGGTCACGAGATGAGAAAAGTATCGGTATCGGTCTCGCATGATGAGAACGAGACGAGGCAGTCTTGTCTTGGCAGTCTTGCATCCGAGACGAGACTGTATATTTGGACCGAAATTTATAGAGAGTCTAATAAACATGAAAAAATCCAATTTCAGTTAAATATTTATTTTCTTCTGCACATATTCAAACTGGGGGACAAATTATATTTTGTCGTATCGAAAATATTTCGTTCCAATAATCAACCAGATTGTCTGGATATCGTATTTTTTGGAGACGAGACCGGGACGAGATTGCAAATTCAAAATTTTCTCGCTAAAAAGGCTAGTCTTAATTATACGAGGCCGAGACGAGACTGAAAGTTTTCGATCTTAACGAGACCGAGAGGAGACTTACAAAAGTCTCACCGAGTCTCGCCTCGTGGCCAACCCTATGGCTAGTGTTGCTGCGTGAGGGTTCGGTTGGGTTGGTCGGTCGAAACACAGGGGTACTATAAGGCTTCATTTTTGTGTACGTTGTCCTACAGCTGTCTCTTGGCTGGAGGCCAAAATTTCTAAGTCGGCCGATGGTCAAAAGTCAATACTGTCGAAATAGTCCACTTTGTGAAACAACAATGAGAGTCCCACGAGTAGTTCGGAAAGGAGAGTTCATCCCCGGCTGAGTCGATATACGGGTTGAGGCAAAGAGTATGACCGACCAACCATATACCAAAAGGCGTCCGCAAGAGCTCGTTAGAGACTGATTTACCCTCCAGCCTTCCGTTTCTTCGGGACGGATTATGAATATCGCTCACATCACCACTGAAAATTAGAGACCCCGTATCTAGGTTCAAATTACATTGTCGTGAGTTGATTTTGAATTTGACCTTACCTAAGCTGATCACCCTATTGATATTGCACAAGATTAAAAAATATGGTGATCTTTTACCCGGCACATACTAGGAGGGTTTGATACGAGGATTTTTGCCGAGCCACTACAGCATAAAAGTCTGGATGGACTTTCTTCAAACATAATGGTACCTAGTGTTCTTATTTAATTTTTAAAAACCCAAAATAACGGTAGGAACTTGCCATACAATTTTTGTTTGGCACTAAGAAAAATACTATATTTCAATTTAAATCTCAAGTGACCTCAACTCCGTGCGTGTCGTCCAATAGTATGATTATAGCATAGACTCATCCGTTAGATGCTGTTAGTCATAACAACATAAGCCCCAAATTTTTGGTAGTTGTTTACCGACTTTTATAAAAATCACCGTAAATTTTATTATTCAAGGGTAATTTGTTTAAATTCATGCACCTGGAAATAAATACCTACATCGAACACAAATTTGTATCTTACACTGATATGGATTGACAGCATCTTACTCATAAGCCCATCTGTCATCATACGTGGGCGACAAGCGTGGAATTGAGGTCACTTATTAGGCTTTTAATTGAATTATATTCAATCACTTAAACTAAATTTTATTTCGAAATCTTTTCATCTTCGTTACATTTTTATAAAAAACATTCAGTAAATTAATATTAGGAAGGGCATCTTTGCCCAAGTAAATGGTACTTTTTCTGCAGCGAAAAAAAAAATAAAAAATTTTCAACGCAATTATCAATCTTTTGGAATAAGAAAAACTATAACGAAAATCCATTATCAGATCGTGTGCGCGTCAATAGTTATAATATATAGTTAAAATATCAGTTTTAATACTATTGAAAATTATTTCATACAAAACTTGTATATCTTGCAATCGACAAGAAAAAAAAGTTATGACATATTTTTCCCACGACTCACCGTTAAGAATATATCGCCATTTCAAAAAATGTAAAATGTTGAAAATGCTCGTTTTTCACGTCTAACTAACTTCTAAACGGTTCATATTTTCGAAAAGATCTGAATACTAAGTTTTCTAAATTGTGTGACCTCTTACAGGAGAATACTATTAGTTTCTTCCTTAAAAGCAAACGTTTTAAAAGCACCTATAATTATTTTAAGAGTTAGACGAAACCCATTTTTTCAGCTCGGTATTAAAGTTGAACCCGACTTTACCCACCAAATTCGTTGAGTTCACGCTGGGCTTACTGAACAGATATGCTTTTTATATTTCATCTTACAAGTTGTTTAAGTCTTTTGGCATTTATCCTCCTCTCAAAACTTCTTCTTAGCTTAATTGTAGACAAAATTTGACTTTAATTAATTAAATGAACAAAACTCAACGACATCATTTTAATGAAAATCTATTAAAAAATCTTTGTTCCACTTATTTAACAAGACCATTAGACTATATTCAAAAGATATCATCGTGCAAATCATCGCCAGTGCATTTTTTTAAAAGAAAATTGATTACAAATAATATATATACCGTTGCATCATTTCATTTTTCTAATTATTATTTTGTTTCCCTTTTAACTCAAAACCAACTTCAATCATTAATACCTATACACCAGGTCAGGCTTTGTTTGTGGTTCACCATCAGGTCGGGTCAACATCAACAACAAAAGGACCAACTAACCTAATTTTACATAGTCCTTTCATTAGCTTACTCTCATTTATATTGATCCTTTGCTTGGCATAATTTTAAGTTAAATCTCATCTCGCTAGGTATATTGTTTGTCGTTATCATCATCAAGCTCATTCAAAATTATTGACTTAAAATCCTTTAGGTTTTGTCTTACAATCTTTCTCCATTATAAAAGTTAAATTAAAAAGGCCATAGTAATCAATATGGTTTTGTATACATTTTAACCGGACATGCCGCCATCACCATTCAACACATCACATCACCCACCCCCTCACCCTCTTTACACAAAACTTCGAATTCACTGACTTTCGAAATAAGATAAAAACCACAAAACACTTGAAAAGGAGGTAAGCTTGTTGGCAACTTGGCTTGCATCGTCAGAGAGATCTTTGTTTTTGTTAGGGCAAAAGTGGAGGAGGCAAAGGGTGGGTTTGGACTGCAACTCAGTGGTGGTTTATGCGGTTGCTTGTGGATGATGATGGAAAACAACTAAACGTGTGGTTAACTGCTGCTGCTGCTGTGGCGTTGTTCAACCAGTGTAATTTTAGCTAAGTTCTTCCATCATTACCATGAAACTCATACATAACATTGCGGTTGAACACATGTTTCAAACAAAGACCATAAACTTTAAACATGCCACATTCAACATGGGCAAACAAATCGTCCCATATACGCATAATAGTTACCCATAATCCAACCCCTAAACTCGTACAAACACCCATCGCTTGGCAAACGTACATCGATGTAGCAAAACCTAACCCCAAAAGTTGTTGGCTTATGTTTAGTTCTAACAATATGGTCATATGTATGTAGATATTTCCAAATTATTGTTTAACACCTCTATGTCAATGCAGGAACTTGAAAATCAGTTTAGAACCAACCCACTTTGGGCTATCTATTCTCTTGAAGGTAAAGGTAACAACAGCTGTCAACGTAGTTGTGTGTTGTGATTGAATGTGGGAAGGCGATATAGAATATACAGGGTGATTTGCATAAGATCCAACAAAAAGATTAAGAGTCTAGGTTAAGTAAAGACACGAACAAATTGTAAGGGATCTATTTCCCTTCGTTTAAGCAGAAGGGTAAAATTCCAACAAAAAATGGCTTAATAAAAAGCAATTATAAAAAAACAACGGCAACACTTACAACAACAGGCTAATATTTTTTTTTAAAGCCAAAAATCAATTTTTTTCTTGTATTTTTAAATCAATTTGTTTTTGTGAATTGTTTTTGAAAAGTTTTCAAGCTAAAAAAAAAATCATTTTCAAAATCATTTTCCAGAAAATTCTCCGTAATTAAGTACTATTTTGGGTTTGCTAACTCAATGCTCTTATAAATTTTAAGTCAAACACTGAAAACCAGAAGGTTCTAGGACTTTTACTTTTCAAAATATTTAAAACTAAAGGAACTAATTTTCTCATAAAAACAAGAAGATTCCGGCTAAATTCTCAGTTTATCCTTGTTTATTATGAGAAGCTGTTTTATGGGAACGGGTCGTTATTTTGTACTCCAAAATTCTGTATGACTAAAACTCTGTAAATGACTCAAAAATTCTGCGTGACCATAATTCTGTATTCCTTTTATTCTGTAAAATTGAAATTCTGTATTACAAAATTATATATTTTCTGAATTCTGTATTTCAAAATTCTGTAAATCCAAAATTCAGTATTTAAATTCTGAAAAATTTAAAATACTTCATTGCATAAGAAAAAAAATTATTGACAAATGTTGCAAAATCTTGCATATTAAAATATGAGTATAGGATTGTAGAAGTGATGTTACTTTTGTTTTCCTTTTTGTGATTTTTGAACTTTAATTATCAATAAAAACATCGTTTCAATATTACTTTTGGTGTATATGCGTAAATGGTGAGTCGTGAGCGCCAAATGCAAAAAAAAGGTCACTTTTTTTAATTATCTACTAGAGAGTTTTCCTTAGCGCTAAGAGAATCGTTCAAAATGTCACAAGTTCATTTCTCTGAACACTCAATGATACAATTTTAACAAATTTTCAAAAAAGCGCCCAGGTTCAAAATTATGCAGAACAGATTAAAAAGTCTTATTTAAACACAATTTAACAGCTTATTTTCAAAAATAGGGAAAGGATTCAGAAGACTATATCATTAGCAACTAAAATCAGTTATGTATTATTTCAAAGCAATTTCATAAAAATGAACTTTTTCTGCAAATTTGGAAATTAGCTTAATTCGGTTCTTATGAGAACGTTAAAGGTTTGCAATGTTTTCTGTATTCTTTATCTAAAACAAAATTCTGTATTTCAAAATTCGGTAAATGATAAAAAAATTGTTTTGATAATGAAAAAAAGTGCTCACTTTATTTCATTATCAAAACAATTTTTTTATCATTTACAGAATTTAGAAATACAGAATTTTGGAATACAGAATTTTGAAATACAGAATTTTGGATTTACAGAATTTTAAAATACAGAATTTTGGATCACAGAATTTTGGAAACGGAATTTTGGTACTTACAGAATTATGACCCCAACCCTTGTGTTTTATTTATTTCTTAATATTTTGAAAAGTAAAAGTCCTGGTTTTCAGTGTTTGACTTAAAATTAAAAACAACATTGAATATTAAAATCCAAATTAGTACTTAATAACGGCAACATTTTAAGAAAATAAGTTTGAACAAAAAATTTTAGTTTTAAAACGAATATTTTTGTTAAAAAAATATTGCCTTTGGTTCAGCTTTTCAGTGGTGAGTTAAACCAGATATAGTTAAACCTGGAAATATATTTTCCTACAGTAAGGCCAAGATGTCTTTTTTTAAGTAGACGATGAATGCAGAGTCTTAAAAAACATGGAAACACACAATTTCAAAAGCATTTGTTGATTTATCCTGAGTTAACTCACCCAATTAGATAAGTTAACTCGGGGTTAACTTTAGACCGTACTGATAAACTGGGTTTTAATTAATTTTAAATAAAAATAATATAGGTAATGGATTCCTAGCTCTAGAAAAAGCTCTCGCAGCATTTGCTTTTCTGCCTAAACTATGGGAAATAGACCCCCTTTTATGATTTTTTTTCAAACCAACCTTTTCGATCTATTTTGTTCGCATTTTATGCGAATCACCCTGTATACTTTATTAAAAAACTCATGTTGAATGTCAAATGGTCAAGAAATCAAGGCTTGAAATTAATCTAGGTAACCTTTACACCTCAAGTATAGTCACGATGTCAATGTGTGAATATATCTGAGGATGACTTAATTTATTATAGGTGAAGTCTCGAAACAGTCAATTTAAATTTCAAATCACAATGAACTGTGATTCATTTTGCCTTTGAAAATATTCAAGGTTTGTTAGAAGTGAATGTTCTACACAGTAACCTTTAATTAAAATAAGTTAACAAAAAAAAATAACCCTTTTGATTACCACTATGTTTTATTTATAAATACTTTTTTCTTTTCAGGTACGAATACAGATCTAATCCAATATAATAAAAAAAGCAACTTAGTTTTTTTTGGAATTTACTTGAGTGAGTACCTAAAGGGGTCGAATTTTTCTTTGAAATACCTGGAATTGCTCCCAGTTTTTGTTTTCTATTAATTATAGGATTTCATTTTATCGTTGTATTTTAAATTGATAGGTAATAATTATTTGGACATTTTTTTTATTTTCTTTCTTATGATTTTCTTTGATTGAGTATTATTTCATTTTCAATTTAAATCATTAAGTTAGTGTCTACATCATACAGAAAGACACTTATTTTAATAAACGAAAATGAAAATTATTTTTTTTTAAAATCATAATGCTAACTAAAAATCCCATTTTGACGAAAAATTTAGCTTTGGACCGCTATACTTAAGAACGAATTGACGTCCAGTGGTTACAGGGGTACAGATGTGTCATTTTGTAGATAATTGTACTGTCTACAAGTTGTTCTTAGATCATTAAAAAAAAAATAATTTTCTCGGGAGTTATTAAGAAAAAAATAAAAAGAATTTTTTCAAGATGCTGGAAATTCCCTTCCTGTAACACTTTAAAATATTGTTTTTTTTAATAGAAAACATTTTTCCAAACACAACACAAACAAACAAAATTCCCCACTAAATGTACTAAACCCCAATTATTTTGATCATTTTTTTCCAAATCTATCAAGAACGGAAAAAGTGTTAAATCTTTTTTTGTGAAGAAAATTAAATATATAAATATAGAGGGGTGGGATAAAAACAAAAAAATATACCCAAATTCAAGAATTCCTCATGTTTCTGAAGAGGAATATTAAGATGATCAAAATTTATTTATAGGGTGAAAAATGGTAAACATAAATAAAGAAAAAGAAATTTAAATATTAAAATAGTGGAGGATAACAGACTGACTAAAGAGCCCACTGTTATACCTTGGGCGAAACACAATAATTTCTGGAGTTGAGGTCACTTGTACTTTTTATTTGAATTGTAAACATAAATATGATATAATTTATGAATAGTTTTTTGCAGAACTGTTCAATAGAAGTATTTCTTACTATGGGACAGGGGGGTCTATCTCTCCCTGTTTGGGCGGGAGGGGCAATTTTAGAAAAAAATAAATAAATAAACAGTATGATAGATAAAGGGGGGCATGCTGCCCCCGACAACCCCCTGCTTGGCCGAATACAGGATTTTGTGTAGGTGCCGGTTTGGGTATAGGCACAGTTTCTTATGGATTACAAATTTTCCATACAAAACCCTCCAAGCAATCACATACATTTGTATTACAATGGCGGCTTTTTTAAACAGGCGGCTAAACAAAACATCCTCTGCTTCATCCTAAGCTTAGTAATTTTTCCATTTCTTGTTCATTTGAGGATTAAGTTTCGACCAACAAAAAAACACCCCTTTTTTTAGAAGAAGTTGGACTTATTTCTAGCAAAACAAAAAAAAAGTGTAAATTATAAAAAAGTAGGTTTGGTAATTTTTGATTAGAATACATAAAAGCATTCAATTTCTTGTGCTCGATTCAAAATTGATACAAGCATTAACCGCAAGAATTTAATTTAGCATTTCATTTCACAATTTTGAAAAAAATTGGTCTCAACTCTTTGAGTTTGCATGCGAATTTTCTAAAAATTGTTGACTTAAATAATTTAATTTAAATAAAGGATTAAGGAACAGACTTCTGGCTTTCAAAACCGGTAAAGTAATTTATTTTCCGTGTTGCCGTTGTTTTTTAACTAATTTTTTCTTCATTTTTAGTAATTTTTTTTTTCTAAAATTGCCTCTCCCGCCCAAACGGGCCAATATTAAAAAAGCTTGTATTGAACTGTTCTACACAAAACCGATATCAATTCTTGTCGGCTAAGTTATCGTTATACTCTCCCCAAGCTATAGTATAATAAGTGTTCTCAAAATTCACGGTTACTTATTCATTAACAATCATTCTAACACAACAGATAGTATCCGATTAAAAACAACTTCTTTTGGGTTTCAAATGTACCTAATATTGTGAAAAAAAAATAAAGTCTAGAAATTTGGTAAAAACAAAACAGCAATACCATTTTGAAAAGCATATGTTATTGTTTAAAGGATAGCCAGCACAGGGCACAGCACATTAGGACAGTCAAATGCAATGTACAAGCTGTTCCAGTTCTTACCTGCTCTAGGGCAAGTTTAGATTTTGTATTAAAAAATGATGGAGAAGCTCAAAAGAGTGATTTTCGGAAGAACGTCGCACAGTGGGGCAGAAATGCCTTATTAACGGCGATAATAATAAAGCTTTCTGTTACCTAAAACAAAATATACTTTTCGAAAGGTTTTTGGAATGCTGAATTCAAATCCGAAGTCGAAAAAACTCCACTACTTCAAGATTTTGAGATAATCCCATTATAAAATTTTAAATACGCTTATTTGGTATT
Organism: Melangyna quadrimaculata; assembly: GCA_949320155.1. Classification (NCBI taxonomy): domain Eukaryota; kingdom Metazoa; phylum Arthropoda; class Insecta; order Diptera; family Syrphidae; genus Melangyna; species Melangyna quadrimaculata. Next base: position 56,753,294 of record OX439483.1, on the reverse strand, counting down.
TTTTGGTGTATACACCCTGTCACCTATGGTGTGACAAAAAGTAAGAGCGTGTTTGCTAAAAAATTGACTTACAACAGAAAAAAATTATTAAAAAACAACGTTAGCACTTACAACCAAATTATATACTCTTTTCTTAACCCTTTCTTTAATTTTCTTTTTTAATAATGTTGCTTAGGTGAATAGTTTTTTAAAATTAATTATCAAACTTAAAATTTTGAGAATGACAATTTTTTTTTTCAAAATTATACGTAGTTAAGTACCTACTGTTTTTGTTTGCAAAAATCAGTGTTCTTATTAATTCTTAGTCAAACACTGAAAATCGGATGGTTCTAGGACTTTTATTTTTAAAAACATTAAAAAATTAAGAAACCAACTTCCTCATAAAACTAGGAAGAATCCTGCTAAATTATCAATTCTGCAACCGGTTGATTTATCATCATCATCAGCCTTATGTTTTTCTTGTTTTTACTTAGAAGTTGGTTTCCATGTTCTATCTTTTTTTTTTTTATATCATAGTTGAATCACCCTGTATATTAGAGTGAGAAATTTGGATTAACATAATAAAAAACCATTTGCGAATTTAATATTTTCCTTATTTTAAACTTAATTTCAAACATTCTTATATCATTTTTTACTGAATATTCGTATATAAAGTAAACATTTTTGAAACATTTCAACAGCTACATTTTGATTGAAGACAAATAAATAAGATTTTGAAATACATTATGTATGTATTCAATCTTTAAAAAGAAATAAACAAAAATATATTGTGCACCTGGGTACAAAGATAAATAAAAAACATCTCGTTTACCTTTGCTTGGCGTTGTTAACAAATTATTTGCGTAATTGTTACTACTCTGAGTCCGAAAAATAGTCGATAATTTAAGTCTGCGGTTGGTTGTTAGGGGTCAATGGGCTTAAATTTACTGTTAAATTTTTTTTTGCAAAGTTCCTGCCTTTTGCAAGAGAAAAATTGCATGTTGAGCCCTTAAACACAATGAAAATGGTTTAATATTTTGCATGCTTATATATTTTAACTTCAGTTTCGAATAAAGAATAGATTTATCTAAGAAAAACACTTTAAATCTAATTTTAATGTTTGCCTAATCAAAAAGTACCGTTATTTAAAAAAATGTTTTAGTGTTTTCATAAGAAGTCGACATTCTTTTGTATTTTTGTTGCCATTTTTACTACACTATCGAAGTACTAATGCTATTATAAAGAACATTCCTGATTCATCAAACTCTATGTAAACTTGTTTTTTTAACAATAAATTTTCAATTTAATTTTTAAATCACTATATAGGCCACTTATTCGGTTAGTTTAACACAGAACACAATTTTAACTAAACTGCCAACTTTGATGCCGAATGGTACAGTGATGGAACCACTGACTAAAAAAAATAACTGAATCATATAAGCTATTGGGCAGTTAATCGAAACAGTTATTTTTATTGAAATTGGTTACATATAGAAAGTCTGACTACTCGCCGCTTCTGCTAAGGCAAGATCCCACAGTGCGTCGTCAGTCGGCTTCTGTCTGTTTGACTGTGAGTCCTAATCCTAATGTACCTAAGTACATCGAGCTATAACCTTAACAATTTCACGGATTTGCTTCAAATTTGGCGTGAAGCATATTTACATATGTGATTCCCTAGAGGAAAATTTCAAATTTTTGTTTGAGTGCATCTAGAACGGGTAGCTGCCATGCAACGATTTTATTTTAGTAAGTTTTTTCAAAAACAGTTATACCTACAAATTTTGATTAAACTTCTTAAATCTAATATCTCATTTCATTTTTAATAATCTAGCATTCTAGATTCTTACCAAATAAATCGAATAACGTAAATAAAGTTACATAAATAAAGTTTTGAGGTTTTTTTTATCAAATTGCGTTGATTTTGGCATATTTTTATCATCGGCTTGGTTGATCTTGTCATAGCTTTGAATCCCGGTATTTCTATGTTAAACAACAAATATTGCACTTAAAATTTCTTTAAATATTTTTGTTTACACGAACAAATAAAACCAAAGAATAAATCAATTTCTTAAAACATTTATTTTATTAAATCAAGCAAGTTAGTGCCATCAAGTCGTGCATATTTTTGTGTCTATAGGTTAAACGTACCTACTATCTACCTATACAAACTAAAAAATAAATCGGGAGGCACAACGGCTCATGAAGAACCAGGGCCTAGAGACTTACAACTCGCAACCATTCCTGTGTGCGCCTATCGACAGGAATGGAAGGGACCTACAATTTAATGCCGAATCCGAACGGCTAGACGTGAAGCACTTATTCGTGACAAGTGATACTCTTGGAGGATTTGTCAATTCCTCGCAAGAGGCAGTAGCCCTGAAAAAAACTTTTTAGTTTTTAGGTGGACGAGGCTGGGAAGCGAACCCAGACCTCCAGCGTGACAGTTGAACGCACTAACCATTACGCTACGGGTTACTACATAAGAACTAAAGAAACAATTTAAAAAAAAATAAATCTGACTCCGAAATTAAAAAAAAAAAAAAAAAAAAATTGTTTCAAATTTCAATTTTGGAAAAATTGATTTCTTTCTAAGTTTCAAGTACAAAAAGGCTGCATAATCTGCTACTTACAAAATAATTGTATAGTTATGGAAAAGTGTGAAAAAAGTTCAAATTTCTTGGGAAAATAACGTGAAATGCTGTTAAATCACTTCAAACTTTACATACACGAAGTTAATCAAATAAGTTTAAAAAAGGGCGTATTCAAAAGACCATCACAAGACAACCGACGATTTCAAGTGGAGATTTGCATTTAGTAATAAAGGCCATTGAAGCTATTTAGAATCTTAAATCATTTAAGCGAACAAGGCTTTATGTCAAGAGGTACATACACAAATATATAAGTCTTAATTAGACATTATTCTAACCATTAGAATAACTTTCATTTTCTACTGTAATGCCATCGTTTAAACAAAACCTCGAGTTTCGTTTTTTTTTACGAGTGCAAAATTTGCCCCTTAAAATTTACAAGCAAAAGAATTTTGAAAACACCACAACAAAATAAACCCAGCACCATCATAAATATACTTCCTAACCTTATTTGTGCTTCCACATCCGACCGACATCTACATTGGATTTCCCGCATAAATCCTTCAAATATGTAAAAACAAAGCATTTCATGATGAGGTTTTCGAAACATGCCTTCAGTTAACATCTTCATAAAACTGGAAATCCCATTTAACAGTAAAAAAAAATGAGCTAGCCAAAGGCAATGAATGGTCTTATGGTAATGCGTATGGTCCTAAAAAGAACTTTATGTTTTCTGGCTTCCGGACGCACACACCATACTACACACCAAACACACTCGCATCCTATAATACAATGAACTAATTTCTATGTAAATTAGACAATTTAATGATCTTATCCTCCTTAAAAAAGAAATGGTTCTCAATTTCCTTTTACGCTTTTGTGGTAATACCTATACCATACCTAATATCTTCTATATACCATCTCTTCACAAAATAAAGCCACAAAACCGCAATGAAAATGATGATGCATTCAAAAGCACAGGCAAAGGGAAAATAAGCGAAACCGATATTTTTGTTTAACTCTTTGCCAAAGCAATAAAACCTAAACAACAAGACGACGACGAAGAAGAAGAAGAATATAAAATCCGCCTTTTCCCACATACAAAATACAAATACAAACACAACCCAAATAAACACCAAACCTAAGTCGTTCTGCATTTTATTTCCCTATATTGAACTATAAATCCCACATTAAGTAGACCATAAACATGTGAGGGAGCACGCATTCCAATCCGATCCAGCTTAACTTTTCTCCAGTAGCGCGTTTTGTTGTAGACGAATGACTTTTTGGATAGGTACCTTACCTCGCTCTTATATTATTATGCATAATGTACCTCGAACTCTACTTAACTCTTTCGCTATCATCCTCATCACCATAGTCGCGTCGTAGTTTCGAACAAAGGAACTCCTCATAGGGATTTCTAGCCCCCACCATAGATTCGACTGAGATTCGACTCGACTCGACACTATGAAATGACGTGCCAGGTTGTAAATTTCGTTTAATGGACGAGAGCCTTCAATCAAAGTAATTCCTTCAGGTTGTGTCGTTAAAATGATTCCTCGCTCTGGCTGCACCATCACCATCGTTCTTTCACAAGTTGCATTAACCATAACGAAAAATCTTAGGTTATGAGAGGTTTGGGGGCTGACATCCTAATTCCGAGCAGCATACAACCTGATTTACACATCTGTGCGCACAACACCATTTATATGCGGCTGCTGTTGCTTCTTCCTCATAACAGCAGCAGAGACAGAGAGGTGGTGGTGGTGGGCGTTCACTGCCATGGTGTATGGTGTTGGCTTAATGCATCTCCATGTCATCAAAAGCATACAGTGTCAGTTTAAAAATAATTTTCTGACACAGAACGTGCCTTAAGCTATGTCATTTGACTTAAAGTTTTTCTCATCACATTGGGGGCTCTAAGTAACTTGTTCACACAAGAAATTAAAAAAAAAAAATAGTGCAATCCCACTTCTGACTGTAGTGTCGCAGATAGTCGCCCATTTTTATGAAGAAATGAAGGAAATATCCAGGAATTCATTTACGAATTTTTCAAGCATTGACATTTTTATATGAAAAAAAAATTTATCAAATTTATGTCACAGTTTTTATAGGTTCCAGATTTTTTCCCAAGAAATCCGAAAAGTCTCCCTTTTCCAATACTTGTACCCTTATACTTAGCACTCTCTTCGTGAAAATAATCATATATTACTTCAAGTGATTCAAAACCCTACTGGTTGCTGAAATGCTGTAGCTGTTGCTGCTCCTGCCTGTAACTGCTTCTGTTTTCTGTCTAAATGGTTTTAGAACGTTGACAAGTTGCTGTTGCTGGTGGGTCTATATGGGATGCGGAGTTACCCATACCCACCTTATTCAAAGAGGCATCACATCAGAGGAGCTCGTGTCAGCTTTAGTGATTTTTGGTTTCATTTATTTTTATTTTTTCGTTTTTTGAAGATCGTCTGGCATATGGAGGCAACATGTTGTCGCATCATGCTACTGCAAATGATTTTCCTTTTTTTTATATTTCTATTGAAATTAGATGTCTTAGGGACAAGTGGCGTGGGCTTTGTGAAAAGTTAGAAAAAAGGTGACTTGTTGGGTTAATGCACTGAGACAATTTGTGTTGTATATACCTTGGTACGAGTAATACCAGGAGATGTTTTTAGAGTGCTTGTTTTCTTTTTGTTTAAGAGCGAGGAGTGGGCGATTGGGACAAAAGTGAATGTCAATCAAAATTGAATTGGTTCATATATTCTGACATTTAAGATGGAAAACAACTGAATTGAAATCTTTTCTATGATCTTTAGAAATAGTATGTTAATTCACAATTTGAAGATGAAGAAATTTAAATATTAAAATATTGAAATTCCTTCTGTTTTAAGTTGCTGTGATTTTTAAAAGAGTCGGTAAACATCGACCAAAATTTGTGTCTTAGTAGGGTATTACAGACTGACTGAAGAGCCCACTGTTATACCTTGGGCGAAACACAATTATTTCTTGAGTTGAGGTCACTTGTACTTTTTAATTGAATTTAACTCACAATCTGTGCAGTCAAGCGAAAAAAAAATTAAATAAGAATATGATCGGAGAATAACTTCGTAAGGGAAAAAGTTGATACAACTATTAAATATTGTTTACTAGAAGTTAACAAGCAGGGTATGGATTCGTAAGAAAATGTAGGTTCTCGAGATTTTGATCAAACCTTCCAGATAAAAAAAAAACTAAATAATAAATTGTCAGCAGCTTTTGAAATCAACATAGCTAGCAAAACTTAATTTTTTTTTGTACAATTAAAATTGCAAAAATATATGGTACATTCGAAATAATTTTGGTTCTTTCCAAAAAAAAAACCAAAAAAAAAATATTTTATTTCGTTAGAAATTTAACGTTTTTTAATTAGTTTATTTTTATAATAGTTTTTATAATACTTTGCCTCTATTTCGCTGGACTTTAACAACTATTGAAGAGAAAAATTAAAAAAAAAATTTTTTTAGGGCTACTGCCTCTTGCGAGGAATTGAAAAATCCTCCAAGAGTATTACTTGTCTGCCAACGATCAGAGATCATACTTTGTAATTTATTATGAGGCGAGTTCACCAGGAGTTATGCGGTTATTGTGGTAGTATTGAGGTTGCCAGAATAAAGCTGTTTGTTAACTTTGGAAAGATATCTGTCTACAGTTACGTCAATAAGCTACATAGACCTACTATTTGCCAAAAGTGAGAATTTAAAATGTTTGCTGAAGAAAACTGCTTGCAAAAAATTGTTGTTCACATATATAAATAAAGCTACCATACACAATTATTTTTTTTTTTTTTTTGCAAAGTAGGTGTCTTCAATATAGATATTTATTTCTCACTTTTGTTCTTTTTGTCAAAATTAGATCTATGTAGTTAAGCCTTTAATAAGATACGGAAGACAAAATATCAAAAACATTTATTGAATTAATCCTGATTTAACTTACCAAATTTGGCGAATTTAACTTTAACCCTGCACTGAAAAACTGGCCCTCTTAGAGGTTGTGACTAGACTAAGCTTGAAATGATATACCTACACAGCACGAGCGATTAGGCAGGATGGAGGGTATTTGAAAGGAGATATCGATGCACATTGGTTTTGAATATCTGAAGATCATAATGGGAGTTGAAAATTGGGCTGGGTAGAGCATTCAACATTCGTGTAGCGACTAAAGAAAGAATCTCTGTACTTAACAGTACGTCCGAAGTTGGCTCATGGGTAAACTGATGGGCGTTCCTAGAAGCGCGAGTATTACGGTTGAATTGAGAAAAGAAAATACTGTCTAATTTTTTGCATTTCAGAATTTATTTGTGTACAATTTTAGGTAGGTAGGTAGAAATGGCGGCCACGGGCAGTCTAGCCCATAGCCCAATTAGCGCTGAAGTGCGCCGTTTTGATACCATAACTCGTTTGAACCTGTGGATGGAAATGCAGAGAAAAAATATGGGCATATCCTCAGGATATCGTCCCTTTTTATATGAGTTTAGAATAGGATTTTGTTGTAGCTTTTAGCACAATCATCAGAAAATGGATCACTCACTCAACCAGATCAGCACCTGCACCCGCACCATCCACAGTTAGCCCACTAGGCAGTACGTTGGCTGGCACTGGAGCGTCCACTGATCTAATTGGATGATCATCCGGCCGCTGTGCACCACAAACCCCCACCAGAACCCTAGTCCACTATCTTGTGATCATAGGGAATCGACGGAAGGTATAATGCAGAAGTAGCCGAAATTTGTCCTAGAGCCATTTCGTCGCGTTGAGAAAAGAATTCATGTCTTTGATCTTCATTTCAGAAAGTTCGTTAATGTCGTCAAAGAATGCTCTTCCGAGTGACTGTTTTTTAGCTTTGGCCAGAGCAGGGCAATTCTACTGGGCTATTTATTCTACACGGTTTTTGATTCCCCATCGGACAATAATGTCGAGATCAGAATTTAATGAGCTTATCGTACGCTGCCGTTGAAGTTCCACATCCGAAGGACATGAATGTGAACCTAGAAAGGAGTATGAAATTCTGAGTGTACTTTTATCAGCAAAACATTTTAATGGATTACAAGTTTTAAATACAAAATCTTTTATGAATATAAGGCAGAGGGTGGGACGTGGGAGACAAAACGGAGCCCTGGGACACTCCGGCATTTATTTTGTAGGTATCAGAATTTAAATCTTCAAATAATTAATAATACGCATTTTCGATAAGAAAGCTTGACGCCAATCTCTATCAAATTCGTTTGAAAAATCAAGCGCAATAATCTTACTTTCTCCAAACCTATGTAAGGTTTTGTGCCACTATGTCTAGTGAAGATAAAAAAAATTATCTAAAGGAATAAATAAATTTTGTACAAAATTCAAAATAGTACCTACTGAAATTGGCGAAGATGTACTTACGTACTGAGAAAATCAAATAGTACTGAATTCAGTACAATAGTAAGCCTTTTTCCAACCGTGCTGGGAACTTTGAGTATGTAATACCTAAGGGTCACCTATACCGCTAAGACAGTACCTTGGGTGGCTAGCTTCGCAGGTTCAAAGAACATATACATTCATTAACCTCAAGTTCAAAGAAACACTACTATCACATACTACAGAGTATAGGTAATAACAATTATTCAGCATCATATTTCACAACTTAAAAAAAAAACTCAAAAACAAAATTTTGATTTTTTTTTTTTTTTTTTTATTTTGAGTTTGAAAATAATTTTACAAAAACTATGGACACCAATAACTTGAATTGAAAAATTCCAAAAAAGTAATTTCCAAAAAGTAAATGTTGATGTAGGTATATAAGTGTTACCGTTATTTTCTAATATTTTTTTAACAAAAATGCCCCTCCTTCTTAAAGAGTGGGGGGAAGAACCCCCCTTTAAGGCAATAAATTTATGTATTGTTTTACTTTAAAAAAACGTTATCATTTCTTAGTGCTGTACGAAACGATCTCTTACTAATTAGAATTTGCCTAATTTAGTAGGTATGTATTTGTTCGTATAGTTTCGGATATATAGAAAGAAAAGGAAATTACAACTCCACTCTCAGCCTCAAGACATGATGAAAAGTGAATTAATATGTGTATTTAACCTTTTTGTTTCTTCCAGGTAATTGGTCAGCAAAAATTCAATATCTAAGACAATAACATGTTTTTTTTTTCCAGATTTGTTGACTTTTCTAACCCCTGCATCTCCCTTATTATTGGCCTTAGCAAATATATGAACATAATAATTTTTATGGGCAATTTAATTTTCTCTAATTTGATTGTAAATACTTTTCCGCTAGCATGCTAGGTTGTGCAAATATTCACGAAAATCTAAAAAGGTGTACATTTACCCCCCCCTCCCAGCTAGGGGATACCCCCTACCTGGGGGTATCCCCAACCATATACAAAAATAATCCACAGAGCACTATTTTTTGCATTTACCTGTTTTATAAAATTTGGAATCTTCGTTGACTGGGCTACAATGATTCTTTAGAATAATTCAATTCTAATTCAATAATTTTATAATTTAGACCGATTTTAAGGGATGGTTATCTCCGATTTTTAATAGCTAGCTATTTTCTAAAATTAATAAAAAAATATTTTTGGATGAATTAGAATAATTCCAAAGGGTCTTAGTTTTTTTTATAATTTTATTATCCAGAGTAGTCATCTTTTAAAATTTGAAAAAAAAAATACAAAGAAAACATTATACAAAATCGATGATTTTGTGTTCCAAAATTAAAAAAAAAAATTTCTAGGGGTGAAAGGTGGTCAATAATAGCCGCGTTTTATTATCCACCAACATCCATCCAAGATCCCACAAAAATTTTGCATTTTGATATTGGTATTCCTGAATTCTTTGACGTTTTCAATTTTGACATGTAAACAAAAAATCAAAAAAAGTATTTGAAGTAAGTGTTTTATTATCTTTTATCGGGATCTGGATCTTATTTTTTTTTCACAGTGTTCACAACATTTACGAATCAAAATGGTCACCTGGTGTTGAGAGTTACAAGTAATTCTTGGATCTTGAAATAGATCCAGATAGAAAGCAGGATCCCAAAATGTTTTGTATTACGTGTATAAATTAATCCAGATCTAGATCCAGTTCCCGCTAAAAGATAATAAAACACAGCTAATGTTCCAAAAGAGACCGATCGGCATTTTTCAAATTTGAAAAAAATGGATTTTTTGAGGGCAGCGATCTTTTGGTGCCCCGTCCCCCCCACCATTTTTCAAAATCGATACTTTTAAGAAAAATCTGGGTGTTCAAAAGTGCTCACCTAATTGGCAATCTCTTACAAAAAAATAGGACAATTTTTGGGGCCAAGTTAGCACACCAAACCTTAACGAAACTGTGAATTTATATCGGGTTTTTCAATAAGAGCGCTACAAAAGTTTTTTTTTAAATAAAACAAAAACGGTTTTGGATATAAATCAAATTCGTTATTCCTGTAAAAGAAAATTTGATGCCATTATATATAGAACTCGATTTCTTTTGCATGGCCACCACGGGAACGCTTGCAGAAGTCCAGACGCTGAAGCCAATTTTCGCCGGTTTTCAAGCATAAATCGGCCGATACTGCTGCAATTTCACGTTCGATATTCGTACGAAGTTCATCAATCGTCACTGGCTTGTTGGCTTAGACCATAGACTTGACGTAGCCCCACAGGAAATAGTCTAACGGCGTCAAATCGCACGACCGAGACGGCCAAGCGACTGGAAAATTTCGTGAGATAACACGTTCTCCAAACTTGGTTCCCAATAAATTGATTGTGACATTCGCTGTGTGGCTCTTGGCGCCGTCCTGTTGGAACCACATGTCCTCCAAGTCAATATTATCCAATTGGGGCCAAAAATATTCGGTTATCATTGAACGGTAGCGATCCCCATTCACAGTATCGTGCCGGTCTTGATCATCACGGAAGAAGTACGGCCCAATGACGCCGCCGACCCATAAGCCACAACAAACCGTAATTTTTTCGGGATGCAATGATGACTTTTGGAGTACGTGTGGATTGTTGCTTGACCAATACCGCATATTTTGTTTATTGACGAAGCCATTCAGCCAGAAATGAGCCTCATCGCTGAAGATGATTTTTCGATGAAAATCCGAATCATTTGTAAGTTGTTGCTCAGCCCAATTCACGAATATACGACGCTTCTGGTGGTCAAGCGGCTTCAGTTCTTGCGTCAATTTAATCTTGTTAGGATGAAGGCCAAGATCCTTTCGCAAAATTCGCCACAACGACGTCACAGAGATGCCCAACGCTTGAGAACGACGTGTGAGAGACACATTTGGGCTTTCTGCAACTGTAGCCTCAGCAGCAGCAATATTCTCGACACTACGGGCACTTCTTTGTCCCACTGGCACGGGGACATTTTGTACTGTGCCTGTGGATTCAAATTATTCCACTAGACGCTCAATTGTTGATCTGCTAGGACGATTAGGACGACCACAAATTGGACGTAGCGCTCTTAACGTTGAGGCCACTGACTCTGAATTTCGGTAGTAAATTTAAATAATTTTGACTCGTTGGCTCGTATATCTTTCCATCATGAAATGGCAAACTGAAGAGAAATGTCAAAAGAGCGGCAAGAAATATGGCGTCGTTTGCTGTCCCTGTTGCTCTACTTTTGTAGCGTCCCTGTTGAAAAACCCTTTACTTGTCAAAATTTTGTTGGGTTTTGAAAAGAAGAATTTTAATTCTCTTAGAACTCTTTTCAAAGATCAGCTCTTGAACATTTCTATTATGGTGGCACACGCATGCGCATGTAAACGTACATATATTTATAGACATGAATTTTTGCAAATACTAATATCTAAAATCAAGAGTCTTATAATTTATTTTGCAAAAATGATGGTTGCGTTTTATTCTATAAAATTCTTTAAAAAAAGTGGTTTTTGTTATTTTCAATTCTGAACAGACTTTTTTGATTAAAAGCTGATAAGACCATTGAATATTATTAAAGTCAAACTACCATATTAGGTAAAATTTTGGAATAAATCACTAAACACCTTCTCTTTTGAATTTAAATTTTTCTTCAGAATTTTCAGCTCGAAAATATTTTGTCAACAATTCAAAAAAGTCTGTAACAATTTGATAATTTAAAAAAATAAAATAAAATAAAATAAAATAAAATAATATAAAATAAAATAAAATAAAATATTTCAGACTTTCAAGGCAACATGCATAACATATATCACCATGTTTAATTTTTTTTTTCCTTTACTTGGAAAACTTTAGATTCATTTTTGGTAAATGTATGTTATTCTTGGAATTTGTAATTTCGGATATTTTTTATAAGGAAAATATATAAGTTGTTTATGTTCATAGTTCGTTACGATGAACAAAAAAAAAAAAATCAAACTTACATTTCCATTTGACTGTGTCATCATGTTCTAGGTATATATTCTAAGAAATTCGTAGAAAACTTTATGTTTCCGTTTTACTTTTTTCGTCATCTTGACTGACTGTCATGACATTTTGTTTAATCCTAGAATAAGTTTAAAAAAACATGAGACTTGTTAAATGTTAAATCGATAATTCTCTTGAAAATGTATGTTTTGAATGATTGACAAGTCCATAATCATTCAAAAAATAAATTTTCAAGAGAATTAACGATTTAACATTAAACAAGTCTCATTTTTTTTTTTTAAACTTATTCTAGGATTAAACTAAATGTCATGACAGTCAGTCAAGATGACGACGTTTTAGTATTTCTACTTAAGTACCTACATCTTGTTGTTCCCTCTTATATGCAGTTGTTTGAAATGTCAAATGATATAAAATGATTTTGATCTTCATAGAAAATGGTGCATGTAAGTTCTTGGTTGGATCATGGTAATGGAATTTAAAATTATATTTATAAGTTAACGCACTCGTGGAAGTCAGGCGAAAGCTAAGTGCAGGAATACACCCACCCTTTCCTGTCTCATTTCGTATCCGTTAAGTAATAGTTTCCTTTCAAAACGTACTGCACTTAAAGGAACAAAAGACTGTGTATGAAAGATATCTGAATATCTTAGATAGCGACATTGGATTATGTAAGTGATTTTCGTAGAGTTCCACAAAATCCATTCTTGGAATGGATGATGGAAATTTTAAGGAAGTATAGTTAGTTGTTAATGGATTTTATTTTTTTATTGACAGTGATGGGATGTATTTTTTTTAGGGTTTCCCTCCATGATATTTAATTAATTTTGGTTTTCGGATTATTATTATGTGAGGGTTATATTAAAATTCAACATATAGATATATGAGCAAATTCAACGAACGTATAAGCACTTTATTAAAACATGTCCTCCTCTTTTCATAATAATTTTATTAATAGGAATATGTTAAAAGAAATGAAAACAGATTTTATCAAATAAAATTAATTTATAATTTGGAACATATTGGTGCTCTTGTTAATATTTCGATTTATGTAGATATGTTTAAAAAAAAACAAGCTCCCACAACTTCAATTTATGTATGTTTAAAATTAAAATAATATATAAATTTTTCAATGTAAACAAAATTTTCTTTTTTGTTGCTCTATAAAAAAACCTTTGGCTTATATCAGAAAAGCTTAAAATTGAAATTAAAACAAAAAAAAAAAAAACTTAATTAATTCACTTCAGCTTCAGATTAAAAATAATAAAAAATTAAATTAAATTGTAAAAACCAGAAAATAAGCATTTAACTATATACAACTCCCCCAAAAAATATATACCTACAGCTTGTAAAAAGCATATACGATTTTGTTCAATTTAATTCACTTGCATAATACTCAGCATATTATACGACAGTGCTTTTTTTCAGCACACGTCATGTTTAAACATAAATAAATAAAACTTTTCGTTGGTAATTAAAAATGAATTTAATGTGATAATGCGAGTAAAAACATAGTATATTGACTTAATGATAAATTCATGATCAAATGTGTGAAAATAATGACTTTATTCCTTGTAATATGACAAACATGCAAAAATTCTGTCGCCTTTGATGATTGCGTACATAGGGTGTTTTTTAAGAGCTTGAGAACTTTAAATAATACAAGACAGAAATATTGTTGGAATGAGTTTTTTATTATTATAATCTGGTAGATTATTTCGTGGCATTTATTTTTTAAATATGATTTCTGGCATATGTCCGCCGCCGGCCGTGGCTACGAGTTACATAGTCAATTCAATCAGTTTAATTTTTCTCTGGCCGTATGGCGTCAATGGTGGCTTGACTTTTGGCTTTCAATGCTTTAAGAGTTGCTAAAGAGTTGTCGGCATAAGCCAATGACTTAATATAGCTGCATAAAAAGTAATCGAGGGGCGTTAAGTCGCACGCACAAGGGGGCCAGTGTCAATATTTATTGATTTTGCAACAAATTGATGGTTAAGCGCGCGGTATGGTACTGCCGTCTTGTTGAGACCAAATGTCGTGGATGTTAAGCTGATTAATTTTTGGAATCAAAAAATCCGTCAGCTTGGCTCTATAGGAGCCAACAAGTTGAGAACGGCGACAAATCGACATTTCGACGTCTTCTTCAACATTTCGCGCTACAGCAGCAATCTATTCTCTTCGGTTCGCATATTTCTTTGTCTTATTGATGGTTTTAATTTGAGAAGAGTGCGAAAATTATCAATTACTGCACGAATTGCTTGCTCACAAGGCTGATTATGTTGACCGTAAGATAGACGAAGTGCTCTATGAACTTCGCGAACAGATTCATTTTTTTTTTAAAGTAAATTTCCACAATTTGGAAGCGTTGTTCCGGCATTTGACGATTCGTGATGAGTTGCCAAACCTTACCGAACAGAAATGTCAACACAGCTTGACATTCTCAACTGTCAAACCATGGACAGCAACGATTGAAACTTCTCATGCAGCTAAAAAAAACACCCGTTTTATGGTATTTTTGCAATGTTATGTTTTCTTATTAGTGTCAGTATGTACCTGTGTATGTCAACAAATCATGTTGAACTTTGAATTGGGAAAGAATTGAAGGCGTAGAAAGTGATAATTTGTCCATGTTTACCTATTTATATTAATATACCTACTTTTTCGAAATTTTTCAAAATTTTAAAATTTTGAAAGATGAGCATTGTAAAAACACTTAATTATTTCAAATAATTAAGAGCAGTTTGGATAGATGGATGGTCATTTACAATAATTGAGTTTTTCCAATCGTCTATTTTTAATTTTTAAAATTAAAATTTAAAACAAAATAAAATTTAAACGAATTTAATCGGATGTTTTTGGAAGCGGATCTAGTGGCTCAAAAAACACAGCTATTGATTAAAAAGAAGCTTAATTTCTTCTCAATCGAACAATGTTTTTGTTATAATAAGGATGTCTTTATTAATATTCTACCACAAATCTGTAACTTATTTAACCTTGAACAAGGTATAACATAAGTAATACAGCTTCATTTTTAAGTATCATGCGATAAAGTACTTAAAAAGAGCCATCAAAATGTTGTGACACGACATCTATATCGACTTTCGAGAAAATTAATCACACTCTACCATATTTTTTGACTAATAAATACAATAGACCATCATCTTTTCATCATTCAACCAAAATACCAATCTACTCTAAATGACACAAAAGAACCATAAAAATAAAACCTGACGATTAATAAATTCTTGTTTGACAAGCTATAACAGAACTTTTTATAGTAATAAAGTGAGTGTCTGCTGTCACAAACAGATGTTTTCTGATGATGTTGCCTTTCAAAATGAAGAACCAAAACAGAAGAACAGCACAGGGTGTTTTAGTTTCATAAAGATTTCTGTCAGAATTATTGGAATTATTATTTTTTGAACTATATTTAGTTTTTACACTAATGATTAAAATTTTTGGCAAAGAGCACTGATCAAAGAGCACCGGTAGTGCCCAGCCAAGCCAACTCGAAGCATTTGCTAAACTCACCAAATTTCAATACTTTAGCATTAGTGGTTCCCGAGATATATAAACTGCAAACATTTCAAACACCGTAACTTACTGACTGACTGACTGACAGATCATCAAAATTATGGAGCACTTCCCGACATCGTAGAATCTCGTTATTTCGCACAAAGGTAGGCTTTGTGGTGTGTACAAAGGAAAATTTAAGATTTTCCATTCAGGGCGCGTGGTACCCGCCCATTTTCATAGAATTGATATAAATTATTTGGAGCACTTTTGATTGTCGTAGAAGGATGGAATTTAATACATCTGTAGGGATTATAGTGCAGGCAAATGCAAAATTTTAAAAACTGATATTTTTTCATTCAGGAGGAGTGGTATCCGTTCATTTTTGCACTTATATGCAGCACTTCTGGCTGTAGTAGAATGATAAAATTTGGGAGAGCGCTAGGACTAAATTTGAATTTAAGTAGGCTAAATTTTAAAATTTGATACTTAACACTTAAAGGGCGTGGCATCCTCCCATTTTCTTAGAATTGTTATTAATTATATGAATCACTTCGGATTGTTACAGATTAATAAAATTTTTTAGACTGGAAGATCATGTTATCCATACAAAGGAGGCATTAGAACATTTTATTTTAAGGTTTTTTTTTTTTAAGTTTGGTTGTCTTATTATTTTTGTTTGAATATGTATTGTACCTATCAAAAGTTATATCAGTTATATCAGTTTAGGAAATTAAAATCTGTATGTTTTTTCGATTATTTAAGTTTGTTTTTTGTTAAATGTTTCAGCTTAAAGATTTTTAATCAATTGATGGTTGATAGGAATCTTATTTTCAACAAAAAGTGTCTTAAGTTAAATTTCCGAATGCGGCTTAGTATTCGAGCTATACCAAAATTATTGAAAAATAACCAGTGTCACCAAATTCTCTTAGAAATTTATGGGTTACTCTTAAGTTTTAAGGAATGTTATGTTCCATACAAACATATTTAAAAATAAAACCATTAAATGCATTTGTTTCTAAGTGAAAAGTTTATTCATATCCTCATTTACAAAATATTCCAGGAAATTTGTAAATTTTGTCGTCCTATATCTTTGAAAGTTTTTTAGTTAGGGCTTTAAAGCCATATTTTAGGTCAAACCTTGCACTTCTATTTTATCGTCATTTTAAGATCTCAATCTTGAAGATCCGACCCGTAAAAGTCAAGCTATTTGCTTTTTACCCGACCCATATCATTATATTTTCAACAAACTTTCTAAAATAAGACGGCGACCACCGTGTTATTCCGTCTTATTTTTGTTCCAGTATAAGACGGTCGGAAGCGTGTTATTCATGTCGTTCGAAAAGAACATTTGTACCTATGGGTGACAAAGAGAAAGAGGTCGACGACAAGAGATACACACACACAATATATGTATATGGCAAGGTCATTTTGCAAGAAGTGCTTAGCATGTGGATTTGTAAGTATCTTTTTTCTTTGTTTCAAAATGTTAGAAAAGAGTGATATGGCTCGAGTAAAAAGAGAATAACTTGAGTTCTAATGGTCGTATCTTCAAGATTAGGATCTTAAAATCTCAGGAAAATAATGATCTACAAATATATGTTAACATAATTCAGAGAAAAAAAAATTGAATTCTAATTTTATACCTAAAACAAATTTATTGAAAAAGTTTTTAAGAGACAAAATTTTATACTGACAAATCTAACATATAAGATGTTTGAAAATAGATTAAACGCATATCAAACTATTGATATTTCCATATATTCAACAAAATTTTGGATGATGCACAAAAATTTATTTATTTAATGTAATGATTGGAACTTTACAAAATTAGTATTGAAAATAAACGCATAAGAACATGGCCAGAAAATTAAGGTTCTTAAATTTGCGACTAATTTGATTGATTTTGCTTCGTCTTCCCAATTCAAACAATTCACGCCACGCCACTGATATCTAATCCCTTCATTATATATCTACCATTTAATTTATCGAAAAGGGAAGATTCAAAAAATGCAGCTTTTTAATAATTTCAAAGAATATAGACGAGGGGTGTTAGTTAATTTCGTTCCACTTATCTGAAAATAGAAAGGATTCACTATGGGACGTGGTTTCTTTTTCTAACGTTTTCACACGAAATGTTTGGCTGAAAACCTTAATCGAAAACACAAGTCTTCACATACATTTTCTGCTAAACCACAAAATTTGTTAAATCAGAAGTCTTAAATAAAATCTTTCAGAAGCAACTTTGAATCCCATTTTTAACTTGCAATATTTTTTATAAAAATAATTTGTTGATCTTAACCTTAGCAGTGCAAATTTTCATAGCGGCGCGCGCGCGGCGTGGCCTTTGGTCAACAGACTATTGGGTTCAAGCAGACAGAGAGCAGTTTGTTTCAAATTGATGTGTGAAATGAAAATTTGTAAATTTTCGGTGTTAAAATTTGGTGCCGTATTTGGTACGTATAAAATCTTGAACACAATGTTTCTAAATGTCTCAGAATGTTCAATCAATAAATTCAATAATTTAGTTATATTGTCAAATGTAACCAGAAAAAAAAAATGTTCCTGTAATTTAACAATAACACCCTGTATTACTTAAGGAACAAACCCACATATACCCATTCAAAAATGCACAGATGAAAAACAACAACAAACAATAAAAAAGATACTTTTAACTACAAACTTATTAAGTCATTAAATCGGAACCTAAAATTATACGGACATTGTCATAAAACCAAAAAAGGCAAAGGCACCCACAGTAAGGCGCACTGCCATAAACTAGACCCTAACCCGAACCCAAACTGCGATGCTTTGCGGTGCGCGCTGCCAACCCAATATAACTGCCGAATAAAAACCACAAAAACCGCATCATTTAGGCAATTACAGTCGGTATAGTTTTCAAATAAAAAACAAACAAAAAAAAGATAGGTAGTACCGTATATTCTTCCTTATTTATTTTTATTTTAGAGTCAATAAAATCACTCGTTTGGAATTGGTTGAGTTTGCGTTACCATTTTGGAAATGTTGTTTTCCCATTGCCATCGTTCGTCGTTATTGTTATTCTAATTTTAATTACTATTCCATCAAGTAGCAAACAAAGTGTAAAGTATGTTCACAGCATGAGGTGTGGTGGTGCAGCATTCGTGTGCTCTGGGATTTAAGGCTGATGATGGAAAAAGAGGTCCAGTCAGTCAGTATGTTTGATTGAGATTGTGTACGACCGACCAAACGACCCCCTACCTCGAGTGAGGCGAATTGACACTTACTCTGTCAAAGAACATTTTTGTGTATTCTTTTGGTAGAATACCGATTTATTTATGTACGCATTTACGGTTGGAAGGTATAAGAATCTAAATGTGCGTTGGGGAAGTGAATGGAAAATAAATTATTTATCTACATAGCTACTTTGTAAGGGGCGGAAAGTGTGTATACAAAAAAAAAATCAACATCCAACTTCATATTGACAACATGCGGATCTTTTGATCATCAAATGGATTCATTAAGAAAAGGCAACTACCACACCTTCGGATGTCATGTGGTGAGATGATTACTGCAACTGCCTTTCATTATATCAGAGGCAAAAAGCTTTTAGTCGGATATTAGTCGCTATATTAGTGACATACACGTCTTGAATAGTTAATGTAATGAACCGTCATCAGAGTGACTAGGTCTTGATTAAAAAATTACAGAAAAATTACAATGTAGGTTAGTCCTACCTTGATTCAAACCTTTGTATGGCGATTGAGTTGTTTTTGTTCAAAAAGGATCCTTCAACTGTAACTAAATATTTAAGAATTCAATTTTGTTTGTAATAATAAATTAAGGGGAGAGTACGACAACATAGGCGCCAAGAACTTATAACGGTTTTGTATATAACAGTTCAATACAAGCATTTTAATATGGGAGGGGAGTCTATCTCCCCCCGTTTGGGCAGGAGGGGCAATTTAAAAAAAAAGATACTAAAAATTAAACAAATAAATATTAAAAAATAACGGTAATATGAATGTTTGTTTGTTGTACATTTTAAGCTTTAATATTTTGAAACTTTGCTATTTATTCAAATTGGATGCGGAATTTATTTGATTGCTTGTGGTTTTTTATGGAAAATTGTTAATCCATAAGAAACTGTGCATACACCTAAACTTGCACCCACCCCAAATCCCATACTGAGCCAAGCAGGGGGGTTGCAGGGGGGCAGCATGCCTGCCTTAGCTATCGTACTGTTTATGCATTAGTGCAACCGGAATACAAAAGAACTGGAGAAATAAATACAGCGCTGTCTAACAAAGTAAGACCAAGTTAATATACTCAAACTAAGAAAATTATAAAAAAGTAGGTTTGATAATTTTTAATTGGCTTTAAAACTAGAAGACATAAAAGCATTTGGTTTTTTGTGCTCGATTTAAAATTGATATATGCATTGACCGCTAAAATTAAATTTAGCACTTCATTGCACAATTTTGAAAAAAATTGGTCTAAACTTTTTTTTTATCAAAATTTTGAGTTTGCATGCAAATTTTTCAAAAAATGTTGACTTAAATAATTTAATTTAAATGTAGGATTAAACCGGTATAGTACTTTATGTTGAGTGTTGCCGTTGTTTTTTAGATAATTTTTTCTTCATTTTAAGTATTTTTTCTAAAATTGCCCCTTCTGCCCAAGCGGGGGGAGATAGACCCCCGCTCCGATAGTATAAAAATGCTTGTATTGAACTGTTCTACAAAAAACCATTATTATTTCTCGGTGCCTAAATTATCGTACTCGTGCTTAAATTAATAGAAGACCCCTTTTAAAAACTATAAAAAAAATGTGTTTATTTTGAAAAAAAAAACAGAGGATAGCATTTTTTCAAGTTCGCCGATTGGATTTTCGAGAACAGGGGGACCAGTTGGAAAACTTGTTTAAGAGTCTGAAATCTCAAGTTTTGAATGTTCTGCGAAAAAATGGGAACACAAAATTGACTTCCTTATACAGACAGCTTAGAATAATATTTGTGTTTCTATATCGTGTAAGAGATATCATGTATTCCTACAGATTTATAAAAAGAAATTCTCCTAAAAAAATGTTCTGCTCTTTTACAGTACCTCAAAAAAAAAAAAAATACGTTTGCACAAAAAAAAAATTGACGTTTAAATTTTTTTTTATCGAGATGTGACACAACCAGACAAACAAATTTTTTCTCACCACCAAAAATCATCTTAATTCAGTCTCGTTAAGTTAGTCAAAAAAGCCCACTTTAGAAAACGAAATAAAAAAAGGTTGATTTTTGATGAGCTTCAAGATAGCACCGACATTTTGGATTTTTTTAAAAATCTAAAAACAAAATTTTAAAACTTTGAAAATATTTTATTATTGATACGCAGATAAAAGCTGAATTTTAATTTGAAAAATCGAAAAAAAAATTAAGACTAAGAAATTATTTTTTTGAAATTTTAGTGTTGTTTGTAGCAAATTTAACATGGTCAACTTAACTGTTTTTGAGCAAAATTGATACTCAAAAAAATGTTTTTACTTCCTTTCCTGTTTTTTTTTTCTTGAACAAAAATATAAATTTCTGCAATAATTAAAATTAAATTCGTTGGAGCGGTTGTTTGAAATATTAGTTTTTTGTATAATGCAATTTTTATAAAAAAAAACGTAACGCCATCTTAAAGTGAACATTAGCATGCAGATTCAAAATTCAGAAAATTTTCTTCAGTCTGTTTTTCTGATGTGAAACTTCTTTGCGCGCTTTGAGAGGGAAATTTCAAGGTTGAATTTTTGTGAATGCAACGCCACATGCGCAATTGATTAACTAAGTGGTGGGAGGTAAAGTAAAAGAAAATATTTGTATTGATAACCCAATATATTTTATAGTGCAATAAGTTGGGATTTTTTGACCATCTATATTATTGTAGCAGATAAAAGGGAAAATGTACGTGTATGTCTACTTTCTAATTTCGTAATTTTTTTTTTGAAGTGTGTGAGTGTCCGCTAAAAATATGAATTATATTATATGGTTAAAAAATAAATAAAATAAAATTTAAGTTTTCATATACAATTTTTTTTTTTTTTGTAGACGTTTTGAGTGTAGTCATTTTTGGAAATAGTCGGAAAACCTACTCTCATAAACTGATTTATATCTTTTAAATGTTTACCTTTATTATTTAATTTTCTAGTTTACAACCCCAAACCATTGATATAGAACACAAAGCTGAGTCTTACGCATATAAGCTTAATTTCCCCATACAAATCGCGATTCTTAGATCACCAAAGAAGTTTCACTTCTGCCACGAGTACTGAGTTGCACGCGCTCTTTTTTTTAAATTGAATTAAAAATAAAAATATTGGTATTTATTACTGTTTATAAGCTTTTAAGTAGTTTTTGCATAAAAGAATTATTTAAATCCGTTTAATTGATAGCGATAAAGTAGTTTTAAATATTAGTTTTAAATATTGGTTACCTTGAACACATATTTAAACTTTGATGGATCATCTCCGTACAAATATTGAATAAAATCATATACTGAACTCCAGAAAATCATAAACCCAAAATCGGATGTATTGAAAGTATCTACAATTTTTGGGAAAAAAAAATAAAAAAAGTAGTCCCTCTTTAAAGAAATCAATTAAATTTAAAGAAATCAATTAACATGATTACAAAAAAAAATGTCCGTTTTATATCGAAAATTAAAAAAAAAGTTCGTTTGTATTTAAATTTGCAATTGCGAAAATCTTTGTTTTCATAATTTCGCAATTTGGAAGTACAAGTAGAAGTACAATACTTTGATTTTTTTCAATTTTTGCTTAAAATTCACGGCAGAAGATTACGCCACGTAATGAGACCAAAGTTGTGGACAGTGACTAGAAACTTATAAAAGCATTGAATGCTAAAAATAAAACCATATACCTACAGCCAGTTTTTTAATAATCAGTTAAACATCAGATAGTACTTATTGTTCGAATACAACAATGGTTTGTTCCTGTTGCTAAAAAATAACTTTACATTTTTTTTGGAGAACAAAAATAATAATTTTTTTTTTCCTCCAAAATTTTGAGTTGAAAATTCAAAACAACTAGATTAAGGAAAAATAAGGATTTCTAGTTCAAAAGTAGTCCGTAGCGTAATGGTTAGTGCGTTCAACTGTCACGCTGGAGGTCTGGGTTCGCTTCCCAGCCTCGTCCACCTAAAAACTAAAAAGTTTTTTTCAGGGCTACTGCCTCTTGCGAGGAATTGACAAATCCTCCAAGAGTATCACTTGTCACGAGTAAGTGCTTCTCGTCTAGCCGTTCGGATTCGGCATAAAATTGTAGGTCCCTTCTATTCCTGTCGATAGGCGCACAGAGGAATGGTTGCGAGTTGTTAGTCACTAGGCCCTGGTTCTTCATGAGCCGTTGTGCCACCCGATTTATTTATTTATTTAGTTCAAAAGACATTTTTTTTATAAAATTATCCTTCCTACCTGATCGGGGGAAATAGATCCTTCTCCCGTTTAATTTTTGGGATACTCTTGTACGAATTTATCGGTCATGTCAAAAAGTTACTGACCTCCAAAAATGTTCCAAGTTTAGCTGTGAATTGCCTTGATGTATTTGTTTTTGAAAACTTAATTAAATGCTATCCATTATCGTTTTTGACTATAACACTGTAGAAATTCCTAAGGCTTACCAAATATTATTGCCTCTTTTTTTTTTTTTTAATTTTCATAATTTATTCGTTTTGAAGGAAATGTAGATTAATTCAAAAAAATATTTGCCATTTCTGATTGAATTGACATATAAATAACGGTTAAGTTTTACTTGAGTTGGACCAATAGTCTCCATAGCTTGGTTTCCTATTCTGCCTCTGCTGTATTTCTTCTTCACTATACGTACATTCCGTTATTATAAGAAGAAGACAAGCAATAACAGTAGAAAATGTGTTCTTTTTTGTTGAGTGCACTTTTCTGTTGTTATTGTTTGTCTTCTTCTTATTATAATGCCACACAACGGGCAATTACTCTCTAGATGCAAGACTTTAACCAAATTTCTCTGGAAATTTTCTTATTTGCAGCAAAGTTCATAATTTCAATGTTTTCATTGTATACACCTGAAAACCAACTGCTCTACCAAATTTCATAATTCTGTACCAATCGGAAGTGTTCTCAATATATTTAATATTTACTCTGCGCAAATGGGAGGGTCCCACGCCCCTTAATGCATATAATTTAAAATTTTCCAATATCTCCTTTGTATTGACCACATGATCTACCAGCGTACCAAATTTTTTCATTCTGCAACAATCCGAAGTTCTCTTTATAATTAATATCAATTCTGTGAAAATGGGTGGATGCCACGCCCCCTTAATAAAATACCTTAAAATTATTTTTTTTTCTTTTGTTTGCACTTCAAGCTGCATCTCTTTACCAAACTTCACAGTTCCACGACTATAAGAAGGGCTCCAAATAATTTTATCAATTCTTTGAAAATGGGCGGTTACCACGCCCCCTGAATGGAAAATCTTAAATTTGCGATTTTCTCCTTGTATACACCACAAAAAATACCGTTGTGCCAAATTAGAAGATTCTACGATGTCGGGAAGTCCATAATATTTTGATGATCTGTCAGTAAGTCAGTGAGTGAGTGAGTCAGTCAGTTACGGTTTTAGCAATTATTGCTAAAGAATTGAAATTTGGTGGATCGACTCAGCTCTGTGAGCTTAGCAAATGCTGCGAGTTTGAAGTTTCTGACTTTATTGTTAAAGGGGGTCGAAAATCACCTGGGTTTGATCCTGTAAAAAGTGTGTAGTGCCAGAACTTGGCTCGGCACTAAATGTGCCCTTTGATAAACGTCGGTAGCCTTCGACTAAAAACATGTGACCAAGAAAGCAACAACAATTCTTACTGAAGAGTTGTATTGTTGTTGTCACAGCGAAACACATCTGAACTATAGGTCGCCAAAAACTTCGAAATTAAAAACATTCCGTTATTATACAGGCAAAATAAATAAATCGGGTGGCACAACGGCTCATGAAGAACCAGGGCCTAGTGACTAACAACTCGCAACCATTCCTGTGTGCGCCTTTCAACAGGAATGGAAGGGACCTACAATTTTATGCCGAATCCGAACGGCTAGACGAGAAGCACTTTTTCGTGACAAGTGATACTCTTGGAGAATTTGTCAATTCCTCGCAAGAGGCAGTAGCCCTGAAAAAAAACTTTTTAAATTTTAGGTGGACGAGGCTGGGAAGCGATCCCAGACCTCCAGCGTGACAGTCGAACGCACTAACCATTACGCTACGGGCTACTACTATTATACAGGCAGCATAAGTTGAAAACTCAAATTTAAGCTGTTGTTTTTAAAACCCGCAAGCAACTGAATTTAGGAAAATAGAATTAATATTTACTTTATAATTTTCTGTATTAAAAAGAACTCAAAATTGTTGTCAAAGAGAATTTTTTGGGTCATCTTCTAATTTTAATCAAACAAAAAGCCGTTAAACATTTCATAAAAAAAAAAAAAAAATAAACTTGATTTTAATGTCAAGATTTTGACTATAAAAAACAACACAAACAAAATCCCATATAAATGGTATAGAAGTTATCTTTTAGGTTTTAAAATTTATTAACAGGGTTTTAATTTCTATTTTATATCCTACTTATCTTATCTCAACTTATGACGATGGTCAAGTATAAAGCACTCAAGTTCTCTTTAGAGAAACAAAAAATTAAAAAGAAAAAAGTCATAACAAAAATAACAAAAAAAAAAAGAAAACTAATCTTTAAGATTCATTAAGTGATCCTTTCAACAAAAAAAGAAAAAAAAGAAGAAGAAAAACCCACTTAAATTCTTAACTAAAGAGCTATATTACCGCATCTTATCCTTTTTTATAATTTTGTTTCAAGAATTCAAATCTTTTTAATACAATTTCCATCATTTCCAGAGAGGGGTCTCTCTGCTTGACATCATCCTTATAATGAGATATTAGCACAAAACAGCGAACAAAAAAAAAAAAAAAACAAATTTAAATCAAAGATCCACAGGAAACGCCATTAAAATTCATATTTCTTCGCGGTCACCTTAATTTACTTTTCCGTTAATTTAAAACTTTTCCACCCGGAATCCGCCATCACCATCATTACCGCCATAATCTCCTACAATTAATCATGACTTTATGTTTTTTTTGTATTCTTCTTCTTTTTTTGTTGGTTGGTTGGTTGATGTTGTTATTCCTTTGCTTTTCAAGGATTTATATTATACGCACAAGGAGTAGAGTCGAAGGATGGGCGAATATTTAAATAAAAAAAAAAAAAAATTGAAAATGGGGGGATACCCCAGAAGCGTGCCCATCTAAAAGCATTATTCAGCGCGTCTTGATTTCTTTTGTTCGTTGGAATACAAAAAAAAAATGTTTGGGTTTTTGTTCGTTGTTTTTTTTTTTTCTTTTCTTCTTTTTCTCCTTCTATTCCTTTGCGCTGTCTTCTATTGTGTCGAAAAAAATCGCGTAATAAATCAATGATTAATGTGTTGGCCACGAAAACCACAACAATTTTGATCGACTTTTGGGGAGGATTAATATGAAATAATGATGTCTGCCCCTGCTATCATCTCAGAGAGAAAGAGCCGATGATGACGATGACGGCTGTCTATCAAATTACCCATAAATCTTTGAATCGAATTATTCCCTACTTAGGAGGGGGGATGCTGAGTTTTGTGTGTGAAGGCTTCACAAACAAAAAGCTTATTCCAAGTCGGAATGGGAGTGAGAAATAGAATTTGATGAAAACCCAATCATTCTCCATCTCCGAGGCGAGTCGACTCGACCGGAAATTAAATCTTTCTGATTTGAACAGCAATTAAAGTGCAACGGTTATCCAAATTAACGGCTGGATGTTTGTCCAGTAATTGAATTTTTATCTCACAGATGTGGTACCTCATCACGACCAGACTAAGTCCTAATGGAATGAAATAGAAGTGTGGCGGGGAGGGGGGAGGTATTAAAAAATTGATGGCCTAGGTATTCCGTGTAGAATAAATTCTGTCGTAACCATAAACAATTACACTCCAGAAACACCAGAACTCTGTGAGATATCTGGCCCAGGGGTTTGAAAGGAAAACGAAACGGCAATAGAAAAAAAAAAAAAAAAATGAATCTCCGGTAAAACCATTACTCCAAGTGTAAAAGGTTAGTATTAGTATCCATTAGATACCCTCGGTTGTCGTATAACTAAGTGCAGTCGTTTGAAAGGTATTCTTCTCTCCAGTCCTGATGGGACTTAGGTATACAACTTACATTCTATTTATTTTTTGGGATAGAAGGTTTTTTTTGTCTGTTAACAAAAGGTAACAGAAACATTATAGGCATGATGGTGTCGGGTCGGCAGTGGCGGCAGCGTTTACAAATGACTCACATCTTGGAGCTGGCATTTACAAAACGGGTGGCTATGAGGGACACCCGATGTTTTTGAGAGGAGTATCTTGTATCTATATACGCATCGCGCATACAAAGTAGGTTTACTTTTACCTGTGGTGCGTGATGGTGGATGCAAGGTGCGACGGGAATATCATAGCAAATAACACACACAAAAAGTGAGGGTGATAGAAAACCAGACTGCGGGTATTTGACACGCATATTTACACTTCTGACATTGATTGACTGACTGATGGTGGCGGTCGAGCGGTGGTTTAGGTTAGGTGTAGGAGTAGAAGTATGCTCTGATCTGTCTGTCTGGTGCAGAAGGTTTTTGTTTACCATTATTTTGAAATGGGGGATAGTGAATAGGGTATCAATGCGTGATATCGACAGCGGCGTGACACGCATCAGCATAAGCGGGTGCATTTTTTTTTTGTTGTTGTTATCTATTCTTTAAAAAGTACTTATAAGAAATGCGTGCTGATATGACAGCTGTAACTAATATGTGACAGACAGATAGACAGACATTTTCAATTGTATATCTACATAATTCGTATTCATGTGATTCTATTTGAATTGAAAATATCATTTTCATATGCGTGAGATGGCTTTTTATTGTTATGTGTCATTTTGGATAAGTTCTTTTCATGTAAAGTAATTTCCGCATTACATATATGAGGGTGCACTAGAATGGTTTAACAAAAGTGTTTTTTTAATGAAACATCACGCCCACACAATTTTTCTTTTTGGGTACCTATGTGTATGAATTTGTAAATAGATTTCAGTAATAGTTTGTTATCTGCTATTTAAATTTAAACGTATAATGTAAAACGTATAAATGTCATTGTCGTATTTCTGTGAGTAATTGCGCTTATCAGCAACACACACTCTCGTGGCTAAAAACTTTAACGTAGCTAAAAATTTAAGGTGATATAATGCTATTTTGTAAAAAAAAAAAACAATTATACGATCAAGTTTAAATATGTATATAAATCAAGTTGATAGAAATTTAAATTACCTATATGCTTTGGTAGGTTCACGCCTTGAGTATGGGTTAGCATGCTGGGGTTTCGCTTACAAAACTAATCTTCAGCCTATAGTTACAGTACAGAAAAGGATAATTAGGTTGATTATATTTAGCCGAAAGTTATGTCATACTCTTCCTTTATTTCAGTCGATACAGATACTTCCATTTCGTTATCTCTTTATATTTAAAACTCTTAAAGTATTCTTTACCAGAAGTGGAAACATTAGGTTTAAAATTAATGAGAATTACCCGCTTCGCAATAATACTTGTGCATATGTACCATCAGTTGCAAAAGAACAGTGCAGACGGTTTTTGTATGTCATTGCACCATTTATCTACAATAAACGTACATAGATTACACATTGAGTTACATAAGATTGTTTCCAATAACTTTACATTCCTAAGAAAACTAAAAGAATGGCTTCTCTCCAGATCTGAAGTTGAAACTCTGTTCGAAATTATGTCATAAATTATTTCACATTGCTAGAAACACATGCGATCTTTCATTCCATATATTCAATATACTTACATACCAATCTTATTTGAAAAATACTTTTATTAAATAATGAAAATGAAAAATAAAAAGCTTAATGTAGGCTCGCTACTGACAATTTTTGTCACAGAGTGTGCACTTTAAATATCACTTGGCTTAAAAAATTATTACATCAAAAATTATCAGTTCATGTTTGAAGAGATGCATTTCATGTCATACTAAATATAAAAAAAAATGTATTCTATTGATTTAATTTTGTGTTAATATTAATTAATTAATAATAAAATAATAAAATAAAAAAAAAAAAAAAAATAAAAAATAGATAGGTACTATACAAATTAAATATATAAACAGTAAAAAACATTAAAAAATTGCTAGAGCTGAAAATGAAAACTATGCCATATGATTTTTTTCGATAAATATGAGCTTTCAGAAATGAAAAAATCAAAAGTCGTAAGAGTGTTTTTTTTTAAATAATTTTTTTATATATATTTACATTTTTTTGAACATTTTAAAAATAAATTTGCTGCGCCAATTTGTAGTAGTTACCGACTCTATTTTTATCTTAAACTAAGAAGTGAACATATAAGTATAT
This sequence comes from Melangyna quadrimaculata, assembly GCA_949320155.1. Lineage (NCBI taxonomy): Eukaryota > Metazoa > Arthropoda > Insecta > Diptera > Syrphidae > Melangyna > Melangyna quadrimaculata. The sequence goes on along the minus strand of OX439483.1, from coordinate 56,724,353 downwards.
AATAAGTCTAAAAATCGAAATAATTATACAGAAATTCTATTTTCAACATTAACTATTGAATGTGGTTTTTCTTAAATAATTGTTATTTAGAAATATTCTACGAAAAAATTTATAATAACTGTCGCCTAGTTCGTGAAATGGAAAAACAAAATTTTGTAAAAAATGTGAAAAGTAAAAAATAAGTTATAAGGGTATAACTCTGTATCCCGTCTTAAAATTCGAAAAAAAACACAAATTTTTAAAAATGGATCTTAAAGAATTATTGCCTTATGAAAAATCACCACAAGACAACTTAGTTCGTGAGAAAAAAACAATTTTACAACAATTGTACATGAACAACTTTTGAAAACAAATTTTGAATGAATATAGATTTTAGACTAAGAGCCCACAGCAAATTTTGGGTGGGAACGATAGCAAAAATTCCTTTTGTTTTAAGATAGGTCCATACTATTCATATGCAAATATGAAAGTCTGGCATGTCAGGGCTGGGGCCTTTGTATGCAATACTGCATTTAAAATGCAGTTCATTACAAATGCAGTGTAGGAACTTCAAAACTATATTTAATAAAAAAACTAAGTGCCCTAGACATGGCTATAGAGTCCAAAATATTTTCCGAAGAGCCAAATGGCTGCAAGATGCACCCAAAGCTTCAATCTTTGAGTGTGTCTTTTAGACTTTTGGACCCACAGAAAAGGTCTTTAACCACATATTCATATCTAGGGCGCTCAGCTCTTTAATTAAATACCATTTTGAAGTTCCTACCCTTGGTAACTGGGCTTTAAGAAAAAAACATGCATTTTCAATGCAGCATTACGTTCAAAGGCCCCAACCCCGACATGCCAGACTTTCATTTTTGCATATGAATTGTATGGACCTATCTTACAACAAAAGGAATTTTTGCTATCGTTCACACCCAAAAATTGCTTTGGGCTCTCGGTCTATTTTTTTTTGGTTGCATATTTTGCTCAATCTACAACTAGGTATAATTTATTTAAGACCAATAATTTTGCTATGTAGTTTATTTATTAAAAATCAAAAATTCCCACTGCAGTTTTGGGTTAATTTGGCCGGTGGATATAATGACATCTCTACCAATTGATAACATAGACATTTTCCTAAACAGAAGATTTTGACTTGTGATATTAGTCATAAAATCAAACTCGAGATAATAATTTCCCCTAACATTATACGATGATAGAGAACGCGAAAAAAGTGTGTCCCGACATTCTGTGTGTATGTCAGTCAGTCTGTCTGTCTGTCTGTCCTTAGTTCCGTCCATCGAACTGCACCCTAAGCCACGGAAGCAATTTTTTTTAAACTTTGGACTTAAGATTTGTAGGTGACTCCCTAGAACGAAATTGAAAATTTTCTTTTCGCTCCGAAAATAACGGTAGGTACCTACCATACAACCAATAAACAAAAGTTGAATTATTTTAAAAACGGCTCTAACGATCTTGTAAGCAAAATACTAGCTAATATAAGGAATATATAGTAAATATTTTGGTAGAGAAAACAATTATTGATAACGGGTATTAAAACGGTACCTATCATAGAATGGATTTTTTGACTTTCAAATTTCTCGTTGACAACCTAACCGATTGCAACCATTTTTTTATACAAGAGGTCTATGCTAGTTTAAACAAATTTTGCATATGGGTACAAATTTTGAAAAAAAAAAATATTTTTTAAATGAAAAAAAAAAAAATCTTGAAAACGGGTTAGAGATTTTGTTTTTAATTTCTGTGTAAAATTGCATTTTAATAAATACTTAAAGTTGGCAAACTAAATTAAATTTTTTAAAATGCTCAAAAAATGTAAAAGAAATGTTGAGAAAATCGCTGTTTAATGATTTTTGATTTCTTTTTCATAAATGCATAATTACAAGACATCCTATTTTTTGGGGCTCCAAATATTTAGATATTTAAATAAAACATTTATAAAAATTATAAAAAAATATATGTTTCAACTTTTTATTTTTTTTTTAATACTAAGAAATTAGTTTCTTACCAAATAATTATATAACTAAATCAATTTTTAGCTGCCACTTAATTTCTTGCTGAGAGAGAAAGTTTGAGCGCTCCAATGGTGCAATTTATTTTTTATTTTTTTAGAGTTTTTATCTTTTTTATTTATCTTTTTATTTTTATTTTAACTTTTATTTACAGAAAAAAAAAATGAATTGTTAATTTAAGTTTTCATATTACTGGAACACTATTAAGAGGACCATCATTTCTCTGGTCTTTTTTGCGCCTTATTAAGATACTTGGACTTGAAAATTGGCTTCTTCCAATGTGACCTTTCTGTATTTTGTGCTGCTTTTCTTATAATTTTGATGCATTTTTTTCTTATAATTTTTCGTAAACAAAGTCACCCAAAATGCAGACCAAAGTCGCCACATCATGTACCATTATTATTTTTATAAGAAACAAAAATCTTTTTTTTGGCTCACTGTTACATTAATAAAGTACAATAAATTCGATGTTCATACTATTGGTTATAAAAGAGTCAATATTTTGTTCATATATTTCTACAACTATTGAAACCCTTAAATATTTTCTGTTGATTTTTTTAGTATTTTGATAAAAATTATTTAGTAATTAACTTTTTTTCTTAATTTATATTTATGAGACAAGTACAATCATTTTTTAATTTATCAAATTATACATTCTTAGGAAGAAAAACCTGAAGCCTCTTCTTTTTACTTGATTATATCTTGCATCTATGTCTGCACAAAAAAAGTTATGAAAAAAAAAAAAAAAAAAAATCAATGATTATCCGACTTTTTTAAGGTCAGTTATTTTATTTTTATATGGTTAGATTTTTTATAATATTTTTTTTAACAATTCGTTTTAAAAGAAAATCCAATTCCCAACAAAAAGTCGTTAAAGTAAAAATTTCGAATTTGGCTTAGTTTTCGAATTACATCAAAAATATTGAAAAATGACCAGAAATGCATGGACGATTCTGTGTTTTAAGCAAGCTTAAGTTCCAGAAAAACATATTTAATGATATCAGAACCCGTGAACGTTATTGTTCCTTACCAATAACTGTAAAAACTATATTCAAAGTTTGCTTATTTTTCAATAAAAGAAATTAAGATAAATACACAATTAACAGAGTAGTAATTTTACATAAATATAGCTACATACATATATGTAATATTGTGTAGTCCTCGCTTTATTTTAAAAGACTAATCCTTCGATTATTGGTTGCCATGACTTCATCTTATCTTATACAAATGTACCAACACTGTGGCGTATGCGTACTTTTTTTTATTTTTCCTTTAGTTAATATGTTTCATAATTTTCTCAGCGTTTTTTGTTTTGCACTTTTGTTGTTGTAAAATAAAATATCATGACTATCAATTCTTTTATTTTTATTAAGAAAATAAAAAAACATATATGAACTTTTACATTACATGCTTTAAAAATTCGTGCGAAATTTTAAGGCATATGTAAATTAATGGAAGCCAAAAAATGGCTAAACAATCGAATGCCAAATAAAAAATAGCAAAACAACAAAATGCTAAATAAAAAAAAGCAAAACAATAAAATGCAAAATGAACAAATGCAAAAAAAAAAAAAGAAAATGGCAAATACAAAATTGCCAAACTTAAAAAAGCCAATCGAACTAAAATCTTAATGAAAATTGCGAAATGAAAAATGTAAAATGATTAATTTTTCATTACATTTTTAGAAACAAAACGTAATTTGTAAAATGTATTATGCAAAATAACAAAATGCTAAATAACAGTAATGCGAAACGAAAAACGGCGACGAAATGACACTCCGCGTGCCAAACAATTCTGGCGAAAAATACCATACCCCTGTATATGACAACTTGGACGATAAATATTAGGAAAACACAACATTTCATTAAAATAGTAAAAATTGTTTTAGCACTTAGGCTCCGCTCTTTGCAACGCCTTGTTAGGGCCCTATGGATTACACCTATCTTAATCAAATTTAAAGTAAAATAATATCTAAAAACAAAATTTAATTTAAATCATCGTTGTAGTAATAATAGCCCCTACTAGTATCCCCCTAGAAACAGTCCTAGATGATACCTGTCTAGATTAAATTTGAAAGTTAATATCTATCTCTTATTTTTCATCCAAAGCGTTGACTCTGTTTCTAAGAAAACGAAATATTTGGTCGTATATAATAAGATAAAAAAAAAAAATTGTAAGAAATCTTACTTTATAATGACTGGATGCAAAGAAATATCCAATCAGTAATTTAAGCAATCAATATTCAGTATTCCTATGAACTGTTGCATTCGTTCTATTTTCTAATCAACACTTTAAAGTGAATCTCAGATTACAAATCAAATTAAACCACCGCGCTATTGCGAATCCCTTTTCTTATACAATATACCTATACTACATACTACTTGCGATATTTCTACATCAACTTTGTACGATCTGTATAAACTCCACTCTCTCACTTTAAATCAGCTTCCTCAAGTTACACACTTAAATCCAATCAACCCAAGGTATTGTCGCTGAACTGAACTTCTAAACACCACAAAAGAGGTAATAATCCCAAGTTATTTTCTACCGACAAACATACCATCGCACATCATTCTCAAAAGGTTGTAAAGGCTTGGCGAATAAAGCTTCACGTTTTTATATGGCTATACTTCTACTTTAAAGTATATATGTACATATGTATGTAGATAAGTATATGTAGAAAATATTATGACTTACGGTAGTTCCATGCACAAGCACTTGTGAAATATTGATTTTTCTCTCCCGGATCGGATTACAAAAACTATTAAGTTTCCAGTCAACAACAGAATCCAGTTGTAGAAACAATTGCAAAAAAACTTACATACTAACTATATCGTAACTTATATAGAGCTACTCTGGACTGGTACTTCGACTCCCTAGTGCCTGGTAAAAGACCATTCAGAAACCAACTGCTATACTACGACTACCTATAGTATAAAAGCGGTGGGAAAAAAGAAATACTTACATACATAGTATAAACCACACCACCATCATCATCATTGCAGAGAGAGAGCATCTATATGTTGGTACTTCCCCGGCGAATTTATTGATTGCAATATCCTGTTTCAGGTTGCAAAAGCATTCAAGTGGCAATAGTGTGTAATATACTCTCTGTAAACCATTCACCACCATCAAGCACCGAACCGACTATGCTATGAAGCATTCGTCACCTCTTTTTCTGCTATAGTTATAGGAGAACCCTTCAAGTTCCATATAGTAGGCAACCTTATCCTACAGGGTCGAGTTTTTGAGTGCAGTTCGAATAAAACGTGAAAAAGGGCCCGAAATGCAGAGAAATTAATCAAAAGGGCCGTCTATTCACCCTTTCCCTCGTTTAGGCAGGAAAGTACATTTTCGAAAAACTTAAAATACAACGGCAACACTTAATATACGATGATCTAGCGTTTTTGAAGTCATAAAGAAACTCTTTAATTTTGTTTCCATATAACTTCTGTTTGTAAATAATTTTTGACAAATTAGATTTTAAGCTCGACAATTTGAAAAACATTTTTTTTTTCAAACTCATTTTTTTGAAAATTTTATGTAATTTAGGACTATTTTTTGTTTTAAAATTCAATGCCCTTACTTAATTCAAGTCAAACACTGAAAACCAGATGGCTCTAGAGAGCGTTTACTTGTTAAATGAGAAATATATTGCGGGTGGCAATGGCACAGTGGATATAGTGTTTGACTGCTAACCTGGACGTGTGAGTTCGATCCCCAGTCTAGGTAGCATTCCTTTCTATATTCCCCAACTTCAACTGGATGCCACCCGTGGAATTTAATGAGATAATTAACATCTAATTCTCAATCCACTGTGCCAACAAAAATCTTTCCTTTCCTTCTATTCCTTCTAACTAGTGCCGTGCATTGCATTTAAAAGACCTGAGGTCTTACAGGCATATAGTTAAAATTATTATTAATTATTAAAACGAATAACGAAAATACAAATCGGGCTAAATGATCATTTCAGTTGTTGACAGTTGTTTGTAATATTTCGAAAAGTATAGGTCTTACAAGCATTTGGTTTTCATTGCATTTGGCTTTTAGTGTTGAAATTTAATATAATACTTAATTACGTAAAATTTTTCAAAAATAAAAACAAGTTTATGAAAAATATTTTTTTTTTCAAGATTTGGAGTTTGAAAACTAATTTTCAAAAACATTTCATTCGAAAACAGAATAAAAGAACTTAGACCATAAGTTAGTCCGTTGTAATACCACGTGAATCTTGAAATATTTTCTCCCCCCTCGTTCAAACCAGTTGGAGCTTCTTATGAAGCGTGCAAGACTACTTATGTCTATGTTTGTCAGATCACTAGGATCATTGAAGAAGAAGTGTGCGAGATGGAGCCTACGTCCTTGGGATAGGGCAGGGCATGTGTAGAGAAGATGAGACAGATTCTTCCTCCTCCTCGTCCATACAGCTTCTGCAAAAGTCGCTTGCGAAATCTGCAATATGTTCAAAGACATCAAACATCTAGCGTAGGCCAGATCTGTTTTGTCGCCAGGCAAGTGGTTAAGTTGTTACACCTAAGGTTTGTTCTCCTTAAAGCATCTTTACCTTTTCAGGTAAAATAGGTAGTCTTGTTCCACCTTTGGCGAGTTCATCAGCTTTAAAATTACCCGGAATGTCCCTATGGCCTGGCACCCAACAAAGGAGAATATTGAACTGCTGTGCCATCTCTATAAGAGATGATCGACAGTTTAGGGCTGTTATAGAGTGTGTAGAGACACAGTCGAGAGATTTTATGGCAGCTTGGCTGTCTGAGAAGATGCGGATATCAGAAGTCGATATCACGTTTTCCTTGAGCCAAGATAAAACTTCCTTTATCGCCAAAAGCTCTGCCTGGAACACGCTACAATGGTCTGGAAGACGAAATGAGAGACTTAAATTTAGTCTTTCTGAGTACACGCCTCCACCAACCCCATCATCGGTTTTTGAGCCGGCCGTATAGAAATGAAACGATTCCTCTTCCAAAAATGTCACGTCCTCCAATGTGGATCTGGAAGGTATGGCAACTTGAAAATTTTTATCGAAACGGAATTGTGGGATGGTGTAGTCAATTATACGTGGAAGTAATCTGCATGAGTTCAGTATAGCTGAGTGGCCTATTTCATTATTGGTCCACTGTGAAGAGGATTTAAGACGGATGGCCGTACTTGCTGCCGTTTGTTTACTAAATATATCGAGGGGTGTCAGATGAAAAAGAGTGTCCAGTGCCGCGGAGGGAATAGAACGAAGTGCTCCACTTATACACATGCAAGCTGATCTTTGGACTTTACTAAGTTTATCGTGGTTAACCCCTTTATCTAAAGCTGTCCACCATACTGCCACCCCGTATGTTAAAATCGGCCTAATTACCGAGATGTATAGCCAGTGAGTAATACGGGGTTGGAGTCCCCATTTACTTCCAATGGCTTTTTTGCAAGAAAAGAGTGCTACTGTGGCTTTCTTGACTCTTTCTTCTATATTAGGTTTCCAACTTAACTTCTTATCTAAAATAAGACCCAGATATTGAGCTTTGTCGGAGAATGTTAGTGGAATTCCTTTAATGGTGGGAGGATCTATTTGTGGAATTTCATATTTCCTGGAGAAGAGGACTGGTTCAGTTTTGTGGGTGTTGACACCCAGTCCACACCGTTCTGCCCAGTTTATTAGCTTGTTTAAGGCATTTTGTAAGAGATCCTTTAAGACAGTAGGATGCTTACCTGATACTGCGATAGCAACATCGTCTGCATAGGCAATCACTCTGTAGCTCTCCGCTTCCAGGCTTGTCAGCAGTTCATTTACTACCAAGTTCCAGAGAAGCGGAGATAGGACACCGCCTTGCGGCGTACTTCTACTGACCTATCTTTTTGCAGAGAAGTCGCCCAGTTTTGAGTTGATAAGCCTCCTTGTCAGCATTTGATTGATCGGTTCACCAAGCGAACTATCTACCTTCAGACATGACAGTGCAGATGCGATTGCAGATGTGTCAACATTATTAAAAGCGCCTTCTTTATCTAGAAAAGCAACCATTGTATATTCTTTATGGTGGAGGGAATAATCGATGGTGCGTACCAACGTATGTAGTGCCGTTTCCACCGATTTCCCTTTGCAGTACGCGTGTTGAGCCTGAGACAAGAGTCTCGTATCAATACTAGCACGTAAATGTATATCAATCAATTGTTCAAAAGTTTTGAGAAGGAATGATGATAGACTAATAGGTCTGAGATCTTTCGGATTAACATAGGAGCATTTACCTGCTTTGGGTATAAAAACAACTTTAACTTCTATCCATGAACTAGGAATAGAGCCAAATTCAAGCAGCCATTGAAGATTATTTCTAAAATAGGCAGTAGTTTACATGAGCTCAATTGAAGTTCAGCTGGTATTATGCCGTCTGGCCCTGGAGACTTGTAAGGTTTGAAGCTGAAGCCCATTGGAATTTTTCCCTCGTTATCAAACCTTGTGAAAAAGTTAAGTTATTAGTTATTTTATGTTAATTTCCTAGAAAATTTCCCCTCAAACTTAAACTAGGGAAATAAGGAATTCCATTGTGTAATACTTTTTCTTGTCTCGACCAAGCAAACATTCTTTAGGTTTTGTCACATCGTATGCGAATGACACAGTATATTGACTTGGTGCCAGAAAATACAACCACTAAATCTTGGTCCTGATAGGTGGCGCTGCGTTTGCTGCGGTTATTTTCAACCGTCTTATTTGTAGCCGTCTTACTTCAAACCAATTCCATTGATATCCACGTGATTTTTCCTGTCGAGACGATAGTTCACAGCTATGCAAGGATCCGATAGGTGGCGCTGTAGTAGATACATCACGAAACTCTCCATTTACGAAGCGAAACTCACTATTATACAAAATCTGGAACAGGAAAATAGCGCTGTGGTATATAGTTTATAAAAAAAAGTAAGAACCTGGCTGGAAAAATGCAAAGTTTCTGTCTAGTTTGGGCAAGGCCTTAGTATGTTTTCAGTAGAGAAAATCTAGACGAGGAAAACTTTTGAGATACTTGGCAAGCTCTTGCTGGATTTCAGTACTTAAAATTAAGACGATGGAAGCTATTCAAAGACACGTATGGTCCTCCCTAGTAAAAACTTTTTGGACATGTTTCTGTAGGAATTTCTCTTGTACACCAAAACCAAACATTTTACTTTCACCATGCAATTATAGTATCATATCTTTTTCATATCACATTTTTTACTAGGTGTGATACAAATAATGTATATTATAGAATTGTTTAGTGAGGAAAAAGTCAGATCAGAACAGCATAGAGCTGTAAGAAACGTCTGACAAGTTAGTACAGAAAACGTGTTCTAAGTTGTTCTACATAGAAAGCAAGTACATAAAATCCTGTTATAGTCTCTACGTATTTATTATGTAATATGGTTTGAATCATTAGAGTATGAAACTTATTCACTTTCTGCCAAGGCCCCTATTGTAGCCTTTGCTTACCCTTGCTAGTCCCTCGCCAAAATCTATGTAAAACTCTCTTGTACCTTGTCGAAAACTAGATTGTTTTTCTGCGCGGGTTTCCATGTTCGAAAATCCAGCCCTGGTTAACCCCAACATAACCTAATGTATGTTTTTTGAAGTTTATGGGTACTCAGATTACGATAATCTTTAGATGTCAGAGGAGTAGGAAAGGGAGTTAAGTTTCAATTGCTCCCAAATCGCAAGGCAATATATCACAACTCAACAAGGAGCTACTTAACTGAGCAAAAAAAAAAAAAAAAATAAAAAAAATATAAAAACAAAAAACAGAAACTAAAATAAAAAAAAAACAATCTGAAGTTCGAACGAAGAAGTTATTCAACATGTATTTCCAAGTAATTTTTGAAATTTGATATTCTGACAAAGTGAAGCGATAACGTAACATGCGCTTCGTCACGTCGCGTCGGTCGTAGCATGACTTAGTTCCCATCCTCCGAGCTTTTTTTTTTTGTTTTCATCAAATATTCACCTCCTCCGTCTCCTTCTGCAACCTTATAACAAGTCTCAGTCTTAGTCGAGTCTCATCATCACCACCATCATCGTTCTTCACCCTTCGCAACATTTTTATGGCATGGCATAGTCGTGTCGTATATACCTACTCTATTTATGATATGAGTGTTGCTGCCGTAGATTTTGTGTTCCATTGAATGTCACGTTATGAGAAATGGCCCTCAAAAGTGAGGCAAAACATTCCATCAACTACTATCCCATATAGAACACAGAACAGATATGTATACAGCAAAGCAAGAGCACAAGCAGAAGCAAGCATGAATCCAAAAACCTATTTGTATTTCTACTATACCTACACATATTATGATGATTTTGAGGAGGAGATACACTTGAGTTAAGTGAAAACATGCTTAAAAAATTGTATCCGCATAGTTTTGAAAGTTTAAAAAAAATAAACCGACAAAAACGGTTCGTTTATTTTGTTTGTGTTTTTTATTTTTCTGAAGTGTCGTTGTTTTTGTTGCCCCTTGACGTAATCACTTGACAGTTCACATTAATATTATTCGAAATATGCACCGCCTACTCCTTAGTTTTTTTTTTGTTCACTTTTGGCGGAGATAAATGAACTCATCCAGCGGCCGGCGCGCGGCGCGGCGCTCATACGCACCACACAGTGTGAAAACAGCGAAAACACTGTCAACACAAAAGTTTGGCACTTAATGAGTGTTTGAAGAGGCAAACAAACATTTTTCACTTTGTTTTGTTTTTTTTTTTTTTGTCAAAAATCCATTCCTGTCAGTTTTTTTGATGAGGATGATGAAATACCATTTGTTCTAGAATTACGAGCAAAGGTCTGACATTTTTTGTTTTGTATCTATGATTTTTGGGAATAGAACTTTTTTTTAATTATCCTATTTCTGTGGTTACAACAAAATCCTTATGACTCAAATGCAAATTAATTTTTGTATTAACATAATGTTGGGTTAGAAATAGGAACGAGGACTTAAAAGCTAAAAATTCAGGTCATGTCATATATAGAGCGGACAGTTAACAAAAACAGTTCTGCCTAATAACGGATGGTAAGGAATAATTTGTAAGCTATCCACTTTGGTTCGGTGTGGATAAAGAAAAAATCTCAACGCTTGACAACATGTTAGCCCCAGAATCCTGAGTTAACTGACAAGCATTTTAAATAAACTGTACGACTGGTTCGCACAAAATGCTCTCGTAGCTTACAACTTTATCGTATGTAGCTAGAAATTGACGATGTACATTTGTACTGGTTCCATAATTTTTGATATCATTAAAAAAAAAGTTTTAAAAACAATTTAAAATATAAATTATTACTATAGATTACTAAGATTTTTGTTATTTTAATGGCTAAAAAGATAAAGCTCAAAATAATGTATGCCATCTGTTTGTTTGATAAATATGAATTTATGAACAAATATATTAAAAACGAATTTACTAATTTGATGTCAAGTTAACAAAGAAATACCTCAAAAAAGGGTTAAAATTTCTTAAATTGAATAATTTATTGCTCAATAATTTGTCGGAAGCGGGTCATAATACTGTTTTTCAAAATTCTGTATGACAAAATACTGTGTGGTCAAAATACTGTAAGACCATAATTCTGTATTACGTCATTATACTGTAAATACAAAATTCTGTATGTCAAAATACTGTATGAACAAAATACTGACTTGCAAAATTCTGATTTGTAAAATGCTGTACGGCAATATACTGTATTTTCAATACTGTTTTTTTTTTTTGAAGAAGAAATTTCCTTAGAAAAAATAAAACACATAGGTAATATAATATACTAGTTTTGAATAAAATTGAGTTGTGTTAACTGACAATCAAATCATAACTTTATACATCATCTTCTTATTATAGTTATGTTAGTTAGAAAGAATAGGTATATGTAAATCCTGTGAAAAAACAAATCAAACTTTTCTTAATAGTACAGTATAACTATATACATTCACGTATTCGTCAAATCTGGTATTTCTGATTTTTTTCTGAGTTGTTCAGGATATTAGCCTGGTCAATATCGCGCTTTTTCAGTTATTGGCGAGTTTCCTAAAAAAGTAATTTTAAATAAAAAACATCGTTCTATAATTTCAAAGTAACCTACTTTTCTCCAATTTGAGCCCAAAGCATTTCAAAATTTAGCGATAAAAAAATATATAACAAATAGTATTATAAAGCAGTATAATGGAAAATGAAGAATGGTTGACATATATATAGCAACAAACGCCCATAGGGAGAGGGGAGAAAGGCCCCACCCGCCTCCAAGAGATTGTTTCACTTTATTAGCTTAATAAAAGCAGAAACTTACATACTAACTTAAAGATTAACATCAAAAACTTACACTAACTTATGATTATGGCTAGGAGGGGTGCGAGTAATTGGTTCGGTGAAACTTGATTTGGAACAGAGGTATGGATCAGAGATTATTGGAATTTGTTGCAGGGAGATTTTTTGAAGAAGAGCTGGACAATCGATATTGCCAGCTAAGAGCTGATGGGTAAAGACAATGTCAAATTAACTTTAGACGATGTTGGTAGGGAGGCAGGTTATGTGCATCAGACCAGGGAAGGCCGCAGAGGGCAAAACGAAGGAATCTACGTTGAACAGCTTCAATTCGCTGAGAGTGATTAAGGTAATAAGGTGACCAGACTTGACTTGCATATTCGAGGAGTGGCCTAACAAATGTGGTATAGAGAGATTTAGTGACATAAGGGTCGGAGAATTCCTTTGACCATCGTTTCACAAAGCCCAGTGCGGAGTTAGCTCTCTTGATGGATTTATCAATGTGAGAACGAAAATTCAATTCTCTATCGCAGATAATTCCTAGATCGCACAGTGAATCAACCGAGGGGACTGGCACATTGTCGATAAAATACGTCCTAGGAGGGAGTGGAAAGCTCTTTCGGGAGAAGGTGATAGCTTGACATTTGTTAACATTGAGCTCAAGAAAGCTTTTAAGGCACCAGAATGAAAATCGGTTAAGGTCATTTTGTCGTAGAATAGAGTCGGCAGGGGATGTTATGCACCTAAAGAATTTTTTATCATCGGCGTAAACTGATATAAAAGAGTCTATTATTATACAGTCGACGTCGTTGATAGTCAAGATGAAAATCAGTGGGCCAAGGTGGCTTCCCTGCGGGACGCCAGAAGTTGCAAGGATGGGATCAGATTCAGAAAATCTAAAGATTACTTTATACTGCCGATCTTTTAAGTACCCATGAAACCCATGAAAGGAAGATGGGTTGAAATCCTAGACATAAAGGCATCAAAGCAATAGAGCGTGTAGGTTGAGCCAAAATAATAGGACAATCATACCGGAAGGGGGATCTATATACCCCCGTCAAGATTGGAGGGGCAACTATCTAAAAAACTGAACTAAGGTAGAAACAACAGTATTGAAAAACAATTATAACATCCACAAAACTCTCCTATAGCTTATCTTAAGCCCGGGAACCCATTATTGAATTTTCTTTTTAAATAAAGTTATTTTAATCGAAAGTTTTTGAGAAATTAATGTCTAAACTAAAAATATTAAAAAAAAAATTTGCTCCAAAGATCCTGTTTCTACTAAGTAAATAGTAGAATATTAAATCTTGTGCGCGCGCACTTTTTAACATTATTAAAACGATATTTCTTTTACAGCATTTTCACAGAATTTTGATGTACAGAATTTTGAAATACAGTATTTTGACCAACCAGAATTTTGCTACACAGAATTTTGACATACATTATTTTGCTCATACAGCATTTTTCACATACAGAATTTTGACATACAGTATTTTGGCATACAGTATTTTGAATACAGTATTTTGCCACACACAGTATTTCGACCCCAACCCTAATTTGTATCTGATCAGTCCTTAATTACTTGTGAAAATTTCAATTTCATCGTTCTATGTTTTTTTGCTGTTTTACTAATTTGATGTCAAGTTAGTAGGCCTACAAAATAAAAAAAAGGAGTTTGGTGCCGCCATAACTGATATCAAATTTTGTTGTCCACTGTCAATGAATACGAATAACGGTATTTTTAAGTCAAAGCTACGTACAGATTTGTTTTAACACTCGCTTACATTTTGTTCGCAAATGTGGTAAAGATTACTTAATTTCATATTTTTGACCTGTTTAAATTAAAGTTTTTGATATGGCTTCTTCAAAAAGAAGATGCTTAAATGATCCAAACACATTTTGTGTTAGCTGTGGTGAATCCACGGCGAAAACTTTTTTTTTTTTTAGTTTTAGCTGCCGCTGGTTTTCCAAATTATCCTCTAATCTATTGGTTTTTCTCCAAAACTTATCATTGATTTTAATTTTTAGTATTATTACACCATGTTGATTACGCATTTTTTGGAGAAAATTGACACCAAAGTCAAAAAATTAGCATGGGCAGGACAAATGGAACAGGCTAAAAACTGAATATCTTCAGACTGAGAAAAGGTATCAAATTTATTTAAACGCAGTTACAAAGGCTGGTATTTCTTTTAAAAATACCGTTAACATGGGTCAGGGTACACCAAAGTTAGACTTTTCTTAAATCCCCAATAAATGTATCAAAATTGTAGATAGACCTTTACTGTAGAGCGATTTTTTTTCTTAAAATATACCCAAGAATCATGCTCTAAAATACTAATGACGAATTAAGGGAGAACATTTTGTGGTTTGAGTACAGAAAAGCTTAAGGCTGGTATATTTGATGGACCACAGATAAGACTTTTAATGAAAGATCATAATTTCATGCATTCAATGAATGATTTAGAATCTACAGCCTGGTTAGCTTTTGTAAACTTAGTTAACAACTTCTTAGGAAACCATAAGTCGATAAATTACCAAGACTTAGTGCTGGACTTGCTGGAAAGTTTTAAGAGGCTATATGAGTATTAAAATTCACTACCTCTACAGTCAATTGGACAGATTTCGTAAAAATCTTGGCTCATATAGCGAGGAGCAAGGAGATTGGTTCAATCAGGACTTAAAAGGTCGATGGGATGGACACATGATGGCTGATTACTGCGAGATTGTCTTAGGGACACTCATGCAAGAAAATTGCTAAAAAGAAGCTTTCTTCAGTAGAACAAGGCAATTAACTGAAACATTTTATTTATTTGTATTATTTGTCCATATATGCTGTATCTCACAAACTACACGTAGAACCAAAAAAGTAAGTATACAGTTAGAACCTGGGTAACTAGTGAACAAAGAAACAGTTTTAATTTTGGCGGCACCAAAACCACTGTAGGCCTGTGTAATATAAGAAGTTTTAACCCCGTTTTGAGTTGTTGCTTTGCTAACTTGACATCAAATTAGTAGAATAGCAAAAAACATAGAAAACATAACACGATGAAATTGAAAATGTCACAACTAATTAAGGACTGATCAACGACAAATTATTAAGCAATGAATTATTCAATATAGGAAGTTTTAACCCATTTTTGAGGTATTTCTTTGCTTACTTGACATAAAACTAGTAAAACAGCAAAAACAAACATAAAAACATAGCACGATAAAATTGAAAATGTCACAACTAATGAACGACTAATTAACGGCAAATTATTAATCTATAAATTATTCATTGTAAAAAGTTTTTAGCACTTTTCTGAGGGGGTACTTTGCCAACTTAATATCAATTTAGCAAAGCAACACAAAAAAACACAGAAAACATTGAACGACGAATTTGAAATTGTCACATTTAATTAACAAGAAATTAATGGCAAACTATTCAATTAACCATTTATCGATTCGTGAATGTTGTTTTGCTAACTTGACACTCATCGAGAAATTTGAAAACCAGCTCTTTGACAGCTACCGTTAATAACCGCTATACAAATTTTACCAAAATATAAACTTTAGCAATTATAGTAGTTCATAATTTTTTTTTTTTCAAAATCGTTAGAGCTGTTTTTGAAATAAATCAAGTTTTTATAAAGGTTGTATGGCAGGTAGATACCGTTATGTTTTGAGCTAAAAAAATGTCTGTTTCCCATCTAGGGAATCACCTAAGGGCGACAAAGTATAATAAATATTTATACAGAAGCATTTTTCCGTTCTCATCCTGAATCTGCAAACTGACTGACTTTTCAAAAACAAAAAAAAACAAAAGTGAAATTCCAAATTAATATTCAAATATCAAAAGTGTCTCAATGTCCAATTACCCGGAATATATTCTTACATACCAATAACACACAAAACTCTATCAGAAAACCCCCCCTCCCACCTACACGTATATACATGTTTAAAAAATGCAATCGATACAAGGATTTCATTACATCTTCATATATCTATACGAGTATAAGAATATACTAATGTCCGGAGGTGCTGAATTGGAAAGCCTTGTATAAAGAAAATTTTAAGATCGGTCATCTAGAAAACATTTCACCCCCACAACAAAACCCAACAAAAGTCGCCTGACATGGGTTCGATTTTACCAAAAGCCATACATATATCTACGACCAAAGGAAAAGGAAAATATATATATCTATACCTAACCAGAACAACAAACACTACTATTGAACAGAAGCATTAGACCATAAAAAGGGGGGATTCTTGAATCCTTGAAAATCTAAATTGGGATTTTCGACTCCATCCGTACACATACCCTAGCCATTCTCAAAACCGAATTGATACAATCGGCCAACAAGTTAAACCACATGAGGTCGGACAGTAAACGAACAAACAGCAAAAAAAAAGGGAAGAAAAAACATCTTCACAGCTCTAGACAATAATTATTGCGGAATTGAACCTTCGTCCTTGGCTGGAGTCCCCCGCACACAACATTTTCTGTGATGAGGGGTTCGATGATGAAAAAAAAAAACACAATCCATATCCATATGCTAACGTTTCTGGTTTTGATCCGTAGTTGTTAGCAGAAAAAAAAAACAACAGCCACGCTGTGCGGCTTTTGAGGGAAGCTACACTCGTATTCCTAAATAAATGTTTCATGGTTAACCATCTTCTCCTTATCACTGGTATTCCGGTATTCCACATCCTCCTTCTCGCCAAATTGCAAAAAATAGTCAATTAGAAACTTTTATTGCATTTTATTTTCAACCATTCAAAATCAGCAGTATAAGGATATCCGAGGAAGTCGCCTTACACTACACATTCACTTTTAAAGGTTTTTCATTTCTTTTTTTTTTCTTTTCTTATATTTTGTGTTGTTAAGCTTTTCGGTGTGCAATTTTCACTTCTGTCCAAAACAGCCCTCGTTATATCAGAATTTCCAAATGGGGTTTTAATCCAGTACTCCAAAAGGACGAAACTAACAAAAACAACGAAAACACAAAAAATGAAAGAAAATGCAATTGTCCTGTGCTGCTTCTGATGTTGTTGGCTTTGTGATCCAAACGAAAATTTGTCGGTCTAGAGGACGAGGGTTGTGTTGTTTGGCATTATTTTGTGTTCCATTTCTATTTAAGCTTCCCTTGAGATGGGACGGTGAGTCCGTCCAAAACCAGCTTTGGTCTGCCACCCACTCTGGATACCAATCTGCCCCCCCCCATTTCCAAACATTTTATGTCGGTTGTTAGATTCGTAATTTTGTGGTATTTTATTCCGGTGCGGTTGACGTTTTTAATGAATCCATGTTGCGATGTGTTATTGTCAGGGATTGTGCTATTGTGTTTGCAAACCGAAAAGCTAAATTGAAAATTGAAAGTTGATATAGCTGTAAGGGCTATAAGGGGAATGTAGATTGGGGGTTTGAATGGACGTCCAGTCCAGTGAAAGTGATGGGCCTAATAGCACGGATGGCTTGTTGGTTAGGTATATGTATATTGTATATGATGGTTTGAGAGAGTGAGCTATGTTGTAATCCCTTTGATGGACATGGACGGACAATCTGATATGGTTGGACTGAATTGGTTGGACAAGTATTTGTAAGAGTGAATTCAATTTACCAAGAATTTGTTAATGACATTTCAGTCGCTGTTGGTGGCAGCTGGGAATTTTTGTGGGAAATGTAACAAAATTATATATCAAAATGAAATAAAATGAAATTTTTGAGTAATTGGTAATTTTAACAAGAAGAAACAGTAATTTTAGGTATTTTTTTTTTTTTGAATCAAGTAAAAAACCAAATAATAAAAAGTGACATTTTATCCTTGAAAATGTGTTGTTAAATAGATGAACAAAATAAAGTGTTCTAACTTAAGCTTATTCTGTCTTTTCGAAAAAAGTTCTTTCGTCAGAAGAATTTCAAATGTATAGGTAATCATAGTAGAACTTTTAATAAATTTGGTTCTGATCGTCTTATGGATTTCTGAAACACCTACAGTTGACTTCACATGAGCCGACCGGTCGATTTTTACCATTTTTTGACTGGTGTTATAACAATTAATGTTAATTAATCGTGGGTTAAAAAGTCGTTGGTTCGTACTCTTAAACGATATTTTGTGCATAACGACGAACTTCAGACAAAAAATACTTCCCTTCCGTCGCGTGTCGCTTGGATTAAAAAAATTAACCAAATTGATCCAGCTTCTCTCGTGCGATAAGGTTACCAAACGAACAGCATTTCGTTTTTATTTATATAGAAGACTGGATAAAGTAGATCACTAACTAATGCGATATAAACCAACTCAACGTGCACAAACAAAAATGTACCTAATAGATTTTTGCTCCTAACCTTAAGCACCTCATATATGGGATATTCGCAAAAAAAGGATGCCATCTAAAAGGTCAGTAATTGGTCAAAAAAAGTCAACTAGTTTCAGAAATTGGTCAGCCATAGGACATTTTTAATCAATGGTTAAAGTATTTCAAAGTCACCAACTATTTTTGGCACCTCATTTATGGGATATTCGCAAAAAAAAAGTGCACCATTCGAAAGGCCACCGACTTGTGATAAAAGATCAGCTAGTTTTAGTAATTGGTCAGCCATAGCTTTTTTTTAATAATTTTTTAAAGATTGTTTCAAGGTTACAATATAAGAGTCTTCATTAAAAAAAAAAACCTATGGCTGACCAATTTTTGAAACTAGCTGACCTTTTTATCACAAGTCGGTGGCCTTTCGAATGGTTCACTTTTTTTGCGAATATCCCATAAATGAGGTGCCAAGAATAGTTGGTGACCTTGAAAAAACTTTAACCATTGATTACAAATTTCCTATGGCTGACCAATTTCTGAAACTAGTTTACTTTTTTTGACCAATTACTGACCTATTACATGGGATACTTTTTTTGCGAATAATCCATATATAAGGTGCTAAAGGTTAGGAGCCCTAGATTTTGTTAAAAATTCAATGACATAAGAAAGAAGTGTACCACTGTTTTACCGTCGTTTTTGGAAAGAAATCAATATTTGCTGTAAACAAAGCAGTGTTTCCCAACCTTTTGTGTGCTATGTCCCACAAAGCCTTTCCAAAATCCTCATGTCCCCTAACATTAAGGGTATTCATGTAACGAGATAATTTTTCGCTTTTTTAGAAAAATATAATTTTAAGCAAAAGGTTACATGAACACCCCATTAAAAATGTTTGCGTTAGCGACAGAAACAAACAGATAAGTTAAGTCATATGTCAAATTAAACGTCACAAAGTTTCTAACAGGTTTTTCCTACGCTTTTCGCTTTAAATTTGTGAAATAAAATTCTTTATTTTGCAGAAAACTTTTCCCATACAAATTTTGACAGTTTATTTCTACCGATAGAAAATTCTATAGTTTTTAAGCTTTCTATGGGTTTTCTGCATTTGCATGAATACCCCTATTATATATTATGAAGAAACACCTAAATAATTTTGAACATCAAAAATCTGAAATTTTCAGTGCAAAAATTGAGTAGCTGACATAAGGTAGAATTCCATAGACATTAAGTAAACCGCAAGTATATTTTCAAAATCTACGAGTATAATGTAGAACTGAAATTCAAATAAGAAATAATTTAATAATTATGTAATTGTAACTTTGTATGTTATTATTTAAATCCTTTGCGCTTGATGCGCCTTTCAATTCAGCTACAGTCATAAATCTCCCCGTTTTTATAGGAAATTTATTTTTTGTTATCAGTAAATTAAATATTCAGTTAAATACCAAGATGGAAAAGGTAATAAAACAGGTCCGTTGCATAATTGGTTGCATTGGGGTATTTGATTTCGGTTAAAAATTAACGTCAACAAAAAACTGACTCATATTTGTCGTCAAGTGTCATTGAGTGAAGCAAAGTTGGTAACAATTGAAGCAAATCCTGGGTACGTTCCGAAATATATCTTTAAGGGTGGAAACACAACAAGCACTAATTTTCGGAGAGAAGTGTAATGCAGCAAAACTTTAAATTGCCTCCCAATAATATCAAATTGCCCCCCTGTGGGGCGTGGGCCCGACGTTGGGAAACACTGCTCTAAAGCCTTACTTTGTCCATACAAATGTTATGCACATTTTACATTTTATTTTTTTTTTTCTCACACTACTACAGTTCATTCAAAAATTTATATTAAAACAAAAAATATATAATGTATTACCTATAGTATATTGATTTTTGCAATTTATAAATATTTTTACTTAAGCCTATGTTGCTTTTTAATTTTGTTCTCATTAACATATACATATTTTCTTTTCGTGTTTTGTAAAATGAAAATATTTTTAAATAATTAATTTCAAAAATGTATGTTTGAATAAAATTTTTGCTTTTGCTGGTTTTAAAAACATTTACATATTTTTATTATTTTTCTATTTTAATTTAATATTTCTTTCTCATGACCTAAGGGAGTTATTCTGATCTTTATTTCATGACTTTTGTTAAATACCTTAATAATTTTTAAGAAGTAATAACATAGTCATAATATTTATTTCGATTTTTAAAATTATTACATATGTTTAGGTACTACTTAAAAAGTTAAAAATTTAACATAAATACAATACAGTGGACCTCCAGTATAACGAATGATGTAATATGACTAGGGATGGGTCATTTTTTCGGTAACAGGTATACAGTAACAGGTATTGGAAAGTAGCAATACCGTATTGATACTGCAATACAAAAATACCTGTTACTGAAATAACATATAAAATTGATAATTTTTTTTTTTCAGAATTGGTTATATCAAGAAACAAAACAATTTAAGAAAATTCAAGACAAACATTTTCTTCGGTACTGATATTATTGCTAAACTGTGATTATGCTTAAAAGTGATTTCAGAGGCATTGTGTAAATTCCTAAAACCTTGCTCAATTCTGACTTCTGAAAATTTATAATGGTTAATGGTTTAGCTTTTTTGGAATTATCTGTTTATAACTGATTTCAGACACATTGCGTTAATTAACTAAAAATTGTTGTTAAAAACTGATATTGCCAAACTGTTGTTCTGCTAATAAGTAATTTAAGGGTTATTGTGACAATTCAAGAAACTTAACAGTGGTTTTGCTTATTGTTATTACTTATTTCAGATTCATCCTGTAAATTCAACAAAAAGTTGTTTTCTTATTACTGATTACTTATTAACTTATTTTCACAAAATTAAAAGATATTAAATATATTTAGAGCACTTCCGATTGGTGCAGGATTATGAAATTTGGTAAATGGGCTAGTTTTCAGCTGTATACAAAGAAAAAGTTGAAATAATGAAATTTTGCATGCAGGGGCGTTTCATCCACCCACTTCTTATAAATTATTATAATTTCAATGGAGCACTTCTAACTTATAAAAATTGGTAGATGGGTAGGACTTGTAGTACCTACATACAAAAGGCATAAATTAAAAACTTACTATACTTATAAGGCTCTGATTGGGCGTTTATTCCACCCGCTTTTCCTGATAAAAAGAACCTTTCCATAAAGTAGTGAAATCACAACAAAAACATAAATTTTAAAAAAGTAGCCAAGTTCTTCTATATACAAAAACTTTGCGTAACAAGTCAGCCGTAAAAAGTAATGAGACCTAAAAGTACGCCAAGTTCCAAGTTTTTCAATGTTAAATATCAAATATTTAATGTAGAGTAATAAGGAAGAACCTCAATATTATTAGAGAAATCTGTTATTTAATGATTACTGACTAACCCGGGGCTTAGACAAGCGAGTAGAACTAGTAGCATTTGTATCATAGATCATAGTGTTATTTTTATAGATGTATGTGTGACTAGTAGCTCTCTGCGCGTTTTTTCAACTAGTATGACGTTCTAAAAATATTTCATACAGAAAAATATACAAATTATGGAAACTATGCAAACAAAACAAATAAATGAAAAAAATACACTACACTAGCAGGCTACTCGCCACTGGCAGGCTACTCGCAGGCAAAAATATTATACTATTTGGGCTACTATTTGGCTCTCTCGTGTTCTGATACACTAAAGGTTAGACCGCACACAACTGCAGCGGAACTACACTTCACGACGCGGCAAAACATTGTTTGTATGAAATTATATGAGCTATATCGCACTAAGCCACAACTGAACTTCAAAAAATTTCATACAAATTATTTTGAATCGCAGTTCCGCTGCAGTGCAGTTTCGCCTAGTGCGGTCTAACCTTAACCCACATAAACGCTACTAGTTCTACTCGCTTGTCTAAGCCCCGGGTTAGTCAGTAATCATTAAATAACAGATTTCTCTGAAAATATTGAGGTTCTTCCTTATTACTCTTCTTAAAATATTTGATCTTTAACATTGAAACTTAGAACTTGGCGTACTTTTAGATCTCATTACTTTTTACGGCTTGTTACGGACTTGTTACGCAAAGTTTTTGTATATAGAAGAACTTGGCTACTTTTTTGACATTTATATTTTTGTTGTGATTAAATTTACAAAGTTTCTTAGATGGAAACGATTAACTTTTATTCAGAATAGGTAAAAAAAAGTCATTTTTTTTTAGGATACCGAATTTATAATATGTATTTTAATTTTTATTTTAAGTATGTCCTTTTTTCAGTTTGCGCCCTCAAGAGAAACAATAAATGGTACACAAAATGTTCATGCTCATAAGATTGAATATATATGTATAGGGACAATATAGATGAACATAAAACTTAATTTGTTTTCTTATATGCATCAAGGCCCCTGGTATTTTTTGTTTAAATTAAAAACTCATTTCCCATCTGCAAGGGTGTGTAATTTAATATTTTTCTGTTTTGTTTTTTTTTTTCTGTTTTTACTTACAATTCAATTAAGATGACTGAAATTTAATTTTCATTAGTGCTTTGCATCAACAGTAAAAGAAAACACATATATAAATGCCGTTCTATACCATCAGCCAAGCTGTGCTATAATGACATTTCAAATCACCATTAACCATTATTTTTCCTAAAGCATTACCATCATCAAGAAATTAAATTGAATAAAAAAAAAAAATAATAATAAACGATTTGCGGCTTTGGCGAGTAAGGAGAAAAATTAGTTTTTACCTAAGCAAAGTTCTGGAGAATGTTCCTTTTTACCAACAGAGCTAGCGTCGTCTTTCCATCATGTGATGGCGTTTACTCTAATACTCAACGCGGGTATAACTTCACTCCACGACGAAGTCGCTGATGATTATTTCGTGCGATTCCTTCGGCATTGCAGCGCGGAGCTTCACATCAGACCCTCAAATTCCTCTTTACCTACGAGCGATTATATACCAACCGTGGGTAATTAAGATAATCAAAGGTAAACACGATGTGGTCTCGCTCACAATACAACCCACTATTACCCAGATCAGCCGCTTAACCCCCCTCCCCCTCTGCAATGTATCACTTTTACCCTCCTCACTACCTGTCAACTTTCACAAAACTGGATAACGGTAACCCGGGAGCAATTCTTTTCTTGATTGACGCTCCACGGAATACAGGAAGGTGGGTATATTTCTGTATAGCGAAATATACCTTTATGGCCTTGAGTGGTTGAGCGCGTTTCATTTGGGTTTCCTTGCTCGTGCGGATATCTAGCGTGTGGTATTCTTCTTTTTCAGGATACACGGTTACGGTTCAACCACAATCCACCTCCGAAGACACTATTTCAATTGTCGTTGTTGTTGGTCTTGGTGTTGTTGTTGTCTGACATTCCGTGTGCCTATTCTATGCAAATAAAAATGTAATGGTTATATGAGCGCCATCACAGCAGTGAGTGAAGGAAAAACGTGATAATTTTCTTAACCATTATTATCCCATTTCATGCTCTTATCGCACTCACCTGGTAATTATGATAACCCACACCCACCTACATACTAACCCAAGCCACCCATAACCAACCAAATCGACCGACCGACCTACCATGCCTTGCCTTGCCTCCATCATATCTACATATCAACAATATCGCTGAAGGACAAGAACCGAGAACAAGGACGACTGTCAGAGGATGTTTGTTAATGTTGGAGGAGCTGTTTAGCTGCTGGTGGCTGATGGCATTGATGGTAGCAGTGGCAGCGGCAGCAGCATAGAACTCGGTTGATGGTTATGACGAGGTCTGCCATTAAAACGTGCGTGCCGTTTCCTTTTGGCGTGTTTTTCTTTTGCAACTTTGTGCTCTCCGTTTCCCTGCTTTTACCCTCGCTGCTGTTGAATTTCCTTCCGGTTCTTTTTTTAATATTTACCCAACATTAAAACTCTGTGCTGGGTCTTTAAAAAATAAATAAAAAAAAAATAAACTCAAACGAAGGGAAATAAAGAAAAACTGATACAGTGGATCTGAAACCGCAGGCTACAATTTGCCCTACTTATTAAGTTTTGTAGCAGTTTCTTTTAGAAAGCTTTATGGAACTATAAAAGAGTCCGATTGATGAAAAAAATATTTCTTTAAGGTTAAACGCATTATTTTGTCTGTTATAACTTTATGCGTACTTGTTAGATTTAAATGAACAAAGCGGAGCATGTACTCAGAGCAAATGCTCAGAGTAACTGCTCGGAACATGTCATTAAATTGAAAGGAGCTGAGCAGATGCTCATCATTAAAATATGTAGGCACAATGGATATGGAATTTGTTGTTGATATCAATGGGAGAACTTACTACAAAGAGGGAAGTTTTGAGCAAACCCTCCGTTTTATTCACACAAACCCAAGTTTTGTACATGTTTTTAGATAATTTTCCTACATTATAACTGAAACTATGAAACTGTATCGATAAAACGGAGTACCTGCTCAAAACTCCACTTTTTCGAGTAGGTACTCCATGGATTTTCGTGAGCATCGGCTCTGATTTAATATGGAAAACCTGCTCTAAGAACATTCTCTGAATTATTCATATTACCCTATGGTGACGATTTTCCTAGTAGACCAAGAGCCCACAGCCGATTTGGCGTAGGAAAATGAACCAACAAAAAAATTATATGAGTCGAAAGGTGTATTAAGGCTGATAAAAGAAATGCAAGTCTGGCAGTCCCTGGCCAATTTTCTAAAAAATTGACTTCAAACAGAAAACAAATTATTAAAAAACAACAGTTACATGTACAACGCCCTGTTATATTTTAGTGAAAGGCCAGATGTCCCTTCTTTTATTTCCTTTTTAAATAAAGTTCTTTCAATGAATAGTTTTTGAAATATTAATGTTTGAACTCAAAATTTTGAAAAAAAAAATTTTTAAATGGTTAAAAAATATTTTTTTCGCAAAATTTCACGTAGTTAAGTACTATTTTTGTTTTCAAAATTCAATGCCCTTATCAATTTGTAGTCAAAAACTGAAAACCGAATGGTTCTAGGACTTTTACTTCTTAAGATATTAAAAAGTAAATGAACCAGCTTTTTCATACAAATAAGACAAATCCGGCTAAATTATTATTTCAGCAACCAGTTAAAATAGGACAAACATGCGGAAAAAATTCTTACATTTTTGAAACTTAGTGGGAATGTGTGATTAACCCAAATAATAAAGAATTAAAAGAGTCCATAAAAATATCTGTATCCTGCGGGTGCTTTTTGGGGAGGGGAAATGGGGAGGTATGACTTATGGAAATTAAAAAATTATGTTGATACAATTTGGACATATGATACATGATTTTAGGGTATTTTTCAATTCTGAATCTAATGACATCAAAATTAAGGCTATACAGTAATCCTATTTTTAGTCCATTTTATACAGAGATGACTGTTTTTCAGTAAAACTGGTAAACTATTAAAAAAATACCTTGAAAAGAATGGTACATTGATGAAAATTTGTATAAATATTCAATTTGGCATTCGACAAATGAAACATTTTTAAAAAAATTCATCCCATTCATGGGATAGGTGTTATGATCAACATTTCATACCTTCTCTTTCCCTTAAGAAAAACACCCTTTCGCATTGATATTTTTATGTACTCTTTTTATCCTTTATTCTCATGCCAATTTTTTTAGAAAATTGCCCCTCCCACCTTACAGCCGTCACCAGGGACTGCCAGACTTGCATTTCTTTTATCAGCCTTAATACACCTTTCGACTCATATAATTTTTTTTTTTTGTTCACTTTCGTACGCCAAATCTGCTGTGGGCTCTTAGACTATAGTGGAAATGCAGTATAATTATTATATGGAAGACTTTGACGTGAATAAATTCTCTCAGATCTAAGCCAAGACTTGTTTGCTACGCCCATATTTGTTTATCAAAATAAAACTAGATAGAATACCGTATGAAAAGCAAAAACTTATTTTTATTTATAGCAAATCTTTCGCTCTTTTATTTAAATCATCTCATTCTGGTAATTTTAAGAAACATTTATATCACACCCTATTTTCTCATTAAAACTATTTGACAACAGAAAAAAATATAATTTTGCACTGCAAACAGTGGAAATGAATTAAAAATTAAATCATCAGAAATGGAAAAATCCTTTTTTAAGGTAAAAGTTATAAAGAGAGAAGTCATCAGTAATGGAACGTATACCGTAAATATTTGAAGGGTTTTCATCTTTTGTCCAACCCAGCTGGACACACATTTCCTGACAGTTGTTAGGTGTAATACTACGACAAGGGTCAAATGAAAGTTAAAACGAAAGAAGGGATCTAATTGAATTTTTGTAGGGACACGAGGTAATTTGCTTCGAATTAAAAGGCAATTTCGCAGCTGTAAAATGGTTATTATATTATGCTATACAATGGATAAAAGAAAATTGTGGTAGAAGTGGAGGAAAGAAGAGGGTGTTACGCAATGCAGTGGGTAATAATAATTGTTGGGGATAAAATAGCAAGAGAATATTAATGGAAAGAGTTCATGCGGTTTAACGATATTTCGTATGCATTAGGGGAAGAATATTAAACTGATTTTTTAGCCGGTTAATCAAATTTTTAATTTTTGTCAAAAAGTTTTTGATGCTCTGAATTCGAGTGTTCTTTAGGATTTGCTTTATTATGTCAGGTTTTTGAGCTATTTTTATCAATACGTTCAAACAGAAATACACATTGGTTTTGAACCTCTGAATATCGAAATGGAAGGGAAAAATAGAGCCGGGTAAAGCATTCACCATTCGGGTAGTGTGGCTAAAAAAAAATGTCTATACTTTACAGTGCGTCCGAAGTTGGGCTCAAGGGTAAACTGATGTGCATTCTTAGAAGTACAAGTATTATGGTTGAATTGTTTTAGGGGAGGAATGCAACTGATGGCTACTTCAGTAGAACATTGTTTATTCGAGTTGGCTCGTCAACAAGCTAAGTCGGGTTTCTTAACTCAGCAAAGACCTCAACAAACCTTCCTTTGGGTGTTGTCTGACCCAAAAAGCGAAGCCAACTAGAATTGTGTACGTTGAAAACGCCCGCAATGACGATCACAGTGTGAGGGTAAAGGACAACAATTCTTTGAATAGATTCGGACAGAGCATCAAACTTGTTAAAAGTGGAATTTCTGTCCAAGTTGGGACTTCGATAAAGGAAACATGTGTGTGCACTGTAATTTTTAACCACATGAAATTAAAGTTTGTGTTTGAACACAAACCATATTCCATATGGTATGCAACATCATTTCTTATGTTTAGGGCAAGACCATAATGGGGAAAGAATAATGACACTAAGTTATATCCAAATAAATAATAATTAAATTCCGAATGATCAGAATTTTGACCTATCTGAGTTTCATTCAGTGCCAAAACAGCCGGCCCGATTTTTTGCTGTGTATGCGGCATAGAAATTCCTTCTAAGGCCACGAATGTTGCTAAAACCAACTCTAAGGCTAAGCGCACACATGCAACTTTTACCGAAATTAAATAGTTTAATCACTAGTTGATCGATGACCGCGCACATAAGCAACTTTTTTACCAACTTTTAAATTTTATCAGCTTTTTAGTATGATTTTCTGCATAACTTTGCAAATATTTGTACACACAATTGTAGCCTGACATTTTAACTTTAATTGAGTATTTCGTTTTTAAATATCCGACAAATGTAACTCAAATTATAGGCATCATAAAGTGGCCAAACCTGTTTTTTCAAGGTTTAATGCAAAATTGTAATGGAAAATCAAATTGTTGAGGTCTTTTAACACCATTTTAGTATGAAATTTTTTTTTTTTACAGAATGTAGCCTGATATTCCATCTTTATTTAAAGACATTAACATTGAAGATCTGATCAATATAATCAAAGTTATAATTTCTTGAAAGAAGCCATCTCTGTTGAAAAATTATTTTTTTAAAATTCGGATAACTATGCTGTCTTAGTTGAAGTTCATCTGCGGCGAAAAATATCTACCACACAAGCAGAGGAACTCATTTGGGGTGATCATTTAAAGTTTGTCTCAAAACACAAACTTTAAAGTTGCTCCAATCGGTGACTGAATATCTTCTGCATTCATTCAAATGTCGGTAGGGTTACCAACTACTAATTTAGATAAACAGAAAAATGTAGATAGAATAAAAATAAATATATCTTTTTCCACACTACAAAGAGGTAAGATAGTAGGCGCGTTTTCTTAAAGGTTCCCAGAAGGCCTTATCTCCTTTAACGTATGAAATAAATCACAGAAACAAATTATAAACAAATCATGTAATAGGAAAGGCCAGTATGAGTTCTCCTCTTCCTCTATCCTGGACTCATTTTTTTTTTTCAAAATTTAGAGTTCAAATATTAATTTTTTAAAAACCGTTTACAAACGCAACTTTATTTAAAATGAAAATTAAAGAAAAGATTTCTGGCTTTCCAAAAAGGTATGGCAGGGCATTGCAAGTTTTACCGTTGTTTTCAAATAATTTATTTTCTGTTTTAAGTAATTTTTTTTAGAAAATTGCCCCTCTCCCACCTTTAGGGGTGGAAATACCCTCCTTACCCATACGATTTTTTTCTTGTCCTAACCCAACCTACTCGTAACAGCTTTTTGGTGCACGTTATATCAATCACCCTGTATAGTGTATTTTTAGTACATATTATACATACATAATAAGTGTATTGTGTGTGCACCTATTAATTTTATTCATTTGAAGATTTCATATCTACCTCGGTGTTGCGACCTGTTTTCGACTCCGAAAGATGACGAGACATCCTTTTACATATTGAAAGTGGTACTTCTTGTATCCTTCCAAAAATCTACAAGGAAATGAGTAAAAAACGATTAAAAAAGAGTACCTTGCCTATACCCATTGACCCACCTAATATTTCTTCGAAAATTCATCATCTACCTATACTCCTTAACTTACACGTGTCAGTGTCACCCAATCATCATTCAAAGACTTTCAATTTTCCTACCTATTTAAAATGAAACATACCTATAGACAACCAATCAATCAATAAATGTTATATTCCATATATATTTCAAAAGTACCTATACTTTACTTTTATCTTCACCTCATCTACCTTGGTACACTTTTTTAACAGAAGATGAGAAATAACCTTCTAAATTGCCAGTCAAAGGCAATCCATTTCTGTTTAAGTCTTTATTTATATTTCTATACCTTTCATAGTCCTGTGTATAATATACATCTCTCTTCAACGCCCTACTATGTCGGTACGTCTGTTAGTATTTTTCTATATCTTCAAAAGCATTTCTGTAATTGAATTCCTGCAAAAAAATTAAAAAACAGAAAAAAAAGGACGAAATCCCTACACCAAGACTTTTTTTTCCTACAAGTTTCTTTGGCTTTGTTTTATTATTTTCTTGTGGTTTCATCCAGAAAGTTGTGTTCTCAGTCCAATACTTCGCTTTAAAGGATTCTTCGCCTCCTTTTTTTCTCGTTTTTTTTTTCGATATCTCTCTAGCCTTGTGTGCATTCTCAATTGTCTATTCTGCTATCTTCTCTGACAGTCCCTATTTTATACTTATAGATAGATGCCTAAGCAAAATACTTTATACAACAACAAAACAGAAAGCAAAAACCTACATAAAAAGGATTCTACAATTTTTTCCCATTTTTTATTTTCATACAAATCGAAGAATTCATCTGTGCTTTTGCATTCAGCGAGTGATAATGATTTTGCAGTTTAGAGAGAAATGCAAACTTAAATTTAATTATCTGGCTGCACAGCATCCAGAGAGATCTGGTTAGAAATGAGAAGATGAGCTCTGAAGCTGAGCATAAAGAATGGATTTCAGCAGAAATTAAAGGAAATACAAAATAATGAAAAAAATACAAACAATACAAACAAACAGAGTTCTCTAGGATATTTTAATTATTTTCCACTATTTTAAGTTTTTTGTGTTCTTATTTCGCATTTCCCAGACTTTTTCTACTTTGAAAAACTAAGTCCGTCCGTCGTCGTCGACGCTCAGTTCCACCAGCCGCCAACGTCATCGCACACAATGTGCGGTCAGAGTGCGGATAAACTTTTCGAATTGCATTTGCATAAATCGCTGGCGAAGTAAGAAAATTGCTTTGTATGCAACTTGAGGGATGAAAAATCCGGCAGATACCAGAAGGGAATCCTTTTACCTTCTTCTTCTTATTCAGAAAGAAACAGTGGAGCAAAAACTTTCATTATCCGTTTAAGATATATAAGTGCGAAAAAGTTAAGTATAAAGTTGTGGTTTGGAAGTATTGAAAATGAGACAAAAAGCAGCCCATCAAGAAGGAGCATCAGGAGAGAGGGAGTGGATAGCAATTCATATAGGAAGGACTTTTGAACGAAAAATAAAAAGTTTCGATTGCAAGTATTGCGATCGAAACCAGATTCAATAATTCAACCTATTGCTGCGGGCATCCGAGTGATAGTGATAGTGCAAGAGAGAGTTCTGAGTTCGGTGTGGTATATCTAAAGTTGCGGCTGTTTGCTTCTTATGATGCTCTCCATCTCAACATCCAACTTGGTCTTTCCAAATGATTTAAACTTCCTTTGAACGTGTAAAATGTTTTAAGTTTTCTACAGCTTTAGCATCATCGTCTTCATCTTCTATCTTTCATACCAGATATAGGTAGATACTGGTACATTGGATGAAAAAAGATTGAAAAACTTGAAAATTTTATGGGTGTTCATTTGGCTTTTAATTAAAGCGGTCTTCCAAGGAGATGGATATAAACAACTTGTAGCCTATCATTTATTGAGAATGCTTGAGATGATGGATATACATAGATAGAGAGTATATGGTTTTTTTAAACAGAAGTAAAATGCTTCGTGGAGGGAATTTAATTTAATTGCAATCGGAAAAATATAAAGATTTCCTGACTTGCTATAGTAAAGTTGAGTTGACAAGTAGTAGATAACAAAACTTTCATATAGCCAATTTCAACACTGATAAATGTGTTTGTGAGCGTAGTGCTCATTTTGGAAATTTGCGAAATCTTCCTTAAAGTTATAATAATAATAAAAATATGGAGAACATTTCATTGAAATCGGATAACGTTAATAGTTGTCACGAGTGGTTGAAATTTCTCATACAAAATACATGTATAATACATGTATGTAATACATGTCAGCCTTTTACTCAAAAATTCATTTAAGTTTTATGAAAATATTTTAAACACGTAACTAAGCACTCAATTTTGAGATCCTAATCTTAAAAATCCGAGCAGTAGAAATGAAGTTAGGATTTTCTAAAAAGAAAAAAAAAACAATTAGAAAAAAATTTTTTTTTTTTTTTAAACGGCCTTTTTCCTTTTAAAAAATCCTTACTTCATTTCTACTGGTCAGATTTTTAAGATTTAGACTCCAAAATTTAGCTTACAAATGGGGCTAAATTTTTGAAAATAATTTATTGGGAAAGGGAAAAAATTTTTGTACTAAAAGGGTGGGTAAATGTCCCGTCAACTTTATATTTATTATTTTAAATTCAAAATTTGATGAAAAATTTTTAATTTTCAAGTAAACCATTATACACAATTATAGGCATAACCCTTCTCTTTAAAAACGTGGGTAATTTTATATTTGTTAATCTAACGGGGAACAAGTAAGGGTAATTTAATAAAATATATCGACACTTTCTTTCTTTATGGAAAGTTTTTTGACTTACATGAAATCTTAATACACATAAATGTGGGAAATTAAATTTTCTATAAAAAGTATCTCAAGTAATTTTTCGTTTGGATGGACATTGGATGAGATAAACTTGAAAACCCATTTCTTAAATCGAAAACTTGTTGGATTTGTGATAATATCTTTTTATAGGAAGGAGCTACCAAAAAATTGTTTAAGACAAACATTGTAGAGAACATGATAGCCTACGAAAGTAAACAACAATAATTACTCTACGACTAATAGCGGTTGAGAAAATTGAGTAAACTTTTAAACGAATTTTTAAAAATGGTGGACGACGCAGAGGGTTTTTTTTATTGGAATTTTGTGGTTTTAGAATCCCCTAGCGGTTTTCTTTAAAATAAAACAATAAAATTCTCCTCCCGAATTTTTGTACATATTTTCGATTTTTTTTTTTTTTTGATAATTTGACTGGAAAATTGACACATTTTGAAGAAATTGAATTTTCATATTTCATTTCAAAATATCGCAGGATACAGATATTTGTATGGGCTCTTTTGATTCTTTATTCTTTTGGTTAATCCGACATTCCCACCAAGTTTCAAAAATGTAAGAATTTTTTCCGCATGTTTGTCCTATTTTATCTCGTTGCTGAAATAATAATTTAGCCGGATTTGTCTTATTTGTATGAAAAAGCTGGTTCATTTACTTTTTAATATCTTAAGAAGTAAAAGTCCTAGAACCATCCGGTTTTCAGTTTTTGACTACAAATTGATATGGGCATTCATTTTTGGAAATAAAAATAGTACTTAATTACTTGAAATTTTGCGAAAAAAATATTTTTTACCATTTTTTTATTTTTTTTTTTTTTCAAAATTTTGAGTTCAAACATTAATATTTCAAAAAATATTCATTGAAAGAACTTTATTTAAAAAGGAAATGAAAGAAAGGACTTCTGGCTTTTCATTAAAATACAACAGGGCGTTGTACATGTTACCGTTGTTTTTTTTTAGAAAATTGCCCCTCCCACCTTACAGCCGCCACCAACGACTGCCAGACTTGCATTTCTTTTATCAGCCTTAATACACCTTTCGACTCATATAATTTTTTTTTGGTTCAATTTCGTACGCCAAATCTGCTGTGGGCTCTTGGTCTAATAGGTAATGGGCAATTAGTACGTGAAAAAAATATATGTTTAAATTAAATCTAGCATAAAGATGATGCAGACGTCAAAAAAAATGGGTTTCACTCAATTTGAATCATACTAGATCTCTTATGCTTTGTGCATGGAGCGACTTGATTCAAATTTGGCCTTCATTTTTTTTTATATTTGGCACGCGCTAAAGGGGTTGCGACTACCCTTAAAATGATGTGCACAGCACGAGCGATTAGGTAGGTTAGAGGGGATTTGAAAGGAGATACCGATGCATATTGGTTTTCAATGTCTGTAGATAGTAATGGGGGGAGGGGAATTGATCTGGGAAGAGCATTCCACATTCGTATAGTGCGACTAAAGAAATAATCTCTGTACTTAATAGTACGTCCGAAGTTGGGCTCAAGGGTAACCTGAGAAGCACGCGTATTATGGTTGAATTGTTTAGGGGGAGGAATGCAACTGGCTATTTCACTAGAACACTGTTTGTAAAAATATCGGTAAAATAACTCAAGACATGAAACATAGCTAGAGGAGAAAACCAAATTGTTAGTCTTGTAGATCATATATATAGAATGGGTAGCGGACAAACTACGAAGTTTCTTAGAAACAGTTTTTCAGAATTTGATTAAACTTTGCGTAAGTTTTTTAAGATTTTAGGAAATAAATTGACTCAGCCGAAATAGGAGTTTTACGTGATTTTGAGAAAACTACTTGTTTGCGAGATATTCCTATAAATATGAGTGTGTGAAGTTAGCCGCCCCTTTTTTGAATTTGAAATTTTTGAACGTTGTTCCAGGTTATTCCTGGTTTTTCCGGATTCTTCCAATTTTTTTTTTTTTTTTGAAAAATATTCAAAATTGGGGGTTTTAGACCCGAAAAGCCGTTTATGGCATGAAAACCCTTTTTTCAAAAATCGAAATTTTAAAAGTTACAGATTCTTTTCGTTATTCTGAATATTAATTCAAGTTCTTGGACCTCTGTGTTCGAAATTTCAAAAGTTATGGGCAAAATCGAAAAAATTCTAGCCCCCTATTTTCTGGAATTCCAAGTTTTTATATTTTTAAAGGTTTCATAAAGTGTTCTTACAATTATTCCAACCAGTTAAAGTTGAAAAGTGTGTATTTTTAAAGATTTGACCTTCGAATTTTTTTTTTCAAAAATGCAAAATACGGCTCCCCAAATTTGTTTCTTTTTCTAGAAACCATTGATTCCAAATATCTGTCATTTAATACATGTGTTTAAAAAATTGTGTGGCTTAGAATGTTAGAATTCACTTAATCAGTCTAAAAAAAGAACTTTTAAAAAGCATCTTCAAGTTTTTGCTACTTTAAAATATGTAATGGCCCCCCTTTTTCACAAACCAAAAATCCAAAAGTTGTTCCAGGTCGGGCCTTATGTTGCCTAATAGCTGCCAATGGCTTAACTAATTTCCTTATTGTTTTGCACACCAAAACTCAGAAAAATTAAAATTGTTTTAGTATTTCTGACCTCTATCGCGATCTTCCTCAAAAAATGCAATTATATTCATAAACTAATATAGTAAAATATCTTATTTTTACAATGATTCTTAGGCAAATAGCCCTGAACTATACAAGATCAAGTTCTTGCAATATAGTCGTGTATTTTCTAAAAAACTTTTTTAATGTAACATTCCATAGAATTAACCTCTTATAATTCCTTGCTAAGATTTTGAAAACTAATTTTATTTTATTTAAATTAAATTCATTTTTTTTTGAAAAATAAACATTTCGAAAATAACTCTTTAAACCCGGTACCTAGCAGTTTTCAAGGCGATATGAATACAAATTTGTTCGTATAGTGACCACAACACATACAAATTAGAAAAAGATGTTAAGAAACTGTACGGAGAAATAACCCGGAAGAAAAATAATTTATTTCTCAAAAACTGATACTTTGTTTGTTAAAGATCACGAATAGAAAAATAATATTGAATTCTCCAGTTTTCAAAAATATATTTTTTTTAAAAAATCGAAAAGTCTTATGCGGTCTCTAGGCTGGCACATCATGTTTGAATTCAGAGGTTATGTTAAAAACATTTTGGTCCTTCAAGTCAAGATTTGACATTTTTACATCCCGCAACCTTCTAAATTTGTATTTTCATTAACCCTGCGTATGTATAGAAAATGGAATTGATTTTTTCCTTGCATCACCTTTCCGATTATAATTGCTATCAAAGCGGACACAAAGAAACATATATTTCAGTGAATTCTGTACCTAACCTTTTTTTACACATTTTTCACAGTGACCAAAAAATCAATTATAATCGGTGATTTATTTTACACATAAAAAGAACATTTCTGTAAAGGGTTGATGTCGTGATTTTTTGGTTCCATGTATCAATTGCTAAAGTTCATTGATATTTTTTCTAACAAATAAATCGTTTAAAAAGTCCTTAAAAAAGCATGACAAGAAAACACGTGACCTCCTAGAAGAAACACAAAAAAAAACAGGTGTTTTTGACTTTAAATGCGACATAAAATATACTACCATTATCTGTTTTCAATATACTGTTTCACTTTAAGTGATATACTAATCCACTTAAAGAATTCATAAAAAAAAAAATAAACCTTAGCCACCTCAAGAATGACCTACTTTTCTCTATATCCATGAATTACATGACACAAGAACCTCTTTATCCTGCGCCATACTCATTCCTTATGCTCTCCTCTTGTACCTCATATAGTCACAGGTCGTCTTCATAGTCTTTGTTATCGTTGTCGTTGTCGTTGTAGTCGTCGTTGTCCTAACCGCAACCTGATCAACAGTAAAAACTTGAACTGAATTTTTTACCGTTAAGTTGGTCCTTCCTTTTTCTCACTCACCCACTTAAGAAAAGAATACATTTTGCTTTCCATAATGGAATACCTACCTACAGCAACAACAACAACAACAACAAAAATCCTTTAAAAAATTCCTGTCAGCCTTAGTGGTTTTCTTTTGAAGGCTTGCCATAGAGGAAGGTATTGGTTATGGTCCTCCTGATAGATATAGATATACCCACCTACCAACTGCTTACCAAAAATATCCATTCTTTCGTCCGAAAATGTTATTTCTGTGGTGTGCTATTGCTGCTCTCAAAATCTGCTTTAAAAATACTTCAAATTTTCAATTGGTTTTCCGTTTTTGAAAAGAGAAAAGTTATTGGTCCTTGTATGCATTGTTCCGTTTGTGTAGGTGGTGAGGGGGTGTGCAGAACCGGAGGAGGGGTATTTATTTTTCTTCTTTTTTTTTCAGCTATGATTGCCTGTCAGTGTGAAGAAGGACTCAATTGCCAAAACACTATACACAGATATAACACCTACTCGTACCGTATACCACTTTTGGGCCTTTTGGATTGTTTTCTCTTCATCGCCATTTTTGTTTTTGCTTTTCATTTTGTATTCCTGCACATTATTATTATTGTCGATTCACTTTGGTTTTTGAATTTTTCCGTTGAAATGGTTTTAAGTTGTTGAATGTTGTGAAGTGAAGATATACATATATTTTTTTGTTGTTGTTTGGAGAGCCGATACTTGAAATGGAAATTTATTCGAGATCCCTTGAAATGTAATAATAATCTTTTGTGTTGTATTATTGAAGGCATAAAAAAACTCTCTTTGACTTTTGTAAAATTGATGGTTTTATTTAAGTCATGACGAGTGGAAAAGTTGATGTTTGTTGTTTGATGATGCTGATGATGATAGTGGTATAGGAACTTACTTTATTTTTATTCTTTTTCCTAAGTTTAACGAAATTTAGATTTAGATTTGTTTATTTGACTTTTAGATTTTAAGTGGTGGAAATTTTTTGAATGTCAAATTTTTTGAAATGATTTTTATTTAAAAATGGTTAAAGTTAAAATCTTATTCTTTTTGTTTTGTTTCAGTGGATTAGCTGTTGACCTACTGCAGTACTTACCGTACGATTTATGTAAGTATACATATATTTATATATAATTTTTGTAAGTTTTACCGCATCGGGAGTAGATTTTCGAGGTCAAACTTTAACTTAGTAAGAACGTAACGAAGTATCGACACGTAAGAAAAAAGATAAAAAAACCTAAGAATTTATAGGTCATGCCATTTAATATTTAACTTTCGATTTGTACTATGCTGCCCATTATCTCGTAAAGGCCCTATCTACACAAAATCAGATTTTGAGTTTTTTGCATATTTGGAGTTAGGGCATTGTCTCCGATTTTTGTGTATCAATTTCTTAACCTTAAATCTTCAAATAAGCCAGAAAATCACAATTTTTAGAAGCCCTAACTACAAATCATATGCATCAAAATTTATAAAAAGCCCTAACCAACCATATAGGGCCTTTTATACTACAGTGTATAGAGAAAGTATATCCATGTTTCTTTTAAAAAGCCCTATGTGGTAGTTAGGGATTTTAAAAATATTCATTTCTTTAATTTTAAATACAATTGTATGCGTAAATTTTATAAAAAAAAAAATGGTTTAAAACTAATCAATATCATTTAAAATTTCTTGTTTCTTGTTATAAAAAGGATATTTAATTGAGTTTTACGTACATTTTTGTACATAGGGCCTTTTTATTTTTTTTTTTCTCAAAGGCTAAAAAGCCCTATCTACCTTATTTCCTAAATACTAACCAATTTTTATTTTACAACTATTTGTTTAAATAAAGCAAAAGTTTAAAAAAGTTAGGGCCTTTACGAGATTATGGGCAGTATGTACAGTGATGGAAAAAATAATAGAAACAAGCGTCTTCTGTTTGGTTAATTGAAAATTTAAAGTTTTTTTATAAAAAATCGAAAATAAAAAATACACAGATGAATTCTTTATAATGTGTTACCTAACTACAATATTTAACAATTGAATAAAACAGAAGGTATTAATGAAAAAAGTTATGACTAAGATTAGCCGCGATTTTATCCTAGAAAAACTTATAGAAACAAAATTATAATAATAAGTACTTTGTTTTTGTTAAACAGTTACCTGATGATAAAAGTGTTTCATCATCTTTAAGTACTTAGTCGTATTTCAGACGACTAATAAACTCGAAATTCGATCTACTTTGTTTTTGTTAAACAGTTACCTGATGATAAAAGTGTTTCATCATCTTTAAGTACTTAGTCGTATTTCAGACGACTAATAAACTCGAAATTCGATCCAAAAATCACGGCTAGTCTTAATCATAGGCATATCTCTTTTCATTAATTCCTTCTGTTTTTATTAAACTGTTAAATATTGTAGTTAGGTAACACATTTTAAAGAATTAATCTGTGTATTTTTTATTTTCTATTTTCTATAAATAAAAAAAAATCGAACTCGAGATATAAGGGGTATTCATGCAACGATGTAAAACACTAGATAAGTTTACCATTTGGGTAAGTGTACCATTTGGTTAATGAACTGTCATATTTTGTATGGGAAATGATAAAATCAAATTGGATAAAATTCCCCACCGAACTTGCCTGGGAAAATGATTTGGTGACTTTTATAAATTAGGCGTGTTCAGAAATTTGATAAATATATTTCAGAGAACTAAAAAAAAACTCTCACCGTGTTCTGTAACTATTGAAACACGTTTAGTTGACGATAAAAGTTGTGAATAGTACAAGAAAGAATAATTCTAACGTCTACATTTACTCAACGATTACGAAAGCTACTTTTCGTGAACTATTAAGGTAGAAATATAAAGGTTCTCCCCAACCAACGCGAACCATTCGTTGACGACGACGAAACTACATCAACAACGTGTTTTTATTTTTATTATCTTCTTCGTCAACGAATGATTGGAATTGGTTTGGGTGATCCTTAATAGACGGAAGCTGTCGGAAGCTTATGTCATAAACCAATGAAAAGTAGCTTTCTGAAGAATGAAAATCAGAATTGAGCCATAATTCACTGTACCTCTTTTTTCTTTCCTGCCTGAACAAACGTCAGTTTCACTTCCATGAGATGCAGTCGGAGGTGCTCTTCACTAGAGAAAGCAATATTTGACGCAAATCAAGAAACCAACATTATGGGCGCACTTATTGGTACATGTTTTTTTTTTTGTATTCGCTCATTTTCGTCCGACCAGTACCGTGAGCATACGACTATTGTAGTTTCGACGTGTTTCTTATATTTTGTATCGTTCCGAGACATTCGGTTCCGATTTCGCGTTGGCTCGGGAGGAGTTCTTTATTGAAAAATAACTTCGAAATCTAAACACGTCTAATGTGTAACATACCAAATCTGTCAAATAAACGAACAGCTGATTCAATTATACAGCATTTAACCAAATTAATAAAAAGATCGTTCATACAAACTTACGACGTTGCATGAATACCCTTATTATTTTCCTTTACATTACGGTTATAAAGAACGTGAAAAAAGTTGGTCTCGCAATTCTGTCTGTCTGTCTGACCAAAAATAACGGTACCTGCCATACATTTTTTTTCGCCAAAAAGGAAACAATGTTTATCTCAAA
This sequence comes from Melangyna quadrimaculata, assembly GCA_949320155.1. Classification (NCBI taxonomy): domain Eukaryota; kingdom Metazoa; phylum Arthropoda; class Insecta; order Diptera; family Syrphidae; genus Melangyna; species Melangyna quadrimaculata. The sequence continues at coordinate 56,684,572 of OX439483.1, read as the reverse complement.
AACAGGTCCGAGGATTTTGTTAAAAAAAATCAAAATAGTAAATAAGGAAAAACTACTTTCTTATATTTTTTTTATATTCAAAAATTCGATATTTTTGGTACTAGTAAAGCCAATTTTTTCAGTTGAAATTTTTTTTTATTCTCATACTTCTAAAATGTATAAACATTAATGTGAACCAAAATAATTTTTTTTTTTGAAAACGAATTGGTCAATATTTTCAAAAAATATCTTTTTATTATTTTGTAGAATAGTTGGAAAAATCATCTTTCTAGATTCAAAAAAAAGGTACCTTCCATACAATTGTTGAAAAACCGTTAAGAAAAGACTTATTTTTCTCGAAAACGGCTTCAACAATTTTGATAAAAAGATGTGCATTTACTATTTAACATATGGTAATATTTTGATGAAAACAAATTTTACCAATAACGGTTAATAACAGTAACTGATTTTTTTTTGTTTTCAAATTTCTCGTTGACGGCGTTACTGATTTACAGCTAAATTTTTATACAAGAGCTCTTTTCCTAATTTTGCATATACAAATTTTCATAAAAATAATATTTGGATCTTTAAAAAAATATTGAAATTTGAAACGGGCTGATGTATATATTTTTTTATTTTGTTTAAAATTATATTTTATTAAATACTAAATGTTGGCATACCAGATTTTATTTCTAAAATTGAGCGAAAAATTTTATATACATACAAAATTAATTTAAAAAAGAAACCGCTCCAACGACTTCTTATTTTTTTTGTTCATAAATTCATATTTATCAAACAAATCAGATGGCACACTTGATTTTGAGGTCTTACTTTTAAAGCCAGTAAAATAATAAATTTATAGTAATTTAAAGTAATAATTTATTTAATTTTTTTTTATGATATCATAATATTTCGAAACCAATACCTTTGTACTTGTACATTATCAATTTCTAGCTACGTTAAAGTTGATAGCTACGAGAGCAAGTTCGTGCGATCTAGTCGTGCCCATTTTCTTCTGAACTAAATCTTAATTTTTTTTTAATTAATACCTTTACTATTTCTGGGGAACAAAGTACCTACTACATACATGTACTTCATTTTGAAGAAACATAGGCTTTTAATTCAAAATTTATTATTTAATTATTTTGGTAGAAATATTTGCACCATGGCGTCGATAAAATATTTTAAGTCATCGCGGGTTAACTTTAGTTCAACCACGTTTCAAGTAAATAATTGGCTATGACGAAGGTTCCCGACCCTTGAAAGATGAAACATGGTAAAATCTCAGTTAATCCACCGATATCGGTGAGTAAAAGAATATTTTCTTCCTTGGTTAAAATACTGAACCATGTTTGTACAAAATCTTATATATGTGTTGTGTATATATATTCGAAGTTGACAATTTTTAAAGTCGCAATATCTTGCAACTAATCTTATACGTAAAAAAGTGTAATATTTTTTTATAGAGAACTATAAAATCTACAAACTGTTTTCAAAAGAAGAACCAGTAATTTCAACTTTATGCGATATTTTTTTAAATAATGATATCATACAAATTATGGCTGAAAGAAGAAAAATGTAAGTGCGAGCGTATAAATTAAATTTAGTTTCCATAATTGTTTGATAAAACTTGCCGTTAAAAAGATGTATGTAAAAAATATGTATTTTTGACGCTATTGAAGTAGTAATATCTTGAGATTCATATTTGTATGGAGAAAAACGCTGAGAATATTATGCATTTCAATTTGAGCCTAATATACATTTTTTTTCGACAACTTCGTCATTTAAGAGTAAAACGCAAACAAAAAATAGAAATTTAGAATTTTCGTCAAAGTTTTAAAATAATTATATGCTTAAAACGGTTTTTTTTTAAGAAGCAGCTAATAAATATTTCCTAGGGAGTCAGAAGGTTTGAGAAGTATTAACCGTTTAGGAGTCATATCTGGTGAACGAGGATTTTCGACATTTTACGTCTTTTGGAATGTCGATATCGTCTAAACGGTGGGTCGTATGAAAAAATCGAAACATTGTTTTTTCTTAAGGATGTTAAGGATGGCAAGATTCTATAAGTTTTAAATAAAATACTTTTCTATAGAATTTACCGTTTCGGAGTTATATGTCATAAACTGGTATTTTTGACATTCAACTTTGAATAAAAAAGTGGTTGTTGTTCATTCAAAACCTTCAATGTTAAATATGACGGAGCGAAAGCTATGCATCCTAACTGCAAGTGTTATCACGAGAAAACACCTTTGAATAAAATTTAATTCTTGACCGGTGTCAAATCTTTCATACAATTTCCCTCCTTACACTTGTAAAAATGCTAGTTGTCCAAATTCAATTGTTCGAATCCAGTTGACGGCAAAAACAATTTATAAATTTAAATTGGAACTATAGGCTAAGCACCACTAAAAAGGAATCTGATGATTGGTGTGGCAGCTATGAAATTGCAATAATTCCAGCCAAATGTAATACTCGGTGGTAGTCAACACAAGTGGTTGTTGTTCATTCAAAACCTTCAATGTCAAATATGACGGAGCGAAAGCTAGCAGCCTAACTGCACCTTTGAATAAATATAGATCTAATTTCAAGTTTATTTACGGAGAAGTTTCTAAAAAGTGCAAACCACATTGGAAGCCAACATTTTTGAATATCTACCTAATTCAAAAAAAAAAAACTTTTTTTCGAAAACTCAATATTTTGAAAAATAATTGATCAATTTTGTTGTATCTTGGTGTAAAGTGATTTCTTAACATTTCTGAGAACTGTTGGATAAATAGTTTTCCAATAACCAAAAGTAACGGTACATTGTGTGAACGAACAAAATGTCGAAAACCGTTTAGAAATATTTTATTTCTCTCGAAAACAGCGCCAAAAATGTTGATAAGAAATGTGTGTGTTCCTTAATTATTGCAATACTTTTTTAAGATAAAATGAATTTGACTTTACAACTACAGTACACGTAGCTACTTACCGTAGAACCATTTTTTAAAATTTTCGACTCTCTCATGTTTGGATTAACCGTTTCAAATTATTTTTATTTTCGATATACATCCATATACAATTCAACCGTAATACTCGTGCTTCTAGGAATGCCCATCAGTTTACCCTTGAGCCCAACTTCGGTCGTACTGTCAAGTTCAGGGATTCATTCTTTTCCCACACCACGCGAATGTGGAATGCTTTACCCGACTCTATCTTTCCCTCCCATTTTAATATTCAGAACTTCAAAACCAATGTGCATCGGTTCCTCCTCTTAAATCCTTCCCTATTTTCCTAAAGCTCGTACTGTGTTCAATCATATTAAGGGTATTCACAACACCTTTAGTGCGCGCATATATAAAAAAAAAAAAAAAAAAAAAAAAAAAAAAAAAAAAAAAAAAAAAAAAAAAAAAAAAAAAAATAGATGCTGTAGGGCATATTTTTGGATTCGTAAAAAAATAATAATAACAATTATTTATTTGGATATAAAAAAATAAATATTTTTTTTTTTTTGAAAATTCAATATCTTGAAAACTGGTAAATATATATTTTTTTATTTTATGCAAAATTGTATTTTATTAAATACTAATATAGGAAGTAAGAAATTTTATTGTGAAAAATGTTCAAAAACTTTTATATAGGTATTATTATTATTATTATTATTATTATTATATTATTATTATTAAAAATAAATAGAGGTTTTGTTTTTCGAGATTTTGGATTTTGCGGTAATTCCCCTGATTACTTTAAATAATCACGCATAACAGAATCCATAGAAATTAAAAAAAAAAACAATTACCTCATACACAACATCCACACACCCCTTGTATTCGAAATTGTTTATTTTTTATAATTGCTCCACAAAAATCCATTTGACGCCACATATGCCTCCTTATCGTAATTGAAATTCAATAAACAAACTCTTTTTGTTGTTTCTATAGATCCATAAGATTATGCAGGTAGTTTATTAAATGATTATTCAACCTGAAGAAAAAAATTTAGGTGTTCTCCTCTCGGGCAGAGTAATTAAAATGAAATTAATTTCCAGACAAGAGTTAGAATACCAATTAAATTCAACCCCATCTCGATACATACATAGAACATTTCCATCATTGACAGGTTGCAAATTAAAACCTCGTTAAAGGCGCTTCAAGCTCTGAGAGAGTATGTTATATTCAGTCACTGGTGGTGTACTTGGCCCCTCTTGCCCCTCTTAAGCAATACCATGTCATGTCTATATTGCCTATGTTTGTAGGTATATCCTATACCAAAGTGATTGAAGCTAAAACTAGGGAAGGATAAATCTACCTGGGTGTTATACTCTTCCTTCCCACATCGTTTAGACTATTTTTTCTGTCTCCTGTACCTACTGTGTTCTATTTGAATAGGCAAACGTTCATTGAAGGAAATAAAAGCTTGTTGGTTTAGTCAACTAGAGAAAGTATATGAGTATTGAGAAACAAATCGATAAACGAGCTAAATTGTACTGTGATATCTGTGCAGTTTTGATAAAAAGGAATGGGTACAGATAAAATGTTAAGCCAGGTTAAAGTTACCTATGAAGTGGTAAATTAGGTTAAAACGTTACTGGCCATAAGAACACTTAAGTTCAAGGCTAATTTTTGAATTGCTTTAAAGACAAATTGTTATAGAACTGATTGTTTTTTGTTTGATTTCAGAATTCTACAAAAAATCTATGTATTTTTGTTTAGTATTTTTGAAATTGGTTGATGAATTTGAAATATTCAACTTTTAACAAGTCTGATGCTCTGCCCGACTCTTTTCAAATAATTGTTGTCCATTACCCTCGCACACAATTCAGTTGGCTTCGCTTTGCGGGTCAGACAACACCCGCGAAGGTATGTTGAGGTCTGCGCTGAGTTAGACCAACTAACCCAGCTTGTTGACGAGCCACCACTCTTGACTTGTTTCTAACCTCTGACTCTGATAAATACACTAAAGGTGTATTATTGCCTCTAGGAACAGCAAACTATTGTGTCATATCTGCAAATTGCTCATGCAATCCAGTTAGAGAAAGACTATACCAAGAGAACTGTTTGGCAATATGAGAAATCCAACTGGGACGGTCTCAATGATGTATCTTCACGAGCTTTAACTGGTCACTATACTTCCTTGAATCTTAAGTTGACTCCAATGCAGATTATGATCACAAACTAAATTTTTTGTGGAATGAGAAATTTTATCCCGAATAGGGTAAAATTTGTCAAACCCAAAGAAAACTCATGGTTTGTTTGGAGCTGTTAAGAGGTTATTAGGGTTAAAGATGTTTCCATTGTTATAAAGGCCTACATAAGAAAACCGAAAGAAGTTTTAACAAGCCAAAAGTACGTAACGTTCATATTCGAATAACCAAATTTTTGCGTGACCAAAAGTTAAGGCAACAAATTCTACAATGTCCTTATTGTAATAAACATTTTTGGTCTTTTGCAAAAAACCGTATAAGCACTACTTCATCTACGGTTCTAAAGCTCGTCTTAAACAACACACCTGCTGTCAGCGGCGCAGGGTCAAAAGTCCACAGGCCAAAATTCCATAATGGACTTTTGCCCCACTTGTGTGAGTCAAAAGCCGTAAATCAATTGTGAACTTTTGACCCACTGCAATGGGCCAAAAGTCCATACAAAAATCTTGTGGACTTCTGGCCCATTGATTTTGGATTTCTGACCCACTTCAGTGGATCACTTTATAGATAGTTTTCTTTAACAAGACTGCTTTTGGTGGGTCCTCTGTCCCGCTCACGAGACTCCGTCGCTCCGCTTAGGGTATGCTCAGTCGCGAGGCAGGTGCCTATGTTGTCAGTTGGTGTGCTTTAAGTTTACGAGTAGTGAAGAGTATACAAATTAATTCTTAACAAAATAAATAAATAATTCTTAATTGTTCTGCTTTTTTCAATATTATAATATGAAATTATTGTGGACTTATGACCCACTTTCTTTCTAAAAATAGGGAATATTGACCCTTTTTTTTGGGGACTTTTGACCCACTTGAGTGGGTCAAATCTCCACAATACAATAGTGGACTTCTGACCCACCCAAGTGAGGCAAAAGTCCATTATGAACTTTTGGCCTGTGGATTTTTGACCCTGCGCCGTTGTCAGCTCGCAAGATAAAAGCAATTTGCTTTAGTAGCATAGTTTGCTGTTCGACGCTGCCAACAGGTAAGTGTTATGGCTTCTACTGTACTTGGAAGCGTAGACTATTCGATCTACAATTCTGAAAGATTTCGTTATACATAAATCTGGCCCGAATAAGATCCCTCCCATTGTTCTGAAGAGGTGTTCTTCAACGATGGCAAAACCTGTTTTACTGGTCTCTATTCGAGTGGATGGAAAACAGCATTAGACCAGCCTGTCCCTAAAAAAAAGCGTATCTTCTTCACTCTCGTACTATCGAACAATTTACTTACGTCCCTTCTTCCAAAAGTCATGGAAACGCTGACTAATTTATACCTCAAGAAATATCTCGGACAACAAAAGCTTCTTAACGACCGGCAGTACGGCTTTCGTAGCAATATGTTGACTGGTGATCTGATGGTTTATCTTACCGAACAGTGGAACAAATCTTTACATCGTTTCGGAGAAAGTAAGATTATTGCACTATATATTTCTAAAGCGTTTGATAGAGTTTGGCATCAAGCTCTCTAATGAAAAATGCGGAATTTCGGTATTGATGAATCTCTCATCGTTGAATTAGAAATTACCTTCCGGGCCGCTCAATACAATATGGTGTCAAGTCTGCACTTCACAAAATAAATGCTGGAGTACCTCTGGGCTCCGTTTTGTCTCCGACTCTCCTCCTTATATTCATCAACGATCTTTTATCTGAATCTTTTTTATCTATTAAAGTGTTTTGCAGACGACAGTACCATCAGCTTTTCATATTCTTTTTTAGATTCACATCTTTCTTCGGATGTGGAACTTCAACGTCAGCGTGTGATAAGCTCATTAAATTCTGACCTCGAAAGCATTGTCCAATGGGGAATCAAAAACCGCGTATAATTTAATGCTTCTTAATCTCAAACTGTAGTTAAAACAAAACGAAAAGAAAAATTCTACACGATTTTTAAAAAGAAAAACGATTAATAAAGCTACCATCTGCTGCTTTCTAAATGTTCAATGCTCTAATCGTTAAATTTACAGCAACTAAGCGATTTTTTTTTTTCAAAAACAGCTTAAATTTCCCAACACTTCATTAAAAAGTAAGATCGCAGCTTTATGGGGTTATAAATAACATTCAACCCATTCATTAATTATCCTACTCCATTGAAAATAATAATCTTTTTAATTAAAGAAATAACAATAATTGAAAGGCAATATTTCTTTTGATTTCGCTAATGCTTCAACCTCTTCGCCCTTCTAAATGTATATAAAGTTCAAGTCGATTCATTCTATATTTTCAAATTTAAGTCCTACCTAACCCAAAAATGAAATCAATAAAATCCCATTGGCTCCTTTATTCACAGCAGAGGCAAACTTATTGAATTATATATATTGTGAGCTTATTTTACTGCTTAAGGAGGCTCAAAGCACTAACATAACATTCAAAACAAAAGTTCGTTCGCAAAAGGACTCGATGATGGTGAAGAGAGTACATATTTACGAAAATTCCTCAACACTTCGTGCAGACTCTATTCACACACCACACTCCTTAAGTCAATGTGGTGTGGCGTGGCGCAAACAGAAGGACGACACATTATGTTCACAGTATTTTAATTTCATTTCACCCAACCTAGCCCGGCCCCTCTCTCGGTATGGTTTTCATAACTTGTCACAGCTGTTGATATTCCCTTGCAAAAATACACACACACGACACCACTTCTCTGAGTTCCTATATGATCCGTCTGGGTGTTTAGAGATATGCATGTTCACCGAAAATCATCAAATAATACGTCGATTATCATGTTGAGTATATTCACAGGAAACCAACAGTATATACGAAAAATTCGAAATGAAAAACATTTTAGGGACCGCAGGGCGTATACGTATCATTTTTGTATCTTTTTGCTGATTTGGGGAACTACATTAATTCCCCAGCAACGACATACATACTTAAGTATGTATAAACGAACATATAGGTACACAAAACATATTTGCTTCTCGTAAATAAAAATGAAAAAATATAAAATAAATAAACGAGGAAGAGCAAAAAAAAGTAAAGTACGCGAGGGATGCTTTTCTGTTGGAAATTGGTTTTACTGGCTGGATCGTGGAGCTCGGGTGGAGGAAGTTAACATACAAAAAAAAAAATTGAAGGGAAACATCATAATCATAAAACATTATTTCACCCCGATAAAAACGATTTGAATCATTAGATATCTTGTTGGAGAGGTAGATGACTTGAATTATTGCTGAAAGATGAAATTTCATTACCTATGCGCAATATTCGAGCTCACGAAAAATCTAAGTGTTGTCGGTACTTTTCTGATATAGGAGATATGGAATCTACGTTTAATTTGTGGTTCATTTATCTAGACTTATGACAGTTGAGGGTTGAAATGGTGAAATTAAATTTTCTTTTATGGTGATGGTTTTGCATGATGATGGTTTTGCATGAATATTAAAAAAAAAAAAACCATTGCGCTTCCTGTATTTTATGTCGATTGAACTACCATTTAAGTACTTCACGACTTAAAAGATGAAGGTTTTGAAGAAAATATATAACAGATATTCCAAAATGCACTGTTTATTTAAATCTTAATCCCTAAAGTTAATACAAATGTTAAAAATACCTAAAACATACATACATCGTGAAACATTTAATAAAAAAGGAAATATAATCTGCAGAATAGAACAGTCATGCATTCTCCGCATTATTTTTTCAAATATCTTTTGAACCTTATGGTCTACATTTTAACGGCTATTATAACAAAATGAAGTACACGCGATAATCTATTCAGTGATCTAGAACCTACACATTACTCTTGGTGGTAGGCCAAGATCCAAATGAAGAGTTTCATATTGTAGGCATGTTTATGAGGCACGAGACGAGACTCTGCGAGACTTTTGTAAGTCTCGTCTCGGTCTCGTTAAAATCGAAAATTTTCAGTCTCGTCTCGCTCTCGTGTCAGTCTCGTATAATTAAGTCTCGTCTCGGCCTGTCTCCGAAAAATACGATTTCCAGACAACCTGCTGATTATTGAAACGAAATATTTTCGATTATAGTTTGAATACGTGCAGAATAAAATAAATATTTAACTGAAATTTAATTTTTCAATTTATGATACTCTCTGTAAATTTCGGTCCGAATATACAGTCTCGTCTCGGTCTCTTCTAGTGCTTAAAAGCCAGTCTCGTCTCGTGTCGTCTCGGTCTCGTCATGCGAGACCGAGATCGTGACCGAAACTTTTCTCGTCTCGCGGCCAGCCCTATTAGTGAGAAAATAATATGAACAAGTCAAAATGCAAATTTTGAAATTTTTTGATTTGATACAAAATAAAGCTAAAAATAAAAAAAAAAGATTTTTTCTTTGATTTTACTTTTTCGAAAGAAAAAATATTCATACGAATTTTAAATGCAATAATTTTTGAATGACTTCGAAGAACCGAATTGAAAAATAATAACAAAATCAACTAAAGGAATGAAAATTGGCAAAAAAAAAAATTATTTCCATTCTTCGAATTATTTGGCTGAAACCTGGTACACAGTTTTATTAAATATGTTCTACATATTGTGTGATATTTAATGAAAATCGATAAAGCCGTTTTTGATATAACTTGATAAAACTGAACTCTTTGTATGGCAGCTACTAATTCTACTAGATATGCTAAAACAAAACATTTGAATTTAACCTCTGGTAAATCATTTAAAAATGCTTCACACCAAAATTGAACCAAATCCGTTGAACTGGCTCTAGCTCGTTATGGTTCTTGTCGAAAATTACTTTTTTTTACTTTCCATCATCGTAATAGCGTTGACTAAGGCCTCGAAATTTATTTTTAACGTCTTCTTCTTCTTCATTTTACCGGTAATTGTCATGATCTTCTTCTTCTTCTTCTTCTTCTTCTTCTTCTTCTTCTTCTTCTTCTTCTTCTTCTTCTTCTTCTTCTTCTTCTTCTTCTTCTTCTTCTTCTTCTTCTTCTTCTTCTTCTTCTTCTTCTTCTTCTTCTTCTTCTTCTTCTTCTTCTTCTTCTTCTTCTTCTTCTTCTTCTTCTTCGTCTTCTTCTTCTTCTTTTTCTTCTTCTTCTTCTTCTTCTTCTTCTTCTTCATTTTACCCGTGATTGTCATGATCTCGAGGGGGACCACAACTCTCCCACTGAACTGCTTCGCCTAAGGTACCACTTGTGGGGTTCACCGGCTCCCGGTTTTAGATTGTTCCATGTCTGAGGCCAACTAAATGCAGGTGTCGTTGCATTTGTTTCATCTAGGAGTTTTTGCGCCTGCCTTTCTTTCGTGATAGTGTTGGAACGTCTTGTGCTATTGCCTTTTGAACTGGGTATTCATGGCATCTTCTTTGTACATGACAGTCAGCTAAGTTGGTCATGCTGTATTTTGTGCAAGTAGTACTTTTGACGTGAAGGCTTGCTCGGATTCTCTTGCTTCTTATTCGATCATGCTTTATCACTCCTGCTGTCATGCGAAGCATCTTCATTTCAGCTGCCGTCAATTTAATCTCATACTTCTTGTACATTGTCCAACACTGTGAACGGTATGTAAGCGCTGGACAAACAACTGCTGTGTAGAGCTGTTCTTCAGCTTAGGGGACATTTTTCGGAGTTTTCCCGCCAATTCATACACCCTACACTTACGCTATGTTTGATGTCGTCATCACAAGATCCTTCGCTATTGATCACAGATCCAAGACATTTAAACTTTTTGCACTTGGGAAGCACTGTTCCATTCAAATAGATGTCCGGAATAGGCCTGTGTGGATCTGAAAATGGACAGTATAGGTATTTGGTCCCTTTCGTGCTTATGCGGTATCCATTTCCCTCCAGAACATCCACACCCATACATCAATTGCTCGTTGCAAGGACACAGGATCTTCACATATGATGGCTCTAGCATCAGCAAAGAATAACTGATTCACTTTGGGGTCCGTCACCTTATCCTCAAGCAGAAAGTCAAGGACAGTAATAAAGATAAAAGGCATCAAGACGCTTCCCTAGTGCACACCCACTCTAATTGGAAACTCTTCGGTGATTCCTGCGGGGCATTTACCTTTGTTTTAACTTGCTCGTTCATATGTCCATGACCATCCGCACGTAGACTTCCGGAACTCTTCGTTGCCTAAGTGCAACCCATATCAGATCTCGTGGTTGTCTGTCGAATGCTTTTTCAAAAGCAAATCTCTTGAGGAATCACGATATTTTTCTATTCTGATTCTTATACTCTGAATACCATCTGTGGTTGATTTACCTAAAACAAACCCGCACTGATCGTCAGATAGCCGTATTATTTTTCGTAGGTAGCCATCCAATATAGGCTCAATGATCTTCATGGTGTGTGATATCAGCTTGATCGAACGGTAGCTGTCGTAATTTCGTGTATCACCCTTCCCCTTGTAGATTGGAAGAAGGTAACTTTCCCTCCACTGATTAGGCATTCGGTCACCGCAGATAAGTTTGGAGATAAGAATCATGCGAGCCATCTACATCCGATGTCTCCCATCTTTTTCCAGAACTCAGAGGGTATCTCGTCTGGCCCAAGCGCTTTTCCCTTTTTGGAGTTTTTCACCGCATCACTAACTTCTTCGACTCTGCTGTCAACGACTTCTTTATTTAAAAGTCCTTCACAATACTCTTGCCATCTGTGAATAATTTTGTCGTCATCCACAAGGAGCTGGCCTTGAGCGTCGTTAATGAATGTTGGTGAACGCATCTCCTGAGCATTTTTCCTTCTCTGTGCGGCGATTTTGAAAATAGTCGAAATTTATTTTTAACACGAAATCAACATGTACATACATACATAGGTACGGTACTTGCCTTTAGAGAACAAGGATACACATGTGGAGTATTACCCAAAAAACAGAAGGTAGGTAGGTAATAAGTTTAAAAAAAATCGAATTTGAAGACGAACTGGATAGACAGACCGACAGTTTGTTTCCACCATTAAAATGTTGGATTATTCAGTTTTTAAAAATCAAATATACTCCTGTGTTTAGCTAAATTAAAACATTTACTTTTTAAATGTAATTCTGAGAATAACCCTGATTCAATTTAAATTCTTATATATGTATCTAATCCCTTTATGATTTTATGTTTGTGTTGTGTGTCTCCTCAAAGTCATTCATCTTTTGTATATTTATGGTGAATAACCCTTAAAACGACAATGTTTCAACATTTAATACCCTTTCTCATATTTAATGGCGACAGTATTTCAAACACACACAATTTCTCTGCATGATTTACCCACTATAATACTGGATGCTTTACAAAAAGCTTTACCAACATCCGCATTTTTTCCAACTGACTTCACTATATAAAATAGCTCTATATAGCTAGCTTTCTCCCTTTTATACGTCTTCCAAATGTTCCCTTCGTCAAATTTATACTACTACATTTTGCTACTGCAGTAGTTTACAACAAATAAATACACACAAGGTTTTCCTCCTTGATGCTGACGAAAACTGCATTTGAAGCAATTTCGTACTCGCAGTGACTTTTCTATATGAAACATTATATATTAAGTTGTCTTAAGAATAGAGCGAGTGGAAAATTCCCCAACATCATCGTCGTCTCTGTATAAAGAAACCTCGCCGACTTTGTACCTACTACTATGAATTTGGTGGTATACTCACCATCAGGAGCCAAGTTGGCTCCTTTTCATCTACGCCAAATGAAATCCAAGATATCTCAAATCTCAATGTGAGATACACACAACCATTTGCCATAAACTATATAAAAAAAAAAATACTAAAAAAAAAAGGATTCAACTTAATGTTTTGCTACGAACTGCCAGAAAGATTTTCCAGTTGTTTTCTTCCAAAAACTAACAAAAAAAAAAAGCCCTCTGCACTTTCTTTTCATCTCGAAATATGTAGTTCCAGACTACTCCATCAAGCCCAAAATTCAACATTTTTTTTTTGACAAAGACAAAGTAGAGCGGATAGAAGGGTAAATCTCTTTTCTTTTCGTAGCAAGAATCTTCTTCCAAGTTTAATCCCAGTCAGATATACCAACAGAGATCTAGATCCACCAGAGCTGCTTAAACTATTATATTTCTTTAAATGTTCAACACCATGATGCACCGTGACTATAACGGTATATGGGTATATTGGGAAGTCCTGTTTGTGCCACAGGACGGGGACACGAAATGATATTCCTTTGATATTTTACTTGTTAGCTCTTTTGCCAGGCCATTGTCTAGTTGTCAAAAATAACAAGCTATTCTCATATAGTCGGTGGCGTCGCGTGGTGCGGGGTATGGGGTGCCAGAAGGATGGGGTGTTGGTCCGCAAATAGTTGTGACAATTGGATGAATTCCTTTTTATTCCTCATTCTCTCACATTCATGATGACGCGCTCGCTTCGACGACTCTGATGGAACGACGACGACGACGCCAAATCACGACTATACCGACCGGCATACCGGCTAACTAGAATGAGGAGACATGAATTCAAGAGTTCAGTTATGCCTTCTGTTCTGCGCCCAATATGTGCCTGTGTGTGGTGTAGTATTTTTGTACCACTGTCACTGACACTCCTTATGTGTACACTACTTGCACTGTACAAAGATAGATCTCAAATGGAGCATTGACGTGTGGAACAACAGTTGCTGCAGCAAGTGTGTGCCATCCCCATCCGCCATCCATGCCTGATGCAATATGGATGGTGGCTGTCGGTGAAGGTGATGGAAATGCATGTTTTATGGTCGTTTTTTTTAGACTTCTCTATTACTTTTTTTTGTTTTTGTTTAAACATTATATTGCATGTCTAGCTGTCTAGCTTTGTCTGGGCCGAACGCATGCCGAGTTGCAATCATTTTTTAATGGCTTCACTAAGTTGTGGATATAGTATTTGTATATATGGAACGAACCGAACGGTCGGGAGACTAATTTCTCTATAAGTGGAACTTTGTTAGTTGTTGTTGTTTTTGATGTTCTTGTTGGCATTGGCAGACACATTTTTGTACATTCAAACTCTAAAAGAACTTTAGGTGGTGGTAAATATAGTATTTTGTTAAATTCTATGATTAAATGCAGAATATCTGTTTTTTTGTGTTGATTTCAATATAGGAAATATTTTTGATGGAACAGATAGACTATACTTCACAGGATATTTTTAGAAACTGCAAATTTGTTTTAGTCAGGTTTTTTTCAAATGCGACTTTGACGATCATTTATTCAAGCGGAACTGGAGGATTTATATGGACAAGAGTCATGGAATAGGTACTTCGTGTTAGATTTTAGTTAGGGCATATAGTTTAGTAAAACACTTTTATGTAAAATAATGTGTTTCAGATTCTAAAAAAAATAACCTTTTAAAATAACCATTCTTGGATAAATACAGGTTGATACAACAAGATCAGAGGGTAGCTATTTTAGTTTTTCGCATAATTTTGAAAGTTTAAACATTTGTTCTCCACATACAACTTCATAAATCTTACTAAGTAAGAAGAAATGATATTACTTTTTTTATAAGCTTTTGACTTTATTTTTTTTTAACATAAGTAGGTATAAACAAAGTTTTCAACAAGCTTTCAAATAAATTTTTTACTTTTAAATAACAAAATAAATTCCCTCGATTTTTTAATGGGAAATGCTGTTATAAAAAAATCTTTTTTTTTTCTAAAAAACGGCACCAATGATTTTCTTTTAAGGAATTTAAGTAACTATTATAAAAAAAAGGCTATATTTTCTTATTTTTTTTTTCCAAAATTGTAATTTTTCGTACTTGAAGTACAACGATTCAGTGTATATTTTTCATTTTTGTATGGTAAAGCTTCTACAAGGTATTAACATTATTGTGAGCCAAAACTTGTTTTCTCAATTTCTTACAAGAAAATAATTTTTTTTTGAGAACTCATTATTTTGAAAACGACTGGGTCAATTTTTTTTTGTTAAAGTTAGTTTGAAATAGTTTTTTATTATCTCATAGAATATTTGAAAAAACAAAATTAAGTTTCTAAATTTACAAAATAATGAAACTTTCTATAAAAATGTTAACCGTTAAGAAAAATCTTTTTTTTTCGAAAACGGCTCAAAGAATTTTGACAAAGGTTATGTGTGATATTCTGATATTTAATCAGTACACACTAATTTTTTTTCTTTCCGTTCTTATCCACAGTACTTGCTAAAGAACTTCCTCATTATTGGATAAAACGATTAAAATAATTGTTTGTGCAGATGCTTCTAAAAAATATAAATAAAACTAAATATCAAAGTTTAAAAAAATGTTTTTCTGTTTAAAAAAATATTAAAATATTTTTTTTTTTTTTAAATCGATTTTTCAAATTTTTTCTAAATTTCAAAATTATATATATAAAATTATATATATAAAAGATTATTTTTTAACCGCTTCCACGGTTTTAAAACTTGTTTTTCATAAATTCATATCAGTTCAAGAAATCAATTGGCATCCTTTTTTTTAAGCTCAAACTACAATAGGTAAGGAACTTAAGCAATAAACAAAAATAATTTTATGGTTTTGAAAATTTTTTTACTGTCCATGATTTTATAATATTACTTGTACATACAATTTTGTATTTAATCTTCAATTTGCATTTTATTTCGGAGAAAAAAAACGGCTTGTTCAATTTTGTTGAAATTTTTGAATAAAGTAATTTCGTAACATTTTTGAGAAACTGTTGGAAAAAATGATGTTTCTAAAACAAAAAACAACAATACTTACTATACAAATCGTCGCCCTGGTAACTAAGTGCCTAGTACCACGACACTTTTACGTGTTTGGAAATCGAACTTAAAGCTTTGGCAGTCTTTAGAAAAATATTCAACGACTGGAAGTTTGCAGTCTATACGTGCGTCAAAAAAATGAATAAAAAAAGGGACATTTGTTTGGAAAAAATTATTGTATGCATGTAGAGAAGGTAATTTGTTGAATACGTCAAATATATTCTTTACAGAAATGTACGTAAAATGTATGGAGAATTTTCCGTATGTGCCAAATTTGGGGCTCATTTTATTTTATTTCATTATTTTGAATGTAAGAAAGTGCGCACTTTTCTACATTATCAAAACGTTTTTCTTTTTATTTTTAATACAAAATCAATAAAGATTTTTTTATGAGGAAAAGCTTTCGTGAAATCAGTCAGTACTACACGTTTTTACGTAGTAAATTTGAAGATAAGAATATTTTGAAACCGTAATTCGATTATCGACTCATCCTACACGCTCTATCTTTTTGTCACACATTAGATGAATCACCCTGTCCTGTATAGTTGATGTAAAGCTCTAATGATTGTTATTATTCTATTAAATAATATATATTTAAAACACTCTCTTTTCCCTGGCATAATATTTGTCCAACTAATATAAAATAATTTACTATGTAGGCTATTATTAATAATGACTATAATACAAATACATCGTTCGTTACATTAAAGATTCTTTTAATATGGCTATATCCAGTGGCTATGTAGCCGCTATATCCAGTTGCTGTATGGCTATATCCAGTTGCATCATCTAAAGTTCCTCAATGTTAATTGATCCCTTAACAATAGTAAAGTCATTTAATCAATAAATTCATCTCGTATTACAACATATATTTTTATAACAAATCATGAACCACTGAATATAATATAAACCTTCCCAGCTTATCTCATCCAATAAAATACGAAAATTATCAAATTATAAAAATTATCCTCTTCAGCAACAAAAAAAAAACACCTTTTATAATTCTTTTTCCTGAAAACTTTTAATTGCAATTTTATTCCAAAAATATTAAATTCAAAGCTTAAAAACTTTTAAATGTCATTCAAATAAAAATAAAAATGCCAAATAATAACAAAAAAAAAAGTTTCAAAAACTTCTAAAACTTTGCAAGCATACAGTCGACTCAGTTTAACTTCGAATAGTGAAAAAATATAAGTAGGTATTTGAGTTTCAGATAACTTAAGGAATTTCTTCTTTGGCTTCTATAATGCTTCCGAAAATTTAAAAAATGGCTAACTGCGAGCATATCGTAAAAACATGTGGAGAAAAATGTCAATGATAATTGATTAGCTATAAAAGTTTGAACTAAGAAAATGAAATTTTGAAATTTGATTTCTTGAGCAAATACGAACTCATACAAACGAAATAAAAATGGAATAAGTAGAAATGGTTTTAAGAAAAAAAAAAATAAATAATTTCGTAAACATTTTTAAAAATCAAAAAACAATATTTTTTGGAAAATTTTGGTATGCAATACAATTATCCTTTTTCGAGAAATTAAATAAGAGAAATTGTTCTATGGGAAGTAGAGGTAGGTACTGTTTTATGGTCAACAAACAATTTTTATCTACTGTAAAAAGTAGATCGTTGGGACTCAATCTTAAAGATCCGAAGTACATAAATAACGTGCATTGTGATTTTGTTCTTGTTAAATTTTAGTCAAACACAATAATTCAGATAACCGGAGTTGACTGTAGTTAACGAGTACACAAGAACTAGTAGGTAAATGTGTAGAACTACAACTGGCAGCTTTCATTGGCAGTGTCATTATCGGTTTAATTTCGAGTTATTTACGGCAGACTGACAAATTGGCACGATCCTTAAAATTAATTATATTGTTTCATTAATGTGCGTTTTTGAATTGTCATCATAGTTCTTGGTTAAAATTGTCGTCGTCGTGTCGTCGGTCCTCTTTCTATATGCCAACAAAACTCAATAGACCTACCCCGCTCCATTCCTTTCACAAAAGGGATCCACTATAGAGTAAGTTTTTTTCTATTTCTGGATGTTTTTGGCAGAGTTTCAAAATAAATCCCTGCTGCGCGGTTTCACACCAATGCTCTCTGAAATCCTTTGTGTTTTTATCATAGAGCAAAATATACTAGAAAAATCATGAAGAACAAAAAATACAAAAAAAAAAAAAAATAAAGAGAATATTAAAAAATAAAAAAGAATAATAGCAAAAAGTCCTCTTTCCCAAACCCAGGTTATTGTACTCGCATATTCATAGAGCCCCATATCACTTAGAAGAGGTACCTCTACCTTCCCAGGCCGCTAAATCGATTTTGTCCTGTTGGCAAAGTATGTTCAGCTTTCCGATTTTTTCCCCTTCCCCAGGACTCACTTCCCGTTATTAATTATATAGGTAGAGCACAGCACTAGAGAGATAGGCACAGGTGTGCTCTTTAAATGAACCATGAATAGGAAATGCAAACAGAGAAAAAATGGACGACATGAAAAAAAGATATTATAAGTTTAAGGACGTGGCCGGTTTTCGTGTGCAACAGGTGGAGTTTTTTATTGCCGCCACCCCGTAGCCAGTGACTCGCTTATAGCCCACTCCCAGGCACAACGTCCTAATTAGGAAATCGAGTGTTTTAGTGGATTCAATTCGATTATCCTTAGACTCGTACTCCCGCGCAATTTGGCCAGTTGCCCATGTAGAATGAAAAGTTTATGGTAGGTATAGAAGCCCTGTGTTGGTTGATGCTTGTTGCTTCTCCTTCTCCATACAACTGATGTGCTGTGCAGCATGTTGATGGTGTGCGGCGAGGCGCTCTGTTTCTTCTTATGTGAATCTAAAACGATTTATGTATTTTATTTTATTTTTTTTAGATAGGTTTGTAAGATTGTCGGTGATGGGCGTTAAGCGGATATAATTTATTAAGTTGATGCCTCCTTCAACATCTGGTGGAGCTAAAAACAGAAGTTTTTATTCAACAGGGTGGGATATATTTAGTGTGGCAGTAGCAAAAAAAAAACAATTATCTAAGTTGGTGGATGTGGGCAGAGGGGATAGTCAAGAAGTGGAGGCCTAGGAAAGCTTTGGTTGGGTGTTAAGTTAAATTAGATTTTTGTATTCTTTGTCGTTTTTTTTTTTTGTTTTTGCTTTTGTTTTTTTGTCTCTGCTTGATGCTTATTTCATCAAGCAGGGTGGAAAAAAAGCGACATTTAGCATAATATAACTTAATTCCTTTCATCTCAGTAAACATCTTTTTTGAAAAAAAAAAAAACAAAAAAAAAACGAAATGGAACAGATTTTCCTGTCCAGTGAAGATTAGAGATTGTCCATATTTCTATGTAGGCATCAGGCAGTGTTCATCGTGTTGTGTCAGTTGGTTGGATTTACTTTAATCCTACACAATTTGTATTACCAGTATAAATCAGAGAAGATTTGAACATGAAAAAAAAAAAAAAAAAAAAAAAAACAAACAAAAAATAATAAATTAAGTGAGACAAAAGAAATGAGGAGATAGGTATGCGGCCTGTATGTAGAAATCTTGTATAATATAAGTTAGTATACCAGGATGTCCCTTAATTCGTCAAAAGTTATTTTAGGGCATGATTCTGGGGAACCTATTCTAAGAAAAAAATTGTTATACAGTAAAGGTTTATCTCCAATTTTGATATCATTTATCGGAGATTTAAAAAAAGTATGACTTCGGTGTACCCTGACCCATGTGATCTAACGGTTATTTCACTGTTAGTACTAATGATAGAAGTACTAGCCCGTAGCGTAATTGTTAGTGCGTTCGACTGTCACGCTGGAGGTCTGGGTTCGCTTCCCAGCCTCGTCCACCTAAAAACTAAAAAGTTCTTTTTGCAGAACTACTGCCTCTTGCGAGGAATTGACAAATCCTCCTCGAATAAGTGCTTCTCGTCTAGCCGTTCGGATTCGGCATAAAATTGTAGGTCCCTTCCATTCCTGTCGACAGGCGCACACAGGAATGGTTGCGAGTTTTTAGTCACTAGGCCCTTATTCTTCACGAGCCGTTGTGCCACCCAATTTATATTTATTTTTTTTTACTAATGATAGGAACTTTCTGTACACGGTCAAGAAAAATAAGCTACAAATCACAAAAAAATGAACCCAGTTTTAGACCTTGTATTGGAAATTACTAAATTAAGACTCAACACTTTTGAGTATCAATAATTCGATAGAGGAAAAAAAATATTGCCATCAGCAAATCGCAATTTGATATCAATTGGATTTATACAGCTATATTAATAAAAACAGTGCATAACTCAAGTGTAACTTTCGAGCTCTCGTGTAAGCATAAATTAAGAGATAACTCGTACCTATATTTACTTTTCTTATTTAAATCTTCACTAAACCACCTTCCTGGTTGGTTAAGCTAGCTCGTAAGTGACAGAAATCTTACTCCTAATCCACGAGTTAATGAAAACTCGCCGGCCGCTAGCTCCGTTTATTAATATGGGGGGATAGTGTTTGACTGCTAACCTGAAGTCGTGGGATTAAACCCCACTCTAGCTAGCATTTTTTTTTTTTTTTTTAATTTATATTTTTTAACAGGCTTACAAATTGAATTATTATTATAATTATTCGTAATCAAAATGAAAAAAAAATGAAAATTTTCAAATCTACGAATTGTGGTCGAAATGTTGATTTGCGTGTGTTTTTATTTTGTTATTTTTGTCCACAACAGGGGTATTTTGCAGCCGCTTCCTTTTTATTCTGAAATGTAGGTATATATGTATACAATTTTATATATTTGAAAAAGACTTTTATTTTACTTATTAGATTTTTCTGGGATTCGATCGTGATTCCTTCCGCATATCAATCCAATACGCTACCACCTAGGCCATCGCACAATATATAGAGACTATATTGAAACTTAATCACTTTAAAAATGTATTTACCTGTTCGTTGATTCAAATCACCATATATAAATATTCAAATTTTTCCCCTGAAGTGTGAGATTACGCCTAAAAAACTTTTAATTTAATGTACCTATAGTTTTGCAAATAGCTATTTTCGTAAAATGCGAGCGTGTGGGGTCAATATAGATATTTTCGTAAATTGCGATCGTGTGGGGTCAATATTTATATCGAATATCGTAGCTACTTATATTTTGTACGGTTTGAGAATTGAGAAAATGAAAATCACCATTTAAATTTCGCAAATCAAGATCAATAAGTTGTCAAATTAAATTATTCCCCTGAAGTAGTAGATTGCGATTCAAAAACTTGTAATTTACTTTCAAGTCAACAAGCTCGAATTATAACTTATGGTCATATTTAACAAAAAAAAAAAAAAAATTTGAAGGCTTCTTTAAATTCATGCATATAGAAAATAAGTATACATTTTGGAATTTAAACGAGAATAATAAAATTCACAGTACATCAAGGTATGTGATTTTTATAAGAGTTGGTAAACATCTACCAAAATGTGCCTCTTAATCATGAGCTCCTGTGTCGTACCTACAAAAATATTGTTGTAATAATACCATAAGGATTGTTGTTTTTTTTGTTTTGCATATATTCTTTTTTGTTTAGCTCAAATTACTAAAGCTAATCAATTTAAGCAATTGAACAAAAAATTAATCTTTCGTTTTGAAGATTTAAGACAAAATATATGTACATGTTTTGAAATAATAGGAGCATTTCAATTTTTAATCGCTGAACCGATTTTCTGTAAATATTGGGACTGAAGGTTTTAAAAAGTCATTTTTGAGTGAGGGAATTGACTGTTTTATTTTGTAATGGTATGTTAACTACTGTTACCTGCAATAACACAATCGCTAAGAAAATATTTATTCATATCAAAAATGCTTTCAATGATATAAAAAAAAGTAAGTAGGTAGAAATCAAATAGGCCTCCATATACCCCAAACCTCACTCTTTTTGAGAACTTTTAAGGAAACGGGAAAGCAAAAGAGGATTCTGGCAGATACACATGACTCAAATGAAGGAGAACGCTTTAAAACTGCTATGCTATTTAAAAAAAAAAACATTGCAGATTACAAATTCTTGGAAAACACACTCTAAGTGAACCCACACCCGCAATAAGTCAACTACTGTTGTTAGAAACGAAGGTAAAAATCAGAAAACCCTTTTTTTACCTGCAACAGGTTTTCCCAAGTATCATAAAATCTATGAGTTTTTCCGCAAACTTTTTTATTTTTTATATTTTTTATATTTTTACGTTTATTCATAAAAAAATAGTAAAACGTTAAGTTTATTACGCATTTTCTAGAGATAATTGACCACAAAGTCAACAAATTAGCATGGGCAGGAAATATGGAACAGGTTAAGAACTGGATAACTTAAGAAAGAAACGAGATATCTTTAACAAAAAAATTCAAATCCTTAAACCTATAATTATTATTATTCGCAAGTAAAAAAGTCAAACGGCTGGCATCAAAAAGCTTCAGTTAAATACATAAAATATTATTGATTATGAGTAAATCGTTCCTTGTTTAATAATGTAGGTACTATCACTTTGATATTTTTTGTGTATAAAAATTTAGCTGAGCTTGTTATACATTATAGTCTCACCAAAACACCATTTATTTGAAATCAAAGATGCATGGCTAGATTTTGTAACTTTAAGAGTAGGGGCGGTAGGGCTAATTAAATGTATGGACTTGAGCTTATTAGAAAATATCTCAGTCAACAAATAAATGTATACATTTTTTTTAAATTTATTCGTTTTTGTTTGCAATAACTTAACCTTACAAAAAAAAACATCTGCGTCGTCAGAAAAAAAATCTCTGCATGCCTAATGCGCAGCATTCTGTATCTCCTTTTCATTTCCATTGAAATGACAAGAAAAATGATGAAGACATAACGAGCAGCAAAGATGATGATCAAATGAATTCCTCGTCAACCAGTTGGTATATCTTTAGACGAAAAGAACAAAACTAATGAAACGATCAGAATGAGTGTGTCTCATTTTATATTTGGGACAGATTTATGTGACCATTTGGTCGTCGTCGTCTGAACTGAACTGCAACTGAAAGTCATGAAATAATGACAAAATATTTCAAAAGCCTTTTGCTTATGAAAACAAAAAATAAAACAAAAATCACATGGAATATTTTTAACCCTCCTGCGCAGCTGACGACTTGAAATGTGCTCCAAGTAGCACATAACTTAACATAAGGTTAGCGAATGCTTTTTAGCTGTGTTGTGTTGCGATTGTGATGCTGAGGCGCTTCTGTCATTGTGACATTAATTGCCTCTGGCTTATGGAGATACAAACGCTTATTTCCCTTCGTATTCGTTTCGTTATAAAAACAAAAATAATGCCAGGGTGGTATGTTTAGTATCCAATTAAGTAATTAATAAAAATCCGAGATAATTGACTGTCCGTTTAGCCCCTTTTCGAAAAGAGAAGAAATATCTAAGTATATCTTTAATATGGGCGGTGCTAGGTGAGAGTAGGCGGACAACTTCTGGTTGGGATTGGAATTGGGATACGATGACATCTTATTCATTTTATATCGCAATTCATATTATGCCTTTCCATACATATTTGGAGTATGTTTGTTTCTTAAATTCTTCTTTGACATTTACGATGACAGCAACACTACATTTGTGATGGGCAGAAATGAGATAAACATTATCGAGTGGTTTGGTTTATTTTACTTGACAGTTTCGTTTTGTCGGCATAATATTTTTTTTTTTTTTATGGAGGGAATACCTACCGACCTATCAAGTGGAGAATCCCACGGACAGACAGTTATGGTATGGGAATATATACATATGTATTAAGAATTTTCGTATACACATCGATTTCTGCATCATGACAGCCATACGTCACTTTTGATTTATTCGAATGTCAATAGTGACAGGTTGCTAGTAAGTAATTTTTTTTACTTTTTGTGATTCTTAAAATTTGCGTAGGTTAAACAAGTAGGGAGGTTATAGATGTGTAAATTTAAATTCTTTTTCTACAATGCGGATATTTTTATTAAGGTATGTATTTCTGTTAAATATATACTATGTTAAACACATAGCTTCAAAACGAAATTGAGGGAAATTAACAAAGCTTTATTTATACTTTCAATGCCTTGGTTGCTTTCTTCCTGAATTAACATTTGTCGCGATTGAACAACAAGATAGTGAAATGCTTATATCACATAGCTAGAATTCAAAGCTGGTTTTAGACAAGGATATTCTACTATAGACCACATCTTTGTTCTTAGAAGTATAGCAGATTCTTTCCTGTTCCAAAATAAAAAATTGTATGTCTTTTTTGTCGACTTTAAGGCAGCATTCCATACGATAGACCGAAATGCCTTGATGCATAAGATGTTTGGGTTGGGAATGTCCATTCGATTTGGACGCGTTCTACAGAACTTGTACATGGACACAACTGCAGCAGTAGAGGACGGAGAAAATAGATCGGAATAGTTTCAGACGAGGGCGGGCGTGAGGCAAGGTTGCACGTTAAGTCCAAGTTTATTCGCACTCTTCGTCGAAGACATTACCAGTTTTTTGCCGGGAGGAGTTCAGTATGCAGGAACACTTATCAAAACGCTTCTTGTTGCAGACGATATAGTTTTACTTGCTTACACACCAGAAGCACTTCAGCTAATGATAAACAAATTAACTGAATTTTGCTCATTGTGGAAATTAGTTGTCAGCTTAGAAAAGTCGAAAGTTTTGATATTCAAAAGAGGAGGAGGAGGATCGAGCCCAAGAGAACATTGGACTTATAATAACGAGAGGATCGAAAATATTAAACATTATAAATACTTGGGAGTTCACTTCACTAAAAATCTTAATATGGAAAAACATCTCACCGAAAAATTAGAGAAAGCTAAAACTACCATAAATGTAGCATGGAAGGAAATCTTTACCAACAAGCATATTTCACATAGCATTAAGTTCAAAGTTTCTGAATCAGTCTCGGAAGCAACTTTATTGTATGCAGCGCAGGTATGGGGAGGAAAGCAATATGAAACCGTTGAAAAATTGATCCGCTTCTACATCAAAAGTTTATTCCGACTCCCTTCATTCTCGAAACAGGTATCTCTCCATTGTTTATCAAAACCTTGAAACTACAAGTAGATTTCATTCTGAATATGCCAGATTACCGTCTTCCAAAAAAAGCAGCTCTATAAGCGATCCGGAACAAATCAGGTTGGTTCAAGGAATGGTTGGAGTTAGGACAAAAAGCTGGTATAGACGACTACAATACATAGAAATCTACACTCTATCAGCTGATTGCAAACCTAGATGATCGCTTTAGAGTTGGGTACGCGGAGCAGGCAGCAGAATCAATGCACAGGATGGTATATAGCAAGCTTAATCACAATTTAAATCATGCAAATTATTTTCGAGATGACTGCTCAATAGAACAAATTTCTAACATCTTTAGATTGAGAGGCGAACTTTTGCACCTGAATTTCATACCACATTGTGCAGATTTAACTTTCCTTTGTGAAATGTGTAATATGGCGGAACGGGAAGACATTTTTCATTTTCTGGGGAGATGCCCAATACTCAAAGAAACAAGAAGACATGTGTTTGGAGAAAACTTCTTATCGGAAGAATTAACATTAACGTACCTAAATTAAATGGAGGTACCCGAAATTGTTCAAGTTTTGTAAAATTGCATTAGCGTATAGAAGCAGAATTTTAAATGAAAACTTTTAATAATTGCCCGTAAAAGTTATTAATTTTGTATAAAATATGATTGTCAATCAGGCAGACGGCAAAGCCATGCTTTAATGATTGTTTGTAAATTTGTAAATAATAATACTTACAGAAAAATAAATAATAATCTGATCTAATCTAATCATAGCTAGTACGGAATATTCCCACTTTTTCAGTTATTGGTGATTTTAAAATTGAAGGCCTAATTTCTTCTCTAATTTTTCTTCGCTCTACAATATTTTATTTCGGTCTACAATATCAAAAACAGTGATTTTATTTTTAAATTAATAAAATTAATTAGGTAATAATTAAATTTAAAAAAAAATTATATTTTATTTTTATTTGATAATTATAATTTGAACACTGATTTTGCTTCAATTTGAACTCAGAATGATCTCTGTCGACCCAATTGTTTTCAAAATAAGGTTCTTAAAAATATACCAATAATTAAATTATAATAATAATAAACTACAACATATAGTTCAATCAAGGCAAAAAAGACTAAATTATTAACAAGCTAGGGATTGGTAAATTCGAAAAAAATTCCATTCCCCCAGACATAATTATTAACTAAACTAGCTGAAATAAGGTAATGGAAAGGGAGGTCTATGTTTCCTCGTTTAAAAGAGAGGAACAGGTATTCTTGACTTATAAAACTATTTATTAAAAAATAACAACACCTGCATTATATTTGTACCAGAAAACTTATGTTTAATAATTTAATTTTCAAAAAATATTTTTAAATGGATTATTTTTGGAAAATGAGCATTTATGAAACCCCATGCCCACACATGAGTTTTTTTTATTAAAGTTGTTTTATTTTGTTTTCCTTTTTTTTGATAAACGAGGTATAGAAGTCGGTCTTTAGTTTTTTTATTTCAAATATGTACCTACGTACTGGGTTTTCAAAAATATTTTGGTTGTCAGAATCCTCGTTAGAAAAATGGGTGAAAAGCGTGTTTTCTCATTATAGTCGGGGAGACGGCCATAGGACGACCTAACCTCATCTCTTTACCAGATGAGAGGTATACAGTTTTTTAGATAGTGTCCAAACAAACAGTTTGCGCAAGGGTTGCCTAAAAAATAGTGGGCCCTTCATAGGGTTGCCACGGTTTAAAGGTCAATTTTTGCGTTTATTCAATTATCTGATTGCGCTTATGTGGTAAGCCATAAAGAAATAAAAAAATATAATATGAAAGGAAATTTAATATAAAAATTTTCAAATTAGGGATTTTTTGAAATTTTAAATTTAAGTAAGGCAAATTAGGGTGAACGTATTAAAAGGTCGAAATCTTATTTTCTTAACGGTAAGTCATATCGAAATGAGTGTTTTTGCAATCGATAGTTTTTATTGAACACATGAAACTTATACATGAGAACAAAAATTGTCAAAAATTTACAAATTGAGATATGAACGTTTGAAAGTCAAAATTGATGAAATAGATGTTTGTGAAAAAATTAACTATAAATCAGTACGACACGTTCTATTGAAATATATTGTATGTTGTCATGATGCTGATAAATAAAAAGAAAATAGGTATCTGCCAAATTTTTAATTGAAGTTTTTGTTTTGGCAAAGTGAATTTTTGAAAAATATTTTTTTTTTTAATTAATAGGTTGTTTTATTTTTATTTCTGTACCCTTTGGTATTTACATTTAAATTAAAATTAAAATACAGATAATTCTCCCATATAAGCATGATAGTACCAGGATTTCTACAAAAACTTGGTTAAAACTTAGGGTTGCCACACTTTAATATTTTTCTTTGCGCCAGAGAAATTATTGACTACTCCGTGTTGTATACAGATGTATATAATGTTTATGTAATGTAGGAATATAAGATGCATGTACTCCACTTTTTTATCAGAGTCTTGCCTATTTCGGATCCTCTATGCTATAAACCTCAATAAATTCTAATTAAACTGTGTTAAAGTAATGCATCTGAAATTCACATCATATTTGACTGCTATGTAAGACCTTCGGTACAAGTATTCCAGTCAGCATAACAGAGCCTTGTCAATCTAAACCAACTAATTTCTTGGGAAGCTTAAAAACTATCTAAAATAGAAGTAACTAATTTTATTTTTTTAAATTTCTTCATCTTCATTATTGTTTTAGGGAGGTTGCTGAACGGTTTTTGACAAAGCACTGGGAAAATGTTAATTTTGTTAAGATATTCCGAATGAAACAAATGTATATATATCTGTATGGCAAAGAGTGGTAAATACATACCTGGTTCTCTGACGCAAAGAGAAATTTTAAAGTGCGGCAACCCTAAGTTTTAACCTGGTTTTTGTAGATATACTGGTACTATCATGCTTATATGGGAGAATTATCTGTATTTTAATGTTAATTTCAATGAAAATACCAAAGGGTACAAAAATAAAAATAAAACAACCTATAAATTTAATATAAAATATATTTTTTCAAAATTTCACTTTGCCAAAACAAAAGGTTCAATTAAAAATTTGGCAGATACCTATTTTCTTTTTATTTATCAGCTTCATGACAACATACCATATATTTCAATAGAACGTCGCGCTGATTTAAAGTTAATTTTTTTCAAACATCTATTTCACCATTTTTGACTAAATTTCAAACGTTCATATCTCAAGTTGTAAATTTTTGACAATTTTTGTTCTCATATATAACTTTCATGTGTTCAATAAAAACTATCGATTGCAAAAACACTCGTTTCGCTATGACTTACCGTTTAGAAAATAAGATTTCGACCTTTTAATACGTTCACCATAATTTGCCCTACTTGAATTTAAAATTTCAAAAAATCCCTAATTTGAAAATTTTTATATTAAATTTCCTTTCGTATTATATTTTTTTTATTTCTTTATGGCTTACCACATAAGCGCAAACAGATAATTGAATAAACGCAAAAATTGACCTTTAAACCATGGCAACCCAATGAAGGGCCCACTATTTTTTAGGCAACCCATGCGCAAACTATTTGTTTGGATAATATCTAAAAAACTGTATACCTCTCATCTGGTAAAGAGATGAGGGTAGGTCGTCCTATGGCCGTCTCCCCGACTATTAGTACCTACCCCAAAACCAAATTTGAATATTTTTATTAAGATTTGGAAATACTTTTTCTTAGTCCCCAGTTAATATAAAAATAAACTGCACGACTGAATTGCACAAACTTGCTCTCGTAGCTAACAACTAAAAAGTTTTAAAAACAAGTTTAAATATAAAATATTAACATAAATAACTATAAATTTGATATTTTAATAGTTTAAGAAACAAGAGCTCAAAATCAAGTATGCCAACTGATTTGTTTGATAAATATAAATTTATTTAAAAAAATATACAAAACCGTTAGAGTGATTTTCTCAAAAATTAATTTATTGTACATAAAATTCTTGAACTTTTATAAAATTTAAATTTATCATGCCAATTTTTAATATTTAATAAAATACAACTTTGCAAGAGATTAAAAAAAAAAATCATCAAGGTTTTTTAAGGATATTGAGTTTTCAAGAAAAAATGATGTTATAATTAAAAAAAAACCTCTACTCTAAAAACGTTGGTTGAAATTAATGTAGCCCTTAACGAGAAATTTAGAATAAATAAAATTAGTTCTATGACGATTACATTTAATAACCGTTTTAGGTATAATGTTTTTTTTACCAAAACAATAACCATACTCTCAATAGTGATTCGTAATTTTCTTATCAAATCGTAAATGCTGTTTTTGAGATAAATTACTTTTTTCATAATGGTTGTTTAGGAGCGTGTCAACTAAATGAAAATAACGAAAAGCTTTGTAATTTACAACAATCAATTCAATTTTATATCTAAAGAAAGTTATATTTTATTATAATTACAACAAAATTGAAATGGTTAAATATTATTCCGTTTATGATTTAAGTTGTAGAGCGCGTGGTGACAGGTAAATTGCTCAACGGCGGTAAGTAAACACGAAGACGGTCGGCAGTCGGCTCGTCTGAGATTGGCTGCTGTCGCACTCTTGTGGTCGATGCATGAACTGTCGTATTATTTATTTGAATAATTAAATTCAAATGTTTGGCGGGAAATTAATTCTTGTGGATTGTTTATTTGTAGATTCCTACAGTTGTATGGCAGATATTGTTATATCGCTAAAATTAAATTTCCGGTCTAGGTAAAATTAAGCACATTTTTTTTGAAAATTTTATACAGGTACCTACATTAAAAAATATTTTATTTTTTACTCAATATTAACACAAGCTTGTTATAACTTTAATGGGTTCAAAAATGTTTTATGCATAACAATTTATACAACGTTGTATAGTGGCTACATAAATCCTTAGTATAATGAATAAGGCTGTTAGTGTTTAAGAGCAAAAGTGTAACAACAAAATAAAAAAAATATGAATATATTTGGATTTGTGTATTTTCAACACTTTTTATAAAAAAATCCTTTTTATATCCGTCATACGAAAGGCTTGAGCGTCTTATTTTTTTAATATAAATATGTCTTCGGCTGTCTTAACTCAAAAGCAGTCATGAGCAGTTAAGTAAAAAAATTAAAATTAATGATTTTTCGGTTTTTTAAACCATCCGTATAAAATCTTATTATCAACTTTTTCAGTTAAAATCTCAATTTCGGCTGGGTTTTCCAGTTATACCAAAAATATTGAAAATTGGCCAGGGCAATCATTCTCTCAGAAATGCATGGTTGAATTTGGGCGATATTTTTTTTTTTTTTAGGAAGCGTATGTTCCTATGTAATTGTAATTGTTCCTCTCTGTCTCTAGCGTTTATGTTGTGGTATATTCAATAGCCTGAAAGAGTGATTCTCAACAAATGTGACAAAAGGAAACCTAAAGTTACATCTCTCGAAAGTCGGTAGAGTTATTGGTTTAAAACTTAATACCAAATTCTCGTCTACACCATGTGTTGATTTGGATTTTTTTTAAAGTTTGTAAATAATTTTGTACCAATCACTCAATGGTGCCAAAAGGTTTTAAGTCATTTTCAAAAATTTTCAAAATGCGGTGTGTGTTCATATTAACATACATTTTGAAAAACTGATGATGCCTACAAAATTTTTGACTGTAGTATTGCACCTTTAATTTTTTAATCAATTAAGAAAAAATATTTAGAAAATAATTTAGCATATTGGATTGACATAATTGGATTTTAATACAACAAAATCCGAATGGCGTTTGACTCGATTGAGTAATTTTGCTAACACTATGCCTTCAAAAATGTTAACCGTTTTTTAGTTAGCATGAATTATTTATATAGTAATTGGCGTAAATATGACCTGAAAATAAAAAATAGTTTGCCCAAGAAACAGTACAAATGTAGGTCCTTTTCCTGCATTATTATTCTAAAAAATCATACAATTCATAAGAATATCTGTGTTCACCCTAAACAAAAAAAATGTTCCACATACGCATACGTATAATAATTATAAAATATTATGATTTTTTTTTTGGAAAAACTTACAAGTTCTGACATTTAATTTTTACAGAAATGCCCTTTTTTGTTGGTAAATTATGAGCGTATATATATATTTTGCGTTATGTTTAAGGCAATTATTTGAACATTACAAGCATCCTCAAAAGTTATTTTTGGCCAAAATCAAACAAAATTATGCTATCTTTAGATACACAAATACCCAGAAATTGGTTTTTAGCTCTTTTCGAGTAACCATGAACTCACCATTTTTTTCTTTTCGGCAATCATTTAGCAAGTCCTAGAAAATTTATTTTTAGCCTGAAAGCCCGTATTTAGCTATTTTTGGAATTTCATCCTGCTCTAGCTATAACGAGAAATTCGGATTAAAGGAAAATGCTGTTCTTTTGCGAGTAAGTGCTGTTGGTCTGGTTGTGTTTCTTCTTTACATTTTCAATACATAATAAAATACCTATGTATCTCCAAAGTGGGTTTCTATTATATAGTTACTAGTCACATACCTATTATACTTGCGATACATTTTCGATTGACAATTTATTTACAATCCGATTCAATATAAGAATACAAAAAAATCTTTATGGAATTTTTAATCTAAAATTTCATTGGAATGCGATATATCGTCGCTTGAGTGGGTTAAATCCTGGAAACGTGCATAGGTATTATCCTCCATCCGTTTACAGTCAATTTGTCCCAAAGGCAACACAACAAGGCAACAAAAAAATAATCCAAAACGAAAAACAATGAATAACAATGCATATCTTACAGAACAGTGAGTGATAAATGTACAAAAAGGAATAAATAGCTTAAGCCCCTCAGTAAGCGATCTATCAACTCAAAGGATATAGCGACGAACAGAAAAAAAGAATTATATACAGATTTTCAATCAGTGGCCAAAAAATCTGCATACGTCGCCATCGCATCGTTCTCGTCGTCGTCCTCATCCTTGTCGATTTTAGGTTCGTTGATGGGTCGCTACGGTATAGATATGTGTGTTTTTGCAGTTTTAGCAAGTAGAACATGCAAAGTTTTTTTTTGTTGTTGCTGTCAACGCTTTTCGTGGCCCATCGCACACTCACACCGCCACCAAATCATATCCGATTTTCAATCAATTTCGAAGGGCTTAAACCCACATCCCATTATGCCCAATTTAAATTCAATCAAACTCCAATCCTTTCATTCGTTTGTTGCTCTGCAGTCCGTCGGGGTTGGCAGCAGCGGGAGGCAGAATCATTTCTCTTCCCTTCATTCCAATGCGAATATCCTTCACAAATATCCTTTCGGGATGTGCTGTTTGCCAGTATGTGCGGTTGGGTTGGGTATTTGTGCCAATTTTTTAGATTCACGTAGTGCGAGTAGAGATTGTTCGTTTCTCGATTTTTCTCCAGCTGATTTCCTGGTTTCCTCTTCCTATATAGATAACTCGGTACGTACATACCTAATCTATACCCATGGAGCTGCACGATTTCATTTGCAAATTTGCCCAAAGATAAAATCAATAATAATCCTTGCATACAAATACAACACAACCAATAGAAATAGGTAGGTAGAGGTAGGTACGACAGCAAAAAAACTGAAAATCAAATACAAAAAAAAGAGGAATTTTAGAGTCAAAAGGAATTTTTGTTGTTGTTGTTATGATTCGTTGGTAGATTGGTTGACGATGATGATGAGGTGAGGGAACTTGAAAGGAATAAATTCATTCCCATTTCATTGTGCTTAGCTTAAAGATATGTAGATTTTTTTTTATTTTTTTTTTTGCATTTCAAATAATCAAATACTCCCTTAGTCAAGAGTAGTAGAATAGCAGAATCCAAACCCTCAAAAAAAAAAAATAAAAGAAGAAAATGCGATTGTAAAATGGATGTGGAGTTTTTCACCATCATACAAAAAATAGCGCTTAGTTGGGGGTGGGTGGAGAAAATATAGTGGGTACATCGATGATGTTGATGTGGAAGAGAAGCTTGAAGGTGGCTTTTATTTTCCCACTAAATGATGACAACGACAATGGCAACGACGAAGACGAGCGACGAGCAACAACGACGTCGAGGAATAAGTGTCAAGAGGTTCGTGAAATGAGATTTCCTCTTCGAATGTTTTATGTGACGATGCAAATGGATCATGTCACACAAAAAAAAATCACTATTCACCCGAAGCCGAGCTAGATAAATGCCACTTTTACTTGCACGAGTAGGTACCTACCTTCCGCGCTACCTGTGCAATAAAATCAAAAGTCTGAAGCTTTTTCTGAAGAATATAAAGCTCAGAATATACTTACCTACAGAGACGCGATGTCATGCCATTGCTTTTGGCTCCCAGTGATGGCTGTGTCAATGCGGGAGTGCCAATAGCATATTAGAGTGGAATATCTACATACCTTTGGGTGATTTTTGATTTCTTTTTTTTATGTCATTTTTTATTTGAAATCTTATCGGGGAATATGGATGGTGGAAAAAGAATTGAAAATCGAGGTTACCGGGTTAGTAGTAGAGTTGAATTATTATTATTGTTCAAATGTTTTTTTTTTTCGGTGATGTTTGTTTTGGTTTTGAATTTTGTTTAGAATAAATTGATTTTTAGAGTTTTTTCTAAGGGTTCTTCTTTTTTCAAGGGGACACATTTGAAAGCTTGACGAAAAATTGGATCCTTTGGTTTGATATATATTTTGAATTGATTTAAATAATTCTTCGAACCCTTATTGAAACTTGTATTAATTTTTCAGTGAAACAGAACACTTTTTGGTGTAAAACAAAATGTAAACTTTTTCTTTTCTACGAAAATGATCTACCTAGGTACTTGTATATTTTTTTCAAAAATTTCAGATGTTCTGAAGAAGAATTGGATCTCAGAATTTTGCATAATCTAAACGTTGGGAGATTTATCCATGATATTTATTATAAACTCCAGTTTTTAAGAAACTAAAAAAAAAAAAATCATTATCATCTCGTCCGTTTGTGCTCTAGTTGTAATTATAGTTGAGGTACTGATGGACAGAGAGACAGTGATGTACGGACCTATAATCCAAAGAATACTCCTCCATAATCCTAATGTTAAGTTTGGTGAAAACCTCGATTTTTTACTTCAGATACGCCAATACATGGCGATTCACTTAAGGTGTGACAAAAAGTTAAAGCATGTAGGTTGAATCGAGAAAAGACAAAAAAATCGTGTCGGTGGGTGGGTCTATTTGCTATTTGAATAATTAGTTTTCAAACTCAAAACTTTGAAAGAAAACAAATTTAAAGAAAAATTTAAAACTGTTTTTTTTTTTTCAAAATTTTACGCAATTAAGTACTGCTTTGGCTGTCATTCAATGCTCTTATCAATTTTTAGCCAAACACTAAAACTCGGATTGTTCTAGGACTTTTACTTTTCAAGATAGGTAGTAGAAAATAATGAAACCAACATCTTAGTAAAAACAAGAAAAAATGAGGTTGCCGAAATGATCATATTCTTCTTAGTTTTATGAGAAAGTTTGTTCATTTACTTTTTATAGAAGTCCAAGAACCATCCGGTTTTCAGTGTTTGACTCAAAATTGATAAGACCATTGAATTTTGATAACAAAAACAGTAGATACTTAATTACGTAAAATTTTGAAAAAAATTAGTTGAAGTTTTCATTTTTTTTTTTTTCAAAATTTTGTGTTTGAAAATTGATTTTTCAAAACTGTTGACAAAAATAACTTTATTTAAAAAGACAATAAAATAAGGTATTCCTCGCTTTACAAAAACGTATAGCATGGCATTGTAAGTGTTGCCGTGGTTTTTAATATTTTTTTTTCTGCTTTAAGTCAATTTTTTTAGAAAACTGGCCCCCCCGCCTCCCCTCCCAAAAGATGGTTTTCTGGTCTCAACTCAACCTACACACTCTATCTTTTTGTCACACATTAGGTGGATCACCCTGTGTATATGATTATTTTTAATTTTTTAACACCCAAAAACAGGAACGATTTTATCAATTTTTTTGAGATTGGGTGATTTTTTGGAAAATCAGGGAAGTGTACTTCAAAAAAAAAAAAAAAATTGTCCCAAAGATTATAAAATGACAAAAATTAAACAGTGTATCGTATGAATAGTTTGCATGATAATGCGTCGCCTTGCCTCAATCCTTTCTCAACATCAAAGGAATCGGTGGTATTCTTACCGATTTTGACAGGGCAGCGAGATTTCTCCATCGTCATCCTGCACAAGCGGACGAGTTTGGCAGGGATGCCGTTATATGACATGGCTCTGTATAATTTGTCCCTTTTCACACTATCATACGTGACTTTAAAATTGATAAAGAGGTGGTGTGTATCGATTTGGAATTCCTGTGTTTTTTCTAAAATCTGTCGGAGTGTGAACATTTGATCGACGGTTCACTTGCTTGTCCTAAACCACACTGATAGGAGCCGATCAGATCGTTGACAAAAGGATAGCCGACAAGATTCCTCTGTAGTTGGTGCATTTCAGAACATCTCCCTTTTTATGGATGGGGCACACTATACCGAGGTTCCATTCATCGGGCATACATTCCTCCGACCAAATTTTACAGATGAGTTGATGTATGCTTCTAACCAATTCATCTCACGCTGCTTTGAATAGTTCGGCTGGTAAGGCCATCCGCACCAGCAGCCTTGTACGCCTTAAGTTTGGATATCGCCAGCCGCACTTCAGCTAGGTCGGGTGGACGGAACTGTTGGCCATCATCGTCCAAGTTGAATGGAGCGTTCCGCCTCCTAGCAGCATATTGGCTGTCTTCGCCCCTACGCAGTCTAGAGAAGTGTTCTTTCCAGTTCCTCATCACTGACTGTATCTACTTGAAGTATTTGAGACGAACATTATTTTTAAACAGTTTTTCATACTTTGAAAATAAAAGAGTTCATTGATTTTATTTTACCAATTCTTTATTAAGTAATTATGTGCAGAATAAAATTAATCGGGAGTCGATATCTTTTTTCCGTTCTCGAGATATTCGAATAGCTCTT
Source organism: Melangyna quadrimaculata (assembly GCA_949320155.1). NCBI lineage: Eukaryota > Metazoa > Arthropoda > Insecta > Diptera > Syrphidae > Melangyna > Melangyna quadrimaculata. The sequence continues at coordinate 56,648,752 of OX439483.1, read as the reverse complement.
TTTTTTTTATATGTCTGTAATAATAATCCAGTTAACTGAATTTATAAGAAAACCTTTTGAGCATGTTATGACATTATTATCTGTAAAATAAAATTCATTCAAGTCAATATCTATTTTTGTTCTCAAGACATGGTGGGCGAAAAAAGTACCCAGAACGAACGTACATACACGCATCGCACATCTTTCTAAAAACGACAGATTCTGATTCTAAAGACCTCAAAACGTAAAAATATGTCAACATTTTTAATTTGACAAATCGCACCAATTACAAAGTACTTCCAATGGCAAGTTATAAAACATTTAAAATAGCTACTAGTAAAAATAAATTATGCCATCTTTGTTTTCTTTAATTGGACTACTTTTTTGCCAATATTCTTAATATATAAGGTCCTTCTTTTGACTTTGCTGTTTGGCCGTCAAAGTAAAAGTTGGCACTTTGATTTTCGTTCAGCTGCAGCGCTGCCAGGTTGATGGCATGTTACGCTGTATGATGTTTTTTTTTTTTTTTTTTGTTGAGTCCTTAACTATTTTTTTTGATATTTTGTTGCTGCGTGGCATCTTTCGGATAATTTGAAAACGTTCGATTACATTTAACTTTTCATTTCATAACAAAAAAATGATCCGTGCTCAATTTTTATACTTTGTTTTCAGCGACATATCGTATTAATTGGAAGCCATTTCTTAGAAGAATGAAAAAGGTGAACACTTCCTTCACAAAAAACTTTGCTAAATTATATCTTTAATGCCTTACCTCAAAAATTGCTTTAAAAAATTAGTTGCCCCTTGACGTACATAGCTAATTTTGTTTGGAATCGAAACGCTGCTAAACCCAATTTGTTTTTGAAAATGCGCAATGTAGTATACGAAAACTTTTGTTTCAAATAGATCTTTTAGAACGACTTTTTTGTCTCAATTAGGTTAGTTTAGGTATAAAGTTTAGTTTCGACGTTCGCCCAATGAAATAATAATGATCCATTTGGGCTGATTGCCTCCTTTAAATGGAAATATGTGGATTCTTCTTTCACTTCCAATTTTCTTCAAATCTGAAAGTAGATCTTTTGTGCGGAGTTTTTTTTTTAATATATTTCTTATAGACCATACCAAAAAACACTTCAACTTTAATCTGGTACCTAGTTAGCTGCCTTCTCGAGATCATAAATATCTGTTATCATTCATCACCCTTTTTTTTTTTTTTAATATGAAATAAAAAGTTCTTTAAGTCCTTATTACGGATTTGAGCATTCAATAAGAACAACGAATTATTTCGACCCTTTTGTATAACAAAATAACTTTACGTTTCGAAAACTATCTGTCAAATAAAACAACTGCAGTGCCTATAAATCTCATTCGAAACTCCAAGTGTGTACCATAGAAGTGCTTCTGCCACTATCTCGTTCAATCGCTTGTCACTCTCGATAAAATATTTGTATCCCCCCGTATAATTTAACCATTTATCAAAGATATACACCGGATACTAAAAATACCTTATCTCTTTTTACTATCTCATTGCAGAATCCGCTGAACAAAAATGACGCACCATCGCCACCGCCGAAACCATTGACGTTGGAGCACAGCAACACCATTTCGTGCAGCAACAAACAATACTCAGCGAGCAATAAACTAAAACCAAAAAAAGAATTCCAATCAATCACCATCACTCGCTCAAGGACCATCAAGCCGGGCGAGATAAAAATAACGCACTGCACCACCTTCACCACCACTATCACCACCACCCCCGCGCACTCTCCTCTCGCACTCAGTGTCCTTCCGTGCCCATCAACCTGCGAAAAAAAGAAACAACCAAATCATGCTGCAACATCCAACGTGGCAATGGCTGTTGCTAACGCTAATCCTCCTAAAACAAGCTGACAGCTTTTGTCCGTCAAAGTGTCAATGCATAGGAGGCGACTCCAATTCACAAGCATACTGTGTGAATGCGGCCCTCGAAGATGTCCCCATTCAACTGAATCCCGAAACAAAGTACATTAATCTAACTTTAAATAGAATCCGAAATGTCGAGTTCACCTTGCCGTTCTACATGAAACTCGAGGTGTTGGACCTCTCACAGAACACCATCGAAACGCTGGGCTCGAAAAATTTCGAGTATCAAAGTGAAATGCGTACCCTAAATCTGAGTGGCAATAGTGTGTCCAGTTTGAATAAGGACGCATTCAAGGGTCTCACCAATCTGCTGTTGCTGGATCTGAGTTTCAATAGCATTGCGGTGGTCCATCCGAGCGCGATGAATGACCTGACCAGTCTTATCGAATTGGATCTGACAAATAATCAAATTGTGAGCCTGGAAGATGGAGTCTTCAGGAATATGATATCGCTGGAGATACTCATATTTAAGAACAATGAGCTGCTGGATGTGCCAGCGAGTAATTTGGGGCATTTGCACGCGTTGAAGTCGTTGGATTTGTCGGTGAATCTGATAGAATTCGTGAGGAATGACAGTTTTGAGGGCCTCAGGGATCTGATGATGGTGAATCTAAGAGGGAATATCATTTCTGAATTGGATCTGAGTTCCTTTGATGGGCTATCGGCGCTGAAGCAAATGGATATGGCAGATAATAATTTAACGGTGAGTTTTCTATGTAAATTATGAATGTTCTTTTTAGGGTGAATTATTCAGAATCATTGGCTGAGATGAAAAAAAAACGTATTTCAATAAGTTTTTTCTCAAAACCTAACCTCACGAACAAAAGGTTCAAAATGATTATTTTTTAAATTTTTCTTAAAAAGCTAATACATATTTTGGAGAAATTCACAGAAAATTTAAATTTACGCCATTCAACTACAAAATAAGATTCCCTAATACAAATTAAGGGGTTCTTTTAAATAAGACAAATAAAACTTAACTACCAAAATTCAGCTTTTTCGGATTTTTTCTTAGAGGTAAAGGTTAATAAATACTAGGCTTATTTTGTTCCTTTTTTTGTGTTATGTCTGAATTAATTACTCTGAATTATTCAGTTTTTTTTTTTAATTTAAATGGTTTCTAGAAAACAATTGGTTTTTATTAAAAAAAAAAAAATTGCCACTATTAAACGATTTTTAGCGAAATCATATTGGTAAAAGAACAACAAAAATCGTGTTGAATAACAAAAAGGGAGAAACCCGCTGTTTATATTGAAAAAGTCTCAAAATAAGTTTGATCGGTAAGAAAAATGCGTTCGATTTAAAAAATTAAACTTAAAAGAAAGCGAAAATGAGAAAATTACTCTTTAAGATTTTCAACTTAAAATTACCTCAGGAACCAAAATAGATGGCTTTTATCTACCAAGGTGTTTGTTTGGGAACATCACGTGTATAGTGATTAATATGTGAAACAAGTTCAATATAGATTGCCCATGTGTCGATTGATAACTTTGTGCAATTTCAAAAGTTTTTATCGTTGAGGCTAAGAACAAAGTAAATACCAAGAAAATCCGCAAAATAAAAGCAAATGGAGCATCTCTGCTCCAAAAAGGTATCCATTTTGTTTAAATATACAACCAAAATATCACTGTTGAATACAATTTTTAAAATTGAAGCAGATGAAGACTTTGTGTTTTCTACTTCAAATTATTCATATTCAAGTTCGTTGCTCAGCTCTTTTGTTTGAACAAATAAAATACGCGACTGGATCGAACTTGCTCTTGTGATTGAATTGTATGGCTAGTAATTGAAATTTGTAGGTAATTATTTACTGAAACAATGCAATATGGTTTAAAATAAAGCCCACAAAAGCCAAAAGTAAGTATGTATGTATGTACATTATGTACATGAACATACATTGTACATACTAGAAAATGTGAATTGTTCCTAGAGTTTTTGTTTGTAGAAAGAAACATTGTTGGACGCACCAAAGAACAATCCGAAGAACGATGTGACGAAAATAACTTTTATGCAATTTTTCATCATCGTCATCCACACCAATACTTGCTTTCCTTACAACAAGTAAAAATAGCAAAAATGTGCCCCTACACAAGAAATAGAACTAACGATTTTGATAAAACTTGACAAAAGAAAATGTGAAAAATAGTGGGCCATACCATTTAGTCTAAGAAAGATAGGATGGGACCAGGGACAAATTAATTCATGAAATTTTATTGCTGGTATCGACGCAGAATTTTATCCTCAACAACATATCCAAAATCTCCCAAAATCCCCGCACTGGCTGTTTGTATAGGCGCACTTTAAGAGGTGGAGAGGGGAGGGAGGCGGGAGTTTGTCAAGCTGAAAAACTTGAAGAATCTAAAATAAGAATCTAAAATAAGAAAAAAACAAAAAGAATTGAGAAATTTTTTCTACACGATTAGATTGATTTCATTAATCTGGCATTTATCGGACATTCTTCTGACTTCTTTGAAAACTGTTTTGGGGACCAAAGAAGGCCGGTACTTTTGCCATACATAATTTATTAGGAGAATCTTATATTTCTCGAATACATTTTTACTTTAAAAACTATACAGTTACTTATTTATTATCAACATAGAGCTTACTGTGTTCAACTTTGTTAGAAAAAGTGTTACAAAAACTGTCAATTTTGTGTTTGTCTAAAAGATTCCTTTCTTGACGGCTTTAGGCAATAACGCCCTAGGAAAGGACACCCAAACCGATTTGGAATTATCACTAAAAAAAAACTCCAAACAAATTTTTGTTGTAATGTTTTGATGAATTCCCTTGAAATTTTGTTTGGAAAATAGTCCAAAACGAGGAAAAAACGCCCAAGTTTTATAAAAACAATTTATATTTAGAATATAAGTTAGACATTTCTATTTTATAATTTGGCGCAAAAGTAATTTTGGGCCATACTTTCAATTTCTTATTTGTTTTTTTTTTTTTTGGGATACAAAATATTAAGGCGGTACATATTTCCAATTTGATTTGGGCGTTATTGCCTAACGCTTTGTATTTCGCCTTCAGATATTAATTTTTTTCTTTGATTTCTTGAAAATAAATAAATATTGAATATTTTTTCCTTTTGGCAACGTTCAAATTTTGAAAAAAAAAACCTAAACCTACTACTTAAAATACTTCATTATCTTTTCAACTTTCTTATATTCTACATTTTGCAATATTTTGATCTCTCAGAATTACTAAAAAAAAAAATATAGAAAATCCTTGAATATACGAATATCAAAAAAAAAAATATGTTTGGGGCTGGCTCACAAAAAGATGTCACTTGAAAGAATCAACTTAAAAACAAACAAAGTGGAACAAAAGTCAAAATCGATTTTTCGAAAACAGTGGAAGGTAACTTCTAAGAATATGATGAGTTTTATGAATATGATCACTTATTTTGTCATCTTTTACAAGAAATAAAAACATCAAACACTTTTTGAAGCCAAGTTAACGGGTAGATTTAGATAAAAGGGCTTCTTTTGATTTTTGTTTACACAAACAGTTAAAATGCTATTAATTTAAGACTTTCTCTTAAACCTTTTACTGATTTTGATAAACAGTGCAGATGTTTCTAAAAAAACATAAAAACATATTTGCAGTCTCACAATATCAAACAAAATGTAAATTTTCTTGAAAAATACTGGATTTTTTAGAGCTTGAAGGTTTTTAACACTATTCGTATATCAATTTCATTTTTAAACAATTTTTCTTAGAAGCAAAACTAACAGGAGGTACCTACACGGAAAGAATTCTTAGATCAGATCAAGAAAAATAAGCTACAAATCACGAAAAATGAATCCAGTTTTGGACCTTGGATTGGAAATTACTAAATTAAAACTTTTTGTCTGCAATATTAAAAAATGAGCGAAATAAAGATATTGATACTCAAAAATTATATTTCCACACTTTTGAGCCATTAGCGAATCGCAGTTTGATATCAATTTGTATCAATTTGGATATAGTGTTTGACGGCTAACCTGAAGTCGTGGGTTCGCGCCCCACTCTAGGTAGCATTTTTTTTAAATTTATTTTATTACAGGTATACAAATTGAATTATTATTATTATTTCGTAGTCAAAATGAAAAAAAAAAAATGAAAACTTTCAAAACTGTGAATTGTGATCGAAATTTTGATTTGCGTGAATTTTTATTTTGTTAGTTTTGTCCAAAACAGGGGTATGTTTGCAGCCGCTTCCATTTTATTCTGAAATGTAAACAATTTTATATATTTGAAATAGACTTTTATTTTACTTACCTACTTGATTTTTCTGGGATTCGATCCTGGTACCTTCCGCATATCAATCCAATACGCTCCCACCTAGGCCATCGCAGGATATAAAGGGACTATGTTTAAACTTAATGGCGCAAAATTTTAAACGATTTAGTAAATTGTTAAAGCCATTTTAGTAAGTTGCTAAGTTAAAAAGAAGATTGTGCTAATTTTAAACGATTTTAACATCTTAATATCTCTTAACAATTTACTAAAGTTAAAATCACAAAATGGTTACTTTAACTTTTAGCAATTTGCTTAACCCATACGACATCTGTCATTTTCCTCGAAAAAAATGTCGTACCCATTTTAATTGGAAAAGTGAATTGTGCTTTTTGTATGATTCGTGAGCTTTAATTGTTTTTTTAAAGTAAATAAAATAGTATTAAATGCTTTCACGAAGATTTCGATGTATTTGAAGATTCAGCGTTGTGCAGAAAAGTGCGAAGTTTTAAATCACGAGCACATCCCTTTGAAGAGCTGGACGATGAAGAATTTTACTCCAGAAATTAAGCAATATGATTCAGTATTATTTTTAATTTCAAACTAAACTCACGTTTAGTTTTGACTATTTGCTTTTGTCCCGTAGACTGTCCAACTGAATCCAAACTCAACATGGTTGCTTCAGCACCAGAAGATGATTCAGGAGCATCAGGCACCTACTTAGTCTCTCCTACAATAGTCGCTCTCAACTGTGAGAATGTTAACTATGTTCATGAAAGAATTTTCTATTCGGAAGATATGTACACCATTCAACAGTTTCAGCTTTCGATGATGCAGAATGCAGTAGTGTGGAAGGTCCAGCTGTTTTTAGTTATTCCAACAACATAAGATTTCTTTGATATAACCTTGCCGCATACTTTAAAAGTCACCCCACACAATCCAACTCACAATTCAGCTTCTTTTAGCTTAAAAATATTGATGTGCCGCAGGTTTCACTTTATATAAAGCTTCGGTACGGCCTTCGGCGGAATTAAATTTCTTATACATGTAACGAGCTGGATAACTACTTCTTTAAAGCCGAATAGAAATAAGATAAAGAAGACTTACCGAGTTTACGAGCTGTCACTCGAATAGGCTTCTAAAATTGATATTACAGAAGATGATTGAAGATGTCACTTTAAAAGGCTGCATAAAATTTTTATATAAGTCGCTGCCTTTAAAAGTTTTCTGTAACCATTTTCAATAAGCTTTATTAAATACTTCGATACGGCTTGTTAAGTCTTACTAAAGAATCATAAGAGAATGGCCACGTTCGCGTGGTAGGCAGACATATGGTATCTACTTTAGCATCTGATACGTTTCCGAACGACCAAAACCGTGTATGTAACCAAAGCAAACGAAAACCAAGAAAATAAACAGGTGAGATATCAGCTGTTAGTATGAAGTATCTCTCCCAAACCAACGCGAAAGCGGCGTGGAACATTCGCCGACAGCAGTTTTTTTTTTTTTTGTTGTTTAGCATTATTTATTTGTCATTTATTTTTTGTGGTTGTGAATGATTCGCCCTGCATAGCGAATGTTCCGCGTTGGTTTGGGAGAGCCTTAATCCAAACAGATCCGAACATTTTTCGAATAGCCTTAGATTTCTGTTTGATATCAACTGTTTGGTTCATCGTCTGGTTTTTTCTTTAGGCATTACAACAACACGAACAAATCTAGATACCATTGGCGACGTACCCGAACGCAGCCAATATGTCAATCTATAATAAAGAAGCTCGAATTTGTATAAGTCATTTTAAAGAAGCTTTTTAAAAAGACTCTATTCACATTTATAATTATATATGTATATTGAATAAATTGAACACGTGGAGAGAAAGATAATTCATTTTACTTGATTTGTCTTTTTGAGCATTCGGAAAGCTACTTTTCATTGGTTTAAGACATCAGCTTCAATGCACGATAAACAGAAACGAGGTTTATGCTCATCAGATAAACATAACTTTCGGCATTTTCGTATATCTGGGTAATTATATGTGACGTCACGGTGAGCTTTTATGTTTTTTTTTCTATTTAAAGTGAAGACCTATCTATTAATTTAAGTATTTAAATAAATTGGCGCAAAATTTTAAACAGCCTATTATTAAGGATTTAGTATGATACTACTTAACATTTTATTAATTCTTAACAGTTTACTAAAATTTTCTAAATTTTAAATACTTTTTAACTAGTATCATACTAAACTAATTTCCTTCATAAAATTCAGCTGAACAAGTCCAAAAAAGTGACAGCTCGTGCAAAAAATTCACAAACACCCCTAATTTTGACAATTTCACACGTCAAAGTGTCATATGGATTTAGTACGATACTAAAAAGATAAAACAGCCATTCGGTGATTTTAACTTTAGTAAAATGTTAGGAGATAATATGATGCTAAACTCGTTTAAAATTAACAAAATACACTTTTTAACCTAGTAGTATACTAAAAATGATTTAACATCGTACTAAATCAACTAAAATTTTGCGCCATTGTTTTTAAATTCTTAATGAGCTGTTTAAAAATAGAAAAAATTATAATAACAATCAAATAAAGTTAATTATTTTTCTTTTCTCCGAACAAAAGCAGATGATTGTAACGTCACACCCCTCATGAAATGAGCACACCTTGTTTCTGTAAATCGTGCTTAAGTGGCCATGTTTTTTTGGATTGAAATTAGCAAAAATATGCATAATTACTTAGTTTATTTTAAGACTATTGAAATGAATATGCAGCAAGGGGACTGCTAAGCAAATCGTTTAGGTACATTTGTTTCCTCCCGCGAAATGTATAAGAGAGTTAAAGAAATCTTGTTCATGTGTGAACATTTTTATAGAAGCTCGGATTTATTTAAGGAAAATTTAAAGTTTTAAAAAAGGAAAAGGCTGATTAAGTTTTTGTATCTTCCAAATTATATCTAAGATTGCTGAGTGGTTAGAGTGATGGACTGTCACGTAGGAATTCCCGAGTTCGATCCCTAGTAAGGTAAAAATATAATTTATGTTTTATAATTGTTTCCAATACTATAATTAATAAATAATTGAATTTGATACTTGATTTCAGATAAAATGCAGTAAAAATCACATTAAGAAATAAAAATAAAAATTTATCTTTCTTTTTTTTTTTTTTATTTTTGTTCACCTTCTATAAGACTTGTTTTTCACTTTTATACAACCATGTCCGAAGCTATCTGTCAAGTTGAAGTGTCATTCAAATTTCCAATATCGCTTGTTAAAACTTCGTATCGGCTTCTTTAGGCTTTTATATAATCTGCTACTTTTAAAAGATCTGCGAATAAGTTTATAAGAATATTTTCCGAAATCACGTATACAAGCTATATTAGCTTGTATAACATTCTCTTTTTTATGCTTAAGTTAACTTAACAAGTGTCTTATGGAACTTCTAAAGCCTATTGTATTAAGCCGAACTGAAGTTGAAATGTAAGTTGGGAATTGATCCGACATTGTAGACCTCTTGGGCGAATGTCACTTTTTTAATATCTTTTTTCACTTTTAATAGATTAATTTTCTATAAACTAATTAAAAAAAACTCTTCTTCAGAGAGTAAAACAAAATTAAAATCATAAACAAAACAAATGTGACTTCTGACTGACATTTCCCAATTAGCAATTTACTAGTTAGCAAATCTAAAAAAAAAAATGGTTTAAAATTTTGAAATAGTTAGTAAATTGCTAAATATTTAGAAAATTACTTACTAGTAAATTGCTAAGCCCTTAACAATAGGTTGTTTAAAATTTTGCGCCAATCACTTTAATAGCTTATATACTTGTTCGGTGGTTTAAATCACCATATAAATATTTAAATTATTCACCTGAAGTGTTAGATTACGCCTAAAAAACTTGTAATTTATTGTATAGTTTTGCAAATAGCTATTTTCGTAAATTGTGATCGTAGTGGGGTCAATATTTATATCGTAGCTACTTCCCTTTTGTTGGTTTGAGCATTGAGAAAATGAAAATCACCATTTAAATATCGCAAAACAAGACCAAAACTTGTAATTTACTTTCAAGTCAACAAGCTCGAATTATAAATTTTGATAATAAATATCGAATTGTAAAATTTTGCTCTTTACGATGATTTGAGTGGTAAATTACAAAGTTTTGAGTTATTTTTTAATAAAAGCGCCTTGATCTACTAAAAAAAAAAGAGTTACCTAAATTATAACCTAAAATTTTGAAATTGGAGATTTTTCAATTCTTTCGGTGTACCATACAAATGAAAAATGTCAATAAACTGTTTATTTTTGGTTACTAATGTTACTAAACTAAATTTTCCAAAAACCATTTTCGGTAACCTTGTAATACCTAACTAAAGTTTAACCAAATATTTGGATTTCCTCTCTTCTTACCAGTTTTAAAAATATTTCAAAAGAAAATGCCAGAAAAATAAAAGTTTATTTTTTTTTTTTAACTTATTAGGAATTTCAAAAAAAAATGGGTGAAATTCACTTCAGAAAATAACGAACTCTATACTACAAATATTTATAAAATAGTGTCTTATTCTGTGCTCTTAGCACAGTGCTATTCATTTATTTTAGAACCAGCTAACATTTACAGAAATATAATATTGGTAAAAATCATTTAAAATTTGTCAAATCTATCAAGCCAAACGTAATTTTTAAGGATAATATTGTATGTAGAGTACCTACTCTTTGGCGTATTGGATATTGAGACTTTCACGCATATTGTATATAGGTTAGAAATCAGCCTATTTTTTTCTAGGCTACTCGATTTCACAGCTGTCTTCACAGAAAATTTGAAAATTTTAAATCTGGGCGCACGAAGAGTTGGGATTGTAAGTCACTAGGCCATTGATTTATTTATTATCTACCCAAATTTTACTTTTGACAATGTAAGTAAAAATAGCAATTGTAAATTAAAGCTTAAAATAAACTATGTCAGTTCTTAAAACATAGTCAACTTTCAAGCCCTATGTAGATATAAACTAGATTTCTCAAACCAAAATGTTAATATCCTTAAAATCGTTTTGCAATTAGCTTATTAAATATAATTGCCAATTCATTTAACAAGAAATTAGCATACCTTCTCTACCTCAAGTACCTACCATACCAAGTTTTCAAAAAAAAAAACTTGCATCCCTTTCATAAAAGTCAGTGTTTGCTATGGAAATCTCATTTAGTTTAAAACGTAGATTTTGCTTAAAACATAAAACATAACACCAAAACATGGACCAGAGCACAGATAAGAACAGAACAGAGCAGAGGATCTCTTGTTGAAAAAGATTTTTGCATTCATGGGATACCTATATGAGCTATCTAGCACTTCACTTACCATCATTTTATGTTGAATTTAAATTCATGAGATTTTATATACGTGTCGCAGATGCAATATGAATGTGGCATTCGTTTTACATCAAAGTTCTGTAGATACAACTACACTCACTAGTACGGTTGATTTACCTCATCTCCTAGATCAAAAATTCCATTTTGACACGAGCATCAAGGAGCGATGAACGAAATGAAAAAACAACATGAGTCCTGACAACACTGGCACCCACAAAACCAACATAACCATCAACAACAACAAAAACAAAAACAACAACTAAAATCTGTATACCTAAATCTCATATAGAAGAATATTATATGTATGCCTTTAGTGCAATCAGAAATCCAAAGGACCAAAAACACACATCCGTCATGAAGTGTCGGTCGTCCTTCGTTTCGCATGACAAGAGTTGTATGGCATAGGAGAATGTATGTATTTTATTTCTGCTCATGAGCTTTCCATTCACATCATTCAAAAACTGCGTGGTGATGCTCTTTTAAGGGTTGATGTGGATGCTATCGGTTTGATCCTGGTTCATATCTCGGCCTCAAAACAAACACATACTCTTGCATACATTCATGTGCATACATCTATGTAGAATGTCAACCGCAGGAGACAAGAAATATACGTTCGTTCGTTCGCAAATGGAAATTTATGACACCGTAAACTGACTCAGTCCACCACATTAGTATTTGGTCGCATGGTTGTACTTTAGAAAAGAAAAACCACATCAGCATCAACGACCTGTATTTTGTAGAGAGTGCATGGTGGGTTCATACTTGAGATACAGCATTAGAATTGGGACTAGAACTTTGAAAGGATTTGAGTGTGTCCTTGGACCTCTCTTCTAAGTAAGATAAATTTTTCCATAGTAGTCGGTTGTTTGTTGTTTTTGTAGGTCAAAAAGCTAGTACAGGAAGTGCTATGGATATTCTGATGGTGCTATTTTTTTGTTGACAAAATTTGCTTACAAATCTGAAAAGTGCATAGTAATTTTTTTTTCTGTGACTGACATTTTTTTTATTTTTGAAAACGTCAGGGTGGAGGGAGGAACAGGGAAAATCAAAATTTCAGTAGGTACCTATTTTTGAAAATATGACATTTCCCTTGAATTTTTATAGATAATGGAATTTATCCTTTTTTTCAAAAAAAAAAAAAAAAAATTGTTAAGGTATTGAAATTTATATAAAAAAAAATTCATATAATATCGTTATTATGATGACTAGTTTTATCTAACAAAAAAAAATCTTTGGAAATTTGAATTGTATCGTAGATTTATACATTTATCTCAACTACGGAATTTAAGAGAAATACTTAAAAAAAAAGCCTTATTTAATTTTTTTTATTTTAAATGCATATGTCTGTAAGACCTCAGGTCTTTTAGATGCAATGCACGGCACTAGTTAGAAGGAATAGAAGGAAAGGAAAGATTTTTGTTTGCACAGTGGATTGAGAATTAGATGTTAATTATTTCATGAAATTCCACGCGTGGCATCCTGTTGAAACTGGGGAATATAGAAAAGAATGCAACCTTGGGGCTCGAACCCCACGTCCAGGTTAGCGGTCAAACACTATATCCACTGTGCCATTGCCACCCGCATTTAAGGAAATAGTTTTTTTTTAAAAAAACTTTTCGTTTTCAAGTCTCATGCGAATTTAATACTATTAAATAATTTTAAATGAAATTTCTTAAACCTACCTTAATGAAATCAATTGTGATTCTTCGGGCCAAAGGCTACCCCAGAATTCGTGTCAATGGCAGTGAGAGGTGGTGGTTATCGGACAATAAATTAAAATGAAAATTTTTAAATCCATTTTTAAATCCAGTTGGCCTTGAAGATGGTATCTTTTTTTAAACTTCATAAATGAGGTGCTTTAAGTCCTATACGGCCTTAAAACACAACTCTTGCCTCAGTTTTAAATATTTATGTCCAAATTTGTCTATTTCCTAGAAATTGTAGCTTTTGAAATGTAAATTTGTTACCCGATGAATAAAATTGTAGCTGATGGTTTTTAAAATTTCGTTATCTTTAAAGTTACATAAAAACTGCTCCTTAAAAATCTAAAGTGATGAGAAAACTAAAAATATGATCTTGCACGAAGTTGAGATTACCGTACACTTGATGAATTTAACTAACCCTGATTTTGCATAGAAATTTCAATTCCCTCGCCCAAAAATTTATTATAATTATTTTGCTGTAAAAATTTTACGTTACGGAAACTACTTTTGTTTGTAAGATTTAAAAGCAAAAAGCTTTGTGAAAGCAAAACTTTCATAGTACCTACATATGACGTTTTCTAAAAGTGATTTATTTTATTGAAAACATTACGCGAAAAAATCTTTCATTCCGTGACTAGCTCCTTAAAGCATTTTAAATACCTAAATCAAATCACTTTCAGATAACGCTTTCTGCTTTTAGAAACTGTTTGTGAAAGTGAACGCATGTTTTCATCGGAATTGCTCAGCTGCGTTTTGTGGGATCGGTACTTTTTCCGCATATCAGTTGACTGGGTAACGTTTGCCCGCCAATTTTTAAAGTACATTTCAACCTCTATTCCGCGAAACGTGATCTAGGGAGTGCCAGCTTTTAATCGATGTACCGCATGATACAAATCTATTGTATTTTATATACACATAGGGGCATATTCATAGTCATTTTAGACCTGGGTCTAAGTTAAAAATAGCTTTGGTTGAATTTTCGGACGTTGATTCTATTTATTTAAGGTTATCATTTCAAAATATTTGAAGCTATTTGTGTAGTATACCAAGTTAATTATCTTATAAAAATATAAAACCAACAATTTGTAATTAAAATCGGTCTGTATTCATTGAGCTAAAATTGTCTTAAACTGTAGTTAAGTTAAAGCTGGGTCTATCTGCGACTATGGATATGTCCCATAGAATTTATATGTTTTTATTTTCGGAAAACACTTTCAGAAAACGTTTTCGTTTTCATAGTGTGACCTTAAAGTGCTTTTAGGTAATATTCTCTCTTGGAAGTATAAAAGGTCACTTTCCAGAAAGCACTTTCCTTTCATAGTGTGACTGCTTTCTGAAAGCACTTTCAGGAAAATTGCAAAATCGAAATTTTCGAAACATTTTCCTTTGAATGGGTGCTGGGACCTTTAGTTAAACACTTTAGAAACTAGATACTGAAATTTCTTATAGGTTTTGAGAAAATCAAAAATAACAAAATAAAAAAAACATGTTAAATAATGGATGTCTGTATTTAAAAAAAGGCTACTTCACTAGATTTTTAGTGTTGCTGATATTTTTTAAATATTTTTTTTCAATTTCAAGTCAATTTTTAAAAAAACTGACACTACCGCTTAAAAGGAGGAAATTATATACCTACTGCCCCTTACAATTTACCTACTGCCCGTTACAATTTTTATCTCGGCCTAATTTGAATACCTAATATTGTGTTAGACCTTATGCCAAATACCATGTTTGTTAGAAAACTACATCTCGGATTTATACAAAGTCTGTATGGTCCAATGGGTTAAAGTGAATTAGGTATATTGAATACGCATTTCATTCATAATCAAACCTTATGAAAATTTCAAGAAAATTGGATGAGTGGTTCAATTTGTATTGAATTTTATTGGCTATCACATACAAAGTTTACCACTGTGTGACGATCTATTATGTAAAAGAAGTTCATTGGAGTAGACTGGTAATTCATATATTATCATATCCAAGCTCACTGTTACCTTGTCTGGTAGACTTGTAACTCATAGCTTAATGTCTGTCCGTCATCTCACGGTTTTTAGCTTATTGTTCTTGTAAAATTCATACAATCTAGTTTTCTTGGTTCCAGATCACGATTCCAATATTGTTAGCCTGATACAGCTTTCGGCACTCTTATGCAGTGTGTGATACTGACAATTTACAAAAATGAAATTTCCAAAACATAAATCTTCGTTTTAAGCCGTGTGTTCTGTGTTAAGTTAATTATTTTGGAAACGATTCTTCCGGAATTTATACGATGTTTTCATATTTTATCATATTATGATAAAAAAAAGTAAAAAATGCTAAGCCTTATCACTCGGAATCTATGTGTCTTTATTTATTTTCCTCTTAAGCATTCATATTTGTATCTTCATAATGTCGGTATATCATATCATATGCCATACATGTAAACATTTTCAACCCCTGTCTAACTTTAATCCACAGAGAAATGAAAAAAATTACAAAAAAAACTCCCATTCACCTGTCTTATTCTAATCCATATCTCAGACACATTATTTTTTTTTTTCAACATCATCGTCTGTGCACAAGCACAACCCGTGTCCGCTGAAATATCATTTCATATATGTAGGTATAGAAGACAACTCCACAATAAGATTCTTGTCTCGTTCATACATAACTTAACTCGCTAACTTAAGCCTGTGATGCTTTTGCCCCGCATCCACAACCACACCCTCTCGCCACATTTAAAACTTCCGACAACGATGATGCTGCCATGCTATACCTATATCCAAACCCAATCCGTTTGGAGCTGTATGTTCCCATGTCAAAGTTATGATTATTAATTTTGCGAGTCATAGCAACAGGATAAGGCGATTATCATTTTTCGCATATCCTTTCTTACATCAGCTTTGTATGTTTGTTTGTATATGTGTGATCCTTATATTGTAGGTTGTAGCCAAAGACGAATATGCTTTACTTAAACATGTTCCCTTCCTTGTGTTCTTCTCCGACACACAAGACATGTTGTGTTCTATGTTTGTTTTGCGACTGTAATATCCTTCAAAGCCTTCTCTTCCTTAATAGGGGTTAGAAACACAGAGAAGCTGGTAGCTGTTAAACTGGAACGTGCACAGGAATGGATTTATCTATAAATGTTATGGTGGTGTGCTCGTGCTAGCCTGGCCCGTATTCCGAATACTCTGTTGCTACTGACTACTAACTGGATGGCAAAGCTGACTGCCACGACCGCCAACGCCAACGTCTCCCTTCTAGAACACTAATAAATTTTAATGAATAAATCTCGTTGCCGATTTTGTATCCGTTCAAAGTTTTAAAGGATTTTCAACGGACATATAGGACATAGCCCGTATTTGTATTAGCCTGAAAGCAGTACAAGGATATTGCATGCGGCATGTCCTCAACGTCCACCTATCCTTGCAGGTAGGTATCTCTATCTATGTATGGTCTTTGGTTTATAAAATTCAAACCTAAAGTAGCTAACCAGCTCATGATGGCTATATGGCTCCGTTGATGACGACGACGACGTCGACGACGACGAGAACGACTATAACGAAAAGACGACGACGTTTGCTCGTTATATCACAAGTACAGTATAGTTATACACTCATATAGAAACGGCTATACGTTTTACGTTCTAATGAATGCCTTGCACAGCTGTTAGTGTTTAAGGTCTGTCGGATGTGTTCGGTGGACGTCATTTATTAACGAAGATTTGCTCAGGTTAGTTTTTAAGTTGTTTGTTTGCCCTGCATTTTCGCCTTTCTACGTACATAAATTGCTTCTTCTAATACACTTCATCTGCTTCAGCAAGGCGAGAAAACTTTCCTTATTTGCTTTCGGGATATAAAGCACAAGCGCATAAAAGAAGAAACTTGAAAGAAACAGAAAAAAAAAAAACATTAAAATTCTTCAAGTGTTGACAAGACGTTACAAAACGGAAGTTGTTCGTTTAGAAAAAAAGTAGATATTTCATCAGGTCCAATGCAGTTCTACTCCTGCACACACATATTTAACTTAAGATGAGGATTAATAGTTTTTTCTTTATTTATGTTTGTTTTGTATTTTTGTTTCAAAGAAGGATTAGTTAATTTGGCTAATGAAATATTTAAAAAGTTTTCGAATTAGAAATTCTTGTCGAAAGCATAAGTAGGTCCCAAAAAAAGTTAGAGAAACATGTGAAGTAGAGTGATATCTTTGATTTTTGTATACTATATTAAGCACTAAGAAACTAGGTAATTAGATGACCTGATGCAGTGCCGCCGGCGACGAAGGCTACTTATTTAAGAGTCCTTGTGTTCAAAATTATGCTCACTTATTTCTTAAAATAGTTAGCATGAGCAATGTTTCCTATTAGATGAAGGACAAGATCAGAAATAGAAAATTAATTAAGCTTGCAAAAACAAAAATTTCAAATTTTTCTACTTTTTGTCACATTTAAACTCTTTTTCAAAACTATAATGGAATCAAAATAAAGTAAAACATTTTGGTTGAATTAAGTTGTTAAGGTTCTCCCAAACCAATGCGAAACATTCGTTGCGGCGAAGAAACATTCGCATGTCAAAATTTATTTACATGGTGATATATGAGAGTGCCCACACCAACGCGGCGGAGAAACATATGAATTAATTTTGACTGACGAATGTTTCTTCGCCGCAACGAATGTTTCGCATTGGTTTGGGAGAGCCTTTATTCTCAATAAAAGTGTGCTTTAACCTTGATCGGAATAAAAAACAGGGTCCACTGCTGTCACCACCAGTCACAGTACACATATCTAAGGTATTATCAGGCACATCTATCATTTTTGGTGATTTTTTGAAATTAAATTTGTTTTACTATTGATTTTGAAAACATGTGCAGAACTGAACAAAAATGAACACGCAAGTTATATTACCTGTAATATACCTTGACCACCAGTCAACACATTTTAGAAATCTTAACTAATATATAAAATTCAATTTTTGTTTTCTTGTCAGTTTAGACGTATAGGTAGGTGCCTGAACCAACAAAAAAAAAAACAATAAAAATACTTACTTTTTTTATTGCAACAACAAAGTCTACTCCCCAGCTATTCGATGGGTAGCTTCTGAAAAAAAAAAATAATTTATTTAGATATCTTTAACAACAATACAAAATGTTGCCTTACCTCTGTAAAAAATTGTTTATTTTGACGTTTTTG
This sequence comes from Melangyna quadrimaculata, assembly GCA_949320155.1. Classification (NCBI taxonomy): domain Eukaryota; kingdom Metazoa; phylum Arthropoda; class Insecta; order Diptera; family Syrphidae; genus Melangyna; species Melangyna quadrimaculata. The sequence continues at coordinate 56,630,421 of OX439483.1, read as the reverse complement.
AAGTCTCTATTTGCTTATCTTATTGGTATTTTTTTCTTTACCTGAACGACGCAAATGGGTGCATTCAGTTCTGTTCCAGCGTTTGGTCCGGATTTACATTGAACGACTTTTTTGTTGGTATTTGGCATTACGATTTTTGTATGTTGTTATGATTGGTTGAGATTGGGAGGTGCAGTAGATATGTTCCTGCCAGTTCCCGATGAATTTTGTATTCATTACTGGACAAATCAGTAATCGCGTCCTCATGCCGCCGTGTAGGTATTTAAAGTCAAGATTCACCACCGTTATAAATTCGTGTCAACAGTACGCATTGAAATAAACGTGGCAGAAACTTTCAGATTTGTTTTTTGAGTTACAAGGTTTGTGAAAACTACGTCGCATTAAAATAAATGTGGCACAAACTTTCTCAATTCATGCTGGATTTACACAGTTGCCCATTGTATTTTCCTCCATTTTAAACAGGATTATGTTGCATTTACACGACTATGTGCTATATAAAGGTAAAACTTTCACAATTAATGTTGGATTTACACGGTTGGCGGAAATTTTGTCACGTTGAAATTAACACGGCGGCGGTGGCGAATACTTTCATAGTTTTTGTTAGATTTAAACGATTGTCTATCGGCCCGTCTCCACAGGGCATGAACGATGTCAGGACTATGAACATGTCTATAAAAAATCCAATGGAGTCGAAAAAAAAATGTCCATGCAGCGACATGCCGAAAGTGCGTGTGAGTTTTTTGCCTGGTTTTTGTTGAATTTGTAAGTGAATGTTGTTGGAAAATATAATAAGTAGTAGTGAAAGGGTATTGAACGGCATGATATAATTTTCCAGTAGGTAAGTAAATATGCACTGGTTGTTGATTGGATTATGGTGGAAAGTCAAACTTTAGCCATTCATGTTGGATTTACACGGTCGGTTAGTCATGTTGAAATCAACACGGCGAATTCTTTCCAAATTTCCCAAATAAGTGTGGAACATTCGCTCCGCAGAGCGAATCATTCACAATGATGACAAAAATGGTAACAGCAATGCTAAATAACAGCAAAAAATGTCGTACTAAATCCCCTCTGTGCGTTGCAGGTCGGGTGTCGAAATGTTAAAAACTAAGGGCGCCATTCGATTAAGGAGGGTGCGGCCAGCACTTTAGCACCAACAGAAACTAAGAAATTTCACTGTTTACTTTGACAGGTGTCGAAATGATAAGATCTGAGAGCGCCAATCGATTTAGGAGGTGGATTTTACCTTTTGTCACGGCCAGCACTCTAAATCCAGTGGAATCCGAAAAAATCGCACTTGACAGTAGTTGACAGTGGTGGTAAAATGTCAAAAATCCGAAAAATCACACCTTTCGCTTTGACACTTGAAAGTTGAGGGCGAGTTAGTTTCGATTCTTCATTTGACAGTTCAGTTCTTCTCAAAAAATGAAAGAAAAATACTTAATAATTTTATAATTAATTCGTCTTTGTCTTTAAATCCATGGCATGTTGCGCGGAATGAAAGGTCTTCTTGAGTGGAAGTTCCATGATTAAAAGGGATTCGGTCAAACGACTTTTTCAATCTGTTGCCAATCTCTTTTTTCTCTTGATATTTTTCGGATTCAAAAAAGAAGTTTTGAAGTTGAAAGCTTCGCACAACTAAGTCACTTACCTTCTTCTGTCAGCAACATTTAACTGATCTACACCATTGATGGCAACAAGACGGCTGTAACAATTGTAGAAGTTGTCTATGAGATATTCTGAAACTTTCTACCACCTTCTACACTTTAGGAAGAGGTTCGTAATAAAAACTACAAGAAGTGACAAAAGAATCATCCAATTTACTATTTGCAGTTTTTGTTTAGCTTTTTTGATCAAAGGAGCGTTCTTTTTCAATTTTGTTTTTTTTTTTAAGGAACAAAAGCCAGAATCTGAAATTAAAGCACTTTAAGAAGTTATGTCAGTAATTTAGCTGCATCCTTCAGCTTTAATGTTCCGGGTATTCTTCTGATGGTTCAAGTTTTAAGAATTGCAGTTCTTTTTCTTGTTGAGTTTTTAAATAGTTTTCTCGAAAATTAACTTACAAACTGTGGGGACTGAATTTCAGCTATATTCGATAGGTAATTTGGTCAAAATATCAGCTTAACTCGGTAACGCAAATTTTTTTGATGGAGTATCCATTTCGATTTACATTATGGAAACAAAAATCCCAAGAGATGTATGAAGTTGGGTAGTTCAGGTCCGTAGCGTCCAGGGCCAGGGGGGCCCCCAACGGAGATCTCCCTTTGTTTCGCTCGAATCTGTATTAACTTTGTTAAGTTAGCTTCGTTCAGCTCAATCCCACTTTTTGAGTCATTGCAACTAAAATTCAATAGACGAATAAAATCTAACACGAATGAACTCGAACTGCAGATCTTACGAATAAGCTTACTATGTCGTGAATTCAATTAACCGATGCATTACATCAATTCTAGGTTTATCCACTAATATTCAAGTATTTGTTGCTTCTTTTTGTGTATATCTGACCCTTGAAACATTCATTTGTAAAATTAAAATAAAAGATTTGGGAGAAAACTCTAAAAATACGTGTTCATGTTCATGGTAAGCGAAAGCTCACAACCATTTTGTTTTTAACGTTTAATTCTTTTTCACACGTAACTCCACGTAGTTTTTATTCAAGTAATATGGCTTACACATATTTGTACCAAATTAAATTTTCTACAAATTATGTTTTGTAACTTTTTTCGCTTGCTGCTATGGCTAAAAAGTTTCTAAATTTTGTTTAACAAAAGAAGTTGGGGTTGATTTTTTTGTGCGTCATATTTCTTCTGTGTATGTCATTTGATTTTCTGCTCAGTTACTTTCTTACGGTCAACATTAATTGGAAACTTTGTTGATCATTAAAAATTCTTCACTGTCTTCGAGCTATCCAGATATCGCTCATTAAAAAAAACAACGTCATAACTCAAAAAACGTGAAACTTCAGAAATCGCAATTTAAAGTTTGCAAGGTTGTATTGCATAATCATCTTCATTTGGATCTATTTCTTTCTTTTTTCTTGGTAGAGCTATAAATTAAAATTTTATCGCAAAAAATGACACTTTTCAAATATTTATTGGACTGTTTTCAATTCAAAAGTCCATGTGTAAATGAAAAAAATACAGTACATATTTCCACGAAAAAAATACTTAAAAGAAGTGACAGTGTATATAACGACAAATGATGCTATATAGCCTTCAATTTTTCAGTTCTAGGTATGAAATTTTGCCAAAAAATAGTTTATAGAAAATGAGTTTGAACTGTATCATTAGGTCAAAATTGATGATTTTTGAGTTATGACGTTGTTCTTTTTAATGAGCGATACATGAATCGCTCTTATAATGTTTTTAACTGTTCCTGTTACCATAGCAAAAGCGGAAGTGGAACAAAAAAGGCTTAGCAATTTATCATTGATATCGATCAAAAATCTAAGAGCTTGACAAAATGATTTGAGAAAAGTATAATAGCTTCTGCAAAATCCACAATAAAAATTATTTTAGTACCTAACTACATAACATTTTATTTCTGTAAAACACATGTAGAATTTTTTGTTGAAGTTTATTTATTTATTCATTAAGAAATAGGGCCCCATATTTGCCTCGGGGCCCCACAAGCTGTAGCTACGGCCCTGGGGTAGTTAAAAATCGGGTTTGAATGTTTTTGTATCATTTAAATGTCCTTTGGTAGGTACATAAATATATGGACGAGTGAAACGGAATTAGCTTTTTTCGAATTACATACAAAACATTGACAAAAGAAAACTTCCTTACACAAATTGGTCCCTTGAAAATATTTGTATGTAAAAAACAGTTTATTTAATGTTGTACTTGGCAACAAAGACGCAGCATCTTAAAGTGACTTGGTGCATTTTTTGATAGATAAAAGGATCATCTTCAATTTCGTCATATATTTCTAAGCCGTAGAATGCCTGCTACACTGAAAAAAAAATTAAATGAAAATAAAAATAAAAAACACAAAAACGATTGCTTATAGCGCATTGCGCGACCCCTATCTGTCAAAATAAAAAATAGGAAAATCTCTTAAAGTGTATTAAAAACCATTTGCAATTTTTGCGGGGGTATGTTTTTGATTGTCCAAGAAAAATATGATCACTGCTTATATACAGGGTGATTCACCTAAGGTGTGACAAAAAGCTTGAGCGTGTAGTTTAAGTCGAAGAGGGGGCCTATTACCCCTCGTTAAGGGGGGAAAAGCAATTTTATAAAAAATTACTTAAAACAGAAAACTAATTGTTAAAAAACAGCGCCAACACCTACAATGATATACCTTTTTGCAAAGCCAAAAATCCCGTCTTTTATTTTCATGTTAAATAAATTTGTTTTAATGAAAACTTTCTGAAAAAATAATTTTCAAACTCAAAAACTATTTTTTTATAAAGAAAGGAAAAAAAGAAACTATGTAATTTCTTATTAAAAAAAAAGAAGAAAAAAACGAGGTTGAGGATAAATCAGCTGGTTACTAAAACACCCGATTCTTCATAGTTTTATAAGAAAGTTGGTTCACTTATTTTTCAATATCTTGAAAAGTAAAAGTCCTAGAATCATCCGGTTTTCAGTGTTTGACTAAAAATTTTTAAGAGCATTGAACTTTGAATTCAAAAATACTACTTAATAACGTAAAGTTTTCAAAAAAAATTGTTTTAACTTTTTTGTTTTCACTTTGCTGTCTGTTCAAAAATTAAAATGAAACCTTGTGTTCTTGTGTAAGAATAATTTTAATAAATAAGTAAAATGTTCCCCAGCAAAACGGAATGTTTTTACGTTTTAATATATTTATCTTATAACTTTTCATTAGCATAGTTTTTAAAGAAGTATCCGAGTACCTACCTTGAATGAATTTGTAAGAAAAAGTACCTCATATGAGTATTTACGTCCGGGAAAGTCCAGGATTTAAAAAAATTTAGCTACGCTGATATTAATTTTTGATGTGTAAACAACTTAGCTCTCGGTATGGGTAAAATTGAAAGTAGCATAGTCACGGATACAGCACTACACATCCGTTGCGCACCATTTTGTTTACCGAACATTTTTGACGCATGGAAGCCAATGGTTCGTGCATTGAATAGAGTAAAATGAGGTAATGTAGTATAGGTCGGTAATGTGGTATAGGTTGTTTTTTCGAAAACCAACTGGAATTTTGATATGCCTTATTTACACATCCTCCCCTTCACACATTTTCTATTTATTTGAACTTACCTGGTCACTATTTACCTGTTGTTATCTTCGTTTAAAACCCACAAATGCAGTGAAATAATTAATATTCTAGTGGCAAAATGTTAGTATTTAAATAATATAATTTCCTTAATATTTAATTGCTAGACAATTTCCACTTGCATTACCATAAACGAGAATAAATTCCTGTATAATTAATGTTTAAAATACTCAAAAATCAATGCTCTACAGTCTAACCCTTTAATTTTTCAGTTTGGATTAACAAAACATATTATAATTTAATAACCAACAAAAAAATAAAGTGAGGCCAACCTCACTTTAAATGCCTATTATTTGTTCTCACTCACTGAATTTGTTCTACATTATTAGTTTCATTTGCATGTTAAATAAATGCAATTATTATATTTCACCTAAACCTACCTATGCAAAAAAAAAGAGCACAAACAAAATCGCTGATTTTTCTGATATACAAAAAAAAACAAAAACCAAAGACAAACGAAAAAATCCATCGCAAATGCAATGAACTTTTTACAATAATTTTTACAAAAAACCTGCATACAAACATTTCGACAATTAAAATCCCAAAACTAATTGCAATGTCAGAAAAATTCAACAAAAAAAAAAAAATAAAATAAAAATTGTATAGTTGTAGTTCAATCTTCGGCGAATTCAAATTAAGTTCTCTCTCGGTCTCTGATGCTGATGGCTGCCTGTCTGTCCATTGGATCCCTATATCTATACCTATGTTCATTCAATTTAATATATAACTACATATATACAATCAAGAATATATCGAGCAAAGTCAGTTTCCAGCTTTAGCAACACCAACCAACACCATCATCGTGAATATAGAGTTTGAAAGTTGCATTGCTAGTCAGAAAAATTTTGATTTTCTATAGGAAGCTATAACACAAAAAAAAATCTGCAAAAATTGAATCAATATAACAAAATACATATAGTAAAACCACCAGGACTATAATAAAAATATAAAAAAAGCTCATCCACTTTTAATGAATGTTCTCAAATTAACGCCAATGTCCAACAGGGATTGAGTATCGGGACAGGACAGGATACAGCATAATAAAAACCAACCAAAAGTGCAATCTCTGCAGCACGCCACTGCACTGCCACTATGCAACACCATCGTCCGTCGGTGGCGTGGCTTCGTTATCGTCGTCAGGTTAGAGAATACAACCCCCCCCTCCTGTTCCCTTAACAAGTTGAACACGTTTACATGCGGCGTGCGGCAGCAATGTCCTTGCAGTTTTATTTTGATTCCCAGCATCACACAAAGTTGATGAAGTAGAGACTACTTCAGGACATACACAACCATCAGAAAATATACTCCTGTGTGGTTGTGCACAGAAATTTACATTTAAACGTCCGCAAGTGATGGATTTTTCTTTTTCATCCTGAAGCGTAATTTGATTTTTTTTTATTTAACTTTGCTCGTTGTGAAATATCTTTTCTTACACTTACTGTTGTACTGGAAGGTAGGTACTTTACTTGTGGTCCTTTTTGCTGATGGGATGGAAAATCCTTTTTCTTTTTTTGTTTTTCTGTTGCCAAGTTGAAGCAGTCACAGTGCGGAATGTAACAACTTCTTCATATTTGCAAACTTTTTGGTAAGATTTATGGTAAATAACTGCTTCTGGTTGAGTGAAATTTTGAAATATTTGCTTGTCTCGGTGAAAGTATACGAGTAGAAAGAAAGATATACAAAGTATCTAGATATGCGATGCATGAAGTCCAGGAAGCAAGGTATATGGTATGGATGTAGTGTAAATACCTTCTCATAGCTAACTTCCCATCATGCATCTTTGTCTTCAGATCTTGGATAAATGCCAAGAAATCCATCATCGTCGTAGGAATTTGCTCCAATCTCTAAAGGTACATATGGGGATATGCATGATGTGTTGAAGAATTTTCGGTACATCCTACTTCTGTATACTTCGTCTTCTTCGTATATTTTGACGGTTTGGATCTCCAGGACACTAGGGGATTTGATTTTCTTTGATTCAAATGAGAAACTGATATGCTTGTGTGAAGGCTGAGGTTTTTGCATGCTACAAACCGAGTTATACGATGGAGTTTTAGAATTTATTGTATGGATATATTTTCAAACCTCTGCATATATATAGGTAGGTACAGATGCAAGGACATGGAAACAAGTGGTTTTATGACAATAATTGAGTTTCGAAAACACAAAGCTATTTTAAATTTGTAAACTATATAGGTATACATCTACGAGTAGTTTGAAGAAGATTTGAGTTTGTCTTGAAAAATTAATTGTTGTAGGTACCTAACTTACCAAAGCAAATATAGTGTTGAGGGAAATCAATTTAATACACATTTCTAATATTTATTGTGTGACCATCAGTACAGTTTCTGAGAAATTTTCTTTAGAAATTTAGAAATTGTTTCTAAATTTATGTACCTATCTCTATAAGCCCACAGTTGTTGTTCTGTAGAAACTTCTGTAAAATATTTTAAATATAATAGTACAAGTTTTCAAAGGAATTTATTTTGAAATTCTCTAATGAAATTTCATTGAAATTGTCTTAAATAAAACTAGAAGTAGTGTTAATTGAGTTGAGAAGAAGTATTGGTTTCAATTCTTGTTGTTGAGAAATACAAGTTAGAGACAAGCCAACAAAAAGAGGCTTGGTGAGTACATATGTAGACGTATCATCAAGTATTGTTTTAACATGTTAACTAAATAACCTAATTTAAGGTAACTCAAGTGTTCTCGAAAATGTATATATTTTTATTGGAAATGTAGGTATTTGTATTCAAAAATTCAAAAGCATTTCTGAAATATTTCCAAAAGAAACTCAATCTTTCCATAAACTTGGTCAAATCACAATTATCTTTCGTGTGAAAGGAGATATATTAAAGTTGTATTTTCAAATTCACATCATTGGAAAACCCAGTTACTGATACTGAGAGAATTTTTTGGCAAAGGATGTAATGCCTAACTTAAATTGGACTATCTGCTGGGAATTTAGGTATAAATTTGTGTTAAGGAAAAAGTATATATTTCAGTACAACGTTCTGAAGGATATACCAGGATGATTTGATTTCTTGTAACATTAAAATTAATAAATTCAAGTTTCCTCCTAAAGCCCAGGTCAGTTTTTGATTATATTTTTACAAAATCAAATCACGTTTCTGTCGTGTTTGAGACCTTCTTCAGACCACTGTTTTAAAAAAATTGTTTAAAATTGTGTTCTTTAAATACTTGTTAACTAATTTAAAACGTTAACAACTTGGGTATTGAAAGTTATCAAACAAATTGAATAGTTATAGTTTGTTTCAGTTTTATAATTTTTCTAAATCATAGGTCTGAAAAAACTCGTAGGCACGACCAAAACGTCATCTTCACTTGAAATTCTTAATCAAATTAATAATCAAAACTGACATAAAGCCAACCGGAGGTAACTTTGAGCGCTTTCACACAAGGAAACTAAGTTGCCGGAAACAAACTAGTTTTTTGGCAAGAAAGATGTGAGGGGAGATTTCTTTCCTTCCCCCTTACGCCCTTCTCGCCAACAAACTAAAAATTGCTGGCAATTCAGTTTCCTTGTGTGAAAGGGGACTTTAAAGCTTATGGTGATTCGCATAATAATTTTAAAACTAGAATGTAGCTAGATATTGATGGTGTATGTTTTGTTATTTGTCAGTATTTTTAAATAGTTAACAAGAATAAGTTAAAAGCAAGTTAAAGTAACAATTTTGAAATTTGTTGATTTGAAAAAAAAAAACATGCAAACGTGGAAAAAGATTGGCATATTTTTTCTTTGATTTTATTTGTTCGTAAGAAAAATTATTTATACACATTTTACATGCAATAGTTGGTTGATTTAGAAGTACCGGAATGAAAAATTATATCAACGCAAGCAGTCATTGACGAGATATCCGGGAATAAGTTAAAAAAAGGCAATTCTCTCAAAACTATATTTCCACTGTTCGCATTTATTGTGAAAGAATCTGGTATGCAGTATTTTTGAAACTGTTTTAAGAGATTAAATGTACAACGTTTAATCCAAATCGTTAGAGTCAGTTTTGAGAAAACTTGATAAAACTATATAAGAAGAAGATAAACAATAACAATAGAAAAATTGTTTTTGTTTTTTTTTGTTTAGTGCACTTTTAAATATGAAATATTTATTTGGAAGGTTTTTGCGACCTAAAGAGCAGATGTGTTTCGCTCTGACAACAACAATTGAGCTTCAGTAAGAATTGTTGTTGCCTTTCTTAGGGGCCAGTTATAGCTATCATTGAAAACCAACATTGAAAAAGTTAGCTGTTGATTTTGAGACACTTGGAAAGTTTAATCATTGAATATTTTAATGCAGAAATATACCTTACGACTTCTAAAAAATTCATTTTGACCCATATCTTCCCCACATCGTTACTTTTAATTTTTTCAATGATCATTGGTAAGGTAGTTCATCATTGAAAAATTAAAAATCATTTTATCAGAAAAGTTGTGCAAAATTGAATTTTGTTTTACCTAGAAATAAATATTGAGTAAATTAGCTTTACTTTGGCATCAAAATAATCACCTATTTTTTTTTCAAAATCTCTCAAAATTGACAATTAATATTTTCAATGACGGTTTTCAATGAAAGCTATAACTGGCCCCTTAGACACATGTTTTAAGTCGATGTCTACCGACGTATTTATAAAATAAGCTGCACTGATCTGCTGCAAATTATATAATTTCCAGGGGAATTTGGTTAAATTCTTGCACCTAGAGAGTTGTTACAATTGCCCGTGGTCTGGCATTTTAATAAGAAGAAGATAAACAATAACAATAGAAAAATTGAGATAAATATTTCATAAGACTATATAGTTCTATGGTAACACCTTGCATTCATTTAGGCTTAGAGCTAGATATACATCAGAACGCACAGAAGAACATACCGCCGCCGACGGGCGTCCTGTCAAAAATCACATTTTTTGACTTTTCCATCATCGTAATGTTATGGGTTTGATTAAACCTTGTGATTTTTTGACAAGAAACCCTATAGAGCAAGTAAAATACTGTACGAGAGGGAGGGGACTATTTGGGTACTCCGACTTAATTGCTGTCATATCATAGATACCCTTCCTTAGACGCAAACTATAGTCGATTTTTACCGACTGCAACTAAAAACGATATTCCAACTGGAATATCTGCGGGGAAACGCCATTTCTGGAAATGAGGTCACTTGCATACTTTTAATTGAATTACATATATTCAGGTCACCCTATGCACATACATACATACCTAGAATAGAAATAATTTCAGTTTCTTAATTTTTTCATCTTCGTTATTGTTTTAGTAAATAGTTTATGAAAAAATGATTTTTAAACTAAAAACTTGGAACAAAAAAAAAAAACAATGAAAATGATTTTTTAAATTGTTTAAATTGTACAACTGTATTATTTTAAGTCAAACAAAAAAAGCCATTTAATTTCAAAAACAATTGAGCGATTTAAAAAAAAAAATATTTTTTAGAATACATAGTTTTCTTAAGTAGGCTCCAGTTCAAAAACGGTGTGTGACACTTCGAGCATGAATACAAAAAATGAATGCTATTTATGTAAGCTTAGTTTAAATTTTCCGTCAAAATATTCTTAACAGTTTATTCTCCGTAATATTTAACTATAAATGCTTTGAAAATAACTCTCTTGATTTTAATTGCTTATGATGAATAGTGTTTAATGCTCAAAACGTCGCATATTAATTGACATCTCTTTTTTGACCTTTTGACTAAAAAACTTATATTTGTATAATCATCCCTCGAGTCCAATTTCAGCTTTTACTTTTTAGCCGCACTAACCGAATATGGAATGCTTTCCTGGCATTCTGATATTCAGAGGTTCTGAACCAATCTGCACCGGTATCTCCTTACTCCTTTAAAGTCCTTCCCTATTTTCCTTACGCTCTCACTGTGTTGATAATTTTAAGGGTAGCATTTAAAGGGTAGCTTTATACAAAAAAAAAGTCAATTGATTCCAAATTTTGATATTATTTATACAAATTAAGACCTGCTGCAGAGAACTGAACAAAACGGTCCAAAAGACTAACAAGGTCAAGATACAAATGTCATTGGAAAGCTTATTTTATTCACGATGACACCCACTTTTCAAATCGATGTGTGAAAATTGTTATTCGCCAACAAATATTGCGATTTCTTGAATGTACAGGGTGATGGGTCAAAAGTGACTTCCTAATTTAAAGTGATGATAACATTTAGTTTTTTTTTGTTTGGTCCTCTCTAAAGCGCTGTAGTTCATTTTAGTAAATCTCCTAAGTTTGTTTTATAAGGACCTTAAAAAATAAAAATTAAAACAGACGAGTTATGATTTTTTCAAATTAAGAAGAAACTTCTGACCCACCATGTAGTATGGGAAATTACAATCTAAGTTAGCGAATATTTTTTTACGCAGCACGTGAAAAATCCCGTTCCGTTTTTGAAGTACTGAATATTGAAAAAAAAAAAAATAACTTCTTAACAAATCAGAAAAACATTTTTTGGAAAATTTTGATAGTATATTTATTTTTTTTTTAAATTATTTTGTTCTCAGGTTGAAGTCATTTTTTTTAGAAAAATGCCCCTCCTGCCTAAACGAGGGGAATAGAGTCCCATCCTATACGATTTTGTATTGTCGTAACCAAATCGTGCGTCACACGTTACGTAAACACCCTGTAAAATGTTTAGGAATAAATTCGTTTATTACTTAGGGCCAATAAATAAAATTTCAATCTTTTGTACTTGCACGACATAAATGTCTTCAAAAATGTTTGGTTTCGTAAAAAATAAACCCATTTAGATGTTAATCAACCTTTGCGGTCTTAATAAACAAAAAAGGATCTCCAAACTATATGTCTTTCTGTTATTATATATACAGGGTGTCCAGTAAGTAATGGATAATCTTGGAAAGCCTAATAGTAGACTTTATGACAGTCCTGAAAACTAATAAAAAAAAAAATCTATCCCAACCACAAGAAAAGATATGTGCATTTTTTTGTTCAGTGCATTATTTTTTGCGTTACTTTACGTTTTTGAATACCACGACTACAAGTGCATGAATTCCATCGTTTTTTTTCGTAGCAATATTTAACATTGTTTGTGCCAAAACATAAGAAGACAAAAATTTTAATAACTGTTTGAATTCTTAGAGAAAAAAATTATTAAACTTTACTTTTCGATGCAAAATGTGAAAGAAACTAATTTTCGAAAATGTTAAATCCGCGTTAAATGCGGATTTAAAAATGGTTTAATTTATTATTGAATCTTGAACCAATAGGAAGTTATTGGTAAAAATAAGCAACACGAGATCAATTTAGCAAAAACAAATGTTTTAAAAATAAGCAAATTAAACGCGAAAATAATATCATGGGTTCAACATGGTAGATTTTTGATTGATTGCCTGTTTTTTATATTATCCTTGTGATAAATCCAAGCTTTTAACTTCTAGGGCCGATTGCAATATTACCAAAAATGGCAACAAAGTACAAAAAACTGCTTAATTTTCAAGCTTGTTTTAAAGTATACCTTGTTTATTTGGCCCTAACAAAACCATATTTTTCAGCTGCTTTAAGTTTATTAGTTATTTTCTTTAAACAAATAGTCTTTTTAATTTTGAGCCAACTTTCAATCACTAAGTTAGAAAACAAAAATAGATATTTTTTTTTAATTAAAAGCAAATGCTCAAACTGTTTTCCACCCATTCTAATACAGGTTCTGCACCTCCGAATAAATGAAAATCTTATAATAATCTTGTTAAGTTTTGCTCAGAATCTTGTAATGCAGCTGCCTACACAAGATTTCTTAGCTGCTCTAAGGACCTTATGGGCTTGCTGTACACGATTTTCTTAATGCAGCCCCAATAAAACAATCAAGTTGATTTAGGTCCGGTGAACGGGGTGGCCATAAAATTGGTCCCAGACCTCATATCCATCTGCCTGTATATCTGTCATATTTGTAATGCAGCGGCTTGCACAAGATTCCATACCTGCTCTGAGAAGCTGATCGGCTTGCTGTATTCGATTTATTTAATGCACCGCTTATAAAAAAATTCATTTGGTAATAAACACTACCAAAATATTTGATGGTTTTTTAAAATGCCAATTGAAGAGGTATAATTCAAAACAAGCTCGAAAATGTATCCGTTTGTTTGCACTTTGTTATTATTTTTGGTAATGTTGAATTTGGCCCTAAAAGTTAAAAGCTTGGATTTATCATTAGGACAACATTATAAAGACATACAATCAATCAAAAATCTACCATGTTCAACGCATGGTATTATTTTCTACGTTTACTGTGCTAATTTTGAAAACTTTTGTTTTTGCTAAATTGGCTCTAGTATTGCAGATTTTTACAAATAACTTGCTATTGGTTCTAGATACAATAATAAATTATACCATTTTGAAATTCGCATTCAACACGCATATTTTAAAAATAGTTGGCCACTGGATATTCATGCATTTTTTCATGCCAGAGATGATTTAACTTTTTCAAAAATTAATTTTTTTCACATTTTGCATCGAAAATCAAAGTTCAATAATTTTTTTCTCTAAGAATTCCAACAGTTATTATAATTTTTCTCTTCTTTTGTTTTGGCACAAAGAATGTTAAATATTGCTACAAAAAAAACGGTGGAATTCATTCAGTCGTGGTATTCAAAAACGTAAAATAACACAAAAAATAATGCACTGAACAAAAAAATGCATATATCTTTTCGTGTGGTTGGGATAGATTTTTTTTTATTAGTTTTCAGGACTGTCATAAAGTCTACTATGAGGCATTCCAAGGTTATCCATTATTTACTGGATACCCTGTATATACCTACATAACCCAAGCAAAGTCTTTGTTCTTAAAAACTAAAAAGTGTGAAAAAACGTTCAGCCTTAAAAAATTTTTGGGTAGAGTATTATTCTCAAAAATTTTGAACACTTGATAAAATTTTGTTTTCGTAAAAGAAATCCATATCCGCTTATAGCGAATATCCTCAACCATAAGAAGATGAAGAAATTTAAATATGAAATATTGAAATTACTTCTGTTTTAAGTGGAGTGATTTTTATAAGAGTCGGTAAACATCGACCAAAATTTGTGTCTTAGTAGGGTATAACAGACTGACTGAAGAGCCCACTGTTATACCTTGGGCGAAACACAATTATTTCTGGAGTTCAGGTCACTTGTACTTTTTTATTGAATAATATCCTCAACCTATCATGATGTCCGTGTTTTTTAATTGCAATTACTATAATGATCTGATTGGACCTCATAAAATAGCCGTAATGTGGTTAAATTTAGTGGTGACACAAATGTGATTTCATACAAAACCCTCTTTCAAATATTACACCGGAGGAGCGGAGGACATGTTTGTTAGCATGTTCACACGTTGGCAGTTTTGAAAATTACTGAAATTGTGTTAAACGAATAAAGACCGTTCCTCATTATTGTAAGCCTTCATAGAAATAGTCAATCCAAAATATAAAAGGCTTAAATTATTATGTCAAGGCAATGCAAATCACGTTTGAAAAAAAGGAGCTCCTAACTGGTTTCCAAGTCACAATAACTACTAGGTAAAAAGTGTTAAAAAAACTTCTTCACACACAACTCTTATGTCTACTTCCTACTTCAAGGATATCAAAGACAAACGTACCTATATATAAGAAGAGAAGAGGTACAACTTTTAAAATATTTTCACTCAAAATCAAACAATCCTAAAAAACGTATGTTTGTAAAAATATAACGTCTGTTTGGCACACACAAAACCAAAATAAAGAAAGAAATTCCACAGAGCTGTGCCTTTAATAAACCTAACTTTTCAGTGAAACTTTTGTTTAAAATCAACTCTTTGATGAGACAGCTTTTCAGTTTTTATTTGCTTCACCTTCAGCCAGTTCTCATTACAGCAGCATCCGCCTCGGTACGGTTGTACGAGAGTTTCCTTTTTTTTTTGACATATTTTTTTTTTTTTTGCTGAATTTTTTTGAGCAAAAAAGTATAAACTTTGTGTGCAAATCCACTGCTGCGCCGCCACTATTTCTTTTGCATGAACTTTTCTTCTGGTTCTTTTTGTAAGCACGAGGCATAGGTTCACAATGATTTTCAGCTCGCAGGACTAAAAACAATATAGAAAGGGAAAATCTTCAAAGTGACCTAGTTTTTTTTTTGCATTTCCCGACACAAAAAGAAAAATAAGTAACGTGGGACCGAGTGAGCCGGTTGGATAGAAAAAAGAAAAAGAAAAAAACTCGTATGACCAACAACCCGCCAAACTGTTGGACCGAATGTACCTATAAGAACTCTGAGTGAGTTCGTGGGTCGTATACCCTTTATGTGAGCTAAAAAAAGTAAAGTTCCATGATCCTTGCTCCATCACACAGCCAGTAACTACCTATACAGAGCACTCCCGTCTTCCATTTGAATACAAGGGGTTCTTTGATAGCAGAAAGCAGGAGACCCGACCCGCTGCTGCACAGCCACCTGTTCGTTTCGTCACTCCTGCTTGTATTACCTTAAAACTATATCTACTCCATAACTACCCACAATTCCAGCATTATTATACTAAATGGAGCAAAGGATACTACTTCCCGGGAGTAGTGAAATCAAAGTAAATATTTCCTTTGATAATTATGTTTGGCATATTTTAATTAGATTTTAATTTTGAGTGCACCGCAAATAGCAGGGTCTATACGCTAATGTAAGCGTATAAACATCACAGTCCGTGAGGTTGTATGCTCCGAGTTGAAGCTGCGATGATGGAACCAGCGTTTGAGTATCCTGTGAGGAACTTGAATGCAAAAGTATTAACTATTCACTATCGTACTATGATGCGATGGTCGTAAAAAGCAGATGCAGACGCAAATATTTGCTCACCAAGGGCTTTTGTTGCAACTGCCAGATTCATAAACTATAAAAGCGTCGGCCAATTAGATGAAAGCGTATATACATAATATATGTATACTTACAGGAAATATATAGCTGGAAGATAGGATACTTTTTTTTTTTTTTGTTATAATTTTATTTATTCAATATATGTAAGTGTGTTCTCTGAGGGGTGAGTATCAAAATGTTGAATGGCTGTGTGGTTATTTTAAAGAATTATTCTTCATTCAAGATGCAATGAATGGCATAAGTCCGTTAGGTACCTAAGTTTGAAGAAGAATCAGGGAAAGAAAGTTTTTATTTGTTTTTAGTTCGTTTAACACTAAAGCTAGAAATTTAATATTGAAAGTAGAAATACTTTGAAGGTTATTAAAAAGTTAATTAATATTTCACAAGAAATTGAATTGAATATGTACATAATCATATATATTATTTCTGTTGTCAAACTCATTTTTTCTCATTTATAAAATAGTCAAATCCACTAAAATAGGTATCACTGAATAGGAATTTACACATACTCATGACATTGCACATTCTATTTTCTATAAATTTCGGAAATTTCAAATAATTCAATAAATGAAAAATTTGACATAAAGAATACCACTTTTAACCCATTGAATGAGTGAAAGAGAAAAATATGTATTACTTCTGTAATTTAAAATTCTTTTTTTTTTCGCTGTACCTTGAGTGAGTGGGGGAGAAACATTCTTTATGTACACCATGCATGAATGAAAGAAACATATTTATTACTTTTCTAATGTATAATCCTCTTTTTTCGCTTGAGTGGTGGAGAAACATATTTGTTACCTACTTCTGTTGTTTGTCATCTTTTGTCTCATTATAAAAAGCCGAATGCATTTATTAGGTATCACTAGATTGCATGAATAAAAGAAACATATTTATTAATTCTTTAATTCAGAATCTAAGAATAGAAGAAGAAATAGAGGAACGGGCATATCGAGGAAAAATTGAGTCTTTTTTCAAAATAGTGTGAGTTACACAAACACAAATGCATTCACACAGGGTCGGAATGCAGTGAGATAGCTAAATGCTGGGCCCCCAAAGGAATTTTTTGCTGTGTTTTTGAGAGATGTATTTTTGAGATTTAAGTTTAATAGTATAAAAACTTATTAAACTAAATAAAAAAGTGAAATAAATGTAAATATAGTGAATACATGCAATACTTCATTGGAAAAAAAATATGTAACATATGCGGTGCTGCGTTAAATCCTGCAAAAACATCATGTGGAATTTGAGACACAATCAGCCCGTGAGATGCAGATATTGAAAACTATAGGTGTTTTTACACGATTTAACGCATTTTTTTTAAAATAAAGTATTCACTATGTTTACTTTTATTTCACTTTTTTATTTAGTGTTTCAACTGTTTTAACGTTATGAAATCTCTAAACACTTTCCTCTAGCTCGGCAAAATGACAATGGTGCATTCTTTTTCTATAAAATGTTTACTATTGCTGTTGTGTCAAAAAAAAATGTTTAAAATGTCATTGTCAAAAGTTTTACCGTGTGTGTAACATTTCGTTTAGGAACGATCAATGTTAAAAATATTATTGGTATGCCAATCGAAAGGGGTTGAAAAAAAATCGAAACACATTTAGAATGAAAATAATCAAACAAATTTTTGTATTGAATCAAATTTTATTAGAAAAAATATTATGATCACTTAAATGCATATCTATAATATTTAAATTAAATTCTGCTAATATTGAACATATTCATAATAAAAATAATTTATTTATTTTTTTCAAACATTCTATTTGAAAATTTAAATCCTTATTGAATGTGCGAAATTTTCGCACGGGTCTTCTGGTACCTTTGAATTTAAATTATTGGCCATAAGTAATAAATTCAAATAAAAAGTACAAGTGACCTCAACTCCAGAAATTATTGTGTTTCGCCCAAGGTATAACAGTGGGCTCGAAACACAATAATTTCTGGAGTTGTATGAATGTAACATTGGCAATTTAATTTTGAATGACAAAATTTCAACAACCGGTATACTTGTACTTCGCAGTCAAAATCACTCGTGCACTCAGCATATTTCTGAGCGATAATTGGAAAAAAAATCAGTGTAAGCTCAATCATCAATCAGGCATAGTAACAGGAATTACGCCATTTCCCACCGCCAATAATTGAACTCTGCATCTGCAGCGAACTGTTAATTTCATAAAGCAACTCGAATGTACGTTTCAATTTCAATTTATTCACATATCGTTATAAATCCAATGCTTTCAGGCAAGTAGTGTTCAATTAATTTACCGCGGGTTGATCTTGAATGACAGGCAGCAGTGTTTGATGAAAATCGCCATTACAACCATTACCTGCGCTACAGGCTACAACTTCCGTCATCGACTGTTGGATCAATTCATCGTACACTTGCTTTTGTTCTGGATTCAACACTGGCACATTTGTTCGAATTGCTTGACTCAATGTGACTCGATCGAAATCCATTGCTCACTCCAGTTCTCGATTCAATACGAAGATCTTCGCGGATATCCAATTTTCCGGGATAAT
Source organism: Melangyna quadrimaculata (assembly GCA_949320155.1). Classification (NCBI taxonomy): domain Eukaryota; kingdom Metazoa; phylum Arthropoda; class Insecta; order Diptera; family Syrphidae; genus Melangyna; species Melangyna quadrimaculata. The sequence goes on along the minus strand of OX439483.1, from coordinate 56,611,782 downwards.
CCTCCACAATGTCCTCGGGCCAATACGAAACCATCAAGCCCAAAATCGTGCAAAACAAACTACTCGTTCTCGAGCTATGCGTGCACCCCAAGGACGTCAGCATCTTTTTATATACCTACGTATAGAAGTTATGATATTTTTTGTCTAAGGTATGTAGGTGCCCTAAAAATAAGATGCCAGCAAAGTTTCTAACCTTAAGATTTTTACAACTTTTTAACGGAGTAGAAAGTTGCGGGTTTACGACAACAAATGTTCTAAAAATTGCCAACAACTGAGTTTAATTCTTCTATTATCACTTCTACTAATTCCAGATTCCACTACCACAGTCTCTTATGCCCAATTCTCTTGCGAACTTTGTTAGTCAACATTCAAATTTTTAAATAGTTCATGAATTCTTAAATTTAGGCGTAGTTACCAACCACAAAACTTTTGGTTTAATTTCTTTTGCAAACTTGGCTTATTCCAAAAAAAAAATGAGTCTGGGTCGACCCACACTTGTAACTTCCCATTGGTGCACTTGAAGACCATATACATATTTACCTTAGTGGTTGGTGGTAGAGTATATATTACATAATTATATATTATATAGTGTAATAACTTTGGGTTTTTGGATAATCAGTATATAGGTAGGTGACATTACCTATATTTTATACTTTTTTTCCTAACTCTTTTCGGTAGCCAAAAATGATGGATGAGACCTTTTTCCCACCAATTGCCTAAGGCGTAGAGTAAGACCGATTAGATGAAAAGAGTGTACACGTCGAGATTGTAGTAGCCCGTAGCGTAATGGTTAGTGCGTTCGACTGTTACGCTGGAGATCTGAGATCGCTTCCCAGCCTCGTCCAACTAAAAACTATAAAAAGTTTTTTTTTCAGGGCTACTGCCTCTTGCGAGGAATTGACAAATCCTCCAAGAGTATCACTTGTCACGAATAAGTGCTTCTCGTCTAGACGTTCGGATTCGGCATAAAATTGTAGGTCCCTTCCATTTCTGTCGAAAGGCGCACACATGAATGGTTGCGAGTTGTTAGTCACTAGGGCCTGGTTCTTCATGAGCCGTTGTGCCACCCGATTTATTTATTTATTTTTTCTGTATAGCGGTATTAATTATTTAAGCCAATTATTTCAAAACAGACTATTGGCTAACAAAATACCAAATATCAGGGGAATGTACTTAAAAATAAAAAAACATGGTTTCAAAGAATATAAAAGTGTCATAATGCAAAATTTCGATTTTGAAGGAGATTTTGATGGTAAGAATTTTTCGAATAAAAGCATTTTTGAAAAATTTTTTCTTGCAACATTTTTATTTTTAGCTTTTTAAAGGGTGGTTTTAAAAATCTCAAAATTACACAACATTTAGGTGGTATATGTGTTTATTTTTGGTAGAAATTTTAAGTCACTATCATTGTTTGTTTTTCAAAATATTTGAGTTGAACAAATTTTTTTAAGAATTTTTACTAGTTTTTTGCTCTAAAAAAAACTGTTTATTTAATTTTGTTAAAAAAATTATCAGTTGTTGACAATGTCATTTATGAAAAAAAAAAAAACTGGGTTCGGAATCATTTTTTGTTCTTCAAATATTTGAGACGAATTTTTTTTTTTTTTCAACTGTTTTTCTTAGTTAAAAAAACGTGTCTGTTAAATTGTTTTTTATTATTTACCAATTCGGTATTGTGTAATTATGTGTAAATTAAAATTAGTCTGAAGTGTATATCTTATTCCGTTCTCGAGATATTCCAGATAAATGGCATTTTACAGCTCCTTTTTAAATTGCTGTAGTAAAAAATCGGTTTATTGAATTTGTTAGAAAACCTTTTCAGCACAATATGACAATATTATCTGTAAAATAAAATCCATCCGAGGTCGATATATTTATTCATTCTGGAGATATGGTAGACAAAAAAGTACCCCAAACGTACGTACATACACACATACAGACATCTTGCTAAAAACGACGAATTCTGATTCTAGAGACCTCAAAACGTGAAGATATGTCAGAATTTTCAATTCGACGAATCGCACCAATTACAATAACTTTCAATCCCAAGTAACATTTTGCCTCTTATAAGATGCTCCAAGAGCTTAACTAGACTAATTTAAGGGATCTTAAAGTAATCTTGAAGAATACTTCTAGATTTCTATAAGACAGTTAGAAGCGTTAAATAGCCTAGTTATGGGAGGCTCTTGCCTACTCATAACAACAACATATGTTTCTTTGCAATACTTGTGATCTAATTATCCGAGTTGCATTCTTCTTATGAGATGACATTTGTATTATCGATTGACTCTCGAAAAAATCTTGTAAAGCTCGGCTAAATCTTGCTTTGAGAATGCGTCTCTTCCAATATGGGAGGTGCTCTTATCTTTTCTTTCTCATTATTAATTTTTAAAAAGAAGAAACAATATGCTTTTTAGTTTTTGTGTGTATACATATACATAATGTATTATGGCAAACAAATAATGGGCTTGTGTTGTATTTATTTCGTAAGTCAATTAATTATTATACTCATAAAGGCGATACATTATATTATGTTTTTCACGGTATGGGAACCAGAAAATATATGCGGTTGAAATGTTATCTACTAATTTGAATATTTTACCTCGAAAAAAAAGAAGCGCCTTCAAAATAATGCTTATTTAAATTATTTAATTTATATTTTTAATAAGGAGAAGGGTTGCCATGGAAATATTTTGGAACGAAATAAAATTCAAATTCAGGCAACGAGCCATTGGTTATAAATCGCGATGAATTTGATCTCAATTTAATTTTTTTAAATAAAAGTGGAATTTAATATGAAACCGAGAATGTGAAAAAATTTATTTGAAAGTTATTTCTAATCTAAAATGTAAATTGCCATTGACGTCGTAGCCATCTATTGGGTAAATTCTCATTTAGTTCAAAAATGAAAACGCTATTTTGATTTTTTTGAAAAAATAGGTTTCTATTTTGCGCCTTGAAAAATTGAGTTTTGATCAGTTTTGAAATTATAATTTTTTAAATTATGGTAACCCTCAAAACATTCAGAAAACTCTGTTTGTATATTTAAATATGGCAGCTGCTCATGAGACACTAACTCTTCTATTAACATCTTTATGAGAATTTAATTATATTAACGCTTTGAATAAGATTGCTAAAAGAATAGATTTTAGAAGCGAAGAATTAAAGTTTATTTATGAAACTAAAAAACTTCTTATGAGATCTCAAATGTTTTTTTAGGACTTAGATTTGACAGAATTGTAAGCAAACCATAAACGGTGCACTGTGGTCCAAAAAGGCAAATTTCGTGGCAAAAATACTAATTTCGATGTTTTATTTTTAAAGTTTTGTATTTATTTATAATAGGAATATAAACACAGCTTCAAAAACAACAAACAAAATAATTTTCCGCTAACAAGTTTGACTTATAAAGCTTTTCAAAGTTGGTTTTAGCAGCTTTTTTTGGTTTGAATGTGCGGAGAGATTGTAATTTGTTTTAAAAAAAGTCCTCTTCCCAGTGCTGAAATTTTGGTGTTAAAAGCAAATTTCCTTATGGAATATTTAAATAATTTTATTAATTGCAATAGTTGAACGCGTGAAATTTTCTTCTAATATGAATTAAAAATTGTTCTGTTATTATCTTGATTCTTAAAAAAATCCGCCGACTTCCACGCCACTTTTTTAACGACTGCCAATTTTTACAAAAAAAAATTGTCCGCCCACTTGAACGACCCATTTTGAATAAATTCCAAAGGTTTTTTGAGGTTTGCTGTAACTGAGTTTGTTCGCATTACTTAAATTATTGTAAATCATTATTTTTCTTATTCTTAAAGTACGTAAGCACGTTAAAAAAAAAATATGATTTTTGCAACGAAAAAAGTAATTTTGGACCATAATAAAGAACAAGTCCTCTTACACGATTTTAAACATAAGGGATCTTTTAAGAATCAAATTGCAAAACTTTTGTTATTTGAAATCCTGATAGTTTCTTGGTATAGGAGGTATTGAACTTAGAGTTTTTATAGAAGTATAACATGATTATATGTAACTCTTAAATATGTGTTGTTATAAGATTAGAAAGACTACAAAACTAGAGTTGAATTTTCACCAAACGATTCTTATAAGACTTCAAGTTTATATAATCTTATTCCAAGAAGAAAAATTGGTTCAGCTAAAAGATTTTAGTATTTCTCTGCTGCAAAAGTGTTCAACTCTTAATTTTCACCAAACGATTCTTATAAGACTTCAAGTTTATATAATCTTATTCCAAGAAGAAAAATTGGTTCAGCTAAAAGATTTTAGTATTTCTCTGCTGCAAAAGTGTTCAACTCTTAATTTTCACCAAACGATTCTTATAAGACTTCAAGTTTATATAATCTTATTCCAAGAAGAAAAATTGGTTCAGCTAAAAGATTTTAGTATTTCTCTGCTGCAAAAGTGTTCAACTCTTAATTTTCACCAAACGATTCTTATAAGACTTCAAGTTTATATAATCTTATTCCAAGAAGAAAAATTGGTTCAGCTAAAAGATTTTAGTATTTCTCTGCTGCAAAAGTGTTCAACTCTTAAAATAAAGAGGTTATGAGACCAATTTAATTTCCTAAAAAGATTTTAATTCTTAAGTATAAATATGGGACAAAACAGAGTCTTATGGGAGTTATTTTTTTTTTTCAAATTTCAAGAGTTTAGCTCTGGAAAGTTTGTTAGTTGGGATGGGAAATTAAAAAAGAACAATATGGCCAAAAGTGAACTATGTCACTAAAGAAAATGTTTTCTACAAAAATAAGTATTAGTTTCAAGCCTTGCAGTCTCAGAACTATGTACTTAAGAAATTCATAGTCTTGAAGTTACTAAAGTGAATGCAACCGCTTCTTACACAAAGTTCATGTGGATGAAAATCAAATTTCTGCTATCGACTCCAAATTGACAACATCAAATTTTTCACCACACTGCATAATCACTTTAAACAAACAATACACGCACATAGGCTAACCACTAAACATTAATCAATTAAATGTCTGTAATCTCTTAACTTGCAATCCTTAGATTTCGACATGATTTCTTATGTTTAATATGTAACACCAATCCTTTGATGAAATTCTAAAGGAAGCCTATATGTGTAAAGTCTTAATTAAAGAAAAATATTTAAATAGTTGGTTCGATGTTATATTTGTTCTGAAAACAATTCTAAAGCCTTATGCTTTTATGCTCTCACTTCAATTAAACAATTTTTCAATCTCGAAGTTATCTTCCTTCATCAAAGGCTTTTACTACTCAATTCAATGAAATTGAAATACCAATTAACATCAGATACCTACCTCTATATGCGGATGCCATGCCAGTTTGAAATTAAACATTGAATGTCAATATCATGCAATCCAGTATACCATGCACCAGCATACCAATATAAACCTCTATCCAACCTACTGTTATAGACAATCATCGTCAGAGATCCATTCCTATATCGCTATTATCTCATTCATCAACGACTTCATTGTCTTCTTTTTCAAAGGACAAACTGAAACAAACGTCACCTTCTCCTATAGATATCCCTAAGCTGTGTATGTATGTAGTTTTTATGTATGCAATTGCAATGCAATTCATGTAGGTATGTGTGTTATGTGTGTCTTTTGTGACATATACGACCTTTTGTTTAAGAAAACTTCAAATCTCATTCATGCATCAAGCCCCAGACCCAGGCCAGGCATGCATAGACTTAACCACATTCAACAAAAGTATAGGTAGGTTCTAGGTACATGATTGGTAAGGTATACATCTGGTGCAGTTCTCATCATCAGCATCACCCATCATACATTCCTGAAATAATTAGAAAGGAAGAACAACGATGAAATAAAAACAAGCACACACTCATGTATTATAATCCTTTGAAATTCAAATTGCGGTTTTGAGTTTGACACCATTGCATTACGATAAATCGTCAAAGTTTTCATCACTGTCTTACTCCGAACACCGTCATTGTGTTCATTCAATTAATTTATATCCGTCATCGTCATCGCACCGATGATGATGCAAAATCTTTCTCATGTTATCCTTTAATTTCAATTTAATTTTGTTCTGTTTTTTTTTTGTTTTTTTCTTTGCAGATTGTGCCAACACAGCAACTATCGAAATTGTCGAATTTAACGTATTTATCATTAAGTGGAAATCGATTTACACACATTCCAGCTGTGGCCTTGCTTAACTTATTTCATCTGAGGGAATTGCACTTAAATCGATTGGATAGACTTGTAAAGATTGATTCAAGGTAAGTCTATATACTTTACATTTTATCTACGTGTACATAATTTAGAAAGGTTTGTATATATGATTATGCTAAATACACATGCTCACTTCTTTACATTATTACGATTATTTATTTGTGTAATTCCCAGACTATCGAAATTATTGTTGATTCTCAAAAGTTTCTAGTGAAACATGAACAAGATGGTGCAGCTTTAGATTAAGATGCACTGAAAAAAATGTATGTGCTTTGTTCTATTTAAAAAAAATTGAAACAAGCAAACTTGTGGTTGTATTACAATTTTTTTTTAATTTTTGAATACGAGTATAATAAAATACACAATGTTAATGTTAATAATACTAATGATAAACACCATAACTAAAAGGTCCGCCATCTAACGTTTTTTTTTTCAACTAGTGCTTATTTCGTGAATGGTAACACTTAGCTCATGTCTGATTTGACAGATAATTAGTTTTATACTTCCGCTGAACGAATATGGTTGTGTATACGCTTGAACAACGCTGGGAAATATGGCGACATTACTTTGCCGATTTTGCCAAAAAAATCATCTTTTCAGATGAAGTTCATTTTGATCTTGGCGGGTATGTAAACAAGCAAAATTGTCGCATTTGGGGCACAGAAAACCCGCACGCATACATTGAAAAGCCGATACACCCAAAACGAGTCACTGTTTGGTGCGAATTTTGGTCCAAAGGCATAATTGGGCCATTTTTCTTCAACTGAGCAAGAAGTGGCCGTTACAGTCAATGGCGATCGTTATCGGGCCATGTTGAACGAATTTTTGTTCACAAAAGAAGTTATTTGGAGGACCCTTTATTACTAGAGGTTTTGAACTCTTGGTGAAAACCATAGAAAACCCTATCCTATGAGATTGTCATTCGGTCAAAAATAGAACCGCAATTTCCAATTTTTCGACCGAAGTAACCCGAAAAGCTTTGTCCAAAAAGCTGTTTTTAAAATGTTTGGCTTAAGAGTTTCGGTTCCAGCCATTAAAAAAAAGACGTTATTTAATTTTATTTAAAATATGTATAAGAACAATAAGAAGATGAAGAAATTTAAATATTAAAATATTGAAATTACTTCTGTTTTAAGTGGAGTGAATGAATAAAATTCAATTAAAAAGTACTAGTGACCTACGCTAGTAGCCCGTAGCGTAATGGTTAGTGCATTCGACTGTCACGCTGGAGGTCTGGGATCGCTTGCCAGCCTCGTCCACCTAAAAACTAAAAAGTTTTTTTTCAGGGCTACTGCCTCTTGCGAGGAATTGACAAATCCTCCAAGAGTATCACTTGTCACGAATAAGTGCTTCTCGTCTAGCCGTTTGGATTCGGCATAACATTGTAGGTCCCTTCCATTCCTGTCGAAAGGCGCACACAGGAATGGTTGCGAGTTGTTAGTCACTTGGCCCTGGTTCTTCATGAGCCGTTGTGCCACCCGATTTATTTATTTTTTGGTGACCTCAACTCCAGAAATTATTGTGTTTCTACCAAGGTATAATAGTGATGGGCTCTTCAGTCAGTCTGTTATACCCTACTAAGTTACAAATTTTGGTCGATGTTTACCGAGTCCACTGTTATACCTTGGGTGAAACACAATAATTTCTGGAGTTGAGGTCACTTGTACTATTTAATTGAATTTAATGTATAAGAACTTCTTTGATACATTTAAAAAGAAAAACTATTGAAACAAAATTAAATGAATGCGAAAAAAAATTTGCAAATTACTGACCATTTGTTTCGCAATAATATCTTGTTTAACTATTTTCGCGTATGGAAAATTTGTGAAAACAGTTTTTATTGAGAATTTTATTATCTGGGTGAATATTTAAAAGTATTAATATTTTTGACCTTAAATTAGACAGTCGATGGAAAATTTGGTATACTAATTTTAAGTATTTAATAAAATACAATTTAAAAATATTCACTGTCCCGTTTTCAAGATATTCTATTTTCAAACAAAAAAAAAAAAATTAAAATCCTGTATAAATTGTGATTGAAATCAGTGAAGCCGTTAACGAAAAATTTGAATACCAAAAAATCGGTTAATAACCGTTATTTGGTATAATTTTTTTTCATCATATTGTAATACTTTAATTTAAACAGCATTATTAGATTTTTTGTATCATTTTTAATTTCGTTGCAAGTTGCCCAGTCAAAGCTGTTCAATTTAAATAAAAACCCATTCAACAAAATATTTAAAGATATTATAATTTACTTAGTACCTACTTAAAGTGATGGAACACAAAACATTAATATTTTCAAATCATCACCTATCTATACAAACCGAAAATAAATAATTTTTCGTTTTTATTTTTTATAAAATAATTAACTTGGTATACTACACAATACTTTTTCGACTACTTCATTATTAAGTATAGATAAATATGAAAACCCCGTTACTTTTGACTTATCAACAAATTTTATAAAAATCATATCTTTTTAATAATTATTACTCTTAGAAAAAAATATTTGAACTGGTTTTTGTAGAGAGAAGCATTATCTAAAGGAATTTTATGAATATTTGATGCTAACTCTTTGGAATGCTAAACAAATTATTTATATTTGGCCATTTTCAAATCTCAATAACTTGTTATTTGTTTCTCATATGGAGTGTCAAAACCTTTTTTGAAAACAATTTTGTAGTATGGAAAAATAGGCCTAGGTTATTTTACATGAGGTATGCCATTTAAGAGAAAACAGTCCAAATCAGTAGCTTTTTTGACTTTTGACCAAATTACCTAAATATAATTATTTTTTTTTTTTTAAATATGTGTTCTTGTAGAGGAACGTATAGTCCTTAATCATATATTGAAGAAGTTTTCGATTACAATATATTGATAAGAAGCAATAAGTGAAAAAGAATTTTGACATGACAAATTTTTTGAATTCACATTAATTTTTACTTTGGATATACGATATAGGGTAAGTTTAGGAAAAAATACAACTCGAGATGAATTTTCTCTAACATAACGCATGATAGATAATGCGAAAAAAGTGGGTCCGGAAATTCTGTCTGTCTGTCTGTCCGTCTGACGGCTGGCTGAAGCGATTTTCTTCAAACTTTAAACTAAAGGCTCTTATGAGATTTCCTAGACCCCTCTTTTTTTGATTTTTATTTATTTAGCTCAAAAAATAACGGTACCTGCCATACAACCAATATAAAAAAATTGATTTATTTCAAAAACGGCTCTAACGATTTTGATAAAAAAAATTACGGGCTACTATAATTACTACTATAAATATTTTGGTAGAAAAAAAAATATAACGGTTATTAACGTCACCTGTCATAGAACCGATTTTTTGATTTTTAAATTTCTCGTTAACGGCTACACCGATTTCAATCAAATTTTTAATATAAGGGATCCCTTACAATTTTAACTATTTTGCATATAAAATGTTTCGAAAAAATAATTTTTAGATTTTTAAAAAAATTATTGATTTTTTTTTTGTAAATTGTATTTTATTTTATTCTTAAAGTTGGCATACCAAATTTTATTTTTAAAAATTAAAGAATTTTTATATGCGTTAAAGTTGTGAGCTACCAGAGCAAGTTTGCGCGATCCAGTCGTGCAGATTTTTTGTAGAACCACAGCGCAACGTCAAAAATTACCTCAGGAACAGTGATACCACTGGGACTCATCTGAGTCATAAGGGCCTCATTTATTTAAACTTGGCTCAGAGACTCGTCTTTTTTAGATCTTGCGCATTTTTTTTAAGAGTAAAAATTAACACTTTGGGCCTTACCAATAATCAAATTTAGTGACGACTTAAATATTTCTGTAAAATGAACCATAACGGTATGGAATCTAACTAATTTACTGTATATGGTACGACCTTAATATTAATGTTAACTCTAAATAGTGAATCAAATGTGGGATTGACTTCAAAAAATTAAACATTCCATAAATAGTACATTATTTGTGATCAATACAAATAAGGTTAATTTACTGGAATATTTAAGTCCTTACTAAATATGATTATTAGTTAGGCCCTTTATATAATACGGTTAAGCCAATTTTTAATTTCAAGCGCTTTTATTTCGTTTGCTGGAAAAATTTTATGTTAAATTTAAGTTAGTTTAATAATATTTATGAATTAAATATATTGTTTTATGATTTCAAAGTTATTATTTTTATTATTAAAAAATGAAAAAAAGTCTTATCATACACCTTGAACAGATTTCTTATTGGGACTCATTTATTTTCAAAATGACTCATTTTCTCAGTGTCCAGGGCTCATTCAAAATTAAACCTGTGGTAACACTGCTCAGGAACCGATTTGTTTCCGTCGTTTTCAAGGGCGTGTACCGTGTAAGCCTAACCAAGAGAAATATTGAGAATATTGTGAAATCTCTTTCGTAGAAAGTACCTACAACAGTTACAAGTTTCGTATCATAAAATTAAAATTATTAAAAAAGTCTATTACAATAGTTTTTGTCGATTCAATATTTTAGGAGATAATCTGCAAAAACAGAGTCACAAAACATCGTGTTTTCTTCAAGAAAGTGTGGTGGAAAACTTGGATTTTCAACACTGTATCAACCCAAAAAAAAAACATTTAAAAAAAATTTAAAACTACCCCAATTTGTATAGCCCTATTAAATTTGACTTGACTATATACTGTTCTTTAATTTTTTTTATTTTGTTATCTGAACATTAATTGGGTACATAAGATTTTTATGCTTAAAAATGTTTGAAAAAACTTATATGCAACAATATTTTTTTTGTTAAATTTTTTCAAAATTTTTAAAACCTCGTTTGCACAAATTCATACTTTCTGGTTTCCAATAAATTAAATAAAAAACGTTCTTTTATTTTAGCGCAATTTGTTTAACGGCCTGTTTAAGTATTCCTATATAATTTACAAAACAAATAAATGATGAACAAGTAGGAACGTAGACATACTATCTGGGGTTCAACTTACTTATGAAAATTTGGCACTAAGAAACCTATTTTTTTTTAAATAATGTGAAAATGGTTTTCGAGGGTTTAGTACATAAAATACACCTCTGGAGTTTTGAACAAAATCATTGAAAACCCATTAATGAGATAACCATATAAAAACCCAAAAATAACCCTGCAATAACACAAAAACCTTAAAACCAATTTCCATTATTATTGTTCAAGGAGAATTTAACCTTAAAACCAATTTCCATTGTTATTGTTCTAGGGAAGCTAAAACAAATATTTGAATAAATCAAATTTATGTATAATAGGTGTTTTTAATATTCTGAACCAAAAAGTAAAATCCGTTTATATGTGAAGTCTCTTTTTTGATGTAGAGACGCACGTATTATATCTGGATACTGACAGAGGATATGACGAAAACCATTATTTTCTTGGAACCCTTCAAGTGATGTTAATTTGATTGAAATCAATTTTTTTTTTTGACACAGAAACAATCATAACAGTTGAGAAAACTAAGTCACGTTAAGGCCAAATTGAAATAATCTCAATGTCTGAAATCTATAAAAATCGAACACAAAATATTTAATCGTGAAACTTAAATAGATAAATACTCATAAAATGTTTGATTGGTACACATACTAATTCTATATTGAGAGGTTCTAAGTACATAAAACACCAAGGCTTGCAAAGCTTTACCTATACCTTCCTGTGTCTGAACATCTTCGATGCACTTGCAAAATATCATTATTTACTTAAGCCCACATCAATCGGCTAAATGGAACCATCATCAAGCCATCAAATACTAATCACCGAGAGAGGTAAACAATTTAAACCAAAAATTCTTGATTGCCCTACTTTCATATCGTCTCGACTCGATATCGACTTGTCTGTTCTATTTGTATGTTTATTCTAAACTTTCACTTTTTTTTCTTCAAGTGTATTTCATAATGATGATTCTGTTTATCAAATCAAACCCGCACATCCGTCGTCGTCATCGGCATCGTCATATTGGCATAGATACTATCGGTATATTGATTTACTCTTCGAAGAACTTCAACCCGATTTTCTTGGGAAACGTCTGCCGATGATGTGTCAGAGAGTTTAGTTTGTGGTTTCGCCGATACCGCAACCCAATTCATCATAGATCCAATTGCTGATTTCAAAAACCCATAACTTGAGCCTCCACCCAACACCCATCACCACAGCCACCACTGAAAGATCCTTTCACAATCCTTATGCAGCAGCAAGAGTATAGCAGCAGCAGTGTAGCAGCAGCCTTATAGTAATGAAATGGTGCATTATCTAGGAGCATATATAAACTGGTGTGGTTCGTCTTCTTCTCCTTTTTTGAGGTCGACGTGACGTCGGCGACTAGCGACCGACTATGTGGTACCAGTTCGAGTGAAAGATCTGATTTTCTTTTCAATTCCAATAAAATCAATCATATAGCTAGAGACTAGACGTAGGTATAGGTTAGGTAATTCAATATAGGTAATGTTTAAATAGCACAAAGCTGCTGAAGGATATGTGGTTGAAAAACCACAAAACTTAGCGTACTGTGATGATGTCAAGGATCAGACAACACAGATTTATGTATAGGTACAATGTGTGTGTGTGGTGGGGCCGGTTGCAAAGACCGACTTCGGTTGTCAGCAGCATAGTCTCGTCATCATCTTTTATCCCTAATAAAATATTTGACAAGTTTACCTCCTGCACTATAGGACTACTGCCAATAAAATCAAAATACGGAAGTTCATGTTTGCTCAAGTCAACCTCGAAAATACTCCAACAGGATGTTGTTGCTCCTTCTTTTTTATTCATATATACAAGTATACCCTAACAAAGATGGAAGAAAGAAAAGGAAAGAGAATCAGAGAGAAGACATTGGGGGAGGGGGGGGGGCTAAACCAACAGAATCGTGAAAACGGTGTATTCGGTTCAGTGGCAACGCCAAAGTATGTTCCTTAATGTTAAGCCAACAGTGTACTTACACGCCGGAAGCACTTAAACAACGAAATACTCCCCATCAGCAAAAGGATCCCGATGAATATAACAAGGACTCCGACAACTATATGTACCTACCTACACTCATCTACATATACACTTCGACAGAACAACGTTGGTTGTGTCGAAGAAGTAAAAAACACCAATTCAAACTGAGTTGAGGCTCTGTGATGTATAAGGGATAAGGAAAAGCTTCGTCGTAGTTATCGTCATCGTTGTCGACGTTGCTATACTCCTACTGCCAGTCAATTCCTCCATCGCATCGCACACTCTCCAAGTCAATCAGCCAAGTTAGTTGAATTGGTTCCATGTTTGCCATCGGGTTGAATGAAGCATAAAAAAGAAGGTTTGGCAAATTTGAATTTGGATTAGCACGTCTCTACGTTGTATAAGTTATTCTTTTGTATTTCACGTTCTTCCTAGCTATACATATAGCTATAGAGTCTTCTGACAAGAAAATCTTCATATAACATACCTTCACCCTTTTGTTGTAAGCCGAAGTGCACGGTTTTATAAGTACCTACACCTAATCTAATCGATAAGTAGATTGAAGACATGATGCTCTTTAGAGGATAGGGGAGAGGGCTATATTCTAGAAGACTGATTTCATTTTGTGCGGTTACTATTGCCCGCGCCACATATTGCTTCTCCATGCGTTATTTCGGATATTTGAACGAATAATTGAATTTTTGAGTGTTTGTATGTACCTACTTATAAATTAAAAAAAAATACATAACTTTGACTTCAAGACTTTTTGCATAGGTACCGGTAGCTACCTTAAGTAGGGCTTCATCTTTATGAGTTAAAGATATTATTGGCATAATAATTGGTTGCGAAGAAGATTGATATTAAAATGGGTTTTATGAGTGGGTATGGTAATTGAATCGATTTATTACTTATTAAAACCCTGTATTGTCAAATGAAAACATGTTCCCTCAGAAAAACAAGCAAGATTAATATGGCGATTCCAGGAGATGTGGTTATGGGAGTGTCTTACAACTAATTTCTCTACGTTTTTTCCATAGACACGAAATGAAGGGAATATGGGACAACAAAATCTATGGTTTAAAAAAAAAATGATCCAATTTTATAAACTATGACTTCAGCCTCAACCAACAAGCCCTTCCAGCCAGCTCTATCCCTAGCTATCTGCTTCCAGTTGCACACACCAAGTTGGTTGGGGTCGTTCCCCACTTGTTCGTGCCACCTACTATGTGTTCTTCCACTTTGGTGCGTGCCATCTCAGCCACTGTATTTTCAGCTTTTTGACCAGGTCAGCGTCGCTGGATAGCCTGTAAAGCTCGTCGTTTAATCTTCTCATCCACACTCCTTCGATACACACAGACCGGACCAAAAATCACACGAATAATCTTCCTTTTAAGTTTTAAAGCACCCTAGCAGACCTTCATCCGATTTCCGAATTTTTCAATATCCATCATGCTTCTGCTGATAAGGAGCTTCTATAAAGTATCCATTGTTCTCTAAGAGAGGGCCTTAATTCTTAAATAACTTCTTAAAACAGCCAGCTGTTGGCAAGAGTAATTCTTCGTTTGATCTCTGCACTGATGTCATTTTGCGAGGTAATAGTGACTTTAAAATTGATAAAGAGGTGGTGTGTATCGATCTGGAATTCCTGTGTTTTTTTTTTAATCTGTCGGAGTGTGAATCCACGGTTGACTTGCCTGGCCTAAAACCACACTCATAGGTACCAATAAGATCGTTGAGAAAAGGCTTAAAGCGGAGACCCATGAAGGACTTTGTTTTGAAATTTTTCGTACAGCCCCATAGTTGTATACCGTTTTTTTTTTTTAAATTATAGCCTAAATAAACTTAAAAACTAATACATATTTGTTTGATATAATAAATGAACTTTACGGTTCGCATTACATGACTTTTTTTTTTAATAGTAAATTGAAACATTTTTTTTGTATGTTATTTCATGATTTTTCTATTCTAATTTATATGTGGTTATGGGAAAAAGTGAAATAGAACCTATCCCGTCATGTGATCGCTGGTCCGCTGATTGGCCGAGAGAAATAGACGAATGCCCTTCCCCGGTCATCGTAAGATCATAGATCACATGTCGGGGCCTAGTTTTGCTTAGCCTAAGTTCTGGCGTCGGGCCAGTCTAGTCACCAATATTTATCTCTATTCAATCGATATGGAGTTATTTTTGTCTCTTTTAGGTATGCTTATGCCGTATACTATAGATCATCGTCCCCACCCTCCGACTCAAAAGGCTCATAAAGAATATTTTTATCTGTTGCTCTCCTTGCAGCAATGTATATTATTGGAAATTTCGTTGAATCCGATAAATAGCCATACGCATCCAGAAACAAGAATGTCTGTGTTGGGGTGTATGCAGTGTCCAATGCATTTCTGAAATACAGAGGGTTCGGGTAAAATAATCCCGAAATAAGCTCGTTTTTCATGACGCCTGCCGATCGAGCAAAGTGATTCCTCAAGGTTTAGTACGACGTTGCTTATTATTCTGGACACTCCGGAAGCATCCAATAGATTGTTTGATACCACACGGGTTGTAGCACCTGCTTGTATGGAATTAGTTTTTTTTTTTGTATAGATAGATCAGAGTTCTTTCCTTTATAGTAACTAGTACATTTTTCGGTATGTAAGGGGCCCGTTATAGCGATCAGAAAAACCCGCCAGTTATTTTTGATAATTGGTGTTAAAATACGTTAAACTAGAAGAGTGCTTTTTTTAGACACAAATATTTGTTTCAAATAGTTTATTTTTAATGAATACATCATTTCAGGTAATTGTTAATTGATTTGTATCCTTTATATATTCCAAATCGTATTTTAACACATAGATACAATTTTCAAAAAGGAATTTTTTACTAACGGGTTTTCCTGATCACTATACCCGGCCCCTAAGGTCTAGTTCTTCTTTTTACTTGCAAGTTTAGGACTCGTGCGAAAAAAAAACAGAAAATAATTTTCCCTAACATTACGATTATAGAGAACGCGAAAAAAGTAGGTCTCGAAATTCTATCTATCTAGCCGTCTGTACCTCGACCGGCAGCCTAAACGGCCGAAGCGATTTTCTTCAAACTTTGGGCATAAGGTTCTTAGGGAATTCCCTAGATAGATTTTTTAGCTCAAAAAATAACGGAACCTGCCATACAACCAATATACAAAAATTGATTTATTTCAAAAACTGCTCTAACAATTTTGATAAAAAAAATTACGAGCTACTAAAATTACTACAATAAATATTTTGGTAGAAAAAAAAATTATAACGATTATTAACGGAACCTGTCATAGAACCGATTTTTTGGTTTAAAAATTAATTTTTTTCTTTACTTTTGGTATCCCAAATTTTAGAACTTAATAAAATACAATTTTACACAAAACTAAAAAATAATCATACACCCGTTTTCAAGATATTGAATTTTTAAAAACAAAAATTCAATATTTTTTTAAAAATCCAACTTAAAAATTTTTTAAAAATTAGAACTTAATAAAATACAATTTTACACAAAACTAAAAAATAATCATACACCCGTTTTCAAGATATTGAATTTTTAAAAACAAAAATTCAATATTTTTTTAAAAATCCAAAAAATATTTTTTTTCGAAAAATTGCATATATGCAAAATTGTTCAAATTGTAAGGACCTCTAACATAAAAAATTTGGTTGAAATCATTTGAAAACATTTTTGACTCATGGAAGCCAATGGTTCGTGCTTTGTATAGAGTAAATTGCGGTAACCAACTGAAGTTTGGTATGCCTTGTTTACACATCCTCCCTTTGAGTCCCGGAACTAACTCACACATTTTTTTTTAATAATGCACATTGCTGAACCTTATTTTTTTTTTTTAAATCTTAAATTGCGGCACATTTTCAGGTTTACTTGATGTTTCATTATTATTAGATATCATCAAATCATTCATGTCGATTATGGACTATGGAATTCGCAATAATGGATCCGCAGTGATTCGCAGTGATGTATTTTTTTTTTTTCTTTTACCTTTTTCCCAAGAAGTAAGAATTTCACTTAAAAAATCAATAAAAGCATCATTTTAGTGGAAACTGCAAATGCCTTAGGTTTAATAGGACCTAGTTGAGTCGGTTTATAAAAATTATAACAATAGAGTTTGGGTAATAATACTTAAAGTAATAAAATAATTGCTCCTTAACTATTTATAAACTTTTAACTTTTAATTATACATACCTTTTAACTTTAAATAAATAAATTGACGCCTCATTTTCTCTTAAAACCCAAAAAAAAACCTTCAATATAGTTTAAATACGTACGAGTAGAATGCAAAAGTATTATAATCCAAATTTCAAGCACTTTTGAAGAAAAAAAACCTTTTTCATATAGTTTTTCACTTTAATTTTAATGAAAGGAACTCTTTACCTAGATCCCAAAACTGGAATACGATTTCTTGGATACTTGAAACAACTCTTATTTTCCTATTCCATATACCTTTTTGCATAAGGATCACAAAATGAGTTCTGCCTTATTATAAAGTAGGTATAACACACACCACTCACACTCCTCATATACTGAACATATGCGGGAAATCAAAATCCTACTTTAAAATAATTATACAAAAATCTAATGCGCGCATTAGGAAACCCTTATCCTCCTTTATAAATACCTCTCTATCCCTTCCATTAGCAACTTACATATATAATATCCCTTTTTGGAAAGGATTGAGATTGAGACAACCGGAAACTCCCTTTTTAGCTTTCAGAGGATATAATGACAGTCGTAAAGTAAATTTATGCTTTTATCGAGAAAGAGGACAATGTACCATGGAATGAATCTCTATCCCTACACAGAGCACACTTTTCTTCTTCCAGAAAAAGTCCTTTTCTCGGTTACAGCAATTAGCATCGCCAGCCCTCTCACATGGGGTAACTATGTACATAAATATGAGCGGGTATGCTGATGGGGATGTGGATGGGGAAGAGGATGTGGTTGGCCTGCTTGTAACTATTCAACAACGGCATCTCGTCGGAATGATTCAATTTAATTTTATGAAATTTTTCCCAAAGTGGAAAAGCAAATAAGTTTTGAATTGTTTCCAAAACATCACACATTTACTCATATACCTTTTTGCCTATACCACCACTCTTCCATTTAGCCACTATAGACCCCCAATCGGTGTGTGGTGAAGTGTTGAAAACTCAATGCTATATTGGCCCGAGTCAGGACACATCAATTGGGCAAGAGTCTGATGAGTGTTTGCGAAATATCATCACATCACGTTCAAACGAACATAGATATGTATTTGTGTATTCAAGTAATTAAGTGTCCATCTGACACAAAACATGAGACCCCATTAATTAGACATATGAATACACTAAACTAGAATTCAGCATTAGCAGCACAATTTAATGTGGCCATCATAGAACGATATTTCATAAGTTTTTAGATTCCGAAAACGCCTTCACTAAAGGCAAACATTTTAATTTGACAGACGAACATGGAAAAGTATGAGGCGTGCCGTGTCGAGGTGAGGCGAGGCGAGTGCGTTGGGGAATATGGTGAATGAGAAAGGCTTTTAATAACCTATCTGGAAATTATTAATAACTCAAGTGGAGAACAAACTAACAAACTATTTGATTAAAAGGAGGCACTATCATAATTTTATGACGTTGTTAATGGACCGTTAGCCCTGATGCAATGTGTGTGTAGTCTGTATGTTGATTGGTTGTTATGCGATGATGGGGGACCGAGTTTAAATTGGAATATTAATATAAATCCAACTAAAATAACATATAGGTAGTCCTACATATTGCATAAAAATGCATGTTCCACTATAAAATTTTATTTGACAATTTATGAAACTAACACGATTGACGATATTATCACAAATGTTTTAAAATATTTAAAATGCTTCAAAAAAAAAAAATATCTGATGGACATCGCAATTCATGATGATGATGGAAATGAAATTTTTTGTAACTGCAATCAAATTAAAATATATTTTATTTTAAGTAAGCCAATTAAAATGATTTAGAATTTTTATTTTTTTAATTAGAGCAAACATAATTGATCATCTACTATGAAATTATGCTATTATGAAATTATGGTGGGTAGGTATATTTTATTTTCATTTTGTCTTTGAATTTGAAATCCAATTTTGAATAACTAGTTACCTACATTAAAGGAAATTAAATTTTGTTTTCGCACTTTTGGAGATAGTTTTCTTTGGTATAAAATTGATGGAAAATTGGACCGAGGATTAATTAGAAATGCCTGTTAAACAAAATAAATTATTTAATGTGGTTTAGTTTATTTGTTTAAATCTTAAAAATGAAGGCTCATTTGCTCGTCTATAGCTTTATTTTTCATTTTAGTTTGAGAAAATTAATATAGACGCTAACTTAGCAAAGATAGATAGATAGATAGATAGATAGATAGATAGATAGATAGATAGGTGATTTATTATTTCTCAAATTAATTACATGTTCAACTATTTATATACTTCAATCTTTAAAGGCATGGCCAAAAGGGCCGTCAGCCAGATGATAGCTTGTTTGTTTGTAACAATTTAAATTATTTTAAGTTTGTCAAGTTCTATTGATTTGAATTTAAAAATCTTCTCTCATTATTTTGTTTCTATATATTAAAGCATACTTTATAAATTTCATAAGTTTTTGCCAATCTTTGCCATTTAATATTTCCATACATTCTGTCTGGTCTAAAAAGTTTTCCTGCCATATCTGTCGCCGTATTTCCACCAGCATAGGACATTTTCCAATGAAATGTATCACGTTTTCCCTTTCTTGGGTGTTGCACATGGAGCAGTGAAGTAGTAAATCATTTCGGTGCGGTATAAAGTTTAGGGGTAGCAATTCTTCTCTGGCTCGAAAGATCATTGATATTTGCTCTCCATTGTATTTGAGATTGGAGTACGTTTCCCTGTATTTTGAGCTCTTTGCCTGTTCGATACTGTCTTGCCTTATTTTTGAGTGTTGCTTTTGTAACAACTCATCCAGGTATGGTTTCCAAGTTGGTAGGTTTTCTATAGTCAGATTAAAGGGGAGCACACACTCATCAGCTAACCTTTTCCATTCTTCAAACCAAGCTATTTTTGATTTAATCACTGCAACAGCGACCCTTCGAGCAATTTTTTCAGTTAAGCTATACATTAGTTTAACAATATAGTTGAAGTGGAGTTTTAAGAAAGTGAGGTAGAGAGGTGATAGGCCTGTTTCGATTAGGAGCATGTAGTTTGGTGTTGTGTCAGGGAGTCGAAATTGGCGTTTTAAGTAGAATCGCAGTAGTTTTTCGGTGGTATCATACTGACGCCATCCCCAAGATTGAGCTGCATAAAGCATAATTGCTTCGGATGTTGCGGTAAAAACCTTATATTTTAAAATAAAAGAAAGATCCTTGTGTC
The DNA here is from genome assembly GCA_949320155.1 of Melangyna quadrimaculata. Classification (NCBI taxonomy): domain Eukaryota; kingdom Metazoa; phylum Arthropoda; class Insecta; order Diptera; family Syrphidae; genus Melangyna; species Melangyna quadrimaculata. The sequence goes on along the minus strand of OX439483.1, from coordinate 56,591,249 downwards.
CATATACATTTTGCCAAACTGTTCCTATTGCGTTTTTGGCGATCAATAATTTCTTGCTCAGGTGCTTTTCTAAGTTGAGGTTGCTTGTTATGGTGAAGCCTAAGTACGGGTATTCCCTTACAGTCTCGATTTGATCAGCTCCATAGAACCATCTTTCCGCTGCAGCTAAGCGTCCTGTCCCTTTGCGGAAAACCATTGCCTTTGATTTGTCAAGGTTAACAGTCAAATTCCATTCGCAGCAGTAGCCACGCAATCTGTTGATCATCAACTGTAATGATTCGGGAGACTCTGCCAAAAGAACCAGGTCGTCAGCATACATCAGGATCTTAATCTGAAGTCCGTCTACTGTGATTCCACCAGGCATGATTTTGTGCAGGTCTTCAATATATAAAGCAAAAGCTGGTGGGCTTAGATTGCATCCTTGTTTTAATCCTACTGTAGAAAGAAACCAATTAAAAAGATTTTTGCCATTCCAGACCGCGTTTAATGTTTGACTATAGATGCCTTCAATTACACTGCCAAACTTTAAAGACATTCCCTCCCTGTATAGTTTATACATAAGAGCCGTTCTGTTTATAGAGTCAAATGCTGCTCGGAAGTCCACGAAGAAGACGCCTACGAAGGTATGCATCTGCAATATTTGTTAGGCTGAAGATGTGGTCCACGGTGGAATATCCTTTCCTAAAACCGATTTGGTATTCGCTTAGGATATGAGAAGTCTCAATCCAGTTCTTCATACGGCATCTCAATATTTCCATAAATATCTTTAGCGATGAGTTGAGGAAGGCAATATTACGATAGTTTGACGGGTGCATACTGTCTCATTTTTTGATAATCGGGAAAATGACGGATTTCTTAAAAGCCTCGGGTATTTCTGCGGATTTAAATATACTGTTGTAAGCAGTTGCGAGACATTTTAGGAAGCCTTCCGTTGCATTTTTAAAAAAACTCGTTGGGAATTCGGTCACATCCAGGTGCTTTATTATCTTTCAATCGGGAGATTGTTATCTTTACCTCCGAAAGTGTTATATCACAGTCTAAGATTTCGTTTTGAAATGCGGGTCTGGCATACTGCATTTCTTGTTCTCGGACTTCTCCATTTAACAAGATCCTCAAAATGATCTCGGAGCGACGATGTAGGTAGAAGAGTATTCACATTGAATTAGCATTGACACATTGACTTAGCAAAGCAATATGAATAATTTTCCAGAAATAAGTCGGTAACTACCTGTGGAAATTTCAATTTTGTCGTTTTTTTTTTTCATATTTGTTGAAACGTTTTGCTGAATTGATATCAAAGTTAGTAGCAAAAATAAATAGAGAAAACATTGAATGCCACAACCACTAATTAATGGAATATTATAAACCAATTAATAATTCATTATTAGAGATATAAACTTATTCGTGAGGTTATTTAAAAAAATATTTTTTTAATTATAAAATAAAAACCACGTTAAAAATGTCCACTATCAAATTTAAGAAACATATACAGAATTGAGCGAAAAAAGACAAAAAATGTGCCGAATATTAACGAATAATATGTTTTTAATTCAAAAATGTCAGAGTTAAAAATGGAAAAAAACGATAACTTTTTGGGGCTTATTTGGAACAGTCGATATGCCCGTCTCATCCATGTTGTAAATGGCATGAGGAGAAAATTTTTATTTCGTCGTTCCAATAGATTATTGAAAAAACGATCACACTGAGGCTTATAAAAACCAATTTCCCGAGCTACACTAGTAGAAGTAGGCTGTCTAAGTGACAGATCAGAATGTCTCTGCGTGAAACCTCTTAGCCAGTCTTTCCTTGCCATTTGAGTGCGCCTATTATGGTGCGCATTCTTACACGATCGGACATGTATTTGAAAAATATATATGTATTTCGCACCACACTTATAACTAAACTTACCTGTTACTCTAATGTTTTATTTTTGTTCGCCTTTTTAATACTCTGTAAAAAGTTCATAGTTTTAACTTATAGATTGTCTGAAAATTAAATTCGTTTTATTAAAAAAATCCAAAAAAAAATGCTCAAAAAGTAAAACCTACCTAGCACCTCTGTTTACAATCACATTTTCATGAAATTTCAACAGATGGCCAACCTAACTAAGAACTCTCCAAATTGAGTGCATTCAGTCGTCTTTGCACTCTCAAATTGTAGTAGATTGCTTTGCGCACTCTTATCGACCGCGCACTCTTAGACCATCCTACCCTATATTGTAAAAGTTGGAATTTAACAGTCAACCTGGAGAAATCCAAAATTATGGTGTTCAGAAACGGTGGGGCGGCCCCTATGCTTGCTTGGAAAAGTGGAAGTTCAATGGAGAAGATGTAGTGTTAGTACGCAAATACAAATATCTTTGTATGTTGATACCGGCGAACTTAAATCTAAACATAGATCTTTATGAAAAATTATCAGATGCTAAACAAGCTATTGTAGTAGCCCGTAGCGTAATGGTTAGTGCGTTCGACTGTCACGCTGGAGGTCTGAGATCGCTTCCCAGCCTCGTCCACCTAAAAACTAAAAAAGTTTTTTTTTCAGGGCTACTGCCTCTTGCGAGGAATTGACAAATCCTCCAAGAGTATCACTTGTCACGAATAAGTGCTTCTCGTCTAGCCGTTCGGATTCGGCATAAAATTGTAGGTCCCTTCCATTCCTGTTGAAAGGCGCACACAGGAATGGTTGCGAGTTGTTAGTCACTAGGCCCTGGTTCTTCATGAGCCGTTGTGTCACCCGATTTATTTTTTTTAAACAAGCGATTTTATCGATATGGGAACGCTGCATTAGTAACAATTACGTATCGCACAGTGCAAAACAAACAGTGTTTCGTTCAACTTCAGTCCTTCCTTATGGATCACAGGTTTGGGGATACAGAGCCTATGAGTCTGTTGAAATATTTGTTTGCTATTTTTTTAAAGAGGATGTTCTGTTTACCGAAAACACTCCAAATTATGTGTTGTATATTGAAACTGGTACTCCTCCTATGACGGCTTTGAGCCACACCAATTACACTAAGATAAATTAGTCATTGTTAATTATTTACGTGAAACAAAAAGTCATTAAAAACTAACTATACTATTAAGTTCCCATTTGAATATATGTAGATATAGACTTCAGATGAATTTTATTTTACAGATAATATTGTCATAACGACCTGTAAAAGTTTTCTAATACATTCAATTAACCGCTTTCTTACTGCAGCAATTTAAAAAGGAATTTTTAAATGTCATTCGTCTTGAATATCTCGAGTGCGGAAAAAGATATCGACTTCGGACTAATTTTATTTTACACACAGCTACACAATAAAGAATTGGTAAAAAAAAAAAAAAAAACTCAACTGTTTTTTTTTTTCTGAACTAAGAAAACGATTGAAAATTAATTTTCTTTTCAAATATTTCAAGAACAAATAATGATTCCAAGTCAGTCTATTTTATTTCCTACACATATTGAGGTTGTCAACAACTTGTATTTTTTTCAAAAAAAATTCAATACGCGAAGAAACTGCAAAAAACTACTAAAAACTCTTAAAAAGTGGTTTTCAACTCGGATCTCTTGAGAACATAAAACGATATTGACTTCAAATTTGTACCACCCCCTTCAAAAAGATTAAAATAAAAATGTTGCCAAACACGAATTTTCAAAAATGTTACTCTCAAAATCAAAAATTTGGCATCTGGCACTTAATTTTTCGTTTTATTTTTGGTTTGTTTTTTTTTTTAAGTACATTCTCCTTATTTATGGTATTTTTTTTGTCAATTATAGGAGGCAACACAATCATATCAAATTTATGTGCATAGATAATATTTTGTATTTCACTAAGGTTGTTGGTCAGACCTTGAATATTCAATTGCATACATTCAAAAAACTGTGGTTGCTAATAAGCCGCTGTTTCTCTCTCTCTTTCTACCCTTTTCAAATACACTGGACAATTTTTGTCCCTAGCATCATCACACGGGTCAATATCTAAATTGAGTTTATTAATTGTTAATATGCAGTTGACACACTGTTTTTTTTTTTTTCATTTTGACACTCTTCCAATTTGTGCTCGTCACCACATTTAGGACAACTTGTTTTGTTTGTACACTCTTTTCCCATATGATTAAATCCCCAACATTTGAAGCATCTTCTTACACTAACCTTATCATAAACTGTACACTTATTCCACCCAATATTCAAGCAAGGTCCTTCTGCTTCCAAAATATCTTTAAATAATTTATTGCCCACTTTAACTATAGCATTATATTTATTCGCATCTTTGTAGTTACTATAAGACTTAACAAGCTTCAAATTTCCATTTAATTTATTTTGTTTTTTTATAATTTCAATAAGATCATACTAATTAATTTTTTTATCAACTCCTATTTATTGATATTTTTGGCTCATATAAATATGGTATATTCACTTTATAGCTTTCGCCTAGTTTTTCTTTATCTTCACTTTACATCTTTTTTGTAGATTCTTCATTCTCACATCTTATTGCCACCGATCCATTTTTTCTTTTAGAAATACCACTAATTTTAATACCTAGATCCGCTGGTTTGATTTTTTTCTTTTAAAACTTCTTTTGTTTTTTCACTATTTTGACTAGTAGTTGGCATCACTACAAGCGGTGCTACGTTTTTTACAGTTCTTATTTCTGCATATGATTTTGGTTTGTTTACTTTCCTTATTTCACTAGCTTGCTCTTTTATACTTATTAATTTAATGCAACTCATTACTCTCCTTAGTCCATCTGCTTGTTTATTTAATGCAGTTCTACCTCTTTTGTATCATTAAAACCACCGTTGAATGAGCAATGTAGTGTGATATTCGTCAGAAAAAAAAATCTAAAATTTTATAGAATTAGACAGATTTTAACTTGAGATATGTTTAGGTACAATAGAGCTAGTTTTGGATTCGTAGAAAATTTCCCTATAATTACGATGACAGAGAAAGCGAAAAATGTGGGTGTCGACCTGACCGTAAGCCGCTAAAGCGATTTTCTTCAAACTTTGAACTTAAGGTTCTTAGTTGATTCCCTAAAAGAGAAATCGAAATGTTTTTTTTTTCGGTCAAAAAATACCGGTACCATACAACGATTATGAAAAATTATATGTAACTCTAAAATGGCTAGATATAAAATTTTTGATAAGAAAATATGAATTATTATTTAAAGTATTAATAATATTATGGTATTCTATTTTTTTTATTAATAACCGTTATTATAGATACCAGTAATGGAACAAACACTCTTGTTTATGGCTTAAGCAATTTTGACAAATTTGTGTTTTCTGTAGGTCTTTATGCCGGATTTACACGACTGGCAAAGTTGCCAATATTTCTGCCAAAAAAATGGTAAAATAATGGCAGAAATAATTTTTGTATGACATGCATTTACACGAGTTCAAATAATGGCAGATTTCAAAATACTGGCAACATGCCATAAAAGAATGAGCAAGTTCATTCTTATCTAGAATGGCATCATTTCGGAAAATGGCGTCAGTAAAGTGATTACACATAGTCATATTAATGGCAGCATTTTATGCCAAATTATCTCTGCCATTTTATTTTGGCAAAAATATTGCCAGTATTAAGAGCGTTTACACGATGAAAATAAAAATGGCTATAATTTGACAGATGTAATGGCATTTTGCCATTCGTGTAAATGCAGCATTAACATTCTAAAAAAAATTTTCATATATAAATTTTTAAAAAATTATAAAATTTCAATAATTTTAATAATATAATAATATATTTTTTTTTTTTGAAAATTCAATATCTTGAAAATTATAAGATGAAATTTTTTTTAAATTCTAGATTGTATTTTAATAAATACTTATATTAGACATACAAAATTCAATTTTATTCAAATGTTCAAACATTTTATATATAAGAAATGAAAAAAAAAAAAAAATTAAGAAAACCGCTCAAGCGATTTTTGAATTTTTTTCATTAATTCATACTTATCAAAAAAAAAATCAGTTTAAATTTATAAAAAAAAACACATAATTTTTGTCTACTATCAAGCTGTTAGTTACGAGAGCAATTTCAAGCGATCCAGTATCGAGTATTTTTTTTTTTCGTTCTGCTGTTCGGTAGTAGGTATACTTGAAGCCAAAATCCTCCAATTTTTACGAATTTTGTTCAGACGTTCATATATATCTCACTAGGCTCGAAAATCTGCTAGACTCAAAGTCGGCCTTTTCATGATAGAAACAGGTATTTAATCTCGGTACCCAAAGTATTAGGTAGCTACCTACATGAAGCATTTTTCAGTTTATATAAAAAATAAATTATGATTTTTGTGACCTTTGTATCGTTATTGATAAATTATAATTTTTGTGGTATAAATAAACAATATATATTAATTTAATTTTATTTGAGATGTTTAAGATATAGTTGGTTATGTGAAACGTCTTTTTCAAGATCTTAATAAAATTGTATAAAAAATAAAAAAAAACTTTAAGCATTCAATTTTTAGATAATTTTAAATACCCAACATTACGACGGTCACTTGAATTGTTAATATAAAAAAATCAAAAACTTACCTAAACACCTATAAAAAAGGTCACAAGGAAAGGAAATTATTGATACCCAAGACTCAAATCCACAAATTCAAAATCACTATCTACCTTTAAGAAAACAGACAAAAGGAAATTTCCAAGCCCAATTTCCCAAATCAAAAAGGCACGTGCAAGCACCTTTTTTCTAAAAATTTTAGATTTTTGAGATTTTGGGTATTACGCGCGTTTTGATCTTGTGAATTCTTTAGGATTTAAGGATTTTGGTTGTGATGAATTTTTTTATAAATCCAAAAACTTATATTTAGTTAACTCAATTTTAGGACTCAACACGAGACGATAGAAGTCTTCGTCTCGCATGCCGAAACTGAGACGTGACCGCCTTTTAAGCATCCGAAACGAGACTGTATATCTGTACCAAAGTTTACAGAGTCTAATAAATTGAAAAATCCAATTAGGTGCAGTTAAATATTTACTTTCTTCTGCACATATTCAAACTTTATGGGGGACAAATAGATATATTTTGACGTATCGAAAATATTTCTTTCCAATAATCAACAGGTTGTCCGGAAATCCTATTTTTCGGAGAGGAGACCGGGACGAGACTACAAATTTACAACTACAACTACAATAATTTCACCAATAAATCTTTAGTTTAAGTCTGTTTAAAAATTAATTCTACTTTCAAAGGAATGATCTTCAGGTAGATCTCACAGAAAATTAAACGAATTAAATCATAATATCGCAGACACAAATTACTACCCATCCGTAAAACTAAAAACATTTGGATATTTTTTTCCTCAAAACTCCACCACAAACTCAGGAAAAAATTTGAATATATTTTCAAGAATTCATTATCCACTTCACAATCGACAGTTGTAATATTGTAGCTTTATAGAAAATTATGCGCCCCACATACCTACTTTTGCAGTTCTAGTTAGTAGTTGATGTAGTTTGGTAAACCACAGCTAAACATTGTTTCAATTTAAAGGATAAATAGAAAATCCCCTCGGATGCATCAACTGGGTTTTAATATAGTATATAAATTCCTAGCTAAACTTTCATCTATGCATGTGCCAGTACCTCTATCTATCCTTTCAATTAATTAATTCAAATACGTGACAGGGTTATGCAAATATGAATGCAATACAAACATCACATAGTGCTGCTCCAGCACCGTTATACTATAAATATTCATATTATACAGGGTGCCACGTAAAGAACGGATAACCCTGAAACGCTTCATAGTAGACTTTATGGCCGTCCTGAAAACTGATACAAAAAAGTTCTATCCCAACCACAAGGGAAGATACATGCATTTTTTTGTTCAGTGCATTAATTTTTGCCTTACTTTACATTTTTGAATACCACGACTACAAGTGAATGAATTCTACCTTTTTTTTCGTAGCAATATTTAACATTATTTGTGCCAGAAGATTAGTAGAAACAAATTTTAATAACTGTTGGACTTCTAAAAGAAAAAAAAATCTTTAACTTTGATTTTGAATGCAAAATGTGAAAGAAAATAATTTTTGAAAAAGTTAAAGCACCTATATGGTTCAAAAAAAATGCATGAATATCTAAAAGGCCAACTGTTTAAAAAATATGCGCGTTAAATGCGGATTTCAAATTGGTTTAACTTGTTATTGTATCTAGAGTCAATAGCAAGTTATTGGTAAAAATCTGCAATACTAGAGTCAATTTAACAAACACAAACGTTTTCAAAATAAGCACAGTTAACGTGAAAATAATGACATGCGTTGAACATGGTAGATTTTTGATTGACTGGGTGATTTTATGATGTTGTCTTCGTGATTAATCCAAGCTTTTATTTTCTAGAGCCCAATGCAACATTACTAAAATTGTTAACAAAGTGCAAAAAAACGGTCAGATTTTCGAAGTTGTTTTGAGTCATACCTCTTCAATTGGGCTTTAACAAAACCATCAAATATTTTGTTGGTTGCAATTAGTTTATTTGTTATTATTTCCTAAAAAATACTTTCAGCCAATTTTTAACTGCAGCTGGCTACTAAATTTACAAAAAAAAAACAAAGTGCTGCACACTATACTGTGCTGGCAAATCTGAATACTAGGAACCCAGGCAGATGGATAGGAGGTCTGAGACCATAATTGTATGGCATCTACGTTCACCAGACCTAACACCACATTAATTTTCTTATTAGAAGAGTGCATTAAATAAATCGAATACATCAAGCCAAGCAGCTTCTTAAAGGGGATGTGGAATCTGGTGCAGGCAGCTGCATAACAAATATCCTAGCAAAACCTTAACAATCATTTATTCGGGGGAGCATCCGCCATTCTGTCGAAAACACTTATCAAGTGCTTTATATTAAATAAAAAATGTTGATTTGTTTTTTTTTTTAACTTTGTGGCCAAGGACAATTGAAAATTGGCTGAGATTAGTTTTTAGGAAATAATAGTAAATAAACTAATTGCAACCAACAACATATTTGATGGTTTTGTTAAAGCCCATAATTGAAGAGGTTTTTTGCACTTTGTTGACATTTTTAGTTGTGTTGCACTCGGCCTTAGAAGTTAAAAGCTTGGATTTATCATTAGGACAATATCATAAAAACTTGCTATTGACTCTAGTTACAATAACAAGCTATATCAATTTGAAATTCGCATTTAACGCGCATATTTTTAAAATGGTTGGCCATTTGGGTATTCATGCATTTTGATTATACCACAGATGCTTTAACTTGTTCACCAATAACTTGCTATTGACTCTAGATACAATAACAAGTTAAACTAATTTGAAATCCGCATTTAACGCGCATATTTTTTAAACAGTTGGCCACTTAGGTATTCATGCATTTTTTTTGTACCATAGGTGCTTTAACTTTTTCAAAAATTATTTCCTTTCACATTTTGCATTAAAAATCAAAGTTAAAGAATTTGTTTGTTTTAGAAGTCCAACAGTTATTATAATTTTTTTCTACTAATGTTCTGGCACAAATAATGTTAAATATTGCTACGAAAAAAAAAAACGGTGGAATTCATTCACTTGTAGTAGTGGTATTCAAAAATGTAAAGTAAGGCAAAAATTAATGCACTGAACAAAAAAATGCATGTATCTTTTCTTGTGGTTGGGATAGAAATTTTTTGTATCAGTTTTCAGGACGGCCATAAAGTCTACTATGAGGCATTTCAGGGTTATCCATTCTTTACGGGGCACCCTGTATATATACATATTTGTATATAGGTATGGCGGTATTTAAGCTCTTGTATCCTTATTTCGGTTGAAGTCGCCTCTTTTCTGAAAAGCTAAATATAAAGGGGACCTCCAAAAGGTTAGGAATATAAAAAGGAGGTGAATTGAATAGGATGGGAGAGTGATGAAGGCAAAGAGAGGTAAAGATATGATAACCCACGTGAGAGTTTCTTAATTCACATTTTACGTTTGTATACTATATTCTGCATCTCTCTTCTGTCTCTTTCTATCGCACACTTGAGTTTTCGACAGTCGTCAAGGATTTAAATTTGTATACGAGGGAAGTATATTCCTTCAATCACTATGGCTACACCGAGTTCACTTTAAGGATATACAAGGATTTCAGGTGTAATATCAAAGAAGTTCTTGTTGAAATTGAATCCAAGGGTATGTACCTATTCCTGCATAAGCTTCCACCAGAATCAGGAAATCCAACCTTTATGTTTTTTTTTTTTTGTTGTTGAAAATCAGCAATTGCATTCTTGAACTGTTGAAACACTGGCAAGAGATAGTTAGCAATGCATGATGTGCACAACAATCTAACGAAGTGGTTTTTTTTCGAATAGACAGGAATAGAACATTCATAGGTATATAAGAGGAGATGGATTAAAAAAGATCTGTGTAAAGAAGTGAAAAGTCAGAAGAATTTTGTTATGAAGGTTTTGCATAAAAATATGAAAGTCAAAATGGAACAAAGTAAGAAGAAACTCTTTTGCCTTTGTTGTAAGCAATTTTAAGTTTTTAAGCTTGTAAGCTTATATGTATTAATTTCATTGTAGCTGAAGTAAATCAAAACTAGGAGTAATTGATATAGTTTTCGAAAACTTGTGTTACAAAAAGTTATCAGGGTATTTTTGATTAAAATACATACAGAAATTTTAGTTGCTAATTTATTGCAAGTTAATTACGTGAACAATTATATATTGATTGAAAATAGGTGTTTACGGCCTTTAATCCTTAAAATTTGGTGTTCTTTCCGATTCCAAGAAAACGTGTGTTCTGCTAACGTAAAGTTGTATTTTGCGCAAACTATTTTTTATATAATAATTAACAATTAATTACCTGCTCAGAAAAATAATAAAGTTTTCCACAAGGCACTAGGGAGCTTTACCTAGATTCCGGCAAGAGGCTAGCAAGGGTTAGCAAAGGCTAGAACAAGGGCCTTGGAAAAACAAAATTGGCTTATGTGGGACTTGATCCCGCGATCTTCTTCTTGTCAGTACAATGCGCTACAGTGCGGAAAAAGTCAGATAAGAACAAAACAGCACAAATCTGTGCTGTTCTGTTCTGATCTGACTTTTTCCTCACTTAACAATCTTATTATGTACAGATGTCTCACACCCATGGTAAAATGTGTGATATGGAAAGAAGGCAAAGGAAAGAGAGAAAAAAAAGTGTCGTATGATATTGAAATTGCATGATGCTTATAAAATGTTTGTTTTTGGTTTACAAGAGACATTCCTGATGGGGTACCGAAACAACAACAAGTTTTTACTATTTTTACTAGGGAGGGCCTCACGAATGTTTGAAAAGTTTCTCTCGTCTAAATTGTTGATACTGAAATCCAGCAGGGGCTTGCCAAGTATCTGACAAGTTTTCCTCGTATAGATTTTCCTTACTGAAAACTTACTAGGGCCTTGCCAGTTGTTGTAAAGTAAGGAGCGAATGGGAAACCAGACATTTTTGGGTGTCCTTAAAAAGCAATTGATTATTTTTAAACATTTAAAACATTTTTTCCATTATAATCATCGAAAATTTTCTCCCGGTTGCGATTCACAAAGATCAAACATTTTAGTTGATATCCAACTTTTTTAATTAATTTTCTAACGTTGAATTTTTTTGTAGGGCTTTTGTGGACAACACCCATTTGATGTCATTTGATCTCAACTACAATCCGGTATTTTCCGACCTGCCTATGCGTCTCTTCCAAGGCAATCCCAACATTATGGAAATCTCAATGCAAGGCAACAACCTCCAGACCCTAGATGCAGCTCAATTCCCAGTCGACAGGATACAGCGGCTTTACTTGGGTGATAACCCTCTGCAATGTAATTGCTCACTTCTGTGGTTATGGCGATTGGTGACCGGGAACTTCGATGAACCGACATCACAAAAACCCGCAAGCAATAGCACTTACCCCGAATCATCCTCAAGCTACTTAAAACTCGATAATGATCGCATAAGCTGTGACATCTGGCAGGATAACATACGAACGCGACGTCTACTGCACTCAATGTCCGAAAGTGAAATTACCTGTCCGGCGCACATTGTGACAATTGTTTGTGCAATTCTGACATGTTTGGTGGTCGTTATGACCGGAGCAAGTGTGGTCTTCTATTTGAGATTCGTGAAACGACGAAGAAAACTTCTCCAAGACCGTCGGGCAGTCAAGGCTGTGGTGAATGTACACGATAGGATTATGCAACAACATCCCTCCCATCATCACTTCCAATCACATCCCCAAGTGGACAAACTCGAGCTCGAACGATATTTGGCCGCACAAGCAATTGCCAATGAATATCGTGCCTTAAAGCCCTGGGAGTTGCCGGTGAAAGAGGCCCTTGACGAACCTGAGCATTTATATGAGAAATTCGACCATTACGAGTATCCAGATACACACACGATGACAAAACCCCATGTTGTCTATGTATGACTCTTAAAGGATAAAAAAACTCGTTATTGCTTTAATCAAAATTATAAACACTTAGGATAAATACAGTTCAAAAATACAAAATCAAGTAAATTCAAAAAATAAAATCACAATAAAAAGAAGAGGAAACAAAAAATTATAAATGTGAAGGATTTTACTATTATGATGGAAAAATAAAACATTTAAAAATTATTATCGACACCAATTCATAAATAATACAAAAAAATAATGGTGTTTCGTGTATAAATGCGACGAGAATGAGGAGAAGTTGAATGAATGGACTATTGTTAATTTTTGTACTGCTAAAAAAAAACATATATAAAAACAACTACAACAACTACAGGTGTTAACTAGCTGTAGATTTAAAATATTTTAACTAAAACAAAATTATATATATAAATGTAAACATAATAATTATATATTACAATTATAAATATATATGAATATTTTTTTGCCAATATGTAATTAATTAATAATAAACTTCAAAAAGAAACACAAAAAAAAAAATAAACAAAAACAAAAAATTAACCTGTAGAATTAACAAAAGTAAATTGAAACAAGGGATATGCGAATACAATATTCGCTAGAATTTAATTTAAATATGAAAATTAAAAATAATTAAAATAAAATTAATTTTTTTTTTTTTTTCAAAAGTGCAAACGCCTATTATTTTCAAAATATTTCAGAACAAAAAAAAAAATACAAGAATTGCAATAAAACTGAATATTTAAAATATTTATTAAAATAAAACAATAATAATTTGATTTTTTTTTAAATTTGTTATATTAAAAAAAAAATGTATTAAGGTACTTTAATTTTTCAAAACTAAATTTAACTTTGTATTTGTATTTAATATTTTCTCTTAGTTAATGATGTATTCATCTTAAAACGCCTTTATTTAGACATAATGGTTTTCTTATTAAAAATTTCTGGATTGTTTGCGGAAAGATTCATCATTTTCCTAAGATTAATGTATAAAGGGATTTTTTCATATTTTGTTTTCAAAGAATAACTGGGTATTTTTATGAATGTCGTGTTGGAACCATATAACGGGAAGCCTATTTCTCCTAATTTTCTACGAGAAGCCGCTTGCAGGGTTGCCGTTATCTTAAATTACAGCTTAGTTTGTTTTTGTGTGAAACTCAATTAATTTATAGCCCATATAAGATATAAGAGGAAGAAAGGAAAGGAGCATTTTCTCAAAAGTCAACAAACGCCAAAAATCCGAAAATGAGATATGGATATATAAATTTTTGTCTTTCACAGACGCTCAAGATGGTAAAATAAAAAAATTTAAAAATTTGAACAGAAAAAATAAAAAAAAATATTTGAAATCTGAGCGTTTTTGCAAAACTCAACAAAACACACTGAATTTTTGCAAAACTCAACAAAGTACTTCGAGTTTTTGCCTTCTCCTGAAAAATAAGCAAAATGGACTTGAGTTGAGTTTTGCAAAAACGCTCCTCAATTGCGTTCAGGTTTTTTTTTTTTAATTAAACATGCTTGTCTGGAACATAAGCTCCTTACTTTTTTTCGCCCAAATTCATCTATGCATTTCTGTGAGAAAGGTCACACTGGTCATTTTTCAATATTTTCTAGTATAACTCGAAAACTAAGCTGAATTTTAGAATTATACTTAAATGACTTTTTCTTTAAATTAGATTCCCTATGATGAATTAATATTTTTTTTTAATTTCACTATATGCCTGTAAGACCTCACACTGAGAGAAGGAATCGTTTGCGGCAAACGTAAAAATTGCCCAAACGACTTTTTCGTTTGCCAGCCAGTTTTGACAGTTCGTTTGCAGCAAACTCTTAAATTCGTTTGAGACAAACAATTCATACTGTTGTAGCAAAATTCTATCGTTTGTTTCAAACGAATAGAGTGTTTGTGTCAAACGAATGTAGTGTTTCTGTCAGACGAATAATGGTGTTTTGTAAACATATTTACTGTTTGTGGCAAACGAATGGTGCTTTTAGAGTAAACGTTAATACTTTAACGACAAGCGAATGGGTCAATTGTTATAGAAAGTCAAAGTGGTTATGACAAATGAATAACACGTTTGTTTGTTGCTAATGACTTGTACGTTTGTCACAATCAATACAGTGACTGCTGGTTTTCCCTTAATTCTGAAATTATATTATATTATTTTAATTGAAAAAAATGTCAAGCTTTACTTACCTGGATTTGAACTGGTATACTTTCGTATTGAGAGCGAGCATGCATCCACTGAGCTAATTTGCAACATAAAATCATCCGGCAAAATGTTAATCAGTTGAAAACTTCACACATTTTCCTTTTATTTAGTTGAGCAGAGGAAATGTACTGATTAAAAAATGTGACAATTTCATGTATTTTAATTATTTTAACTGTGATTAATTATTTTAACTATGACGAGGACGACCGAAGTATGTAAAATATTGGGTCAGTTTTTGTTTTAAACTATTACTAGGTAGATGTGCTCCTAGGACTGAATCAAAACTTTTAAGAAAATCGTTTTGTTTAACACAATAATTGTTTTTATGCGTTGTAAATTAATTATATATTGATGGAAACCCAACATGTGCTTTAAATAAGTATTCAATGTTTATATTTTTATCATTTTAACTTCATTATTACAAAAAAAAAAGTTGGGCACCAGCAGGGATCGAACCGGCAACCCTCGGGTCTATGCTATACCTGGAGTAAAATGTTCCATTCTCCAGTCATATGGATTTAGTAAGATACTAAAAAGATGTGATTTTAACTTTAGTAAAATGTAAGGGGATAGTACGATGCTAAACTCGTTTAAAATTAGCAGAACACAATTTTTAACCTAGTATCATACTAAAATTGATTTAACATCGTACTTAATCATTTAAAATTTTGCACCATTGTTTTTCGAAATGAACAACGGAGATGTAGGTAATTTTTATTAATTTTTAAAATTGAACTTTTATTTCGAATGTAAATATTTTAACGATTATTTTTAATGCAAAGATTTTTAAACTAGCATTTATTTTATTTTTTATTGCAAATATTTTCGAATTTTGACTTTGCTATTTTGTAAAGCAACAAATTTTCAATTTTGAATCTCATTCTTTTTAAATGCAACATATTTTCATTTGAAATTTGATTTTTTGTACAAGTAGTGCTGAACTTCGGAACAATACCAAATTGATAAAGCAAAACATGTATTGAAACGTACCCAATACTTGCCCTATAGATTACCTGAAATTGGTTAGATAGGAATTAAACAAATAAAATACTTTTTCCAAATAGGAAATTTATTGCTGCAAGCGAATTTCTTTTAATGAAACCTAAAATCAAAAATTCTTTCGCCTCAAAAGCATGAAATGTTTACTACAAGCATTAAGTTAATTTGTAAAAATAAGATTTAAAAATATATACCGTGCAATCATTCAATCGTTTGCTACAAATTAGTTTACTTTCTACAAATTAACCATTCGTCCCAAATGTTCGATTCATTAGTTGCAAACAATTGTAATTTATATAGTAATCGTTAAACTTTTTGCAGCAAACTGCATTTCAAAAGCTTAATTCGCAATCGATTCATTCGTTTGCCATAAACAATTACACTTGCTTGCAAACATCATGTCGTTTGAATTTGGGAAACGCTGTCATTTACCGTAATCAACCCAGGCAAATTGAGCTCCGAACGAATGGGTTATTTGTTATGTATTTGATGCAATGGAATTACTTTCTGTGGCGACTGTAATACCATTGCTACAAATGAAATACGTTAGCAGGGATTGTTTAACATTTCCAGCAAATGTATTACAATTACAGCAAACGAAATTCGTTACTCGCAAACGCGAAAAAAAAAATATTTATTTTCTCAGTGCAGGTCTTTTAAATGCAATGCACGGCACTAGTTACAATGAATAGAAGGAAAGGAAAGATTTTTGTTGGCACAGTGGATTGAGAATTAGATGTTAATTATCTCTTGAAATTCAACGGGTGGCGTCCAGTGGGGAATCAGTCCAGTTCATCTCCTCTTCATTACAGTTTTAGGGTCTGAACAACTTAAACCTGCTCTACGGCAACCACATTTAGTACCACACCCTTTACTACAAATAAAATCGTTTTTATTAGTATATCAGGGGCCGGTTGGAGTAGAGTTGTAACTGGTTCCACAACCATATTATTTAATGTCAACAGTTTTCAGGAGCTAGTAGGAGATTTCCCATCCACACTTGAATTTGAAAATAAGCCCTATAAAAGTGTTGCTGAGCCTCTTCATCATTCTTTAACTAGATAGATCATTACAAAATACCCTAAAAGGATGTGCCATATGCCTAGGTTATCTCAAAATAATTTTTCTGGTTTGAATACCCCCTGACCCCTCCTCAAAAACCACCCGTCTTCCCTCTATATGTTTTCGTTTTCGTTATCATGACAAATATCACTTTTTTGCACAATTTCAGTGACACCATTTTATAAACTTTTTTCAATATAAGTCCACATCCCATTCTTCATTCTGCAACCCCCCCCCCCCCCCTACCTTTAAAACACCCATTCACCCCACATATTTGTAGGCACGCTTTTGATCCTAAATTTCAAAGATAAATTGAAATATTTACGTCATGTTTCATTAGCCGACAATTTTTTTTTACCAAAATCAGCGAAGTACCATGCTTCATGACCTTCTATTTAATAGACGCGGAGCTAGGATCGATTGGGACTTGTACACAAAAATTCATAACACCATAAAAAAGCTGATTCAAAAACATAAACCCTGTATATAATTTTTCCGAACTTTGTAGGAATTTATGTCTAATTTTCCTGGATTAAATACAGAAAAGAATGCTTCCTGGACTGGGGCTCGAACCCACACGTCCAGGTTAGCAGTCAAACACTATATTCACTGTGCAGTTGCCACCTTTTTTGGAATATTCCTGAATATCTCGTCAATGACTTAGTTGATTTGGTCATTATTCTGGACTCTGATGTTTTTAAGTTAACTTAATTTTGTTCTTGTAGGGGGTTAAATAACACCTGAAAAAATGGTATTATTCATTTATATAAATATTTTTTAAATAATTCAATTAAAAGCTCAAAGAACTCAACTCCATACGTTTCACCTAAGTATGATGACAAATAGACTCTTCAGTTAGATGCTTTCATCTTCATTATAGTTTTTGATAATTTTCACCGTTTAAATGTTAAAACTGACATTTGTGCCATATTACTATTTTTTTAACTAAACGAACGAAAACTATGTCATTATTTGCATAAAAGATGGCATGATCTTTAAGTTTTGCATTAAGCTCTGAGGAATAGCATCAACCCTCTATAGATCATAATATTATCTACAAAAATAATATGACGCTTTTTTACGTATAAGAGATCAGGTGCAAGATATTTCGCCTTCAAGTATGGTCAACTTCGAATATAAATATAAGGGTTTTGTAATATATTTATATTTTCGAAGTTCGACTATTCGAAATCGCAATATCTTGCAACTGATCTCTTATACGTAAAAAAGTGTCACAATATTTTTTGTACAAAATATTAAAATCTACAAAATAAGTTCAAAATATCTTCTGTTGAATTCGTCATTTCAGTGTTCCATGTCTTTGTCTATTTTACCGCTTTTATAAACAGTAACCTAGTGAAATAGCCAGTTGCATTCCTCCCCTTACTCGGGCTTCTAGTTTATCCTCGATAAAGTCAAAACCCCTTTTTTGCACGCGAATTATATAAAAAAGGGATAAATACCGGTATTTGCAGCTTTTGGTGATTTTCTTAAACAATCATATACAAATTGTTAATGCAAGCATACAGAGTTACAGAATGTTTAAATTTTGCTGACATAATTTTTCGATAAGACTTGCCGTTTAAAAGATGTATTCAAAAAAACCTGTATATTCGGCATTTGATGCTATTGAAGTAGCAACAGCTTGTGATTTATTACTTGTATAAAACAAATCGTAATAATTTTTTTGTAGACAATATTAAAGTCTACAAATAAAGTGTTTTTTTGGGTTTTTCCCCAACTTCGTCGTTTAATAGTAAAGAACAAAAAACAGAAATTTACAATTCTTGTCAAAATTCTAAAATATGTAAGTAAGTCTTTAAAACAATTGTTTTTAAGACATACAAATATTTCTTAATGTGAGGGGTTAAATAATGTAAAAAGTAAGGTTGTAAATGTTTCCGAAAGTATGAACCATTTAGGACCGTGAAAAACGAACATTTTCGATATTTAACGTTTTTTTTTAAATGTTGATATATCTTTTTCACGGTGATTGTAGAAAACAAATTATTTTAACTTTTTTTCTCGTGGATGGAAAGATCTACAAGTTTTGCATGAAATGCTTTTCGATAGCATTTATTGTTCCGGAGTTTTGTGATAAACTGATATTTTTGACATTTGAAAGAGTACAGACGTGCACACAATCTGGTTATAATTGCTTTTAAAAATCTTCATTGATAAGGGGTTTCTGCTCCTAACGGTTCCTTCTTAGTGAATCCAAAAACCAAAACTAAAACCTTAATTTGAGAATTTCAATTACCACTCAGAAAAGAAAAAATCAAAATTAACACAAATGTTTGATCTCGATTATTTTGAGTCCCATACACTTCATATTCTGTTATATCTGAAAAGTTACCCATCTAGAAGCTCATAAAAAAAGGAGGTAATTACTTTAAATCATGATGGAAAAAACCCTATAAGTGATGATCGGCCAAAAACTGATATTATTACAAAATATTTGTTGATGAATGAATACTGCAAAATAAATTCGCTACAGGTTTATGTACCTCAAGGATTCTCTTGAAGTTGAAATTTTGAACACGAGCCAACAGAACAAAATAGTGGAATAAAATGCAAATTCTTGATTTTCTTCGAACAAAATTATATTTTTGTACGAAAATAAATTTCCATAATAGCGTCAAATATGATATGGACAAAGATTCTTAGCACAAGATCATATGCTCATTGGCAATTTGAATGGCACTTGTTAAAGTGATCTATAAAAAAAAAACATCCGTTAGGTGGATATCTTTAAAGACTTAATAACAATTTAAATCATAAAACTATTCTTCTATTAGGAAAAATGCTTGGTTCAAATATCGCTTGAAATAATTTAGCGACATTAAAAATTTTACGTCGCCTAACCCAGTGAATATTTCACTTACTATTACAAAATGGCAAACCTGCAAAGAAATAGATTTCATTCATTTTCTACTCTCCAAAAACTCAAATTACATTAGAAATAAATCCCAAGAATATATCCAATTCATTTGCTCAGTTACTAAATAAAATTAATATTTTTCTTTAAATGTTTAAATTGATTCACATCTGAGGCATTATTTTTACAAATTATTTGTATTCCCAATCCAAAATTTACTTTTTTTTTAAAAAATTATGGAATTTCTCAATTTTAGTTTTGTTAACATTAGGTTTGTTTTAAATTTTAAAAGAAAAAAAAATGACAATATAAAAAACAAAAATCATAAACAAAAAAAAGCAACTTTGTATATATATTAATTAATTATTAAAAAACAAAAATTGTATATAAATAGTTAGAAACTCTTGAATAAAATCTTTAAAAAAAACATATTATATAAAAAAATGTAGAAATACTAAATTCAGATCCTACAAAAATAGGCTAATATTTTTTATTAAACACAAAAAAAAAAACCTTGTTTCGAATTTAATTTTTTAATTAATGTAAATTTTCAAATTTTTATAGAAACTACATTTATATTTCATAAATAAGAAAAAAATTTATAAAGACCACTTAAATATAATTAATTTAATACTTTAAGTAAAATTAATAAATCAACTGAAAAAAGTTATAATTTAATTGGCTAACAACAACATCCTTTTTTTATATATTAAAAAAAAAATTAAATTAATATTTTCACTTTAAATAACAAAAATTATTATTCTTGTAGATAAATAAAGTTTTAAAATAAAAACAAAAAAACAAACAAAATTTAATGCCGATTGCTGGTGCCATATTAAAACAAACAAAATTAATAAAAACAAAACAAACATTTCACCTTATACCTACACACACAACTGAAACAAACAAAAAATAAACATATTTTAATGAGGTAAATGCTTAAGCTACCATGAGTAATACCAGCAATATACATAAAAACACACAGTTGTTATTTTTTAATTTAAATTTAAATAATTTATCTACTATAAGAAAACTTTTAATTTACAATTTCCCTCTCAATCCCAATAATAATTATTTAAAATGTTGCCTACAAAAACTGAATAATTTTTAACAGATAATGAAATAGCACAGAAAATTGACACACACACACTCCACAACAACATAAGTTAACCAAACAACAACAGAAGCAAATAAAATAAAATATTAATAAAAAAAAATATACTATAAAATCATATTTGTATATTTAAAAATATTAAAACTGAAACAAAACAAAAAAAAACAACATAAATTGTATAATAAAGTATAAAAATGTTATTTCTTATACAAAGACTGAACATGTGCAGAAAATAAAAACAAAAAAAAAATATTAAAAATACAAAATATAAAGACATTTTGCGTTTTTATTTATTTACTTACGGTTAATGGAGAATAGCTGATGGAGATTGTAAGGTGAGTAATTTAAATTGTGAGTTGGTGGTTGGTGTGGTTATGGAAATGAATATGGATCGATATTTGTTCATACCTATTTTTCTCCTATTGTTGTGAAATAAGGATGCTTTAATAACATTGTATGAAACTTAATTCGACAATTTGAAGTTTTCTTTTTTTAGATTGCGTCACTTTTGCAATTTGGTCAATGGTGTGGTTTTTTTGTGAGCTAAAGATAAAAATACAACAGAAAACGTCATTGCCACAAAAGATTTAGCTTGGGATTAAATTTGAAAAAAAAACCTTCTAGAAATCAAGTTTTAAGCTTCTAACTCGATATGTACGGAGCTGTAAACAAATGTGTAAGCTTTTGTAATTTAAATCACTCTTTTTTTTTTTGAAACTTTACCTGTGGCTGACGCAAACAGGGATGGAAGCACAGGGCATAGTAGCTATGAAAATTATTTCTGCTCAAAACATTCATTGAAGTAAGAACCACAGATAATAATTTACTTCATTATGTATAGTCTAGTCTATTAAGTCTTGCCTCCTAATGGGAATCTAAAATTAATATGGGAAAGTAATTATTTTGCTGGCATCGTAAGACTTCCTTATAAAAAGATTAAGTCTAATTTTTCGACCATGGATCTCTTGCCGAGTTGCCGCTATATAGATTAAAAGTCTCAAATATGTGTTTTATGTTTTATTAATGGAGGGGTGTAAAGGAATTTCTGTTTTTGTAATCGATAGACTAAAAAATATAACAAAGTCTTACATATACAAAATAAATCCGAAAATATAAGGTATCGAGATAAGATCGTTTAAAAGTCGAAAACGAGAAAGTAGACGTTTAAGAAATAATTTGCATTAAAACAGGGTGACATTTTGTTATACCTAGTAAAATTTATATTTTTGGGATATTCTACCGATATTTGAGGAATTTTTGATATAGTGTTGCTTTTTGTCTCAGAAATGTTTTAAAAATCTCAACTTTTGGAGTTCGATTTTTGTAAGTGTTTGAATTTTATATTTTTAATGAATGGGTTCAAAAATCTGAAATTCTTAAGAATGAAAAACTCCACTTCGCCACAAAACCGTGAGTGCAGAAAATTCACATTTTAGTATTTTTAGAGCTCACCTTATAAGAATTAAGTGCTTGCATGAAATTAAAAAGATTTAATGTATACAATAACTCGGCAATGAATGACAAAAACTAACTAAATTGCATCCTTCTACTTCATCTGCACAATAGTGGAATCAGTGCTATGGCAGCAGAAGAAGATGCGGATCTTATCACTGTGCAGTCTGCTCTCAGTGAAGCTCCTTTCACTGAGTCCGTTTTCATAGTTGGAAATGACATAGACTTTCTTGTTCTTATTATTGAATTGTGCCTCGAAAATGTTACCAACTTTCATTTCCGAAAACCGAAACATGGTCAATCTCTAGACCAAATATTGTCGGCTTCCAGCTTGAAGCATGTGCAATCAGTAAAGGAAAATATATTGTTCTACATTCATGTTAGTGGATGCGACACGACGACGCACGTCAGCACCTGCTTTCGGTATGGGAAAAATTAAATTTATTTCGGCTCTGGAAAAAAATGTTGAGCTCAGTTTTTTTAAAATTCGGAAATTATCACGTCGATCCCAAGGACATTTTTACCGATGGAAATAGATTTTTGGTTGTACTTTAAGGAGGAAACCTATCTAAGGATTCCTTAAATGATATGCGGTACAAGTGCTTTGTAAGGTCATCTAAGAAGAGAACTTGCAACCTTGCAAATCTTCCCCCAACAGAAGGACCAGCAAGATATCATTACTATAGGACATAATTACAAGTTCAACAGTGGTTGAACAGAATAGATGAAAAAAGTCCTAGTGATTGGGTGTGGAAAAAAACAACGTTGGGTTGTATGTCTCAAACAAGTGATACAGATCCGACACAAATTCGCTCCTCAACCTTATTTCTTGCAAATGTACCAAAAATTGCGAAAAAGCTTGTGGATTTGTGCAAACAAATCTTCACTGTACAGCAATTTTCCAAAACTGTTGTGGAGAGACTTGCAACAATGCCCCCAAGAACCAAACTAATGATAGAAGATGATTCAGAGGACGAAGGTTTTTAAGTCTAAGAGCCGACAGAACTCAATTAGAACTCAAGATATAAGCTTTTTGATAAGAATTTTAGAAAATTTCTATTTTCAACCCCCCACCCCGCCAAAGGCTGATTAAAACACTTGCCAGACTTTTGATTTCGATATCACTAAATGTGCACCTATAAACCCTCATACTCAGATTTTGGTTATACTTCCACTCCCAAAATTTGCTGTCGGCTCTTGTACTAAAATTTGTAGAACGTTTGTTTCTCTACAAAAATGTATTTTCAGTACTCAAAAATACAAACTTAATTCATGAAAAACAAATTCACTTTTAAAATCAAGATAGTGACAACCATGCTTTGTGTAGGTATATGATACACTTACGAACTCAAAACAAAAATGGCTTCCCCATATTAATTTAAAAAAAAAAAAAACTAAGTAGACTAGACTAGTAGTAAATGTACTTCATTTTCTTATAATCGTTGATCTGTGTACCTGTACATACAGTGAATCACAGTGAAAATGGTCCACCTAGTGATAAATTCTTTAACTAAGGAAAAAGACTGTGAAATAAAATTAAACTCAAAAGAAAAATGTATACTTCTAATAAAACATTTTATTTTCGTTTAAAAAATATCAACAAACTTAAAATCTATTCATTGGAACAAAAATAAAATAATAAAATTGCAAAAATATAAACAATTCGAAGTCACAATGAAAATGGACCAGATCATGAGCAAAGGATATTTGATGAACTTCAATACCTTGTAGGAAACCGTTTTTTTTTTTTTTTATGACAAATTTAAGAGGGTTTGGGATGGATTCCTTCAATTTTTTCCTAAAGTCGGGAGTTATTTCGTTCCATTCTAAGAGCAAAACCCTTTTGATTGGAAACCTCGAGTTTTTGAATTTCAATTTCTAATTTTTGCCACAAATCCTCAATAATATATGA
This sequence comes from Melangyna quadrimaculata, assembly GCA_949320155.1. Lineage (NCBI taxonomy): Eukaryota > Metazoa > Arthropoda > Insecta > Diptera > Syrphidae > Melangyna > Melangyna quadrimaculata. The sequence continues at coordinate 56,567,249 of OX439483.1, read as the reverse complement.
GTGTTTTTTATAATACAAATTCTATATACTACTGAAATACATCAGCCAAGTAGAAGACTTATCATTATTTAATTGAACTTGTTGAATTATTGATTCAATATAGCTTTTATACGGCTTTAGTCTATAAAAATTGGCGTTTCGTCCCGGCATTCTTACTTGGACTCTTCAGTTGACAGTGAGGGCCTTGTCAAGACGCAATTTTTACTAAGTTCAGTCCAGCTTACATCAATTTTACAGCGAAAATCGAATGTGAACTATATCCAACCCAATTAGAATTTCTAATCAAGGATTGTTGGAAATTTTGTTACCCGTGGCCTGGCATTGTTTACATATGAGTGTTATATGTTGGGTAACATGTAAAAAAAACATTTTTGCATCAGATGGTAGGAGAAAGCCTAATTAAGAGATGAATCCAAAGCATTTGCGTCCTACAGTCAAACACGGCGGTGACAATATGATGGTTTGGGGTGCGTGCTCTGTTGGTGGGGTAGGAAAATTACAATTTATTGATGTAATCATGGAGAGACATCAATATCTTGACATTTTGAAAAAAAAAAAAAATTAAGTAGTGCCCAAAAACATGGAATAAAAATCACTTATCATATCGATCAAGATTGCAATCCGAAGCATTCAGGCAAAATAGTAAGAAAAGGTTAAGAAATAATTGTCAAAGGGTGATCAAAATCCCCCTCAATCCCCGGATTTAAATATTATTGAGGATTTGTGGCAAAAATTACAAATTGAAATTCCAAAACACGAGGTTTCCAATCAAAAGGACTTAACTTCATTGTGACTTCGAATTGTTTATATTTTTGCAATTTTATTATTTTTTTTTTGTTCGAATGAATAGAGTTTAAGAAATGTTGATAAACAAAAATAAATTTTTTTATTAGAAGTATACATTTTTCTTTTGAGTTTAATTTTATTTCAGTCTTTTTCCTTAGTTAAAGAATTTATCACTAGGCGGGCCATTTTCACAGTGATTCACTGTAGCTGTGTACCAACTTTTTTATACTTCGTTTATTTGACGTTTACAGTTCAATTATGGCCAACTCAGTATATGGGAAGTGTTTTCTGTTGAATTTTGTAATCAATTTGAATAATTTAGACTTAATTAATTAAGGAATTGAAAGATTTTGTGAAACTTATCTTACAAGCACCACTCTTGGTTGCAACAATAAGTCAATGTTACATTATTGTTATAATACCTATGTATGTATATAATTATACATATTAAAAAACACCACAGTATCAAATAAACTAATATCAATTTATCTTTAAGACTTTTCTATGGCAAATTGGAATCAACCTGATTAAGTGTAACACAAAAATAAAATTGCAATACAAATAACACGTATACGCCACAGTGTCCATACAATAATAAATACGAAAAAGGGATACAAAAAAAACAAAAAATAAATCGGGTGGCACAACGGCTCATGAAGAACCAGGGCCTAGTGACTAACAACTCGCAACCATTCCTGTGTGCGCCTTTCGACAGGAATGGAAGGGACCTACAATTTTGTGCCGAATCCGAACGGCTAGACGAGAAGCACTTATTCGTGACAAGTGATACTCTTGGAGGATTTGTCAATGCCTCGCAAGAGGCAGTAGCCCTAAAAAAAAAACTTTTTAGTTTTTTAGGTGGACGAGGCTGGGAAGCGATCCCAGACCTCCAGCGTGACAGTCGGACGCACTAACCATTACGCTACGGGCTACTACTACTACCAAAAAGGGATAAGACATTTTATAAAATCTAAAGAAATGAGTGTGTTTTTTATTTATTTACCTTTTCCTATAATGATACGATGTTACACAGCGCGAGCTGTTTACAGAAGAAGAAGAGGATTTAATAGGAGATGTCGATGCACATTGGTCTTGAATGTTTGTTCAGGTACTGTTTTAAGTGGTAGTTGTTATTTTACGCTTCCACCAGTTCAACACAAAGTATTTTAATTAATCTCAGTATTCAAACAATATGTGGGTTCGAATATTAGGTGTCTTTTTCAAATTCGAATAATTTATTCATATTTGTTCCGATTAAGTACAGAAAAGCTGTTCAACTTTTATCTGATCTAAGATTTTTAACTGATAGCTATTTTAAACCGAAACTCAACGGCATAGAATTTTCTCCCTCGGATTTGTTGCCTCAATGACTTCATATACAATTTTAATTGAAAATTAAACATAAACTTAAAATTTCGGCGATCTATTTTTCAATTTAAAACAATTTTTTTTTTGAATTTTTCAACTGCGACAAAAATTATTAACAGCAAATAAAAAATATGGATTTGGCTTAAAGTGTAATGGTTTCTGAAAGAACAACTAGTGCTTGATCGCTTTCCCAACAATAAATTTTGCGCGTGTTTTATTATAGCTAGCGCCGGTAATAACAAAAATAAGAAAGTGTCAATATAAGCCAGCAATTCAATGGGCAATCTGTTTTTTTCTTACCAATGGACATTTTACTGAGCTAGCTATAAAACAAAACGTTCCTTATATGTATAGTTATAGGAATATTTAAATACGCCTAAGAAAAAAAGATTTAAAAAAAATGGTAAAATCAGTACAATTTTGAACAACAGTTCTAAAGTTCGAATTTTTTCCAAAAATGGCGGTTAAAGAGAAAACATTCATCGATTTTTCAACTTCAGTTTTTTGTCATACATCGACGTAGAGGTGAATTTGTCTAGATTATGAAAATCTAAGTGTCTATAGGTCACGAAAATCTAATTCCCACTCAGTCACTTACTAACCAACTAACTAAACTAACTAACCAACTAACCAACTAACTCACTCACTCACCAACTCACTAAAGCTCCAACTCCAACTCCAACTGCAAATGCAACTCCAACTCCAGCTCCAACTTTTTAACTTCAAGGAATATGAAAAGTTTTAAGGCCATACATTCGACGACCATCAGGGCTTACAAATAAACAGACCGACGGACTTTTTTGCCGAAAATCAATTTTTGGAAATCTCCATCTTCGTAATGTTAGTTAATTAAAACCTCCAATTTTTTGTCTGCTCCAAACCAATAACTTGCCCCATAGAGCAAGTAAAAATTGACCTGTAGTTGATATCAATCCTGTTGTCAAAATATTCGAGCTAAAAAATAATGTTTCAAGAATTGTACTTTACTGACGTACAAAAGTTCGAACAAAGTGCACACACAGACATTTCCCTGCAATCATTCGTATTCATGAGACCCTGAAACGTGCTTCTGCATATACAAATAATGCCAAAATTTGCGATTCCACAAAACGGACCAATTACAATAATTTCCAATGGGAAGTTAAAAAATTCTCACGATTAAAAAATATAAATGGGTTGTGTTCTTTAATTAGTGCACTGGACTTTTAATTAAAAATTAATTTTATTTTGTACTGATATAAGCATTTTTGTTACTTCCCATCAGACCATTTTTCATATTTTCGATTTTCGTAGTATTGGTTTGGAACATATTCAAATTATTTTTGCTTAATGAAAAACCGTCTCAAAAGATTAAAAATAATCAAGCAATCAGTAGGTATAAATATTTTCCAAAATATGTTTTTTTTTATAAAACAAACTACAGGAAATATAAAAGATAGCTTAAACTGTTTGCGAAAGACATCTTGAAACCATTAACTAGCCACTAGCCATACAACACGTCCAGCATGTTTAGTAATTCAATGGCAAAATAAAAATATTTTTTAATTGTTGAATTACACGGAAATTCCATTAGACCTTTTAAGTCGTCTGAAGCAATAATGAATTTTTTCACAAGTTCTGCCGGTAGGCAGGATAGCCATTTAATTTGGTTCAAAAAAGGTATTTTATTTAAATAAGAACTTATATGCATGTAAAGAAGACAGAACAAAGAATCTATTTCGAGTAATACTATCAAAAATGCTAAATTTTGCAGAACCAAAAGATAGGTATCTAAATAAAGCTGCCAGGTATCCTTGTTCTTTAGATAATTTATAAATATAAGTTCTGTCTCCCTCTATACAAACGGGCTTAAGCAAAACATTACACCAAGAACAAAAACATTTTTTTTTTAGTCTTAAAAACAAAAAAATATAAATACGAGATCAAGACAAACTTATCCTGTGTTCAACCCTCTTATTCCATTGAATAACTATACTGCCTTTTTGTAAAGGTATCTATGTTTTCCTTGGAAAAAAATACTATTCCGAAGAGATTTGATATGATAGATAAATGGGATTACAATATCAGTCGTGTCTACAGTTTTACATGCAGGGATTACAATATCTTTACCCTTTTTTTCTACTGAACATTATAGTTCTCCAGATAGAGGGGACCTAATGGTGTTTTACAAAATGGACTGCACGTTGAACAATGCTATGTATGTATGGGGTGTGTGGAGTGTGGCTTCTGGAATTTGGGGAAGATTTTGTGATTTTGTCAGTGATTTTAATAAAAAAAGGAAAACAAATTCTTTGAAAGGAAAAACCAAATTATAATTCTTTTGTTTGTTTTCACAGATTTTGTACCTACGAGTATTTGATATTTGAGTTTCTTTTGAATTAACTTTAAGCCAAACGAATTTCAATACAGATAAATTATGTCATCGCAATTTGGGATAAGAAACGCATCATCATATCAGATTTTACTTATTCCTAGAATGCCTGTATGCTTTTATGGTGCAAATTTAAGTAATACCAGGCTCAAATTGGCATTTTAGGAATTTGATTTTAGCCTATAGTCCAGGAAAATTAGATAAAAAAATGACCTTACTTCGAGAAAATTCCGACAAAGCTGAATTTTGGTGGAGATCTTCATTTTGTCGTTCTGAACAATTCCTTCAAAGTACATTATATTTGGAGTGGAGCAAAAAATTTAAGGGGAGGGGAAAGGGGGTAAGGTTCAGTTTCTTACGAATTACTCGAAAACTGTAGGATCTTTTGAAAAAAGTTGTAGGTACACATTGTAGCCCATGTGATTCTACACAAAAAAGGTTACAGCACTTTTTTTCGTACAATTAATAGATTTGGAGAAAAACGGTCGAAAGCATTGGGGTGGAGTACATTTAGTCAAAAAGATTTAATAAAACCATACTTTTGGGTGGGGAATGTTTGGACCGAACTATTTCTACTAGAAAAAACTGTTTTTAGAGTGGTACCGGAAGGGAAATGTCGCCATGTTCAACAGTTTGATTGTGTTTCGTTTTGATGTATAACCCCCAAGAAAATTTTTTTCCCAAAATGATCTAACAACAACTTGTAGACAGCATAATTATCTATAAAATGACATTTAAATGACTTTTACGTCAATTCGTTCTTAAGTTATAGCGGTCTAAAGTTCAATTTTTCGTCAAAATGAGGGTTGGACGGACTTTTTCTGGATATCGCAAATACCTTTGGTTTTTTGCCAATTCGTTCTTACGTCAATTCGCTCTTAAGTTATAGCGGTCCAAAGTTCAATTTTTCGTCAAAATGGGGGTTGGACGGACTTTTTCTGGATATCGCAAATACCTTTGGTTTTTTTGGATAATGCTTATAGACTTTTTAAAAGTGCTCTTTATGACCATTGAAATGAGCCCTACATCACGTATATCTATGGCCGTTCCTATGAAGCAAGCAAATTTTTGAGCAATGAGAACAAGAAGAGTAAATTTATAAATTAAAAGAAAAATTGGAATCTGCAAACATCAACGTTAGACAGGCTTCTGACGATACTGATGTTGTAATCATAAAAACAGCGTTGAAACACTATCGGCCAGATAACAAAACAATTGTGGTTGGTGAAGATGTTGATTTGCTGATTCTCTTAGTCGCAAGAACGCTACCAGGTAAAAAAATTTCCTTTTAAAACCGTAAAAGGCGAAATCGGTAAGAAAGGTTTATTCTTCTAAGAGCTTAAAAAAATTATTGGGTAACTTTATGCCGAATTAGAACGGCTAGACGACAAGCACTTATTCGTGACAAGTGATAATCTTGGAGGATTTGTCAATTCCTCGCAAGAGGCAGTAGCCCTGAAAAAAAACTTTTTTGATTTTAGGTGGACGAGGCTGGGAAGCGAACCAAGACCTCCAGCGTGACAGTAGAACGCACTAACCATTACGCTACGGGCTACTATCGAAGATCTTAGAAACATTTAAAAACAGCAAAAATAATATTTTATTGATCCATGCTATTAGTGGCTGTGACACAACATCTGCACTGTTTCAAATTGGGAAAAAAAAGTTATGAAGTTGTTACAAAACCGCGATGATTTACAAACGTGCGCCGAAGTGTTCAAACTGCCTCATAGCTCACCAGAAGTTATAACAACAAATGGCACACGGATACTTCTGGCAATGTACAATGCTCTAACTACCGAAAAATGCATCAACACATATAGATACTATTCATTCGTGAAAGCAAAAAAATAAATAAATTGGGTGGCGCAACGGCTCATGAAGAACCTTGGCCTAGTGACTAACAACGAGCAACCATTCCTGTGTGTGGGTGACAGGAATGGAAGGGACCTACAATTGTATGCCGAATCCTAACGACTAGCCGAGAAGCATGATAAGTGATAGTCTTGGAGGATTTGTCAATTCCTCGCAAGAGGCAGTAGCCTTAAAAAAAACTTTTTAATTTTTAGGTGGACGAGGCTGGGAAGTAAACCCAGACCTCTTACTTAACCCCCCGAGGTGGTGTGGAAAAAAGTACATAGATAGACAAAAAAAGATATTTTTTAGTTTACTTACTCACGCAGTGTGTATTTTGACGTTGGATTAACGGAACATTATTTATCCGACATACGAGGTATAGAGCTCATTTCAATGGTCATAAAGATCTATATAAATAATACTATAAAAAAGTCTTTACGCATTATCCAAAAAAACCAAAGGTATTTGCCATATCCACAAAAAGTCCAACCCCCATTTGGACGAAAAATTGAACTTTGGACCGCTATAACTTAAGAACGAATTGACGTAAAAAATGTCATTTTGTAGATAATTATGCTGTCTACAAGTTGTTCTTAGATATTTTGGAAAAAAAAAAACGAAACACAATCAAACTGTTGAACATGGCGACATTTCCCTTCCGGTACCACTCTAAAAAGAGTTTTTTCTAGTAGAAATAGTTTGTCCAAATATAACCAAAAATAAAAAATTTCCCCACCCAAAACTATGGTTTTATTAAACTTTTTTGACAACATGTACTCTACCCCAATGCTTTCGACCGTTTTTCTCCAAATCTATTAATTGTACGAAAAAAAGTGCTATAACCTTTTTTCTGTAAAATCACTTTTTTTTCAAGAACCTACAGTTTTCGAGTAATTCGTAAGAAACTGAACCTTACCGCCTTTCCACTCCCCTTAAATTTTTTGCTTCACCCAAAATTTAGGGTACTTTGAAGGAATATTTCAGAACGACAAAATGAAGCTCTCCACCAAAATTCAGCTTTGTCGGAATTTTCTCGAAGTGAACATCTTATTTTCCTGGACTACTATTGAAACTCTTAACACAACACAACACAACACAATACAACACAACCCAACACAGCACAACACAACACAACACAACACAACACAACACAACACAACACAACACAACACAACACAACACAACACAACACAACACAACACAACACAACACAACACAACACAACACAACACAACACAACACAACACAACACAACACAACACAACACAACACAACACAACACAACACAACACAACACAACACAACACAACACAACACAACACAACACAACACAACACAACACAACACAACACAACACAACACAACACAACACAACACAACACAACACAACACAACACAACACAACACAACACAACACAACACAACACAACACAACACAACACAACACAACACAACACAACACAACACAACACAACACAACACAACACAACACAACACAACACAACACAACACAACACAACACAACACAACACAACACAACACAACACAACACAACACTACACAACAGAATAAAATCATGATTTCCATCAAAAATTGTCATAGTTAGGACGAAAAAAAATCGACAAATGGCATTTCATGTTTCATCCCTAAAAAAATGATTTTTACTGAGATTGAGGATTATACTACTGCACAGTGGTTCCGCCCATAGCCCAAAACCTCAAGTCGTAAAAGTAATTTTTTTTAATGCAGTTATTATCTATGATAACGGGGCAACTAAGTGGGACTAAATTTTTTTTTCTAAAATTAGTTGTTGACAGTCAGGCACGTGGCAAAGTTGAGTGTTTTTCGCAATTTAAATAAAAACGTTCATTTGAAAATCGGACATTGCATTTTAGCTATTTTTTGTGTGTTTTTAAGGTTTTTTTCTGAAAAAAAGTGGTAAACATAAAAGAACAATGTATAAATATGATTATTACATATATATTTTTTTTTTTACATGCTATTATTTTATTATAACTGCTGTTGAATGAAATGAATTTTAGTGATTTTTAAAATTTTGTGTTTTTTTGATAAGCCAGAACTTTTAGGGCACCCATTTGCACTCAATAATTTTAGTGGATTAACGTAGGCTTATCTTCCCTGTTTAAGAATATATACGGTTTTTTTTGCGGAAATTTGTGGAAATATTAAAATTTTGACTCTAAGTGAAACCATATTTTCCTTTTTTTTCTAAGTGAAACCATATTTTCCTTTTTTTGTAGATTCAAGTAATATGATCAAACGCATTGATATTTTTCATTTGTAGCGGAAGGCGAAGAAAGGTCGCAATGCTGGAAAAATTGATGAGACATGGGTACTTTTTAAGGAAAAATATAACATTGAAAGCTTAGATGCACGAAAAAAGATTGTTTTGCTATGCAAGCTCTTCCTAAAAAAATGGAATTTATGTTCTCGAAGAGATGATGCCTTTCTATCAACATATAGTGCTTGGCTTGAAGAAGACTTCGGGCCTTACCAAGAAGAAGAAGAAGAATTAATTTATTCACCAGATAATCTAGGAGGTAGGCCAAAGAAGTCATTTTCAGATAGCTCTTCTCGAACTAAGCGGAGACGAATTGCCACAATTGCTGCAATAGATGAAGACATTGCTTGTGCTTTGAAGCATTGCCAATCAACAGACAGCCTTAAAGCCAAGCAATTGAATTCAGACGATGCTTTGAAAATTTTGGTTGAGGCAAAGTTAACAAAACACCAGTACCAAGTCATTAGGAACTTGGTAAACGAAAAGACCGAAGTTGACGTTTTTCCAAGCTATGCTAAGGTTATAAAAGCGAAAAAAGATTGTTACCCGGAGCCTGAAAAAATATCAATATCCGATACTTCGGCTGAAGTTTCCCTTCAAGGTCTTCTAAACCATACACCCCAAAGAATCGTAGAATCCCAAAAAGAAGTTTTTGAAAATTTGGAGATTGATTTAGGTAATACCATCAAATAAAAATCTTTTGCCAACAAAGCTCTCTGTTTCATTGTAAGACTTGTCCTTTCTGTGATGTCTGTAGGTATGGTAATTGTGTATCGTATTCGTTTTAAAGTCGATAACCTTAATAAAGTAGCCAGTGATACAATGTCTAGTCTGAAATTAACAGCACAAGGGGGAGTAGAATAAATGTAATGTACGAGATACGAGTTATGTCATTGAAAACTTTAATTTCAGTGTGACTTAAAATAATACATTTTTGATTTAGGTAATCTTACCCTTATTGAAAAATGGGGGTTTGATGGTAGCAGTGGACAAGGAGAATATAAACAGCAAATTTCTGAAGGAGTCAGTGATGCCGACATGTTTATTACTTCATATGTTCCAATCCAACTATTTTCACAAAAAAGTTCTGACTCTGAAAACCAAATTTTATGGCAAAATCCTCGTCCAGGATCGACTCGATACTGTCGCCCAATACGGTTTCAGTTCAAAAAAGAAACGGCAGAGTTGAGTAGAGCTGAGCAGAGCTACATTGAGAACCAGATTAATGATTTATCTGAAACATTAGTTAAAATAAATGACCATACTTTAAACATTAAACATGTCCTCAAGTTAACAATGGTTGACGGAAAGGTGTGCAACGCTTTGACACACACTGCTTCGCAACAGGTGTGCTACATTTGTGGAGCAAAGCCAACAAATATGAACGATATTCAAGGATCCTTACAAAAAAGTATTAACGAAGACTCTTTGGATTTTGGCATATCTCCACTGCATGCGTGGATAAGGTTTTTCGAATTCTTCATTCATCTAGCATACCGACTAGATTTCAAAAAATGGCGCACTGGAAATAGAGAGAAACCTCTTCTTGCTGCACAAAAAAAAAGAATTCAAGAAGAATTCAAAAAAACTGGACTGATAGTTGATAAACCAAAACAAGGAGGTGGAAATTCAAATGACGGGAATACTGCGCGTAGATTTTTTGCTAATCCTACTGTATCTTCCCAAATAACGGGTGTAAAAAAATCAATAATCGAAAGATGTGCAGTCATTTTAAAAACTTTGGCTAGTTGTTTTTCAATAAATCCGGACGTTTTCGAAAAGTATGCCCAAGATACTGCACGTGAAATTGTAGAAGAAAATCCGTGGTATCCACTGCCAGCTTCGGTACATAAAGTTCTCATTCATGGAGGACAAATTGTAAAACATGCAATTTTGCCTATAGGCCAATTAACGGAAGAGGCAGCAGAGGCAAAAAACAAGGATGTCAAATTTTTCAGGTCCCACAATACACGAAAAACGTCTAGAGTCTTAACAAATACCGATTTGTTTAATAGATTGCTTTTAACGTCAGATCCGTTGCTTTCTACCGAAAGAAATTTAAAAAAAACTGAAAAATCAAAATTACCCACAGATGTTTTAAATTTATTGCAATAAACTTTGATTAAATTTGATAAAAATAAAAAATAAAGATTTTTAGTAGTGTTTTTCTTTTATTTTCAATCATTCTAAATGCAAATTTGAGTTTTTTTTTTCTACACTTCAGATTCTATGTTGTAGAGAGTATGAAACAATGTCAATAACTTCTTTTTCTGATAATTTTTTTCTTTACCTAATTCTTAATTAATATGTATAAAACTAATCTCAATCTGTGTGCCAAGTTTTATCAAAATTCGTTCAATAATACAGATTTCATTGAAAAAACTTCAAATATAAAAACCCAGAAAATTTTGAAAAATGTCAATAACTTTTTTTTTTATCATGTTTTCTTAACCAAATTTTCAGCAAATATGTAAAAATACAATTTCAACATCTGTACCAAATTTCATTCAAATCCGTTTAGTAGTTCAGATTTTATAGGGTTTTGACCACCTCTCCCATACAAACGGAACCACTGTGTACTGGTGGAAATGGGGGCCATATTTCTTTTGCACGAAAATAAACAATCGTTTATTTTTTATTTCTGCCAGAACATCTGCACCATGACAGAGGATGTTCAATGGATATTTCTAGGATAACTTGGAAGTAGTAGCCCGTAGCGAAATGGTTAGTGCGTTGGACTGGTCTGGGTTAACTTCCCAACCTAAAAACTAAAAAAGTTTTTTTCAGGGCTACTGCCTCTTGCGAGGAACTTACAAATCCTCCGAGAGTATCACTAGTTATGAATAAGTGCTTCTCGTCTAGCCGTTCGAATTCGGCATAAAATTGTAGGTACCTCCCATTGTCCACACGCGCACACAGGAATGGTTGCGAGTTGTTTTGTCACTAGGCCCTGGAAGCGTGTACTTCAAGAGAAAGTTGTAAGATTTTATATATATTATAGGATGCATCTTAAAAATAATATCGTTAACGTTTTTGAACAGAGTCGAATAAAATTCAACTAAGATAATTTAACAACATTTTCTATTGACGAAAAAATACTTTTTCATGGCCCAAACAAAATATTTCCAGAGTCTAAGGATTGAAATTTATTTTAAGTACCTACATAAAAGTTTCTTAAGTTATTTTGAGTGCAACATTTTGGTTCAAATATTGACCATATTGACAAGTACTTTTTGTATCATTTAAATAAATTTATATAGTAACCTTAAAATTTTACTGATGGGTCAAAGATGTAGTGCGGTGTTGGTGCGGGTATTTTTTCAGAGTCCCTGAATATATCCAGGTCTTTTCGGCTACCTGACTTTGCTAGTGTCTTTCAGGCTGAAGTACTGGCAATCAGTAGCGGATCTAGGATTTGGCTGTGGGGGGGGCTTGGGTCTCCAGTTTTGGACATACATATGAACTTTAAAAAAAAATTAAATATCTTTGTTCCAAAACGGAAAATTTTTTTTCTTATACAAATCAATCAAAAATTATTAGATGCATTAATCAATGCTGCTGTTTGACTAATTTCGAAGCACAAATATCTACATTCTTCTATTTCTATTTTCCTTTGAGTCTTTGTCAAAAAATGCAAATGCTTTCATTATTCATAAATACTTTCAATGGGATGGTATATCCCATATTGTGCTATGCTATTTTTTTTTTTTTTTTTCACAAAATGCTAGAAAGAAATAAAGTTTAAAACATTTTTTTTGTATACAACATAAATATATATTCTTAAGGCTTTTCTTGGAACATATACACTTAAAAATTATCAGTCTCAAAAGCTGAAAATAAGCTTTTTAAGTCACAGAGGAATCAGTTGTCAAACCGACGTTTTTAATGAATTTAATAACAATTATTAATTGGCCAACCGTTTAAGAAAATAAATATATGTAATATGGCTTTGCATATTTGTTAATAAGTTAACATTTATCAATTTTTTCTTTTAAAGAAGAAACCTATTTACATTTTTTAAATAAGTTTGTTGTTTTATAAATACATATTGATTTTTTGAAATAAGTTAATCTTTATCAATTATTCTACTCTTTTCTAAGTAGAAGAAACAATAACATCGACTCGTTACATGTATTCGCTTTATATACATATTTACATTTTTAAAATTACATTTACATTACATTTTACATTTTTTAAATAAGTTTAGTTTAGTTTAGGAAACAAATGCACTCGAAAATTATTTGTTTTTTGTTATTTTAAAAATACATATTGAGTTTTTGCAATAAATAAATTTTTATCAATTATTCTATAAGTAGAAGAAACAAAGATAAGTGAAGTTTCATTAGTGGAAGAAAAAAAATATGTACTGAAAAATTATGTTGTGTTGTTATTTTAGGCATATGTATTTTTTTTATATTTGTAAATAAGTAAAGTTTTAGCAATAGAATATAAATTAAGTGTTTTTGTTATGAACATATTTCCATATTTACAGTTTTAAATAAAAATAAATTCTAAATTCAATATTTTGAACATAAAGCTTGATAGCCACGAAGAAAAAATCAATGTTCTAGAATGCCAAATAAGAAGGAAAAATATATTTTTTTTTTTAATGTAGGAAAAAGAAAGTTGGCTGTTGGAAAATACCATTTTACACTGCCTTAGTATTATTTTCAACTAAAGTATTTCGTTAAAAGATTTGGACTTTATAATATACATAGTGTAAAATCGCTGATAACAGACATTTTTGAATCCAATATAGTAACAAAAATAATGAACAAATTTCCATATTTGACGAACTACTGAGGGAAAATGTCGAAAAAAAGAAATTGTTAAAAAAAGCTGAAGCCATTAGGAACATAGGTATAAGTGCAACAACCAAAATAAAATATAACCATCTGATACTCCAGGACAAACAACTATCAGAACATTAATTTATCAGCCATAAACGTCAATTTTCACACAATCGAAACGAAAATTATCTAATGAAGACGATAAAAAACCAATGGACTCAGCATCAGGTACAATCAAACACAACAAATTACCACAAAAACGCAAAACAACAGCTTGAAAAAATATCAGCTTTCGTAGAAATTATTGAGCCCCAAATTCGTATAATGAAAATAATGTGTAAATTGTCTAGCCCCCAGTTCGATTATTTTTATAAGTTTTCTTGGGGCTTATTATTTAGCCCAAATTAATTTTTTTTTTCAGAAAATAGTCTTGGGGCTTGAAAAAATAACAGCTTTTGTAGAAATAATCGAGCCCCAAATTCGTATAATGAAAATAAAGTGTAAATTGTCTAGCCCCCCCCTCGTTTATTTTTATAAATTTTCTTGGGCTAATTATTTAGCCCCAATTGAGTTTTTTTTCACAAAATAGTCCCGGGGCTTGAAAAAATATCAGCTTTCGTGGAAATTATTGAGCCCTAAATTCGTATAATGAAAATAATGTGTAAATTGTCTAGCCCCCAGTTCGTTTATTTTTATAAATTTTCTTGGGGCTTATTATTTAGCCCCAATTTAGTTTTTTTTTTTTTTTTCAGAAAATAGTCTTGGGGCTTGAAAAAATAACAGCTTTCGTAGAAAAAATCGAGCCCCAAATTCGTATAATGAAAATGAAGTGTAAATTGTCTAGGCCCTAGTTCGTTTTTTTCTATACTATTCTATTTTCTCTTGAGGCTTAGCCGGAAACTTAGGGCTAGGGATTTAAATTATTCAGCCTCAACATAGTATTTTTCACCAAATTGTCTATGGCTTGGAAAAATACCAGTTATCTTGAAAATTATCTAGCTCTTACATCGAATAAACAAATAATGGTGTAAGGTTGAAAAAAAACTGCAAACATATTAATTGCTTAGCCCAGAATGTAAAACCTTTCAGGCTATTATGAATTGAATTTTACAAATTGGCTGTGGGGGGGGCTTTAGCCCCTATAGCCCCCCCCCTGGATCCGCTACTGCTGGCAATCAGGGAAGCATGGAAGCTACGTAGCATACTGCAGCAGAACTCGGGCGTAGGCGATGATCCGTTGGGAGATCTATCACAAAATACCCTCATTTTCTTAAAAAATGTTCTTTCAATCCACAGGTCAAATGAGTTATGGTATCAAAACGGCACATTACAGCGTTAAATGGGTCATCGAGCGAGGATGCTTGTGACCGCCATCTCATCTGTTCTATTTCTAACAGTCTATTGGTATTTCGAAATGATCTTTAAATTTGCCTCGGGACAAATTGTGATATCATTTATGTAACTGCTACTGTCAAGGGAGTGGTTTTTCCCTATTTCTCTTAGGAACAAATTTAGAAAATTTCCAAACGATCGATGCCGAAAATGAAGCCCAAGAGAAACTACAAAATTTAACTTCTTTAAAAATAAAATTTCACTTTTTGTACTTTAGATTTTAAGTTTTAATTCAAATATAATTCTATAAAACTTTAAGATTCGAAATAAGAATTATTCAATAAAATGAGATGGATTTAAGAACAATTATCAAAATTATATAAGGCATGTTGCATGATACCTTAACAGCTACTACAATCAGCTTCTGATCTGATCTGATGCATATGCATTATCCTTTCTTTTCACTCTTCATAGAATCTTTCAGAATCTCCATCTCCATCATGTTTGGTTTCAAGTAGATCACTCAATTATGGCTATCCATTTTCGTCAGGCTTTTCTAGGAATTCCGTCAAGTCTTACTACGATTAAGTTTTTATTTCGTTTTCCTTTCCTTTTTAAATTAAAAAAATAATATCGTTGACGTTGTAATGAATATTTCCAAGCTTTACCAGCTGGAATTAAGATTTTAGGAAGCAGATCTCTGAAATTCATAAAACCCTGCTTTTTCAGAACTCAAATTTCGAAAAATCAATTAAAAAATGACGTGATTTTGTTTAATTATTTGCAACCCATTATAAGCTTAATGTTCAAAAGCTGACACCAACACAGACTTTATTAAGGAGTATATTCCAAATAAAGAACTATCTTGTTCCTTTGTTTGTATCCCTTCCTTCCGTTCTAATCATTTTAGAAACTCTTCTTCTTTAGTGTCATGTTAGTTGTTTAATAAGCTTCCTGCCGATATACGTTTCATTAGATCATTGTCTTTTTTCTTGAGTAAAGTAAAAATGTGGCTTTTCTTCAATTTAATCATGCGGAAATTAAGATTTTGTTGCCATTAATTGTTTAAATATAAATCTACTTTACAACTTATATTATTACTTAATTGAGAATACAGCATTATTGATATTTTGTATTTAATTTTTTCTGGTTCTTAATTTTCCTTTTTAATAATTTTATATAATTACATTTTTGAATAAAATGTTTTTTTTTAATGTTAAATAATTTGCTTATATCAATAGTTTGTAATATAATATACATATATAAATATTTAGCCCCCACTTAACACATATGTAAATAATTTTTACTGATGTTATTTAATTCCTACTGATGTGACATTTTACTCATTTTTCATAAAAACATAAAATGTCACTTATTTATTCTTGTATTCTTACTGATTGTTTTAAATAATACTTTTGTAATTCTATTTTTAATGTACTTATTTAACCCTCTACTGTACAAGAAGCCATATATGGCTTTTGATTTTTAATCACCCACTACTGCGATTTCGCAACTGCCATTGGAAAAATAGCATTTCGATCGTTTAGAATAGATATTTGTTTATATATATTTGTGTATTTCTTTTCTTATTTCTGTGCGCAGTAATGAAAAACCACAATCGAATCTAACAGTTCACGCAGCGAGAAAGTAGTGGAAAAATATAGAAATAAAAGTTTATTTATTATTGGTAAAGTGAATAATATAAAGGCTGTTATATTTTTTTAGTGATATTCGATATTGGAAAATAGAATTTGATAGTTAAATTTTCAATTATGTGTGTGGAATTCAAAACACGGCACGTTTTTAGGAACGTCCATATATGGCTCCTTATCCATTCACAACAATATCTAGGGATGCCATATATGGCTGCTTGTGCATTCACAAAAAGATGGATATTCAATCTTTTCGTTTTTATACATGCCTATTTTCGATTTTAAGCGGTTATATAAGAACGCCTTTGTAGGTGTCGACAATGTCTAAAAAGGGGTCGGCCTGCTTCAACTCCAAACACTCCAAAACGACAAAAGACTAAAATTGCTTAAATTCCTTGGATTTTGGATTTCACATCTCATACTTCAAGAAAAATGGAAAGGCATTATGACATTTCACTGAATTCTGTTCGCTTTAACTCTTTGGATCATATTCCCGAATAGCAAAAAACAAGGCAGAAATTCCAAAATGATTTCAGGTACAGGACATTTACAATGTGCAACAAATGCAAACTAAATCTCTGTGTCTGAACAAGGACCGAAATTGCTTCACATCACTCCAAACTTAATTTATTTTGTAATGAATATTTGCAAAAATGTTTTTTTTTTTGATAAATTGTTGTTTAGTTTTGCAATGAATGTTAAAGAAATCGTTTTTGTTTTTTTTTTTTTTAATGCTTCAACTTAATTCTATATTTATTTTTTTGTGCTGTTTGAAAAATGTGTAACTGCACAAGAAGCCATTTATGTCAAAAGTTTATAACTTTTAATAAAATTGGCTTGAGCAATTTTTTGTTTTTTCAGTCTCTTAATTGTAAAAAATGAAAAACAAAAACGACATTTCAGTTTTTATATTTTCATTGGATGATAGTGCGTGCAGTAAAGGGTTAAATACATAAATAAAGTTTATACAAATACAAAAAATAAATACAAATATAAAGATGCCACATTCCGTAAGAAATTTAAAACATGGATCAGCCATTGAAAATTTGTAATCAATTTCAATAAATATTTTAAGAAGATTATTATACTAAACAAGTTGAAAGAGGACAATGCCCGGAAATTAAGAAAACCTTTACCGGACGTTTGCCGTTCAGATGAGCTAGTACTAAAATTCCATAGAAAATGTTGGTTCTTTCAAATTTGTCGAAAACGGCTCAAGTGATTTTTTTTTCCATCAAACCAAAAATAATTTTTGGATTAAATATTTCAGAACTAATTTTTTTTTTAATAACTGGGCGATAACTTAAAATGAGTTACTTTTTTTTGGAAAAATACTGCGTTAAGTTCACCAATTCAACGAAATTTCCGTTTTATTTTTGTGAACAAATATAAGACAGTTAGATTATTGATGGCGTTACTTATTCGCATATAATTTCTTATAGCTCTTACCGATAACAACATTAAATTCCCTTTTTCTGAAAGATGTTTCGTTAAGTTCAAATAAAATTTGAAAAATTTGTATTCTTTTTTGAAAAAATGAGAAACTAAATAATTTTCGATGCAGCTTGTTAGCATTAGTGAATTGCAATTTCCTAGTGTAATAATATTTGATCGATTTTTTTTCTGAAAATGTTTGTTTTGTAAAATTGACTTTTAGACACTTTTCAAAAATATTTTATATTGTTGAATTAATAGTTAGGGCGTTAAGGGCATCAACCTTGTACTTCATCCTGGCGGAATTGGTACTTTGGTACATACACTAATAGTCCACAACCACATATTGACTTTAAAGAGATGTTGATACGGTGGCAACACTGGCAGACCGAAGAAATAAGAGTTGCCTCCTTACCAGGTTATAACAACAAAATTCCATATAAATTGACCTATAAGTGGAGAACCAGACATCAAACGATGACGTGAAATGTCTCATTTGGATTCAGAATAGTTTAGTCCATGGGAATATATTATTTTTTTGGACCTTCCCCCACCCTTGCGTGCGCAAAATAAAATTTTAAGATGAGTTTCGATGCAGAATTTCATATCCTACAGCATATCCAAAGTCCATTTTAATCCATGTATTTGTTATTTGTATGATCGCTTTCAAAAAGGGGGAGGGAAAGGTGGAAGTATATCAAACCACTATAATTTGTATTGGTATAATCTTAGACACATGACTTTAGGGAAGTTTTTAATGCCCGATCTTATGCTATTAAAATAATTATAATACAACTTCCCTAGAAAAAGTTATATTCCTTTTTATAAAATGATGACTCAATTTTCAGTAAAGCGAGCATAATATTAAGTTTCAATGGTATGGTAATGAAACTTGGCACGCATGTCTCATTTGTGGTAAAAATCAAGAATCAAAAGAGTCAATACAAATATTTGGGGTGAGAGGGTGTTTTTCGAGTGAAAGAGAAAAGTCTAAACCTATCACCAGTAAAACCCCTCCCCAGAATTTGTACGTGGATGAAAGTTGGTAGGAATGTTTCATTTTTTTATTTTAAAAAAATACCATTTTTTGTGGAATTTATAGAAAAATTGATGAATTTACTTCACTAAATTGTGTGAAATAAACTTTCAAACTTTCAGCTACTAGGTTGCCTAGCATTGCTATCAATACCATTACACTTATATTTATTTTAGAAAAAAAAAAAAACACCTGTACCAACCAATAATATACACTCCAATTCACTCGTTTTAGTAAGAACCACCTGATGACATTATCTTGCACACCGTGTTTTGTATTAATACCCAGTTTAAATCAACTTTAAATGTTCACGTATGAGATCTGTACCTGTCGATTTCGGTGGATCTCTTTGTTTTCAGATGATAAAAATGTGTGTCTTCCCGGACAATCTGATAAAAAGAATTGTTGGTGGCTTTAACTACGGTTTTACCATTAATTTTGCTAACTGATAATGTTGAATTTGAGCCTTTTCAGAGTAAACGTTGTCTTTCTTGAGGTGTTGTAGCCATGTTCGCTAGCGGTTTGTTGTTGTTCCAATGTTTTCCCTATATCGAAGGTAGCTGCATACGTATTCCAATGTTGTGACCTTCACAGTGACTGCTATGACCATCGTCCTGATAGTCTCGAATTTTAGCATTTTTCTCTTCGGTTAGAACACTTCCTTTTAGCAAAATTGTTAAATTCATGAGAAAATTTCTTTAACTGTTGATTATTTAATTTTTTGCATACTATTTTTAACGATTTTATGAGCTACTAGCTTGTTTTTCAAGATGTATTTAAACGAATGACACAAAAAATAAGGTCGATTTTTAGACTGAAATTGTTTAATGAGCCATAAGATTTACAATTTTTTAGAAGGATTCAAAATTCTTTCTGGATCTTAATCCCCATATAACACTTAATAAATTTTTAATTCGATTTGTCATAATTATAAAAGGTTATAGAGAAATCGTTAAAAGTCTATTGAAAAAAATCTGTATTTAAACGAGTGAATTGGAGTGTTTATAATATAGGTACCAATAATATATACCTACAGCTCCAAAATACCAAAATCCACTTAATAAACAATTAAGAAGCCCACCCACAATGTAACAAGGATATATTGAATAGAAAAACAATTTGAAAATTTCATTACTTCCACCATTGAAAATTCCACCCGAGGACCTGTTTAAATATTCCTATCAAATTCTTGTCTAATTGTTTCGCTTAAATCCGCCTACCTACCTCACTCGCGCTTGTGACAAGGGACAGCAAAAAATAAAAATAGTAAAAAAAAAATTGCAACAGTAAGGGGTTAAACGCCTAAGAAACTGTTTCCCGTTATAAGAAAAATTGTTGAAAAGTTAATTCACTCCAAGAATCTCATTCCAAACTTCCTCCATCAACCCATAACCATAACCCGGCTTGGTGCACAAGAATAAAATCAAAATGAAGCCGAGAAAATAAACGAACACCACACCATCTCTTTATTTTGTGTGTGTGTTTTTTTTTCCATCTCACTTTATTTTGTAACCAAAGTCATGTCCTCAGGGGTTTCGTGGTACAGAATTTACTTTATATTATCTTTAACGTTCGTTCCGAAAGACCCATAATAAATCATCAACTTAAGGGACATGACTTTTCTTATACTTTCTTCTATGCTCCTGCTAAAGTATAGGAGTAGGTATATGGAGCACAGAAGTGAGTTGAGTTGTGAGCAGTAAGAGCAGTGCGAGCAGGCAGGCAGCAAACACACCGTGCTACCTTTATGAAAATTCAAAATTAATGTCCTTCTCCTTATAAAAATATACTTTGCAGCTAGACAAAAAATATACGTATCTACAGAAGAAAAGTTAAAAGACTTGTACAACTTTCACAACTCATACCTACCTAGACCTACCATCATCAGCAGCAGTAACAGGACAGACCAAAGAGAAAAAGCGGAAGAAGGTTGAGAATTAAATTCAAAGGCTTTTTAAATAATTAACACCCTGTGCGGTAAAGCGCGCAGTGACACTGAACCCTACGGATATGATTGTTTATGTGCGTGTGTCTGTGTCATGGTTGTCGGGGTAAGTGACATTACTTAAGCGGTTCGGGATTAATTGTATATGTAAATATCATACAAATCGTTGTCCTTTTGCATCGCTTTCCCAAAGGAAACTAAGAAACTCTTCGTCTTCCGTCGACGCGACGTCTTAAGTCTTTTTGCAAAATATGTAGCTATAAAGAACTCAAAACAAAATTATTAATTTTGTTTAAGGAAAATAACTTTTGGGTTAGAATTCTTGAGCATTTACTTTGGACTTTATTGTTATAGGTAGCTGATTTGTATAAAACGGTGTAAGAATGCCTTGAGAACCCCTTAATTTATTACTCTAACATGAGTGTTGTTTTATTATTTGTAGGTACTTAACAGTGAATTTTGTTTTATAAATTAAAAAAAAAAAATATGGGGAATGGAGCTGCCGTGAAATAACGCCACACATAATGAAGCCAAATTCTTAATTTTTATTTAGCAACCCTTTTATAATAATTTAAAATATCTTATTTACGATCGAAATAGCAACCTGTGCAGAAAAACAGTCAAGTTTTCGACAAGGCTCCAGAAAGTTTTAAATAGATTCTGGCAAGGGACTAGCAAGGGTTAGGAAAGGCCAGAACAAGGGCTTTGACAATTATGAACCCTTTTGCCTCGTCAGGCAAAAGAAACAAAAATGAGCTTATGTGGGACTAGATACCGCGAAATTCTTCTCGTCAGTCCAATGCGCTACCCGCGCTGAATTAACTCACTATACGAAAATTCAACGTCGAAAGTGAATATGTCTCATACTCAACTGTTTGCATACCGCACCCCCAGAATTAAAGTGACCTAACTCAAAATTCTTGTAAATTCAGATTTCGCAATAAACTGACCTTAAAACGGGATCTCTAAAACCCTGTGTTGAAAAAGATACCGAATGATGAGTTAGAAAGGTACAGTCTTAACATCGGTAACTTTAGTTGATCAAGCTATTCACCTATGCATTTTATGTGAAAGAGACCAAATCGGTTTTGCGTCAGAGGTGCTCGCGAGTGGATGTTTGCTAAATCGACGGATCTCGAATTGTGGTAGTAAATTGCAAATACTGTGAAGCTAAGTACATTACATTTTTTGCGCTAAGCTGACTCTTTTTTGATATAAGTCTGTTTTTTACAAAATATTTATAAGATTTTAGTGACCGTTTTTAGATTGAGTCTCAGGAATTGTGGCATCTTGCGTCTTAATCAGGCTGAACTCGTAAAAACTTCCAGAAATACGGAAATATTTTTGCAAAAGAGTGACTTAATTTGAAACGTTTTTTTATTTTATCTCAAAATATATATTTAAAAAATATTAAAATTGAATCTCACACCCATAGAAAAAACTATGAAATTAAAATCGAAGACGAAGGAAAAAAGTGTCGTATGATATCGACATTGCATATGGTACTAATCAAATTTTTGTTTCGGTGTACAAGAGACATTCCTGATGAGGTACCGTAACATGTCCAACAAGTTTTTACAAGGAAGGGCCTCACGAGTGTTTGAAAAGTTGCCCTCGCCTAAATTTTTGATACTGAAATTCAGCAAGGGCTTGCAAAGTATCTATAAAGTTTGCCTTGTTTAGGTTTTCCCTATGGCAATGGCACAGTGGATATCGTGTTGTTCTGCTAACCTAGACTTGTGGGTTTTCAGTCTAGGTAACATTCTTTTCTATATTCCCCAGTTTCTACTGGATGCCACCCGTGGAATTTCATGAGATAATTAACATCTAATTCTCAATCCACTATGCCAACAAAAATCTTTCCTTTCCTTCTATTCCTTCTAACTAGTGCCGTGCATTGCATTTAAAAGACCTGAGGTCTTACAGGCATATAGTTAAAATTATTATTGTTACTAAAAAAAAACTTACTAAGGCCTGCTCAAACAAGACAGAAACTTGGTATTTTTCCAGCCGTGACGAAAAGCTAACTTGAATAAATTTCGACTCAACTTCATTTTATTCATTTATCAAATCTGCCACTTTTTCATTCCATTTTCATTGTTGGATTGGATATCCTAAGTAATCATAGAATCATATATTATCTTACATGTCTTACAAGTCCACTTACATTTGTTCGTACGAGTATCTTTTGAGAAATAAACATTCTTGAGATAATACCCTTCCGGCTTCAACTTGAATCTCCTTTGCTATAACAACTTGACATTTAGATTTTCAATTACTTATCAATGCTCTAAGCCAAATATTCACTTTATCTTCATCCGTCAAGTGGTAGATATACATTTGCTTTACTCATCCTCTTATATCTCATTCCCCTCCTAAAAACCATTCATCCTTATTCTAGTTTAATAGGAAATAAAATAAATTTATAAAAAAAAACACACATATCTACATCTGCAGACATATGGAAAATCTTAAACTTAACCATAAGACAAAGTTGTTCATCTTATACCAGCAGCTTTTTTTACTATATATACATAGCTATGTATTTTAAAACTAAGAAAAATAAATCCTTAAAAGAATCACATCGTCATAGTAAACGAAGAATAAAAGGATTTATTTATATATGTATGTCTAAGAAACGAGTATGTAAAATATCTCATTCGTTTTTATTTCAATTGAACAACGCAAAGACACGGACAGACAGACATACGAAATCTGTACGAGCTCAAACTTGGATTTTTTTTGTATGGATTGAACTAACATTAATAGAATATTCTATCAGGGATATTGCTGGTAATAAATTGCTTCGCTAAAACAAGCTTGTTTTATAGAGTTTTTTTCTCCATAAAAAACCGCAATGTATTCCGAGCCTTATTTGCGGAACTGTAGGCATCCAAAGATAACCAAGGTTTCAAAACTCAGAAAAAGAACTAAAGTAGACCTCATAAAAGGGTTTGCTTTGGATGTGCTGAATGCATTCGACAATACCTTTCTATTTATGTACATTTCAATGGGTTGAGAGACTTTCTTGTAAAAATGTGTTTAAGTGTTATAACTTGTTTTGGGAATATCTTGACATTGCTTATTCAATAGACTTAAAAAATTGCATTACAAAAATATATACACCCATCCAACAATTGTTGTTTGCAAGCACTTTTGCATAAATACGGCGAATCTGTACTCCTGTACGTCCACTATAGTCAATCAACATGCAACGATTTTAGTTTTTACTTTTCAATTTTTTTGAAAACGTTTTCGTAATAACGTACGAATTGTACTAGACCGAGAGCTGGCAGCAGATTTTGGTCGTGAATGGAAACCAAAAGATTTTAATAGTATAGGTAGTCCTGGTGAAGGTGACAATGAATACGTTCGTCTGACAGCATGTAGTGGCCCTATTACCACGTAAAAGTGCATCAAAAGTACAACTTTCCTGAAAATTGAAATCGGGTGGGAAACTATTTCAAATGTAATACAACCTGACGCCATCAACTCCCTGATTACAAAAATGGTTTCGACAGACGTCTAGGTGGCCCTTAAACCTAGACGGACGTCCCCGAAAATGAAATTTAATTCGCGTTTTAAGGCTTTTGGGTAACCACCTGAAATTGGTCACAACTTTTAGCCATGGACTCCCTGAGTGTGAATATGTACATGACAGACGTGTAAGTGACCCGAAAACCCCCGACAGACGCGATTAAATTCGCGGATTTTTTATTGAAATTTTTAGATAATTGATGTATGCCACCAAAATGTATCGCAATCAGGAGGTCTTGGCTACCAGATTACTAATGTATAAAAAAAATTAGTTTTTCGTGTCACCCAACAGCTGGAAAGGCGCGAAATAAATCACGGATTTTTATTTTAATTTATTAGTAATAGGATTTTGAGTGAATCCACTTGAAATGCATCCCAATCAAAAGGTCTTGACGCAAAAAAAATTAAAATGTAAGTGACAGACGTTTGAGTGGCCCCAAACAACTGACAGCTGCGATACAATTCGCGGATGTTATTATTTGTTTTTAATTGCTTCTTAGTGGTAGCTTTTTCTTATGTTTACCAATTAAAAGGTTCTGACTCAAAAAAGTGATTTTATAAGTTGCAGCCGTTTGAATTTCGACAAACTGCTGAAAAGCGCGATAAAAGTCGCGGATGTAATTACTAGTTTATCGAAAAGATTAAAGATACAAATATCTTGAAATGCATCTCAATTTAAAGGGCTTGACTCCCTGAGTTGCAAAATGTAACTGACAGACGTTTTGAGTTACGCCATACTGCTGGAAAGCGCGATAAAAGTCGCGGATGTTATTACTAGTTTATCAATTAGATTATCAATACAAATCTCTTGAAAAAAAAAAAATAAAAAAATAAATCAGGTGGCACAACGGCTCATGAAGAACCAGGGCCTAGTGACTAACAACTCGCAACCATTCCTGTGTGCGCCTTTCGACAGGAATGGAAAGGATTATTGTAATTACTAGTTTATCAAAAAGATTAAAGATACAAATATCTTGAAATGCATCTCAATTTATAGGACTTGACTCCCTGAGCCACCCGATTGCTCCCGTTTAATGCGCGCAAATTGCCTTGATAATCATTCAGCATCATCCAAATCTTGTCCGAAATACGTACAAAATAAAAACATTCTTGCTTTCAAAACCAAAAATAAATGTAGCATGGCCGAGGCCAGGCGAACATATAACCTACAAAACCCCGAGCAAAAGAACCCATTTTATGTTTCATTTGCAGATAAAGCAAGACAAGCTATCACAAACTTATACTTCTTCAATTAACACTGAACCTTATTCTATGACAATTGATTCTGTTGATTAGAATCCAGTCAATCCAAATGCCTTAATTGATGAAGATGAACAGCTTTAATAATACACATTTAACACCCGACACTCAGCCGGTGCTTTCGCATGCTGAGGGGAGCATTTTCCCATCCGCTCAAGGTTGGGACTACACTCTCCTCCGCAAACGCAAGTACCGGCCCATGCACCCTAACAACTTCAACAACAATCACTCTAAAACGCAAGCATCCTCTTATCTCAAAACAAAGAAATGTAACATTCAAGGTTTCATAAACAACTACGATGAATAAAATATACTTATCAAAGAGTATAACTCTGATGTTATCTCTCTTCAAGAGACACACTGTGCCTTTCAAACAGATCCAATAGTGCCCAAAGCATATATTGGATACTTTAAGAACTTTGCATATACAACACCTCTTCTAAACAAGGTGTCGGCAGCCAATCATTTCAGATAAACTTTCTATAGTCGTTGAAATTGATATCGGCATTAAAATATCAATCATTGGTATTAACATTTTACCAGATCAAATCTTTTCTTACAAGTAACTAGTTAATATTATCGAACAAGTGAATGCCCCCTTTATTCTAACAGGTGATGTAAGCTCGTGGAGTACGCTTTGGCGTTCGCCCATAACTAACAAACGAGGTTCAATTATAGAAGAATTTATCACTAAATCTGATCTTTCAATATTAAATGATGGATCCCCTACACATTTCCCAACGCACAACACGCTTACACACGTCAATATTACATGTTGTACTCCAGAACTTTTATTAAAAACATCTTGGTACGCTCTTAAAGACCTTTATAACAATAAACAATTTACAATCTTCACATCAGTTGAACTTAGCTATGATCAAAAACAACAATCACACATTCCAAGGTATAAAATCGAATGCGCAGACTGGAAAAAATTTAAAAACAATATGGTTCTAGGGCAATCTGAAGAAAAATCTCTAAGTGTTAACAAAGAAGCGGCAAAGATGCTTAGATGCATTCGTAATGCTGCCAATAATTCTATTCCTCAAACTTTACCAACATCTCTTAAAAGAGCTGTGTCATGGTGAAATAAAGAGCTAGCTAGGTTAAGAGCCGAAAAGGTAACTACTTGGCGGTCTTTTAAAAAAAGACCCAACCAGGTTAACTTAATAGCTTATAAAAAAGCTAATGCTCGGTTTAGAAGACAAATGAAAACAAATAAAACTAAACGTTTTGAAGAGTTTACTACTATACTCTGTTCAGTTCGTATTTTCAGTACAGGCCTTATGGGAGAGCTTTTTCAAACATACACGTGCTGGCTGGTGTTTGCATTGCACTCAACTTAAGAAATTGCCTGTGAAATAAAAAACAGAACCCCTGACTTCCAATGAAATTGTTTTTGTCGTGACCTGCCTGCTCCGTGGTTGTGAGGACAGGAGACTGATGCCGAATTTATATGTATCTTCGTCTGCATGATGCAGAAAAGTAGAGCAGGACAGATGTATACAAAAAATCCGAGCGAGTGAAAGAGAACCACCAAGAAAATGAACACGTTCGTCTTCATTTCTGCATCATGGCACTTTCTTATAATGCGGAAATGAAGTTCTTCTGCATTTTGATCTTTTCTCTCTATCCAACAAATATACATTTTGTATTTGGCATCCCTTTTTTTGTGCAGAAACCAAATACAGAAACATGTAAATCCACCATGAAACAAGAAAGAACAAGATGATAAACACAATTTGCCTCTCGCTCGCTTAATGTGTCTATTAAAAACAATAAACAACACATTGATTAAGAGTTTCCATATGTCGGGGGATGGAAATTCTAATACCTTTTTGTTTGGTTTTTGCTATGTAGCTTTCAGAATTATAGCTTTATAATAGCTTTTGAGAGCATTATATTTTATGTATGTGTGTTAAGTGTTGTCACTTCGTGTTTTTCTGCTTACATCTTTTCGTTTTATTTATTTTTTTCCTGGTTAAAATGCTGCTATACAATATTTGTTGAGTATTTTTTTTTTTAAGGAAGAATTACTATTTGAGAAAGTTTTTGATGGAGTTCGGTTCATTAATTAACTGCAATTTGAATTGCGAAATATTTTTTTTTTCTTCATGAAAATAAAAATAAAAAGAACAAGGTTTCGCGTTTATTGTAATATTTTACCAAAAGTTCATAAATAAAATTTATTTCATTTCTAAAAATTCTAATAAGGCATTACTTATTCTTTTTGCTGAAATAAATCTTATAATCTAATCTAACCTTATCCTTAAGTCATACAAAATTAAGAATACACAACACAAACAAAGCAATACAATTTTAAGGAACAATAAACCTTGTTTGGTTTTTATTTATATGAAAAACGCAACACGTTGAGCAGGTAATTGAACCAAGGATGTGGGAAATGGATGTTTTTACTGAAAGAGCCGTGGAAAATTTAATTATAAAATTAAATGAAGAGAGTAGCAGCAGCAACTACTCGTCGGAGTGATAAGTTGTTTTTTTTTATTCAATTTATTTTTTCTCCGATTTATTTTTACGTAAAATGAGATTAGGCCTATTGGGGAACTCTTAAAAAACGCGCCTACTATCTTACCTCTTGATGGTGTGGAAAACGATAGATTTATTTTTATTTGCATTTATACATTAATTTTTTATAGATTTAGTTTACGATCTACATTTTTTCTGTTTATGAAATCTTATTTACCAGTTGGGAACCTTACTGACATTTGAATGAGAGAGAAGAGAGAAATATGCCAATTTATAATGCGTGATACGGCAACCATGGAAAATGCAAAAGCCTTATTAAAAAAGAGATAGCTTATTGAAATCCATAAAAGTAAGGGTGAGAGGCAAACACCCTATCTTCCCTGTACTGAAAATACGAACTGAACAGAGTATAGCATAAACCCTAATTCTCCAATTAGCAACGTATGGCAAAATATTAAAACTTTAGCTGGTAGTTCAAAAAACACTTTTACTATAACAATAAAAACAGTTTCTGGTTCAGTTACCTCTACTAAAGAAATATCTAATGTTTTTGCCGATACGTGGTCTCTACAATCAAAAAGCTCAATTTCCCATCTGCTTTTAATACAAATAAGAATGAGTGTCTAGTCGGATTAACACAACCTGCACAAAACGAAGCTGCAAAAAGTATTGAAAATAAAATAACCTTGCTAGAGCTAGAAAGTAGCCTGAGCAGAGTCAAAGGTAAAACTCCCGGCCGCGATAGAATTTCATACCCTTTGCTTAAATATCTACCAGATTCAGCTAAATTGAAACTCCTCGACTTATATAATGATGCCTTCGATAATGGTACAATTCCACAAAGCTGGAAAACAGCTGTTGTTTTTCCAATTGCAAAACCAAAAAAAGACATTGACCTAATTGTCAGCTACCGCCCCATATCCTTGCTACCATGTTTGTCAACAGTTCTCGAGAAAATAAAAGGCAATCGAATTTTGTGGTTCACCGAATTTAAAAAACTTCTTAGCATCCATCAAGTAGGCTTCAAACCAAAAAAAGGATGCATTGATGTCCACCTTCACCTTGATTATGTCATATCTAATGCTCTATCTGCTCGAAACCACGTCTCTATCTTGGCACTTGATTTCGAAAAGGCATTTGATCGAATAGGTATTCATCTCGGTAAAAGGCATTTGATCGAATAGGTATTCATCTCGTTTTAAACAAAGTAAATCAATGGGGAACTGGCCCTAAAATTTATGAATTCATAAAAGCCTTTTTAACGAACCGAAAATTTTCAGTAAAAATTGAAACAACTTTTTCCAAAACAGTTCCATTTGACAACGGTATCCCCCACGGATCGCCACTTTCTGTAATTTTGTTTTCTATTGCCTTTGAAGAGTTAAATACAATAATTTCAATACAAAGATCTTGGTCATTGTGTCTATGCAGATGATGCATATATTCTTTGTAAACACAATGACCTAGAAAAAACTAAATTTGCTCAAAGAAATTAATAACTGGTCTACGACAAATGTAAAATTCTCCATGTATGTAGAACAAAATATTGTAATATTGATCTAGAATTTAATAATATAAAAATTGAAAATGTTTATATCTTAATATTCTTCGACTTATTTTCAATAGTAAATATAACTGGAAAAATCATTGTATATATTTAAAAAAATCACTAGCAGCAAGACTTAGTATAATTAAGTATCTTTCGTCTAAGAAGAGTAGAGTTCATATTAATTATCTTTGCTATGTAACAAAAATGCTTATTTTAAGTAGAATAGATTATGGCCTAGCTATATACGGATCCTGCCCAAAATCAACAAAAAATATATTTAAGCCGACTTATCATCAAGCGGCAAGAAGGAGTATCTTCGCATACCCTACAAGCCCGACTAAAAAAAATTCTAGCTGAAGCTGGACTACCCACAGTAGAAGAACGCTACCTAAGAGTCAGTGCATCGCTTCTACCTAAGCTAACATTCCAAACCGGATCTGTAATTGACAAAGACACCATTCAAACTCTTTCCCATAAACAGCCCAGACGTATGCCTTCCACAATCCGCTCGATTTTGGATGTAAGAAAAAAACTAGAAATTCTTTCTAAACGTCATTCGAAATATTCGCCTTCACAGCCACCTTGGCTCTTAGACATCAGCTCGATACAAATAAGCTTATCCAACCTTAAAAACCAAAATACCAACACAGAAACCTATAAGCAAATGTATTTTGAAACTGAATTAAAACTTTCAAATAAAGTCTGGAATTTTGTATTTACAGACGCCTCTAAAATTCAACACTCAACCTCATTTGCAGTCGTATCAAGTGATTGTACAAGAAATTTTACCAAATATGAGTTCTGTTTTTACCGCTGAATATTCGAAGCCATACAAAAATGTTCCAATACATCAGGCAAATGGACCATCTGTTCCGATAGCCTTTCAGTACTAAAAAGCCATCACTAATCCAAACCATAATTCTATTCTTATATCCAAAATTGAAGACATCATAACTACAAAATCTGCAAAACTAAAACTGATGATGGATCCCTGGACATGTGGAATACAGGGTAACGAGCTGGCTGATAAGGTAGCCAACGACACTTGTCTTGCCCCGGTCTATGGCTTTGATCAATACTCCCAACGTGACTTGTTAATGTCAATTCATTACAAAATACATGAATCAGAAATCCTGGAATGGAAAAAATACCACCACCATTATACAACAATCAACCCAAATAAAATACATGCTATATACCCGACACAAAACTCTAAGGAAATGATATCGAACTTTGTCCGGCTCCGACTGGCTTACACTTGTCCTACACACCAACATCTACTCAAAAAAGAATCTCCACCTGCCAAAGCGACATCACCATCAGCCACCTTCTTCTTTTCCTTCCTTTCTTCAAGCGCAATATTTACAAAAATCAATTCAAAACTAAAAGTTATAGACCTATTAGAAGATATATATATATTACTTTTAGAAAGTTGTACACTGATTTCCAGTTTAACCCGTTCAAAATCATGATTGTTTCCTGCATCGTTAAAGTTTTCTTCCGAAAGTAATTAAGTCGCTGTGGAGAAAATACCGGACATATAGCACCAAAGTGGAAGCAGTCTTCTTTAGATTTAAGATAACACAACGAACAGAATTGGTTGCAACTTCCATTGTAAGGGCTTCCGTTAAGAGCGATCACTTCACATCTTGCTTTAAATATAAGTGATTTTTCTCTATAGCTAAGCAGGTCATTAGAGTAGTTATTTGACATTAAGTTGGAACTGAGCTGTGCGTATAGTATTCTACTCTCCGATTCGCGAGCTTTCACTATGAAGTTATTACGCACAGAACTTTCATGTTTTTGAATAATACTATAAAGTTGTTCTTTAAATAAGTTTAAGTTTTCTGCGTTCGCCGGATCAACCTCTCCACAAGCATCTCCTATACTCTTTCACTTTGCCATCCACCAATCCTTGTTCCTCAATTCGTACAACGCCATTTTTTTCGATAAGCGATCATCTTGGTAAGATAGCACCTTCACGATGTAATCAGTTTGCATTTTCAGAGTATAAGTAAATAACTAAGGAAGTCCTGTTTCGAGATAAAGTGTATAATTTGGCGATCTGAGCGGTAAGTTAAAAAGGTTTTTTAAGAAGTTCCTTTGGAATCGTTCGATGACCTCATATTCCTCTATTCCCCACACCTGGGCAGCATAACACAATATAGACTTTATCACAGCATCAAATATTTTGTACTTCACTGAAAGATTAATGTGATTATTCACAAAGATAGTTCTCCATGACACATTGATCAAACTTTGTGCAGCATTTGACTTCTCTGTAATATGTTTGCGGAAATCAAGTGTCCTATTCAGCTTAACTCCCAGATACTTATATTCCTGAGCGATCTCCAAGCTATCACCATTGAAAAGCCAATTGTAAGGATTCGGGTTCCTTGATGCTGCTCTTGCAAAAACCATGACTTTCGATTTGTCTGAATTAATGACAATACCCCATTTATGACAGTAATCAGCTAGTCGATTGATCATTAGTTGGAGATTTTCTGGTGATTCGGAAAGTAACACTAGATCATCGGCATACAATAGAACATTGATGTTTAAGCTTGCGATTCGGATTCCTCCAGGAAGGTGCGATACCACATCGTTTATGAAAAGTGCAAATAAAAGAGCACTAAGAGGGCATCCTTGTTTTACACCGTCAATCTATTATTGTTACTATAAATAAAATTTTGAATCTACTTAAGATTAAGTTATAATCTTAAATCTTTTACCAAAGAGCCGATAGTCACGCTGCTAGTGCTCTTAATAACAAGTTATTAATAGTATATTTTTAATATGTTATTGATAAGAAAAAATAAATAAATAAAATAATAAAATCCAACGAACCATTGTGGTATAGAAAAACAAAGCACTATCTACCCGATTTGTGTTTTATTTATTCTATTCCATCTGCAGATTGCATTGTATTTCCATGAACACTCTCTTTGCCCCACCCTAACAATCCATTAGTTTCATTTTTTAGAAAAACAAAGCTAAGAGCTAGTAATATACGTAAGTGTATACAAAACCCAATGATCCATGTTATTCATAATTTTGCCTGCACAAATAGACCAACCATCATCCTCGTTTTCCAAACACTTCCACTTAAATTTCAAAAAGTGAACTTTACATTCAATCGCCCTTCGCCCATCAGGAGGCTAGAGGACTACCCCAACTCCCCTTAAGATGAGAAGCGTACTTTACCAATACACTCCCCTCTTGTTCTTCTTCACTTCATTTCACTTCACTCCACTCACAGAAAAAATACAACAAAACAAATAAAAAAAAAAAAATCTTAAGCAGATACACAGCGAGAGTTTGGTATCTTAAGAGAATGGGATATAAGATAGAAAAAAAGTGCAGATACACAATATTAAATATTTGTTAAGTAATATTGAAAACGATGAAAGATTGATGCTTTTGTGTTTTCTTTGCATTCCTGCTGTTTTTTTAGTATTTCAACCAACATCACTCTTTACAAACTTCACAGTCATCCATCCATCGACACAGCTAGTTTGAGTTAGGCGGGGGACCATCAGGACTATATCAGAAGGAAAAAAGGATCATCACTGAACGAGGAAAAGAAACATGGTAACAAAGGAAATTTATTATCGCCAATCCATCCTCGGATAAAAATGAAAGATATGCCGAAGGATGAAGGATTCTTACTCCTTACTGTTTGTGTGAGTGTGGGTGGGGGGGGGTGGTTTGCGAGGAGAGGTGATGGCTGTTTGTTTGTTTGCTAAAGGAAAAAGGAATACCAATGTAAACATCTTAGTCATTCGGTTTGCCATTTACCTTCACTTCCCCCATTCCATCCTTGTCAAACAAAATTGGGCAGATAAAAGCCAAACAAAACCCAAATAACAACGATGGAAATAGAAAACGAACAAAAAATTTCCCTTCCCAAATAAAAAAAAAAAATCCAAACATGCGAAGCGAGTAAGAAGAAACTTGTTTTTATTGTCTTTTTGGTAATGGGTATGTGATTCAATCCCTTATAGCGCTTTTGATATCGTTTTGAGGAGTATAATATACCTTGACACATACGAGCTCGAGCATGTGTACTTTATATGGCGAAATCATTTTCTTAGAAATCACAGCATTTGAAAGTAGTTTTGAATTGAATTAGCTTGGGTATGGACAATGGGAGATAAATTAAATCTTAGAAAATTCAGGTTGTCTTTTCCTTTTTTAATAAAGAGATATGGTGTCTTTTTCATGAGGCTGAGGCTGGTGTTAGCTCGTCACAATTTAGGGAAGCTGCAAGGTGATACTAAGGATTTCAGTTGGCGGCCCTTACACCTATCTTGGAGGACCCTTGGGTGTCTATTGGAGGCCTCTACAGTCTACAGCCCTGCTTGAGGCCCTACTAGTAGGGGCTTCGAACGGAGCTGTTGGGCCCTTCGGACGGTAGCGGTCTTCAACATAGTTCTTGGGTCCTTCAAAAAAGGTGTAAGAATCCATATAACTGAGCTCAAGTGCCTCAAACAGAGCTGTAGAAGTGTAAAGCCCTCCAACAGAGATATAGGATTGTAGGCTATACAGCTCATTTGGAGGACTCACAATTAATATTGAGTTGTTAGGACCCAAGAGTGGCACCCACAAATCTCTTGGAAAATTGAATCAAAAACCATATTTGAGATATTAGCCCCCCTCGCTCCAAAAATAGCTTGGACATGGACACCACTCAAAATGGTTTTTACTTGCGATGTTTACATAGGTACTACATATATGGCGAGTTATGGTTTCGTAAAAGAAATCGAACTCGAGATAATAATTTTCCCTATCATTACCATGATAGAGAACGCAAAAAAACTGGGTCCCGCAATTCTGTCTGTCTGTTTGTCTGTCCTCGCCCCTGCAACCTAAACGGCCGAAGAGATTTTCTAAAACTTTGTACATTGGGTTTTTTGACTAATATGCCCACACGTATTTTAAATTTTTTTTACGGCCAAAAATAACGGTACTTTGTGATACAATTTTTTTTACCAAAAAGGAAAATTATATTTTTCTCAAAAACGGCTCCGAGGATTTTGTTTGAAAAAAATTAAAATAATTACAATAAATAAATGCTATTTTTTAATAATTTTATTATTTTCAAAAATTTGTATCTCCAGTACAACCATTTTTTTGGTTTTTTATTTTCTCTAGAACAGTTAAGTTGAAATGTTTCATTTTCTGTTATGGTAAATCTTCTAAAAAGTATAAACATTATTGTGACCCTAAATAAAAAAAATAAACCGTTTCAAAAATTTTGATAAAAAGATGTGCCTTTACTATTAAAGATATGATAAATATTTTGATAAAAAAAAATGTACCAATAGCGGTTATTAACGGTACCTATCATAGAACAAATATTTTGGTTTTCAAATTTATCGTTTCTAATTAATACTTAGGGGTCACGAGCATCAATTTTCTGCAAATAGCATTTTTTGGAGTTTTTAATTTGTAAAGAATACAAATATTGATTTTTTAACAGTATTTTTGGTGTCAAAATCATCTCTGGAAAAACAATACAAAAATGAAGATTTTGATCTCATTTATCAGAATTAAAATGGGTATTATTTCAAAGGTTTTAAATTGCAATTCGTGAAAGTTAGACAAAACAACCCACAGAACCACCCTTATATTATCATTATAGTTGCTTGAAAATATTGAAGATTATTCCTTATTTAGTAACAAAGAAAATGGTTGTACATTTGTAACAGGCTGTTCCCAAAATAGAACAAAAATTTAATCAAAAAATAAAATATTTTTCTTTGCTTTTTATGAAAGATTCTTAACTCAGTAACTTTTTTACCGATTTTAAGTATCTTTGTGGTTTTTCAAAGAAGAATATTAGTCCCTTCCCTTTTGCAGTAAAACCTCCCTTAGGTGGACAGCGATGGTGACAACATTTCTGTCCTTTTAAGGTAGTTATTATTTCAAAGGAAAAAATCTAAATTTTTTTTCCGTCTAAGTTCCAGCTTTTCAGTGACGAGCTTAAAGTTAAATTCGAGTTAACTCACCAAATTCAAGTGGTTACACTGAAAAACTGGGCCTAAGAGAATTAAATTCACTTTATTACGGCTGATATTATTGTCCGAATCCGATCAAGGGAGGTTCCGCAAAAAGAATCAGAAAATGTATGGAATTTAAATCCTAGAAACACGGTCGCGAGAATTTGTCCGTTTAATGGATCTGCCCGTTTAAGGGAGCTGTCCGCAAAAGGAGGTTTAAATGTTCATTTTCTGCTGAAGCTACAAAATCATGTAGACATTTTACGGTTTATATTAAATAACAAAATAAACAAAGATTTATTATAAACTAGCCGACCCGGCGAACTTCGTTCCGCCTAAGTTCATTTATGTAAAGAAAATAATAGTTCCGAGCATGAACAATCCTGTTTCATGTACATAATTCGGTCAATTAAAATTCCTTATTCTAAAATTTTATTAACCACAATAAAATAACTAAATTAACAATGTCGATGTGTTTCAATTAAACAAAAATGATTGGCGTGTCGGCCGACCTTACGCTTTTTTACTAAAAAGCTTTTTGGTACACAACATTTTTCGTTTTATTTTCAGGCGTGGTAGGTTTGCCGATACGTGAGCTCGCCACATACAATCGACCATGTGAGAAACATGAAAATTCAAGAAATCACAAATTAGCTTTGGAACTGCTAAAATCAATCACTAAATGGTCAAATGAAAATGTTCTGCAATCACATACCAAAACACTTTAAAATGAAAACATTCGAAATACCTTTGGTTTCGTTGAACTCACAAAAATACTGTTAATCCACTGATTCACAAACTACGATCGAAATCAAACGCGGTTTATTTATCTCTCTTTTCACAATTTAATTTTTTAATGGTGAAATTACATAAATACAATTGATAGAAATCACAATGAATCGCACTTGATAAACAAACAAATACTTTGAGCACAATGAAAATTAAAAAAAAAATTAATTAAATTAAATTTTATTTGACCGCACACCATTCAATTTGGATGACGAAACGAAAAGGACACCTCATATTCCTTTCTTAGGCCATCACGAATCCATCAATCCCAAAATCTTGAAAATCAAACGATGTTCCGGGACTACCAGTTTTCCTGAAAAATTTCGAGGATTTTTATGCCCTTTCTGGGGCCAATATGAATTTATCAAGCCCTAAATCATGAAAATCAAAGTAACCGTTCTCGAGTTATGCACTAAAAACCGGATTTTCAATTTTTCTGGGATTTTATTCCAGTTTCTTATGTCCTTTCTTGAGCTAATACGAATTTACCAAGCCCTAAATCGTGAAAATCGAAGAAATTGTTCTCGAGTTATGCACTAAAAATAGAATCTTTCCGGATTTCCAATATTCCTTGGGCCTAAACGAATTCATCAAGACCAAAATTGTGAAAAACGAACGATCCGTTCTCGAGTTATGCGTGCACACACGGACGACATTTCTCTTTTATACAATTAGCCCTTATTGTAATAAACGAATTTAGAGCCGAATTGATCAAAAAGTCGTGTTTAACCCACACAAAAAAATCAGATCTAAGCTAGATCCGACTATCATTTCGTTTATTACTTACTTTTTTGTGTCTTTTTATTCTTTACAAGTATCCTTCCTATGCATGTTTATTTGTGTCTGTAAGAATTATATGGGATGAATTAATCGAGAAACTTGTAGTTCCCATAGAAGTGGCAGTTTATTTCATAATAGAAGACAACAAATTACAAAAGTAATTATTCCAGAATAAAACAAACGTTACACATACGCCATAGTGACCTACAATTTCTTTTTTTTATGTAAGGAAAAGCGTTCAACAACGTTAACCGCAACCTCTTACGAGCCTTATTTTGGAAGTTAATGCCATATTAAGATTTTTAGTTTTTGGGTTGAAACAAGAAAGATTAACTTTGAATCAAAATTTCTCTGCAACCAGAGCCAACACAATGCTCTAGTTTCAGCAATGGATAGCTCTCCAAAAACTGATTAAGCGGTCAATAAACCGCAAGGCCTTCCGAGCCTTATTTGTGGAACTGTAGATATCCAAAGTCATGCAAACTTTCAAAACTCAAAAAAATCGATATTAATGGATTTATTTTGAACTAAGATATCTCCGCAACCAGACCTCATAGAAAGTTCTAGTTCTCAGCTATGGATAGCTCTTGAAAAACTAATTAAGCGTTTTGCCAGCAAAAATGACGTCACAGCCTTATTTGAGGAACTGTAGGCATCCAAAGTCATACAAGCATTCATAGCTTAAAAAAATAACTTTAAATGCAAATATCTCGAAAACTAGACCTTATAAAAGGGTTTGCTTTGGATGTGCTGGTTGCATTTGACAAAACCTTTCTATATATGTACGTTTCAATGGGTTCCAGAGACTTTCGTAAGAAAATGCATTTTTAGTGATAAGCGGGTAGGCCATGCTTTTTTTTCGAAAATCGATTGGAAAAAAAAATGTTGAGTTTTGAACGGCAATGCAAAGGCCTGAGCGTTATCTGTTCAACAACGTTAACCGCAACCTCTTACGAGCCTTATTTTGGAAGTTATGGCCATATTAAGATTTTTAGTTTTTGGGTTGAAACAAGAAAGATAAGCTTTGAATCAAAATTTCTCTGCAACCAGAGCCCACACAATGCTCTAGTTGTCAGCAATGGATAGCTCTCCAAAAACTGATTAAGCGGTTAATAAACCGAAAGGCCTTCCGAGCCTTATTTGTGGAACTGTAGACATCCAAAGTCTTGCAAGCTTTCAAAACTCAAAAAAATCGATTTTAATGGATTTATTTTGAACTAAGATATCTCCGCAACCAGACCTCATAGAAAGTTCTAGTTTTCAGCTATGGATAGCTCTTGAAAAACTAATTACGCGTTTTGCCAGCAAAAATGACGTCACAGCCTTATTTGCGGAACTGTAGGCATCCAAAGTCATACAAGCATTCATAGCTCAAAAAATAACTTTGAATGCAAATATCTCGAAAACTAGATCTTATAAAAGGGTTTGCTTTGGATGTGCTGGTTGCATTTGACAAAACCTTTCTATATATGTACGTTTCAATGGGCTCCAATGCAAAGGCCTGAGCGTTATCTGTTCAACAACGTTAACCGCAACCTCTTACGAGCCTTATTTTGGAAGTTATGGCCATATTAAGATTTTTAGTTTTTGGGTTGAAACAAGAAAGATAAACTTTGAATCAAAATTTCTCTGCAACCAGAGCCCACACAATGCTCTAGTTGTCAGCAATGGATAGCTCCCCAAAAACTGATTAAGCGGTTAATAAACCGCAAGGCCTTCCGAGCCTTATTTGTGGAACTGTAGACATCCAAAGTCTTGCAAGCTTTCAAAACTCAAAAAAATCGATTTTAATGGATTTATTTTGAACTAAGATATCTCCGCAACCAGACCTCATAGAAAGTTCTAGTTTTCAGCTATGGATAGCTCTTGAAAAACTAATTACGCGTTTTGCCAGCAAAAATGACGTCACAGACTTATTTGCGGAACTGTAGGCATCCAAAGTCATACAAGCATTCATAGCTTAAAAAAATAACTTTTAATGCAAATATCTCGAAAACCAGACCTTATAAAAGGGTTTGCTTTGGATGTGCTGGTTGCATTTGACAAAACCTTTCTATATATGTACGTTTCAATGGGTTCCAGAGACTTTCGTAAAAAAATGCATTTTTAGTGATAAGGGGGTAGTCCATGCTTTTTTTCGAAAATCGATTGGAAAAAAAAAAGTTGAGTTTTGAACGGCAATGCAAAGGCCTGACCGTTATCTGTTCAACAACGTTAACCGCAACCTCTTACGAGCCTTGTTTTGGAAGTTATGGCCATATTAAGATTTTTAGTTTTTGGGTTGAAACAAGAAAGATAAACTTTGAATGAAAATTTCTCTGCAACCAGAGCCCACACAATGCTCTAGTTTTCAGCAATGGATAGCTCTCTAAAAACTGATTAAGCGGTTAATTAACCGCAAGGCCTTCCGAGCCTTATTTGTGGAACTGTAGACATCCAAAGTCATGCAAACTTTCAAAACTCAAAAAATTCGATTTTAATGGATTTATTTTGAATTAAGATATCTCCGCAACCAGACCTCATAGGAAGTTCTAGTTTTCAGCTATGGATAGCTCTTGAAAAACTTATTGAGCGTTTTGCCAGCAAAAATGACGTCACAGCCTTATTTGCGGAACTGTAGGCATCCAAAGTCATACAAGCATTCATAGCTTAAAAAAATACTTTGAATGCAAATATCTCGAAAACTAGA
This sequence comes from Melangyna quadrimaculata, assembly GCA_949320155.1. Classification (NCBI taxonomy): domain Eukaryota; kingdom Metazoa; phylum Arthropoda; class Insecta; order Diptera; family Syrphidae; genus Melangyna; species Melangyna quadrimaculata. The sequence continues at coordinate 56,527,280 of OX439483.1, read as the reverse complement.
CCTTATAAAAGGGTTTGCTTTGGATGTGCTGGTTGCATTTGACAAAACCTTTCTATATATGTACGTTTCAATGGGTTCCAGAGACTTTCGTAAGAAAATGCATTTTTAGTGATAAGGGGGTAGTCCATGCTTTTTTTCGAAAATCGATTGGAAAAAAAAAGTTGAGTTTTGAACGGCAATGCAAAGGCCTGACCGTTATCTGTTCAACAACGTTAACCGCAACCTCTTACGAGCCTTATTTTGGAAGTTATGGCCATATTAAGATTTTTAGTTTTTGGGTTGAAACAAGAAAGATTAACTTTGAATCAAAATTTCTCTGCAACCAGAGCCCACACAATGCTCTAGTTTTCAGCAATGGATAGCTCTCCAAAACCTGATTAAGCGGTTAATAAACCGCAAGGCCTTCCGAGCCTTATTTGTGGAACTGTAGACATCCAAAGTCATGCAAACTTTCAAAACTCAAAAAAATCGATTTTAATGGATTTATTTTGAATTAAGATATCTCCGCAACCAGACCTCATAGAAAGTTCTTGTTTTCAGCTATGGATAGCTCTTGAAAAACTTATTGAGCGTTTTGCCAGCAAAAATGACGTCACAGCCTTATTTGCGGAACTGTAGGCATCCAAAATCATACAAGCATTCATAGCTTAAAAAAATAACTTTGAATGCAAATATCTCGAAAACTAGACCTTATAAAAGGGTTTGCTTTGGATGTGCTGGTTGCATTTGACAAAACCTTTCTATATATGTACGTTTCAATGGGTTCCAGAGACTTTCGTAAGAAAATGCATTTTTAGTGATTAGGGGGTAGTCCATGCTTTTTTTCGAAAATCGATTGGAAAAAAAAAGTTGAGTTTTGAACGGCAATGCAAAGGCCTGACCGTTATCTGTTCAACAACGTTAACCGCAACCTCTTACGAGCCTTATTTTGGAATTTATGGCCATATTAAGATTTTTAGTTTTTTGGGTTGAAACAAGAAAGATTAACTTTGAATCAAAATTTCTCTGCAACCAGAGCCCACACAATGATCTAGTTTTCAGCAATGGATAGCTCTCCAAAACCTGATTAAGCGGTTAATAAACCGCAAGGCCTTCCGAGCCTTATTTGTGGAACTGTAGACATCCAAAGTCATGCAAACTTTCAAAACTCAAAAAAATCGATTTTAATGGATTTATTTTGAATTAAGATATCTCCGCAACCAGACCTCATAGAAAGTTCTAGTTTTCAGCTATGGATAGCTCTTGAAAAACTTATTGAGCGTTTTGCCAGCAAAAATGACGTCACAGCCTTATTTGCGGAACTGTAGGCATCCAAATTCATACAAGCATTCATAGCACAAAAAAATAACTTTGAATGCAAATATCTCGAAAACTAGACCTTATAAAAGGGTTTGCTTTGGATGTGCTGGTTGCATTTGACAAAACCTTTCTATATATGTACGTTTCAATGGGTTCCAGAGACTTTCGTAAAAAAAATGCATTTTTAGTGATAAGGGGGTAGTCCATGCTTTTTTTCGAAAATCGATTGGAAAAAAAAAAGTTGAGTTTTGAACGGCAATGCAAAGGCCTGACCGTTATCTGTTCAACAACGTTAACCGCAACCTCTTACGAGCCTTATTTTGGAAGTTATGGCCATATAAAGATTTTTAGTTTTTGGGTTGAAACAAGAAAGATTAACTTTGAATCAAAATTTCTCTGCAACCAGAGCCCACACAATGCTCTAGTTTTCAGCAATGGATAGCTCTCCAAAACCTGATTAAGCGGTTAATAAACCGCAAGGCCTTCCGAGCCTTATTTGTGTAACTGTAGACATCCAAAGTCATGCAAACTTTCAAAACTCAAAAAAATCGATTTTAATGGATTTATTTTGAATTAAGATATCTCCGCAACCAGACCTCATAGAAAGTTCTAGTTTTCAGCTATGGATAGCTCTTGAAAAACTTATTGAGCGTTTTGCCAGCAAAAATGACGTCACAGCCTTATTTGCGGAACTGTAGGCATCCAAAGTCATACAAGCATTCATAGCTTAAAAAAATAACTTTGAATGCAAATATCTCGAAAACTAGACCTTATAAAAGGGTTTGCTTTGGATGTGCTGGTTGCATTTGACAAAACCTTTCTATATATGTACGTTTCAATGGGTTCCAGAGACTTTCGTAAAAAAATGCATTTTTAGTGATAAGGGGGTAGTCCATGCTTTTTTTCGAAAATCGATTGGAAAAAAAAAAAGTTGAGTTTTGAACGGCAATGCAAAGGCCTGACCGTTATCTGTTCAACAACGTTAACCGCAACCTCTTACGAGCCTTATTTTGGAAGTTATGGCCATATTAAGATTTTTAGTTTTTGGGTTGAAACAAGAAAGATTAACTTTGAATCAAAATTTCTCTGCAACCAGAGCCCACACAATGCTCTAGTTTTCAGCAATGGATAGCTCTCCAAAACCTGATTAAGCGGTTAATAAACCGCAAGGCCTTCGGAGCCTTATTTGTGGAACTGTAGACATCCAAAGTCATGCAAACTTTCAAAACTCAAAAAAATCGATTTTAATGGATTTATTTTGAATTAAGATATCTCCGCAACCAGACCTCATAGAAAGTTCTAGTTTTCAGCTATGGATAGCTCTTGAAAAACTTATTGAGCGTTTTGCCAGCAAAAATGACGTCACAGCCTTATTTGCGGAACTGTAGGCATCCAAAGTCATACAAGCATTCATAGCTTAAAAAAATAACTTTGAATGCAAATATCTCGAAAACTAGACCTTATAAAAGGGTTTGCTTTGGATGTGCTGGTTGCATTTGACAAAACCTTTCTATATATGTACGTTTCAATGGGTTCCGGAGACTTTCGTAAAAAAATGCATTTTTAGTGATAAGGGGGTAGTCCATGCTTTTTTTCGAAAATCGATTGGAAAAAAAAAGTTGAGTTTTGAACGGCAATGCAAAGGCCTGACCGTTGTCTGTTCAACAACGTTAACCGCAACCTCTTACGAGCCTTATTTTGGAAGTTATGGCCATATTAAGATTTTTAGTTTTTGGGTTGAAACAAGATTAAGATTAACTTTGAATCAAAATTTCTCTGCAACCAGAGCCCACACAATGCTCTAGTTTTCAGCAATGGATAGCTCTCCAAAACCTGATTAAGCGGTTAATAAACCGCAAGGCCTTCCGAGCCTTATTTGTGGAACTGTAGACATCCAAAGTCATGCAAACTTTCAAAACTCAAAAAATTCGATTTTAATGGATTTATTTTGAATTAAGATATCTCCGCAACCAGACTTCATAGAAAGTTCTAGTTTTCAGCTATGGATAGCTCTTGAAAAACTTATTGAGCGTTTTGCCAGCAAAAATGACGTCACAGCCTTATTTGCGGAACTGTAGGCATCCAAATTCATACAAGCATTCATAGCTTAAAAAAATAACTTTTAATGCAAATATCTCGAAAACTAGACCTTATAAAAGGGTTTGCTTTGGATGTGCTGGTTGCATTTGACAAAACCTTTCTATATATGTACGTTTCAATGGGTTCCAGAGACTTTCGTAAAAAAATGCATTTTTAGTGATAAGGGGGTAGTCCATGCTTTTTTTCGAAAATCGATTGGAAAAAAAAAGTTGAGTTTTGAACGGCAATGCAAAGGCCTGACCGTTGTCTGTTCAACAACGTTAACCGCAACTTCTTACGAGCCTTATTTTGGAAGTTATGGCCATATTAAGATTTTTAGTTTTTGGGTTGAAGCAAGAAAGATTAACTTTGAATCAAAATTTCTCTGCAACCAGAGCCCACACAATGCTCTAGTTTTCAGCAATGGATAGCTCTCCAAAACCTGATTAAGCGGTTAATAAACCGCAAGGCCTTCCGAGCCTTATTTGTGGAACTGTAGACATCCAAAGTCATGCAAACTTTCAAAACTCAAAAAATTCGATTTTAATGGATTTATTTTGAATTAAGATATCTCCGCAACCAGACCTCATAGAAAGTTCTAGTTTTCAGCTATGGATAGCTCTTGAAAAACTTATTGAGCGTTTTGCCAGCAAAAATGACGTCACAGCCTTATTTGCGGAACTGTAGGCATCCAAATTCATACAAGCATTCATAGCACAAAAAAATAACTTTGAATGCAAATATCTCGAAAACTAGACCTTATAAAAGGGTTTGCTTTGGATGTGCTGGTTGCATTTGACAAAACCTTTCTATATATGTACGTTTCAATGGGTTCCAGAGACTTTCGTAAAAAAAATGCATTTTTAGTGATAAGGGGGTAGTTCCATGCTTTTTTTCGAAAATCGATTGGAAAAAAAAAAGTTGAGTTTTGAACGGCAATGCAAAGGCCTGACCGTTATCTGTTCAACAACGTTAACCGCAACCTCTTACGAGCCTTATTTTGGAAGTTATGGCCATATAAAGATTTTTAGTTTTTGGGTTGAAACAAGAAAGATTAACTTTGAATCAAAATTTCTCTGCAACCAGAGCCCACATAATGCTCTAGTTTTCAGCAATGGATAGCTCTCCAAAACCTGATTAAGCGGTTAATAAACCGCAAGGCCTTCCGAGCCTTATTTGTGTAACTGTAGACATCCAAAGTCATGCAAGCTTTCAAAACTCAAAAAAATCGATTTTAATGGATTTATTTTGAATTAAGATATCTCCGCAACCAGACCTCATAGAAAGTTCTAGTTTTCAGCTATGGATAGCTCTTGAAAAACTTATTGAGCGTTTTGCCAGCAAAAATGACGTCACAGCCTTATTTGCGGAACTGTAGGCATCCAAAGTCATACAAGCATTCATAGCTTAAAAAAATAACTTTGAATGCAAATATCTCGAAAACTAGACCTTATAAAAGGGTTTGCTTTGGATGTGCTGGTTGCATTTGACAAAACCTTTCTATATATGTACGTTTCAATGGGTTCCGGAGACTTTCGTAAAAAAATGCATTTTTAGTGATAAGGGGGTAGTCCATGCTTTTTTTCGAAAATCGATTGGAAAAAAAAAGTTGAGTTTTGAACGGCAATGCAAAGGCCTGACCGTTGTCTGTTCAACAACGTTAACCGCAACCTCTTACGAGCCTTATTTTGGAAGTTATGGCCATATTAAGATTTTTAGTTTTTGGGTTGAAACAAGAAAGATTAACTTTGAATCAAAATTTCTCTGCAACCAGAGCCCACACAATGCTCTAGTTTTCAGCAATGGATAGCTCTCCAAAACCTGATTAAGCGGTTAATAAACCGCAAGGCCTTCCGAGCCTTATTTGTGGAACTGTAGACATCCAAAGTCATGCAAACTTTCAAAACTCAAAAAATTCGATTTTAATGGATTTATTTTGAATTAAGATATCTCCGCAACCAGACTTCATAGAAAGTTCTAGTTTTCAGCTATGGATAGCTCTTGAAAAACTTATTGAGCGTTTTGCCAGCAAAAATGACGTCACGTACATCAATCAATCGTACATCAATCAAATCAAAATTTCTCTGCAACCAGAGCCCACACAATGCTCTAGTTTTCAGCAATGGATAGCTCTCCAAAACCTGATTAAGCGGTTAATAAACCGCAAGGCCTTCCGAGCCTTATTTGTGGAACTGTAGACATCCAAAGTCATGCAAACTTTCAAAACTCAAAAAATTCGATTTTAATGGATTTATTTTGAATTAAGATATCTCCGCAACCAGACCTCATAGAAAGTTCTAGTTTTCAGCTATGGATAGCTCTTGAAAAACTTATTGAGCGTTTTGCCAGCAAAAATGACGTCACAGCCTTATTTGCGGAACTGTAGGCATCCAAATTCATACAAGCATTCATAGCACAAAAAAATAACTTTGAATGCAAATATCTCGAAAACTAGACCTTATAAAAGGGTTTGCTTTGGATGTGCTGGTTGCATTTGACAAAACCTTTCTATATATGTACGTTTCAATGGGTTCCAGAGACTTTCGTAAAAAAATGCATTTTTAGTGATAAGGGGGTAGTCCATGCTTTTTTTCGAAAATCGATTGGAAAAAAAAAGTTGAGTTTTGAACGGCAATGCAAAGGCCTGACCGTTATCTGTTCAACAACGTTAACCACAACCTCTTACGAGCCTTATTTTGGAAGTTATGGCCATATTAAGATTTTTAGTTTTTGGGTTGAAACAAGAAAGATTAACTTTGAATCAAAATTTCTCTGCAACCAGAGCCCACACAATGCTCTAGTTTTCAGCAATGGATAGCTCTCCAAAACCTGATTAAGCGCAAGGCCTTCCGAGCCTTATTTGTGTAACTGTAGACATCCAAAGTCATGCAAACTTTCAAAACTCAAAAAAATCGATTTTAATGGATTTATTTTGAATTAAGATATCTCCGCAACCAGACCTCATAGAAAGTTCTAGTTTTCAGCTATGGATAGCTCTTGAAAAACTTATTGAGCGTTTTGCCAGCAAAAATGACGTCACAGCCTTATTTGCGGAACTGTAGGCATCCAAATTCAAACAAGCATTCATAGCTCAAAAAAATAACTTTGAATGCAAATATCTCGAAAACTAGACCTTATAAAAGGGTTTGCTTTGGATGTGCTGGTTGCATTTGACAAAACCTTTCTATATATGTACGTTTCATTGGGTTCCAGAGACTTTCGTAAAAAAATGCATTTTTAGTGATAAGGGGGTAGTCCATGCTTTTTTTCGAAAATCGATTTAAAAAAAAAAAGTTGAGTTTTGAACGGCAATGCAAAGGCCTGACCGTTATCTGTTCAACAACGTTAACCGCAACCTCTTACGAGCCTTATTTTGGAATTTATGGCCATATTAAATTTTTAGTTTTTTGGGTTGAAACAAGAAAGATTAACTTTGAATCAAAATTTATCTGCAACCAGAGCCCACACAATGCTCTAGTTTTCAGCAATGGATAGCTCTCCAAAACCTGATTAAGCGGTTAATAAACCGCAAGGCCTTCCGAGCCTTATTTGTGGAACTGTAGACATCCAAAGTCATGCAAACTTTCAAAACTCAAAAAAATCGATTTTAATGGATTTATTTTGAATTAAGATATCTCCGCAACCAGACCTCATAGAAAGTTCTAGTTTTCAGCTATGGATAGCTCTTGAAAAACTTATTGAGCGTTTTGCCAGCAAAAATGACGTCACAGCCTTATTTGCGGAACTGTGGGCATCCAAAGTCATACAAGCATTCATAGCTTAGAAAAATAACTTTGAATGCAAATATCTCGAAAACTAGACCTTATAAAAGGGTTTGCTTTGGATGTGCTGGTTGCATTTGACAAAACCTTTCTATATTTGTACGTTGCAATGGGTTCCAGAGACTTTCGTAAAAAAATGCATTTTTAGTGATAAGGGGGTAGTCCATGCTTTTTTTCGAAAATCGATTGGAAAAAAAAAAGTTGAGTTTTGAACGGCAATGCAAAGGCCTGACCGTTATCTGTTCAACAACGTTAACCGCAACCTCTTACGAGCCTTATTTTGGAAGTTATGGCCATATTAAGATTTTTAGTTTTTGGGTTGAAACAAGAAAGATTAACTTTGAATCAAAATTTCTCTGCAACCAGAGCCCACACAATGCTCTAGTTTTCAGCAATGGATAGCTCTCCAAAACCTGATTAAGCGGTTAATAAACCGCAAGGCCTTCCGAGCCTTATTTGTGGAACTGTAGACATCCAAAGTCATGCAAACTTTCAAAACTCAAAAAAATCGATTTTAATGGATTTATTTTGAATTAAGATATCTCCGCAACCAGACCTCATAGAAAGTTCTAGTTTTCAGCTATGGATAGCTCTTGAAAAACTTATTGAGCGTTTTGCCAGCAAAAATGACGTCACAGCCTTATTTGCGGAACTGTGGGCATCCAAAGTCATACAAGCATTCATAGCTTAAAAAAATAACTTTGAATGCAAATATCTCGAAAACTAGACCTTATAAAAGGGTTTGCTTTGGATGTGCTGGTTGCATTTGACAAAACCTTTCTATATTTGTACGTTGCAATGGGTTCCAGAGACTTTCGTAAAAAAATGCATTTTTAGTGATAAGGGGGTAGTCCATGCTTTTTTTCGAAAATCGATTGGAAAAAAAAAAGTTGAGTTTTGAACGGCAATGCAAAGGCCTGACCGTTATCTGTTCAACAACGTTAACCGCAACCTCTTACGAGCCTTATTTTGGAAGTTATGGCCATATTAAGATTTTTAGTTTTTGGGTTGAAACAAGAAAGATTAACTTTGAATCAAAATTTCTCTGCAACCAGAGCCCACACAATGCTCTAGTTTTCAGCAATGGATAGCTCTCCAAAACCTGATTAAGCGGTTAATAAACCGCAAGGCCTTCCGAGCCTTATTTGTGTAACTGTAGACATCCAAAGTCATGCAAACTTTTAAAACTCAAAAAATTCGATTTTAATGGATTTATTTTGAATTAAGATATCTCCGCAACCAGACCTCATAGAAAGTTCTAGTTTTCAGCTATGGATAGCTCTTGAAAAACTTATTGAGCGTTTTGCCAGCAAAAATGACGTCACAGCCTTATTTGCGGAACTGTGGGCATCCAAAGTCATACAAGCATTCATAGCTTAAAAAAATAACTTTGAATGCAAATATCTCGAAAACTAGACCTTATAAAAGGGTTTGCTTTGGATGTGCTGGTTGCATTTGACAAAACCTTTCTATATTTGTACGTTGCAATGGGTTCCAGAGACTTTCGTAAAAAAATGCATTTTTAGTGATAAGGGGGTAGTCCATGCTTTTTTTCGAAAATCGATTGGAAAAAAAAAAGTTGAGTTTTGAACGGCAATGCAAAGGCCTGACCGTTATCTGTTCAACAACGTTAACCGCAACCTCTTACGAGCCTTATTTTGGAAGTTATGGCCATATTAAGATTTTTAGTTTTTGGGTTGAAACAAGAAAGATTAACTTTGAATCAAAATTTCTCTGCAACCAGAGCCCACACAATGCTCTAGTTTTCAGCAATGGATAGCTCTCCAAAACCTGATTAAGCGGTTAATAAACCGCAAGGCCTTCCGAGCCTTATTTGTGGAACTGTAGACATCCAAAGTCATGCAAACTTTCAAAACTCAAAAAAATCGATTTTAATGGATTTATTTTGAATTAAGATATCTCCGCAACCAGACCTCATAGAAAGTTCTAGTTTTCAGCTATGGATAGCTCTTGAAAAACTTATTGAGCGTTTTGCCAGCAAAAATGACGTCACAGCCTTATTTGCGGAACTGTGGGCATCCAAAGTCATACAAGCATTCATAGCTTAAAAAAATAACTTTGAATGCAAATATCTCGAAAACTAGACCTTATAAAAGGGTTTGCTTTGGATGTGCTGGTTGCATTTGACAAAACCTTTCTATATTTGTACGTTGCAATGGGTTCCAGAGACTTTCGTAAAAAAATGCATTTTTAGTGATAAGGGGGTAGTCCATGCTTTTTTTCGAAAATCGATTGGAAAAAAAAAAGTTGAGTTTTGAACGGCAATGCAAAGGCCTGACCGTTATCTGTTCAACAACGTTAACCGCAACCTCTTACGAGCCTTATTTTGGAAGTTATGGCCATATTAAGATTTTTAGTTTTTGGGTTGAAACAAGAAAGATTAACTTTGAATCAAAATTTCTCTGCAACCAGAGCCCACACAATGCTCTAGTTTTCAGCAATGGATAGCTCTCCAAAACCTGATTAAGCGGTTAATAAACCGCAAGGCCTTCCGAGCCTTATTTGTGTAACTGTAGACATCCAAAGTCATGCAAACTTTTAAAACTCAAAAAATTCGATTTTAATGGATTTATTTTGAATTAAGATATCTCCGCAACCAGACCTCATAGAAAGTTCTAGTTTTCAGCTATGGATAGCTCTTGAAAAATTTATTGAGCGTTTTGCCAGCAAAAATGACGTCACAGCCTTATTTGCGGAACTGTAGGCATCCAAATTCATACAAGCATTCATAGCACAAAAAAATAACTTTGAATGCAAATATCTCGAAAACTAGACCTTATAAAAGGATTTGCTTTGGATGTGCTGGTTGCATTTGACAAAACCTTTCTATATATGTACGTTTCAATGGGTTCCAGAGACTTTCGTAAAAAAATGCATTTTTAGTGATAAGGGGGTAGTCCATGCTTTTTTTCGAAAATCGATTGGAAAAAAAAAGTTGAGTTTTGAACGGCAATGCAAAGGCCTGACCGTTATCTGTTCAACAACGTTAACCGCAACCTCTTACGAGCCTTATTTTGGAATTTATGGCCATATTAAGATTTTTAGTTTTTTGGGTTGAAACAAGAAAGATTAATTTTGAATCAAAATTTCTCTGTAACCAGAGCCCACACAATGCTCTAGTTTTCAGCAATGGATAGCTCTCCAAAACTTGATTAAGCGGTTAATAAACCGCAAGGCCTTCCGAGCCTTATTTGTGGAACTGTAGACATCCAAAGTCATGCAAACTTTCAAAACTCAAAAAAATCGATTTTAATGGATTTATTTTGAATTAAGATATCTCCGCAACCAGACCTCATAGAAAGTTCTAGTTTTCAGCTATGGATAGCTCTTGAAAAACTTATTGAGTGTTTTGCCAGCAAAAATGACGTCACAGCCTTATTTGCGGAACTGTAGGCATCCAAAGTCATACAAGCATTCATAGCTTAAAAAAATAACTTTGAATGCAAATATCTCGAAAACTAGACCTTATAAAAGGGTTTGCTTTGGATGTGCTGGTTGCATTTGACAAAACCTTTCTATATATGTACGTTTCAATGGGTTCCAGAGACTTTCGTACAAAAATGCATTTTTAGTGATAAGGGGGTAGTCCATGCTTTTTTTCGAAAATCGATTGGAAAAAAAAAGTTGAGTTTTGAACGGCAATGCAAAGGCCTGACCGTTATCTGTTCAACAACGTTAACCGCAACCTCTTACGAGCCTTATTTTGGAATTTATGGCCATATTAAGATTTTTAGTTTTTTGGGTTGAAACAAGAAAGACTAACTTTGAATCAAAATTTCTCTGCAACCAGAGCCCACACAATGCTCTTGTTTTCAGCAATGGATAGCTCTCCAAAACCTGATTAAGCGGTTAATAAACCGCAAGGCCTTCCAAGCCTTATTTGTGGAACTGTAGACATCCAAAGTCATGCAAACTTTCAAAACTCAAAAAAATCGATTTTAATGGATTTATTTTGAATTAAGATATCTCCGCAACCAGACCTCATAGAAAGTTCTAGTTTTCAGCTATGGATAGCTCTTGAAAAACTTATTGAGCGTTTTGCCAGCAAAAATGACGTCACAGCCTTATTTGCGGAACTGTAGGCATCCAAAGTCATACAAGCATTCATAGCTTAAAAAAATAACTTTGAATGCAAATATCTCGAAAACTAGACCTTATAAAAGGGTTTGCTTTGGATGTGCTGGTTGCATTTGACAAAACCTTTCTATATATGTACGTTTCAATGGGTTCCAGAGACTTTCGTAAAAAAATGCATTTTTAGTGATAAGGGGGTAGTCCATGCTTTTTTTCGAAAATCGATTTAAAAAAAAAAAAGTTGAGTTTTGAACGGCAATGCAAAGGCCTGACCGTTATCTGTTCAACAACGGTAACCGCAACCTCTTACGAGCCTTATTTTGGAATTTATGGCCATATTAAGATTTTTAGTTTTTTGGGTTGAAACAAGAAGTTTAACATTGAATCAAAATTTCTCTGCAACCAGAGCCCACACAATGCTCTAGTTTTCAGCAATGGATAGCTCTCCAAAACCTGATTAAGCGGTTAATAAACCGCAAGGCCTTCCGAGCCTTATTCGTGGAACTGTAGACATCCAAAGTCATGCAAACTTTCAAAACTCAAAAAAATCGATTTTAATGGATTTATTTTGAATTAAGATGTCTCCGCAACCAGACCTCATAGAAAGTTCTAGTTTTCAGCTATGGATAGCTCTTGAAAAACTTATTGAGCGTTTTGCCAGCAAAAATGACGTCACAGCCTTATTTGCGGAACTGTAGGCATCCAAAGTCATACAAGCATTCATAGCTTAAAAAAATAACTTTGAATGCAAATATCTCGAAAACTAGACCTTATAAAAGGGTTTGCTTTGGATGTGCTCGTTGCATTTGACAAAACCTTTCTATATATGTACGTTTCAATGGGTTCCAGAGACTTTCGTAAAAAAATGCATTTTTAGTGATAAGGGGGTAGTCCATGCTTTTTTTCGAAAATCGATTGGAAAAAAAAAAGTTGAGTTTTGAACGGCAATGCAAAGGCCTGACCGTTATCTGTTCAACAACGGTAACCGCAACCTCTTACGAGCCTTATTTTGGAAGTTATGGCCATATTAAGATTTTTAGTTTTTGGGTTGAAACAAGAAAGATTAACTTTGAATCAAAATTTCTCTGCAACCAGAGCCCACACAATGCTCTAGTTTTCAGCAATGGATAGCTCTCCAAAACTGATTAAGCGGTTAATAAACCGCAAGGCCTTCCGAGCCTTATTTGTGGAACTGTAGACATCCAAAGTCATGCAAACTTTCAAAACTCAAAAAAATCGATTTTAATGGATTTATTTTGAATTAAGATATCTCCGCAACCAGACCTCATAGATAGTTCTAGTTTTCAGCTATGGATAGCTCTTGAAAAACTTATTGAGCGTTTTGTCAGCAAAAATGACGTCACAGCCTTATTTGCGGAACTGTAGGCATCCAAAGTCATACAAGCATTCATAGCTTAAAAAAATAACTTTGAATGCAAATATCCCGAAAACTAGACCTTATAAAAGGGTTTGCTTTGGATATGCTGGTTGCATTTGACAAAACCTTTCTATATATGTACGTTTCAATGGGTTCCAGAGACTTTCGTAAAAAAATGCATTTTTAGTGATAAGGGGGTAGTCCATGCTTTTTTTCGAAAATCGATTGGAAAAAAAAAAGTTGAGTTTTGAACGGCAATGCAAAGGCCTGACCGTTATCTGTTCAACAACGGTAACCGCAACCTCTTACGAGCCTTATTTTGGAAGTTATGGCCATATTAAGATTTTTAGTTTTTGGGTTGAAACAAGAAAGATTAACTTTGAATCAAAATTTCTCTGCAACCAGAGCCCACACAATGCTCTAGTTTTCAGCAATGGATAGCTCTCCAAAACTGATTAAGCGGTTAATAAACCGCAAGGCCTTCCGAGCCTTATTTGTGGAACTGTAGACATCCAAAGTCATGCAAACTTTCAAAACTCAAAAAAATCGATTTTAATGGATTTATTTTGAATTAAGATATCTCCGCAACCAGACCTCATAGAAAGTTCTAGTTTTCAGCTATGGATAGCTCTTGAAAAACTTATTGAGCGTTTTGTCAGCAAAAATGACGTCACAGCCTTATTTGCGGAACTGTAGGCATCCAAAGTCATACAAGCATAAATAGCTTAAAAAAATAACTTTGAATGCAAATATCCCGAAAACTAGACCTTATAAAAGGGTTTGCTTTGGATATGCTGGTTGCATTTGACAAAACCTTTCTATATATGTACGTTTCAATGGGTTCCAGAGACTTTCGTAAAAAAAAGCATTTTTAGTGATAAGGGGGTAGTCCATGCTTTTTTTTGAAAATCGATTGGAAAAAAAAAGTTGAGTTTTGAACGGCAATGCAAAGGCCTGACCGTTATCTGTTCAACAACGTTAACCGCAACCTCTTACGAGCCTTATTTTGGAAGTTATGGCCATATTAAGATTTTTAGTTTTTGGGTTGAAACAAGAAAGATTAACTTTGAATCAAAATTTCTCTGCAACCAGAGCCCACACAATGCTCTAGTTTTCAGCAATGGATAGCTCTCCAAAACCTGATTAAGCGGTTAATAAACCGCAAGGCCTTCCGAGCCTTATTTGTGGAACTGTAGACATCCAAAGTCATGCAAACTTTCAAAACTCAAAAAAATCGATTTTAATGGATTTATTTTGAATTAAGATTTCTCTGCAACCAGACCTCATAGAAAGTTCTAGTTTTCAGCTATGGATAGCTCTTGAAAAACTAATTGAGCGTTTTGCCAGCAAAAATGACGTCACAGCCTTATTTGCGGAACTGTAGGCATCCAAATTCAAACAAGCATTCATAGCTCAAAAAAATAACTTTGAATGCAAATATCTCGAAAACTAGACCTTATAAAAGGGTTTGCTTTGGATGTGCTAGTTGCATTTGACAAAACCTTTCTATATATGTACGTTTCAATGGGTTCCAGAGACTTTCGTAAAAAAATGCATTTTTAGTGATAAGGGGGTAGTCCATGCTTTTTTTCGAAAATCGATTGGAAAAAAAAAAGTTGAGTTTTGAACGGCAATGCAAAGGCCTGACCGTTATCTGTTCAACAACGTTAACCGCAACCTCTTACGAGCCTTATTTTGGAATTTATGGCCATATTAAGATTTTTAGTTTTTTGGGTTGCAACAAGAAAGATTAAATTTGAATCAAAATTTCTCTGCAACCAGAGCCCACACAATGCTCTAGTTTTCAGCAATGGATAGCTCTCTAAAACCTGATTAAGCGGTTAATAAACCGCAAGGCCTTCCGAGCCTTATTTGTGGAACTGTAGACATCCAAAGTCATGCAAACTTTCAAAACTCAAAAAAATCGATTTTAATGGATTTATTTTGAATTAAGATATCTCCGCAACCAGACCTCATAGAAAGTTCTAGTTTTCAGCTATGGATAGCTCTTGAAAAACTTATTGAGCGTTTTGCCAGCAAAAATGACGTCACAGCCTTATTTGCGGAACTGTAGGCATCCAAAGTCATACAAGCATTCATAGCTTAAAAAAATAACTTTGAATGCAAATATCTCGAAAACTAGACCTTATAAAAGGGTTTGCTTTGGATGTGCTGGTTGCATTTGACAAAACCTTTCTATATATGTACGTTTCAATGGGTTCCAGAGACTTTCGTAAAAAAAAGCATTTTTAGTGATAAGGGGGTAGTCCATGCTTTTTTTCGAAAATCGATTGGAAAAAAAAAAAGTTGAGTTTTGAACGGCAATGCAAAGGCCTGACCGTTATCTGTTCAACAACGTTAACCGCAACCTCTTACGAGCCTTATTTTGGAAGTTATGGCCATATTAAGATTTTTAGTTTTTGGGTTGAAACAAGAAAGATTAACTTTGAATCAAAATTTCTCTGCAACCAGAGCCCACACAATGCTCTAGTTTTCAGCAATGGATAGCTCTCCAAAACTGATTAAGCGGTTAATAAAGCGCAAGGCCTTCCGAGCCTTATTTGTGGAACTGTAGACATCCAAAGTCATGCAAACTTTCAAAACTCAAAAAAATCCATTTTAATGGATTTATTTTGAATTAAGATTTCTCCGCAACCAGACCTCATAGAAAGTTCTAGTTTTCAGCTATGGATAGCTCTTGAAAAACTAATTGAGCGTTTTGCCAGCAAAAATGACGTCACAGCCTTATTTGCGGAACTGTGGGCATCCTAATTCAAACAAGCATTCATAGCTCAAAAAAATAACTTTGAATGCAAATATCTCGAAAACTAAACCTTATAAAAGGGTTTGCTTTGGATGTGCTGGTTGCATTTGACAAAACCTTTCTATATATGTACGTTTCAATGGGTTCCAGAGACTTTCGTAAAAAAATGCATTTTTAGTGATAAGGGGGTAGTCCATGCTTTTTTTCGAAAATCGATTGGAAAAAAAAAGTTGAGTTTTGAACGGAAATGCAAAGGCCTGACCGTTATCTGTTCAAAAACGTTAACCGCAACCTCTTACGAGCCTTATTTTGGAAGTTATGGCCATATTAAGATTTTTAGTTTTTGGGTTTAATCAAGAAAGATAAACTTTGAATTAAAATTTCTCTGCAACCAGAGCCCACACAATGCTTTAGTTTTCAGCAATGGATAACTCTCCAAAAACTGATTAAGCGGTTAATAAACCGCAAGGCCTTCCGAGCCTTATTTGTGGAACTGTAGACATCCAAAGTCATGCAAACTTTCAAAACTCAAAAAAAATCCATTTTAATGGATTTATTTTGAATTAAGATTTCTCCGCAACCAGACCTCATAGAAAGTTCTAGTTTTCAGCTATGGATAGCTCTTGAAAAACTAATTGAGCGTTTTGCCAGCAAAAATGACGTCACAGCCTTATTTGCGGAACTGTAGGCATCCAAATTCAAACAAGCATTCATAGCTCAAAAAAATAACTTTGAATGCAAATATCTCGAAAACTAGACCTTATAAAAGGGTTTGCTTTGGATGTGCTGGTTGCATTTGACAAAACCTTTCTATATATGTACGTTTCAATGGGTTCCAGAGACTTTCGTAAAAAATGCATTTTTAGTGATAAGCGGGTAGTCCATGCTTTTTTTCGAAAATCGATTGGAAAAAAAAAGTTGAGTTTTGAACGGCAATGCAAAGGCCTGACCGTTATCTGTTCAACAACGTTAACCGCAACCTCTTACGAGCCTTATTTTGGAAGTTATGGCCATATTAAGATTTTTAGTTTTTGGGTTGAAACAAGAAAGATTAACTTTGAATCAAAATTTCTATGCAACCAGAGCCCACACAATGCTCTAGTTTTCAGCAATGGATAGCTCTCCAAAACCTGATTAAGCGGTTAATAAACCGCAAGGCCTTCCGAGCCTTATTTGTGGAACTGTAGACATCCAAAGTCATGCAAACTTTCAAAACTCAAAAAGTTCGATTTTAATGGATTTATTTTGAATTAAGATATCTCCGCAACCAGACCTCATAGAAAGTTCTAGTTTTCAGCTATGGATAGCTCTTGAAAAACTTATTGAGTGTTTTGCCAGCAAAAATGACGTCACAGCCTTATTTGCGGAACTGTAGGCATCCAAAGTCATACAAGCATTCATAGCTTAAAAAAATAACTTTGAATGCAAATATCTCGAAAACTAGACCTTATAAAAGGGTTTGCTTTGGATGTGCTGGTTGCATTTGACAAAACCTTTCTATATATGTACGTTTCAATGGGTTCCAGAGACTTTCGTAAAAAAATGCATTTTTAGTGATAAGGGGGTAGTCCATGCTTTTTTTCGAAAATCGATTGGAAAAAAAAGTTGAGTTTTGAACGGCAATGCAAAGGCCTGACCGTTATCTGTTCAACAACGTTAACCGCAACCTCTTACGAGCCTTATTTTGGAAGTTATGGCCATATTAAGATTTTTAGTTTTTGGGTTGAAACAAGAAAGATAAACTTTGAATCAAAATTTCTCTGCAACCAGAGCCCACACAATGCTTTAGTTTTCAGCAATGGATAACTGTCCAAAAACTGATTAAGCGGTTAATAAACCGCAAGGCCTTCCGAGCCTTATTTGCGGAACTGTAGACATCCAAAGTCATGCAAACTTTCAAAACTCAAAAAAATCCATTTTAATGCATTTATTTTGAATTAAGATTTCTCCGCAACCAGACCTCATAGAAAGTTCTAGTTTTCAGCTATGGATAGCTCTTGAAAAACTTATTGAGCGTTTTGCCAGCAAAAATGACGTCACAGCCTTATTTGCGGAACTGTAGGCATCCAAATTCAAACAAGCATTCATAGCTTAAAAAAATAACTTTGAATGCAAATATCTCGAAAACTAGACCTTATAAAAGGGTTTGCTTTGGATGTGCTGGTTGCATTTGACAAAACCTTTCTATATATGTACGTTTCAATGGGTTCCAGAGACTTTCGTAAAAAAATGCATTTTTAGTGATAAGGGGGTAGTCCATGCTTTTTTTCGAAAATCGATTGGAAAAAAAAAAGTTGAGTTTTGAACGGCAATGCAAAGGCCTGACCGTTATCTGTTCAACAACGTTAACCGCAACCTCTTTCGAGCCTTATTTTGGAAGTTATGGCCATATTAAGATTTTTAGTTTTTGGGTTGAAACAAGAAAGATTAACTTTGAATCAAAATTTCTCTGCAACCAGAGCCCACACAATGCTTTAGTTTTCAGCAATGGATAGCTCTCCAAAAACTGATTAAGCGGTTAATAAACCGCAAGGCCTTCCGAGCCTTATTTGTGGAACTGTAGACATCCAAAGTCATGCAAACTTTCAAAACTCAAAAAAATCCATTTTAATGGATTTATTTTGAATTAAGATTTCTCCGCAACCAGACCTCATAGAAAGTTCTAGTTTTCAGCTATGGATAGCTCTTTTGCCAGCAAAAATGACGTCACAGCCTTATTTGCGGAACTGTAGGCATCCAAATTCAAACAAGCATTCATAGCTCAAAAAAATAACTTTGAATGCAAATATCTCGAAAACTAGACCTTATAAAAGGGTTTGCTTTGGATGTGCTGGTTGCATTTGACAAAACCTTTCTATATATGTACGTTTCAATGGGTTCCAGAGACTTTCGTAAAAAAATGCATTTTTAGTGATAAGCGGGTAGTCCATGCTTTTTTTCGAAAATCGATTGGAAAAAAAAAGTTGAGTTTTGAACGGCAATGCAAAGGCCTGACCGTTATCTGTTCAACAACGTTAACCGCAACCTCTTACGAGCCTTATTTTGGAAGTTATGGCCATATTAAGATTTTTAGTTTTTGGGTTTAATCAAGAAAGATAAACTTTGAATTAAAATTTCTCTGCAACCAGAGCCCAGACAATGCTCTAGTTTTCAGCAATGGATAGCTCTCCAAAACCTGATTAAGCGGTTAATAAACCGCAAGGCCTTCCGAGCCTTATTTGCGGAACTGTAGACATCCAAAGTCATGCAAACTTTCAAAACTCAAAAAAATCCATTTTAATGCATTTATTTTGAATTAAGATTTCTCCGCAACCAGACCTCATAGAAAGTTCTAGTTTTCAGCTATGGATAGCTCTTGAAAAACTTATTGAGCGTTTTGCCAGCAAAAATGACGTCACAGCCTTATTTGCGGAACTGTAGGCATCCAAATTCAAACAAGCATTCATAGCTTAAAAAAATAACTTTGAATGCAAATATCTCGAAAACTAGACCTTATAAAAGGGTTTGCTTTGGATGTGCTGGTTGCATTTGACAAAACCTTTCTATATATGTACGTTTCAATGGGTTCCAGAGACTTTCGTAAAAAAATGCATTTTTAGTGATAAGGGGGTAGTCCATGCTTTTTTTCGAAAATCGATTGGAAAAAAAAAGTTGAGTTTTGAACGGCAATGCAAAGGCCTGACCGTTATCTGTTCAACAACGTTAACCGCAACCTCTTACGAGCCTTATTTTGGAAGTTATGGCCATATTAAGATTTTTAGTTTTTGGGTTGAAACAAGAAAGATTAACTTTGAATCAAAATTTCTCTGCAACCAGAGCCCACACAATGCTTTAGTTTTCAGCAATGGATAGCTCTCCAAAAACTGATTAAGCGGTTAATAAACCGCAAGGCCTTCCGAGCCTTATTTGTGGAACTGTAGACATCCAAAGTCATGCAAACTTTCAAAACTCAAAAAAATCCATTTTAATGGATTTATTTTGAATTAAGATTTCTCCGCAACCAGACCTCATAGAAAGTTCTAGTTTTCAGCTATGGATAGCTCTTGAAAAACTAATTGAGCGTTTTGCCAGCAAAAATGACGTCACAGCCTTATTTGCGGAACTGTAGGCATCCAAATTCAAACAAGCATTCATAGCTCAAAAAAATAACTTTGAATGCAAATATCTCGAAAACTAGACCTTATAAAAGGGTTTGCTTTGGATGTGCTGGTTGCATTTGACAAAACCTTTCTATATATGTACGTTTCAATGGGTTCCAGAGACTTTCGTAAAAAAATGCATTTTTAGTGATAAGCGGGTAGTCCATGCTTTTTTTCGAAAATCGATTGGAAAAAAAAAGTTGAGTTTTGAACGGCAATGCAAAGGCCTGACCGTTATCTGTTCAACAACGTTAACCGCAACCTCTTACGAGCCTTATTTTGGAAGTTATGGCCATATTAAGATTTTTAGTTTTTGGGTTTAATCAAGAAAGATAAACTTTGAATTAAAATTTCTCTGCAACCAGAGCCCAGACAATGCTCTAGTTTTCAGCAATGGATAGCTCTCCAAAACCTGATTAAGCGGTTAATAAACCGCAAGGCCTTCCGAGCCTTATTTGTGGAACTGTAGACATCCAAAGTCATGCAAACTTTCAAAACTCAAAAAAATCGATTTTAATGGATTTATTTTGAATTAAGATATCTCCGCAACCAGACCTCATAGAAAGTTCTTGTTTTCAGCTATGGATAGCTCTTGGAAAACTTATTGAGCGTTTTGCCAGCAAAAATGACGTCACAGCCTTATTTGCGGAACTGTAGGCATCCAAAGTCATACAAGCATTCATAGCTTAAAAAAATAACTTTGAATGCAAATATCTCGAAAACTAGACCTTATAAAAGGGTTTGCTTTGGATGTGCTGGTTGCATTTGACAAAACCTTTCTATATATGTACGTTTCAATGGGTTCCAGAGACTTTCGTAAAAAAATGCATTTTTAGTGATAAGGGGGTAGTCCATGCTTTTTTTCGAAAATCGATTGGAAAAAAAAAAGTTGAGTTTTGAACGGCAATGCAAAGGCCTGACCGTTATCTGTTCAACAACGTTAACCGCAACCTCTTACGAGCCTTATTTTGGAAGTTATGGCCATATTAAGATTTTTAGTTTTTGGGTTGAAACAAGAAAGATTAACTTTGAATCAAAATTTCTCTGCAACCAGAGCCCACACAATGCTCTAGTTTTCAGCAATGGATAGCTCTCCAAAACCTGATTAAGCGGTTAATAAACCGCAAGGCCTTCCGAGCCTTATTTGTGGAACTGTAGACATCCAAAGTCATGCAAACTTTTAAAACTCAAAAAATTCGATTTTAATGGATTTATTTTGAATTAAGATATCTCCGCAACCAGACCTCATAGAAAGTTCTAGTTTTCAGCTATGGATAGCTCTTGAAAAACTTATTGAGCGTTTTGCCAGCAAAAATGACGTCACAGCCTTATTTGCGGAACTGTAGGCATCCAAATTCATACAAGCATTCATAGCACAAAAAAATAACTTTGAATGCAAATATCTCGAAAACTAGACCTTATAAAAGGATTTGCTTTGGATGTGCTGGTTGCATTTGACAAAACCTTTCTATATATGTACGTTTCAATTGGTTCTAGAGACTTTCGTAAAAAAATGCATTTTTAGTGATAAGGGGGTAGTCCATGCTTTTTTTCGAAAATCGATTGGAAAAAAAAAGTTGAGTTTTGAACGGCAATGCAAAGGCCTGACCGTTATCTGTTCAACAACGTTAACCGCAACCTCTTACGAGCCTTATTTTGAAAGTTATGGCCATGTTAAGATTTTTAGTTTTTGGGTTTAATCAAGAAAGATAAACTTTGAATTAAAATTTCTCTGCAACCAGAGCCCAGACAATGCTCTAGTTTTCAGCAATGGATAGCTCTCCAAAACCTGATTAAGCGGTTAATAAACCGCAAGGCCTTCCGAGCCTTATTTGTGGAACTGTAGACATCCAAAGTCATGCAAACTTTCAAAACTCAAAAAAATCGATTTTAATGGATTTATTTTGAATTAAGATATCTCCGCAACCAGACCTCATAGAAAGTTCTAGTTTTCAGCTATGGATAGCTCTTGAAAAACTTATTGAGCGTTTTGCCAGCAAAAATGACGTCACAGCCTTATTTGCGGAACTGTAGGCATCCAAATTCATACAAGCATTCATAGCACAAAAAAAATAACTTTGAATGCAAATATCTCGAAAACTAGACCTTATAAAAGGATTTGCTTTGGATGTGCTGGTTGCATTTGACAAAACCTTTCTATATATGTACGTTTCAATGGGTTCCAGAGACTTTCGTAAAAAAATGCATTTTTAGTGATAAGGGGGTAGTCCATGCTTTTTTTCGAAAATCGATTAGAAAAAAAAGTTGAGTTTTGAACGGCAATGCAAAGGCCTGACCGTTATCTGTTCAACAACGTTAACCGCAACCTCTTACGAGCCTTATTTTGGAAGTTATGGCCATATTAAGATTTTTAGTTTTTGGGTTGAAACAAGAAAGATTAACTTTGAATCAAAATTTCTCTGCAACCAGAGCCCACACAATGCTCTAGTTTTCAGCAATGGATAGCTCTCCAAAACCTGATTAAGCGGTTAATAAACCGCAAGGCCTTCCGAGCCTTATTTGTGGAACTGTAGACATCCAAAGTCATGCAAACTTTTAAAACTCAAAAAATTCGATTTTAATGGATTTATTTTGAATTAAGATATCTCCGCAACCAGACCTCATAGAAAGTTCTAGTTTTCAGCTATGGATAGCTCTTGAAAAACTTATTGAGCGTTTTGCCAGCAAAAATGACGTCACAGCCTTATTTGCGGAACTGTAGGCATCCAAATTCATACAAGCATTCATAGCACAAAAAAATAACTTTGAATGCAAATATCTCGAAAACTAGACCTTATAAAAGGATTTGCTTTGGATGTGCTGGTTGCATTTGACAAAACCTTTCTATATATGTACGTTTCAATGGGTTCCAGAGACTTTCGTAAAAAAATGCATTTTTAGTGATAAGGGGGTAGTCCATGCTTTTTTTCGAAAATCGATTGGAAAAAAAAGTTGAGTTTTGAACGGCAATGCAAAGGCCTGACCGTTATCTGTTCAACAACGTTAACCGCAACCTCTTACGAGCCTTATTTTGGAAGTTATGGCCATATTAAGATTTTTAGTTTTTGGGTTGAAACAAGAAAGATTAACTTTGAATCAAAATTTCTCTGCAACCAGAGCCCACACAATGCTCTAGTTTTCAGCAATGGATAGCTCTTCAAAACCTGATTAAGCGGTTAATAAACCGCAAGGCCTTCCGAGCCTTATTTGTGGAACTGTAGACATCCAAAGTCATGCAAACTTTCAAAACTCAAAAAAATCGATTTTAATGGATTTATTTTGAATTAAGATATCTCCGCAACCAGACCTCATAGAAAGTTCTAGTTTTCAGCTATGGATAGCTCTTGAAAAACTTATTGAGCGTTTTGCCAGCAAAAATGACGTCACAGCCTTATTTGCGGAACTGTAGGCATCCAAATTCATACAAGCATTCATAGCACAAAAAAAATAACTTTGAATGCAAATATCTCGAAAACTAGACCTTATAAAAGGATTTGCTTTGGATGTGCTGGTTGCATTTGACAAAACCTTTCTATATATGTACGTTTCAATGGGTTCCAGAGACTTTCGTAAAAAAATGCATTTTTAGTGATAAGGGGGTAGTCCATGCTTTTTTTCGAAAATCGATTAGAAAAAAAAAGTTGAGTTTTGAACGGCAATGCAAAGGCCTGACCGTTATCTGTTCAACAACGTTAACCGCAACCTCTTACGAGCCTTATTTTGGAAGTTATGGCCATATAAAGATTTTTAGTTTTTGGGTTGAAACAAGAAAGATTAACTTTGAATCAAAATTTCTCTGCAACCAGAGCCCACACAATGCTCTAGTTTTCAGCAATGGATAGCTCTCCAAAACCTGATTAAGCGGTTAATAAACCGCAAGGCCTTCCGAGCCTTATTTGTGTAACTGTAGACATCCAAAGTCATGCAAACTTTTAAAACTCAAAAAATTCGATTTTAATGGATTTATTTTGAATTAAGATATCTCCGCAACCAGACCTCATAGAAAGTTCTAGTTTTCAGCTATGGATAGCTCTTGAAAAATTTATTGAGCGTTTTGCCAGCAAAAATGACGTCACAGCCTTATTTGCGGAACTGTAGGCATCCAAATTCAAACAAGCATTCATAGCTCAAAAAAATAACTTTGAATGCAAATATCTCGAAAACTAGACCTTATAAAAGGGTTTGCTTTGGATGTGCTGGTTGCATTTGACAAAACCTTTCTATATATGTACGTTTCAATGGGTTCCAGAGACTTTCGTAAAAAAATGCATTTTTAGTGATAAGGGGGTAGTCCATGCTTTTTTTCGAAAATCGATTGGAAAAAAAAGTTGAGTTTTGAACGGCAATGCAAAGGCCTGACCGTTATCTGATCAACAACGTTAACCGCAACCTCTTACGAGCCTTATTTTGGAAGTTATGGCCATATTAAGATTTTTAGTTTTTGGGTTGAAACAAGAAAGATTAACTTTGAATCAAAATTTCTCTGCAACCAGAGCCCACACAATGCTCTAGTTTTCAGCAATGGATAGCTCTCCAAAACCTGATTAAGCGGTTAATAAACCGCAAGGCCTTCCGAGCCTTATTTGTGGAACTGTAGACATCCAAAGTCATGCAAACTTTTAAAACTCAAAAAATTCGATTTTAATGGATTTATTTTGAATTAAGATATCTCCGCAACCAGACCTCATAGAAAGTTCTAGTTTTCAGCTATGGATAGCTCTTGAAAAATTTATTGAGCGTTTTGCCAGCAAAAATGACGTCACAGCCTTATTTGCGGAACTGTAGGCATCCAAATTCATACAAGCATTCATAGCACAAAAAAATAACTTTGAATGCAAATATCTCGAAAACTAGACCTTATAAAAGGATTTGCTTTGGATGTGCTGGTTGCATTTGACAAAACCTTTCTATATATGTACGTTTCAATGGGTTCCAGAGACTTTCGTAAAAAAATGCATTTTTAGTGATAAGGGGGTAGTCCATGCTTTTTTTCGAAAATCGATTGGAAAAAAAAAGTTGAGTTTTGAACGGCAATGCAAAGGCCTGACCGTTATCTGTTCAAAAACGTTAACCGCAACCTCTTACGAGCCTTATTTTGGAAGTTATGGCCATATTAAGATTTTTAGTTTTTGGGTTTAATCAAGAAAGATAAACTTTGAATTAAAATTTCTCTGCAACCAGAGCCCACACAATGCTCTAATTTTCAGCAATGGATAGCTCTCCAAAACCTGATTAAGCGGTTAATAAACCGCAAGGCCTTCCGAGCCTTATTTGTGGAACTGTAGACATCCAAAGTCATGCAAACTTTCAAAACTCAAAAAATTCGATTTTAATGGATTTATTTTGAATTAAGATATCTCCGCAACCAGACCTCATAGAAAGTTCTAGTTTTCAGCTATGGATAGCTCTTGAAAAACTTATTGAGCGTTTTGCCAGCAAAAATGACGTCACAGCCTTATTTGCGGAACTGTAGGCATCCAAAGTCATACAAGCATTCATAGCTTAAAAAAATAACTTTGAATGCAAATATCTCGAAAACTAGACCTTATAAAAGGGTTTGCTTTGGATGTGCTGGTTGCATTTGACAAAACCTTTCTATATATGTACGTTTCAATGGGTTCCAGAGACTTTCGTAAAAAAATGCATTTTTAGTGATTAGGGGGAAGTCCATGCTTTTTTTCGAAAATCGATTGGAAAAAAAAAGTTGAGTTTTGAACGGCAATGCAAAGGCCTGACCGTTATCTGTTCAACAACGTTAACCGCAACCTCTTACGAGCCTTATTTTGGAAGTTATGGCCATATTAAGATTTTTAGTTTTTGGGTTGAAACAAGAAAGATAAACTTTGAATCAAAATTTCTCTGCAACCAGAGCCCACACAATGCTCTAGTTTTCAGCAATGGATAGCTCTCTAAAACCTGATTAAGCGGTTAATAAACCGCAAGGCCTTCCGAGCCTTATTTGTGGAACTGTAGACATCCAAAGTCATGCAAACTTTCAAAACTCAAAAAATTCGATTTTAATGGATTTATTTTGAATTAAGATATCTCCGCAACCAGACCCCATAGAAAGTTCTAGTTTTCAGCTATGGATAGCTCTTGAAAAACTTATTGAGCGTTTTGCCAGCAAAAATGACGTCACAGCCTTATTTGCGGAACTGTAGGCATCCAAAGTCATACAAGCATTCATAGCTTAAAAAAATAACTTTGAATGCAAATATCTCAAAAACTAGACCTTATAAAAGGGTTTGCTTTGGATGTGCTGGTTGCATTTGACAAAACCTTTCTATATATGTACGTTTCAATGGGTTCCAGAGACTTTCGTAAAAAAATGCATTTTTAGTGATAAGGGGGTAGTCCATGCTTTTTTTCGAAAATCGATTGGAAAAAAAAGTTGAGTTTTGAACGGCAATGCAAAGGCCTGACCGTTATCTGTTCAACAACGTTAACCGCAACCTCTTACGAGCCTTATTTTGGAAGTTATGGCCATATTAAGATTTTTAGTTTTTGGGTTGAAACAAGAAAGATAAACTTTGAATCAAAATTTCTCTGCAACCAGAGCCCACACAATGCTCTAGTTTTCAGCAGTGGATAGCTCTCCAAAACCTGATTAAGCGGTTAATAAACCGCAAGGCCTTCCGAGCCTTATTTGTGGAACTGTAGACATCCAAAGTCATGCAAACTTTCAAAACTCAAAAAATTCGATTTTAAGGGATTTATTTTGAATTAAGATATCTCCGCAACCAGACCCCATAGAAAGTTCTAGTTTTCAGCTATGGATAGCTCTTGAAAAACTTATTGAGCGTTTTGCCAGCAAAAATGACGTCACAGCCTTATTTGCGGAACTGTAGGCATCCAAAGTCATACAAGCATTCATAGCTTAAAAAAATAACTTTGAATGCAAATATCTCAAAAACAAGACCTTATAAAAGGGTTTGCTTTGGATGTGCTGGTTGCATTTGACAAAACCTTTCTATATATGAACGTTTCAATGGGTTCCAGAGACTTTCGTAAAAAAATGCATTTTTAGTGATAAGGGGGTAGTCCATGCTTTTTTTCGAAAATCGATTGGAAAAAAAAGTTGAGTTTTGAACGGCAATGCAAAGGCCTGACCGTTATCTGTTCAACAACGTTAACCGCAACCTCTTACGAGCCTTATTTTGGAAGTTATGGCCATATTAAGATTTTTAGTTTTTGGGTTGAAACAAGAAAGATAAACTTTGAATCAAAATTTCTCTGCAACCAGAGCCCACACAATGCTCTAGTTTTCAGCAATGGATAGCTCTCTAAAACCTGATTAAGCGGTTAATTAACCGCAAGGCCTTCCGAGCCTTATTTGTGGAACTGTAGACATCCAAAGTCATGCAAACTTTCAAAACTCAAAAAATTCGATTTTAATGGATTTATTTTGAATTAAGATATCTCCGCAACCAGACCCCATAGAAAGTTCTAGTTTTCAGCTATGGATAGCTCTTGAAAAACTTATTGAGCGTTTTGCCAGCAAAAATGACGTCACAGCCTTATTTGCGGAACTGTAGGCATCCAAAGTCATACAAGCATTCATAGCTTAAAAAAATAACTTTGAATGCAAATATCTCAAAAACTAGACCTTATAAAAGGGTTTGCTTTGGATGTGCTGGTTGCATTTGACAAAACCTTTCTATATATGTACGTTTCAATGGGTTCCAGAGACTTTCGTAAAAAAATGCATTTTTAGTGATAAGGGGGTAGTCCATGCTTTTTTTCGAAAATCGATTGGAAAAAAAAGTTGAGTTTTGAACGGCAATGCAAAGGCCTGACCGTTATCTGTTCAACAACGTTAACCGCAACCTCTTACGAGCCTTATTTTGGAAGTTATGGCCATATTAAGATTTTTAGTTTTTGGGTTGAAACAAGAAAGATAAACTTTGAATCAAAATTTCTCTGCAACCAGAGCCCACACAATGCTCTAGTTTTCAGCAATGGATAGCTCTCTAAAACCTGATTAAGCGGTTAATAAACCGCAAGGCCTTCCGAGCCTTATTTGTGGAACTGTAGACATCCAAAGTCATGCAAACTTTCAAAACTCAAAAAATTCGATTTTAATGGATTTATTTTGAATTAAGATATCTCCGCAACCAGACCCCATAGAAAGTTCTAGTTTTCAGCTATGGATATCTCTTGAAAAACTAATTAAGCGTTTTGCCAGCGAAAATCGAGTCACAGCCTTATTTGCGGAACTGTAGGCATCCAAATTCATACAAGCATTCATAGCATAAAAAAAAAACTTTGAATGCAAATATCTCGAAAACTAGACCTTATAAAAGGATTTGCTTTGGATGTGCTGGTAGCATTTGACAAAACCTTTCTATATATGTACGTTTCAATGGGTGTCAGAGACTTTCGTAAAAAAACGCATTTTTAGTGATAAGGGGGTAGTCCATGCTTTTTTTCGAAAATCGATTGGAAAAAAAAAAGTTGAGTTTTGAACGGCAATGCAAAGGCCTGACCGTTATCTGTTCAACAACGTTAACCGCAACCTCTTACGAGCCTTATTTTGGAAGTTATGGCCATATTAAGATTTTTAGTTTCTGGGTTGAAACAAGAAAGATAAACTTTGAATCAAAATGTCTCTGCAACCAGAGCCCACACAATGCTCTAGTTTTCAGCAGTGGATAGCTCTCCAAAAACTGATTAAGCGGTTAATAAACCGCAAGGCCTTCCGAGCCTTATTTGTGTAACTGTAGACATCCAAAGTCATGCAAACTTTCAAAACTCAAAAAAAATCGATTTTAATGGATTTATTTTGAATTAAGATATCTCCGCAACCAGACCTCATAGAAAGTTCTAGTTTTCAGCTATGGATAGCTCTTGAAAAACTATTTAAGCGTTTTGCCAGCGAAAATGACGTCACAGCCTTGTTGCGGAACTGTAGGCATCCAAACTCATACAAGCATTCATAGCTTAAAAAAAAACTTTGAATGCAAATATCTCGAAAACTAGACCTTATAAAAGGGTTTGCTTTGGATGTGCTGGTAGCATTTGACAAAACCTTTCTATATATGTACGTTTCAATGGGTTCCAGAGACTTTCGTAAAAAAATGCATTTTTAGTGATAAGGGGGTAGTCCATGCTTTTTTTCGAAAATCGATTGGAAAAAAAAGTTGAGTTTTGAACGGCAATGCAAAGGCCTGACCGTTATCTGTTCAATAACGTTAACCGCAACCTCTTACGAGCCTTATTTTGGAAGTTATGGCCATATTAAGATTTTTAGTTTTTGGGTTGAAACAAGAAAGATAAACTTTGAATCAAAATGTCTCTGCAACCAGAGCCCACACAATGCTCTAGTTTTCAGCAGTGGATAGCTCTCCAAAAACTGATTAAGCGGTTAATAAACCGCAAGGCCTTCCGAGCCTTATTTGTGTAACTGTAGACATCCAAAGTCATGCAAACTTTCAAAACTCAAAAAAAATCGATTTTAATGGATTTATTTTGAATTAAGATATCTCCGCAACCAGACCTCATAGAAAGTTCTAGTTTTCAGCTATGGATAGCTCTTGAAAAACTATTTAAGCGTTTTGCCAGCGAAAATGACGTCACAGCCTTGTTTGCGGAACTGTAGGCATCCAAACTCATACAAGCATTCATAGCTTTAAAAAAAACTTTGAATGCAAATATCTCGAAAACTAGACCTTATAAAAGGGTTTGCTTTGGATGTGCTGGTAGCATTTGACAAAAACTTTCTATATATGTACGTTTCAATGGGTTCCAGAGACTTTCGTCAAAAAATGCATTTTTAGTGATAAGGGGGTAGTCCATGCTTTTTTTCGAAAATTGATTGGAAAAAAAAAAGTTGAGTTTTGAACGGCAATGCAAAGGCCTGACCGTTATCTGTTCAACAACGTTAACCGCAACCTCTTACGAGCCTTATTTTGGAAGTTATGGCCATATTAAGATTTTTAGTTTTTGGGTTGAAACAAGAAAGATAAACTTTGAATCAAAATTTCTGTGCAACCAGAGCCCACACAATGCTCTAGTTTTCAGCAGTGGATAGCTCTCCAAAAACTGATTAAGCGGTTAATAAACCTAAAGGCCTTCCGAGCCTTATTTGTGTAACTGTAGACATCCAAAGACATGCAAACTTTCAAAACTCAAAAAAAATCGATTTTAATGGATTTATTTTGAATTAAGATATCTCCGCAACCAGACCTCATAGAAAGTTCTAGTTTTCAGCTATGGATAGCTCTTGAAAAACTAATTAAGCGTTTTGCCAGCGAAAATGACGTCACAGCCTTGTTTGCGGAACTGTAGGCATCCAAACTCATACAAGCATTCATAGCTTAAAAAAAAACTTTGAATGCAAATATCTCGAAAACTAGACCTTATAAAAGGGTTTGCTTTGGATGTGCTGGTAGCATTTGACAAAACCTTTCTATATATGTACGTTTCAATGGGTTCCAAAGACGTTCGTAAAAAAATGCATTTTTAGTGATAAGGGTGCTTTTTTCGAAAATCGATTGGAAAAAAAAAAGTTGAGTTTTGAACGGCAATGCAAAGGCCTGACCGTTATCTGTTCAACAACGTTAACCGCAACCTCTTACGAGCCTTATTTTGGAAGTTATGGCCATATTAAGATTTTTAGTTTTTGGGTTGAAACAAGAAAGATAAACTTTGAATCAAAATTTCTCTGCAACCAGAGCCCACACAATGCTCTAGTTTTCAGCAATGGATAGCTCTCCAAAAATTGATTAAGGCCTTCCGAGCCTTATTTGTGGAACTGTAGACATCCAAAGTCATGCAAACTTTCAAAACTCAAAAAAATCGATTTTAATGGATTTATTTTGAATTAAGATATCTCCGCAACCAGACCTCATAGAAAGTTCTAGTTTTCAGCTATGGATAGCTCTTGAAAAACTAATTAAGCGTTTTGCCAGCGAAAATGAAGTCACAGCCTTATTTGCGGAACTGTAGGCATCCAAAGTCATACAAGCATTCATAGCTTAAAAAAATAACTTTGAATGCAAATATCTCGAAAACTAGACCTTTTAAAAGGGTTTGCTTTGGATGTGCTGGTTGCATTTGACAAAACCTTTCTATATATGTACGTTTCAATGGGTTCCAGAGACTTTCGTAAAAAAATGCATTTTTAGTGATAAGGGGGTAGTCCATGCTTTTTTTCGAAAATCGATTGGAAAAAAAAAAGTTGAGTTTTGAACGGCAATGCAAAGGCCTGACCGTTATCTGTTCAACAACGTTAACCGCAACCTCTTACGAGCCTTATTTTGGAAGTTATGGCCATATTAAGATTTTTAGTTTTTGGGTTGAAACAAGAAAGATAAACTTTGAATCAAAATTTCTCTGCAACCAGAGCCCACACAATGCTCTAGTTTTCAGCAATGGATAGCTCTCCAAAAATTGATTAAGGCCTTCCGAGCCTTATTTGTGGAACTGTAGACATCCAAAGTCATGCAAACTTTCAAAACTCAAAAAAATCGATTTTAATGGATTTATTTTGAATTAAGATATCTCCGCAACCAGACCTCATAGAAAGTTCTAGTTTTCAGCTATGGATAGCTCTTGAAAAACTAATTAAGCGTTTTGCCAGCGAAAATGACGTCACAGCCTTATTTGCGGAACTGTAGGCATCCAAAGTCATACAAGCATTCATAGCTTAAAAAAATAACTTTGAATGCAAATATCTCGAAAACTAGACCTTTTAAAAGGGTCTGCTTTGGATGTGCTGGTTGCATTTGACAAAACCTTTCTATATAAGTACGTTTCAATGGGTTCCAGAGACTTTCGTAAAAAAATGCATTTTTAGTGATAAGGGGGTAGTCCATGCTTTTTTTCGAAAATCGATTGGAAAAAAAAAAGTTGAGTTTTGAACGGCAATGCAAAGGCCTGACCGTTATCTGTTCAACAACGTTAACCGCAACCTCTTACGAGCCTTATTTTGGAAGTTATGGCCATATTAAGATTTTTAGTTTTTGGGTTGAAACAAGAAAGATAAACTTTGAATCAAAATTTCTCTGCAACCAGAGCCCACACAATGCTCTAGTTTTCAGCAATGGATAGCTCTCCAAAAATTGATTAAGCGGTTAATAAACCGCAAGGCCTTCCGAGCCTTATTTGTGGAACTGTAGACATCCAAAGTCATGCAAACTTTCAAAACTCAAAAAAATCGATTTTAATGGATTTATTTTGAATTAAGATATCTCCGCAACCAGACCTCATAGAAAGTTCTAGTTTTCAGCTATGGATAGCTCTTGAAAAACTAATTAAGCGTTTTGCCAGCGAAAATGACGTCACAGCCTTATTTGCGGAACTGTAGGCATCCAAAGTCATACAAGCATTCATAGCTTAAAAAAATAACTTTGAATGCAAATATCTCGAAAACTAGACCTTTTAAAAGGGTCTGCTTTGGATGTGCTGGTTGCATTTGACAAAACCTTTCTATATAAGTACGTTTCAATGGGTTCCAGAGACTTTCGTAAAAAAATGCATTTTTAGTGATAAGGGGGTAGTCCATGCTTTTTTTCGAAAATCGATTGGAAAAAAAAAAGTTGAGTTTTGAACGGCAATGCAAAGGCCTGACCGTTATCTGTTCAACAACGTTAACCGCAACCTCTTACGAGCCTTATTTTGGAAGTTATGGCCATATTAAGATTTTTAGTTTTTGGGTTGAAACAAGAAAGATAAACTTTGAATCAAAATTTCTCTGCAACCAGAGCCCACACAATGCTCTAGTTTTCAGCAATGGATAGCTCTCCAAAAATTGATTAAGCGGTTAATAAACCGCAAGGCCTTCCGAGCCTTATTTGTGGAACTGTAGACATCCAAAGTCATGCAAACTTTCAAAACTCAAAAAAATCGATTTTAATGGATTTATTTTGAATTAAGATATCTCCGCAACCAGACCTCATAGAAAGTTCTAGTTTTCAGCTATGGATAGCTCTTGAAAAACTAATTAAGCTTTTTGCCAGCGAAAATGACGTCACAACCTTATTTGCGGAACTGTAGGCATCCAAATTCATACAAGCATTCATAGCCTAAAACAAAACTTTGAATGCAAATATCTCGAAAACTAGACCTTATAAAAGGGTTTGCTTTGGATGTGCTGGTAGCATTTGACAAAACCTTTCTATATATGTACGTTTCAATGGGTTCCAAAGACTTTCGTAAAAAAATGCATTTTTAGTGATAAGGGTGCTTTTTTTCGAAAATCGATTGGAAAAAAAAGTTGAGTTTTGAACGGCAATGCAAAGGCCTGACCGTTATCTGTTCAACAACGTTAACCGCAACCTCTTACGAGCCTTATTTTGGAAGTTATGGCCATATTAAGATTTTTAGTTTTTGGGTTGAAACAAGAAAGATAAACTTTGAATCAAAATTTCTCTGCAACCAGAGCCCACATAATGCTCTAGTTTTCAGCAATGGATAGCTCTCCAAAAATTGATTAAGCGGTTAATAAACCGCAAGGCCTTCCGAGCCTTATTTGTGGAACTGTAGACATCCAAAGTCATGCAAACTTTCAAAACTCAAAAAAATCGATTTTAATGGATTTATTTTGAATTAAGATATCTCCGCAACCAGACCTCATAGAAAGTTCTAGTTTTCAGCTATGGATAGCTCTTGACAAACTAATTAAGCTTTTTGCCAGCGAAAATGACGTCACAGCCTAATTTGCGGAACTGTAGGCATCCAAATTCATACAAGCATTCATAGCCTAAAACAAAACTTTGAATGCAAATATCTCGAAAACTAGACCTTATAAAAGGGTTTGCTTTGGATGTGCTGGTAGCATTTGACAAAACCTTTCTATATATGTACGTTTCAATGGGTTCCAAAGACTTTCGTAAAAAAATGCATTTTTAGTGATGCTTTTTTGGTGCTTTTTTTCGAAAATCGATTGGAAAAAAAAAAGTTGAGTTTTGAACGGCAATGCAAAGGCCTGACCGTTATCTGTTCAACAACGTTAACCGCAACCTCTTACGAGCCTTATTTTGGAAGTTATGGCCATATTAAGATTTTTAGTTTTTGGGTTGAAACAAGAAAGATAAACTTTGAATCAAAATTTCTCTGCAACCAGAGCCCACACAATGCTCTAGTTTTCAGCAATGGATAGCTCTCCAAAAATTGATTAAGCGGTTAATAAACCGCAAGGCCTTCCGAGCCTTATTTGTGGAACTGTAGACATCCAAAGTCATGCAAACTTTCAAAACTCAAAAAAATCGATTTTAATGGATTTATTTTGAATTAAGATATCTCCGCAACCAGACCTCATAGAAAGTTCTAGTTTTCAGCTATGGATAGCTCTTGAAAAACTAATTAAGCTTTTTGCCAGCGAAAATGACGTCACAGCCTTATTTGCGGAACTGTAGGCATCCAAATTCATACAAGCATTCATAGCCTAAAACAAAACTTTGAATGCAAATATCTCGAAAACTAGACCTTATAAAAGGGTTTGCTTTGGATGTGCTGGTAGCATTTGACAAAACCTTTCTATATATGTACGTTTCAATGGGTTCCAAAGACTTTCGTAAAAAAATGCATTTTTAGTGATAAGGGTGCTTTTTTTCGAAAATCGATTGGAAAAAAAAAGTTGAGTTTTGAACGGCAATGCAAAGGCCTGACCGTTATCTGTTCAACAACGTTAACCGCAACCTCTTACGAGCCTTATTTTGGAAGTTATGGCCATATTAAGATTTTTAGTTTTTGGGTTGAAACAAGAAAGATAAACTTTGAATCAAAATTTCTCTGCAACCAGAGCCCACATAATGCTCTAGTTTTCAGCAATGGATAGCTCTCCAAAAATTGATTAAGCGGTTAATAAACCGCAAGGCCTTCCGAGCCTTATTTGTGGAACTGTAGACATCCAAAGTCATGCAAACTTTCAAAACTCAAAAAAATCGATTTTAATGGATTTATTTTGAATTAAGATATCTCCGCAACCAGACCTCATAGAAAGTTCTAGTTTTCAGCTATGGATAGCTCTTGAAAAACTAATTAAGCTTTTTGCCAGCGAAAATGACGTCACAGCCTAATTTGCGGAACTGTAGGCATCCAAATTCATACAAGCATTCATAGCCTAAAACAAAACTTTGAATGCAAATATCTCGAAAACTAGACCTTATAAAAGGGTTTGCTTTGGATGTGCTGGTAGCATTTGACAAAACCTTTCTATATATGTACGTTTCAATGGGTTCCAAAGACTTTCGTAAAAAAATGCATTTTTAGTGATGCTTTTTTGGTGCTTTTTTTCGAAAATCGATTGGAAAAAAAAAAGTTGAGTTTTGAACGGCAATGCAAAGGCCTGACCGTTATCTGTTCAACAACGTTAACCGCAACCTCTTACGAGCCTTATTTTGGAAGTTATGGCCATATTAAGATTTTTAGTTTTTGGGTTGAAACAAGAAAGATAAACTTTGAATCAAAATTTCTCTGCAACCAGAGCCCACATAATGCTCTAGTTTTCAGCAATGGATAGCTCTCCAAAAATTGATTAAGCGGTTAATAAACCGCAAGGCCTTCCGAGCCTTATTTGTGGAACTGTAGACATCCAAAGTCATGCAAACTTTCAAAACTCAAAAAAATCGATTTTAATGGATTTATTTTGAATTAAGATATCTCCGCAACCAGACCTCATAGAAAGTTCTAGTTTTCAGCTATGGATAGCTCTTGAAAAACTAATTAAGCTTTTTGCCAGCGAAAATGACGTCACAGCCTAATTTACGGAACTGTAGGCATCCAAATTCATACAAGCATTCATAGCCTAAAACAAAACTTTGAATGCAAATATCTCGAAAACTAGACCTTATAAAAGGGTTTGCTTTGGATGTGCTGGTAGCATTTGACAAAACCTTTCTATATATGTACGTTTCAATGGGTTCCAAAGACTTTCGTAAAAAAATGCATTTTTAGTGATGCTTTTTTGGTGCTTTTTTTCGAAAATCGATTGGAAAAAAAAAAGTTGAGTTTTGAACGGCAATGCAAAGGCCTGACCGTTATCTGTTCAACAACGTTAACCGCAACCTCTTACGAGCCTTATTTTGGAAGTTATGGCCATATTAAGATTTTTAGTTTTTGGGTTGAAACAAGAAAGATAAACTTTGAATCAAAATTTCTCTGCAACCAGAGCCCACACAATGCTCTAGTTTTCAGCAATGGATAGCTCTCCAAAAATTGATTAAGCGGTTAATAAACCGCAAGGCCTTCCGAGCCTTATTTGTGGAACTGTAGACATCCAAAGTCATGCAAACTTTCAAAACTCAAAAAAATCGATTTTAATGGATTTATTTTGAATTAAGATATCTCCGCAACCAGACCTCATAGAAAGTTCTAGTTTTCAGCTATGGATAGCTCTTGAAAAACTAATTAAGCGTTTTGCCAGCGAAAATGACGTCACAGCCTTATTTGCGGAACTGTAGGCATCCAAAGTCATACAAGCATTCATAGCTTAAAAAAATAACTTTGAATGCAAATATCTCGAAAACTAGACCTTTTAAAAGGGTTTGCTTTGGATGTGCTGGTTGCATTTGACAAAACCTTTCTATATATGTACGTTTCAATGGGTTCCAGAGACTTTCGTAAAAAAATGCATTTTTAGTGATAAGGGGGTAGTCCATGCTTTTTTTCGAAAATCGATTGGAAAAAAAAAGTTGAGTTTTGAACGGCAATGCAAAGGCCTGACCGTTATCTGTTCAACAACGTTAACCGCAACCTCTTACGAGCCTTATTTTGGAAGTTATGGCCATATTAAGATTTTTAGTTTTTGGGTTGAAACAAGAAAGATAAACTTTGAATCAAAATTTCTCTGCAACCAGAGCCCACATAATGCTCTAGTTTTCAGCAATGGATAGCTCTCCAAAAATTGATTAAGCGGTTAATAAACCGCAAGGCCTTCCGAGCCTTATTTGTGGAACTGTAGACATCCAAAGTAATGCAAACTTTCAAAACTCAAAAAAATCGATTTTAATGGATTTATTTTGAATTAAGATATCTCCGCAACCAGACCTCATAGAAAGTTCTAGTTTTCAGCTATGGATAGCTCTTGAAAAACTAATTAAGCTTTTTGCCAGCGAAAATGACGTCACAGCCTTATTTGCGGAACTGTAGGCATCCAAATTCATACAAGCATTCATAGCCTAAAACAAAACTTTGAATGCAAATATCTCGAAAACTAGACCTTATAAAAGGGTTTGCTTTGGATGTGCTGGTAGCATTTGACAAAACCTTTCTATATATGTACGTTTCAATGGGTTCCAAAGACTTTCGTAAAAAAATGCATTTTTAGTGATAAGGGGGTCCATGCTTTTTTCGAAAATCGATTGGAAAAAAAAAGTTGAGTTTTGAACGGCAATGCAAAGGCCTGACCGTTATCTGTTCAACAACGTTAACCGCAACCTCTTACGAGCCTTATTTTGGAAGTTATGGCCATATTAAGATTTTTAGTTTTTGGGTTGAAACAAGAAAGATAAACTTTGCATTTCACAAAATCTTTCTATATATGTACGTTTCAATGGGTTCCAGAGACTTTCGTAAAAAATGCATTTTTAGTGATAAGGGGGTAGTCCATGCTTTTTTTCGAAAATCGATTGGAAAAAAAAAAGTTGAGTTTTGAACGGCAATGCAAAGGCCTGACCGTTATCTGTTCAACAACGTTAACCGCAACCTCTTACGAGCCTTATTTTGGAAGTTATGGCCATATTAAGATTTTTAGTTTTTGGGTTGAAACAAGAAAGATAAACTTTGAATCAAAATTTCTCTGCAACCAGAGCCCACATAATGCTCTAGTTTTCAGCAATGGATAGCTCTCCAAAAATTGATTAAGCGGTTAATAAACCGCAAGGCCTTCCGAGCCTTATTTGTGGAACTGTAGACATCCAAAGTAATGCAAACTTTCAAAACTCAAAAAAATCGATTTTAATGGATTTATTTTGAATTAAGATATCTCCGCAACCAGACCTCATAGAAAGTTCTAGTTTTCAGCTATGGATAGCTCTTGAAAAACTTATTAAGCGTTTTGCCAGCGAAAATGACGTCACAGCCTTATTTGCGGAACTGTAGGCATCCAAAGTCATACAAGCATTCATAGCTTAAAAAAATAACTTTGAATGCAAATATCTCGAAAACTAGACCTTTTAAAAGGGTTTGCTTTGGATGTGCTGGTTGCATTTGACAAAACCTTTCTATATATGTACGTTTCAATGGGTTCCAGAGACTTTCGTAAAAAAATGCATTTTTAGTGATAAGGGGGTAGTCCATGCTTTTTTTCGAAAATCGATTGGGAAAAAAAAAGTTGAGTTTTGAACGGCAATGCAAAGGCCTGACCGTTATCTGTTCAACAACGTTAACCGCAACCTCTTACGAGCCTTATTTTGGAAGTTATGGCCATATTAGGATTTTTAGTTTTTGGGTTGAAACAAGAAAGATAAACTTTGCATTTCACAAAATCTTTCTATATATGTACGTTTCAATGGGTTCCAGAGACTTTCGTAAAAAATGCATTTTTAGTGATAAGGGGGTAGTCCATGCTTTTTTTCGAAAATCGATTTGAAAAAAAAAGTTGAGTTTTGAACGGCAATGCAAAGGCCTGACCGTTATCTGTTCAGCAACGTTAACCGCAACCTCTTACGAGCCTTATTTTGGAAGTTATGGCCATATTAAGATTTTTAGTTTTTGGGTTGAAACAAGAAAGATAAACTTTGAATCAAAATTTCTGTGCAACCAGAGCCCACACAATGCTCTAGTTTTCAGCAGTGGATAGCTCTCTAAAAACTGATTAAGCGGTTAATAAACCGCAAGGCCTTCCGAGCCTTATTTGTGTAACTGTAGACATCCAAAGTCATGCAAACTTTCAAAACTCAAAAAAATCGATTTTAATGGATTTATTTTGAATTAAGATATCTCCGCAACCAGACCTCATAGAAAGTTCTAGTTTTCAGCTATGGATAGCTCTTGAAAAACTAATTAAGCTTTTTGCCAGCGAAAATGACGTCACAGCCTTATTTGCGGAACTGTAGGCATCCAAATTCATACAAGCATTCATAGCCTAAAACAAAACTTTGAATGCAAATATCTCGAAAACTAGACCTTATAAAAGGGTTTGCTTTGGATGTGCTGGTAGCATTTGACAAAACCTTTCTATATATGTACGTTTCAATGGGTTCCAAAGACTTTCGTAAAAAAATGCATTTTTAGTGATAAGGGGGTCCATGCTTTTTTCGAAAATCGATTGGAAAAAAAAAGTTGAGTTTTGAACGGCAATGCAAAGGCCTGACCGTTATCTGTTCAA
Source organism: Melangyna quadrimaculata (assembly GCA_949320155.1). NCBI lineage: Eukaryota > Metazoa > Arthropoda > Insecta > Diptera > Syrphidae > Melangyna > Melangyna quadrimaculata. Next base: position 56,488,474 of record OX439483.1, on the reverse strand, counting down.
CAACGTTAACCGCAACCTCTTACGAGCCTTATTTTGGAAGTTATGGCCATATTAAGATTTTTAGTTTTTGGGTTGAAACAAGAAAGATAAACTTTGAATCAAAATTTCTCTGCAACCAGAGCCCACATAATGCTCTAGTTTTCAGCAATGGATAGCTCTCCAAAAATTGATTAAGCGGTTAATAAACCGCAAGGCCTTCCGAGCCTTATTTGTGGAACTGTAGACATCCAAAGTAATGCAAACTTTCAAAACTCAAAAAAATCGATTTTAATGGATTTATTTTGAATTAAGATATCTCCGCAACCAGACCTCACAGAAAGTTCTAGTTTTCAGCTATGGATAGCTCTTTTCGTTTTGCCAACGAAAATGACGTCACAGCCTTATTTGCGGAACTGTAGGCATCCAAAGTCATACAAGCATTCATTGCTTAAAAAAATAACTTTGAATGCAAATATCTCGAAAACTAGACCTTTTAAAAGGGTTTGCTTTGGATGTGCTGGTTGCATTTGACAAAACCTTTATATATATGTACGTTTCAATGGGTTCCAGAGACTTTCGTAAAAAAATGCATTTTTAGTGATAAGGGGGTAGTCCATGCTTTTTTTCGAAAATCGATTGGAAAAAAAAAGTTGAGTTTTGAACGGCAATGCAAAGGCCTGACCGTTATCTGTTCAACAACGTTAACCGCAACCTCTTACGAGCCTTATTTTGGAAGTTATGGCCATATTAAGATTTTTAGTTTTTGGGTTGAAACAAGAAAGATAAACTTTGAATCAAAATTTCTCTGCAACCAGAGCCCACACAATGCTCTAGTTTTCAGCAATGGATAGCTCTCCAAAAATTGATTAAGCGGTTAATAAACCGCAAGGCCTTCCGAGCCTTATTTGTGGAACTGTAGACATCCAAAGTAATGCAAACTTTCAAAACTCAAAAAAATCGATTTTAATGGATTTATTTTGAATTAAGATATCTCCGCAACCAGACCTCACAGAAAGTTCTAGTTTTCAGCTATGGATAGCTCTTTTCGTTTTGCCAACGAAAATGACGTCACAGCCTTATTTGCGGAACTGTAGGCATCCAAAGTCATACAAGCATTCATTGCTTAAAAAAATAACTTTGAATGCAAATATCTCGAAAACTAGACCTTTTAAAAGGGTTTGCTTTGGATGTGCTGGTTGCATTTGACAAAACCTTTATATATATGTACGTTTCAATGGGTTCCAGAGACTTTCGTAAAAAAATGCATTTTTAGTGATAAGGGGGTAGTCCATGCTTTTTTTCGAAAATCGATTGGGAAAAAAAAAGTTGAGTTTTGAACGGCAATGCAAAGGCCTGACCGTTATCTGTTCAACAACGTTAACCGCAACCTCTTACGAGCCTTATTTTGGAAGTTATGGCCATATTAGGATTTTTAGTTTTTGGGTTGAAACAAGAAAGATAAACTTTGCATTTCACAAAATCTTTCTATATATGTACGTTTCAATGGGTTCCAGAGACTTTCGTAAAAAATGCATTTTTAGTGATAAGGGGGTAGTCCATGCTTTTTTTCGAAAATCGATTTGAAAAAAAAAGTTGAGTTTTGAACGGCAATGCAAAGGCCTGACCGTTATCTGTTCAGCAACGTTAACCGCAACCTCTTACGAGCCTTATTTTGGAAGTTATGGCCATATTAAGATTTTTAGTTTTTGGGTTGAAACAAGAAAGATAAACTTTGAATCAAAATTTCTGTGCAACCAGAGCCCACACAATGCTCTAGTTTTCAGCAGTGGATAGCTCTCTAAAAACTGATTAAGCGGTTAATAAACCGCAAGGCCTTCCGAGCCTTATTTGTGTAACTGTAGACATCCAAAGTCATGCAAACTTTCAAAACTCAAAAAAATCGATTTTAATGGATTTATTTTGAATTAAGATATCTCCGCAACCAGACCTCATAGAAAGTTCTAGTTTTCAGCTATGGATAGCTCTTGAAAAACTAATTAAGCTTTTTGCCAGCGAAAATGACGTCACAGCCTTATTTGCGGAACTGTAGGCATCCAAATTCATACAAGCATTCATAGCCTAAAACAAAACTTTGAATGCAAATATCTCGAAAACTAGACCTTATAAAAGGGTTTGCTTTGGATGTGCTGGTAGCATTTGACAAAACCTTTCTATATATGTACGTTTCAATGGGTTCCAAAGACTTTCGTAAAAAAATGCATTTTTAGTGATAAGGGGGTCCATGCTTTTTTCGAAAATCGATTGGAAAAAAAAAGTTGAGTTTTGAACGGCAATGCAAAGGCCTGACCGTTATCTGTTCAACAACGTTAACCGCAACCTCTTACGAGCCTTATTTTGGAAGTTATGGCCATATTAAGATTTTTAGTTTTTGGGTTGAAACAAGAAAGATAAACTTTGAATCAAAATTTCTCTGCAACCAGAGCCCACACAATGCTCTAGTTTTCAGCAATGGATAGCTCTCCAAAAATTGATTAAGCGGTTAATAAACCGCAAGGCCTTCCGAGCCTTATTTGTGGAACTGTAGACATCCAAAGTAATGCAAACTTTCAAAACTCAAAAAAATCGATTTTAATGGATTTATTTTGAATTAAGATATCTCCGCAACCAGACCTCACAGAAAGTTCTAGTTTTCAGCTATGGATAGCTCTTTTCGTTTTGCCAACGAAAATGACGTCACAGCCTTATTTGCGGAACTGTAGGCATCCAAAGTCATACAAGCATTCATTGCTTAAAAAAATAACTTTGAATGCAAATATCTCGAAAACTAGACCTTTTAAAAGGGTTTGCTTTGGATGTGCTGGTTGCATTTGACAAAATCTTTATATATATGTACGTTTCAATGGGTTCCAGAGACTTTCGTAAAAAAATGCATTTTTAGTGATAAGGGGGTAGTCCATGCTTTTTTTCGAAAATCGATTGGAAAAAAAAAGTTGAGTTTTGAACGGCAATGCAAAGGCCTGACCGTTATCTGTTCAACAACGTTAACCGCAACCTCTTACGAGCCTTATTTTGGAAGTTATGGCCATATTAAGATTTTTAGTTTTTGGGTTGAAACAAGAAAGATAAACTTTGAATCAAAATTTCTCTGCAACCAGAGCCCACACAATGCTCTAGTTTTCAGCAATGGATAGCTCTCCAAAAATTGATTAAGCGGTTAATAAACCGCAAGGCCTTCCGAGCCTTATTTGTGGAACTGTAGACATCCAAAGTAATGCAAACTTTCAAAACTCAAAAAAATCGATTTTAATGGATTTATTTTGAATTAAGATATCTCCGCAACCAGACCTCACAGAAAGTTCTAGTTTTCAGCTATGGATAGCTCTTTTCGTTTTGCCAACGAAAATGACGTCACAGCCTTATTTGCGGAACTGTAGGCATCCAAAGTCATACAAGCATTCATTGCTTAAAAAAATAACTTTGAATGCAAATATCTCGAAAACTAGACCTTTTAAAAGGGTTTGCTTTGGATGTGCTGGTTGCATTTGACAAAACCTTTATATATATGTACGTTTCAATGGGTTCCAGAGACTTTCGTAAAAAAATGCATTTTTAGTGATAAGGGGGTAGTCCATGCTTTTTTTCGAAAATCGATTGGAAAAAAAAAGTTGAGTTTTGAACGGCAATGCAAAGGCCTGACCGTTATCTGTTCAACAACGTTAACCGCAACCTCTTACGAGCCTTATTTTGGAAGTTATGGCCATATTAAGATTTTTAGTTTTTGGGTTGAAACAAGAAAGATAAACTTTGCATTTCACAAAATCTTTCTATATATGTACGTTTCAATGGGTTCCAGAGACTTTCATAAAAAATGCATTTTTAGTGATAAGGGGGTAGTCCATGCTTTTTTTCGAAAATCGATTTGAAAAATAAAAGTTGAGTTTTGAACGGCAATGCAAAGGCCTGACCGTTATCTGTTCAGCAACGTTAACCGCAACCTCTTACGAGCCTTATTTTGGAAGTTATGGCCATATTAAGATTTTTAGTTTTTGGGTTGAAACAAGAAAGATAAACTTTGAATCAAAATTTCTGTGCAACCAGAGCCCACACAATGCTCTAGTTTTCAGCAGTGGATAGCTCTCCAAAAACTGATTAAGCGGTTAATAAACCGCAAGGCCTTCCGAGCCTTATTTGTGTAACTGTAGACATCCAAAGTCATGCAAACTTTCAAAACTCAAAAAAATCGATTTTAATGGATTTATTTTGAATTAAGATATCTCCGCAACCAGACCTCATAGAAAGTTCTAGTTTTCAGCTATGGATAGCTCTTGAAAAACTAATTAAGCTTTTTGCCAGCAAAAATGACGTCACAGCCTTATTTGCGGAACTGTGGGCATCCAAATTCATACAAGCATTCATAGCCTAAAACAAAACTTTGAATGCAAATATCTCGAAAACTATGTAGACCTTATAAAAGGGTTTGCTTTGGATGTGCTGGTAGCATTTGACAAAACCTTTCTATATATATACGTTTCAATGGGTTCCAAAGACTTTCGTAAAAAAATGCATTTTTAGTGATAAGGGGGTAGTCCATGCTTTTTTTCGAAAATCGATTGGAAAAAAAAGTTGAGTTTTGAACGGCAATGCAAAGGCCTGACCGTTATCTGTTCAGCAACGTTAACCGCAACCTCTTACGAGCCTTATTTTGGAAGTTATGGCCATATTAAGATTTTTAGTTTTTGGGTTGAAACAAGAAAGATAAACTTTGCATTTCACAAAATCTTTCTATATATGTACGTTTCAATGGGTTCCAGAGACTTTCGTAAAAAATGCATTTTTAGTGATAAGGGGGTAGTCCATGCTTTTTTTCGAAAATCGATTTTAATGGATTTATTTTGAATTAAGATATCTCCGCAACCAGACCTCATAGAAAGTTCTAGTTTTCAGCTATGGATAGCTCTTGAAAAACTAATTAAGCTTTTTGCCAGCGAAAATGACGTCACAGCCTTATTTGCGGAACTGTAGGCATCCAAATTCATACAAGCATTCATAGCCTAAAACAAAACTTTGAATGCAAATATCTCGAAAACTAGACCTTTTAAAAGGGTTTGCTTTGGATGTGCTGGTAGCATTTGACAAAACCTTTCTATATATGTACGTTTCAATGGGTTCCAAAGACTTTCGTAAAAAAATGCATTTTTAGTGATAAGGGGGTCCATGCTTTTTTCGAAAATCGATTGGAAAAAAAAAGTTGAGTTTTGAACGGCAATGCAAAGGCCTGACCGTTATCTGTTCAACAACGTTAACCGCAACCTCTTACGAGCCTTATTTTGGAAGTTATGGCCATATTAAGATTTTTAGTTTTTGGGTTGAAACAAGAAAGATAAACTTTGAATCAAAATTTCTCTGCAACCAGAGCCCACACAATGCTCTAGTTTTCAGCAATGGATAGCTCTCCAAAAATTGATTAAGCGGTTAATAAACCGCAAGGCCTTCCGAGCCTTATTTGTGGAACTGTAGACATCCAAAGTAATGCAAACTTTCAAAACTCAAAAAAATCGATTTTAATGGATTTATTTTGAATTAAGATATCTCCGCAACCAGACCTCACAGAAAGTTCTAGTTTTCAGCTATGGATAGCTCTTTTCGTTTTGCCAACGAAAATGACGTCACAGCCTTATTTGCGGAACTGTAGGCATCCAAAGTCATACAAGCATTCATTGCTTAAAAAAATAACTTTGAATGCAAATATCTCGAAAACTAGACCTTTTAAAAGGGTTTGCTTTGGATGTGCTGGTTGCATTTGACAAAACCTTTATATATATGTACGTTTCAATGGGTTCCAGAGACTTTCGTAAAAAAATGCATTTTTAGTGATAAGGGGGTAGTCCATGCTTTTTTTCGAAAATCGATTGGAAAAAAAAAGTTGAGTTTTGAACGGCAATGCAAAGGCCTGACCGTTATCTGTTCAACAACGTTAACCGCAACCTCTTACGAGCCTTATTTTGGAAGTTATGGCCATATTAAGATTTTTAGTTTTTGGGTTGAAACAAGAAAGATAAACTTTGCATTTCACAAAATCTTTCTATATATGTACGTTTCAATGGGTTCCAGAGACTTTCATAAAAAATGCATTTTTAGTGATAAGGGGGTAGTCCATGCTTTTTTTCGAAAATCGATTTGAAAAAAAAAGTTGAGTTTTGAACGGCAATGCAAAGGCCTGACCGTTATCTGTTCAGCAACGTTAACCGCAACCTCTTACGAGCCTTATTTTGGAAGTTATGGCCATATTAAGATTTTTAGTTTTTGGGTTGAAACAAGAAAGATAAACTTTGAATCAAAATTTCTGTGCAACCAGAGCCCACAAAATGCTCTAGTTTTCAGCAGTGGATAGCTCTCCAAAAACTGATTAAGCGGTTAATAAACCGCAAGGCCTTCCGAGCCTTATTTGTGTAACTGTAGACATCCAAAGTCATGCAAACTTTCAAAACTCAAAAAAATCGATTTTAATGGATTTATTTTGAATTAAGATATCTCCGCAACCAGACCTCATAGAAAGTTCTAGTTTTCAGCTATGGATAGCTCTTGAAAAACTAATTAAGCTTTTTGCCAGCGAAAATGACGTCACAGCCTTATTTGCGGAACTGTAGGCATCCAAATTCATACAAGCATTCATAGCCTAAAACAAAACTTTGAATGCAAATATCTCGAAAACTAGACCTTATAAAAGGGTTTGCTTTGGATGTGCTGGTAGCATTTGACAAAACCTTTCTATATATGTACGTTTCAATGGGTTCCAAAGACTTTCGTAAAAAATGCATTTTTAGTGATAAGGGGGTAGTCCATGCTTTTTTTCGAAAATCGATTGGAAAAAAAAAAGTTGAGTTTTGAACGGCAATGCAAAGGCCTGACCGTTATCTGTTTAACAACGTTAACCGCAACCTCTTACGAGCCTTATTTTGGAAGTTATGGCCATATTAAGATTTTTAGTTTTTGGGTTGAAACAAGAAAGATAAACTTTGCATTTCACAAAATCTTTCTATATATGTACGTTTCAATGGGTTCCAGAGACTTTCGTAAAAAATGCATTTTTAGTGATAAGGGGGTAGTCCATGCTTTTTTTCGAAAATCGATTGGAAAAAAAAAAGTTGAGTTTTGAACGGCAATGTAAAGGGCTGACCGTTATCTGTTTAACAACGCTAACCGCAACCTCTTACGAGCCTTATTTTGGAAGTTATGGCCATATTAAGATTTTTAGTTTTTGGGTTGAAACAAGAAAGATAAACTTTGAATCAAAATAAACCGCAAGGCCTTCCGAGCCTTATTTGTGGAACTGTAGACATCCAAAATCATGCAAACTTTCAAAACTCAAAAAAATCGATTTTAATGGATTTATTTTGAATTAAGATATCTCCGCAACCAGACCTCATAGAAAGTTCTAGTTTTCAGCTATGGATAGCTCTTGAAAAACTAATTAAGCGTTTTGCCAGCGAAAATGACGTCACAGCCTTATTTGCGGAACTGTAGGCATCCAAAGTCATACAAGCATTCATTGCTTAAAAAAATAACTTTGAATGCAAATATCTCGAAAACTAGACCTTTTAAAAGGGTTTGCTTTGGATGTGCTGGTTGCATTTGACAAAACCTTTATATATATGTACGTTTCAATGGGTTCCAGAGACTTTCGTAAAAAAATGCATTTTTAGTGATAAGGGGGTAGTCCATGCTTTTTTTCGAAAATCGATTGGAAAAAAAAAGTTGAGTTTTGAACGGCAATGCAAAGGCCTGACCGTTATCTGTTCAACAACGTTAACCGCAACCTCTTACGAGCCTTATTTTGGAAGTTATGGCCATATTAAGATTTTTAGTTTTTGGGTTGAAACAAGAAAGATAAACTTTGAATCAAAATTTCTGTGCAACCAGAGCCCACACAATGCTCTAGTTTTCAGCAGTGGATAGCTCTCCAAAAACTGATTAAGCGGTTAATAAACCGCAAGGCCTTCCGGGCCTTATTTGTGTAACTGTAGACATCCAAAGTCATGCAAACTTTCAAAACTCAAAAAAATCGATTTTAATGGATTTATTTTGAATTAAGATATCTCCGCAACCAGACCTCATAGAAAGTTCTAGTTTTCAGCTATGGATAGCTCTTGAAAAACTAATTAAGCTTTTTGCCAGCGAAAATGACGTCACAGCCTTATTTGCGGAACTGTAGGCATCCAAATTCATACAAGCATTCATAGCCTAAAACAAAACTTTGAATGCAAATATCTCGAAAACTAGACCTTTTAAAAGGGTTTGCTTTGGATGTGCTGGTCGCATTTGACAAAACCTTTCTATATATGTACGTTTCAATGGGTTCCAGAGACTTTCGTAAAAAAATGCATTTTTAGTGATAAGGGGGTAGTCCATGCTTTTTTTCGAAAATCGATTGGAAAAAAAAGTTGAGTTTTGAACGGCAATGCAAAGGCTTTTTGCCAGCGAAAATGACGTCACAGCCTTATTTGCGGAACTGTAGGCATCCAAATTCATACAAGCATTCATAGCCTAAAACAAAACTTTGAATGCAAATATCTCGAAAACTAGACCTTTTAAAAGGGTTTGCTTTGGATGTGCTGGTTGCATTTGACAAAACCTTTCTATATATGTACGTTTCAATGGGTTCCAAAGACTTTCGTAAAAAAATGCATTTTTAGTGATAAGGGGGTAGTCCATGCTTTTTTTCGAAAATCGATTTGAAAAAAAAAAGTTGAGTTTTGAACGGCAATGCAAAGGCCTGACCGTTATCTGTTCAGCAACGTTAACCGCAACCTCTTATTTTGGAAGTTATGGCCATATTAAGATTTTTAGTTTTTGGGTTGAAACAAGAAAGATAAACTTTGAATCAAAATTTCTGTGCAACCAGAGCCCACAAAATGCTCTAGTTTTCAGCAATGGATAGCTCTCCAAAAATTGATTAAGCGGTTAACAAACCGCAAGGCCTTCCGAGCCTTATTTGTGGAACTGTAGACATCCAAAGTCATGCAAACTTTCAAAACTCAAAAAAATCGATTTTAATAGATTTATTTTGAATTAAGATATCTCCGCAACCAGACCTCATATAAAGTTCTAGTTTTCAGCTATGGATATCTCTTGAAAAACTAATTAAGCGTTTTGCCAGCGAAAATCACGTCACAGCCTTATTTGCGGAACTGTAGGCATCCAAATTCATACAAGCATTCATAGCATAAAAAAAAACTTTGAATGCAAATATCTCGAAAACTAGACCTTATAAAAGGATTTGCTTTGGATGTGCTGGTAGCATTTGACAAAACCTTTCTATATATGTACGTTTCAATGGGTTCCAGAGACTTTCGTAAAAAAATGCATTTTTAGTGATAAGGGGATAGTCCATGCTTTTTTTCGAAAATCGATTGGAAAAAAAAGTTGAGTTTTGAACGGCAATGCAAAGGCCTGACCGTTATCTGTTCAACAACGTTAACCGCAACCTCTTACGAGCCTTATTTTGGAAGTTATGGCCATATTAAGATTTTTAGTTTTTGGGTTGAAACAAGAAAGATAAACTTTGCATTTCACAAAATCTTTCTTTATATGTGCGTTTCAATGGGTTCCAGAGACTTTCGTAAAAAATGCATTTTTAGTGATAAGGGGGTAGTCCATGCTTTTTTTCGAAAATCGATTTGAAAAAAAAAAGTTGAGTTTTGAACGGCAATGCAAAGGCCTGACCGTTATCTGTTCAGCAACGTTAACCGCAACCTCTTACGAGCCTTATTTTGGAAGTTATGGCCATATTAAGATTTTTAGTTTTTGGGTTGAAACAAGAAAGATAAACTTTGAATCAAAATTTCTGTGCAACCAGAGCCCACACAATGCTCTAGTTTTCAGCAGTGGATAACTCTCCAAAAACTGATTAAGCGGTTAATAAACCGCAAGGCCTTCCGGGCCTTATTTGTGTAACTGTAGACATCCAAAGTCATGCAAACTTTCAAAACTCAAAAAAATCGATTTTAATGGATTTATTTTGAATTAAGATATCTCCGCAACCAGACCTCATAGAAAGTTCTAGTTTTCAGCTATGGATAGCTCTTGAAAAACTAATTAAGCTTTTTGCCAGCGAAAATGACATCACAGCCTTATTTGCGGAACTGTAGGCATCCAAATTCATACAAGCATTCATAGCCTAAAACAAAACTTTGAATGCAAATATCTCGAAAACTAGACCTTTTAAAAGGGTTTGCTTTGGATGTGCTGGTTGCATTTGACAAAACCTTTCTATATATGTACGTTTCAATGGGTTCCAGAGACTTTCGTAAAAAAATGCATTTTTAGTGATAAGGGGGTAGTCCATGCTTTTTTTCGAAAATCGATTGGAAAAAAAAAGTTGAGTTTTGAACGGCAATGCAAAGGCCTGACCGTTATCTGTTCAACAACGTTAACCGCAACCTCTTACGAGCCTTATTTTGGAAGTTATGGCCATATTAAGATTTTTAGTTTTTGGGTTGAAACAAGAAAGATAAACTTTGAATCAAAATTTCTCTGCAACCAGAGCCCACACAATGCTCTAGTTTTCAGCAATGGATAGCTCTCCAAAAATTGATTAAGCGGTTAACAAACCGCAAGGCCTTCCGAGCCTTATTTGTGGAACTGTAGACATCCAAAGTCATGCAAACTTTCAAAACTCAAAAAAATCGATTTTAATAGATTTATTTTGAATTAAGATATCTCCGCAACCAGACCTCATATAAAGTTCTAGTTTTCAGCTATGGATATCTCTTGAAAAACTAATTAAGCGTTTTGCCAGCGAAAATCACGTCACAGCCTTATTTGCGGAACTGTAGGCATCCAAATTCATACAAGCATTCATAGCATAAAAAAAACTTTGAATGCAAATATCTCGAAAACTAGACCTTATAAAAGGATTTGCTTTGGATGTGCTGGTAGCATTTGACAAAACCTTTCTATATATGTACGTTTCAATGGGTTCCAGAGACTTTCGTAAAAAAATGCATTTTTAGTGATAAGGGGATAGTCCATGCTTTTTTTCGAAAATCGATTGGAAAAAAAAAGTTGAGTTTTGAACGGCAATGCAAAGGCCTGACCGTTATCTGTTCAACAACGTTAACCGCAACCTCTTACGAGCCTTATTTTGGAAGTTATGGCCATATTAAGATTTTTAGTTTTTGGGTTGAAACAAGAAAGATAAACTTTGCATTTCACAAAATCTTTCTTTATATGTGCGTTTCAATGGGTTCCAGAGACTTTCGTAAAAAATGCATTTTTAGTGATAAGGGGGTAGTCCATGCTTTTTTTCGAAAATCGATTTGAAAAAAAAAAAGTTGAGTTTTGAACGGCAATGCAAAGGCCTGACCGTTATCTGTTCAGCAACGTTAACCGCAACCTCTTACGAGCCTTATTTTGGAAGTTATGGCCATATTAAGATTTTTAGTTTTTGGGTTGAAACAAGAAAGATAAACTTTGAATCAAAATTTCTGTGCAACCAGAGCCCACACAATGCTCTAGTTTTCAGCAGTGGATAGCTCTCCAAAAACTGATTAAGCGGTTAATAAACCGCAAGGCCTTCCGGGCCTTATTTGTGTAACTGTAGACATCCAAAGTCATGCAAACTTTCAAAACTCAAAAAAATCGATTTTAATGGATTTATTTTGAATTAAGATATCTCCGCAACCAGACCTCATAGAAAGTTCTAGTTTTCAGCTATGGATAGCTCTTGAAAAACTAATTAAGCTTTTTGCCAGCGAAAATGACATCACAGCCTTATTTGCGGAACTGTAGGCATCCAAATTCATACAAGCATTCATAGCCTAAAACAAAACTTTGAATGCAAATATCTCGAAAACTAGACCTTTTAGAAAGTTCTAGTTTTCAGCTATGGATAGCTCTTGAAAAACTAATTAAGCTTTTTGCCAGCGAAAATGACATCACAGCCTTATTTGCGGAACTGTAGGCATCCAAATTCATACAAGCATTCATAGCCTAAAACAAAACTTTGAATGCAAATATCTCGAAAACTAGACCTTTTAAAAGGTTTTGCTTTGGATGTGCTGGTTGCATTTGACAAAACCTTTCTATATATGTACGTTTCAATGGGTTCCAGAGACTTTCGTAAAAAAATGCATTTTTAGTGATAAGGGGGTAGTCCATGCTTTTTTTCGAAAATCGATTGGAAAAAAAAAGTTGAGTTTTGAACGGCAATGCAAAGGCCTGACCGTTATCTGTTCAACAACGTTAACCGCAACCTCTTACGAGCCTTATTTTGGAAGTTATGGCCATATTAAGATTTTTAGTTTTTGGGTTGAAACAAGAAAGATAAACTTTGCATTTCACAAAATCTTTCTTTATATGTGCGTTTCAATGGGTTCCAGAGACTTTCGTAAAAAATGTCCATGCTTTTTTTCGAAAATCGATTTGAAAAAAAAAAGTTGAGTTTTGAACGGCAATGCAAAGGCCTGACCGTTATCTGTTCAGCAACGTTAACCGCAACCTCTTACGAGCCTTATTTTGGAAGTTATGGCCATATTAAGATTTTTAGTTTTTGGGTTGAAACAAGAAAGATAAACTTTGAATCAAAATTTCTGTGCAACCGGAGCCCACACAATGCTCTAGTTTTCAGCAGTGGATAGCTCTCCAAAAACTGATTAAGCGGTTAATAAACCGCAAGGCCTTCCGGGCCTTATTTGTGTAACTGTAGACATCCAAAGTCATGCAAATTTTCAAAACTCAAAAAAATCGATTTTAATGGATTTATTTTGAATTAAGATATCTCCGCAACCAGACCTCATAGAAAGTTCTAGTTTTCAGCTATGGATAGCTCTTGAAAAACTAATTAAGCTTTTTGCCAGCGAAAATGACGTCACAGCCTTATTTGCGGAACTGTAGGCATCCAAATTCATACAAGCATTCATAGCCTAAAACAAAACTTTGAATGCCAATATCTCGAAAACTAGACCTTATAGAAGGGTTTGCTTTGGATGTGCTGGTAGCATTTGACAAAACCTTTCTATATATGTACGTTTCAATGGGTTCCAGAGACTTTCGTCAAAAAATGCATTTTTAGTGAAAAGGGGGTAGTCCATGCTTTTTTTCGAAAATCGATTGGAAAAAAAAAAGTTGAGTTTTGAACGGCAATGCAAAGGCCTGACCGTTATCTGTTCAACAACGTTAACCGCAACCTCTTACGAGCCTTATTTTGGAAGTTATGGCCATATTAAGATTTTTAGTTTTTGGGTTGAAACAAGAAAGATAAACTTTGAATCAAAATTTCTGTGCAACCAGAGCCCACACAATGCTCTAGTTTTCAGCAGTGGATAGCTCTCTAAAAACTGATTAAGCGGTTAATAAACCGCAAGGCCTTCCGAGCCTTATTTGTGGAACTGTAGACATCCAAAATCATGCAAACTTTCAAATCTCAAAAAAAATCGATTTTAATGGATTTAATTTGAATTAAGATATCTCCGCAACCAGACCTCATAGAAAGTTCTAGTTTTCAGCTATGGATAGCTCTTGAAAAACTAATTAAGCTTTTTGCCAGCGAAAATGACGTCACAGCCTTATTTGCGGAACTGTAGGCATCCAAATTCATACAAGCATTCATAGCATAAAAAAAAACTTTGAATGCAAATATCTCGAAAACTAGACCTTATAAAAGGATTTGCTTTGGATGTGCTGGTAGCATTTGACAAAACCTTTCTATATATGTACGTTTCAATGGGTTCCAGAGACTTTCGTAAAAAAATGCATTTTTAGTGAAAAGGGGGTAGTCCATGCTTTTTTTCGAAAATCGATTGGAAAAAAAAAAGTTGAGTTTTGAACGGCAATGCAAAGGCCTGACCGTTATCTGTTCAACAACGTTAACCGCAACCTCTTACGAGCCTTATTTTGGAAGTTATGGCCATATTAAGATTTTTAGTTTTTGGGTTGAAACAAGAAAGATAAACTTTGAATCAAAATTTCTGTGCAACCAGAGCCCACACAATGCTCTAGTTTTCAGCAGTGGATAGCTCTTCAAAAACTGATTAAGCGGTTAATAAACCGCAAGGCCTTCCGAGCCTTATTTGTGGAACTGTAGACATCCAAAATCATGCAAACTTTCAAATCTCAAAAAAAATCGATTTTAATGGATTTAATTTCAATTAAGATATCTCCGCAACCAGACCTTATAGAAAGTTCTAGTTTTCAGCTATGGATAGCTCTTGAAAAACTAATTAAGCTTTTTGCCAGCGAAAATGACGTCACAGCCTTATTTGCGGAACTGTAGGCATCCAAATTCATACAAGCATTCATAGCATAAAAAAAAACTTTGAATGCAAATATCTCGAAAACTAGACCTTATAAAAGGATTTGCTTTGGATGTGCTGGTAGCATTTGACAAAACCTTTCTATATATGTACGTTTCAATGGGTTCCAGAGACTTTCGTAAAAAAATGCATTTTTAGTGAAAAGGGGGTAGTCCATGCTTTTTTTCGAAAATCGATTGGAAAAAAAAAGTTGAGTTTTGAACGGCAATGCAAAGGCCTGACCGTTATCTGTTCAACAACGTTAACCGCAACCTCTTACGAGCCTTATTTTGGAAGTTATGGCCATATTAAGATTTTTAGTTTTTGGCTTGAAACAAGAAAGATAAACTTTGAATCAAAATTTCTCTGCAACCAGAGCCCACACAATGCTCTAGTTTTCAGCAATGGATAGCTCTCCAAAAATTGATTAAGCGGTTAAGAAACCGCAAGGCCTTCCGAGCCTTATTTGTGGAACTGTAGACATCCAAAGTCATGCAAACTTTCAAAACTCAAAAAAATCGATTTTAATGGATTTATTTTGAATTAAGATATCTCCGCAACCAGACCTCATATAAAGTTCTAGTTTTAAGCTGTGGATATATCTTGAAAAACTAATTAAGCGTTTTGCCAGCGAAAATGACGTCACAGCCTTATTTGCGGAACTGTAGGCATCCAAATTCATACAAGCATTCATAGCCTAAAACAAAACTTTGAATGCAAATATCTCGAAAACTAGACCTTATAAAAGGGTTTGCTTTGGATGTGCTAATTGCATTTGACAAAACCTTTCTATATATGTACGTTTCAATGGGTTCCAAAGACTTTCGTAAAAAAATGCATTTTTAGTGATAAGGGTGCTTTTTTTCGAAAATCGATTGGAAAAAAAAAAGTTGAGTTTTGAACGGCAATGCAAAGGCCTGACCGTTATCTGTTCAACAACGTTAACCGCAACCTCTTACGAGCCTTATTTTGGAAGTTATGGCCATATTAAGATTTTTAGTTTTTGGCTTGAAACAAGAAAGATAAACTTTGAATCAAAATTTCTCTGCAACCAGAGCCCACACAATGCTCTAGTTTTCAGCAATGGATAGCTCTCCAAAAATTGATTAAGCGGTTAAGAAACCGCAAGGCCTTCCGAGCCTTATTTGTGGAACTGTAGACATCCAAAGTCATGCAAACTTTCAAAACTCAAAAAAATCGATTTTAATGGATTTATTTTGAATTAAGATATCTCCGCAACCAGACCTCATATAAAGTTCTAGTTTTAAGCTGTGGATATATCTTGAAAAACTAATTAAGCGTTTTGCCAGCGAAAATGACGTCACAGCCTTATTTGCGGAACTGTAGGCATCCAAATTCATACAAGCATTCATAGCTTAAAAAAAAACTTTGAATGCAAATATCTCGAAAACTAGACCTTATAAAAGGGTTTGCTTTGGATGTGCTGGTAGCATTTGACAAAACCTTTCTATATATGTACGTTTCAATGGGTTCCAAGGACTTTCGTAAAAAAATGCATTTTTAGTGATAAGGGGGTAGTCCATGCTTTTTTTCGAAAATCGATTGGAAAAAAAAGTTGAGTTTTGAACGGCAATGCAAAGGCCTGACCGTTATCTGTTCAACAACGTTAACCGCAACCTCTTACGAGCCTTATTTTGGAAGTTATGGCCATATTAAGATTTTTAGTTTTTGGGTTGAAACAAGAAAGATAAACTTTGAATCAAAATTTCTGTGCAACCAGAGCCCACACAATGCTCTAGTTTTCAGCAGTGGATAGCTCTCCAAAAACTGATTAAGCGGTTAATAAACCGCAAGGCCTTCCGAGCCTTATTTGTGTAACTGTAGACATCCAAAGTCATGCAAACTTTCAAAACTCAAAAAAATCGATTTTAATGGATTTATTTTGAATTAAGATATCTCCGCAACCAGACCTCATAGAAAGTTCTAGTTTTCAGCTATGGATAGCTCTTGAAAAACTAATTAAGCTTTTTGCCAGCGAAAATGACGTCACAGCCTTATTTGCGGAACTGTAGGCATCCAAATTCATACAAGCATTCATAGCCTAAAACAAAACTTTGAATGCAAATATCTCGAAAACTAGACCTTATAAAAGGGTTTGCTTTGGATGTGCTAATTGCATTTGACAAAACCTTTCTATATATGTACGTTTCAATGGGTTCCAAAGACTTTCGTAAAAAAATGCATTTTTAGTGATAAGGGTGCTTTTTTTCGAAAATCGATTGGAAAAAAAAAAGTTGAGTTTTGAACGGCAATGCAAAGGCCTGACCGTTATCTGTTCAACAACGTTAACCGCAACCTCTTACGAGCCTTATTTTGGAAGTTATGGCCATATTAAGATTTTTAGTTTTTGGCTTGAAACAAGAAAGATAAACTTTGAATCAAAATTTCTCTGCAACCAGAGCCCACACAATGCTCTAGTTTTCAGCAATGGATAGCTCTCCAAAAATTGATTAAGCGGTTAAGAAACCGCAAGGCCTTCCGAGCCTTATTTGTGGAACTGTAGACATCCAAAGTCATGCAAACTTTCAAAACTCAAAAAAATCGATTTTAATGGATTTATTTTGAATTAAGATATCTCCGCAACCAGACCTCATATAAAGTTCTAGTTTTAAGCTGTGGATATATCTTGAAAAACTAATTAAGCGTTTTGCCAGCGAAAATGACGTCACAGCCTTATTTGCGGAACTGTAGGCATCCAAATTCATACAAGCATTCATAGCTTAAAAAAAAACTTTGAATGCAAATATCTCGAAAACTAGACCTTATAAAAGGGTTTGCTTTGGATGTGCTGGTAGCATTTGACAAAACCTTTCTATATATGTACGTTTCAATGGGTTCCAAAGACTTTCGTAAAAAAATGCATTTTTAGTGATAAGGGTGCTTTTTTTCGAAAATCGATTGGAAAAAAAAAAGTTGAGTTTTGAACGGCAATGCAAAGGCCTGACCGTTATCTGTTCAACAACGTTAACCGCAACCTCTTACGAGCCTTATTTTGGAAGTTATGGCCATATTAAGATTTTTAGTTTTTGGGTTGAAACAAGAAAGATAAACTTTGAATCAAAATTTATCTGCAACCAGAGCCCACACAATGCTCTAGTTTTCAGCAATGGATAGCTCTCCAAAAATTGATTAAGCGGTTAAGAAACCGCAAGGCCTTCCGAGCCTTATTTGTGGAACTGTAGACATCCAAAGTCATGCAAACTTTCAAAACTCAAAAAAATCGATTTTAATGGATTTATTTTGAATTAAGATATCTCCGCAACCAGACCTCATATAAAGTTCTAGTTTTCAGCTATGGATATATCTTGAAAAACTAATTAAGCGTTTTGCCAGCGAAAATGACGTCACAGCCTTATTTGCGGAACTGTAGGCATCCAAATTCATACAAGCATTCATAGCTTAAAAAAAAACTTTGAATGCAAATATCTCGAAAACTAGACCTTATAAAAGGGTTTGCTTTGGATGTGCTGGTAGCATTTGACAAAACCTTTCTATATATGTACGTTTCAATGGGTTCCAAGGACTTTCGTAAAAAAATGCATTTTTAGTGATAAGGGGGTAGTCCATGCTTTTTTTCGAAAATCGATTGGAAAAAAAAGTTGAGTTTTGAACGGCAATGCAAAGGCCTGACCGTTATCTGTTCAACAACGTTAACCGCAACCTCTTACGAGCCTTATTTTGGAAGTTATGGCCATATTAAGATTTTTAGTTTTTGGGTTGAAACAAGAAAGATAAACTTTGAATCAAAATTTCTGTGCAACCAGAGCCCACACAATGCTCTAGTTTTCAGCAGTGGATAGCTCTCCAAAAACTGATTAAGCGGTTAATAAACCGCAAGGCCTTCCGAGCCTTATTTGTGTAACTGTAGACATCCAAAGTCATGCAAACTTTCAAAACTCAAAAAAATCGATTTTAATGGATTTATTTTGAATTAAGATATCTCCGCAACCAGACCTCATAGAAAGTTCTAGTTTTCAGCTATGGATAGCTCTTGAAAAACTAATTAAGCTTTTTGCCAGCGAAAATGACGTCACAGCCTTGTTTGCGGAACTGTAGGCATCCAAACTCATACAAGCATTCATAGCTTAAAAAAAAAACTTTGAATGCAAATATCTCGAAAACTAGACCTTATAAAAGGGTTTGCTTTGGATGTGCTGGTAGCATTTGACAAAACCTTTCTATATATGTACGTTTCAATGGGTTCCAAAGACTTTCGTAAAAAAATGCATTTTTAGTGATAAGGGGGTAGTCCATGCTTTTTTTTCGAAAATCGATTGGAAAAAAGTTTTTGAGTTTTGAACGGCAATGAAAAGGCCTGACCGTTATCTGTTCAACAACGTTAACCGCAACCTCTTACGAGCCTTATTTTGGAAGTTATGGCCATATTAAGATTTTTAGTTTTTGGGTTGAAACAAGAAAGATAAACTTTGAATCAAAATTTCTCTGCAACCAGAGCCCACACAATGCTCTAGTTTTCAGCAATGGATAGCTCTCCAAAAATTGATTAAGCGGTTAATAAACCGCAAGGCCTTCCGAGCCTTATTTGTGGAACTGTAGACATCCAAAGTCATGCAAACTTTCAAAACTCAAAAAAATCGATTTTAATGGATTTATTTTGAATTAAGATATCTCCGCAACCAGACCTCATATAAAATTCTAGTTTTCAGCTATGAATATCTCTTGAAAAACTAATTAAGCGTTTTGCCAGCGAAAATGACGTCACAGCCTTATTTGCGGAACTGTAGGCATCCAAAGTCATACAAGCATTCATAGCTTAAAAAATAACTTTGAATGCAAATATCTCGAAAACTAGACCTTATAAAAGGGTTCGCTTTGGATGTGCTGGTTGCATTTGACAAAACCTTTCTATATATGTACGTTTCAATGGGTTCCAGAGACTTTCGTAAAAAAATGCATTTTTAGTGATAAGGGTGCTTTTTTTCGAAAATCGATTGGAAAAAAAAAGTTGAGTTTTGAACGGCAATGCAAAGGCCTGACTGTTATCTGTTCAACAACGTTAACCGCAACCTCTTACGAGCCTTATTTTGGAAGTTATGGCCATATTAAGATTTTTAGTTTTTGGGTTGAAACAAGAAAGATAAACTTTGCATTTCACAAAATCTTTCTTTATATGTGCGTTTCAATGGGTTCCAGAGACTTTCGTAAAAAATGCATTTTTAGTGATAAGGGGGTAGTCCATGCTTTTTTTCGAAAATCGATTTGAAAAAAAAAAAGTTGAGTTTTGAACGGCAATGCAAAGGCCTGACCGTTATCTGTTCAGCAACGTTAACCGCAACCTCTTACGAGCCTTATTTTGGAAGTTATGGCCATATTAAGATTTTTAGTTTTTGGGTTGAAACAAGAAAGATAAACTTTGAATCAAAATTTCTGTGCAACCAGAGCCCACACAATGCTCTAGTTTTCAGCAGTGGATAGCTCTCCAAAAACTGATTAAGCGGTTAATAAACCGCAAGGCCTTCCGAGCCTTATTTGTGTAACTGTAGACATCCAAAGTCATGCAAACTTTCAAAACTCAAAAAAATCGATTTTAATGGATTTATTTTGAATTAAGATATCTCCGCAACCAGACCTCATAGAAAGTTCTAGTTTTCAGCTATGGATAGCTCTTGAAAAACTAATTAAGCTTTTTGCCAGCGAAAATGACGTCACAGCCTTGTTTGCGGAACTGTAGGCATCCAAACTCATACAAGCATTCATAGCTTAAAAAAAAACTTTGAATGCAAATATCTCGAAAACTAGACCTTATAAAAGGGTTTGCTTTGGATGTGCTGGTAGCATTTGACAAAACCTTTCTATATATGTACGTTTCAATGGGTTCCAAACACTTTCGTAAAAAAATGCATTTTTAGTGATAAGGGGGTAGTCCATGCTTTTTTTTCGAAAATCGATTGGAAAAAAGTTTTTGAGTTTTGAACGGCAATGAAAAGGCCTGACCGTTATCTGTTCAACAACGTTAACCGCAACCTCTTACGAGCCTTATTTTGGAAGTTATGGCCATATTAAGATTTTTAGTTTTTGGGTTGAAACAAGAAAGATAAACTTTGAATCAAAATTTCTCTGCAACCAGAGCCCACACAATGCTCTAGTTTTCAGCAATGGATAGCTCTCCAAAAATTGATTAAGCGGTTAATAAACCGCAAGGCCTTCCGAGCCTTATTTGTGGAACTGTAGACATCCAAAGTCATGCAAACTTTTGTAACCGTTTAAAATCATAAACAAAAATCTTTAAACTAATTTTACTTTTAGGCGTGCAAAACTAATAAAATTAAACTATGCGAAATAACGTTCAACATCATAAAAAACATAAGACGACTTCTTAATTCGTTGATAGCTTTATTCGAACTGAACTTATTCTAATCTAATGAAATTGTAAAATAGAGAAGCTTAATATCATACGGTAAATACATACATATGTATATTAAAACTGTCTTAGGATCGTGTGATATTTCTGTTACATTTAACTAAATAGAACAAATTGAATACATAAGAAATTATGTATTTGATTTGACAAAACATATTAAAAGCTTTTTCTTTTTTTACATACGTGCCTGTGATCGTAAAAGGGTTGCCAGCGGATTTATTAAATTAATCATATTATCTTAAGAAAAATATTATCGTAAGAGATAAGATCTCTTACAACTCGATCATCCTGACAGCAAATCGTCCTCGGTTTACGATCGCATGCATTTACGTTAATATACATACATGAAATTATCTTTATATTAAATAATAATGAAATTACGTAATAATTTAAAATGTCTTTTGATGAAATGATACATAAATATTTATATGTTTAAAATTCAATAATCTTTTGATGAAATGATACTTACATACAGATATACATTAATATGTTTTAATTTTAATAATTAAATTATACATTAACATTTCTATTTTTTTTTTTTTATTTTTAATGGTCTTTTGATATAATGTTATACATATATTTAAATGTTTTGATTTCAATAATCGTTTGAAAAATAATATAAAAGCAAAATAGTAAATAATCTATGTACTTATAAAACGTTTCAAATAAAAAAGTTTAGCGATTTTAAATATTGATACATGAAAAATTAGCCACTTATGTTTGAACATAAGGCTTCATATTTTCAGGACAAGATACACCTTCGTACGGCAGGCGAGAAATTTGCAAATTTTCTAAGTCCTTAATAAGATATCGATCATTAGGTAATATCTTTACGACCTCATATGGCCCTTTATATTTAGCCAGAAATTTTTTGTTTAAACCGGGAGTATTCACAACGTTTTTTATCAGTACATGATCGCCAATTTTATACTGAAATGGTTTTTTGTGGCGTTTATCGAAATAGAGTTTATTTTGGTCTTGACTTTGGACAGTTTTCTCACTTGCTTTTTTTCGAAGATCTTCCAAATTTCGCGGTTCCTGTTCTATTATATTTTCGTCTAAATACTCTTTGATATAGTCATTTATAACACCCTTTTGGACAACTCCAAAAAGCAGCATGCTAGGACTATTACCTGTGCTTTTGTTCTCGGTGTTATTGAGTGCAAACTCAACCTTTTGCAAGTATTTTGTCCAATCACCCGGTTCAACTTCGCTTTCTTTTGATAACATCGGAGTTAAGCACCTGTTGATTCGCTCAACTTGCCCGTTTGATTGAGGAGAACTTGTAGCGACCTTTATGTGTTGAATACTGTACTTTTCACAAAAATTAGAAAAATCATCAGAGGTAAAGCAACTTCCCCTATCCGAAATGATGCGAGTTGGTTTGCTATAGAAAGCAAAATAAGAATCAAGGCATTGGATAACTTCTTTAGTTGTTGTACTTTTCACCGCATAAAGTTTAGTATACTTTGAAAATCCGTCAACTATAACGAATATATGCTTTTTTTTATTGCTACAAGAAGTGGGTAATGGACCATAATGGTCTATATGAAGCGTTTCAAAGGGTTTTTCACCTTTAGGTATATTGTGTAACACTGCTTCCTTTTTTCCGCTAACAGGAGAAAAATGTACACATTTTAAACAGTTACCAATGCATTGTTTGATTTTGCTTTTCATACCAGGAAACCAGTACGTTTTCCTCAAAAATTCGAAACATTTTTCAACACCAAGATGACATAAACCTTCATGGTGCGTTTGGATTACATTTCTTTCCATATTAGACGGAACATAAAAAAACACTTTTTTGTTTATCTTGCGGTAAACAAGCCCATTAATAAGTTCGTAAGTGGGGCTTTCCCTCTTCTCCAACATCTCGACTAAACTTTTTATAGTTGGATCTTTTTGCTGCGATGCAGCAAGTGCATGCTCAAAAGTTTGAGGTTCAACGATTAGAATGTTGTGACATCTACTGAGAGCGTCAACATGACCCATTCTCTTACCATCTCTATGTTCAATAACATAATCAAAATCCTGGAGCTCCAAAGCCCAACGTGAGATTCTAGGATTTAAAATCTTCTTGTTCAGAGTTTGGGTCAGTGACCTACAGTCAGTGACGATTTTGAACCGGATGCCTGTTAAATAGATTCGAAATCTCCTAAGCGCATAAATAATTGCAAGGGTTTCTAATTCGTATGAATGGTATTTAGATTCCGGAGCCGTTGATCGCTTAGAAAAAAAGAAGATAGGGTGTAGTTGCTTATCGTCTTGACGCTGCAGTAAAACAGCGCCGAAACCCAAGCAACTGGCATCACAATGAAGCTCTGTATCGGCGTTTGGATTATAAATGCTCAAAAGCGGAGCATTAAGAAGTTTTTCTTTCAATTCCATAAATGTCTCTAACTGTTTCTCACCAAATACGAACCGTGCATCTTTTTTTAAAAGATCGTGAAGAGGTTTTGCCAACAGAGAAAAGTCTTGGATAAATTTACGGAAATAAGAGCACAAGCCCAGAAATGAATGCAGTTTCTTTTGATTTGTAGGTATTGGAAAATCTGCAACGGCTTTCAAGCCATCACAGTTTGGACCTATTCCATTCACAGATACCTCATACCCTAAATATTTAATTTTTTCGTACATGAACAAACATTTGTCAAGACGTAACTGCAGTCTATTTTCGCACACAACCTCCAAAACTTTCTGCAAAACAATAAAATGTTCATCTTTAGTTTCTGTAGCAATTAACAGGTCATCAATGTAAATTAAAAGTTTTCCCGATGTAATAAGTTCTTTGAAAATTTGATTAATATAGCGTTGAAACACGGATGGGGCGTTCTTCAGCCCGAACGGCATACGCAGATATTCAAACTGCCCCATGGGAGTTACAAATGACGTTAATTTAATAGAATCTTCGGCCATTTTCACATGATGAAAACCGCTTTTAAGATCAAGGAGTGAAAAATATTTTTTGTTTCGCAGTCTGTCAAGGTGATCTTCTATTAAAGGTAACGGAAAATTGTCTTTAACCGTGATCTTATTTAAATGACGAAAATCTACACAAAGACGAATTTCACCTGTCTTTTTACGAGTTAACACAATTGGAGAAGCGTAAGGAGAATTGCTCTCGCGGATTACATTATTTACAAGCAACTCATCTAATACCTTTTGTAATTCAACTTTATGTGCGTACGGTAAACGTCTTGGAGCAAAATTAAAATAACTGTTCGCGTTTGTTAAAATTATTTTCATTTCGTAATTATCTGAATAATTTGAAACAGTTGAAATACTCCCGAAAACTAAACTTTTTAACTTTACTTTTTCCTCATAATCAAGGTTCTCATTTATTTTCAAAATTATTATTTCATCGCGGCTATCACATGTATCAATTTTTAAAATTTCATCGTTAAATTCTAATTTATCAAAATCGTTAACATCAATATTATCATTTGCAATAATCGTTTTTTCGTTTGTTCTCTCAATCATAAGCTTAATATTTGTTTTATGTAAAAAATCACGACCTAAGATGATTGGTTTTTTCATAGTTTTATCACATACAACATAAAGAGATAAATTTACATAATTACTATTAAATTTAACGTTACAAAACAATTTACCTAAAATAACCAATTTTGAATTGTTAATGCCCACGAACTCGTTGATTGAAGAATCTAAAGATGTCATCATATAAGGCGGCACATATTGTTGTTGGATGAAGCTTATCGGGCTACCAGTATCAATCATGGACATCACATGCATGTGACATTGAACGCTTTCAGCTTCAAATTCAAACTCCAAAACGCCATGGAAATCACTCATTAAGGTAGAAATTTTTTTTTTTGGTTCTTCCAGTAGATCTGTATTTTGAACCATCAGGACCGATGATTTTTGAGGGCAATCGCTTATAACATGCCCCTTTACTCCGCAGCGGAAACACGAACCTTTTTCCCTGCGAGGTTTTGGACACTTGGTTGATATGTGACCGGGTTCGTTGCAGTTATAGCACTTATTTCTGCCCTCGACTCGTGGCAAAGGTTTCGTTTCTGTTATATGTTTGTTGTAACTAGATGTTGTTGGCTGTAGATCGCTCTTCATTTTTTCGTACTTTCGTAAAATGACCTTTAACTCAGCGATGGTATTTGCGGTAAGCATAAGCTGTTTATTAAACAGGGAATCCGGGATCCCCTTAATGATGTAGGTAATCACGTCTTGTTCGTCGATCTCTGCTGATGATGCTATCTCTTGCATAACGAGAACATATTGCTGATAGTTTTCATCTTTACGTTTTTTCCGATTTCGCAACGTATTATGGACGTCTGTTTCTGTTGTGTGGTGATGAAATTCTGTCATTAGAGCAGCCTTAAGCTCTCGCCATGATCGAAATGATCTAGACCTCAGGAATAATCTGGCAGTACCTTTGAGCAGCCTCTTAAAATATATAAATGACTCTGACTCACTAAGGTGGTATGTGACCATTGCGTCTTCAACATTTTCCATCCACTTTTTAATGGGAAAATCGTCGTCCCCAGAAAACGTTGGCAACGAATCTTCAATGTCACGGGACGAGCATGCAACGGCAGGGCGAGACTCTCGAATAGGGTTGTTAAGTTCAGCCAACCTTTTCTCCAACGAAAGAATTTCCTCCTTTTGCCTAACCATTTCACGAAGCCTCTCTAAACGTTGGGCAACAACATTTTCTTCATTCTCCAAGTCGTCATCACAGATTTCCTCAACATCGTCAGGGAAAAAACCATCAATTTGATTGAGCTCGAGCGCTGTAATTGCATCAATCAAGCGAGACTGAAGCGCAGCCTTTACACCGTGTGTAGCCAAACCCATTTCAGCTAATTTTTCTTTAAGATTCTGCACAGTTGCAGTTTCTAAAAATCTTGACGCACGTGCTCTGGCATCCATTTTCATAAATAAATCAAAATTTTACGAGATAAACAAAATTGATAAAAAGCAAGCAAAAACTAACATGCAATTACAATTCGGTACTCTATCGCACTTCTGATAGGTTGTAACCGTTTAAAATCATAAACAAAAATCTTTAAACTAATTTTACTTTTAGGCGTGCAAAACTAATAAAATTAAACTATGCGAAATAACGTTCAACATCATAAAAAACATAAGACGACTTCTTAATTCGTTGATAGCTTTATTCGAACTGAACTTATTCTAATCTAATGAAATTGTAAAATAGAGAAGCTTAATATAATACGGTAAATACATACATATGTATATTAAAACTGTCTTAGGATCGTGTGATATTTCTGTTACATTTAACTAAATAGAACAAATTGAATACATAAGAAATTATGTATTTGATTTGACAAAACATATTAAAAGCTTTTTCTTTTTTTACATACGTGCCTGTGATCGTAAAAGGGTTGCCAGCGGATTTATTAAATTAATCATATTATCTTAAGAAAAATATTATCGTAAGAGATAAGATCTCTTACACTTTCAAAACTCAAAAAAATCGATTTTAATGGATTTATTTTGAATTAAGATATCTCCGCAACCAGACCTCATATAAAGTTCTAGTTTTCAGCTATGGATATATCTTGAAAAACTAATTAAGCGTTTTGCCAGCGAAAATAACGTCACAGCCTTATTTGCGGAACTGTAGGCATCCAAATTCATACAAGCATTCATAGCTTAAAAAAAAACTTTGAATGCAAATATCTCGAAAACTAGACCTTATAAAAGGGTTTGCTTTGGATGTGCTGGTAGCATTTGACATAACCTTTCTATATATGTACGTTTCAATGGGTTCCAAAGACTTTCGTAAAAAAATGCATTTTTAGTGATAAGGGGGTAGTCCATGCTTTTTTTCGAAAATCGATTGAAAAACTAATTAAGCGTTTTGCCAGCGAAAATAACGTCACAGCCTTATTTGCGGAACTGTAGGCATCCAAATTCATACAAGCATTCATAGCTTAAAAAAAAACTTTGAATGCAAATATCTCGAAAACTAGACCTTATAAAAGGGTTTGCTTTGGATGTGCTGGTAGCATTTGACAAAACCTTTCTATATATGTACGTTTCAATGGGTTCCAAAGACTTTCGTAAAAAAATGCATTTTTAGTGATAAGGGGGTAGTCCATGCTTTTTTTTCGAAAATCGATTGGAAAAAAAAGTTGAGTTTTGAACGGCAATGCAAAGGCCTGACCGTTATCTAATCAACAACGTTAACCGCAACCTCTTACGAGCCTTATTTTGGAAGTTATGGCTATATTAAGATTTTTAGTTTTTGGGTTGAAACAAGAAAGATAAACTTTGAATCAAAATTTCTCTGCAACCAGAGCCCACACAATGCTCTAGTTTTCAGCAATGGATAGCTCTCCAAAAACTTATTACGCGATTGATAAACCGCAAGGCCTTCCGAGCCTTATTTGTGGAACTGTAGACATCCAAAGTCATGCAAACTTTCAAATCTCAAAAAAAAACGATTTTAATTGATTTATTTTGAATTAAGATATCTCCGCAACCAGACCTCATATAAAGTTCTAGTTTTCAGCTATGGATATCTCTTGAAAAACTAATTAAGCGTTTTGCCAGCGAAAATGACGTCACAGCCTTATTTGCGGAACTGTAGGCATCCAAATTCATACAAGCATTCATAGCTTAAAAAAAAACTTTGAATGCAAATATCTCGAAAACTAGACCTTATAAAAGGGTTTGCTTTGGATGTGCTGGTTGCATTTGACAAAACCTTTCTATATATGTACGTTTCAATGGGTTCCAAAGACTTTCGTAAAAAAATGCATTTTTAGTGATAAGGGGGTAGTCCATGCTTTTTTTTCGAAAATCGATTGGAAAAAAAAGTTGAGTTTTGAACGGCAATGCAAAGGCCTGACCGTTATCTGTTCAACAACGTTAACCGCAACCTCTTACGAGCCTTATTTTGGAAGTTATGGCCATATTAAGATTTTTAGTTTCTGGGTTGAAACAAGAAAGATAAACTTTGAATCAAAACGTCGCTGCAACCAGAGCCCACACAATGCTCTAGTTTTCAGCAATGGATAGCTCTCCAAAAACTTATTACGCGATTCATAAACCGCAAGGCCTTCCGAGCCTTATTTGTGGAACTGTAGACATCCAAAGTCATGCAAACTTTCAAATCTCAAAAAAAACGATTTTAATTGATTTATTTTGAATTAAGATATCTCCGCAACCAGACCTCATAGAAGGTTCTTGTTTTCAGCTATGGATAGCTCTTGAAAAACTAATTAAGCGTTTTGCCAGCGAAAATGACGTCACAGCCTTATTTGCGAAACTGTAGGCATCCAAATTCATACAAGCATTCATAGCTTAAAAAAAAACTTTGAATGCAAATATCTCGAAAACTAGACCTTATAAAAGGGTTTGCTTTGGATGTGCTGGTAGCATTTGACAAAACCTTTCTATATATGTACGTTTCAATGGGTTCCAGAGACTTTCGTAAAAAAATGCATTTTTAGTGATAAGGGGGTAGTCCATGCTTTTTTTCGAAAATCGATTGGAAAAAAAGTTGAGTTTTGAACGGCAATGCAAAGGCCTGACCGTTATCTGTTCAACAACGTTAACCGCAACCTCTTACGAGCCTTATTTTGGAAGTTATGGCCATATTAAGATTTTTAGTTTCTGGGTTGAAACAAGAAAGATAAACAATTAAAAAGTACAAGTGACCTCAACTCCAGAAATTATTGTGTTTCGCCCAAGGTATAACAGTGGGCTCTTCAGTCAGTCTGTTATACCCTACGAAGACACAAATTTACTTTTTAATTGAATTTTATTCATTCACTCCACTTAAAACAGAAGTAATTTCAATATTTTAATATATTAATTTCTTCATCTTCTTATTATAAAAAACCTGACCACGGGTATTTATTTTCTAGGTGCACGAATTTAAACAAATTCCCCTAGAATAATAAAATTCACAGTATCTTTTTGCTGTGATTTTTATAAGAGTCGGTAAACATCGACCAAAATTTGTGTCTTAGTAGGGTATAACAGACTGACTGAAGAGCCCACTGTTATACCTTGGGCGAAACACAATAATTTCTGGAGTTGAGGTCACTTGTACTTTTTAATTGAATTTTATTCATTCACTCCACTTAAAACAGAAGTAATTTCAATATTTTAATATTTTAATTTCTTCATCTTCTTACTATAAAAAACCTGACCACGGGTATTTATTTTCTAGGTGCACGAATTTAAACAAATTCCCCTAGAATAATAAAATTCACAGTATCTTTTTGCTGTGATTTTTATAAGAGTCGGTAAACATCGACCAAAATTTGTGTCTTAGTAGGGTATAACAGACTGACTGAAGAGCCCACTGTTATACCTTGGGCGAAACACAATAATTTCTGGAGTTGAGGTCACTTGTACTTTTTAATTGAATTTTATTCATTCACTCCACTTAAAACAGAAGTAATTTCAATATTTTAATATTTTAATTTCTTCATCTTCTTATTATAAAAAACCTGACCACGGGTATTTATTTTCTAGGTGCACGAATTTAAACAAATTCCCCTAGAATAATAAAATTCATAGTATCTTTTTGCTGTGATTTTTATAAGAGTCGGTAAACATCGACCAAAATTTGTGTCTTAGTAGGGTATAACAGACTGACTGAAGAGCCCACTGTTATACCTTGGGCGAAACACAATAATTTCTGGAGTTGAGGTCACTTGTACTTTTTAATTGAATTTTATTCATTCACTCCACTTAAAACAGAAGTAATTTCAATATTTTAATATTTTAATTTCTTCATCTTCTTATTAAGAAAGATAAACTTTGAATCAAAATGTCTCTGCAACCAGAGCCCACACAATGCTCTAGTTTTCAGCAGTGGATAGCTCTCCAAAAACTGATTAAGCGGTTAATAAACCGCAAGGCCTTCGGAGCCTTATTTGTGGAACTGTAGACATCCAAAGTCATGCAAACTTTCAAAACTCAAAAAAATCGATTTTAATAGATTTATTTTGAATTAAGATATCTCCGCAACCAGACCTCATATAAAGTTCTAGTTTTCAGCTATGAATAGCTCTTGAAAAACTAATTAAGCGTTTTGCCAGCGAAAATGACGTCACAGCCTTATTTGCGGATCTGTAGGCATTCAAGGTCATACAAGCATTCATAGCTTAAAAAAATAACTTTGAATGCAAATATCTCGAAAACTAGACCTTATAAAAGGGTTTGCTTTGGATGTGCTGGTTGCATTTGACAAAACCTTTCTATATATGTACGTTTCAATGGGTTCCAGAGACTTTCGTTAAAACCGCAAGGCCTTCCGAGCATTATTATCAAACGCTGGCAATCTCTCCTCTCCGATATTTTAAATATTGAAGTTATCTTCCCAGCAATTTTCACGATAGTAGTTTTACTTCGAGGGGGAAAAATGAATACGGTTTTCAACTTGAGTTTCTTTTTGGCTTTCCGAAACTTTCTTTTAAAAATTGAGGGGGTTTGAGTAGGGTGGCTGAATGCATTCATTGAATTCCCGCCCACTGGAAGTCATACCAGAGGACGGCGAATTCAGTGGCGATGACAATGCAGAAAGCTGGGGTGTAAAGTGCGAGTAGGATAGGCGATGGGGTCTCAACTGCGTTCGCTCACTTTCGCAAATTTGCGGGGTGTAGCTGAATGATGACGCGATCGAGATTCACGCTTTCTGATTAGCCGAAAGCATTTGGGCATTGGAAAAAGGAAGCGGCCGTCCAGGCAAGTTGAAAGCCTGGAAGAGCACTTCATACCCGTCTATAGTGTGAACCTGAGGTTCTGATAAATTTGGAAAAATAGAAAAAGGTGGTGAACATTTTGAGAAAGTTCTGGAGAAGATTGTTGGAGTAAGCTTGGGAATAGAAAGGAAAAGAAAAGGAGGAAAATTGACCTCAGCTAGGAGGCAGAAATTGGCAGGATTTGCGGATTGGCAAGCTAAGTATTTTTATTGGTATCTATTAGTATAATTGTGCGTTTTTGATTTAACTGAGAAATTTGTAAAATCGTTTGACTTTTGCTTCCGTTGATATTTCCGATAAAGCGGAACTCGCGACCCGTTCAAAACAGTTTGGTTCTTTCGGGACAAAAGTATTAACCGTCCATCTTCCTTTGTTCGAATCAATTGTTTTATATTGTAGGTTCACCGATTAAAAAATAAATGCTTGAGCTTTGGGCTAAAAAGATAAATATCGTTGTAAACAGTAGCGTACGCAGGATTTTGTTTGGTCGGGGGCTCAGTCTCAATTTTTGTGAAATTTGTTTAAGGTATCACAAAATAGCAAACAAAATTAAAGCCTTTCGTATTATTAACCACCAGAAGTTAAATTTCAATAAAAAAAAACACAAAAGTAAAAACACGCAAAATACTCCCTATAGTTATGGAATTAATTTTTCTGTAAAAATCCACTTTATTGTCTCCATTTAAACAACGTCACCAGGTGTAGGAGTAAAGGTGAAAGTGTATTCACATTTGAATAAATAAAATGTCCGTTTTTTCTTTAAATAAGCTCATAGCCAAGGTACTGTTTATTGCACATAAACTGAAATTACACCAACTGACAACATACACAACCAAAAACCCACGTATAAGGTAACTTTTACAAGTCCTATATGTTTTTTAATGTATTTATTAAGTCTGTTCCTTTACTTTGAGTTTCTGTGATTTTTAGTCCAAAGTCCTGTCAAGTTCATATAAAAGAAATTAAATTGATAACTTGGTAACAAAATGCGCAGAAAATCACAGAAATTTAGAGTAAATGAACAGACATTATTATAGTTTAAAGTAGCAGAAGCAGTAGCTATAAAAATACTATGAAAAAAATGGTAACATTTTTCAAGGGAATTCTAATTATACAAATTATTATTCGGGCGTTTTCGTAGTGGTTTCGCTAAACTCATGTTTTACTTAAGTACAGTTTAAATAAGATCAATTATACAAATTTATTCCAATTCGATTTCTGTACTTATCAAAATAGAAGTTTATTAAACTATTGAACGCCAAAAATAGTGCATTGACAAAAACTAAAATAAATGTTTAGGTTATCTTTTAAGTTTTAACAAATCATAATAGTTTAAAACGACAATGAAAACGGTCAATTAACTTAAAAAAAAAGATTTTGAGAAGATTGTCTACCTCTGATACAAGTTAAATGCAGTTTTTCGAAATGTCATCAATTGACTATACAGCTTTCTTATAATGCCTTATGCCGTTCAACATAATGAATAATTTTTATTCAATCGGTGTAGAAATTACTTGATACAAAATTATTTGATACGTTCACTGAACGCGAAGATATTATTATTATTATGTTAATTAGTGCACTGCAATCATTATTTCATTCCGGCTTTTTTTTAAATGGGAAAAGAAGGAAAAAAATTAAATGTGTGAAATCATTTTGCGAAATTTGACTGATTGCAAGGGAATTTTGTTTGGGTTTCAATATTACGTGTGGTATGAACTAATGATTTCAATAAGACATCCATTTCTATAGATTTTTTTTAAAATTAAAATTGAAAATACTGCTAAAGGTCAAAATAAACAACAATAAATTTTGAACTAAAAAATAATAAAAAAAAACTTTCTTCGATGATATATGAAATCTTAGCACAGTACACCATATTGCTTGGGGGGCTCAAGCCTCTTAAGCCCCCCCTGCATACGCCACTGGTTGTAAAGTCCTACTTTCGTATTTGTTGTTATCTTTTTTTTCATCAAAGGAAACACTGATCTAGATTTTTCAACGCCAAGAAATCTCATTCTCATTATCTTTTCCAGAATTATTCTTTTCCCAAAACTCATAAATAAATTGCCAAAAAATATACACACCCTAGATTTAGTTAAAAAATAACAAATACAAAAAAAAAAAAAAAAAAAAAAAATATAGAACAATGTATCTGACACAAACAGCGAAATTGTAGATTACATCACTGTATATCATTCGTATACGAGAGGATATACCTACTTGCAATTTAATTACAAAATATTCACAGAGCGTTCTACAAAATCCAAATGACTGACCATTTTTTTTGTGCTTGCTGCCATCATCCCCGGGGAAATAAGAGAAATCTGTGTAATATATCAGGAGCAGCGTTTATCAGATAGATGAGCAAAAATGGGAGCAATCTTGGTTTGGATAAATATCTATACTACGCTTAATGGGGGCGGAACAGCAAAGCACACTTTTGCTCTGAATACACAATACAAAACGTTCTACCATCACTCCCACTTCTACCCCCAATCATATCATACCAACCATAACCCCTTCCAGCGAACACTTGAAAAAGAGGATGTTTTCATTTTGATGAACTATTACCCTTTTTTCTATGCCCTGTTACTGATGGGGTAGGGGTGTACTGGGAGTTCTCGTCTTCGCCGTTGTTGCTGGTGTGGTTTCTCTTGTTTTTTTTTTTTTTCGGGGAAATGAATTAAACCAGAAAGGAACGACTTCATTTTTTCGTTCCGGTTGTGACTTTCGTAATATGTCCAGTGTCGAGTAATGTATTTCAATAAATTATTTTGGTGAACCCTTGGATACAATTTATGGGGATGAACAATCTGTACACTCTTGATGGTGGCTCCTATAGTCTAATTTTTTCAACTTAATTTTTTTTTTTTTGAGCTTTTTGCTTTTATGTCAACAGCAATGTTCAAGCTAATTGTACTATAATATGAGTCTTTGGAGCTATTAATGACGACGCACTTCCCAGGCTGCGAGAACAGTATGTTAGCGACGCTGGAACATTGGGACATGACTTCAGCTCGAGTAGAGCATATCAATACCGTTATAACAAAAGAAAAAAATTCCTGGGCAATTAATACATTCTCACCGTATAAGTCTCCAGGCCTGGACGGCATACTGTCAATTATGCTCCAGAAATTGCAAGAGATAGCAGTTCCCTGGCTGGAAACAATTTCTATAGGATTTTTATCTCTTAACTATGTTCCCGAGTCCTGGAGACATGTAAGAGTGGTTTTTATCCCGAAAGTCGGTAGGGGGGCGTATGAATCTGCGAAGGATTTCCGTCCAATTAGTCTGACCTCTTTTGTGCTTAAAACTTAAGAGCGCATCTTCTACATCCATATTGGAGAAATCCTGGGTAGATGTCCACTGAAAAACTCTCAACACGCATACCTTAAAGGCAAATCGACTGAAACGGCCCTGCATGAGGTAGTGCGCACTATTGAGAAAACAATAAACAATAAATAATATACTCTTGCCACTTTCTTAGATGTTGAAGGGGCTTTCAACAACGTGCTTGAATCGATTCTAGAGTCTTTAGTTGATTTTGGTGTAGTAGACTACATAAGGGAATGGATTATATCCATGCTCAGAGACAGACGGATTCAAGCTACGTTAGGTAATACAAACTCGACCAAACACGTAAGTAGAGGTACACTCCAGGGTGGGGTTCTGTTCTTCTTCTATCGCTTTTAGTCGTGAATAAAATTCTTGTTAAGTTGGAAAGATGTGGAGTAAAGGCGGTGGCATATGCTAATGATTTGGTGATATTAGCGTCAGGGAAGTTTACTACTGTGTTAAGTGAGATCACAGAAATGGCTTTAAGGAAGGTCAGCAACTGGGCCATGAGCTGTGGACTAGGAGTCAACCAAAGCAAAACTGAACGGATGCTATTTACTGCCAAGACTTGGATACACCCCTTCACTCTACCCCGACTCAATGGCCAAACACTCTCACATTCCTCTAGTGCTAAATATTTAGGTGTTATAATCAATCCCAAATTAAATTGGAAGTTGAATATTGAAGAAAGGCTCAAGAAGGCCTGCATAGCCTTCTATGCCTGTAGTAAAACCTTTGGTAAAAAGTGGGGGCTTCAGTCGAAGATGATTCTGTGGACGTACACAGCCGGGGTACGACCTATCCTCACATCCGGTTCGATTGTATGGTGGCCTGCACTTAACAAAAAATATAACATCAATAAACTTATGAAGGTTCAAAGAACTGCTAGCAATGGCACGACAAGGGCACGACGATCTTGCCCAACTGATGCCTTAAGCGGTTTTCTGCACCTTTTACCACTTGATTTAAATATTAAATATCTAGTATCTTGCAGCGCTTTAAGACTTAAAGAATCAAATTATTGGTTTGCCAAGCCGTATGGTCACAGCAATATCACAGACTTGATTCCAATGGTAATGTTTTCGACTCCCACTGACTACTGCACCCCTACAATGAGTATCAGTAAGGATTTTAAAGTTACATTTCCATCCAGGAAGGATTGGAATGATAACGTCATGACGAAAGATTTCGACACAACTATTTTTACTGATGGCTCAAAGATGGAGTGTGGCGTTGGTACAGGAATCTTCTCTGAGTCTCTAAATGTCTCTAGGTCCATTCGGCTACCTGACTATGCTAGCGTCTTTCAAGCTGAATTGCTGGCAATCAGGGAAGCAAGCAAGTTAAAAGAAGATACAAACCAGAATCATAATGCAGCTATTATTACAGACAGTCAAGCCGCTGTTAAAGCCCTTAATTCAGCTTCATCATCCTTCAAACTGGTCCAGCAATGTCGGGATGAGCTTGCGGGTCTGAAAACTGACCTCAGCGTCACTCTTATCTGGGTCCCGGGTCACAGTGGCATTGAGGGCAATGAACAGGCTGACGAGCTAGCCAGGCAAGGTTCAGCCCTTCATGGCTCACTTGCGGAAAGAGTCAACATTAAGCTTGGAGTTATGAAGGGCAACATACTCTCAATTTATCTTACTAGATCAAACTGTATTATATCTAGGAAGATTTGGCCCACCTATGTCAAGAACCGAACAATTGATCTAATACGCAGACCCAGGCAAGACGTAGCCAGGGTAGTTGCAACCTGTAGCGGACACTGGCCAATAGGAGAGCATGCAGCGAAGCTGAGCATACCTCACAATACTCACTTTCGGAGCTGTGAGGACCAGCAGGAAAAGGAAACAGAAGTTCATTTCCCCTGCAAATGCCCTGCTCTCGCCAAAGCTAGGGCACATTCACTCAGAAGAGCATTTTTTGACGACATTAACGAACTTTCTGAAATGAAGATCAAAGACCTGATTTCTTTCCTCAACGCGACGAAATGGCTCTAGGACAAATTACGGATACTTCTGCATTATACCTTCCGTCGATTCCCTATGATCGGAAGATAGTAGAATATGGTTCTGATGGGGGTTTGTGGTGCACAGCGGCCGGATGATCATTCAATCAGATCAGTGGACGCTCCAGTTTCAGCGAACGAACTGCCTAGCGGGCTAACTGCGGTTGGTGCGGGTGCGGGTGCGGATGCTGGTCTGGTTGAGTGAATGATCTACGTTGTGATGATTGTGCTAAAAGTTACAACAAAATCCTATTATAAACACAAATAAAAATGGACTAACGCTGTAATGCGCCGTTTTGTACCATAACTTGTTTGACCTGTGGAATAAAGATTTTTTAAAGAACAAATAGTTTTTTGGTGATAGAAGCCCCAATGGATCATCGCCTACGCCCTGAGTTCGGCTGCAGTATGCTAAGCTAAGCAATTTGCTGGTTTGCCTAAGACGCATACAATCTGATATATTAGGTGATCATCTAGTCTCACACTAGTTTGGTAATCTCTGTATACCTCCGTCTGCTTACACAGCATGACTTATGGTTACCAGAGAAAATACCACCCGCTCGTTTGACCAGACGTTTTTCATATGGAAAACACTCAATAGGACCGAAGTGCGCAACTAAAAATCATCTACACTGTGCCAACTAGGCAGCTTGTTGACTGGTATTGAAGCGAAGATCGGCCCAACCGTGTGATCGTCCGGTCCTTTTGCCTCCAAAAACCCGTAGTGTGCTAGCTCACAGTCAAAGGATATCGAGGAAGAAAACGGTGCAAAAGGAAACCGAAGTTGATTCTAGATTCAGTGACATTTTCTTGGATTTGGACATAGGAAATGTTGCCTAATTCTGGCCAAAGCGAGACATTTACAAAGGAAATGAAAGACTGTTTCCATTTCCTGCTGGTCCCCACAACTACGACAGTGAGTATTGTAGGGGATGCCAAGCTTCGCCGCATGTATTGGCCTATTCCAGTGCCAGTGTCCAGTGCATGTTGCAACCATCCTGGCTATTTCTCATCTGGATCTGCACATTAGGTTAATAGTTCGGGATTTATGATAGGTAGGCCAGATCTTTCTAGAAATAATAAGATTCTGAGAGAAAAATTGAGAATATATTGCCCTTCATAACTCCGAGAGGAATACTGACTCTTTCTGCAAGTGAGTTATGAAGGGCTAAACCTTTCCTGGCCAGCTCGTCAGCCCGTTCATTCTTCTAAATGCCACTGTGACCCGAAACCCAGATAAGAGTGAGCCTGGGGTTAGTGCACTAACATGTTCAGACTCAAAAGCTCATCCTGGCACCATGCCTTACCGATTTAGAGGATGACGTAGCCGAATTAATGGCTTAACAGCCACTTGACTGTCTGAAAAAATAGCCGTATTACGGTTCTAGTTGGGATCTTGTTTGAGTAGCTTGCATGCTTCCCTGATTGCCAGTTATTCAGCTTGAAAATCACTAGCGAATTCAGGTAGCTGAAAAGACCTGGATATATTTAGGGACTCACAAAAAATTCCCGCACAAACACCGCACTCCATCTTTGGCCGATCAGTAAAGATAGTTGTGCCGAAGTCTTTCGCCACGACGACGCGACGTCATCATTCCACTCCTTCCTGGATTGGAACATAACTTTTAAATCTTTACCGAGGCTCATTGTTAGGGGTACAGTAGTCACTGGGAGTCGAAAACATTTCGGTTGGAATTAAAGCCGTTATATTGCTGTGCCCATAGGGCTCTGCAAAGCAGGAGTTCGATTCTTTTAGTCTTATCACGCTGCAAGATACCAGGTATTTAATGTATAAATCTAGTGGTTAAAGGTGCAGAAAAACGCCTAAAGCATCTGTTGGACAAGATCGAATAGTCCCTGTGGTGCCAATGCTAGATGTTTTTTGAACCTTCCTAAGTTTGTTGATATTATACGATTTTTGTAATGATGGCCCCCACACAATCGAACCATACGTGAGAATAGGTCACACCACGGCTATGTAGTATATGTCCATTAAATCATTTTTGACTGGAGGCCCCACCTTTTGCCAAAAGTTTTGCTACAGGTATAGAAAGCAATGCAGGCCTTCTTAACCCGTTCTTCAATGTTTAATTTCCAGTTTAATTAAGGGTCGAGAACTACATCCAGATATTTTGAGGAGAGCGAAAGTGTTTGACCGTTGAGTCGAGGTAGATATTGAAGGTGAAAACAAAAGCCCACAAAATTTGAAATCCCTTCAGGTGCAAAAACAAACTATTCCCATTATAAATGTCGTTGATGCACTGAATACGAATCAGATCTCAAAATTACCCTTTACGGTTTGGTTTTTTAAATTCTACAATTTAAAAGTGGACAAATCAGTTTTTCAATGATTTTGTATTGGAATATCTTGAAAACCCTGCGGAAACGAATTAGGGGCTGGTTTGAATTCAGTGCCTCAAAAATATTCTGAAAAGTATAGTTTGGTTTTCCACCAGAAGGTGTTTTCAAATTTGTCGGTTTTTGTTATCCATATACCGCAATTATTTCAGATTACAAAAAAAAGCAAAAACTCAACTGACTGTCACAGCTAATTGAGAGGGAATAAAAGGGTAGTTTTAAAGCTTGACATTTTAAAAGATGTTCAGATAAGCTATTTGTATTCCTGATAAAATATTAAAATTAACCGTAAGGTTGAGAAAATTAAAATTTTAACAGTGTCTTAAGTTATTAATTAATTTTCTACCCTAGAGTCCGTGAACGCGTTTATATCGATTTTCCTCACAAGTTTTTTCTTCAATTTTATTTTATTTTTATAGTAAAATTTTTAAATTTACGTACACTTTTTCAGGTTAATTTAAAAAAAAAAGTATTCAAACTAAAAGGTTTTGAGAATTGAATAAAACTTACTTGTTGTACCTAAGTATTTTTTTTTTTTTTTTTTTATGAGTTATTTAAAAAAAAAATTTACCCTGATACGCCTATTTAAATAAAATTCATCTAACTACCAAGAAGCTGATGTTTACAAAGTAATGTTTGGCAACAAGATGAAAAAGAAAACATTTAAAATATTTAGAGCACTTTTCAATGTACGAAAATATGATCCAGCGGCAACAATACATATTTTGAAATTCAATCAATTTAATACTGTTGCAATAAACTTTTCTCGGAATGAATTTTCAATCAAATTTTAATTTATGTAAATCAACTTGATGTACCTATTAAATTTTCAACAAATTAAGTTTATCCACAATTCACATCCCCCACCACCTCGGGTGTGATTACATAATTTCCAAAAATTATCTACCTTCTTGCCTTCGTGATGACTTTATTGAAAACATTCTGATGACACACTTAACCAAAATATCCTTGAGTCTCATCAAAATATAACTTCAACTAGGATGCGAAGACGAGCATTTATTATGTATAAATGTATGTTAGGTACCTACCTATGTACTTCTTCAAAAACGTGCTTAAGTGTCAAAACTAAAACACTAACTCAGAATTTGTATAGAAATAAAACTATAAAACATATACACTTACACTACCGTACAATTTATATAGATACACCAAACACACACCCACATAGAATCAGGTACCTTACCTACCTATTTTCTGAAATACTCGTAAGCATACCAACATCCTTTTCATCCTGTTTCATCACTAAACATTCAAAATACCTTGCAGCACTTAAAGTTTTCCTATACCTATGTATCAAGGCATGAGTTTTCTTGAATGTTCATTCTATCTTCGTTTGTCTCTCAAGCTTAAACTCAGGCATACATCATGTTTGTTCGTCATATAAAATTTTGTTGAATAGCCTTGCAGGATATACACGTTCTTATACTCAAATCGAAGGTACTCGTACACACATACACAAAATTCACATCAAATAATGAATGGCAGCAATCGCATTGGTTTGACTATTTAGTGTGTTTTTTTTTTGTTTGTTAGCTTTTTTGTAGTCCAATTCATGTTTCAATCAATAAATTATTGTATTTGGCTTATATAGCAGAGTATCCTCGTATAATAAGATAAAGAGAGGATAATAAAACTGCCAAGGAACGCCATCGTCATGTGACACGCAAAATGGACACCGTTTTGTGCGTGGCGACGGGCGTTGAACTGGGTGCAGAATATGAGAATTTTTGTTTTCTTTCACTACTAAAACCCACATAAACACTAAATATTTTAATGGCCTCAATGAAAATGTGTTTATGACCCGGTGAGTACCTCCATAAATGCTCCTTTATTCATTGTTGAAGTTATAAAAGTTATGACAGGCAATTGGTAGGAAGGATAATTTTCATTGAGAATAAATGATCAAATATAAATATTTTAAGTGATTGGAATAGAAGACTATACTAAATTGTTCAAATGGTGGTGTGGATGTGAATACAAATCACAAATTTAATAACTTACCCACTTAGCTTTTGTCTGGTGAACTTTAACTATTCCACCTTCATTTTGGTGAAATTTTAAACTACAACTTAAGATTTGGTTTGAGCTCTTCCGAGGTTTTCATCTGATATTATAAAAACGGTTTGAGATTTGAGGTATATTGGCAAATATCCTGGATTTCTTGCTGTATAAATTTGCAACAACTTTAACGCTAAAGTACTGGAAAACTGGAACGGGAAACAAAATTTGAAGAACTAAAACATACAATATAGCTTTTAAGGTTTTCACGGTTGTTTATAGACATCATAATTAAATAATTTTCGGACTAGCCGCGTTATTTAAAATTTGAGTGCGATTTTGTACTTACCCCGAACGTTTCGCATCAAATGACATGTTATGCATTAGATTGGCTACGCAGGTTGTAGCGGTGCGTAGACGGTTTTATCTCATGAAGTTGTTGTTTTATAAGGTGCAGGTTGTTGGGAGCAAAACAATACTCACAACATAGCATTATGTTTCAAGTTTGATTTGGGATGGCCGTGAGCTTTTAATGAGTGGGACCTACTCATTAACACCTCACCGTCGACTTTTATAATTTCGTCAAAAAATTTCGTCTGGTATGAAAAGACAACATTCCCTTAATCTGCTTCCGTATGATCTCCAATGAACATTGAAGCACCTCTTATGCCATTTTTTTAACCAGTAGACATTTTTTTTGAGAATATGAAAGTCGACCTTATACAGTAAATTTTTTACCAATCGAGATTGTAAACATCATATCCAATTCTAATTTGTTTTGAGGACAAATATCGACAAGTTGATATTTTGCTCGACTTTTTTTTCAAGACAGTCGACATTTTGTCAAGTCAAGATTTCATTGGGTCGGCATTTTCTTAAGTCGATTTAAAAATTGACGACATTTAAAATGACAAAAACTCGATAAAATTCGACATTTAGGCCAGCCGGAATTTTATTTTGTCAATCATTTGTACCTAAATTGATAACGAAAACGTACACGAAAAGGCTATACGTATTTATTTATGGAGGGCTCTATCAGATATACATTATGTACGTAAGTCAAAAATAAGAAATATAAATCAAATTCGAAAGCCGCCTTAAATTAAGCGCTTTGAAAATATTTTTCTTTTTCTTCCAAATGTAATTTTTCCCCACAAGATAAATGTTCTGGGCAATTAATTATGTGCGAAAAGTGAGTGGAAGTTTCTTTAAACAATCTGGTATAATCATCAAGTTCGCTGGTTGAACAGCGAACTGCAAAATGAAAAGCACAATGAATATTTTCGTTTATGACTTCGTTATGTCATTTATGTACGATTCTGTACTTAACTCTCTTTAAACTGACGACATGTGATTTCCAAAAAAAATCAAATTGATTTTTTCTTCTAAGCCCTAATAGAATATCGGAAGGCACCTGCCTAACAACCGTTCAGAAAAACCTTACTCATCCCGAAATGGAATATCTATACATAATTTTATTTACTTAAAACTGTGAAGCTAGGTACTATAATTTACTCAAATTACAAAAAGAACGGCAAAGACGCCTAACCTAATTTGTTAAAAAATTTTCTTAAAATAAAAAAAATATTAAATATCAAAATTTTCAATTTTTTTTTTTTAATTCAACACTTTTACTTAATTGGCAATACGGATTTGTGTATTTATTGAAAATTGTAGTTCTACAAATTTAAATTTGTTCTATGCAAGTTTAATTAATATAGAACTTTTATTTTTATTTTGTTTTTGTTTTCTTTTTATAAATTTTATTTTCTCCCACTCACCACCATCCACTCAAATTAAAATTTTGTTTTTGAAATCCTATGTAAAGTTATTTTTTAAATTCAGGAGACTAAACAAAAGTTCATGAGACTAGATCTTTAAAAACAAAATCTAAATTTTACCAACAAAATTTTTGAAAAAGTATCCAAAGTATTTTAAAGAAATACACACACACACACTAAAAAATAGTTTCTTACTTCAATTTTTAAACAAATATTTTGAGGAATTCAAAAAGCTTAACAAAACCAAAAGCAGCAGTACACGATCATAAGTTCAGTGTATGTAGATAAGTATTACTTTTTACACACAAAATTAAAAAAAAAAGATATTTTGGGTCGTATGTAGAACAATTTTTTTTTTGTTCGGCAATTATTAGGGCTGGCCACGACGCGTGAAAAGTCTCGGCCTCGGTCTCGCATGACGAGAAAGAGACTGGCTTTTAAGCAACCGAGACGAGACCGAGACGAGACTGTATACTTGGACCGAAATTTACAGAGAGTCTAATAAATTAAAAAAATTAATTTTAGTTAAATATTTATTTTCTTCTGCACATATTTAAACTGTAATCGAAAATATTTCGTTCCAATAATCAACAAGTTGTCCGGAAATCGTATTTTCTGGAGACGAAACCGAGACGAGACTTAATTATACGAGACCGAGACGAGACTGAAAGTTTTCGATTTTAACGAGACCGAGACGAGA
Source organism: Melangyna quadrimaculata (assembly GCA_949320155.1). Classification (NCBI taxonomy): domain Eukaryota; kingdom Metazoa; phylum Arthropoda; class Insecta; order Diptera; family Syrphidae; genus Melangyna; species Melangyna quadrimaculata. The sequence goes on along the minus strand of OX439483.1, from coordinate 56,445,907 downwards.
CTTACAAAAGTCTCGCCGAGTCTTGTCTCGTGGCCATCCTTAGAAATAATTGTTTTGTATTATTTTTTTCTACTTTGATATACAGGGTGTCCCTTAATTCGTCAATAAAATTAAACGGCATGATTCTTGGGTAAATTCAAAGAAAAAAATATTCTACAGTAAGGACCTGTCTACAATTTTGATATCATTTATCGGGGATTTAAGAAAAGTCTTACTTTGGTGTACCCTGACCCATGTTAACGGTAATTGCGCTGTTAGTAGTAACGATAAAAACTTCGTTTACACCTTTATTTTTAGAACAAATACCAGTCTTTGCCACTGTTTCTAAACAAATTTAATATCTTTTCTCAGTCTTATGATATTTAGTTTTTAGCTTGTTCCATTTTTCATGCCCATGCGAATTTTTTGACTTTGGGGTCAATTTTCTCTAAAAAATGCGTAATCAACATGATGAATTAATATTTTTTTTTTTGAAAAGTATTCTCGGAATCAAATAAAAACGAAAGGTAGGTACGTACCTACTTACCATACAACTGGTAAAAAACAACTTAAAAATTAGTTTTTTTTACAAAAATGGCTCTAAAAGTTTTGGTGTGCTCATGTACGATTTACCATTATAAAAAAAATTTTAGCTTTATTAACAGTTCGTTTAATAGAACAGTTTTCTTTTTTTTTTTTGAATTTTGTACTGCCTTTAAATTAGATTTTTACTTGCGATATACAGGGTCATTGGTATAAGGTGCACCAAAATGCTGTAACGAGTAGGTTGGGTTAAGACAAGCAAAAAAAATCGTATAAGGGGGTCTATTTCCCTCCGTGTAGGCGAAAGAGCCAATTTTCTAAAGAAATGACTTAAAACTGAAAAAAAATATTTAAAAACAACGGTAAAGCTTGCAATGACCTGCCATACCTTTTTGGAAACCCAAAAATGTCTCTGTCTTTCTTTCGGTCCTCGCCCTTACAGCCCAAAAGGATGAAGGGTTTTTCTTTAAACTTGGTACAAAGTGTTTTTTGACTAACTTGCTTTTATGGCCATAAATAACGGTTATTTCCATAGAATTGTTTTCGCCATAAAGGAAAATAATATTTTTCTCAAAAACGGCTATATATATATATATATGTAATTAAAATTAGGAAATGCTACTTTTTAATATTTTTTTATTTTCAAAATTTGGTAACTTTTTGTACCCATAGTACCTACAACCATTTTTGTGATTTTATCGAAAACTGTTAAGCTGAAATTTTTAATTTTTTTAATGGTAATGGTAAATCTTCTAAAAATTATAAACATTATTGTGAACTAAAATTAAAAAAAAAAATAATTTAAACAAATTCCCCTAGAATAGTAAAATTCACAGTATCTTTTTGCTGTGATTTTTATAAGAGTCGGTAAACATCGACCAAAATTTGTGTAACAGACTGACTGAAGAGCCCACTGTTATACCTTGGGCGAAACACAATTTTTTCTGGAGTTGAGGTCACTTGTACTTTTTAATTGAATTTAACTTCTTTATTATTTTGTAGAATAATAATTGCAAAAATCATGTTTCTAAATTAAAAAATAACACTACCTTCCATTTAAATGTTAAAAAAGCAAAAATTGCTTGTTTACTACTAAAGGTATGGTCCATATTTTGATAAAAAAAATTACCAATAACGGTTATTAACAGTACCTGTCATAGAACCGATATTTTAGTTCTCAAATTTTTCGTTAACGGCTACACCGATTTCAACCTAAAACTGCATGCAAGATCCCCTCCACAATTCATTTTTAATTTTTAAAAATTATTTTAATTTTTTTTTTTAATTCCTTATCTTGAAAACGGGCTAATGATAATAATGATAATTTTTTATTTTGTATAAAATTGTATTTTATTATTCTAAAAGTCAGCATACCAGATTTTTTTTTTTGAAAATGAACAAACAATTTTAAAAATAAAAATCTTTTTTGCAACCATTTTCTAAACTTTCTTGAGTACTTCCAAATTACTTAGTTTTTAATATTTTTTTTTTAGTTTATTGTTAGATGGCAACAAAAATTATATCATGGATGAATTTAAAACTTATATGGTCACTCCTAGGATCCACCAGTGAAAAAAATTTCATCGTTACAAAAATAACAACAAAAAACAACATACCAATAAATCCACCATTTTGAAACCCGTATTTTCGGGGTGTTGCCATGGACTTATTTTGTCCTATTTTGGATATGTTATTTAGTTGTGTTTACATCAAAAACCAATCAAAAAAGCTTCTGTTGCAATTTTCCCATGTTAAGGCACTAGTTGCCTGGACTTTTGTGTAGATATTTTAAAAAGTTTTTTGAAAAAAATGTTTGCTTAAACGAATAAAACGCAGTGTTTTGGTCGATTAAGTCGCTATTTATTTAAAATCTAAAAATAAAAGCTCAAAATGTAAACAATCTAATATTATAGTTTTAGTATGATAATAGGTACTTACCATGTTTCTTATTTCTTAGCAGTAGGTACTGACATTTTCGAAATTTTAAACACTTTTTAATTAGTATCATACTAAGACAGTTTCCTTAATGAACTCCAGCTGAACACAAAACAGTGATAGCTCGTGCAAAAATATATATACAAATACATATATCCATGTATGCATACATTAGGGTGTCCGTTATTTCCCAAACTCATTTTTTTGGATAGCACACCCCGCCAATCGAAAGTTTAGGCCGAAAGAAAAAATTATTGACCAAAAGAAATTTATTCTGAGGTGATTAACCCGTACCTCTAAGGTCATAATTTTCCCATACAAATTTGTATGGGAAGTTTACACTTTTCACATTTTATTTTTTTTCTCTAGAACTATAACAGTTATTCTAATTTTTTCATAAAAAAATAAAAATATTTTGAAAAATCGAAATAAATTATTTCTAATTTGTTTTCATTATTTTTTTTAATGCAGTTTTTTAAAAAACTTATTACTTTATGATAATCAACAAAAAAAAACAACAAATCTGCTGAGGATCGAGAGAGAAAAATAAGAGAAAAATATATAATATTAAAGTATTTTTTAATTTAAAAAATCGAAATAAATTATACTTTAAACTTTTTTAATACATTTTTAAATGCAGTTTTTTAAAGGACTGATAAGTCAATCAGAATTAGAATAACTGTTATAGTTCTAGAAAAAAAAATAAAATGTGAAAAGTGTAAAGTGTAAAGTGTAAAGTTCCCATACAAATTTGTATGGGAAAAGTATGACCTTAGAGGCACGGGTTAATGACCTCGGAAAAAATTTGGTTTGGCCAATAATTTTTTCTTTCGGCATAAACTTTCGATTGACGGGGTGTGCTATCCAAAGAAACGATTTTGGGAAATAACGGACACTCTAGTATATATAGTTAATAAGGTTTTTCAAGAAAATCTGCTGTCAGATCTTGGTGTTATGTATAAAACTATGCTACATATGTGGCAGGTGCGGCGGGTGCGGCAGCTTCGTAACAACTTTAATTTCTCTTATTATTTTTGTGCGATTTTGTTTTTGAAAAAATTCACAGCAATCCTCTTATTTAAAGAAACACTCTTCATTTAACCGCATAGAGTACAATATCAGCCATGCTACATCTAGTTTGTATTATAGGTAGATACAGAGGTTATGGCTATACTACACGTATGTGGAATGCCTTAACTAAAATTGCCACATTATTTTTCTTATTATCGTGCTATTTACATAAATTCAAAACCAATAATTTATAGCAGTATTTTCTCTTACATTCAGTTCTTCTTTACCAAAACTATCTTTATTTATCAGATCATTTTATGAGGTATAGATAGTCTAGTCATAATAGTTAGGGCGTTTAGGCCATATTTTAGGTCAAACCTTGCACTTCATTCTGAAGGGATGAGCTTTGGTACACTAATAGTCCACATTGCCTTCTGACCTTAGCCTATAAATCGGGAACCAGACATCGGTTGATATTGTGGAATGTCTCGTTGGATTAAGAATACTTAAAGCCATAGGAATATGTTAATTTTTTGACCCCTCCCCCAGCCTTGTACGCGGGGGGAGCAAAGTACCCTCGGTGAATGAGGGTTTTTATTTGTTACAAAATAATGGTTATAAAATGAATATTCATAAAATCTTAAGATGAGCTTCTACGTAGAATTTCATACTTTACAGCATATATATGAAGACCATTTTTATCCATGCATAATTTTTTTGTATTAACGCTTTCAAAATGGGAGGAGGGGAAGGTGGAAGAATATCAAACCACTATTTATTCGTCTTGGTATAATCTAAGCATATGGCATATGACCTTAGGGTAATTTTTAATGCCCAATCTTATGCAATCAAAATAAATTTAATATAATTTACCTAGAAAAGGTTATATACTTCTTAAAAATGACGACCAAATTTTCAGTGAAATGATTATAACATTACCAAATTTAAATGGTATGGTGATAAAACTTGGCATACATGTCTCATTTGCTGTAAGAAATAGGAATCAAAAGAGTCCATACAAATATCTGGGACTAAAGCGTGTTTTTTTGAGTAAAACAGAAAAATGTAAAACTATGCCCCGTAAACCCCCCTTAGAACTAGTACGTTGATGAAAGTTGGTAGGAATGTTTTGTTTTTAATTGTTACCAAGAACAAAAAAAGATAAATCAAATATCTATTGTCAAATGTGGTTTTTGAGAGAAAATTTTGTATCTGCTCTACATACAAAATATATTAATTTTTCCATTAAAATCACGATTGCTTTCTTAATGGTGATTGTTTCGTCTTAATTTTACTTCAATTGGATTCAGCGTTAAAAAATACTTTAAAATCATGTACCATATTATAAATGTGTACCTCGATTACATAAAAATAAAATGTTGGGTTTATAACCCATATTTTCCTTCCGCCTAAAAAAACACCCCTGGCACCAATATATTTGCATGGATTCTTTTCAGTCTTGGTTCTTACAGGAAATAAAACATTTCTACCAACTTTCATCAACATACCCGCTTTGGGAGGGGTTTACTGATAATAGTAATTCACTTTTCCCTTTCACTCAAAAAAACACCCTTTTGCCCCAGATATTTGTATGGACTCTTTTGATTCTTATTTCTTACGACAAATGAGACGTGTGCGCCAAGTTTCATCACCATGCCATTGAAATTTGGTAATGTTATACTCGTTTCACTGAAAATTTAGTCGTCATTTAATAAAAAGGTTATTACTTTTTCGCTCACAGCCCAGGATGGGCTTCGGCCTCAACTAACAAGCCCCTCCAGCCAGCTCTGTCCCTAGCTAGCCGCTTCCAGTTGCGCACACCGAGTGCTTTGATGTCGTCATTCACTTGATTGCGCCACCTGTTACGGGTTCTTCCTCTGCTGCGTACCCCATCGGGGTTGGATTCGAAGACTCGTCGGGCAGGTGCGTTGCTGTCCATACGCTCCACGTGCCCCAGCCATATCAGCCGCTGTATTTTCAGCTTTTTGACCAGGTCAACGTCGCTGTATAGCCCGTATAGCTCGTCGTTGAATCTTCTCCTCCATACACCTTCGATACACACCGGACCGAAAATCACACGAAGAATCTTCCTCTCAAAGCACCCTAGCAGATTTTTATCCGAATCTTTCAGTGTCCATGCTTCTGACCCATAAAGCAGGACCGGGATGATTAGGGTTTTGTATAAAGTCTCCTTGGTTCTCTGAGAGAGGGCCTTACTACTTAAATGCCTTCTTAGACCGAAGAAACAGCGGTCGGCAAGAGTAATTCTTCGCTTGATCTCTGCACTGATGTCATTCTGCGATGTAATAGTGGAGCCCAGGTAGACAAAGTCCTTGACAACTTCGAAGTTATATCTGTCCATCGTGATATTTTGCCCGAGTCGACGATGTTGAGATTCCTCTCTCGATGACAGCATATACTTCGTCTTGTCCTCATTAACCGCCAATCCCATTCCAGCCGCCTCCGATTTAATGCTCGCAAATGCCCCTGCCAGAGCTCGCTTCGTTCTGCCGACAATGTCTATGTCATCCGCATATGCAAGCAATTGAACGGACTTTTGATAGATTGTACCGCTGGTGTTGACATGTGCGTTGCGTACAATGGCTTCAAGAACGATGTTGAATTACTTTTTCTAGGGAACTTATATTGAAATAATTTTGATTGCATAAGATTGGGCATTAAAAACTACCTTAAGGTCATGTGCCATAAGCTTAGATTATACCAAGACAAATATATAGGTGTTTGATATACTTCCACCTTCCCCTCCTCCTATTTTGTAAGCCAATGAGACATTCCACGAAATCAACCGATGTCTGGTTCTCAATTTATATGCTAATTTATTTTAAATTTCGTTTTAAAACATGGTCAGAAGGCAACCCTTATATCTCCGGTCTGCCAGTGTACCCACCGTGGCAACACTTCTTAAAAGTAAATTTAGGATGTTGACTATTAGTGTACCGAAGTTCATCCCGTCAGACTGAAGTGCAAAGTTGGCTCCCTTAACGCCCTAACTATAACCCTTTAAAAGGTTTCGTCCACATTTTACGTACAATATACTAACACAAACTTTTTAAGGCACTCAGTCCTTTTCTAGGTATTCCACTAAATTCACTATTTTCAATTTCAATTTGTTATATTTTCAATCTATTCTAAAAGTTCAACTTTAAAAGTAGGTATAACAAAACTCTGCAAACATTATCTTATATTTTTATTTGTACTATCTTATTTTATAAGAAAACACGCTATTATGTTGAAATCCAAATGGAAAACAAAAATAATACACACATAATTCAACTATCTTTACTTTTTTTATGGCCACCTCAATCTAGGATTCACATAAAAACCCCTTTACCTGGGAATGCTTTCGACAAATTTGAAATAGCTTTCCACAAACGACCAACTGAACGCACGCGGGGCAGGGCGTGATGGTACGTTGGTGGTGCGGTGCGGTGGTGGAGCCGTGTAAGGACTATACAGATTGCAATTCCGGATGTAATCATAATATTTCCTGTGAATTACACTAAAACCCCTTTTCTTTGGCATTCCAGGGTTCGTTTACCGAAATGTATCGTAAATAGTGGGTGGGTGTGTGTGTGTGTATTGTGCTCAGAGTGTGTTCATCTCCAAATAGCATCACCGGTACTTTGGGGGTAAAAAATACAAAACCATCAAGAGAAGAACAAATACAAAAAATTGAAAGGAAATTTTAAAAAACTGCTCACGTACTTTACCGGTATACTTCATTGCCATCCAACCCCAACACCACAACCACTATATGCGTTGGAGTTTTTGAGGAACAAACTCTCTAGAAAAGGTTTCTGACGTTGGTTTTTTTGTTGGATTTTTTCCGAGGACCATTTGGCAGTGGCATACCCGCACCCCCACAAAATATCCAACCCGCCTTATGGAGCGCTCGTATTTTGCATTCCATATTATTATATTGCAATGAGTTATTTATATTCGTTTGAATATGAATATGGGATGGCATTCGTTTTAAAGCCTACTTTCTCCACGAAATAAATCCTTTTTACGTTTTTGGTTTGGTTGGGTTGTAAATTCGAATGAAGTCATATAAGAATGTGATGAACAACGTGGATTTTTCCTCCCATATAACCAAAGAAGGTGTAGGGGGTAGGGTAAATAAAATGCTTAAATTTTGTTTTCCTTTTCAGATAAATACTTTTTTTATTTTTCAAGAGCTCGATGATGGTTTCAGATTGCATCTCAATCGGATGAGGAAGAGCACCCTCTCCCAGACCATCAAAAAATGGAAGGAGTTTGTATTTATTATGATAAAGTCCTCATACGTACAGGCACACACGTTCGAATATGTCACAAAACATTTATGATAAAATTTCAAAGGGACTCTAAACGAATTTTCGTTGTTGAATAAGAAAAAAATATAAATACAAATTGCATATATATTTATGCAAACTCGAGTTTTATGATAATTTTTCTTTTAACATATAGGAGGCCATCAGAAGGAGTGTTGTAGGTAAAGGTTAGGTTAGATTTTTATGATTTCTTTTTGTTTGCTTGTTCGAAGGGACATCTGATGAAAGGAGATGTACATATGTATTTACGAGTACCTATATGTACGAGGTATTCGTAATGGTGGGAGAGTGTGAGTTGGGGATCAATTAAATAGCAGGAATTTATTAAGTCGTAAACTCTGTAGCTGACGACTGATTTGTGCTAAGTAATTTTCTGAGAAAGCGATAAAATATTAAATGAATGATGTTCATACTCGCCTACATACAGATGGATTTTTCTGAATAAATTTGTTTGAGTACCTACATACCTATCAACTTTATGTTAAATAAATATTTTATTTTATCAGTCAAAAAACAAGACTTTTTGTTAGCTTATAAGTGTTGAGGGAGTCGAAGGTTGGTTAAAAAGGCACAATCAAATAGGAATGGCAGATTTATATTTTATTGAGTTGTAAGATTTAAATTCTTTCGAAAAACACTTTTTAAAAATTCTTTTATCGTAACTTTTGTATATAAAGGCGACAAGTTTTAGCTGATGTCCCATAGTAATTTAAACAAAATGCTTTAAGGAACGTCAAATATATTTTACAGTATACTTAACGTTTATTGTTTTGTTTTAGGTAGTAAGGTTAGACCGCACACAACTGCAGCGGAACTACACTTCACGACGCGTGTGTCTGTGTTGTGAGACATTTTGAAGTTATGATTACCCATAGTCGTCATAGTTCTCATAGTCGTCGTAGTCGTCATAGTCATCATAGTCGTCATAGTTGGCACAGTCGTCACCCGCCGTCCGGGCGTCAAAAATAAATTGACTCCCAGGCGTCAACAAAAATTGACAACCGGGCATGAAAAATAAATTGACGCCCGGGCGCAAAAAAAATTGACGCTTGGACATCAAAAACAAATTGACGCCGGGCGTCAAAAAAAATTGATTCCCGGGCGTCAGAAACAAATTAACGCCCGGGCGTCAAATATAAATTGACGCATGGGCGCCAAATTAAAATTGACGCCCGGGCGTCAAAAATAAATATACGCCCGGGCGTCAATATAAAATTGATTTATTTCTGACGCCCGGGAGTCAATTTTTTTTTGACGCTTTGGCGTCAATTTTTTTCTGACGTCGGGGCGTCAATTTATTTCTAACGCCCGGGCGTAAGGTGGACGAGGCTGGGAAGCGAACCCAGACTTTCAGCGTGACAGTCCAAAGCACTCACATTAACGCTACGGGCTACTACACTTCTATACATACATATCTGAAAGTCCTTTTAAAAGAATTGCTTCTTCTTTTCAAAACTTTCGGTATGAAAAGGCTTCCATGTGTATTGACCTGAAACATTCTATATATACACATATTATGGAGCGCAATGTCTTTAACCAATAGTTTAAGTCTACCATCATTAATTCTACCAGGAAAGGTTAGACTGAGTTCAGAAATGCATCAGTTATAAGTTCCAAAACTCAAACGTGAAATGTTTACAAAGCAGACAGTTTCTAAACGCTTCCGATACGTAGTCGATGCGCAATAAATAACTGAGCAAACTGCGCATCAATAATATTTTGGATGCTTTTATTTGACATTTTTTGTTTAAAAAGTAAAATTGCTTTAGCAGTAAGCAAAAGTTTTTTGTATTGCTAAGAATTCATTAGTTTAAATAAAATTGTTATATTTTTTAGTAAAATAAAGTGAAAAATTAAAAGTGAAAAGGATAATGATGCATGTCTGCTAATTCAAGTTTTGAGAACTTGTTTTTCTTCGGTAAATTCGGAATACTTTTGCGTACAAACGTTTGTTTGTGCTTCAAGTACGCGAATATTTGACACATAAATTTTGATTAATGTCTGCTCTCTGAATATTGTGCATTCCTAATTGCAAAACTTATACAAAGTTAAATGATTACAAAAAGTAGCATGTTTTCGTAGCAGATGCGCATCAACAGAGTATTGCTGCCACATCAAAACTTTCTGTTTTACATTTTCGAACTCACCCTTACTTAAACAAATTTGACAATAGTGTTTTGGGTCGTCTTCAGCAGTCAAATGTTTCCGAAGATCCCAGAGATTTTTTGTTCATAGCTTTTTTATCTTTAAAAGCTTGAAATTTATCAGATAGCTTAGGCGGCCACCCATTCTTTCGGCCCATTTCTTGTAGGATGTTAAAGATATTTCTGTTTCTTTTCTCCTAGTTTTATATTGCTTTAGATAATTTAAATAATATTATTTTTATTTGCAGATTTTTTGTGTACTAATATTAATATTTTCCTTAAGCTTTTTTCAAAGTCGACTGTTTTCTATTCGATCGACAAAAATTCAGAATCAGAAAAATTACTTTACCTGGCGACTTGGCTTAAGGCCCGTTTCACACACATTCGATTTCATTCGGTTCGGTCTCTATTCGATTTGTATTTGGCTGTGTCTGATATGTGTGAAACGATAAAACGGCAAAAATATAAAAACCTAATAGAAACCTAATAGTATAGCACTGAACGATCCCTCGACACGAATCGATTTCATTCGCTCTCAAAACGGCACATATTCGGGTCTAGGGCACACAAAGTAAACGTAGCGTTCACACATATTTGGTTCGTTTTCGGTTTCTCTTAAATATTTTTTTTTTAATACATTTTATTTAATTTTAATTATTAGTGAGTACAAACCGAATATGAACCATCTGTGTGTGAAGAGGTCTTGACGGAAACCGAAAATCGAACCGAATACAGACCGAACCCAATGAAACCGAATGTTTTTGAAACGAGCCTAAAAAATTTTAAATTCCCAATTGTTTTTTTTACTTGGTCTCTCCAACACCAATAATTTTATAATTAATTATTTTAGTGTGAACATAAATTTAATTTCCTAAAATAATTTAAAACAAAAAAGTATTTTTAACTTAAATAACAATTATTATGTGATTGCATTTATTTAAGTGCCATTTTAATATTTTTTCTTTATATTTTTTTTTTTTTTTAATTTTTTCGATTATAACAATAAACGTTTTTTCAAATAGAGTTGTCAATAATTATTTAAATAAATTTTAATGTGCATTATTTCCTGAATGATGATGCGTGATTCTGATAAAAAATCAATTACAAAAAAAGTCTCCTAAAAAATCGTGCTGTAAAAAAATAGATAATTTCCGTAAATGTCAAAATACTGCATCCCAAAAAGAATCCAGCCAATCCGCCAATGTAAACTGCAATGAAAAATACATATTGAAATACATACACATTATAAATTGTATAGCAAAAAAAAGGAAATAATGTCAATCACTTAAAAAATATATACATATATTTTTTTTCATGGCAAAACCTACCTAGCACATCGGCAAATGAAAATAGCACATCCCTTCGCAATTGCATTTTCGGATAGTCAATGATTCCCCATTGCAAATTTGCACCAAGGAACCAAACTCTGGATCTCTGAAATTATCAGATAAAAAAAGTAAGAGATATCAATTCATTTTGCACATTTAACAGAATCACTATATCACAAGAAATAATATAGGAACTACTTCCAACCCCAGTTTTTTCTTCGTTTACCCATTTTTTGTTGTGTGTGCCAAGAAACATAAAAGTCAAGTGTGCATCACCTAAAAATCATCCCATAAGTCCCACATACACTTATATCCTTGAAGAAGAAGTATCTTTGACATTATATTGGGTTTTATGCCAGGACATAAAAACTATATAGCAATTGTTGCAGACAGTTGAAGTTGAAGCAAAAAAAAAGAAGTGAAGTAGAGCGCACGAAAAACTATAGAAATGCAGAAATCAAACTGCTTCCATTGACAGTTTAGCTTTGGAAAATAATAATCAACGTAACTGTGCATCCACATTCTGAGCACTTATAGATCCTTAAACTTCACATCAACTTTTCATAGCAAATTGTTCTTGTTTTTTTTTTTTTTTTTTTTTTGGAAAGATGTAGAAATGTTCCAATTTTGTGATAGCTGAATATGGTACGATACGCTATAACAAACACATACATACACTACACATATCTAAGATGAAATAATAATATTGCTGATGTTTGAATTCAAGTCACAGTAAGTTGATGTAATAACTTTTCGACATACATTACACATAGTGGAGCAAAATATTGTTCGGAGAGTAATAAAAAAGATTGTTCTTTATTTTTGTTAGAGTTGTGAAAATGTTTGAGGATATGAAAGAAATATTGAATTGATACGCTGCTTCCCTTATCAGCAGAAGTGATATTATATGTAAGTTATTGTAAGTACTTGTAAAATAAATGGGTTTATTCCAATGAAGGGGGGGGGGGGAAGGTACGGCCTAGTAGAAATTGATTTGCTTCTAATTTTTCAAAAATATTAAAAAATTTCTTTCATCAGTACTTTTTAGGAAATTGCTTGGTTTTACTTCTGAAATTTTTGGGACTTGTCAAAATAAAATAGAAAACACTTATGATGAACTCAAGATTTTGTTAAGAAATTGTGATCAATAACTGCAGCTTCGGCTTTTTAGTCTTAGTCCTTTATAGGGGCTAATATTGTACAAACGTGCTTCAGCCGTTGAACCATTTATCAAATATGTTTAAACAAGCCGATTTCGGTGGATTTACTTATGTTCAGTCTTAGTTCAGGGTTCAAGTTGAACTTGAACTGTGGCTGAACTTCAGTTAATAACTAAATGAAATTTCGATTTGAACACTCTATCTATAACAACAATGTTGTGTCTAATTCGGTGAATTTTTTGAGGGAAATTCGTTACGAATTGGGGTTAGGCGTTCCATTTTCGATGGGGTTTCGTATTTTAAGAAGCAGTGGAGTAATTGTTAGGGGCAAAATGGCGCCAGCCCACAAACAAAAAATATTGGAACTTGCCCGTCAAAACATCGACCGCAATTGGAAAAGCGTAAGTAACATTTTATTATTTAACAATTTATTATTAATGCCACAATTTAATGCATTTTGTGTGCCAATAACCGTTAAAACCATCTGGCCCATCAAGGCTAAACTACTTGTTGTCACTGAAAACAAGCTTTTTAAAAAAAAAAAAAAGGCACTAGATTGTGGTATTGATCCATTTTTGTAATAAGAAGAGTTAAAGTGTTAAACACTTCGTGTTTGCAATAAAAAAAATCCGGTGCAGTCAAGTCTGGGGACCGGGAGGCCAACGAAATGGAGAGTTTCTCGAAATTAATTTATTGCGAAATTTTTGTTGCAATACTATTTACCATAACAGCCCTGGTTACATGACAAGGACAACTTGCTCGATCCAGTTGAAACCAGACGGAATTCTCTTTACCGGCGTAGTTCTGGGTAAAAAAAATTCCTCAGCATTTTTAAATTACGGTCCATTTTCCTCAAAAATGTATGGGCCGACAATGCAGCTTGAGGAAACTGCACATCACACTGTGACCCGATCTGGATGAAGTTGAGTTTCATGCAGGATTTGTGGGTTCGACTCACATCATATTCGACAATTTTGCTTATTTACATTGCCATTAAGTCGAAGTGGGCTTCATCCGACATGAAAACGCAATTAAGCATGGTTTGGTCCTCCTCTACCATTTGGAGCAGCTTTTGACAGAATTCCAATCGCACCGGAAAGTCTGAAGTGTTCTATTTGCTTTTAATTTGAATATTGTAGGGAAACAAATTCAAATCAGTATGTAATATTGTCTGCAACGTTTGCCTGCTGATACCCAAACGTGGAGAAAAATTTCTTGTGGAAATGCTTGGAGTATCCTGTATGGTATCAGCTTACAGCAGCAATTGTTTCCGGCGTTCAAACGGATGAATTTCGGTGATAACTCCCTCGGGCATCTGTCCTACGATCAAAAAAAGATTGAACAAGCCTTATTATTGTCCATCTTCTAGGAGGCGTGCCGCCAAACGTGCGCCGAAATTCTCTCTCGACAAGAATTAAAGAGTCTAGTACGAGATAGCGGCGCACAATCCAAATGCGGAGTTTCTCACCCAATTGTTCATTTTTATTAATTTTAAAGTACAATCAACAAAATAAAACAAATTGGTGATAAAAAACTATTCAGGAAAAAGTTATTGAAGGGCTTATTGCGAGAGTCTATTCAGAACAGACTTTAAGTCGAGTAGACTTATAGTCTATCATCGGTATTGCTAATTTCTATTAGAATCAATTTTTTTTCTACCAAATAGAATTTTTTTTCGATCAGGAATTTCTGATCGACTTTTGTGTAAATTTGTATTTAAACCTATAATAAGAATGTGGAAAAGAATATCTTCTGGTACAATATGAGCTTTCATATCGTCATCCATGTTTGGTGTCCTTCCTTCGAGATGCTCAATCATCTAAACATTTGTTTTTGTAGCACGATTCATCAGCCAACCTGTATCTCGGGAACCCCTAATGATAAAGAATTGAAATTTGGTGAGTTGCCTAACCCAGATGAGCTTAGTAAATGCTGCAAGTTTGAAGTTCTTGACTTTATTGGTACTAAAGTTAGAGGGGGATCGAAAATCGCCTGAGTTTGATCCTGTAAAAAGTGTGTAGTGCTAGAACTTGGCTGGGCACTACCGTGCACCTTGATTTCTTCTGTGAATATTTAATAAAGTTATTTTAATAAATTCGTATTTTATATTGTTTAAAACGAAATGGGGCATATTCATAGTCGCAGATAGACCCAGGTTTAACTAAACTACAGTTTAAGACAATTTTGGATCAAAGAATACAGACCGATTTTAATTACAAATTGTTGATTTTATATTTTTATAAGATGATAAACTTGGTATACTTCACAAATAGCTCCAAATATATTGAATTGATAAACTTAAAAAAAATAGAATCAACGTCCGAAAATTCAACTAAACCTATGATTAACTTAAACCCAGGTCTAAAATGACTATGAATACGCCCCAATATGTTTAAAGTTCTTAAAGTTCATCTTTAAACATGTTTAAATATTTAAAATTAAATTTGCTTTTGTGAGCTACATAAATTTTAAAATAAGCGTGGATTTTATAATTTCATTAAATAATTTTTAAAAATTGCCTTCATTATAAAATTCAAATTCCACTATTGAACATTTTGAAGTTTTAATGTTAAAATTCACACGAACTTTCAAGCATTACCTACTTAATAAAGAATTGGGTGATATGATGGTTGGAACGATTCTTATTTAAGTTTTACACACAATAACATGTTTGTTTTGAATGAAAACTGTGTATTTTGGTTATCAACATGCGATTGAATACTAAAGTTGAAAGATGTCCAATATTTAAAAATCCTCTTGCAAAATTGTTGTTCTTTATTAAGCCCACTTTGACAGAAATTCCTTATTTTTTGCTTTAACTATATACATTTTTGTATCTTTCTCTCAGGCGTTTGCAGAAGAGCTCATATGATCCTCGTGAATCCACCACTGTGCTTAAGATGTGTCAAAAGTAGCCTTCATGCAGAAAAGGCTTGCTTTTTTTTAATATTTATCCAACTCATAATTTTTGACATACAGACAATAAAATAAAATGATTGTTATTTGCTGTGTTTTCCTTCAAAGTATTTAGCCAGCTCAGTTAATTATTACCCACGAACAATGATAAAAAGAAAAGTGATAAAATACTTTGGTCGTTGATTGCCTACAAAACAAGAAGTGAATATAAGACTTAGTTTTTGTTTGAGTATGAAATTTACTAAACTGGCTATACACTTTTGAATAAAACACGGCCTTTTAAATACTTTGTTACAAATTGCCTCTAAAATAAAAAGTAATTTCATTGTTTGTTTCATAAAAAAAAAAGACTGATCTGCCTAAATACTTTTCATTAAAACATGCCTTATATTGAAATCTTTCCTTATGGTCCAAACGTTATTTTTTGTTCCACTGGATTTTCTTAAATCTGAGACCTAACCCCAGCAATGTTTTTAACCAAGAAATTATAATTATTTTCGTGCAAGAGTCATGAAATTCATCAAAATCCTTCCAGTAGACAAATACCCCGGCATATAAAATATTCGTCTTATCTTAACAATCAATTACAAAAATATAACCCCAGACAAATATGATGTCTCCAAGAAAATGAAATACGTCCACGAAAAAAAAAAGTCTGAAACTAAAAACTTACATTTGATTGCACGAAAAAGTTGGAATCATCACAATTCGCCAAGCATTTGCAGTCGATATTTAAAACGTCAGATTTCAGAGAGATTATCTCCTCTGATGGTGATGATTGTGTGTTCCGGAGCAAGCGATATAAATATACATTTTTCCACGTATCATAAATGTTCAGAAGAGATTGATATATGTACGTGTGTCGTCATCATCGTCATTTCACAGCAGTTGTCAACATCATCAGCCATATTATGAAGAAATATGATTTTCCGTTGCCGGAAGCAAAGCATCATCCCGATCCAGATGATGATGATGAAAATGAAAAGTATCCCCGAGTGATCCAAGCAAGCATCGCACAGAGAAAATGATAAAAAAGGATGCAATTTTTTTTTTGTTGAACACTGGCTACAGAGCAGTAGTAGATGGATAGATATTACACACTCGAGATGATGAAATTAGGAGGAAAGCTGCGAACAGGTGCGCGAAATACCTATATTTAATATGTGACATGTTATATGCGATGTGTTTGTGCAAGTGAAAAGCTCCTACTATAGGAATAGCCAGATGTATAGGTACTAAGTGAGGTGAACAAGCTGAAATCCGTGCGATTATTATGAAACTGATATTTATGGATGCAATTGGAGCAGAAGTCGTGGAAGCAGTAGTGGGTGGTTCAGGACGTCTGCTGATGGGTAAGTGCAGAACGAAAAATGGCATCATCCAGGAAGGAAGGAAGGAAGGAAGGATACACCGGATGATGATGCTATATGCGCATATTGCTACATAGAGAAGACTTTTCACATATTGCCATATAGAAGGTGTGCAAAAAAATATAGATATGCGGAGGGGTAGGGTGGTCTGCGATGTGGATTCATCGCTCTTGACACGGGTAACAGAGCAGCAAATACATGAAAACTGTGCTGCTGCATAGTTTTTGGATAGATGCCATGTGCAGCAGGTGTGCGATTCCTATTCGCCTGTCCGATATCGCACCATTGCCATCACCATCGTTTCTATTGAAAAAGATATCCCACACATGAAATAATATATATTTTTCATTTCACACCATATGTTGGGCGAAAAGGATCACCTCTTGGTTGCCTGGATGTTGTGCTTGCAAATGCTTAAGTAACCTCTCTATCCCTGGATAGGTATACAAAGTGGATCTAAGGGAATTGCCAAGCAGAACGATAGAATGATGGTCATCATAGTGTTATAGTGTTGCAAGTACCTTTATAGGGAACTGGTTGATAAATATTTCTTCATTTTTATGTCTGGTTGTGTTTTCAAGCGGATATTCCAATTGAAGGTGAAAATCAAAATGATAATAGAACAGTGTGTCGGACAGGTATAGGTATATTTTTTTTTCAATCATATTGAATTTTAATTAATGAAAATGGTATTAATTTAAAAATAATGCTTCTTATTCACTTCGTGCGTTTGAAAAAATATGCACGATTGCATAAACTTGCTTTAAAATAACAGTTTAGATTTTTTTTTTTATTTTTAATACTTACAAACAAAATTGGAAAAAAAAACTAAAAATAAAAAGTAATTGATTTTTCTTTGATTTTATTTTTTCTTAAAAAAAAAAAATATTCATACAAATTTAAAATTAAATGCAATACATATTTGGTAAACAAAACTTATAAATACCGCATTGCAAAAAAATTATGACAAAATCAATCAAGTCGATAAGGAGATATTTGTAAATATTCCAAAATAAGTAAAAAAACGACAATTTTTTTCAAAAATGGCCAAAACTTTATTTCCGTTCTAGAACTTTTTGGCAACTAAAAGTTTGTTAGACACCAATTTTGAAACAAATCTGTCCAACATGTTAGGTTCCAAGTCGTCTTGTCAAAAATCACTGTTTTGGACTTCTGCATTTATCGCAATGTTAGTTTTGACTAAAACCTCGACATTTTTTGACACCAAACCAATACGTGCACATAGTGCCAGGGCCATTGTGAGGGGGGTGGTAAAAAGGAGAATCCCCCCTAGGCCGGAATCTTATGGGGGCCCGGAAATTTGACTGAGTAAGGTTGACTTAATTTTTTTTTTTTGAAAAATATTTAATGAAAAATCGACAAACTCTGGTTATTTAAATTAAATGATAAGAAATCGCTACGCTTTCTTGCGCGAGCATAACAAATTTTCTAATTTAAAGTAAATTTTGAAAGTTTGCATCAGTCTTATAAGCAAAAATAAGTGGCCCAGACACTCGAAAAACATTTTTATTAACCCAATTTCGATAGAGAACTTCTACCACTAAGTTTCCTGAATGCAATTTATTTTGTTCCAGAACTTGGAGACGATTTTCCCAAACATTTGTGTTGCTCTGCGTGTATTTTACACCAGTAGCAGATCTAGGATTAAGCTGTGGAGGGGGGGGATTCAGTTTGAGACAAAAATGAAAATGATATCTATGAGAGTAATAAGTGTTTTGAAAATATGAGCCCTCCCAAGATCTCATTGCGGTGAACTAGCCAGATCAACTAGTGGAGTAGGTATCTGTTTTGTCCGAACTGTCACTGGAAATCACAGAAAGCAAATATTTTTCCGATTGAAAAATAAAATGTAAAATTCCAAGATGTCACTTGAGATTTAGATCTTCATTTGCTTCTGCGTGATTTTTTGAGTGCACAGAGAAAACTAACGCTTTTGGAATTTGATTCCTTGACTGGAGATCTTGTACTTTATTGCTTAGTCGAAAAAAGTTTTATGTGTATAAATGACTTCGACCTTGGATATAAAATTCTCTAGGCCCTGACTGGCCGTACGAAACCATTCCTGTTGTAATAACCAATCACCCTAAATTGACACCTCGTTTTACTCAAATTCTAATCGGCTTTTAGTCCCAAATGCATTTTTTTGTTAAATAAGCTAAGTTTTTAGGGTAAATTGTTTTTGCCTTTGGCATGTTAATTGTTCAGCCCTAACTCCGTTTTTTCAATTATATATCTTCAAGTTTTAGCCCAAACTTCGGACTTTGACAGTTCCTAGAGTTAAGCCCCAAACACTCACTGGAATAAGTTAAGTTTTAATGGAATTGGTTGCTTAACCCTGACCACGTTTTTTGCCCAATTCTTGTCAGGCCTTAGTCCCTAGCTGGGTTTTTCATCCCAAATTTCTAGGCTTTGGTTTAAGAAAATAATTGTCTTTGCATTAAATATGTGCTTGTCCATTATTCGTAGCCTCGAACTTAGTTTTCTCCGTAGCCTCGAACTTAGTTTTCTCCAATTTCCTTAAGAGTTTAGCCCCAACCAATTTGTTTTTGGTTGGGGGGGTTATTCGTATAATTCAAAAACGGTTAAATCTTCTAAAAATTTTCTTTTTTCCTGCAGTTTTTGAAAACGTAGGTACTAAACTTGCACAAATATTTGAACCAATCAAACATGGTTCAAAATTAAACAAAAATAAACATAATTTTTCAAATATTGCACTAAAATTAGGCTTTCACTTCTCCGGAAAATTTGAATTTTTTTCGGTGGAGATCTTCAATCTGATGTCTCAGCATTTTTTTAGAAAATACCTCAAAGGACAATTTTGTGCGGTGAAAGAGAAAAAAAATTTGTTTTGTAAATGTATCAAAAACCATCAGTGTTTTTTACATACAATTGAAAAATTATAAAATTCGACAAACAAAAGGTTTGTTTATTTTTGTTAGTGCAATAGGTTTAAATGTGCTCAAACGCAACGATGTGGAAAATATCACATTCATACAAAAAGACTTTTCGTTTCTTTTTGTTCTTTTTTTCTTAATATCTTTGCCTCAACTGAAAGAAATATTTTACTAATAAAATTTATCTCTATTCTGTAGAATTTTATAAGTTTCAATTTTAACATGACATTGCTTTAAACAAACGACTTGTTTTAATAATATACTTACAAAATCGAAAGTTTTTTTTCTCGTCGCGTCGGTACATTTTTCTACATGTTATAGAATATTTATTATATAGAAAAATGTCAAATTTCATGATAAAATTTGATATTGTAGAAAGAAATATTTTGTGGAAAAAATAAAAAAACCTTTATTTAAGTATGTAATGGTCTTCATTTAAGCTTTCGACTTTCAAAGGGCCCAGTTATAGCTATCATTGAAACCATCATTGAAAAAGTTATCTTTTTATTTTGAAACCCTTGGAAAGTTTAATCATTGAAAAGTTGTGCAAAATTGAATTTTTTTTTTTACCTAGAAATAAATATTAAACGGGTGGCAATGGCACAGTGGACATAGTGTTTGACTGCTAACCTGGACGTGTGGGTTCGAGCCCCAGTCAGGGTTGCATTCTTTTCTATATTCCCCAGTTTCAACTGGATGCCACCCGTGGAATTTCATGAGATAATTAACATCAAATTCTCAATCCACTGTGCCAACAAAAAATCTTTCCTTTCATTCTATTCCTTCTAACTAGTGCCGTGCATTGCATTTAAAAGACCTGAGGTCTAACAGGCATATAGTTAAAATTATTTATTTATTTATTATCTTTACTTTGGCATCAACATATTCATATATTTTTTCTTCAAAATCTCTCAAAATTGACAGTTAATATTTTCAATGATGGTTTTCATTGATAGCTATAACTGGGCCCTAAAGTAGATTATTTTTGTCAAAATTTAAGCTGTCTCATTCTAAATTTAAAAATACAGAAGATTTATTTAAGATGTTGTGTTTTTAAAATTGTTTGATTTTTGGCTCAATTTAATATAGCACATTCTTAAATTTGTCGGGAAACCACACTACAATAAGAATTTTGAGCTTATTCAAAATGAGCTTTCGTACTAGAATCTCCGACTTTAAGAGACGTTCGTCAATGAATTTGAACATGCTTAATTTGACATGGATTTTTTTATTTTCGCTGGTTTTTTTTTTTTGCGTTATAGAAAGTTAACAACAGATCTAACTTGTGAGAGACAACTGTTGTTATCACGCTCGATACGCATTTGGACTTAATGTTTACTTTTGTCTTCTCCTTAAATTTCATAATAGATACGATTAAGTATTTAATCTTCAATTATAAACTAAATAAAAGATAGTAGTGTCCAATTGAAGCAGCCTGCAAGATGTTATAATTTTGTCAAATGGTTTCGTACGTCAACTATATTTGACATTATGTATGTTAACATTGGAGCGCTCCACCACTTAAAATCATCAAGTAATTCAAAAACCAAAGTACACAGCAATGATGCAAACATTGCACGTTGCACTTAGTTAACATCATGTTCTTTGCCAAAACTAATAGAACGGTTTGGATCGAATTTTCAAATTTCGACTGTTTAATTCCAAACTTTAAGCACAATTGCACAATTTTTTACCTGGTTTTTGAGTGGTTCAAAATGACTTAGTTTTCCTGTTTTTTTGTTTAATTTATGGTTATAAAGCAACACAATTATAACATGCATGAGTTTAAAACTAATGTGATCTTGTAGAAAATTTTATATCAAACAAATTAATAGTGGATGGTTTTTCCTAAATTGGTTATTTCGAAAGTTATAAAGGAAAATATCAGAAAAACGGGGTGATTTTAGCGTTTTTTCACTGTTGCATTTTTCCTGCAGCGAGCACAGGTTTTTTGGAGCTACAAACTTAGCTATAGACTACTCTAACATGCCCCAACAACAAATGCAGAACTATACCGCGCTTTGCGATTCAAGCCATTTTGTTTCTTATTATTGACTGGGCTAACTTGTTTTTGAACCTAAACTATATTTTATGGTTAAAGCCATGGTATAAAGAGTACTAAGTATGCTGGATATAGTTGGATAGTTCGCCAAATTGTATTGGCTTGACGTCATTGTGAGTGGTAGTCGGTTTTGATTGGTAGATTTCATTTGCGAAAGTAATGTCGTTTTCGATTGGAATTCGGAACAGTACTACTCCTTTTTGATCCAATCTAATATTTTCTGTTGTTCTAAGACTAATTTGCGAACAACTATGTGTGTGTGAGTAAATTGTCTGATATTTATGTATATTTTGCATTTTCAGTCGAGTAAAATAAATTATCCGGTGAAAGAGGTTATATGTATATGTGTGTTTTGGGTCTACTCCTTTATAAAATCCGGAACAGAAAATAACTCCGAAAACAGAAAATAACTCGGAACAGCCAATCGAATTATTTTGGAGTAAGCGGAGTCAAAAAGTAGTAGCTCCGAACCTCCAACCGAAAACGACATAAATATGTTTGGTTCCTTTCCTTTTCTTTCCTTTTTGTTTCCTTTTTGAGATTGAGAACATTCACTCGCGCTGACATGACATCATGACTCAGTCGACCATGCAGCACTGTCAAGCATACCTTGTATTCGTTATACCATGGGTTAGAGCTATCGACCATACATTTTTAGTCAGTGGTCTGTTTGTCATCTGACCACGATTTTGGTGTCATATCATAAATAACAACAACAAAGTTTAAGGATATCTGTGCGCCAGAACCACAAACATCAGAGCATCAGCAAGAAGGAGTAATTTGTTGCAACTTATTATTATTCAAGTAACGTCAGATGGTCTTATGTCAAGAAAATCTCGAAGAAAATATCACAAATCGAAAAATGTCTCCTTCAAAATCTGAAAGACTGAATGATGCTTTCCCGTTTTAAATAAATCAAAATTTTAAATAAAAAACAAAAATGTTTCTAAAATCGCATGTATCTCAAAAGTGAATTTTTCGGAGTCTCATATAAATGATTATTTTCTGGGGGCCAGCGTCATTTTTGTACAATCTAGGGCCAAATAAGCAATATACAAATTTCAAAACTGTAGGAATTGAGATTAAAATTCCGGACCAGCCGTAGTTTTCAGGTTGAGTCCCACAAAATTTTTTATTTGCTTTATTTGCTTAAAAATCACGCTTTACTTTAATAAAATTTAAACAATATTTAAAATATTGCAAATATTTGCCCACCATTTGCCACTTTGCTAGTTTTTTTTTTTGTAACAAAAATGTGAATACCAATATACCTAAGTCTGTAAAATATTGGTTTTCATTAAGGGTCAGAGAATCCATTATCAGTATATAGATACATTTCACAGACTGTTATATTTATAGTAGATCTTATTTTGTCTACTATGCGATAAAAATAAATTTATCTCATCATCAATATTGCTTTGAATTTTTTCTCCAATAATGATACAATATAAATTGTTTCTCTATTTTTGCTCAAGAATGTCCATTGCTATTTGAACTTAAAATAAAAAAAAAAATTCCTGCATCTTTAGAAAAAGAAAAGAGAAAAATAGATTTATATCTTAGATGATTAAATTCTTCTATAAAAGAGTGTGTGTGCGTGTTATAGTGCTGAAAATGAATTTCGTGGGAACAATATAATAAAATAAAACACATTAAATAGACACAAGGAATATATAAGATAAAAATTGAAAAAGAAGATACTTACTTTTTATTCGAGCCAAACATGAAAGCCCCACGAAATCACAAACAGGAAAAATCCTTCCGCCCTTGACTATATACGAAACAGTATAACATAGGAATACATTGGCCATTTAAAGATTTGTTTTATATTATTTTTCCCCGTTCATATTTGTTTTTTTTTTTTGTTTGTTCGTTGTTCGCCAATAAAATCACCAGCAGAATATTGTAAAGTACAACATTGAAAGATCCAATGAAGAGTAGAGCGCATTGCATGCCTCAGCAGCATGGAATGTGTTTGTATATACAAAGTTTCCGCAAAATACACAATCATGAAACGAGAACCAAGAAAAGAAAAAAAGAAGAAAAGAAAATGGCATTATTACTTAGCTTGTGAAAATTGGATTATCCCAAGTCCTTAGTATATTCCTCCTCTCTCTCCCACAACACACCCAACTTATCTGACCGAAGGGAAAAGAAAAACGCGCATAATGATGTCTAACAAAAACTAACAACATCGTCGTTAGCAGCAAAATTGCATGCAATTGTTCGTTGAAAGCAGCACTTCTAGGAGATGGGGTGAATATATTGCATGTAAGGACGAAGGAAATAGTTGAACGAAATCAAAGATTATGATAGCAGATGGAAAATTTACAAGAAAATGTCTTTTTCTATCATTAAAATACATTAATTTAACAATACAAAGAAATTGATATCAAAGTTGATTTCCGTGCATTTCAATAGTACTTTTGTGCTCATCAGTTCTGATCAAAGTAGTTGATTATTTCCTGTAAATATTCAATAAAATTTTAAATGTACCTATGCAGTGTAGTATGCAAATCTTAAAGCTTAAAAATATAAACTTAAATTTTTGATATAGTAGATGGGGGAAAAGGGAAGCAAAAAGTTCGGGCATCAGCTCTTTTGTTTGCTTGTTTTTTTTTTTCAATGTACGATCGTTTATGCATCGTCTTTTGGATTTTGCGACAAAATAATAAAATGAAGAAAAGACCAAAAGAAGAAGATGGAGAGGAATATGCGTTCTGCCTGCAGTAGCCAAGATAATAGCAAGGATAGTATTGGACCGAGTTAAAGACCACCTCGAAGACACACTCAACGCCGAACAAGCAGGTTTCCGCACTGGATCTTCCTGTGTGGATCACATCAACACCTTGCGGATCATCATCGAACAGTGCGTTGAATATCGATCACCACTTCACCTGCTGTTCATCGATTTTGAAAAGGCGTTCGACAGTGTCAATAGAGAATTTATTTGGCTTGCTTTGCGCAGGAGGGGCATCCCAGATAAATTGATTGCTATTATCAAGGCTACATATGATGGATCCAAGTGTCACGTTTTGCACAAAGTGGAGTTAGGCAAGGCTGTATACTGTCACCAATACTGTTCCTGTTGGTGATAAGTGACGTACTGCACGCAGCTTTGTCAAGTGGAAATGGAGCAATTCAGTGGACTCTGCAATCTCACCTCAAACATCTGAACTACGTGGACGATGCATGCCTACTCTCTCATAGGATCATGGATCTCCATCAAATGACAACAAGGGTGAAGAGATAAGCAGAAATCGTAGGATCAGCCTTGGAACTTCCTCATCAATCCAAGTAAATATTTCTGGACAACCGGTAGAGATGGTAGAGGATTTCCAATATCTTGGGAGTATTGTCTCTACGGGTGGCGGAACTGAACTGGACGTAAACAGCCGAATCAGAAAAGCAAAGGCTGCGTTCGGAATGCTGTCCAAAATATGGAGAAACAACTCTTTTAGCTTAAAGACCAAGCTACGACTGTCCGGCTCAATGTTGAATCCGTTCTGCTTTACGGCTGCAGCACTTGGAAAGTCACTGACACTGTCACTAAAAACCTGCAAACCTTCGTAAATAGATGTCTACGAAACATCTTGAGGATTTTCTGGCCCAACCGTATCTCCAATGCCGAATTTCATGCGAGAACGGGTCAGGAGCCCATAGACTCCATTATAGGAAGAAGAAAGAGGCAGTGGATTGGCCATACGCTTCGAAAAGGTGATCGGTGCATTGCATTTCAAGCAATGCAGTGGAACCCGCTCACACAGGAGGGAAGACAAGTGGGCGGGCCTAGAAGTACATGGCGAAGAACGGTCGAACAGGAATCGGCACGACTGGGGAAAAGTTGGAGAGAGCTGAAATATATTTCAAGAAATCGTACACGATGGCGCGTAGGTGTAGTGGAGGCCCTATGTCCCGTAAGGGAAACATCACGGACGTAATAGGTCCGAGGACCTAAGTAAGTAAGTAAGTAACCCTTGGTAGGGTTTCCGCCATCTTGATTTAAAGAGTGAATGAGTTTCAATTTTTAAGTACAACAACAAATTCGGAAAACATTTACGAACCGAAGTAATGACCATTCAAACATCGAAAATAGGAATGCATGTAGATGTAGATGTCTAAAACAATAAAATTCACCACTGGATGGCACGAACTTGCACTCGTAGCTAACAACTTTAACGTAACAAGAAAATGATAAAGTAAGCTTATGGTTCAATAATAATAAGACCTCCAGCGTGACAGTCGAAGGCAATAACCATTACGCTACGGGCTGCTACGATGTCTTGCAAAATAAAGTGTTAAAAATAAGTTAAAAAATAAAATATTTTAAAAATGTTTATATATTTTTTACTTAAATAGCTTAAACAACAATCTTAAATAACTTAAGCTCAAAAAAATGTATGCCATCTGATTTACTTGATAAATAGAAATTTAAAAAAAAAAATTAGAGCGGTTTTTCTTAAAATTAATTTATAGGAAAAAAAATCTTTATAGATTTAAAATGTTTTGAACACAATCTTACCCCAAATTTAAAAAATATTTATCGACCCGTTAACAAGACATTAAATTTAAGAAAAAAATAATTTAATATTTTCTTAAAAGTCTAAAAATATTTTTTTTTCCAGAAATTTGTATACGCAAAATTTTTTAAGCTGTTAAAGTCATGCATCATAAAAAATCAGTCGAAATCAATTAAGACATAAACGAGGAATTTGAAAGTCAAAAAATCCGTTTTTTGACAGGAAACATAAATAACAGTTATTGTTAAAGTTTTTTTTTTCAATAACTCATATTTTTCTCATTAAAATTATTTTTCGCAAGTGCCGTTGGTTTTTGAGCTAAAAAAATCAATTTTTCCTCAGGGAATCACTTAAAAACTTTTAGTCCAAAGTTTGAACAAAAATCGCTTAAGTGATAAAGGAATTTCGAAACCAAATTTTTCGCTTTCTCTATCATCGTTATGTTAGGAAAAATTATAATCTCGAGTTCTATTTTGAATGAATCCGAAACTTGTCCTATAGTACCTCCATCGCAAGTAAAAATTCAATAAATGGAGAATGATCTTTGATTCCAAGGACTTTTATATTTTTCGAAAGATAAAAAAAAAATATATTACCCGTGTTTGAGGATTTTTTGATTACATGCATTGTTTTTGTGGCAAAAAAAAATATTAAAAACACAATTTATCGGCTTGAATTGTAGGTAGTTTTTTATCTCTTTAATGGAACCATTTGAAATTCTTAAATTTTAAGAGATAAAAGCTTTGCTTATCGACGTTGTTCCGAACAGTTTGGTACAGAAAAGTACAAGCTTTTGCTGTTCAATGACAATTTTCTGTTCCAAACTGTTTAGAACAGAATAGAACAGGATTTTCTGTACTTGCTTTTTAGATAGAACAATGAACAACTTAGAACAGGTTTTTTTGTTCTAACTTATCTGACGTTCCTCACGAAATTGTTCTGTTCTGCTCTGTTCTGATCTGAGAAAGACCTTACAAAACTATCTTTATGGAAATGATTAATTTAGATTGTTTGTAAAAATAAAATTCACCACGAGCTGCTTTGCGCAGAAACCCGATATATTTAACTGCATTCAAAAAAAAAGCTTGTCTATGAATTATTCTACAATTCAAATATAGATGATAAGTCGACTTAAAAGTATATAATTATTTATCTTTGTGATACTTTACTGTACTCAGGGTATTTAAGATTAACAAAATTATTTGCAATTTATAATTCGGGATACGTTTTAGTTCAATTTAAAGCTCATGTGAGATCAACTCAATACGTTCCGCCCATGTTTGGTGACTGAGATGGGCTCATCAGTTAGATGCCGCCATTCGTACCTTTCTAAGAGGCAAATTTTGGTTGATGTTTAGCGACTCTTTTACAAATCACAGCATCTAATTGTCATCATACTTATGGGGCGAAAAGCATTCAGTTGAGATAACTGGAGATTTTAATTGAAATATATTCAGTCGCTCAACTTAAACAGAATCAATTTTATTGCTAAACTTCTTCATCATCGTTTTAAGTTAGTTCCAGTTATAGGAGTTACATGTAAATTGTAGTACCTACTATGAAAATAGCTTAGTTTCAATTTTGTATTATTAACCTCTGGCATGACTGCCACTATTTTTAATTACAAACTGAATTAGTTATATTTTTTTTAATTTCTAAAATTTTTGAAATATTTGAGTTATAGCCAATTACTTTTTTTGATTAAATGTATTTTTCTCTTAGCACTATCGAAAGAAATGTAACTGACTTTAACTCGTTAAATACGCAAAATATTACAAAATGTTTTAAATGCATTTTATAGAGCTCATTTTTTTAACAAATGGTTAAGACTGTCTCTTCCATAAAAACAAAAACAACGAAATTATTTTTGATTAATAATATAGTGGCATTCCTGCAAAAAGGTGAGGTTGAACTAGTAATATAGTTACGTGATAATTATATACATATACAGGGTGATTTCTTTAAGGTGCACCAAAGCTGTAAAGAGTAGGTTGTATTAAGACAAGAAAAAAATCGTATGAGAGGGTGGTCTATTTTGAGTTTCATTAAGTTGTGTTTCTGACTAATTTTTAAAAAATTAATTTTCAAACTCGAAATTTTGAAAAAAAAAAAATTTCAAAATAATTTTTTGTCAAAATTTTACGTTATTTAGTATCTTTTCGTTCTCAATCACTAGAGCAGTAAAGAGTTGCTTTGCAATTCTTTCCTAACTACAATAAGAAAATGAGAGCTAAAAGGCGTAAGAAGCGTATGCGTAGGTTGAAGCGTAAACGCAGGAAGATGCGTGCACGTTCCAAGTAGACGCGGCAATCCACAAATTGAATATGAATTCCATTCATCCCGATGTACAAAAACAATTTGCTTCTAGTGTTCTTTTTATAGAGTTCTAAAGTACTATATTTGTTTTTTCAAAATTCCTTGCTCTGATCAATTTCTAGTCAAACACTTAAAACCGGATCGATCTAGAATTTTTACTTTTCAAGATATTAAAAAATAATTTATTCAATTTTCTCATAAAACTAAGAAGAATCCGGCTAAATGATCATTTCAGCAACCATATGATTTATCATCAACCTCGTTTTTTCTTGTTTTGACTAAGTTGTTGGTTTCCTTTTTTTGAATATCTTGAAAAGTAAAAGTCTTAGATCTATCCGGTTTCTATTGTTTGACAAGAAATTCATCAGAGAAATGAAATTTGAAAACAAAAATAGTACTAAATAACGTTAAATTTTGAAAAAAAAACTAGTTTGAATTTTTTTTTGTTTTCAAAACTTCGAGTTTGAAAATTAATTTTTTAAAAACTATTCACAAATGCAACTTAATTTAAAATGAAGACTATAGAGTCGAGTCGGAGACGCGAGAAAGAATGTATGCATATGTACATTAGAAAATAGATATTAGGATGCATTTTGTTTTTTTCTTTTTGTTTTTATTTATTAGAACCAGACTTATTCGCTCGCATTACCCAAGAACAACAAGCCAATGTTGATGCAGAAGGCGAAATAAATTCTTCAGATGATGAGCATGTAATAATGCCGCCACGAAAACGCGCATTAACATGTGGAATTATTCGTGAAAAGCGGCTAAGCTTAAAAGATTTGCAAAAAAGACCAAAACGTAAATAGTTGGTCCTTCGATGAGGCAATGGTTAGAATGGAACAATTGGAGAGAAGTTGGCAGAAATTTGAGAGTGATTTGAGCATATTGAGCCGAAACCCAGTAACGGATAAGCAACTAAATGAATGCAGGACTATTTTTAAACAAGGCATGAATGATTATTTGCGGCTTAAGTCCCAATTGCGTAGACATGTGCGATTGGTAGATGCAGATCAAAGTTCTCCAGGGGAGTGAGAACAAGTGCAGATGGCGGGCAATTCATCCAAATTCAGCTTTCAGAACAACCAAAGGTACCAAAATTATCTGGACTAGATGTTGATTGGGCCAATTTTCGATCCGTTTTTGAAGTGGAAGTGCATAACAGTTCACAGTTTTCGGTTGCACAAAAAATGCGCTTTTTAATGGATGCATTGCAGGGAAGAGCTCAAACTGCATACAAGAATTGTCCGACTGAGAATACAAATTACACTGAGTTGTAGGCTGACATTTGTGCTCAATATAGCAATGAATATAACTCCATTCGAAGTCATGCTAAGGCATTGCATGCATTACAGCCAATACAGTCACGAACTTTTGAAGCAGTACGAAATATTCTAGACACAGCTAGAAGTGCATTTCGACAACTGCAACTTTTGCTTACACCAGAAAAGGTTGCAGAATGTATATTTTTATATAAACTTGAGTATCTTTTAAAAACGTACAATCAAACACAATGGCCATTAAGACGAAATACTGAATCTGTACCAACACTTAAGAAAATGTATGAATTTTTAGAATTGCGAGCTAGTATTTTGGCACAAATTGGAACAGTTTCCGGGACGCAAGGTGTTGAGCAAAAAAGACTTTTATTTGAAAAGCCAAGCACAGATGCAGGGTATAGAAGCACTTTTGGTCGAACAAATGAATCGCCGCCAGATTGCTGGTTGTTTACTGGTTTGCAGCACTGGCCATTTAGATGTCAAACATTTCGATCAATGTCAATTGCTGATCGGCAGGCGTATGTAAACAAACGCCGTTTATGTCGAAACTGTTTTAGCACACATCATTTTGTTTCCAAATGCCCTGATAAACCTTGTCCAAGATGCAATGAAAGGCATAATAGTAGCCTATGTGCGGTTGAAACTAGCAACTGTGGATTTGGAGAATAAACCAGTATTCTTAGAGCAGCTGCATCTTACACCAATCACCCTGTGTGTACACTTTTAAACAGAACTTGGGTAGACAGTCAATTTATATGAGTAAATTACAGCTGTAATCGTTGTACGCATTATGTATAAGCATATGTTTTTACCTTTACATGCACCAATTATTTTCTGAACCCACTTTATTATTGTATCTTCTTCAATTTTCCATAATCAGCCACACAGATAAATTATAATAAATTGTAATGGCACATTATATCCTATTTAAACATTTATTTAATTATTTTTTAAAACTCAACTATACTCGTCATTCCTGTGCACATAGTCCGCACTTGTATTTATATGTAGTTATAATCAAAATTTGCATCTCTTCATTAAATAGGCACTGTTCAGTTTTCCATAAATCCTTAATATAAACACTGTACCATTCATGTAAACGATAAAATGAATAATAAATAAAATATCAAGTCTTTAAATAAAAAAAAATAATGTATATGCTATGCATGCATACATAACTATACAATACAGGGTGATTAATGTTTTTATCCTAACGGGTACATTTTCTTCACACAAATATTTTATAAAAAAAATTACCTCTAGAAAATGCATTTAACACATTTTGTAATATTTTGCGTATTTAACGAGTTAAAGTCAGTTACATTACATTACATTACATAAATACATTTGAAAAAAAAATCTTTTAAATATTTTCAAAATTTTTGGAAATTTTGAAAAAAAAAAAACTAATTAATTTTGTAATTTAAAATAGCGGCAAACCTTCAGAGGTTGATAGTAAAAACTTTAAAACTTTAGTTATATAACTAAACTTATATAACAACGAATAGGACGGGAGGCGCCCTAGATTTACCTATCTCATCGTGGCTTCAGAAAAGAATGATGCCAATTCATAGCTTTAGTCTTAGCATTAACAAAACCGCTGGCCGGACAAGGTTTTTCATGTGCCAATGGGTAGAAAACGCACTTTTTCGGTTGCGTTTTTGGCTTAAGGTACCTAAACCATGATGGATTTTTATAAACGGGATATCAAATGAAAGCTTAGACTGCCCTCTTTCCAAAACCAGTGGTCGGACATACTTTTGTTAGTTGTTGTGGCAAGTCAACCACTTTCGCCGCGATGAGATAGGTAAACCTACGGTCGCTTCCCGTACTAGAAGATGAAGAAATTTAGAAATAAAATTGATTCTGTTTAAGTTGAGTGACTTAATTCAATTAAAAGCTCCAGTTATCTCAACTGAACGCTTTTCGCCCATAAGCATTATAACAATTAGATTAGATTAGATAAGAGTCGGTAAATATCGACCAAAATTTGCATCTGAGTGTTATTTCGGGTTGGCCATCTAGTGGTTTCTTTTTAAATCGAATGTTATTTTGACACTAACAGCTGTTTGCCGCTCAAAATCTTGACAGAAGTCAGTGTCGTACCTCCGTGGAACAAAATAAGTCGCTTTACGCTTGAAAATATTGGAAATATTGAAAACTTATTTCCAAAGAGAGTACTCTGAGCCCAAACAGTGCGTTTATTTGAAAAGAAGTTTTGGTCGAAATGAATCAACACACCACGTGCCTGCAATGTTAACTAAATAGGCACATTTGGGAATCAGAAAACCCACACTTGGTTGATGAGAAAAAAATGCATCCACTGATTGACAGTTCGGTGCGGATTGTGGAGTGGTGGCACCATTTGACCATTTTTCTTTGAAAATGAGGCTGGGAAATACGTTTCGGTTAACGGTGGGCGTTACAGAGCCATGTGAACTGAATTTCTTTCTTACTGAAATTGAAAACATGGATTTGGACGTCCTCTGGTCCATGCAGGATGACGCGCAATGCTACATGTGGCTCATGCCACAATAGATATTTTGTGCACCAATTTCCCAAGTCGTGATGAATCGAAATGTCAATTGGGTGCCTCGGAGCTACGATTTGACCCATTTGATCTTATTTTTGTAGAGAACCGTAAGGATCGCTGTTTTGCCAACAATCCGGAAACGATTCAAGTACTCAAGGCCAATATCATCCAAGCAATCCGTGAGCTACAGCCCGAAACCTTCAACAAGGTCTTGGAAAAGTGACAGAATGCGATACGGCTAAGCTAGCCGAGGCAGTCACTTCAACAACGTTGTGTTCGATTAATTAATGCGAATGTTTGCTCTAACGAATCAAGCCATAACACATGGAAACAATTTAATTTTGTTTATTTTATAGCATTTTTAAAAAGAAACTTGTATTTGGCACACCCGATATAAAACAAAAATTTGTTTTCAAAAAATCTTAAAACAAGAAGAAATTTTATTCGCTTACCTATTGTTCTGATAAGAGTCTTTATCTTAATAAAACAAAGAAAATTGTATGTCCTAACAGAAGAAAATATCAATTTTATGTGATAGTTTATTTGACAAGTAACAAAGTGCATCTCGAGAACTAAATACAATGCTGGTGGGAATTTGCAATAGGGCTCCAAATTTGCATATTTTTTGCAATCCAATTATGAAGTTCTACTGAATTTGAAAAAAAAAAAAAAAAATGGTCACTCGCTAAGGTTAGATTAAGTTAGATGGGGTGATGATGCGGCAAGCCACACTATCTCATTCGGATCTCAATCTATTGCGTTCCCCGAAAGAAGAAAAGGAAGGTATCGTATGAGGAGCGGTGGGAAGAGGAATGAGGGAATTTTAGGTATGGGAGGCCTCTCAGAACCATCCTAAATTCTGAGAGAATTTTAATATATTTTCAAGTGGTAAGATTGAGTTGTCACCCAGTTAATCGAAAAAGTTTTCCCCGAGGGCTTTTTCTGGTGATATAATGCCTCTTCTGCATCTTCATCCTGACACCCTCTACATTATGTAAGTCAGATGTGATTAATAGTAAATAGTAGGGATAAATGAGAAAATATTTGGCCATAGATTTCTTGAAACCCGAAAAATGTCGATTGTTGACCTTCTGACATCTGGGGCCTCAAGAAAACTCTGGTGAATTCTGCTCTTTTCTTGATCAAGTGGCATAAATTCCGAGTTTTCGGTTTGGCTCGGGTCTAGAGATGACCCGTTTATGGCCAGTTCATCTGCTATTTTGTTTTCATAAATATCACTATGTCCTGGGACCCATCAAAGGGTAACTGTGTTTGTTGCGCTGAGTACTCTTATAGCTCGTTACGACAACGATCCACCAGTTTGAACTTTGTGATGATTGAAGCCAAGCTGTCTATGCGAAGATGCCAATATTCCTATTAACTAATTCACATATGGCAAAATGTTTTGTTGCTTCGCAAACTGCAAGCATTATCTGCTTGGAAGACCCTGCAGAACTTTGGAAGCTTTATTGATCTGTTTAATGGTGGATTATTTGAATGGATGCCTGACCCAAAACCCTCGTTTGTTTTGGAACCGTCGCGTCGTCCGTAAAGACCGAAACATGATTTGTATTTCTTTCCAGAGTTCAGGATATCTATTAGCGCCATTGGGTTGAAAGCTATGTGCGGTTTAAAATAGTCCGTTAGAATGTCTTATGTCAGTGAAGTTCATTATAGTTCTATGACCGTAGTGGCCCCTTTCATAATTATTGCACTGTTTAAGCCTTATAGCACTTTTTGCCGCCAACTCTTTTGTAACAAGACTCCCCCCTGTGAAGTACCTCTACACATCTTATTTTTCAATTTACTATCACCCATTTCTGAGTTTACCAGTTTTAATTAAGGCATTAAGTTAATCCAGTTAATCGGTATCGGATCAATGGTGATATAGTTAAGCTGATATAGCTTGTCGAATTGAAATGTTATCAACGTTATTGAATGCCCCTTCTATGTCAAGAAACGCTACCAAGGCAAATTCCTTGAAATTAATTGATTTTTTAATTGTGCCCACCATTTCATGAAGCACCGGCCATCTCAACCGATTTGCCCGTCATGTATGCATGTTTGGCCTGAGAGAGTACGTCATCATTTAGCTAAGTGAATGTGCGCTTCAATGGTATTGAAAAGAAAGGAGGATAGATAGACTTATTGGCCTGAAACCTTTCGGTTCAGTATGCGTGGGCTTGCCAGCTTTCGGAATGAAGACGACTTTGGCTTCTCACCAACTTAAAGGAATATAGGTGATGTCCACTAGAATTGGAACAATT
The DNA here is from genome assembly GCA_949320155.1 of Melangyna quadrimaculata. Classification (NCBI taxonomy): domain Eukaryota; kingdom Metazoa; phylum Arthropoda; class Insecta; order Diptera; family Syrphidae; genus Melangyna; species Melangyna quadrimaculata. The sequence continues at coordinate 56,411,294 of OX439483.1, read as the reverse complement.
ATATCTTTAGAGCTATTTGGAGCTTAATTGGAATTATTCCATCAACCCATGCTGACTTTTATGCTGAGAGGGTCACTCGCTTACTATTGCTGCACTGCAAAATCGGCAATAGAAATGCAAAAAAAAAACTGCAAAATACAGCGTTGGTCCCATTACTCTGGATCTATATGAAGGTTGCCTTGCCAACTTCACAGACGTCTTTTAGACCAGCTTTGGAAAATTTTGTTTATTGTCGATGTCTTTCGATGTATTTATTTCTTTCAACCATTTGTATTTTTCATTTCACCCTGTTAAACAATAAAATCATGAAAAATAAAAATTTTGGTCTGAAGCGAAAAAAAAAATTAATTAACAATTTTAAGTATTTTAATATCTCGGGTATAAATACGGAATTTTATGTATAATAATTCCGAATTATTTTTCTTTTTGTAAATGCTGCAGGAGTCAGTTATGGTCCTGGGCTTAAAGAGAGATTCCTATACATACAATTAAATTATTTATATGAGCACGATGATGCAGTCATCCCACGATTCCACTATAGCCATTCATTTTCCAGGCTATCAATTACAGTACTAGCGTTCAAAAATGGTCATTGTTATGGGCGGCTTGTAAAATCGACGAGTATAAACCTCCCTGAACGAGCATAACGAAGGGGTTTGAAGGTATCTTTAGGGCATTTGTGAAGTTCCTCGTGAATGGTGTAGTGTGTAGTAAATACTTTCGAACGAAAGAGTGGTGTTAATGTTTAAAATGACTCTTGATGGTTTATAATTGATAAAATCCGCTTTTTGGTTAAAATAATGGAGTACGAGTTTGAGTAATTTTACTTCATTTAAATAATTTTAATTGTAATTTTCGTATTAATTGCGCACCATGCCGATACCATGTCCCAACGCCAACGCCATCCACCATCATCAACGTGCAATTGAGGGTCAATTTACTGTTGAACACAGTTCAATGGGAAGCAATTGAAAAGTTCACCAAACGCCGCGCCAGTGAAAAATTACTTTGGAATATTAATTTTAGTTCGATGCATGCGGTGCGAGAGGTCTGCCAGGACGCTGCAGGAGGCAGAAAGAATTTATATAGTGGCGTTTATATGGGTTACCTCTTCTATAGTATATCCGTTGTTGTAACATTAAAGAGGATGAATATACACACATCATTCGGGTGGACTCCAGTTGGTACAACAAAATAAATTGTTATTTGGGTGAAGTGCTTTTGTTTTGTTATTGTTGTTTTGTTAATATTGTTTTTGAGCGAGATGAAAGTTTGTTGGCAACACACATGAGTCCGCTTTGAGGTTGTCAGATTGGGATTGAATAAAATGTATGTGGCCAGCCAACCAGAGTTGTAATAAATCAAAATTAAGAGGTCGAAGTTTATTGGTCTATATTTTTGCCTAACAAATTTGTTTCCACACGATGAGAGACCGCCAAAAAGGTCATATACATCGAGCTAAATGGGAAAAATGACTTTTATTCATAGGTTATAAGGTCAAATAAATCAACTTTATACAAAACAAAACACCGGGATGTTATTTTGCTTTTATTTTGTTTTAATTAAATTTGAAAGTTAATTGAAAAAACAAAATATTAAAACTGTTTTTCATTTTTGACTTTTATAATGAAAACTGCAAAGTTTTTTGTTTCCATCTACCTAACTGTTCCAATAGGGTTTTGTGAATAGTTAAAATTATATGTGAAATAAATTAAATATCGGTAAATGAAATATAGCAAACGAAATTTCGATTTAATCGTAACAAATTAATTAACTTATGTCAGTGAATAAGTTATCGATGATAATAATAAATTGGAATATATTTGTTTTAATTACTAAATAATTTAATATTTGTTGTAAGTAACAATATTGTTTGGCTTGATGAATTGTATTTTGTGTATTTTCACAGGGTTTGGACATAAAATTCGATAAGAGAAAAAAGCGTTTACGTTATTAAGTACTAATTCACTATTCAATACACATAAGAAATAAAATAAAGAAACGGGCCCGAGTACGATAACTTGGGCGCCAACAATTGATAACGGATTTTTGTAGAGGGATCAAATAAAACATTTTTTACTATGAGTGGAGGGGTCTATCTCCCCCCGTTTGGGTGGGAGGGGCAATTTAATGAAAAAAGTACTAAAATTGTAAAAAAAAAATATTTAAAAATAACGGTAATACCTACAATCAAGTATTATATCTTTTTTGAAAGCCAATACTCTGTTTTATGAGCCAGTTTTAAAATCAAGTGAAATCTATCCATAGTTTTTGAAAAAATTACTTCCAAACTCAAAATTTTGGAAAAAAAATATTCTTTTTCTTAGAAATCGTTGCTCATATTAATTCTTAATCAGAAACCGAAAACAAAAAGATTTTATGCCTTCTTGTTTTCGAGAAAAATAAAAATTACCAAAACTACTATTTAAATTCAATTAATTTTTTTTTTGCTTGAATATTTTACGTGGTCTTATTTTGATAGTAAAAATAGAATATGGATTAATTCTTACACAAGTTGACTCTAAATTATCATACTTTCCCAACACCCAGCCTTACGGCGTATAAACAGTAAGGTATGTTTGGGGGCATACTGCCCCCTATCAACCCTCCTACACTATAGGATTTAGGGTATGTGCGAGGTTCGGTGTATGCCAAATTTCGTTTGCATTTAAGGAACTTTGAATGTATTCTTTGTTTCCAATGTCAACAGCTACATTTATGATAAATGTAAATGTATGAAAAGTAGTAAGTACTTCTAGTAATTTTCAATTTTCTCAAAAACTAAAGGACATAAAAGCCAAAGTGGTAGCCAACGCAAGTGGTTGTTGTTCATTCGAAACCTTCAATATTAAATATGACGGAGCGAAAGCTATGCAGCCTAACTGCAAGTGTTATCACGAGAAAAAACCTTTGAATGAAATTTAATTCTTGACCAGTGTCAAATCTTTGATACAGTTTCCCTCCTTACAAATATGCAACGAATTGTTGCGGTGATAACGGAGAGGAGAAAAAGAAAGAACCCGAATGAATAACATCTAAACTTGTGTGTGGCTTGTAAAAATGCTAGTTGTCCAAATTCAATTGTAAATCAGAAAAAACCTTCATTTGGATGGGCACGATAAGGTCACCTCGGTAGTGCAATACGTAGTGCAACGGCCTCTGAGGTAGCTTGGTCTAGGTTCGAATCCAGTTGACGGCAAAAAGAATTTATAAATTAAAATTGGAACTATAAACTAAGCACCACTAAAAGGAATCTGATGATTGGTGTGGCAGCCATGAAATTGCAATAATTCCAGCCAAAATGTGAAACCTTTGTGTTGGTAGCCAACACAAAGGTTTCATGTTCATTCAAAACCTTCAATAAAAGCTTTCGGTTTTTTGTGTTTCAGAATTGATATGAGCATTGACCACAAAAAGAAAATTTAGTTTTCCATTTCACAATTTTGAGCAAAATTGATCCAATCATTTCTTTTTGCGTTTTTTTTTTATCAAAATTATGAGTTTGAATGCAAATTTCTTGAAAACTATTGACACAGATAATTTAATTTAAATACTTTAAATGTAGGATTAATGATCAGACTTCTGGCTTTTAAAACCTTTATTGTTTTGTATTTTAAGTATTGTCGTTGCTTTTTAATAATGGTTTATCCATTTAAGTAGTTTCTATCAAAAATTGCCCCTTCCTCCTAAACGGGGCGCGGTAGACCCCTCCTTTCAATAGTAAAAAATGCTTGTATTTGACCCCTCTACAAAAATCCGTTATCAAATTTTGGCGCCCAAGTTATCGTACTCTCCCCAAGAAACGAATTAGATTAAAAACAAGAGAAAATAAGGCTGATGATAATCTGGTGGTTCCTGAAATGATGATTTAGCCGAATTCTTCTTAGTCTTATAAGAAAGTTGGTTCATATTTTTCAATAAATCATCCGCTTCTTAGTATTTGAATAAAAATTTATAAGAGCATTGAATTTTGAAAACAAAATTAGTACTTAATAACGTAAAATTTTGATAAAAATTGTTTCAACATTTAAATTTTTTTTTTTAAGTTTTGAGTTTAAAAATAAATTTTTCAAAAACAGTTGATTAAAAGAAATTTATTTACAAAACAAAATAAAAGGAGGTATTTCTGGCTTTGCCAAAAAGTATATCAAGATATTCTAAGTGTTGCCCTTGATTTTTAATAATTTGTTTTTTAAGTAGGATTTTTTTTGTATGAACACTAAAGTTCATAGTTCATACATATGCCGACACGCTGCGAAGACAACAATTTAACATTGAAAAATTTGATTGAAACAACAACAACTTAAGTGTTCTACTTCTACGACCAAGTTATTTTCTGGCTTAAGTTATATAGCTATTTCACGTGCACCAGTAACGGATCTAGGATTTGGCTGTGGGGGGGGCTTGGAGTTTGGAGATCTAGTTTGTACATATGAAGTTATATAACAGAAAACGAATTTTGACATTATCACTTTCCTTCTTTAATAATAGCCGTGTTTTTGTGCCCTTATATCCACTCCTATAAATATCCGCGTCTTAAAATATTTTCAATATAAAGAACAAAAACAAGATTTTGGAATTGATATGTGTTAAACATGAGAATTATTTTTAAGCAGGCAGTATAACTAATTTTATAACTTAAATTTTTAGAAAAATTCGTTTATTTATATTGCTTAGTAATAATTCATTAGGTTGTAGGTAGCTACCTACATTATGTAAGTATTTGTTTAAATCAGCTGAAGGTATGCTTTGAACTTCACATTTTTGATAAAATTTTAAAACTTTTTTTAATTGCGTAGTTCAGAAAATTTATATTTAAGTGGTCTTACTGGCAAAAGCTCATAGTGCTCTGACAGTGCCACTCCTCTGAGATCTTATTTTCCTGAACTATAGCCAAACAACCTACTTGTTTTGTTCAAACTGTCACTGGAAAGCACAGAAAATAATATTTTGTGGATCGAAAAATTAATATTAAGACTTCATTACCCTAATCATAAAAAATTGTTAATTGTGTTCTTACTCAGAAATTAACTAAAACATTGTTTAAAAGATAATTCGTGAATTAGACTTTCCTAATAATAAAAAAATAAACTGCCTGCAATAGCTAATTGACGTGAAGTAATCAACACGAACGAAAATCTACTACAATCAACAAAATCCCTGATGTCATCAAAGAATATAAGCTATTTTGCACAAATACTTGCTCACATATTCTGAGATTTTATACACATACTTTCTCATTAAATCGTGAATTTCGTGTACATAGCTGAAATGGAAATGACGTCACTTAAGCTTACGGGAATGTGTCCACCTCGTCTGTCTCATAGGTCTTCGCTTACAATTGCAATAAGTTTTCCCATGTTATTCTTGGAGAATCTTAGATTTGGTCCTAAATTGATTTTTTTTTTTTTTGTACGCGTTGATGTAGATTTCAACATATTCAACATTGCAATTCGATGCAAAAATTCACAATCTAAATATGCCATTTTAAATTTATATTAACAAATATATCAATTTTAAATTATTTTCAACACTTATGTCAACTTAATTTCTCGTTAATACACCTACTTTGGTGACTTAGTTAATTAAACGTCAATCAACGGTAATTAACTTCAATTTTGTTTTATGAATACATTTTTGCACTTAACTAACTGAATAAAAATAATTCACGTTTGATTTGCGATTATGAATACGGGTGCAAGTCTTTTAGTCGGGCGTAAGAAACAGCTGCTCTAAAAAATAACCTTCACGGCCCAATTTTGCAAGTGTGAATGAATTTTCGTGTACGCTGCATACCTATACTTTTTATTCCTGCTCAATGAATGTGTCGATAAATTTGCACGTCACTCTAGAGTCTATAAAAAAATAAATAAATCGGGTGGCACAACGGCTCATGAAGAACCAGGCCCTAGTGACTTACAACTCGCAACCATTCCTGTGTGCGCTATCGACAGGAATGGAAGGGACCTACCTATTCGTGACAAGTGATACTCTTGGAGGATTTGTCAATTCCTCGCAAGAGGCAGTAGCCCTGAAAAAAACTTTTTAGTTTTTAGGTGGACGAGGCTGGGAAGCGAACCCAGACCTAGAGTCTATAGGGATGGTAAATATTCATGTCCACCTGCAAGATTTTTCTGAGTTTTTAAGTGCGCGTTTTGTTTATTCACAAATGTATTGAAGGTACTTCGCGAAATTACAACGCGCCTCCGGAATTATAAATATTTCGCTGAGATTTTGAAAAATTTTAATATGAACAAAACAAAAAAATCTTAAGAACTATTGTCAATTATTAATAAAATACTTTGTTTAAAAATTACAAAATGTGTTGTGTTTTTTAATCGAAAACAGAGACCTTTTCTCTTTCAAAATTGAAAAAAAAATTGGTTATTCGAATCATTTTGCTTTTCATCGCCATATTTGTATTAGGGTAAAAGTTTCTTTTCCATAGAGCTGTAATAGCGCTTCAAAGCTGTAATAGCGTTATTTCAGAGCGAATAGCCACAAGGTGACAGATTTGCTTTCAGTGCTTTATATAAAATAGGGTGTTTTAGAAAATAAAAGAAAGAGTAAATATTCTGCACAGCAAATACCTAGTATATTTTTATTTAAAGAGTAGGTGTCCCTGAGATGCACTTTGAAACTAACGAACAAGTTTTTTTTTGTGATTCAGCTTTAGTTAAATTTCGATAAGTTTTAAAGCTTTCTTAGGGTATGGAAAAAAATAATAAATAATTATAATTAATTTAAGCCGTGTTTTTTGAGAGAGTGATTAGCAACGCAGCAAAATGTTTACACGCAAAACAATAACAAAACAAAATATTATAGAGAATTTTGTTTGTGTTTTCCGTGTAAAACTTTTACTTAGTTGCTAGTCACTCTCTCATAAGCCACGGCATTATTTATTTTCGGCTCATGATTATTTTTTTTTTGTTTTTGTTGAATTTATATAAGTTTGTAACACCCTACAAAATCAGTGGTGGTTTTACAATAGCTCTGTAAATGCTTTTTTTTTGGACATTTTACAATGCGCATGAGCAATATTTTTATTATGTACCATTTGTGTGAAAGTATTAGTATTCAGCTCTATACGCACTTTTTGGGTGGTTCTATTAGAGCTAGGCTTCGACGTTTTGGTAGGCGCATGCGTTAATATTTTGTCCATGTGTTGTTGAAAGTTCGATAATAACTCGTTGAGAGCTAATATTTAGACAATGCTCTAATTTGAATGTTATAAGCTCTAGTAAGGAGCATATTTTGGAATCTTGAGACGTTATAAGTTGTTAGAGCTGAAACCATTCCAGGACCTCTGTTATAGAGCACAATTTTTAAAAGAAATAGAGAGAGCTGTATTATAAACTCTTACAGAGCTATAGCCTTAGATTATACTATATTAGAGCTGTAGAATAGCAGTTTTGCTTCAACTAGCTCCAACAATGTTAATTGGGTAAAGCCCTATGGCATAAGGTTAGTTTTTAGGGAGTTATTTGTTTAACCCTGACTACGTTTTTTGTCCAATATTTTTAGACCATATTAAACACAAGCTGGTTTTTTTCCAGTTTTTAGGAAAAATTGTCATTGCATGAAACATGTCCATTATTCATAGCCCCCCCACTTGCTTTTTGTCGAGTACGCTTCAGGCTTTAGCTTAGGGCTTACGGCTTAGAAAAAAATTACAACATGTAAATTGTTCAGCCACAACCACATTTTTGTCCATCAAGTTTCACACCTTAACAATATTTTAGACGAAAATAGAACTCTACACGTTGTAAAACTTTGCTTTCTTTATTTCAAATTATTTTAGTAATGGGCTGTGGGGGGGGGCTTTAGCCCCTATAGCCACCCCCTGGATCTGCCACTGACGAGCGCCAACCTGATCATCAGACTTCTTTGTGCGGTGCTGAGTCCTAATATGTTCATTTTTAATTGAAAAGCTTTGCCCGCCATATAATAGGGATTGAACATAAGACATCAACTATTTACAAATAAAAATGAACATTATTAAGACTAACTTGGTGGTAGAACACTTCAGTTGTTGTTGTTTCACTCAAAATGTAAAATTTTTTTAAATTCAATTTTTTTATAAAATTGTCCGTCTAAACGAAGGGGAATAGAACCCCCTGCCATAAAATTTTTTTCTTTTCCCAACTAAACCTTCACGCTCTATCTTTTTGTCACACCTTAGGTGAATCACCCTGTATAAATTACAAACAAATTACCTATATTCTTTTTGTAACTTCCTGCTAAAAGTTCGAGTTAAGTGTTTGAAAATTTAATAAAACAATTTTTACAATCAAAACTATTACTTAAATATTAAAAAAGTGAAATTTTGCATTTATTAGTAATGGTTTGAAAAATTGGGGCGTGAAATAAGGTAGAAGGAAATAAGGTCGAATCGAATTTATTGCCATTTAGATTGGAAATAATGTCGAATTCAACTTTTTTTCATGGTCGACTTTCTTTCCATAGCAAAATAGTAATAAGGTCGAAAAAAGGGAATTAATGTCGAATGTTAAAAAATGGGAAAAAAGAAAAAAAAAACTTCAATCGAAAAAGATTGGTAATAAAGTCGAACTTATATTTAACATCTAAAAATTTGAAAAAATTACCTCGCTTAGCCAGCTTCGTAGAAAGTATGCTGTTGAATCCTTCTAAAGAGCTCGTAGTCCTGTGTAAGGTTTTATAGCATCATATTTTCTAAGATCCTTACTGTATTATTAAATTATTTTTTTTTTATATATAAGTGCCTCGATAGAATAATTTAATAACAAATGGGTGGCCCGGGCGCGGGCGGCACGGTGCGGATGTCATGAGGGGCGCGGGCAGTCGACGCGGGAGCTCGTTGGTCAACCAACACTTATTAAATTATTCTGCAAACCTTATCTTATTAAGTTATTCTATAAAACCTTACACAGGCCTACCAGCTCTTAAGAGAGATTCACCAGCAAACTTTCTACGAAGCTGGCTAAGCGAGGTAATTTTTTTCAAATTCCTATAGATGTACTGTTGGATCAGGACTTCAAGAAAATGAGTAATTTTTTTTTTTAAATAAAATCGTATTTTGTTTGAAATTTAATTGTGAATGAGTTTTATGTATATTGGGAAATAAAGTCGACGATGAAAATGATCTTATTGAAGTGATCGATATTAGTTTCAATTTTTAATTTTGTGTTTGGATATAAAGCCGATCATGAAAAAAAGTTGAATTCGACATTATTTCCAATCTAAATGGCAATAAAGTCGATTTGACCTTATTTCCTTCTACCTTATTTCACGGCATCGAATTTTTATATAGGGAAGTAAAATAACTCAGGTAATTTTCAAACACTTAACTACATACATACATATGTTATAGTTCATTATCCGGAAATTCAAAGGAAACAAAACTCGAGGGAATTTTCAAAACAACGAGGATCATAACCCAACCCTCCACCCCCCCTTTCAAACTTAAATACTGGATCTACGCCTGCATACTGCTATTAATCCAGTTTAAAGTTTCGAGTTCTGAAATGAAACCTTTGAAGAAGGATTTGTTCTTTTTCAAAACTTGAAACTGTGGGCCTCCCAATGTACTGTTTATTGCACATAAACTGAAAGCACAGCAACTGGAAACATATACACAAACAAAAAACCTATTATAACGTAACTAATAAGTCCTATGTTTTTTAATAGTTTTCGAGATTTTAGTTTGCGGGTTTTTGTAATTGCGAGATTATGAAGAGCGGGTTTCTATATGGGAAGAGTGGGTTTCTATAATTGCGAGATTTTTGTAGCCACCCCGAATGGGAGCACGTCGATATCTCGCAAAACTAAAATCTCAAATAACGAAACACCGCATTTCTATATAAATCTCGAAAAACGAAATCTCACAAACTAATAAACCCGCTTTTACTAAACTCGCATAACAAAATCTCGCTTTTAACAATCTCGCATTTACGTTTCACAGCCAAAAATCTCTCAAATTTCAACTAAAATCTCGCAATTTTAAATCTCGCGTTAACAGGTGAAGTTGGAAAATTCCTAACTGAAAAATGAAACCCTGCAAATAGAAAATGAAAAATCAGAGGCCTAAAAAGGGAGATAAAATCCTTGAACCCGATACGCCGGCCACCAAAGGTACTTTTTATTACAAATAAACTGAAAACCCACCAACTGACAACATAGGCGCCTGCCTGGCGACTGAGCATACCCTAAGCGGAGCGACGGAGTCGCGTGAGCGGGACAGAGGACCTGAAAAGGGAGTTAAAATCCCTTAACCCGCGGAGCAGGCCAACCAATGTACTGTTTATTGCATATAAACAGAAAGCACACCAACTAACAACATACACAAAAGAAAAATACAAGTCCTTTATGTTTTTTAAATGCGAGATTTTAGTTTGCGGGTTTTTGTAATTGCGAAATTATAAAAAGCGGGTTTTTATAATTGCGAGATTATGAAGAGTGGGTTTCTATAATTGCGAGATTTCGTTTTGCGAGATTTGGGGTGCGAGATTTTAGTTTTCGAGATTTCGTAGCCAACCCGAATGGGAGCGCTACGATATCTCCCAAACTAAAATCTCGAATAACGAAATCTCGCATTTTTTATAAATTTCGAAATACGAAATCTCGCAAACTCATAAACCCGCTTTTCATAAACTCGCAATAACAAAATCTCGCTTTTAACAATCTCGCATTTACATTTCACAACCAAAAATCTCGCAAATTTCAACCAAAATCTCACATTAACACGGGAAGTCGGAAAATTCCGAACTGAAAAATTAAATCCTGCGAATAGAAAATGAAAAATCAGAGGCCTTAAAGGGGATATAAAATCCTTGAACCCGATACGCCGGCCACCCAAAGTAAAAATAAACTGAAAACACGCCAACTGACAACATAGACGCGTGCCTGAGGATTGAGCATTGAGCATACCCAAAGCGGAGCGACGGAGTCACGTGAGCGGGACAGAGGACCCGAAAAGGGAGTTAAAATCCTTGAACCCGCGAAGCGGGCCACCCAATGTACTGTTTATTGCACATAAACAGAAAGCACACCAACTGACAACATACACAAACAAAACCCTAGTATAACGTAATTTATACAAGTCTTTTCTGTTTTTTAATGCGAGATTTTAGTTTTCGAGATTTTAGTTTGCGGGTTTTTGTAATTGCGAGATTATAAAAAGCGGGTTTTTGTAATTGCGAGATTATGAAGAGCGGGTTTCTGTAATTGCGAGATTTCGTATTGCGAGATTTCGGGTGTGAGATTTTAGTTTGTGAGATTTCGTTGCCAACCCCACCCCAATATGCTTGGCAGAATTTTGGAAATTTCTCTGTGTAGAGAACAAGGATTTCATTGAAAATTGTGTACAATTATTTTTTTTAAATTCTTCATTTTTTCATCAACTTTTAAATAAAAAATATTAAAACAACTTTCATGGGGCATAATTTTTCTACAAGAATGTAACTCCACTTTTTGGCTTTTTTTAAATATTTTATGCTTTAAGATCTACCAGTTAGAATTGAAGTTTTTTGCTAAAAAATTAATCAGTTTAAAAATTAATTTTTTTAAACAGGATAACGTGGTATTTGTGAAATTTCGAGAGCTCATTTTTCTTGTCAAAAATTGTAGAGGTTGTATTTTCGAAAAAATAAAAAAAATCGATGTTATTCATGGAATACGAACTTTACTTTATTTCAAAAAAGCGGGAACCCTACAAGAGGTTGATGGTCAAAAAAATCGACTAATATATTTCTGGTTAATAAAAAAAATGATATTGTCAGTATTGCCGTTGTTTTTCAATATTTTATTTGTATGTACCTATGTTTGCAGAGATTTTTGTTTAATAAAGATACCCAATGTAAACAGGGGTTAATAAAATACCTCTCCCAAATGGTATTTCCTCTTTTTTACTTACTAAACAGACTTGGCTTCTTCTTTAAAACAAAACCATTAAAGTGTTTTCAAGCTGTAAAAGATTTTTTTTTTTCAAATTATGTGGGATTTAATAGTTTACTGTTTTTATTATAATCAAAGCTAAAGGATATACCAAGCACAGGGCGATTTTTAAGTTATTCTATTGAATGTTTCTTAAAAAATAAATATCATTTTCTTTTCGATTCTTAACTACGGAAAGTGTACCTTTCATATAATTTCTTTTCATCACAAAGTGATTTTCTACAGTATCTACCATCTTTGTTGGAAGGACTAAGGGTTTATACATACTCGACTCGTTTACCGACTAGCTATTCACATAAATGCATATTTAATTGGCTCACCTCTTCTGCGATAGAAATGCGGAACACACCTGCACACTCTCAGAGCTAGTTTCATTCTGCACTCGGTTAGACACAATCCATAGCTATAAATTGGTACGGTCATCATATCCTCAGCTTCATTGGAAAACCGACATTTCCTTTGATTTACCTTTAATCTAAATCAAAATCAAAAGCCAAACAAGCAACAAAAACATACAAATACCAAAAAACACAATTTTCATAGTACTAATTGCCATATTATTGCTTACTCCTTTGCCCGGGGCGTTGTGAAAGTTTCCAAAGCAATCAGTTCCACAGTTGTATAATCAGTCTCGGGGAATGTGTACTTCTGTTTGGAGATGTTGGGTATATCTCCGGCACTGTGGAAATACACATCGTATCCTGTTGATAAGTTTATAATCTGTGCATAGATCTCCCCATCCAATGGATGCACTGTCACTCTCTCGCTATGGTCCAGTAATCCCCAATCATTGCTCGTCCAGTATCTTTGGGGCAAGAAAATTCAAATTAAATACTCTTTAGTCCTTAACCCCCCCCCCACACACTCTTTTGAGAGCAAGGATGACGTACTCATAAGAAATGTACTGGCCAACAAGGGTGTTCACCGATTGGCAGATGCCCAACTCCGTTATCGTCTGGAAAATGTTCATCTTGACAGTGGTTCCACTGCTCAGCTCGGGCTCAAAGTTCCACTTCAACTCGAACAGGGTGTCCAGATATTTATCACTGGCAATACCAAAAGTTTTATTCATCGGCAAACTTTCAATATTATCATACGAAAGACTGGCAAGCTTATCGATAAAAACACGGAAATCCTCTTTGTCCTCTGCTTTGGCAAAGTTTTCCTTATTATTTCTGTATTTAAAACAAGTTAGAAATAAAGATAAATAAAGTGGTAACTGTATATTTTTATTCAAAAAGAAAGACTGTGCGAGGAGGGGAAGTTGTTGATATAGAAATACAAAAAATACAGAGTTGCCTCAGGAGTTGGGAATGAGGATTATGAATAAAAACAGAAGTTGTGCGATGGGTGGCGAGTTTGAGTTCATAGATTTTATTCTTTGAGATGTAGATTATGTAGGAGCTTTTAAAATGCAAAATAGTTGAAACTTTACAGGTACTTATATTTAATAAGATATTTAACAAATTTAAAGCTACTTTGTAGGTAGGTACTTGTATCGCGTTAAAAATAATAAAGGTCAACCCAGGTTTCTTTTTCTGAAGGATTTTGATGTACTGATTTTGAACTTTGAAATTATGCCCATTTACATTTTAGGTTGTTACAAACTTTTAGAGAGTGATATTATTTTTTATTGTGGCTAGATTTCATTATCAATTGAATCTGAATGAAATTTATGACCCTAAAATACATTGTTGTGTTTTTTTTTTAATGTTGTGGCCTTATTTTAAGCCTTGATTTTGAATCCGACGTCATCAAAATAATGTGTTCAAAAATATACTTTTATAAAAGTTACAAATAACAAAAAAAGAACATTGTTATCCCTATATTTGGACAAAATGAGATCCGAAATGGCGAAATGAGAAGTGATGCAAAGAAATAAAAAAACGTTTTATTTAAACTCTAAGATTTTGAACGCATGAGGGGTCAAGTATAGGTATGTAATAAAAGCCAATAACATGCTTTCATACTGAGCCTAAATTTATTCATCAAAAACCGAAGTTAAAGTTGAAAGCTCATGCTAACTTCATGATAAGATGAACAATAAAATGATGCCATACATTATGATGTAGTTTTATTCTATATAAAAACGACGATATAACAGTGGTAGACTTGGCTGTATACGCAGTTTTTTTTCTAAATGTAATCTAAAAATGATCCTCCAAAATCACTCGACTTGAATTTTTTGCATTTACTTTTATTTTAATTGTTATTTTGTATTTCATTCAAATTAATAAAAGAAGAGATTTTTATGAAACTTGAAAGAACATTTAGCAGTGCCGTATTAACCTCAGAGTCCCGTGGCTCTGAAGAAAAAGTCAGAGTAGATCAGATGTAATTTGATGGCTACATAAAATTTGGCTCCAATGAAATTTGTGGTCCACTATAATAAACAAATTAAAAATGAACCCAAAAATATATATGGAAAACAACAAAAACAAACCAAAAAATTAAATTTGTAAATTAGTCGTACTTAATATTCATTTTTTCACAATTTAGTAGGATTATTTTTGTACGATTATTCGTAAAATGATTCATATTGAAATTAAAAGTGCAGGGCCGTATCTAGAGCTTGCGGGGCCCCGGGGTAAAACCAAATATGGGGCCCTATATCTTAAAGACTGCCTTAATATTGGTTAAATAAATTTCAATAAAAAGATCTAAATGTGTTTTACAGAAATAAAAGGTTATGTAGGTACTAAAATGATTATTTTCTTGATTTACAGAATCTAACTCATCGATTTCTTTTCTTAAATTTATTTGCCGAGCTGTTAGATTTTTAATTGATATCGTTGATAAATTGTTAAGCTCTTGCTGTTCTATGGTGCTTTGTAAGTAATTTTGTATTCATTTCAGCTTTGAAAAAAAAGATCATTCCCCTTTTGCTGTGGTAACAGGCTAACAGGAACCGTCAACAACGTCATAAGAGCGGTGCATACATCTGTTGAGTTCGAAGACACTGAAGAACTTTTAAAGATCAAAAAAGTTGTCAATTCTTTCCCATTTTTCATGGAACTTATCTCATTTGAAAATATTGAGCTGATAGAAAGCAACTGAACAAAAAGAGATAAAAAAAAAGAAATATGATGAATATAAGGAATTAGCCTTTACCTTTTTTAACTCAGGGAATCACTAGACCTTTTAAGCCATATCAATTAGCGAAAAAAAGTTGCAAACATAATTTGTAGAAAATTTAATTTGATACAAGTATGCCATATAAACTTTTTTGTCTGGAATAAAATCGTGAGCTACGTGTGAAAAAAGAATAAACCGTTAAAAACAAGATGGTAACATAACGACACTAAGGTAAAATTGTGCAAAATGTGGTCTTTGGCTCGTGTACTGATACTCTTTCAAATATCGAAGTCAAACTTCTTTCCCAGAGCACCATACGAGTTTAATGAAACATATATGCACCGTACTATTTCCAATTGCTAGCATGACCTTTCATAACCATGAATACACATATTTAGAATTTTCGACCAATTCATTTAGTTTTATTTAACAAATAAAGATGAGAAAGAGTGTCGGAGACAATACGGAGCCTTGGGGAACGCCAGCATTTATTTTGTGAACATCTGACTTGAAACCATCCAAGACAACTCGAATTGAACGGTCAGAGAGGTAATTTCTAATACAACGAAGTAGGGTCTCATCGATACCAAATGCACGCATTTTTGACAAGAGGGCTTCGTGTCAAACTATATCAAATGCTTTTGAAATATCAAGAGCAATAACCTTAGTTTCACCAAAATGATGTAAGGTTTGATTCCACTTTTCGGTGAGATATGCCATCAAATCACCAAATCAGCGTTTCCATGACCTTAGAAAGAAGGGACGTAAGTGCAATTGGTCGGTAATTGGAGGGGGAGGAAGATTCGCCTTTTTTCGGAACTGGCTGGACAAGTGCCGTTTTCCATCCACTTGGAAAAATTCCAGAAGAGTAGGATAGGTAAAAAAGTTTACGAAATGGTTTTGCCAACGTAGAAGAACAATTCTTCAAAACTAAAGGGGATATACCAACTGGACCAGCGGATTTGTGTATTTCAAGATCTTTAAGGACTCTCACAACTGTACGAGTACGAACAAATATATTTGGATTCATTTACCCTCTCTAGTAAAGGCGGAGTGATGACACTATGCTGCAATGTCGACTTTGCAGCGAAGTAGGCCGAAAGTAGATTTGCTTTATCCTGCGAGCTGACAACCGGAGTGTTATTATGAACGAGTGTTGGAACCGATGATGAAGAAGAGAATATTTTTTACAACTCTTGGGACATTGTAGTATTTTTTGGCGTATGTTTTGGTCATGTAGGTACTTGGTTCTTTGAATATGTGCGTTGCAGGTATTCCGGGCTTTCCTGGATTTTTCCGGTTTTCCTCAGTTGGATTTATCTTGTAGCATCGGAAGCTTAGATCTCTCAACCTGATAACCTCTTTGCAGCCAAAGTCGAACCATGAATTCTCTTTGGAACTTATACCTTTAGTCCTGTTAGGGATAAAAGTTTTCATTCCTTTAACCATATCAGCACTGGCATCAACGTCACTGTCGAGGAAGCATAGTGACCAGTTAAAGCTTCGAAAGAAGTTGTTGAGACCATCCCAGTTGGCTTGTGGGTTTGTGGGGCATGAGAAGTTGGCTGATATGATACAGTGGTCCGACGTGCCTAGAGGTGCTAAGAAATTTATAGTGTATTTATCAGGATCAGATGTGAGGAACAGGTCAAGGGTATTAGCGGAATGACCTCAGGTATTCGGGTTGGCTCATTCACAAGCTGAGTTAAATGGTTTAATTCGGCAAATAACTCTACGTACCTCCCTTCGGTTATTGTTTGACCAGAAAGTCGAAGGCATGAAGAATTATGAACGTTGAAGTCGCCCGTAATTAAAATTTCCGTTCGAGGAAAATGGGTAACAATTCTTAGTATGGAGTCCGACAGTGCGTCAAATTCGTCAGAAGCTGAAAAATTATCTAGATTTGGGCTTCTATAGATGAAGCAAGTGTGAATGATGTGCTTGTTGACAGTGAGTTTAATCCACATAAAATTAAAGTCCGAATTAGAACATTGGCCATACTTAGGCTGAAGCTGGTAAGCAACATCATTTCTGATGTAAGTGGAAAGACCATGATGGCCGAAAAACAATGGCACCAAGTTATAACCACATGTGCGTTGTGTACAATTACTTCAAGAATGATGTTGAATAGGTTGCATGATAACACGTCACCTTGCCTCAATCGTTCCTGAACATCAAAGGAATCGGTGGTGTTCTTACCAATTTTGACGGAGCAGCGAGATTTCTCCATCGTCATCCTGCACAAGCGAGAGAGTTTGGCAGGGATGCCGAGACAAGACATGGCTCTGTATAATTCGTCCCTTTTCACGCTATCATACGCGACTTTAAAATCGATAAAGAGGTGGTGTGTATGTGTGTATGACTTGCCTGGCCTAAAATCACACTGATAGGGGCCGATCAGATCGCTGACAAAATGTTTAAGGTGGTCACACAGGATAGCCGACAAAATTTTATAAGCGAGTTTTAGGAGACTAATTCCTCTCTGTAGTTGGTGCATTTCAAAACATCTCCCTTTTTTTGGATGGAGCACACTACACCCAGGTTACATTCATCGGGCATACTTTCATCTGTCCAAATTTTGCATATGAGCTGGTGTATGCTTCTAACCAATTCATCACCCGCTGATTTGAATACTTCGGCTGGTAGGCCGCACCAGCAGCCTTGTACGACTTAAGTTTGGATATCGCCAGCCGCACTTCGGTTAGGTCGGGTGGACGGAACTCTTGGCCATCATCGTCCAAGTTGAATGGAGCGTTCTGTCTACTAGCGGAATCTTGGCTGTATTCGCCGCCGTTAAGCAGTCTAGAGAAGTGTTCTTTCCAGATCCCCAGAACTGACTGTGTGTCTATTACCATATGCCCACTCTCATCTCGGCAGGCTTCCGTTCTAGCTTTGTATCCTTTGGTGGATCGTTTCACCCTCTGATAAAATTTTCGAACATCCCCCTGCCGCTACAACCCTTAATAGACTCGACCACCCGCTTTTCGTGCTCTCTCTTTTTCCTCCTGAGAAGTCGGCATTCCTCTTTTCGTTTCATCCCATAGAGCTCCCGGGCTACTCTCTCAGCAGCTCCTGTTCGAGTCTGCAGCATTGCCTGGTAAGCCTCGTCCTTAGCTCCGTCCTCTGCGCCAGCCAGCCGAGTTTAGTCGTGGTCGCCTAGTGAAACCCAGCACATCAGAGGCGGCACTTCTGATGGCTGGTTGACAGTGTTTCCATTGCTCCTCTGCACTTGATGCTGGTGGTGGACCTCCTATGTGGTCTGCAAAAGTTGTGGCGGTTTCTTGCGATTCAAGCTTCTCGACATCGTATGTTTTCACAGCATCTGCTCTGCGTTGTCGCGTCATGGATATCCGCATACGTAGTCTAGCTACCACCAGGTATTGATCCGAGTCAATATAGGCCCCTCGGAACGTTCGGACGTCCAAGATACTGGAAGCATGTCTCGCGTCTATCGCAACGGGGTCCATTTGGTTGACGGTTCGTTGATCACGCGACCGCCAAGTACCCTTGTGTATATTGAGGTGTGGGAAGTAGGTGCTTGAGATGATGACATTTTGCCCCGCCGCAAAGTCTGCGAGCCCGTGTCCGTTGACGGAAGTTTCGTCGTGGAGGCTGTGTCCTCCGACTATCGAACCAAAAATGCCCTCCTTTCCGAATCTTGTGTTGAAGTCACCAAGAATGATCTTCACGTCGAACTTCGGGCACATATCATACGTTGTGTCCAGGAGATCGTAGATAGCTTCTTTGGTTGAGTCATCTCTCTCTTCATGGGAGGCGTGAACACAGATCATCGTAATGTTCTTAACTTTGCCATTCATGCGGATTGTGGCCAGGCGCTCGCTTACACTTCGGAAGCCCAAGACTTCTTGTCTAAGTCTTCCCCTTATCACGAAACCGCAACCAAAAAGTCGCTGATCCATGCTCATTGAAGAACCAGCCGTAGTAGATGTCACACGATTTCTCCGTATGCCCTCTCCATCCCATCGCAATTCCTGGATAGCTGTTACGTCTGTCCAGGATCTCCACTAATTGTTCGGCTGCACGTGTTCTGTATAAGGATAGGACGTTCCACGTTCAGATCCGAAATGCATTGTCCTTCTTTCGTTTGCTGCGGTCGTCATTTTTAAAATCATCCATATCCGAGGCTTGTAGTTTATTCGGAACAAACTTTTTTTACGTGGTAGGGAAGTTACCCCGACGCACAAAAAATACATACTTAAAGTAAGAAAAAACGTAAAAAAATAACTACAGTTTTACTAACAAAACAAGAAATTTATTTTTTTAAGTTGTTTTAATGAACATTTTTTGAAAAATTTCATTTCAAACTAATAATTTTGAAAAATAAATTTTTATTTAATCACACCAATTGATTAATTCAAAAACAAAACTATTAAATTTAAGGAATAGTACATTAAATCATTAAGACGTGTATTCCAAACTAAAACACCATTTTATTTTTTCCTAACCATATTTTATGATTAGTTTAGCCAAGAACAATTCTAAAATAAGGTCTATATATCGGTACTAGAAATTACTAAGCTGCTTAAGGTTTTTTTATTGGATTCTGTGAATCTAATAACTAATGATTCTATGGAAGCTTTAAATCAAAGAGCACATAAAATACGTTATGTATCTAAGATTTATTTGATAAGAATGAAAAAATATCGAACACAAATTATATGTGTAAGTGATTGATAAGAAACTATATAAAACGATAATGTTGATAAGAACAAAGTAGAATAAAGCTATATTGTTGTTCGTAAATATCCAACATCCCTCCTCAACAGATAGCTATACCAATCCTACTCGCTTACATAAAGTCTTGAGTCTCTCTTTTCCTAACGGTTTTATCATCATATCAGCCGCCATGTGTTCTGTAGGACACCATTTTAATTTGATCAAATTTTGATATATTAACTCCCGAACATAATGGTATTTTGTAGAAATATGCTTCGTTCGGTTGCTAAATTTGTTATTTTCGCTTAACTTAATGCATGATTGGTTTTCTTCAAACATTGTTATAGGTTCAATTTGTTCTTTTCCAAAATCTTAATAATTTTAATAACCATACACACTCCTGACTTGCTTCTGAAAGAGCAATATACTCCGCTTCTGTTGACGATAGAGCTATGCAAGTTTGCTTCCGACATGCTCAAATCACTGGTCCACCATTAAACTTAAATAAATAACCTGTATTAGATTTTCTTGATTTTTGGTCTTGAGCCCAGTCAGCATCTGCATATCCTGTAAGTATATTTTTTTGATCTGAAATCTCTCCCATTTTAAGCTCGAAAGCTTCTGTCTTCTTTAAATATCTTAGTGTTCTTTTCACCTCATTCCAATCGACATCTGTGGGATTTTCAACCTTTTGACTTAAAATTGATACTGTTGCTGATATATCTGGTCGCGTATTTGTAGTTAAGTATAAAAGTCCACCAAGTTTCCATTTTCATTTATTTTGAAATAACCAATATCAAGTGGAATATTTGACGGTGTTGAATTTTGAAGTGAAAATTTGTCTAGTAATTAATGGATGTACCATTTTTGATTTATATACAAAATTCCATCTTCATCTTGTTGAACTTGTTTTCCCAAATAGTTTTTGATTTGTCCTAGATCGGTTAAGTCGAAATAGTCTTGCAAATGTTGTCCACATTCTTTAATTTTTGTTTCTTCTGTTGATACAATCGAAATATCGTCCACATATACAAGTACATAGATAACATGATACGAATTTCGTTTTATGTATAAACATGGATCAGCAGTGCTTTGTTCGAAATAATTATTTTTGAGTGCATCGTCCAATGTTTTGTTCCAAACTTTTGCAGCTTGTTTAAGCCCATATATGCTTCGGTTAAGCTTACATACCTTGTGTCCCTCCTGAGTTCTGTATCTAATTGGTTGTTTCGTGTATATTGTCTCTTTCAATAAACTATTTAAAAATGCTGTTTTCACATCATAATGGTGTATTTTAAGATTGTCTCTTCCAGCAATTGCAAGTAAACTTCTGAATGTTTTTTGCAAAAACGGTGCAAAAACTTCAGTAAAATCTTTACCGAATTTTTGTGAATAGCCTTGTGCGACCAACCTTGCTCGGTATTTAACGATTTCTCCAACTTCGTTTCTTTTAATCTTGTATACCCATTTGCATCCAACTATACTGCAACCTTCTGGCGGCTCTACTAATTCCCAAGAGTTATTTTTCATCATAGAATTATATTCTTCATCCATCGCTTCTTTCCAAAATTCATTTTGGTCACTTTGCATGTCATGTTGAAATGAACTTGGCTCTACCATAATTATATTTTTGACTATTTTAGCTGATGGATCATATCTGTTGGGTGGCTGACCTTTTGTTGATCGATCTGAAGATCTTATATTTGTTTCTTCAGGTGGTTTATCTAGTAAGTCATTTGTTTCTTCAGGTGTTTTACATAGTAAGTCATTTGTTTCTTCATGTGTTTTATCTAGTAAGTAATTTCTTTCTGTTTCTTCATGATTCGGTATGTTTTCCAGTTCAATAATAACATCCGGTTTTTCATTGTCCTCATAGATTTGTGTTGAGTGTGATTTCTTTGGATTTTCTTCTTGAAATACTCCATCAACTATCTTGATATCTCTAGTTATAGTTATTTTTTTGGTTTTAGTATCAAGAAGACGAAATGCTTTGGATTTTTCTGAATACCCTACAAAAATTAGCTTCACACTTGTTGAGTCCAATTTGGTTCTTAATTCTTTTGGGACATGTGCAAATGCTTTGCTTTCGAAGATGAAAATTTTACTTACGTCTGGCTTGCGTGAAAACCAAAGTTCATATCGGGTTTTTTCTTTTACACGAGTTGGTAGCCGATTAAAAAGATAAGTTGCATTCATCATTGCTTCTCCCCAGTAAGTATTTGGTAATTTTGCTCCCAAAAGCATGCAGTGTCATTTCCATGAGGGTCCTATTTTTCCTTTCTGCAATTCCGTTTTGTTGTGGAGAGTATGGTGCAGTATATTGAATTTTGATGCCTTCTTGTTTCAAATAACTTATCATTTCATTATTTATATACTCCCCTCCACGGTCAGATCTGATAATTGTTGGTTTCTTGTTGAATTCAGTTTTCATTTCTTCTATAAATTCCTTTATAAATTTTGTTGTTTCACATTTTTGGGTCATCAAGTAGATTCTTGTATATCTGCTGTATTCATCCGTCACTGTCAAAATATATATTGTCTTGCTAGGAGTCAGAGTTTGCATAGGCCCACAAACATCTGTATGAATCAAGTCCAATTTTGATTTAGTTTGACTTTGTGAGTGTTTTTGAAATTGTGTTCGAACCATCTTGCCTGAATACACGTTTCGCAAACTTCTTCAATGCCACATTTCTTGATCTTTATGCCGTATGCAAGTTCAGCTGACACTAGTTTTTCAACTGACTTCAGATCCCTGTGACCAGAGCGTTTTGTGCCATGAATGTATGCAATTGCCATTGTGACCCTCTGCATCGACACTTGCTAATGCTTGATGATTGGTTGAAAAAGTATATAGTCCAGATTGGCTACATCCAATAGCCACAATTACTTCTTTAAATTTAATGTTACACTTATTTTCTCAAAACATACCTTAAAACCTTTATTATCAAGTATCTTGACTGACAAAAGACTACAATCGAGTGATGGTACGTAAAGGACGTCATTGATTGGTATTTTGACGGCTCCTCCATTGCTGTTGATGCATTCAATTGTTCCAGATCCGTTTCCTTCAACCTTAGCCAGTTTTCCATCTGCCAGTCGAACATTACTTTTATTTGATGTATCAATGTGATTAAAAAACGATCGGTCATAAGTCATATGAGATGTTGCTCCTGAGTCTATAATCCAGGAATTAGTTTCAGTTTTTCTTGTCACATTGAAGCAAAATTCGGTTGAATCATGAAGAGGAACTTTACTAATTTGGTTTGCAGTATTGTTGTTCTCGTGATTTTTCTTCTCTTTCCATTTTAAAAATTTTCGACATTCCGGGTTTTCATGATTTGACTTTTTGCAGAAGATACAGAATTTTTTCTTTATGTATTTATTTTGTGCAGCTTTCATGGCAGCATCTTTTGAACAGTCAACAGGCTCCTTATTTTTACGACGTTTAAATTCATCAATTAGCTTGCGTGTAACTAGAATTAGTGTTAAATCGTTCTCTGGTCTACTTTCTAAGGCAGTAATAAGGCTGTTGTAGGAATCTGGGAGGCTGCAAAGAAGCATTGCAACAACTAGGTGGTCCATTAGTTCTTCACCAAGTGATGTAAGCTTTGCTACCAAGTCAAGCATTTGACTGATGTGTTCTTGCATATCACCACCATCAGAATATTTCATTGAACAAATTTTCTTCAATATGAATACTTTACTGTAGTAGCCCGTAGCGTAATGGTTAGTGCGTTCGACTGTCACGCTGGAGGTCTGGGATCGCTTCCCAGCCTCGTCCACCTAAGAAACTAAAAAGTTTTTTTTTCAGGGCTACTGCCTTTTGCGAGGAATTGACAAATCCTCCAAGAGTATCACTTGTCACGAATAAGTGCTTCTCGTCTAGCCGTTCGGATTCGGCATAAAATTGTAGGTCGCTTCCATTCCTGTCGATAGGCGCACACAGGAATGGTTGCGAGTTGTTAGTCACTAGGCCCTGATTCTTCATGAGCCGTTTTGCCACCCGATTTATTTTTTATTTATTTTTATTTATGAATACTTTACTTGTTAATGTTGACTTTTCGTGGTAGTTTTTAAGTGCAGCCCAAGCCTCTTTTGCCGATATTGCATTGCGTATGTGTAGGATTTGATTATCTTCGATGAGCATTCCAATGGTTGCACGAGCTTGATCATCATGTTCCTTCCATACATTGGTTGGTTGATCTGGAACCTCATCTCTAATTGTATACCATAATCCATCTCGAGTAAGCAACATTTCAACTTTGTATTTCCATAGCTGGTAATTTTCATTATTCAGTTGTTTGATTACACCACCTAAACGTGTGTTTTCCATCTCCTATTCAATTTCTTTATTATTTACTTGACCTTTGTTATTTCCTTAAATCCTGGTCCCATAACCTATTGGATTCTGTGAATCTTATAACTAATGATTCTATGGAAGCTTTAAATCAAAGAGCAAATAAAATACGTTATGTATCTAAGATTTATTTGATAAGAATGAAAAAATATTGAACATAAATTATATGTGTAAGTGATTGATAAGAATCTATATAAAACGATAATGTTGATAAGAACAAAGTAGAATAAAGCTATGTTGTTGTTCGTACACATCCAACATTTTTTGGCTCACATCTTTTAAACCGTGTCAATTTAAATAAATTAAATCTTCTGTTCAAATATAACAATTTCTAGTTTTATTTCTGTTAAGCTCCCAAAATTATTCTATAAATATGTTTCACAAATCCAAATTGGATTGTTGTAATAGTCTTCACATAAACTTTTGTTATGATGCTCCATAAAAACAAAACAAAAGAAAAACGTCACATAAATGTCATCTCAATAAAAGCCAACAACCCACCATCGCAATTCTTATTGAGGTATCATAATATCATATTATTTCTTAAACCTCTTAATATTTATACAAGTACCTACCTTACCTTACCATCTCTAGTTTTATACTCACTCTATGTATTCGTCAATCTTATTTTCGTCGACCCTTTTATGGGGACATACAGTTAGGCTAGGGAAGCTCGTATTCCATACGAGCTTATTGCGATCCATTGACATAACAATCGGTGACGTCTGAAAACGTTCCCATGTCCTGTGGCTAAGCGATATGACTCCAAAAAACGCAATGCAGATGAAAACCAGCCATAAAATTCTGTTGGAATGAGACCAAGAATAAAAAACAAAAAACGATATTAGAAGAGGAAGTTGGTACCGAATTTTCGACAAAAGAAAAAGAAACAACCAGCGAAATGAAATTGAGGACAAGCTGAAGCAATTTTTCTTCCCGGCTTAGGATGCACACAAAAAACCCTTAAAGCCCCATCAACCCCATTCTATAACCATCAGCAATCAGCATACTCTTCTTATATGTCCTGGGAACCAGGATCCTAGAAGGAATGACAATTGCACACATAAACACACACACATACAAACTCCTCATGGCTCGATTAAATGGCTCCAAAATATGTCCACAAAAAACGGTTGCACACTTTATGAGCCATTATGGCGGCAACCTAAATTTACTTTTGGATAGCTCTCTCCCTCCCTGTGCCCGGTGCCCGTCCCAATGTTACTGTCGTATACATTCATGGTAAGGCAGCAGAACGGGATATAAACTGGACGAACAGTGAACAACCCTGCTGCTATGCCGGCTCCAAATGTAACGGGTATAAGCCTTATCTCAAACTGTGTGTTGTATGTTTGCAGCAGTGTCCGCCGCGTCTATACAATCGCTTTAAGGTGGCCGAATGGCAGCGGGCTTAGCCAGGCTTTTATCCCTACGTATATGTCGCCGCATGGTCCTGCCAGAGGATTCGCAATTCGCACTAAATCGATTGTGTGGATGGTGACATAGTTTTTCCGTTTGCATTTTTGTCTCTCTTATTTTTTTCGTTTGGTTCTTGATGATGACAAAAAAGGCACAACATGCGAAAAGTGCCAAATTGTGTGTTTGGCCCTAAAGTGATGGTCCCTTGCCTCGCTTCGCCTATAGCCTATAGGCCATAGTTGAATATATATCTTTTGTCTGTCTAAGCCGAGTATCTACATATATATCGATTCTTTTTTCCTTAACAGCCCGAAAAGCCAATTGAATTTAGTTTTGCTTTTTCGTCCTTTTTTCCAGATCATTGCCCACATCTTCATGGTTATTGCTGTCATCATGTTTGTAGCTGTCACCGACTTGGTCCTTTGCCTCTTCTTCTCGATGGTAAACGGCCGTTCATTTGCAGCCTAAATTCTACGGGAACAGAAAAGCTATATACATACATAGACTCGTGTACTATATGGCCAATGCTCTATAAGGCTGTTATAAGTGTAATTCGTATTTATACTGTAATTTAAGCCAAGTCAACAACTTGGGTTTATATTGGATCACTGTCGTTTATATGGCTCTTAATGAATGTATCCTGTTACAGGACGAGGTTATTATTGCCAATGAATTGTAACAATTCGGTTGTTATTGATGAGATGAGATTTTTCTTACTTCAATGTGTCGTTATATATTTCAAGCAACCAATTTGGTTAATTGAATTCCTGACGGACGACGACGCACGATGGCTTTCCCAAACGATAAGATGAATCTTTTTAATTTTAATGGTTATGGGACCAAGAGGCTATTCGATTTAAGATATGTTACATTTTTATTTATGGAAATATTATAGGCGACAAGTATCTCTTTAAGAAATAAAAGAAAATGTTAATTTTGGTTTAATTACATTGATTATGGTCCACACATTTTGCTTATCAATGAAATATGCTGGCTTATGGAAATTTCTATTGTAATAGCTTTAGTGGATGGCAAAATAGGAAAATTAATCTGCAATCCTTAACGAAAAACATGATTTTATTCAAAAATTCAGTTGATTATTTTTAAACTTTCATTTTTTATTAAATTTTTGTTCGTATGGAAAAAAGCAGATGCTTTCATCTCTTCTACTTTTTTTCTTTGAGAGATATTTTGTATGTGTTTGTTTATTTTTTTTTTATATTTTCCAAAAAAACTATAAGATATAAAAGCGTCATTTTTCCATTTGAACAAAAAAAATTGCCAGGGTGGCAAAAAATTTGCCCAGGGTAGCAAAAAAATGCCAGAGTGGCAAAAACAGCCGTGGAAACAAATTGCAATCAGGGTGGAAAAAGAATTGTATGTTTTAACAAATATTTATATTTTACCGATGTTTAAATCTATTAAATTTTTTTGGTTTCTACCCTCTTCTTTCATTTGATACTTCTTTCTCACGAACTACGGCAGATATTTTAAATTTGAAAATATTTTAAATGACAAAAAAATAACATTAAAAATCTATCTTGAGAATAGAATTTAAAATTATAATTATTAAAAAAATAAATCATAACATTTTAGACACACATTTTTACTTGCGAAATACGTCGTATAGGTACGGCAACCATCCGTCCCGGGTTTCCCGGGACTGTCTCGTATTTCAACAGCATGTCCCGTTTTTTTTTTTTTTTTTTTTTTATTTTTCCCGTATTTGTCCCGTGTTTTTAATATTTTTATATTTTATAAAACAAAATGTTTGATGTATGTACATATGTATGAAAGTGCAAACGATTACCCGGCTTTGATTTTTGACTAATTTATTTACAAATCCGTTCTACTCTTACGTTAACGACTAACAAGTAATTCTTGTGTAAGAACGACTATTTGGCTTTGGTTTTGAACTGTTTTGTGATTTTTGTGTAAAACGAGGACCTGGATTATTGATTTTTGAATATGGTAAAAGAAGGACAACTCTACCATTCATCTTTGAAAAACTACAAAGACACTTAAAATCGGTAAAAAACTGATTTATTATTATTTATTTTATGATCAGTGCGTGGACAAACGAACGCACTAAGTTTCAACTTCCTAAGTCATTTATTGGGGGCAGCAGATGAGTTTTTTGATTTTAGGGAGTTGCTATAAAAAAGAAAAGCTTAATAACTTTTTTCCTGAAGGTGAACAAACGATTTTTTTGGTTGGACAAACGATGAACAAACGATTCTGATAAACCCCACCCAACAATTTTGACTTCGGGGTTCATACTTCACACATCTAGAAATAGAAGCATGTTTGGCTTTTGTGAACAAAAAGCAAAAAGTTGTTTGATAAATTTCTTTGCTTAAAATATTTTTTAAGTATAGAAATTATTATAAAATGGACAGAAAACAAAAAGATAGTAGGTGAAAAATGTGTAGAAATTTGTAAGCATTTCTCAGATAAAATATTGGCCTTCCTTTTACAAATTGTCGAGTTAAGCTTGTGTTTGTCAACTTCTAATGCTCCCACTGGAAAGGGTATTTTCAATAATGAATAATTTTTATGAACGAGCGAAAAATCTCAGCTAAATGCAAAAACATTTTTTTTAGCTCAAAAGAAAAAGAAAAATATTTTTTAAGTTGTAAGCTTGGCTTAACATGCATTATGAAATATTGTTATGTTTTTTGTAGCTTTACGTAGTAATACTTCACATAATGTTCATTAAATTAAAAAATTATTCATGACAAGTGATACTCTTGGAGGTTTTGTCAATTCCTCGCAAGAGGCAGTAGCCCTGAAAAAAAAAACTTTTTAGTTTTTAGGTGGACGAGGCTGGGAAGCGAACCCAGACCTCCAGCGTGACAGTCGAACGCACTAACCATTACGCTACGGGCTACCAACGATACCTGTAATACACCCGATTTTTTGGTTTTTAAATTTCTCGTTAACTACTACACCGATTTCAACCAAAATTTGTATGCAAAAGGCCGCTTACAATCCTAACAATTTTGCATATAAACATTTTCGAAAAAATAAATTTTGGACTTTTAAAAAAATATTGAATTTTTTTTTTTTTAAATTCAATATCTTGAAAACGGGCTAACGATTTTTTTTAATTTTGTGAACGATTGTATTTTATTAAATACTTAAAGTTGGCATACCAAATTTTATTTTAAAAAATGTTCAAGATTTTTTGTATATAAAAAATTAATTTAAGAAAAAACCGCTGTAACGATTTTTGATTTTTTTTTTTCAAAAATTCATATTTATTAAACAAATCAGATGGCATACTTTTTTTTAAGCTCTATCTGTTTTAGGTATTAAAATAACTAATTTATAACAATTCTTAGTAATCATTTATATTTATAATTGTTTTTAAATTTTTTTTTTAATGATATCATAATGTTATAGAACCAATAAATATGTCCATGTACATTGTATATTTCAAGCTACGTTAAAGTTATTAGCTACGAGAGCAAGTTTTGTGCGATCCAGTCGTGCCCATTTTTTTTAGGTCTATCGGTTTTAGCCATTTAAATAACAAATTTATAGTAATTATTATGTAAGTGGTCCTTTGTTTTTAAAAACTTTTTTC
This sequence comes from Melangyna quadrimaculata, assembly GCA_949320155.1. NCBI lineage: Eukaryota > Metazoa > Arthropoda > Insecta > Diptera > Syrphidae > Melangyna > Melangyna quadrimaculata. The sequence continues at coordinate 56,382,243 of OX439483.1, read as the reverse complement.
AATGATATCATGATAGTTTTATGGAACCAAATATATATGCACATTGCCAACTTCAAGCTATTTTAAAGTTGTAAGCTACGAGAGCAAATTTGTCCGATCAAGTCGTGCCAATTTTTTAATATGGTTTTCTGAAGGATTTTTTATATTCGATAATTTTCAAAACAAAATTAAATTTACTGTCGAAGCTCGTGAACTATAAAATTAAATAAAATTAAAAAAAGGTAAAAAGTAAAAATACCTGCACAGAAAAATAATCTAGTTTTCGACAAGGCACTAGAGAGTTTTGCATAGATTCTGGCAAGGAGCTATCAAGGGTTAGAAAATGATAGAACAAGGGCCTTGGCGATTATAAACCCTTTTGCGTCGCCAGGCAAAAAAAAAAAAAAAACAAAACAAAAAGTTGGCCTATGTGGTACTTGAACCCCCGATCTTCTGCTTGTCAGTCCAATGCACTACCCACTGCCCTAACTTGCTATACAAAAATTCAATGGGTCAAATTCATAGTCGCAGATAGACCCAGGTTTAACTAAACTACAGTTTAAGACAATTTTGGCTCAATGAATACAGACCGATTTCAATTACAAAATGTTGGGTTTATATTTTTATAAGATAATTAACTTCGTATACTACACAAATAGCTTCAAATATTTTGAAATTATAAACTTAAAAAAATAGAATCAACGTCCGAAAATTCAACTAAACCTATGTTTAACTTGGACCCAGGTCTAAAATGACGATGAATATGCCCCAATGTCGTAAGTGAATAAGTTTTATACTCTAGTGTTTCATACAATATTGTACATATATAATATACACTACACATGTCTCATAGAAAAAAAGTGTGATATGAAAAAGAAGACAAAGAAAAGAGAGAAAAAAGTGTCGTATTATACTGAAATTGCATGGTGCTTATAAAATGTTTGTTTTTGGTGTACAAGAGCCATTCCTGATGGGAGACCGAAACATGTTCAACAAGTTTTTAGTTGTATAAATTTTTAGTAGTGAAATCCACCAAGGGCCTGCCAGGTATCTGACCAGTTTGCCTAGTCTAGATTTTCCCTACTGAAAACTTACTTGGTCCTTGACCAAACTAGACAGAAACTTGTCATTTTTCCAGCCGGGTATATTTTAAAAATCGAAAACAAAATATTTTTTTTTTTTAAATGTAGGTACACTTTTGAACGCGGGTTTTCAAGGGTGTTATTGTGAAGAAACGAAGATCGAGAAGTATACCTGCTGGAATTTCATTCACAGCAATATGCCTAATTTACTCAAGTACTGAAAGTTTATATTCTATTAAATTCTTTTGAAATAAATTGATATAATCACTCTCAAGAAAAGTTATTTTATTTGTTATACTAACTGATAGTTAACTTAACTACCAATTACCAACCCCTTATAATTTATTCAAATGTCAAACGAAAACAAACAAAAAAGTATATAGACTGTCTCTACTCTATGTACGTCCTCCAAAACTGAGTAACTTTGATTAATGTGGCAACTGGCAAAGTCTCAAACCGAAAAGAAACAAATGTCCAAGTCTGTTGGGTTACAAGAAAACCCAGGCACGCGAACAAACGACAATTCAATTAACACAGCCATCATCACGTGTGTGGGAACTTTACTAATTCCCTTCTGGCTTACATACAGTAGGTACCTACCTAAAGCTACCTACCTACATTCCTACATATGAAAACATATCCTTTGCTTATCCTTATTTCTCGTAATGAATATATTTTGCAAAAGCTTTTCTTCGATATTTCGCATTTCGTATAGTACATTTCCCCGAGCACCAAAACATACTCGTCTACCTTCATATTTTGTTCATACGAAAATCATGCCAGAAAAAAAGCAATAATGTAATTTATAGCGTGTCCCTTCGATTGAAAGTTCTTTTGCGATTGCATCCTTGCTGCTGGTTTGTTTCAATTCTGCTGGAACTGGAAGTGCGTGTGCGGTTCTTCCCCATCGGCTCAGACCTCAGACATATGCCAGGACAATATTTTGTGTTCACCATTCATACAACAACACATATGCAAACATTCATCAGGATAACTAAATTAAGTAATCCAACGAGAGAGCTTTATCACGCAAAATGTCCAGCTTCACCAAAGGTAGTCAAAGGCTTTGCTCTGCTATACCAACCCAAGTTTGCCATCAACCGCTACACCTTCCCCCACCATACACACTCACCCGATTAAGGAAACAGGACACAACAGCAACAGCAACACACAACTCAACTCTCTCGTACAACTCTACTGGAGCAAAACCGGGTCAATAATTATTTTACGTGCCAGGATAATTCGGTCGACGCATATAATTGAAAGAAAGGAAGGATATACGTGCGTACGTGATACGTTACCGAGAGGAGCGCAAACGAAATCGATGGACGGACGACCGACCGACGACGACGACAACGCACAGGGACGGAGAGAAAAGGACACATGTGAAACTTGAGAAAGGTCAAAATTAAATTTCCAGTTCGCCACGAAATTTGGGGGAAAATCAGGCATGAAAGTACATAATTCCAAAGAGCACTCCCGATGACTGGAATCAATTAATTCAGTGATTTATTGGTTCTTTGGTTGGGTGGATGGGAGATGGGGGAGGCAAGGCAAGTTAATCCAATGAAGGAAGCCAACTTAATATGTATTATAGGCTACATCGATTTCCTTTTTTGAGAGAGCCAGGCGTGTGTGGCTTAATGAATAAGTTTCCTTAATACCAACGTATTAATTCAATATAAGGATTTGCTTTAATCAAGGATGGTCTTCAAAGTTTGAAAAGAATTTAATTTTTCTTTGTGTCTCTAAACATAAAGGCAAGTTCTGGCCTTGGATATTTGAATGGAGTCTCTTGAATAATACAAAATAAATATTTTCTTTAATCACATTGTTTACATACACTTTAAAAATTTTAAATGACGGCGATGAAGGAAGAGTTTTTCGTTACGCACGGCTGATCCTTTTTTTTTTAATGACTTTGACCCAGTTTATCCATTTGTTAAGGTAGGTAGAGATATGTACATATGAGAATGAGATGAGATGATCCGCTTGGATGCGAGCATTTTTATTCACTTTGTTAGAAAAAGAGTCAAGGTGTTTTGCATTTTTAAGCTAAAAGCACAGTGCGTAACAGCATTTTAAAAGCATTTCAAACAACGGATTTCTGTTTTAAAAGGACTCTGAGTCCTGAGTGCCATTGAAAAATATAATGACAGTCAAAATGCTGATAGGTATGTTGAAATAACAAAAACAAATTCATATATCTAGCAGGTATACCTAACGAATCATTATATGATGAAGGATTAAAATGAAATATCTTTGAGAGCAGCGCATCACTGTCTGTTTTTGAATTACCTACATTATAAGATATTTAATTATTCATAATAATTGCATAGATGTAGAAACCGTTTGAAAAGACTTGCAGGTAACGCAAAACTTCATATAATTGTATGCAAAACTATGTATAAAGAAAGTACCAACTCCGCATTCGAACGAGTATTCTTATTCTCATGCCACTCAAAAATTCAGTATTCCGCCAAGTGCAGAAGATAATGGGTATTCACAGTAATTACCTAGTATAGTGTGGAAGAATTTCTTACTTGAGGTTTAAATGTATGCTAACGAATATGTTTTGAACACCACGGTAAAATGAAGTGATAGATTAATTTTTTGTATGTATGTTTTTGTTTTATCTAATTTTATTTTTTTTAAAAAGCTAAATTTTGTATAAAGAAATGAGCAACTCAAAATATGTTTTGATTAATAAAACTCAGCTTAGGATGTGCTTGTTTGGCAAGCGTTTATTCAATAAATATTTATTTTTTCAATAGGTACAATCGACCGATCGACGTAATTAAGTAAAAACTTTCAAAAACTATAACATTTATTGACCAATTTTTCGGTTTTAAGGAGGTTGAACTGTGGTTCAGGCGTGGACAAAAATCATTCTATCAGGCATTCAGTCATATGGGTCATCTCCCCCTCCCCCCCCACAAAAAAAAGCCAAATAGAAACATTTAAAATCCAAGAAAAAAAATGTTTTTAAAAGTATATGTACTTTAAAAAAAAAAACAACTGGAGAAGTATAGATTCTTCTATTAAAATAGTGTTCAATCGAGTTGTCTTTACCAAAATCCGATTTGTGTGTTCAACTTAAGATAAAAGTTAAAAAAAAAATGTTCTAGCCACAACCTTGTTAATTTTCTATTTAGATTAGAATCTAAATTTTTAAAAAAGTAAATGGTTTATAGACAGAACGATAATATATATTTTTAAGGTAATTACTAAGCCCTCAAAAACCACATACTTATAATTATTGATTTGCATAATAAATGTAATTAAAAAAAAATTACTTGATAAGATTTAAGTTTCACATAATAAGATTTCCCTCTAATGGGCTATAGGTCAGTTTTTGTTTTTTTTTGTTTGTAGTTTTAAACTATCAAGTGACGTTTCGGTTGTGATTACAACCTTCTTAAAACCCATGGTTAAAAAATGTTAAAATTTGTTCCTTTAAATACCTATAAATACTAATTGCTTACACGGTTGCCACGTTGGTCATTTTTTTACACTTGGTCACTTGGTCATTTTGTTCTCCATCTGGTCACTTTTTTTGAAGAAGAAATATTTAAAAAAAACTCGACTTTTAATTATTCCTTTCTCAAAATGAAGTAGTAGCCCGTAGCGTAATGGTTAGTGCGTTCAACTGTCCACCTAAAAACTAAAGTTTTTTTTCAAGGCTACTGCCTCTTGCGAGGAAATGACAAATCCTCCAAGAGTATCACTTGTCACGAATAAGTGCTTTTCGTCTAGCCGTTCGGATTCGGCATAAAATTGTAGGTCCCCTCCATTCCTATCGATAGGCGCACACAGGAATGGTTGCGAGTTGTTAGTCACTAGGCCCTGATTCTTCATGAGCCGTTGCGCCACCCGATTTATTTTATTCTCAAAATGAAGCGCAATTTTTTTTTCATCGCCTTAACGATGCCGATGCATGTGTTAAATTGAACGCACTGCATTCCACATCGACGACCACTTCATTTGACAATTTATTGACAGATGGAATATTTGAAATAATTTCGTGTTTAAACGAATAAGCGTCTCCATCTATTTCGCTTGTTGGTTTTGTTGGTTCTTGTTGAAAACAAAACTTAAGAAATGGATAGGTAAGTAAAAAGATGTATAATAAATCTTTCTTGTAAAATAAGAACAACATTACTTCAGGTTTGTTTTTGTCATTACCACACAGCTCAGCTGCTGCTGAAAGAAATTTTTATGATTTAAGCTTAATTAAAACGAAGTTAAGAAACAGAATTAACTTTGACACCATTAATAATATTATGTTGTCCAAAGAGCTTCACAATCAAAAACGTGTAAGCCATTGCGTTTGGTCGGCAGAAACCTTTTTTTAAATAAGTAGATAGTATATGTGTACATTTTAGCAGATTTAATTTAACTATACGCAATTTCATATTAGTTAGGGCGTTAGGGGAGCCAACCTTGCACTTCATTCTGACGGGATGAGCTTTAGTACACTAATAGTCCACATCCTAGGTTTACTTTTAGGAAGTGTTGCCACGGTAGCAACACTGACAGACCGGAGATATAAGGGTTGCCTTCTGACCATGTTTTAACACGAAATTTCACATAAATTAGCCTATAAATCGAGAACCAGACATCGGTTGATATCGTGGAATGTCTCGTTTGAAGCCATCGAAATATGTTCATTTTTCGATCCCTCCCCCACTCTTGTACGCAGGGGGAGCAAAACACCATTGGCGGATAAGGGTTTTTATATGTTAGAAAATAATGGTTATAAAATGAATATTCATAAGATTTTGAGATGAGTGTCGACGTAAAATTTCATACTCTACAGCATTTTCGAAGCCTTTTTTTATCCATGTATTAGTTTTTTTGTATAATCGCTTTCAAAATGGGAGTTGGGGAAGGTGTAAGTATATCAAACCACTATATATTCGTCTTGGTATAATCTAAGCAAATGGCACATGACCTTAGGGTAATTTTGAATGTCCAATCTCATGCAATCAAAATAATTTCAATATAGTTTCCCTAGAAAAAGTTATAACCTTTTTATAAAATGATGACTAAATTTTCAGTGAAACGAGCATGCCATTAACAAATTTCAATGGTATGGTGATGAAACTTGGCACTTATTTCTCATTTGTCGTAAGAAATAAGAATCAATAGAATCCATAAAAATATCTGGGGCTAAAGGGTGTTTTTTTGAGCGAAACAGAAAGTTGTAAAACTATGCCCCGTAAACCCCCCCCCCCAGAACTAGTACGTTGATGAAAGGTGGTAGGAATGTTTTGTTTTTTATTATGACCAAGAATAAAAAAAGATAAATCAAAAATCTATTGTCAAAGGTTTTTTTTTTTGGGAAAATGTTTTATCTGCTCCACTCAAAAAATTCATTAATTTTTCCATTAAACAACTATTACTATCTTAATGGTGATTGTTTCATCTTAATTTAAGTAAAACTGGATTCAGCGTTACCATATTGAATATTTGAACCCCGATTACATAAAAGTAAAATATTGGGTTTATAACCCATATTTTCTTTCCGTCTTAAAAAAAACACACCTGGAACCAATATATTTTCATGGATCCTTTTGAGTCTTGCTTCTTATAAAAAATAAAACATTTCTACCAACTTTCATCAACATACCAGTTTTGGGAGAGGTTGACCTCGTAATAGTAATTCACTTTTCCCTTTCACTCAAAAAAACACCCTTTCGCCCCAGATATTTGTATGGACTCTTTTGATTCTTATTTCTTACGACAAATGAGAAATGTGCGCCAAGTTTCATTACCATACCATTGAAATTTGGTAATATTATGCTCCTTCCACTAAAAATGTACTCATCATTTTATAAAAAGGTTATAACTTTTTCTAGAGAAATAATATTGAAATTATTTTGATTGCATTAGATTGGGCATTAAAAATTTCCCTAAGGTCATGTGCCACTTGCTTAAATTATACCAAGACAAATATATAGTGGTTTGTTATACTTCCACCTTCCTCTCCCCCATTTTGAAAGCGATTATACAAAAAACTAATACATGGATACAAATGGACTTCGGATATGCTGTAGAGTATGAAATTCTTCTTCATCTTAACATTTTGGTTTATTAATTTTACTACCATTATTTTCTGACAATATAAAAACCTTATCCGCCGAGGGTATTTTGCTCACCCAGCTTACAAGGGTGGGGGAGGTGTCAAAAAATTAACATATTCCTATGGCTTCAAGTATTTTTAATACAACGAGGTATTTCACGACATCAATCGATGTCTGGTTCCCGATGTATAGGCTATTTTATGTGAAATTTCGTGTTAATACATGGGCAGAAGGCAACCCTTATATCTCTGGTCTACCAGTGTTGCCACCGTGGAAATACTTCCTTAAAGTAAACTTAAGATGTGGACAAAGCTCATCTCGACAGAATGAAGTGCAAGGTTTGACCTTAAAAATGGCCTTAAGGCCCAAACTATATTGATTGATTTAATAAAATTTTGTGATTTTAATATAAAATGCTGTAAGAAAATGTGATTCAGTAAATAAACCTTTATGTTTAGTAATTTATGTTTCTTATTATGAAGAAGGGGTGATCACATTGCCCTTAAAGTAATTTTGTGAATTCTGTTGTACCTTTTCGTTTATTTATTTTTAATTTATTTTTAATTAATTATTTATGATAACAAATGAAAAAAATATTGCTAGTTTTAATATTCTGTGTAAAATTTTCAGATTTTAATTATTTTGGTCACTTTTTATTTGTTTTGGTCCTTTTTGTTTTCAATTTTGGTCACAAGTTTTATTTCCAAGTGGCAACCGTGATTGCGAATACTTACAGCTTGGTTATTTAAAAATTCTCTGTAAGATTTGATGATTATAGTTTTTGTATTCAATTTAGTTAAAATCTTTAAAAAGACGTTTAAGCAAATTGTTTTATATTTGAATATTAAAATTCAAATGTATGTATTTCTAAATTTATTAAAAATATATATGTATGTGTATGTAAGTATATAAGGCTCGGTTATGTCTACAAATGTTAAGTGTTTATTTTTATGAACTGACTATAGATGTTACTAAGTCCATCACAATCAGATCGCCTATTAATGCTATTTTCTGTGTTTCTAATATGCAACATTTCAAGAAGCATTCTTTTCTTATAATTCTTATCAGGTTGTAGAATTCTAACATTTTGAAAATAAGGACGATGACTCTCTTCTAAGCAATGTAAAGCTAATGCAGTTTTTTCTGTACTACCAGTATTTAAATCGGATCTGTGGCCTGCTATTCTATTCTTTAGTTTTGCATTGACGTTCCCACATAAACAGATGGACATGATGTCGATCCGTCACCTCAACATTTAATACTGTATAAAATATCTATTAACGAAGGTTTGCAGCTTTCTAGTGACAGTGTCAGTGACTTTCCAAGTGCTGCATCCGTAAACCAGAACGGATTCAACATTGGGCCGGACAGTCGTAGCTTGGTCTTTAAGCTAAAAGAGTTGTTTCTCCATATTTTGGACAGCATTCCGAACGCAGCCTTTGCTTTTCTGATTCGGCTGTTTACGTCCAGTTCAGTTCCGCCACCCGTAGAGACAATACTCCCAAGATATTGGAAATCCTGTACCATCTCTACGGGTTGTCCAGAAATATTTACTTGGATTGATGAGGAAGTTCCAAGGCTGATCCTTTTAGTTTTTGCCGAGTTGATCTTAAGCCCTACGATTTCTGCTTCTCTCTCCACCCTTGTTGTCATTTGATGGAGATCCATGATCCTATGAGAGAGTAAGCATACGTCGTCCGCGTAGTCCAGATGTTTGAGGTGAGATTGCAGAGTCCACTGAATTCCTCCATTTCCATTTGACAAAGCTGCGTGCAGTACGTCACTTATCACCAACAGGAACAGTATTGGTGACAGTATACAGCCTTGCCTAACTCCACTTTGGATTTCAAACTCCTCTGACAGCCTACCTTTGTGCAAAACGTGACACCTGGATCCATCATATGTAGCCTTGATAATAGCAATCAATTTATCTGGGATGCCCCTCCTGTGCAAAGCAAGCCAAATAAATTCTCTATTGACACTGTCGAACGCCTTTTCAAAATCGATGAACAGCAGGTGAAGTGGTGATCGATATTCAACGCACTGTTCGATGATGATCCTCAAGGTGTTGATGTGATCAACACAGGAAGATCCAGTGCGGAAACCGTCTTGTTCGGCGTCGAGTGTGTCTTCGAGGTGGTCTTTAATTCGGTCCAATATTATCCTTGCTATTATCTTGGCTACTGCAGGCAGAACGCATATTCCTCTCCAGTTTTCGCACTGTGTGAGATCTCCTTTCTTTGGGAGCTTGACAATCATTCCTTTTTTCCACTCTTCAGGAAAGCTCTCTGCTTCCCAAGCTCTCTTAATAAGTGGGTGCAGTAGCTCGCTCGATGTCGTTGGGGCTGCTCCTAAGAGCTCTGCAGGAATACCGTCAAGTCCAACCGCTTTGTTGTTCTTCAGTGCTTTGATGGCGGTGATAATTTCTTCTTTACTGGGGGGTACGGTGCGTATTCGGGAAATTGTTACTTCGTGTAGCTCAGTGGGAATAGGGTTCACTTCACTTGCGAAAACGCGGTTTAAAACCGCAGAAAAGTGTTCCCTCCACCTTATGAGCTGGTCCTCATCCGAAATTAGCAGGGATCCGTTTGTGTCTTTAACCAGGTGTTGTTTAGAGCTCTGGACACCAGTGAGCTCTTTGGTAATTCTGTAGACGGTCCTTCTGTCACACCTACTAGCGGCTTCTTCTGCTTCTGTAGCCAGTGCGTTGATGTAGTTATGCTTATCACGTCGCACACTACGGTGAACTTCCCTCATCTTCATGCGGTACGTAGACTCAAGCTCGTTTCTCCCTGCTGCTGGGGTAGCTGCGATGCGAGCTTTAAGGTGTTTCCTTTCTTCGATCCTTGCCCAAGTTTCGTCGGAAAGCCAAGCACTATTTCTTCCTTGCGCCCGGCCGACTATACTTTCAGCACCGGATATGAGCACATTTTTCACAGCACACCAATGATTTTCGATGGATGTGGTTTCCGTGCTGCTGATTGCGTTCAATCCTTGTGAAAGGTGGTCCCCTAGTTGTTGGCGCACTGCAGGATCCTTTAGTCTATCTGTATTAAACTTGGGCATTCGAGTGTTTCCTTGGGATCTCCGAACTGCAGCTGTACGCAATCTTACGGTAGCAATTATCAGATGGTGGTCCCGGGCCATTCCCATGTCAGCACCTCTTCTGTTACGGACGTCCTGGAGACTGCTTCTAAAACGCCGGCTGATCGCGAAGTGGTCAATTTGGTTGGAAGTTGCTTGTCTGTCAGTCGACACCCAACTGACTTTGTGGCACGTCTTATGCTCGAACATGGTCCCTCCAATAACAAGGCCGTTGGCGTTGCAGAAATCGACAAATCGTTCGCCATTGTCGTTTCGGTTACCAACACCATGTTTTCCCATGACATGCCTTAGCCCAGTGTTGTCATTGCCAACCTTGGCATTTAAGTCTCCCATCACCATAACTATATCACCTCGTGGAACGCTATCATAAGCAGCACTCAGCCGGTTATAAAAGGCCTCCTTCTCCTCGTCAGAAGAGAGCAAAGTTGGGGCGTAACACTGTATGAAGGTGACGCGACGTACTCTAGTCCGGAACCTGGCTTTCAGGATCCTGTCACCTAAAGGCTCCCAGGAAATTAGGCTTTTGAGAGCTGTTTTGGAAAGCAGCAATCCAACGCCAGATTCCCGAGCGCTTCCAGGTGTTTTTCCGGAATAGAATAGTACAGTGTTACGGGTTGGTGACTTGAACTTCCCCGAACCCAGCCATCTAACTTCACTTATCCCTAAGATGTCCATCCTATACCGCATGAATTCCTTCTCTAGTTGCAGGAATCTGGCATTCTGAGGACCTTCTTTTCCATTGTCAAGAAGCGTCTTCACATTCCAGAAACCAATCTTTGTCCGGGTACAATAGCCAAAAGTCGTCAACGAGTTATCATTAATTATCCGAGGCGTAGTGTTGGTTTCGGTAGCGGGTTGATTTCAGTTACGGAGAATGCTAACCTCCGTAACCTATCCTAGAAAGCTAGGCCTTTTCGCACTTGTAATTTTAGCCTATTTATGTATATTGGGATACATAAATAGTTGCCCGGGGACCACCACGAGGAGGTAAAACAAGCACTTCATCGTGACTGATTGTTGCGCTACTGGCCTAGACCAAGTTCTGAGCAATCAATAGTTTCCCGATCAGGCACGATGCAGGTCGCCCTTCTTCTTCTGTCGAAAAACAATATTACTAATCTAATACTCTACTTATTAAATGTCTAGCTGTATTTATAATCATTTGTTTCGGCTGTTTGAATTGAAGTTTATCAAGCGACCAGAAGAAGTTATTTTTTCAAGCCAATCAAAAATTATGCTTCTGCAATATCTTATAACTTTTACATCAAGATAGGGGAAATATTCCTTCTTTTTCAATTTCAACTGTGAATTTTATTTTGGGATGAAAAGAATTAAGTGCTATAAGTGTTGAATTAACCTCACTTGATTTTAGAATTAAAAATAAATCATCTACATATTTTGTAATGATTTAAGGTGTATAAGTTAGTTTCTCCAAAACATTATCAAGTAAAAATTCCATAACTATGTCTGCTGTTATAGGAGACAAAGGACTGCCCATTGGAACACCTTGTTTTTGTTTGCCTACTAAAGGGAAATCTCACTACATATAATACAATCTTACTATTTAATTTGATTAAAGGATTGTATAGATAATCGCTGTATTAATGAAATATTTAAAAAAAAAAAATCATTTTCTATCAAAAAAGAATTTCAATTCGTGTGTACAATATAAATCGTTCTAGAGATATCAGTTAAATTACGCTTTCTAAAGGGACAGAAAGATCTACTCAGAGAAAAATCAACTATGTACATTTGTTCAAATTTCGATTATACATACAATCTAAGCTGTATATTTTTGCATTATGAAAAATCTGTTTCTTGTTTTTATTCTTTTATTTCATGTTTATTGTATTTTTTTTGTTTGTCAAAAATAATTCTTTCTGTGTTTGCAGTACAATTCAAGCTGAATCAATAAACACCTTAGGATTACAGGCATACATATATTTATCTATGAAGCTAAAATTTTGTTATACAAGCATGTAACTATATTCTGTTCTGATAACTAAAAACATTTTGTTTTCTCATATTTATTCAAGTTTGTTGCTCAGCTCTTTTGTTTAAAAAAAATAAATAAAAATAAGCTCAGAAAGAAAGTGTGATAAAAATGAAAAATGCTCAAGATGTTTGGGAAAAACTCTTTTTTTTTTTTCTTAATCTAAGATGGCAACTTAAACGCAAGCACAATTTTTCCAAAAAAAATATATCACATTGTCTTCCAATCACACCCTTCAATGAATAAGACAAGATAAGTTGGTTGTTATTGAAATAACCCGACTGATCCAATTTGTCTGCGGCTAGTAAAAATGCTAAAGTTGTCTCAAAATGCAATTATTATAGAGACAAGACTCTGTACTGGATGGACATGATCAGGTGACCTCGGTGGCGCAATGCGTAGTGCATAGGCCTCAGAGATGGGTCTAGGTTCAATTCCAGTTGAGAGCACTTACTAATTTATAAATTAAAATTAAACATAAAGACTACGACCACTAAAGGAATCTGATGATTGGTGTGGCTGCCATGAAATTGCATTAATTCCAGCCAAATTCGATGGTGGTAATAAACTCAAGTGATTGTTGTTTTATTCAAACATTCATAATTTGTGATAGTTTGTTGTTCTTTGAAAAAAAAAACTTAGCTATATAGAAACATAAAATAAAATACAAAAATACATAACTTTTAAGATTTTACAAAATCTATTAATTATATGTAATTTTGCATTTTTGGTTCAAAATTTTAAAAGTATAAACAATTCTTTTTTTTCGATTTTTTTAAATAGAATGAAAATATGACAATCTGGATAAAGTAAAAGGTGAAGCGTTTGTCTCTTTTATGAAAGATTATATGTATTAAAACATTGACTGACATGCAAACGGAGAGTGTGGAGTACAAAAAATGTGGGACTCTCTGCAAGAAACCTGCCTGCGGGAAACGAAATCACTGCTAGGAATTGTCAGAGGACACTACCAACACGACAAAGAAATATGGTGGTGGAATGATGAAGCCAAAGCAGTAATGACTAAGAAAAAAACGGCTTTCAAAGCTTGGTCAACTTGGGGCCTCTCGTAACATAGATGAATGAATGAAGCACGCCTTGGAGGGGTTTACAGACGTTGCAAAAAAGAAGCAAAGAAAAAGTGTGCCCAACTTCAAGCAGCGAGTACGAAGAGCATGTATGGGGAGTTGGAGGAAATATCTGCACCGGCTGCTGATGCAAACCAAGCTGTTCAGGAACTGCGACATGCCAACATGAACAAGGTCGCAACTATTTTCAAAATCGCCGCACAGAATTCACCAAAATTCATTAACGACGCTCAAGGCCAACTCCTTGTGGTTGACGACAAAATTCTCCACAGATGGCAAGAGTATTGTGAAGGACTTTTAAATGAACAGTTTCCGATGATATACTTTCCAAAAGCTGCACCTAACAATGAAGAAGTCACCGACATCACAGTCGAAGAAGTTAGCGATGCAGTGAAAAATTCCAAAAACGGAAAAGTGATTGGGCCAGACGAGATACCCTCTGAGTTCTGGAAAAAGATGGGAGACATCGGGTCTAGATGGCTCATGATTCTTATCTCCAAACTTATCTGCGGCGACCGAATGCCTTATCAGTGAAGGGAAAGTTACCTTCTTCCAATCTTCATGGGGAAGGGTGATACACGAAATTGCGACAGCTACCGTTCGATCAAGCTGATGTCACGTGATGGCCGCCAACGAAAAATAATACGGCTATCTGACGACCAGTGTGGGTTTGTTTCGGGTAAATCAACCACAGATGCTATTCAGAGTATAAGAATCGGAAGGAAAACATATCGGGATTCCTAGAGAGATTTGCATATTGTATTGGTTGATTTTTAAAAAGCATTCGACGGACAACCACGAGATCTGATATGGGTTGCACTTGGGCAACGAGGTGTTCCGGAAGTCTACGTGCGGATGGTCATGGACACGTACGAGCAAGTTAAAACTATGCCCTGTAAGAATTATAATTATAAGTTCAAAAATAAAAAAAAGGCAGCAATTTTCAACTTTTCGTCGCCTGAGAATTGGTTTGTTCAATACGCCACTTTTGTCGTTTTTGAGTTACGAATGGATTCTATGGTAATTTTGTATGCTCTTTCTAAATCTGTGAATCGATTCGCGCTATGTCTTTCCAATCCCGAGATATCGAACATCGATTTTGATCCATATCCACCAAAATTAACAGTTTTTAGAATTGTTTTGTGCCATAAACCATTTTTTGGCGTTTGGGACAACTTTTCCATACACTTTTTTGCAGTTTTTTTCTGAGAATTGTTTTGTTCCGCGTGCATATCACGGCGAAGAGAGATAGAGAAAGTACTAAAAAAGTTAAGAATTGGTTTGTCCTACGTGCACTTTTGTTAAAGAAATGCTATGTATGTAGGACAATGATCGCAAAGAAGATTTTAGTATTGGCTTGTGCCACCTCCATTATAGTTGTGTAGATATTCGGAGACGATTGAATGAAATCAGCTAGTTGTGGCTTGAAGTTGACTGCCAAGGTGATAGGACGTGCGATAGCGGATGTTTTTGAGTTTTTGTTTGTAAAGGACACTGTTTCATCTGAACCTCGTTCTGTGGCCAGCGGTATCCTTAATAAGTACCTGCTTATTTTTCCAATGATTAGACGGTCAACGAAAATGGTCAACGCATTGACTCTCTGACATCAGAATGACGTCAAATCCTGTCCCACGTCTTTCAAGTCGTGTGATTGTCATTGCAAAACGTTGTCAACGCACTGACATCAGCGTTGACACTTGCGATGATATGGTTTGAAAAGTCAACGCGTTGACTGTTTTCATTTACTGTGTAATCATCCCATCAGAATTTTTCGGACACATTGACAGATATTTCCTGACTGCCCATCAACGCGTTGTCCAGGTACCAACGTTGACACGCTATAATTTTCTGCTGTGTCAAAGAAGCTGGCGTTGACATTCTTTTCATTTAAAGAAACAGCAACAAAAAGAAACCAGCAACATAAAAGAAAAAAAACATTTCAAAACAAAATTATTGAAAGTTAAATTAGTTTGAGTTAAAAAAAAAAATGAGGCAAAGCACCAGTGAGTCGGATAAGTAAATGCGCGTCCTGCTGATGAATCAAAGTAAAAGTTGTCGGAGAAACGTAAAAGAAAATTACTTTACTCGTGGACCAAACAATACGAGGTCTCTGCTTTGATTGTGGCAGTAGAGAAACGACCAGCGCTTTGGGATGGAGGATGCGGCGACTATAAACTAGTTAGTACAGGCCACGGGATGTCAAATAAGGGCAATCTGAAAAAAGTTTTGACGTCTGAAAAGTTTGAATGCAGTTTTGAAGAGGGGTTGCTTCTTAGCATAAATCTCGATTTGCGGGAATTTGGTCTTTTCCACCATCTTGGAAAGAATTTTTTAATTTTGAGTTTGAAAATTATTTTCTCAAAAACTGTTTGCTCAAATAACTTGATTTAAAAAGTTAATTTAAGAATAGGTTTTTGGCTTTCAAAAAAGCTATAACATTGTACTTTGAGTGTTGCCGTTAATTTTTAATAATTTTGTTTATATTTTAAGTAATTTTTTTTTGTAAATTGCCCCTTCTGCCTAAACGGGGGGAAAGGAAGTGAGAAAAATGCAAATTATCAAAAAACGTCGTTTGTCCAAGATGGCAGACCAAAAATCCCGCAAATCTAGTTCATGCTAAAAAGCAACCCCTCTTTAAAACTGCATTCAAACTTTTCAGACGTCAAAACTTTTTTCAGATTTTTCCCCATTACCTGTACTAAGTCGGTTGTATCAATTAAATACGTGGCTAAAATTGCCATTTCCATTTCATTTGCTTTTAACATTTTTCTTTGCTTTAAAAAAAATTTAAACCGGAATACATAAATTTATTTGACTGTGTCACAGCGCGCCACCACTATGTGTGGGCCTCAACTCGAAAAATTACAGATTTGTACTTTTGTCAACGGTCAAAGCACGTGGACATGGTCAAGCCGTGTGATCGTCAACGATTACTTGTCAGCGCATTGACACCGATTTGGATAAATTTCGTTGACACATATTACCTGTCAACGCATTTTGGGACAACATTGACGGTCTTGTGGCATTTGTGTGATCGTCAATATTTCAGGTGTTGACACGGTGAGCGTTGACGTTGCCATGTCAGTGCTTTGACCGTTTTTTTTGGTGACGTCAGAGAGTCAACGCATTGACCATTTGCGTTGACCGTCTAATAGTAGCTTAACAATTTTCAACTAAATCTAACAATGACACTTCAAATTTTTTTTTTGACATAACAACCACAGTTTACTATGGTTAATAAAAGAACGCACCACTGACAGTAGTTGTGACAGCAAAATCCCAAGAACGTCAAAAACAAGTAAACAAAGCAGTCAAAAAAGCAGTAAAACTGCTTTAATTTTAGTTGTTTTTTTTTAAGAAGAATGTTAAGTGTTTATTGTCTATTCGATATTTTAAATAAAAACTTTATTGAAAAAAGAGATTTAATCGATTTTTTTTTTTATTTTATCATCCAACTCCATGCTTTCCTGCCTTTCAAATATAAATTTGATGAGAATTGCTTTGTGTCATATCCATTTTTTTGTGTTCGACGTGTATAGAAAAAAAAAATCATTTTCAAAATGTATGACGTGGGACACAAGTCAAAAAAGTGGACTTTTATGCTAATTAACGTATCTTGTTAACGGCTTGGCAAAACACTTTGAAAATTGATAGGTGAAATCCTCATAAGACTAACTTCAAGTTAAAAAAATAAAAAAAAATCCTATCACACAGTTTCGTAGTACCAAGTACGCAAACCTTTATTTTACTTCACTTCTATATAAACTTGTAAAAATCAAACGATGTTCCTTTAATTTCGTTCACATTTCAAACCTTTACAGCCATATTATTAATATATTTCAAAACTAGTTCTACAGCAAAATTAGTTCTTTGGGGGTTTCTAGTTTCAAGTTTTGAACAAATCGGTATTATTGAACAACAATTCGACATCTAAAACTCGAAATCTTAAAACTAGTTTAACTAAACTGGAAATATCAAGTTTTAAGGACTTCAAAACTAGTTTTGACGCTTTTTCGTAATTTTCATCAGAAAATAAAATCAAAAAATCGATGACAGAAACTCATGAAATATATGTTACAAACACATTTAATAACATTGAAGAAGAAGAAAACGCTGCGACATCACTGTTACGATTGTTTTGCCAATTGAAAGGACTTTCATAAAAGTGCAATTTTAGGATGCAAAATTCACTTTTTTCCAAAGCTCAAATAATGCATTTAAATGTCTATGCAGAAACATAACCTATAGGTATGTTCGTTCAAAAAATGTTCCAATTTTCAAACCACTTACAAGACGCTGTAATGGCATATTTGCTACAAAGGAGCTTAGCATTAAATTATTAAATGATTTTTTTAGGTTGTAGTACCAATTATTATGGCTTTGGAAAAAGTGCATTTTAAGATGCATCACAAAAATTCACTTTTTTCCAAAGCTCAAATAATGCATTTAAATGTGTCTTTGCAGAAACATAACCTATAGGTATGTTCGTTCAACAAATTTTCCAATTGTCAATCCACTTACAAGACGCTGTAATGGCATATTTGCTACAAAGGAGCTTAGCATTAAATTATTAAATGATTTTTTAGGTTGTAGTACCAATTATTATGGCTTTGGAAAAAGTGCATTTTAAGATGCATCACAAAAATGCACTTTTTCCAAAGGCCTTATAATTGGTATAACAACCTTAAAAATTATTTCATAGTTTAAAATGTTAAGCTCTTTTGTAGAAAATATGACATTGCAGCGTCTTCCAAGTGAATTGACAGTTCCAAATGTCTCGGACGTACGTAGATTAATGTATACATCCTAATTGATTACTTGGAATTTGGGAAAAATTACATCTGTATGTGCATCCTCAAAATGCACTGTTCCCAAACCCACAATAATAAGTAAAACAATCTAAGGCAATATTTCTTTATTGAATATTTAGCACTTTGGTAGCACACATATGTAGATGTTTAACACCCAAATGTACACATGTAATGAATACATATTTAAATTTTAGGTATTTACCAATTTTTGGGAATAGTGGATTCGAAACGATGCAGAAATGCACCATATTGCACACCCAAAAGGGCCTACAAGACGCTGAAACCTAATAATAAAAATTGTCGATGCGGTTATTCCATGCATGTAAATTTTCACCAAATACGCTAGAAAGTTTACTTTGTCCTCGTACAATATCACTCTCTTCCATTTTTTTCAGCACAGCTACGCAGTTTTTTAAAGTTGTGTCATGGAAATACAAATGTTTGTTTTTAGTTAATGTTTGTTATTTAAATATTAAATAGTTAAATAAAAAGAGGTTAAAATGGCCGAAATAGACGTGGATACGAAAGACTCCCTATTCTTAGTGCGTTTTATAAGTTTGGTTCAGCAGAACAAAATTCTGTACGAGAAGAAACACAAATTTTATTACAATCGCCGCAAAAAAGAAACAGTTTGGAAAGATATTGCGGCACAAACAAACACAACTGCCATCGACTGCAAAAATAAATGGACAGCGTTGAGATAAAAATTTATTAGATAACTAAAAAAAAACAATCTATAACGGGAGCTTATCCAGAACATGAATGGGATTTGTACAATGAAATGTCCTTCTTAAAAGGTGTTGCTAGACCACGAAACAGTATAATGAGTATTGGAAAAGTAGAAGAAATTCAGTATCGCTCTTCACCGCCCATGGAGGAGAATCACTGAAGAATGTAAATCTCAACCGCCAATAAAAAAACAATCATTTAATAAACTTTGTGATCAATTTGGTAACATAATTAACAAATTAGATGAACGATTTGATGCTATGCAACAGAAAAATAACGATAGCGACGCTGATGAATTGTTCTTGAGGACCATTTTGGCTATGATTCAAGATTTGCCGTCATCAGCTAAAGATGAGACTTAGGCGCCAGTTATAGCTTTCATTGAAAACCATCATTGAAAACTTTGTCTTTCAATTTTGATGAACTTAAAGACGGCGTTTTGGTACCAAAACGAAGGTTTTTAGATATATATTTTTTTTAGTCAAAAAAATGTTTAGTTTGCTTTAACACTTTCTAATAAAATCACTTTTAGTTTTTCAATGATGAAAATCGTTTTCAATGAACAGCTGATATTTTGTTCCTAAAAGTGGAACACATTCGTTCCAATGAAATGTGTTCCTTTCTCTTCCTGTTCTCGTCTGTCAGTTTTTCGTTAAATCATCGACTCTAACCTCAAAGTTGTTTTTTGTATGGGGAATGGAATTTTCAATGAAAGAAAATTTCATGACAGCTATAACCGACTTGTCGGAAAATATTCCACTGTTTCACTGATTTGTGTTTCAATGATGGATTTTAATGAAAGCAATAACTGGCGCCTAAGTCAGAAGTTTTCAGCAAAATCATTGAGATCAGGAAGAGATTAAGACCAGTTTGCTGATAGTAAATAAGTTAAATCTTAACGCTTTCAGTTTTGATTGTCCTTAATTTCAAATCTTAAGGTTTTGTAATATAGCTGTGTACCTATTAATTTTTTTTTTTTATTAAAATTTTTAAGTATTTTGTATTTAAAATCTAATGGACAGTTTGAAAACCCCAGGCCATCCAGGTGACATAACACATTCCCCTTATCAATAACTAACAACATCTTCTTATAACAACACAGCTATTTCGTCAAACAAAAAGTTGGAAATTATAGATAAAATATTTAATTTGACTTTTAAATATTAATTTCTGATAAATAAAAACAAACTTCATTGACAAAACTAGTTTTATGATCAAAACTAGAAACTCGTTTTTAAACTTAAACTAGTTTTGCCTCTCAAAATGAATAATACCGATTTTTTTCAAAACTGGTTTTGACTAAAACTAGTTTTGTTACGAGTTTTAAAAAAATTTAATAATATAGCTGTTAGTGTTTCAGATGGGGGAGATAAATGAAAGAAACGAACCGTTATATAAGTATCGGGTTTTTCAATAAGAGCGCTACAAAATAAACAAAAACGGGTTTGGATATCAATGAAATTTTGTATTCCTGTGAAGAACGTTTGATGCCATTATGTATGGAATTCGATTTCTTTTGCATGGTCACCACGGGCACGCTTGCAGAAGTCCAGACGCTGAAGCCAATTTTCGACGGTTTTCAAGCATAAATCAGCCGATACTGCTGCAAATTTCACGTTCGAAATTCGTACGAAGTTCATCAATCGTCGCTGGCTTGTTGGCATAGACCATAGACTTGACGTAGCTCCACAAGAAATAGTCTAACGGCGTCAAATCGCACGACCGAGGCGGCCATTTCGTGAGATAACACGTTCTCCAAACTTGGTTTCCAATAAATTGATTGTGACATTCGCTGTGTGGCTTGTGGTGTCGTCCTGTTGGAACCACATGTCCTCCAAGTCCATATCATCCAATTGGGGCCAAAAATATTCGGTAATCATTGAACGGTAGCGATCCCCATTCACAGTAACGTGCCGGTCTTGATCATCACGGAAGAAGTACGGCCCAATGACGCCGCCGGCCCATAAACCACACCAAACCGTAATTTTTTCGGGATGCAATGATGACTCATGGAGTATGTGTGAATTGCTGCCTGACCAATACCGCATATTTTGTTTATTGACGAAGCCATTCAGCCAGAAATGAGTCTCATCGCTGAAGATGATTTTTCGATAAAAATCCGAATCATTTTCAAGTTGTTGCTCAGCCCAGTTCACGAACATACGACGCTTCTGGTGGTCAAGCGGCTTCAGTTCTTGCGTCAGTTTAATCTTGTAAGGATGTAGGCCAAGATCTTTTCGCAAAATTCGCCACAACGACGTCACAGAGATGCCCAACGCTTGAGAACGACGTGTGAGAAACACATTTGGGCTTTCTGCAACTGAAGCCTCAGCGGCAGCAATATTCTTGACACTACGGGCACTTCTTTGTGTCACTGGCACGAGAACATTTTGTACTGTGCCTGTGGATTCAAATGTTTCCACTAGACGCTCAATTGTTGATCTGCTATGACGATTATGACGACCATAAATTGGACGTAGCGCTCTTAACGTTGAGGTCACTGACTCCGAATTTCGGTAGTAAATTTTAATAATTTCGACTCGTTGTTGGCTCGTATATCTTTCCATTATGAAATGGCAAACCTTACTGAAGAGAAATGTCAAAAGAGCAGCAAGAAATATGGCGTCGTTTTCTGTCTCTGTTGCTCTACTTTTGTAGCGTCCCTGTGGAAAAACCGTTTACGTAAGCATAAGAAGCTTTATTTCCGTCACTTTGAGGAGCTCCCACTTATAAAACACGCTCTTTCTCTCATATTTAAAAGACGCCTTTTCTACTTTATTTGCACATTTCTGTTACCTATGCATGTTAATATATTTCAAAATAAAAAAATTAAACTCACACTCGAAAATAACTCGATTTTCAGAAAATGCTTTGAAATGCAAAATCTCTTTGCAATTTAATGGCACGTTTATGGCAATTGTATTTGTAGGTAGGTACCTATATATGAAATGATTGCGATTCTTTTTGTTATCAAATTAAATCCTTTAATCAGAACCTGAATTCTTTTCAATTTAATTACTCTTGCCGCCAACGACCGCCACCCTATAAAGTGTACACATGTATAACAAATATAAATCTCAAACCAAACACAGCAGCACAACAAAAAAATGTGGCTTTGTCATTCATAGTTATATACAGAATAGCACCTTTTTGAGGCCACTGACGCCAAAACCGCCGCCAACACACCGCCACAACTCACTAGCGGACAATACACCGACAGAGTGCACTCTGATGCAGAAATTCATTTTTTTGCACTTTCCTGACTGTTGTATATGATAAATCAATCTTAAAACCACCACTGCACCGCACCACCATCAGCAACACCACAATCATCACCATTGAGAGCATAAACCACACGCCCACCCGCCCTTATATAACTATAACCAACCGACACAAGCCTCTTCAAATCACACACCGTTCTGTTCTTCCTGTTTATTGAATTCGGGTGCGATTCTCATCCGCAAATCACATTCGAATGTTAATTTAATTAAAGGGAGCAAAAAAAGGATACTCGTAGTCGTCGGAGGCAAAAAAAATAACACGAATGCTTCCAATAAAGTACAAAACCAGCAGCATTCTAGCAATCATCGCATCGTGCCAATAGCGCACTACTCAGACACCATCCTGCATAAGCATTCACTATATGTACCTATAGCTTGTCGGAAGAACATACCTTTACTCATATACACGGTTTACCATTCCTTTTTTTAAACCTTCCCGCATATATAGGTTTCCAATTCTAGCAGCATTCAATACTGGAGCTGAGAGTGGATGAAAAATCGAACAAACTGCAGCTAACCCAATTTTCTGATTTTCCAAGCCTTTTTTTTTTTGCTTTTTTGTGTTTAAGTTGAAAAATGCTTTTATTTTTCTCATGAAGGAAATTTCTCTTTAATACGATGGTTCTGATAAAAATGTGTCCTGATCAAATGGTGTCCTTAAAAATTCAAATTGTCATCGAACATTCGAGTGAACAGGTTTTTATTTTGAAAGTTTGTGTAGCCTCTGTGTGATGCAAGCTTGGCTGTTATGGCTTTTTCGGCCTGCTGTATCCTCGGTGGACATTGGATGTGGGGGTGGGGGGGGGGGGGTGTGATGGAATGGATGCGCTTTTATTAGCAATGAATATGTTGGATAGTTTCCAAAAAATTCGCTGTATCTCTTCTCGATTCGTCGTATACATATTTTTGTATTTATATTTCCATGTGTGACAGAGTGCTTGTTGAAAAACGGAAACAAGCGAATAATGCAATATCCGGTATGTATATTGCGCATAGGGCGGTGGCGGGCGGTCGAACAAATAAACAAAGAAACGGACGGACGACCGACGATGGCGACAACGACTACGATGACGCTGTCTTTGCCCGGACATTTGTGCATTGTGATCATATGCGGGAAATTCCGGTCAGACATTTGTCACGAACATGCATTGTTGTGATATCTGTGCCGGTTCAACACTCTATAAATCCCCACAGCGAGTGCAGAGCAGAGCGCGAGCATCACACAGAGAAAAATGATGGATTGGTATGAAATCAGTAGCAACAGCCAACAGCAGTAGCAGCCTGTTGTTTGTAGTTTTAAATGCACAACAATACAATCGAAGTAGATTTTATAGTTTATAGCTTCAGCTTTTCCTGATGTCATAATTAATAGAATTCTTCATTGCTCTTCCTGAATATTTAAGGAATGTTTTTGAAATTTTTTGTTGAAATAATTTTAAATATAAATAAAAAAATATATGCAAAGACCTATATATATAATATACATCTATATACATATGAATTTAACATTCGATGAAACACACAATTTAAAATCTAAAAAAGTCTTATTTAGTTATATCTTACCGAAACAGCGAATAGGTCGCAGTCGAAAAATAAGTAGGTATTCTAATAAAACTATGTATGTATGTCAATGAAATTTTATGATTGCAATAAAGTTGAAAAGTGCTTAGTTCAGACGTGTCGTATTAGAGCATTAAAAGAAAAAAGGAAAAAAGTTGTCATATCCACTCCTTAATAGAATGGTCCGAAAAATCCCAAATTTGTTCAGATGTTTGTTTTTCATCGCCCTGGGCGAGGGGAGAAAGTTTTTGAGGTGCTTCTTTTCCCTCTTAACAATTTTAGGAAATTAGTTCCTTATTTTAACCTATACATAAAGATAGTTGGTTGGATCCAGAAAATAATTGCATTTGAAGAAAGTCTACTCCCCTTTTACAAATTCGAAACTTAGAATCGACAAATTTTAAAATCGATATATAAGATAAATATTAAAGCCAAAAATCCATTTTTTTTAACTATTATATAAGCAAATCAGCACTTTTTAAAAAAAAATGATTTTCCAACTCAAAATTTTGAAGAAAAATTGAATAAATATTAAAATATTTTGTTTTTAATTTTGCACTATGAAGCACTGATAAAGTATTTAGTATTAAACTCATCTGTGTGAACCCCGAACTAAAACTTTTTGGGTGGGATTTATCAGAATCGTTTGTCCATCGTTTGTCCACGTTTGTTCATTGACCAACCAAAAAAATCGATTCTCCACCCTTATTGTTATTAAGCTTCTCTTTTTTATAGCAACTCCCCAAAATCCAAAAACTCCTCTACAGCCCCCAATACATGACTCAGGAGGATGAGACTAAGTGCGGTCGTTTGTTCACTGGCTGTTTATTATTATACACCAAAAATAATCGTTTTTCCACCCTTAGTTCAAAAGTTATTCAACATTTCTTTTTTATAGCAACACCATACAAATTTAAAAAAATCAAAATTTAATAAAATGGTTTCAACCCCAATCGTTTGTCCACCGTTTGTCCAGGTTAGCCCAGAAAAAAACATTTTGCTAAAAAAAATTTAAATTTGTATGGTTTTGCTATAAAAAAGAAATGTTGAATAATTTTTGAACTAAGGGTGGAAAGACGATTATTTTTGGTGCATAATCATAAACAGCCCGTGGACAAACGAGCGCACATAGTCTCATCCTCCTAAGTCATGTATTGGGGGCTGTATTTACGAGTTTTTTTTTTTTTTTGTTTTGATTTTGGGGAGTTGATATAAAAAAGAAAAGCTTAATAATTTTTTTCCTTAGGGTGGACAAACGATTTTTTTAGGTTGGAACAACGTGGACAAACGATGGACAAACGATTCTGATAAAACCCACCCACAAATTTTGAATTCGGGGTTCCCACTTAACACAGCTATTAAACTCTCTGATCAATTTTTTAGTCGGAAAATTGTTATTAAACTTAGGACTTTTCTTTTTTTTAATTTTGTTTAGTGTTTGAAAATTAATTATTCAAAAACAATTTATTTACTTAACTTAATTTCAAATTAATGGATATTAAGCGAGCTAATTTTTGGCAACTTGAGATTGCAGAGGTGCTGT